>CM057449.1:857280833-858555000 GCA_016271365.2 Neoceratodus forsteri
CTATGTATAACAAGTATATACTCCCTTTCCCCATGTGTGATGCTTCCTTGTTATTTGTACTGTACATAGTAAAATTGATTTGTGGAGGTACTGTAGAAGTGTGATTCTGAGCTTTGGGTATCCTCACATTGAGCATCTTATCAGTATCCGGCACTCAAACCACTACCTCTCGTAATGTGCATCCCATTTTTGGTGGTGATGACCATAATTACTGAGCTTCCTGTACTGTTAATTCATGTTAAATTCTGAAATTCACAGAGCGTAATGTTAAGTACAGAAAATTGGTCCAATGGTAGTATCAATAGAAAGCTGTGTTAAAATGCCTACCTAGTGTATAGTAGAGCATTGTTTTGTATAGAATTCCATCCCTTCCAAAATGCAGTTGTACCACAGTTCAGAGATCATGGAATGTGATTGTACCCTTCTGTGGTACAATAGCGTTTGAAACCTCCACAGACTGAACAAGTTATTTTTGTTCTGATAGCAAAAGAACCACCGTGCACCCATTTCACATAATACTATACACTATAAAAAATACAGGATGAGCAACTTTATGCATTACCAGTTTGTTCTGCCACCTTGGGATTTTGATTCCCAAGGGCCTCTCGAGCTTCACTCTCAAGGTCAGAGGGAACCAGAACCCCTTTGTGGCAGAATACACTGGTTTTGCATAGTTGACCATCCAGTATTCTCTATATTTTAAGTCACTACTCAAGTGAAACTTTGAGTTCAGCTGGCCCAATGGTGCCATGGTACTGCTTGGAGCATGAGGTGTGGGAACAGACTAGGAACTTACAAGGTGGCCATTAGAAGATTAGGATACCTAGCAGAGGTGAGCCCCTCCTGTGGCAAAGGGGCAGTGGCATGTTTTGTTACTGTTGTTCACTCCTAACTGTTGCAAGTGGTGCACCCCCCTGCCACAGGTTAGAATGAAAAACAATTTAGCGATGAGACTGTGTTTGGGTCAGTTGTACTCATCTGCAGAACTGAGTTGATAATTCTGGTTTGGTACCCTGGGAGAACCTGGCCTGCATTCTTGATCTTTTTACCAGCGGAATCAGTGGAAAAACTGGATGGAAAATACGTTTTAGAAAATACTAAATAAGCACTAATAAAAGCTTTCATCATCACATAAAAGGCCAAGTTCCTAATCTAATTAGAGCAAGAACCAATGTTTAATTACTACTGTATTATTGTCAGCAAATTAACACAAATTGGCATTCTGCCCTGTTGTTAGATCACTAACCAAGATGAATTGAAGTGCAGCATTGATAAGGATTGCCCCCCCCCCACCACACACACATGCACGGTTGGGACACCATTGACCCTTGTTACTTTACACAGAAAAGAACTTAGGTTAATTTAGCTTTTATATGTTTTTTTATGCACAGTTCCTGTGTCTCTTATGGCGATAAAGATTGCATTCTCTAGTTTTTTAGATGAGAGAACTACTACATGCAGCTGAAGAGTTCTGGCCCACAAAGGACTTGAGAAGAAACAGTTATGTAGTAGTGAAAAGCTTTATTTTTAGGCAGGATTTTAGATGGCAGAAAGTTACACCATTAGGATGTGTCCTGTTTACAAGGTATTCCTGTATACAATGTGAATTTTAAAAGTTGCAAAAACAAGAAACAGATACACAATACAAAATACAATAAAGAACAAAAAAAGAACATTCATACATTCAGTACAATGACTAACATTCACTTTAACTATGTATATTAAGACTAGTGTAGACAGTGTTCGTGTTATCAGTCAAAACATGTAATGAACTGCCAATTCTTGTTTCACAGCAGTGTTAAATTTTCCTGGACTTTCATTTGTACATTTAGTCTGAATACTTAACTCATTCTATACTTTTAAGGCTGTAAATGAGAAGGTCAACTCACCATATTTATTTTTTGGCACTACAATTTGGTATTCCTTCGCCTTTTTTACTTTTTCTCAAACTATAGTTATGCTCAGTCCTTTTTAACTTATCATATAGCTAGATGGGTTTCATTGAAAGTATGGTAGTAGTGTTGTATTTACTTGATTTGCCCGGACCAATTTCAGTTTGTTTTTTAATGTTAATCATCCCCAGTTTTCATTTAACTTACAATGGTGGGTCCATCTAATAGTCCTAAGTGCAAATCTTGCTAAACGGTTATGGGTAACGTCAACTTTTTTTTAAATAGTAGCTTTTGCAAATCCATAAATATGAATTCCATAATCAATAATTAGTATCAATAGTTGATTTACAATTGAGTTTCTCATTTTTTCATTTATGCAATATTATTTAGTTGTTTAATTAGTATTTCGGAAAGACCTTTGAGCATGAGCTCTTTTACAAAGGTTCCACGTCAGGGTGGACAATAAGACAATACACATATTCAGTGGTTACAGGGGCCTGATCATTAGGCATTAAAGAGCGATTACATGCCAATTAGACAAATAGGAGAAAAAAAACTGAGCAGTTGTAATTGAATACTAAGCTATTTCTAATTGGTTGCCCTAGGTAGCACACCCCTGAAACCTCAAATCCGTTGATAGACTATGGCAGAGTAACTGCATAGGGTTTGATGCTATCCCAGATGGCGAGAAGCTGGGTGACAGTGAAACAAGGGGATTGGGTTTGAAACCAACACGAGAGGCGAGATGGGGGATAGTGAAATGGGGCTGTGATGGGGAGCAGCTCCAGAGGGCTTTGTCGAGTATGTGTGTGTGTGTGTGTGTGTGGGGGGGTCTGGGAGGGCAGTACCAAGTGCATTTATAACCGTAAGAAATGCAGGAATTGTACATATAGACATATTATGAATTCTGTTAAAGATTTCTGTTAAAAAAAAAGAAACTTAATGTTAAAACAAAATGTTTTACTTCGTAGAAAATTAGAAAGTCTCCCGAGATTCGAAATGAACTATACCACCTGAGCTTAGAACTTCAGACATAGAGCTGTTTGCATAAGACACCCTCTTCTGTGTGCATATGAGAGTGTTTGGAATGTTTAGGAAAAACAATACGGATTGGTTAAGAACAATGCAGCGATTCATAAAATGTTCACCACATCTTTATGCACTTTACAGAGCAACTTTATGCTAACAAATGGAGCAGCAAGGAAAATGCCACAAACAGACAGGGATGATTTTTCAATAGTATGTATGTTATATATAGTAGTTAGGATTTAGCTTAGTATTTATTTATAATATTTAAACAGGAAAAACACACTGAGCTGTGACAGTTCATTTCCAGGTGTCATGGGGGTGGTTTACAAGGACCTGTTTTTGCATGATGGAGACTGTTGGCCAGGACACATTGGAAACACACCTACTCTTGCTGAGGGGCACTGGTGTCCTCCCTGGCAAGATGGCGGACTCTGGAGAGGAGGGTGTTGCTGTGTCCCTGGTGCTGGAATCAGCTTTCCTCCACACTTCAAGTAATGTGGATGTTATAATGAGAATACAAAAGTGGGAAGAGGTAGTGTAGTTGGAGAGGAGTGGAAATGGAAAAGAAGATGGCAGCTATCGTTACAACTACCACAGAGTGATGTTTAGAATCAGAACTGGAGATAGAGAAAAAGCACCTTCTGGAATTAATTGCAGAAAAAGAACCCAGATTCTGTCATGAAAGGCAGAAGCTGCATCTGGAGCAGAGTGTGCAAGAAGATGCCATGGTGGTGATTGAAACCGAGTATCAGTTTAGCTGTGAGTGGCCAGTACAGTTGTTCTGTTCAGCTGTTCAAAAAAGCTGTCTTTTAGCATGCACTCAGTTAAGAGGGTGTTGTGAGCAGAGCAGACAGGAAATGTTGTACAAATGGAATATTTACTCTAAGTATGAAAGGAGCTCTGCTTAAAGCAGGGTGGATAAAGGCACCCGATTGGGTTACCTGTGTTCTACAGAGGTTGATCAGACATCACTGAAAAGTGGCGAGGAGAGTGAAATGGTGGCAGGAGAGTTCTGGGGGTGTGTAGGGGTGGAGCGCATGGCTGTTGGGCCCAGCCGCGGACTGCCAAAAAAAATAAATAAATGGTGCCGGGAGACAGAGGCTCACTGAAGTCTACACTGGTAGGAGTTTTTCTCTTGACACATCTTTTACATTTGAATTATAAGCAAAAGAAGGGTGCAAGGTCACACACATGGTGCAGCGATTTTACACTGTTTTTGGGGTGAATAGCCCCGTAAAAGAGGCAGTGCTAAAATTTGGTTAGGGAGAGGCATTTGATGTAGGTTTTATACAGTAGTAATTGTAATTTCCCAACCACTCTGTGTTGTCAGTTGTGATTTTCCTGAAGTGTTTTAACGACAAGAATTTGTCTTGCAATAAATACATTTATTATGGCTCAGTTTAAAATCTAGATACATTCTGTCATGGCCTAAAAAACTTGGTGCAAACACATGCAGTGCCAGTAGTTCAAACATGCAATGAACTGCTACCATGTAGTACTGCAACTGAAATTTGTTATATGGAAGAGAATTTAAGTTTTGCACTTTTTGCACTGCCAATTTTATAGCTTTTTTTGAACATTTTTCGAGCAACTCATGATCTCTTTACCCATATTGATAAGTAATCGTGATCATGGATGAGGTTTGAGTGCAACTGGGACCATCATGCCATGCCCCCTGACGAAGCTTGATTCAGAGCAAAGCACCAGGGCAAGGAGGCCACTGTACTTTGGGGTAAGAGTTTTACCCCTCTGTTTCAATATTGTATGCTGTAGCCTATTAGTACTGCATGCTAGGAGTTCATTGGATGTTTGGACTATTGGCACAGCAGGTATAGTACTTGCACCAAGTTTTTCAAGCCATGACAGAGTGTATCTGGAAATTTAGCTGAACCATAATAAAACTGTTTATTTGCAAGAAAAATTATTGTTGTTGAAACACTTCAGCAGATCCACAACTGGTGGCTTAGAGTAGCTGGGAAATTGCAGATACTACTCTGTAAACCCTTCCCCTGAGTGCCTGTCCCTAACCATATTGTACAGTTACATTCAGTTCTCCCAGACACCTCTTCTTTTCAAAGCTGGGGGAATGGAGGAGGGGAGGTAACAAATGGGGTACAGGGCAAGCCGACAGTGTAAACAACGGGAGTACAGGCAGTGCAGACCGAGGCAATGCATGATAAAGGGGGACAAGATATTATAGTACTGTAACAAGACGGAACCTCCATGGATAACAGACAAGCAGACTGAAATATGGGACAGGATGAGCAAGAGATTTTATTTTATTTTTTTTACTTATTTAAACATTTAATGACCGGGAAAAACACACTGAGCCGTGGCTCGTTTCTAGGTGCGACCCGGGGGTGAGGTGGAGGGAGTTACCACAGTATACATACATAGAATAGATACATGAGAATATTACATACAATCACATAATTTTGTACAAAGGGGTTATTTACATTCAGTTGCATATATACAGTTATTTGCAATCAGTTACTTGAATACAATAATATACAGTACAGAGGTTTTGAAGTTTAAACATTGTTCATTTGGCTACTGGGGAAGGGGAGTTGTCGAAGTTGAGATTTAATGAAGCTGTGCAAGGGTGAGTTTCTGAGCTTCTGGGGAAACTGATTCCATAGGTAGGGGAGATGGTAGGAGAAGGCAGACTTGCCAGCTGATGAGGATGGTTTGGGGAGGGAGAAGGAGCGGGCGTCTCTAGAGTGCAGCGAGTAAGGAGAAAAGGCTGCAGGGGTTAGTTTCTCAGCCAGGTAGGGGGCAGTAGGTTGAACCAAAATTTGGAAATAAAAGAAACGGAGTGGCAAAAATGGTGATGGGAGAGGGGCGCTAACCTGAGGGAGGAAAGGAGCATGCAGTGGTGTGTTCTGAAAGGGGAAGTTGTTGCAAAATGGCAAAAAGCTTGGAATAAGGAGTCCAGCCTGGATAGCGAGGACGGTGGAGGTGGCGGTATTGTACACAATGTCCTTGTAATTGAAGATGGGAGTGATAATTTTTGTTAGCAGTGTGCGTCTAACAGGTAGTGGGAGGAGTCACAGTTTCTGTAAAGAAGACCAAGCTTCGGGTGGAGCTTCAAAGTGAAGGCATCTATGTGGGTTAAGTAGTTTAGCGGGGGTCTAGGAATACTCTTAGGTATTTATAGGAAGAGATGGTGTTTAGTGTGTTTCCATCCAAGGTGGTGATTACAGGGGGTCTGGATATTCTTGCCAAGTTCTGGGCTGACCCGAAGGTTGTTGAAACAGTTTTGGAGGTATTTATTTTGAGATTGTTTGCACAAAACCAAGACTGCATTTTGTTGTAGTTGTGCTGTAGTAGAGAGCGGACATCACTGAGAACAGAGCTGGATGCAAAAAATATAGTGTCTTCTGCATACATATGTATATGGGACCTTGTGCAGACTGCGGGGAGATCGTTGATGAAAAAGGAGAATAAAACTGGGCGTAGGATCAACCCTTGGGAAACATCAGTGAGGATGGGGGGAGGGGAGTTTGTGATCCTGACTGACTGTTGCCTATTTGTGAGGTAGGATTTGAACCACTGTACTGCAGGGGGGGTGAGTCCAGCTCCCATGAGTTTGTCAAGCAACAGGGGGTGGGAGACAGAGTCAAAGGCCTTAGCCAAATCGACAAAAATAGCAGCAGTTAGTTGGCCTTAGTCAGAGGCAGAATGGATATGTCCAGTGATGCGTAGGATGGAAGATATTGTTGAGTGGTGCTTCCTGAACCCAGATTGGTATGGGGAGGGGTAATTTGTGGACCTGAGAAAATCAGTTAATCTGATCTGGGCAACAGACAATTGCAACTTGGCAAGAGAAAGGAGGAGGGAGAAGGGAAGGTAGTTTCCAGGGACTGAGGGGCCACCACCCTTGTGGAGAGGGATGACAGGCTGATTTCCATGCTAGGGGGACCTTACCAGACTTGAAGGACAAATTTAGTAGGTATGTGAGAGGAACTGCTATAGCTGGTGCTGAAATGTGTAGAAGCTTGGGGTGGATGCCATCTTGACTGGATTTGGTGATGTTTGAAGAGTAGAGGGTGTTTAGTACTTGTTCAGGCAATGTGGAAGTAAGGATGAAAGTGTTTCGGACAGGGCACTGGTGGAGTGAGCGGTGACCTGGAGGTGGGGAAGAAAACTGGTCACGAAGGGCACATATGGTGAAAAAGTCGTTCTAGGAGCGTGGATATGTTGTTCATCCACACTCTTTGTGGCATGTCCCTTTCCCTTTAAATCTCGCCGGAAAGTCTTCAAGCTGGCTCCTCCCACCCACCCGGATGGTAAATACCTTGGCTCCGCCCCATGATGCCAGAGCTTCCTTTCCGCTGGAAGAATCAGGTTCCCTCATGCTAACTCTAGCCATCGTAGGCCCTGGATTAGCATCGTCGGTTTTAACCAAATTTATCTCTCAAACTCATCAGAGTTTTCGATTCCGATAATAGCACATCGGATATGGAGGACAAGTCGTCCCCCAGTTTTCACCGGTGTACGTGCGGCCAGAAAATGTCGTGCACCGATTCCCCACCATACCTGCGTGCTGCCTAGGTGTCGGTCATGACACCACCACCTGTACCTTTTGCTTAGCTTTCCATCCCAACATCCTTGATGACCGCATGGTGCGCCTTAAGCTGGGGAGACCAGGGAAAAGGAACCCGCCAGTAAAATCGAAAGAGCGAGGTGGGCGGTTTCCACGGCCACGGGATCCACCGAGCAGCTAGAGCAGATGAAGGCCTCCGAAGAAGAAGCTGCCCAAGCTTCGGCCAGCCGAAGTTTCTTTGTGCCTCTCAGCCTCAGTTCTTCCTTCACAGGTTCCTTCAGGGAGATGTGCCAGTCTCTCCCCACCAGGAGTGAGGCGCCCTCGGGCTCGCACTCCTCCCGCCCTCAGAAGAGGGACAAGGATCCAACGTCTTCGAAAAGGAGACATTCCTGGGACCGAGAGAGGGGTCCGAGTCCCAGGACACTGCGACCTTGACTGCGGTCAAGATCTCTTTCTTGGCTGCCGGCTTCATGGATCTTCTGTCTGGCCAGGCAGAGACCGAGGAATTGGCTGATCCGGCCGAGATTGTTCTCGAGCCGATCGAGTCGATTTCGCCAACTCCGGTCGACGATTCTTTAGAGACGACCCCAGTCCTTTCTTTCCCTGATGACGAGACACTTCCTTTGGGTGTCCCCATCAAGGGAATTGATCCGGAGCCTCAATTTTCATCGAGCCCGGTTTCTCCCGATCCTGGTTGACCCCGTCAGTCTCGATCGAGGACTTGGTCTCCTTCTTTGGCGGAAAACCCAAAGAAAGGCCACCAGCATTCAAAAAAGAGGCGCCGCCACAGGTCCTCATCCGCCTGGGATGAGGAGAGGCTTTGGCGGAAACTCCATCGATGCTATGAGGAGCTTATGTGGAAATTTTGGCTGGACAGAAGCCGGCTACGCCATCCACCCCCGCCATTACTTGGCCTGTGCCTCAAGGGCTGACACCGACCCCTTCGGACCGGAAATCTTCGGTTCCTCCACCTGTGAGGCCGGCCGTTATTCCTAAGCCCATACTGGTCTCACCACCGATTAGGGTGGAACCACCGTCTAAACAGCCTATCTTGGGGGCTCCCTCGAAAGGGGACCATCCAGACACTGGGCTTCCCTGATGCCTGTCCATCACTGTTACCCCTCACCACCCTCGGCGTATCGAGGGGGACATAGGCGGGAGACCGCTGTATCCCGACTCTTTGGATTCGGATGCCACCGGTTTGCACTCCCATCCGGGTGATGAGGAGTCACTCTCGGCAGACCTGGAGGAAGGTCCTTCCTCCTTTCAGGGCATCCTCTGCCTCATTTCTGATTCAACCGGAATGCCCCTGGAGTCTATCCAGAAAAAGGCGGAATACCCCCTTACGGATATCCTAAAGGGGAAATACCCCGACGGAGGCCTTCCCAGTGGCTGAAGCCATTACTGGTCCAGCCCTTGAGCTTTGGCAGCATCCAGCCTCCTGCCCAGCACCATCTGCTCGTATGGCCCGTGAGTATGCGGTGCCTGTGGGATCTCTACCGGGATTCATGGAACATCCCTCGGCTGAGAGCCTGGTGACTGCTTCTGTCTTTAGACGTGCTGGTAGCTCGGCCGACACGACTGACCTCCGGACAAGGAGTCCAAGAACATGGACCACTCTGCCCGTAAGGTCTACGCGGCCTCTTCCTTGGGCCTTCATCAGGCCAGTTCATCTGTAATCATGGCACACTTCTCCCATGCCCTTCTAGGGTCACTGGATGAAGTACTTCCTCACCTTCCTGCGGACATGCAGACCACAGTCAAGCAAGTCCGTGATCAGGGCCGTGCTGTCGCCAAACAGCAGCTCCAGACGGCCCTGGACATCGCGGATTCTTGTGCCCGCTCTTTAGCAGCTGCAGTGGCCACCCGCCGCAGGGCTTGGCTACGGTTATCCTCCTTTCCGGCAGATACCCAGCACAAGTTAGTTGATGTGCCTTTCCTTGGTACCGACTTGTTCGACCCAGGAGTGGCAGGCCACCTTCAGCATATTGAACAGTCCAATGCCACCTTGGATGCCACTTCTGCTAAGGGTTCCTCGGGCAAAAACCAGCAGAAGAGGAAGAGGAAACCTTTTCGGCAGTCCTCCCCTGCGGTCAGGCAGCTCTCCTATCAAGGAGGTCAGCAGCACCAACAGTAGCAGCAGGCTCAAGCTTAGCACCCTAGGACCAAGCAGGGCCCTCAACAGCCCCATAAAGGAGGCCGAGGCGCTGGTCCAGGAGCTTCCTCCTCCTCCTCTAAGCCTGCTCAGTGACGGGTTGGGGGTTGCCACCCCTACTCCCATCATGTCTGCCCTGGGTCCTCCTGGGGGTGTCGGCTCCACCACTTTCTTTCCGCCTGGTCCGATATCACTTCGGACAGGTGGGTTCTAGAAGTGGTCGGGCAGGGACTGCCTCTGGAATTCGAGCAGTACCCACCCAGCCAAGCCTGCACCCCTCGGTAGGAAAGGATCTCAGCTCGCACGCAGTCAGCTCTTCGGGACGACATAGCTCAGCTCCTCCGCAAGGAGGTGGTAGCTCCAGTGCAGGATCCACCTGTAGACCCAGGCTTCGTATCCAGGTACTTCCTGGTGCCCAGGCAGACAGGGTGTTGGCGCCCCATCCTAGATCTCCATGACCTGAATCAGTATCTCAGGTCTCGCACCTTCTGGATGGTAACTCTGAACCAGATCATACCATCCCTGGAGCGAAATGTGGTTTTGTTCTCTGGATCTGCATTCTTTCACGTCCCAATCCATCCGTCCCACCAGCGGGTCCTCCACTTCAGGGTCGAGGGGACCCTGTACGAGTTCTGAGCCATGCCGTTCGGCCTGTCATCGGCCCTGCGGGTCTTTACCAAGTGCATTGCAGTGGTGGCAGCCCATCTTCTGTGTCGAGGAGTTCGAATCTACCCTTATCTCGATGACTGGCTTCTGGCGGGTTCCTCCCTTCAGGAGGTGGAGAGATCCAGGGATCTGGCTCTCAGAACCTGCTCTCAGCTTGGCCCCCTGATCAACGAGGCCAAGTCAGAACTCGTGCCATCTCAGGTGATGGGCTTCATCGGGGCAGAGCTTGACTCTTGTCAAGCCAGAGCCCGGCTCCCGGTGGACAGGGCAGAGGTTCTTTCCTCCTTTGCCTGATCATTTCTGGTTGGGCTTTTGCGCCCTGCCCGGGACTTTCTCTGCCTTCTGGATTACATGGCGGCGTGCACCTCAGTGGTCCATTGGGCCAGGTGGCACATGCGCCCCCTCCATTGGGAGCTGGCCACCCAGTGGACTCAGCACCATGGTCAATTCGACCAGCTGATCACGGTAACGCAGAAGATGTGGGACGCTCTCCAATGGTGGACCATCCCAGAACGGTTGCAGGAAGGGATCATGTTTGTCCGCCCCGAGCCAATGGTCGTCCTCACGACTGACACCTCTCTCATGGGCTGGGGAGCCCACATGGGGGACAACAGGGCCCACGGGTTCCAGACTCCCATGGAGTCCCGATGCCACATCAACCTGTTGGAGCTCAGAGCAGTCAGACTGGCACTGTCAGCATTGGTTCCTCAGCTCTGGGGTCAAGTGGTTCAAGTCCAGACGGACAATACCACGACCATGTACTACCTCAACAAACAGGGTGGCACGCACTCCCATCTGCTGTGCAAGGAGGCGCTCCGCATCTGGACCCTCGTCTGCCAGTTGGAGGTGGATCTCCTAGCCATCCATGTGGCAGGAGTCTTGAACCAACTGGCAGATGCTGTTAGCCGCCTAGGCCAGACATCCCATGAGTGGTCCCTCCATCCAGAGGTAGCTTACAGTCTGTTCTCCCATTGGGGCAAACCGTTGGTGGACCTGTTTGCCTCCAGGGAGAATGCCAAGCTGAGTCTGTACCATGCCCGCCCCCCTCAGCAGGGCTCGCTACAGGGGGATGCCTTTTCGAGGCCATGGACCCCAGGCCTCCTCTACGCCTTCCCTCCATCTCTCTTGATACACAAGGTGTTATTCAAGGTGAGGAGGGACAAGGCGAAGGTGATTCTGGTAGCTCCAGATTGGCCGCGCCAATCCTGGTACCCAGATCTCCTCAGCCTCAGCTGCAGGCCCCCGGAGTGGGTTTTCACACGCCCGGACCTGATATCATTAAATCAGGGGAAGGTCTTCCATCCGGACCTTCAATCCCTGCACCTCACAGCCCGGTACCTGAGCGGCTACAGTTCCAGGCTCTGGGTCTTTCCAAGGATGTCTACACTGTGGTGGAGGCATCTCGCAAGGAATCAACCAGGAAATGTTATGTCTTGAAATGGAAGAGAGTTTCCATTTGGTGTCAGGGTAAGAGTCTGGACCCCTTATCCTGCTCTGTGGCTAACATTCTAGACTACCTTTGGTCTCTCTCCAAAGGGGGTCTGCGATCCTCGGCCCTTAGGGTGCACCTGGCAGCCATTTCTGCTTACCGGGCGTGGGCTAGTCAGCCGACATTGGCACAGGCGACAGTGGTTGGGCGCTTCTTCAAAGGCCTGGATCACATATCCCCTATGGTGCGTGAACCTCCACCTCCTTGGGATCTCTTGCTGGTTTTGACAAAGCTCATGGGCAAGTCATTCGAACCCATGCACAAGTGTGAGTTCTCACAATTGTCATGGAAGATGGCCTTCCTTGTGGCTATCACATCAGCCAGAAGGACAGGGGAGCTCCAGGCGCTTTCGGTGGACTCCCCTTATCTGGTCTTTTCACAGGGACAAAGTTGTCCTGCGCCCCCACCCAAAATTCCTTCCGAAGGTGGTCTTAGAGTTTCACCTTAATCAGGTGTTGACTCTGCCGGTATACTACCCTAACTACACCTCAGATGCCGAGTACAGGCTCCATACTCTGGACCTGAGATGTGCTCTCTTCTACTATAAGGAAAGAACAGCAGAAATTCGTGGAGAGGTTTGCCAGCTGTTTGTCACCTATGCTGAAGCCGCTTCTGGCAGACCTGCAGCCAAACGGACCATTGCAAGATGGATCACATCATGCATAGGTCTGTGCTATGAGTTGGCGGGCAAGGAGCCTCCCAGAGGGTTAAGAGCTCATTCTACCCGCCATACGACTGCATCAGTGGCTGCTTCCAGGGACATCCCTATCCAGGAAATCTGCCAGGCTGCTACCTGGAAGTCAGCAAACACCTTTATTTCCCACTACCACATCGACCTTGAGTAATACCGGGATGCTGGTTTTGGGGCCTCGGTTCTCCAATCTCTGTTTCCTAAGTAGGGGGTGTGTGCCTTGCCTCCCTCCTCCCCGAGAACTGCTAGGAGTCTGCCAAAAAGTGTGGATGAACAACATATCCATGCTCCTAGAAGAACAGGTTACTCACCTGTAACAGTAGTTCTAGGAGTGGTATATGTTGTTCATCCTCACGCACCCACCCAACCTCCCCGGCTTTAGGCGCACCACCTTGCTTCCAGCTGGCTAAGACCTGGTGTCATGGGGTGGAGCCGAGGTATTTACCACCCGAGTGGGTGGGAGGAGCCAGCTTGAAGACTTTCCGGCGAGATTTAAAGGGAAAGGGACATGCCAAAGAGTGTGGATGAACAACATATACCACTTCTAGAACTACAGTTACAGGTGAGTAACCTGTTCTTTTGGGTTTCTGCTACTTTGATGGGGTCAGAGATGCTTTGATCATTTAGTTTGAGAATAGGGGTGGAGGTCTGAGAGGGGGGTCTATAAGGGAGTGGACCATTTCCAGAAGGAGGAAGGTAGGGTAGTATTTAGGCAGGACTTACAGTAATCTGCCTTGGCTCATCTTATCACTTTGGTGCAGGTATTTCTTGCCGTGTTGTAAGCCTGTCTGGTTTGGGGGGGTCAGTGTGGATTTATAGAGGGACCAGGCCCTATCATGGGCTTTGCAGAGGGCAGCTAGGCTGCTAGAGATCCATGGGTGGTGACGCTTTTTGACCCTGGCCTTAACTGGGGGGCATGGGAGTCCCAGAGCTGTTTAAAAATCTGCAGAAAACGAGACAGGGCTGAATCAATACTGGGTGCAGTGTAGACTGGGTCCCAGTCTGCAAATTGTAGGTCATGAGGGAGGGAGCTGGTGTTCAGTGAGTTTAGTGGTCGGGTATTAATATATTTTGAGGCAGATTTCAGGAGCTGAACTTTTCTGGTACAGTGGGTAAGGCAGCATCCATTACACCAGTGGCGGATATTCTGTGTGGGTGGGAGGTGAGGATCCAGTCTATTAGAGAATGATTAGATTAGCATTGGTTGTAGCGAGTGGGCTTTGTAATTAATTGTATAGGGTTGAGAGACACAATTTTGGATGTGGCTGCTTTTGTGGAGGGGGGAAATCCAATCCAGGCTGTAATCCCCCAGAAGGAGTAGTTCACCAGATGCTGTGAGGGGAGGAAGGGAGGACATGCAGGAGATAAGGGCATCCTGGGCTATGTTAAAACAAGAGTTAAATACAGACCTCAAAACTAGCCAGACAAATTAACTGAACCCAGGGCCTGAAGAGCAAGCAGGAGAAAATAATGCAGCTGTACAGCCAGAGGCACTTGCAACCAAGAAAAACATCATGAGAACAGAAGTTTTGCAGATTTACAGTATACCACTCTACTGCAGAACTGGCGAAATGATTGAATGGCTGAGATAAATGAAGGGCTAGAGGGGATCCTGGACAGACTTTAATGTAGAATGATTTCTGCTTAAAACTCAGTGAAATTTTACACAACTGAAATCTATGCGTTGATTCACATGTCTGAAGTTTTAAAACAGCTGGAGCCTTTGAGCTTTTCTAGAAAAATATAATGAACTGAAATATTCCCTCCTGTGGACCAGTTTACAGCCATCCCCTTGACAGAGCCAACTTTCAAAAATGGTAACCATCCTTTTTAAAAGTACAGGGCAAAAGTACAGCATGGATTCGTCCCGGGAAAATCGTGTCAGACAAACCTTGTGGAGTTCTATGACTGGGTGACAAGTGCTTTGGACCTGGGTAGACCAGTGGATGTCCTCTTTCTAGACTTCAGCAAGGCATTTGACTCTGTTCCTCACGAGGGCCTGTTGGATAAGCTGGGAGAAATGGGGGTGGGGAACCAGATGATCAGATGGATAGGCAAGTGGCTCCAGGATCCGACCCAGAGGGTCATAGTTGGCGGGATAGTCTCATCCCCAAGGAGGGTCATTAGTGGGGTCCCACAGAGATCAGTCCTTGGGCCCCTCCTGTTCAACGCTTACGTCTCTGACATAAGGACAGATATCAGGAGTGAGATGAGTCTCTTTTCGGATGACTCAAAACTGGGGGTGGTGGTGAATGGGAGGAGGGGAGGGTGGCCCTACAGGGGGACCTGGAGGCTCTGGAAAGATGGTCTAGAAAGTGGAAGCTGAGGTTCAATGCAGGGAAGTGCAAGGTACTGCACCTGGGGGCCAGAAACCCGGGCCAAGTGTACACTCTGGGGGGTGAAATGCTACAAGTCTCGATGGCCGAGAGGGACCTGGGGGTGGTGGTGGATGTCAAGATGAACAGCTCGGAGACTTTTAGGAGGGCAGCAGCCAAGGCCAGCAGGATGCAGGGATGCATCGCTAGGGGGATCACCTCCAGAAGGAGGGAAGTGATACTCCCACTGTATAACTGCTTGGTGAGGCCGTACTTTGAGTACTGCGTGCAGTTTTGGAGGCCACACTTAAAGAGAGACATTAAACTCCTGGTCCAGAGGAGGGCAACCAAAATGATTTGGGGCTTGGGGGACAGGACCTATAAGGAGAGGCTTGAAGGGCTAAATATGTACACATTGGAAGAGAGAAGGGACCGGGGGGACATGATAGAGGTCTTCAGGTACATGAAGGGGTAAATAAGGGAGGAGCAGTCAGGGTGCTGAAGGAAGGAGGAGGGGCTACTAGAGGCATGGGTGGAAGCTGGAGGGGAAGATTCAGGGAGAAAGGAGGAGGTGCTACTTCACTGAGAGGGTGGTGGAGCCATGGAATGCGCTGCCTAGGGGCTGGTGAAGGCAGAGATGGTGGAGGGGTTCAAGAGGGGTGGGACAGGTACAGGGGAAGGGTTCTGGAAGCAAAATCCAATGCAGCGAGAATATCCGGAACTGGGAAGGGAGAAACCAGAGAAGGCGAGGGGTGCAGCAAGGTCAGCTCCCAGGGTGGGGCTGACCAAACGAGCAGACGTGAAAGACCATTAGGCCTATTCTGCTGGCATTTTAGTATGTTAGTATGTAATTGTCATGGACATAGCATATTGGCTTAAGCAGCAAAGTGAAGTAGGAAACTCCAAACCCAATATGGAGTCTGAAAAAATTTGGACCAGCAGATGGACATATAAAATTAAACAAAGCCAAACAGAAGAGGGGCTCCAATGCCTATCAGTTTCTGTTTAGGATGTGACTGTGAAGTGTGCCTTCATCCTGGTCTTCCCAAGGCATGTTACCATTATGGGTCAAAACAGCACTTAAGCAGTGCATGGAACAAGATACGTTGTGGACTCTGTGCTGAATTTGGACATCTCAGCTTGCACTGCATAAGCGTAATGAAATGTAACATCTGTGAGGAAAAGGGCCATTCGTACAGGTCCAGTTCTTGGGCTTCCCACAACAGGTCAAATTATCTAAATCAGGACTTTCTGCTAATACAGGCCCATAAGTCTGGATCAAGCAAAGAAAAATGGCATTTGTCTTCCTTAACTTCCAGATGCCAGGTAGACAGAAAAGAGAAGATACACTATGTACAGCAACATCAATAAATCGGTAGTCCTAGCAGGCAGCCAGTCAGTTGTTACTACTACAGGAGGATATAACTTCAATCATGCAGACCCCCAGAATAAAGACAAGCAAGCTTTTCAGCCATGAAACCTGATCTGGTATCCAGGCCACCCGAATCAGATGATAAACCAAATTGGGTGCTATGGGGAGAAGTGAGAGCTAGTGGGTGTGTTGGGTGGGGAGTTCGTTATTGAATTAGGGGGTTGGAAAACTTGTACCAGGGTGGGGGAGGCTCATGACTTAGAGGGATGGGGGTGGGTGTTTTTATTGTAAGAGAGAGAGTGAGAGAGAGTGCTCCAACATTTGAGTCACCTGACTTGGATGTTACATAGAAACATAGAATTTGATGGCAGATAAGGACCGTTTGGCCCACCCAGTCTGCCCAATTCCCTACCTATTGGATAAGCTGCAGATCCTAGTTAACCAACAACCTACTTCCTCCTTCCACCCACTAGAATTGCCTTATGTCTGTCCCATGCATTTTTGAATTCCTTCACTGTTTTTGACCCTACTACCTCCTCAGGAAGGCTGTTCCATGCATCCATCCTCTCTGTGAAAAAATACTTCCTTACGTTGCCCCTGAGTCATCCCCCCTCTATTTTCAAATTGTGCCCCCTTGTTCTTGCACATTTCCTTTTCTGAAAGATATTACCCTATTGGACTCTGTTGATTCTCTTGCAGTACTTGAAAGTTTCTATCATGTCCCCCCCCCCTTTCCTCGAGGGTATACATTTTAGGCTCCTTTAGTCTCTCTTTGTATGGCGTCTGGTGCAGACCCTGCATCATTCTAGTTGCCCTCCTCTGGACCACTTCTGTCCTATGTCCTTGCGGAGATGGGGGTCTCCAGAACTGCACGCAGTACTCCAGATGGGGTCTCACCAACTGCCTGTACAGAGATATAACAACTTCCTTTGTTCTATTGGTGATGCCTCTCCCTATGCATCCCAGTATCCCCCCTAGTCCTTAATGCCTTCTCACATTGTTTGCCTACCTTTAGGTCATTTGATTTGACTACCCCCAAATCCCTTTACATTTTTGTTGTTATTTGTACCTCCCCCCACATTGTGTACTCTTCTCCTGGGTTTTTGTTTCCCAGTTGCATTACTTTGCACTTCTTTGCATTGAGTCTAAGCTGCCATACACTTGACCATTCCTCCAACCTTGCCAAGTTCCTTCTCATCCTTTCCACCCTCTTTGTGTATCAACCCTGTTGCAGATCTTTGTGCCGTCTGCAAAGAGGCATACTTTCCCTTCTAGCCCCTATGCAATGTCACCTATAAAGACATTAAAGAGGACTGGTTCCAGTACTGAACCCTGCGGTACCCCACTTGTATCCCCCCTGTCTTTGGAGTGGACTCCATGTACTATTACCCTCTGCATCCTGTTGTCCAGCCAATGTTTTACCCAGGCTACCACACTGGGACCCACTTCCAGGCTGGCTAACTTGTTTATTAATCTTTTGTGTGGGACTGTGTCAAATGTCTTGCTAAAGTCTAGGTAGGCTATATCCATAGCCCCTCCCGTGTCTACTACTTTGGTCACCCTGTCAAGGAAATCTATTAGATTCATCTGACATGACCTTCTCGTTATGAATCCATGTTGCCTTTGGTCCTGTGCCCCGCTGGCCTCCAGGTACTCAACAATTCTTTATTTCAGAAGTGAGTCCATCATTTTCCCTACCACTAAGGTCAAACTAACAGGGCTGTAGTTTCCTGCTTCTGCCTTGCTCCCACTTTTGTGAAGGGGAATCACATCCACCCTCCTCCGGTTCTCAGGTACCACATCATCATCCCATGATTTGTTAAAAAGGGTAGATAGTGGTGCCACTAGTTCTCCCCTTAGTTCTTTTAGAATTCTGTAGCGAATCCCGTCAGGCCCCATTGTGTTGTCCACCTTCAGTTTTAGGAGTTCTTGCAGGACCTTTTCTTCTGTGAATGGACTGTATCGACCCCCCTATCCAGAGTGCTACTATTATTTGGTTTAGGTATCTCCCCCTCCTCTTCTTTTGTGAATACTGAGCAAAAGTATTTGTTCAGTATCTTTGCCTTTTCACTGTCACTTTCTGCCCACCTCCCTCCCCTTCATACCATCTTTATAACAAAAAGATCCTTTTGCAAATTCAGTGCAGTAAACTTCCTATCTGACCTGAGCATGATCAGATGGCAAGATCTTTACCTAGCCAAAGATGTCAATAAGGCAGCTTGCATCCTTAATGACAAACTCACTACAAGAATAAATAAGCATGCCCCTTTCATCAAAGTAAGTGCAGAACAATTCCAACCCCTGGTTCACCTCGGATCTCAAGGCAGCCCTTAAAGCTCGAGATAAGCTCTGGGCTAAAGCTAGACATTCCAAAGAATCTTCGGATTGGCAGGCCTTTAGAACAGCCAGGAATAACTGTGTGAAAAAACTTCGCTCTGCTAAAGCTAGCTATTATATTTCTACCCTCGAACAAGCTAAAGGTAACCCTCATAAAATATGGAAGACTATCAAAGCTATAGAAGGACGGCCCATGGCCCCCTCTGTCCCAACAAAGATAGTTGCAAGTGGCAAGATTGTGGAAAACAAGTCCCTAATCCTGGAGGAACTTAACTCCCACTTTGCCACAGCTGGATTAGCTTTTGACTCATCACCTTATGCTGGTGCTGCGGTGAGCCAGCATACCCCTCCGCCACATCTAGTCCTGCACCCAGCCCCTTCCAACTGCGCGAGATAACTTATAAAGAAGTAGAAGATTCTCTTCTTAACTTAGACACCAAAAAGCGCAGGGGACGATGGCTTGGAACCCTTTTTCCTAAGGTCAGGCTACGCCCATCTCACTGCCCCACCTCCACATCTTCAATCTTTCCATTACATCTGCTACTGTGCCGTCCTGCTGAAATCAGCACATATCCTCCTCTATTTAAATCTGGTGACCCATGCTATGTAAACAACTATAGGCCTATCTCCATATTGCCTATCCTTTCTAAAGTTCTCGAAAAACTGATCCATATTCAGTTAAATCTCACTTGAAACCTTCTTTCTCATTAACCCAGCTCAATCTGGCTTCCGGGCATACATAGCACAATCACTGCACTAGCAAAAGTAATCAATGATTGGATCTCTGCTATAGATGCTAAGAAGGTAACTGGTGCAGTCTTTTTGGACCTCAGCAAAGCTTTTGATACTGTTGATCACAAACTATTAGTCAATTGCCTTGCAAAGTTGGGTGCCACATACCATACCACCCAGTGGTTCTCTAGCTACCTAACTGGAAGATTCCAAAAAGTAAAGGCGGAAGGCTTTTTTTCTGCTGCCTTGCCAGTTGCGAGAGGAGTTCCCCAAGGATCCATCTTAGGCCCTATCTTGTTTTCTCTGTACATTAATGACTTAGATGCTAACATATCTACGTCCAATCTGCACTTTTTTGCAGATGATACTGTGTTGTATACTTCTGGCTCATCGTTATCTGAAGTCAAGGAGTGCTTCAAGCAGACTTTGCACAACAGGCATAATCTAATAAAGGCAAGCTTCTGCTCAATGCTAAGAAGACTAAAGCGATGATTTCTCCGCAGTGCTGTCACAGGCCCCCCCAATACCCTTGCCCAAGACTTCATTGTCACCATGCTAAACGAGCCTCTGGAAGTTGTAACCAAATTTAAATATCTAGGTATCTGGATCGACAATAAATTATCTTTCAGTGACCACGCTGAAGATGTCTCTAGAAGGTTAAAAGCAAGGTTAGGTTTCTTCTACAGAAATAGGCCTCTTTTCCCCCTTGAAACTCGAAACAAGCTTGTACAGGCCACTTTTCTCCCCCTACTCGACTATGGCGATGTAATCTATTCCTCACCACTCTTGCAAATCTAAGTAAACTGGACATCCTTTATCACGCAAGTGCTATGGTTCATTACCAACTCCTTACTGCTCGCACCACTGTGACTTATATGCAGCTGTTGGTTGGACATCCTTACTACTAGACGCCTGCTCCATGCTGGGCTATGGACTCTTAAACTGCTCCTGCAGAAATTGCCAAGCTATCTCTCTTCCCTTATTAGTATCTCACATAGTGCATACTCGTTAAGAAAATCTGACTTTATTATGCTTGCGTACCAAGGACACGGACTTCCCTTTGGTAAACGTGCTATGCATATGCCCTCCCTCCATTTGGAACCAATTACAAACCGCATTGAAACAAACTGCACAGTTTCAATAAACTTCTACAAATTCAAGTTCAGCCAAAATAAAAGACACCTGTAACTGTCATTAAGTCTCCCTTCCCCATGTGTGTCATATTTATCCACTGGTAAGGTATAATTGAGTTGTCATATTAACTGCTTTCCTTCCCCCTTCTACTCCTGGCTTTATCTATGCTTACGCTCCACTGCTACTCTATCAAATCACTCCTCCCCCACATATCAGTTGTAGACTGTTGTTTGTTCTAGCTGCCAAAATACTGTATATGTATTGCACACACCAGTCATCATGTTTCATTTATCATTATGCAACCTGTAAGTCGCTTCCCTGTCTCATATCGATGTTTACCACCTGCGGTCACCCTATGTGGTACCCTTGTATGTATATCCAGCCTGTATCATGTAACGTGCATTTCATGTATATACTGTTATTACCTATCTGTGTTTGTACTTTAAGTGTTTATGTCACAGGACCTCCTTGTGAATGAGCTTGCTCAATGGAGTTTTCCTGCAATAAACTTGAACTTGAACTTATTAAGCCTCACTATCTCTTTTTTGGTCTTTCTTCACTCCCTAATGTACCTATAAAAGGTTTTATTCCCCTTCTTAACTGAGCTGGTTATCTTTTCCTCAGTTTGGGCCTTTACTATTCTATCTGCATTCCCCGCTTCCTTTTGCTTTACCTGATACAGTTCTCGGTACTGCTCCTTCTGTGATTCCTTATACTTCCTGAATGCTATTTTTCTCCCTAACCTTCCCCGCCACCTCTTTTGAAAACCATAGCATTTTTTTCCTTTGTTTTGTTTATTTGCTTCACACAAAGACTTGTTGCCTCTATGATGGCAGTTTTGATTTTTCACCATTGTTTCTCCACCACCCCTCCCTCCTGCCCATTTGCTAGTTCATTCCTTAGGCACTCTCCGATTTTGCCAAAGTCAGCCCTCCTGAAGTTCTGTACCCTTGCTTTTGTATGGCTTGACTCTACGGCTGTGTTTATCGTGAACCACACTATTTGGTGGTCACTTGTTCCCAGATGGCTACCCACTTCTGAATCCAAGATCCTCTCTCCAATCCCATTTGAGAGTACCAGGTCTAAGACTGCTCCATCCCGAGTGGGTTCCAACACTAGCTGTCTGAGGCATGCCCCCTGTAGGGCATTGAGAATGACCATGCTCTTGGAAGTGGGTGCAGCAGATGTGCTCCAGTTAACATCTGGCATATTCAGTTTCCCCCATCAACAATATCTCCCCTTTGTCTGCCATTCTAAGGATGCCTTCTATCATTTTCTTGTTCATTTCCACCATCCGGGTGGTATATCCCCTGACTCCTCCCCGTGGCGTCAGATCTTTCTGTCTGCCGGAAAAACAGGTCACCTCCTTTGCGGCTCTCACTTAGGTTTAGTGTACTATAGATGAACTCTGTCTTCAAAGTTTTTTCGAGTTAGGGTCTCCATCAGACTAATTACGTCTTGATGTTGGCCAGCTTCAGTCACTTCCTGATGATAGTCTTTGAAGCAGTCTGCCCATATCTTCCTGCTGATCAGTAATTGGTGGTGATGGTCATAGAAACATAGAAATTGTCAGCATATAAGGACCGCTAGGCCCATCTAGTCTGCCCGTAAGCACTGTACTTGATTACGGCTTCTGATCCCCTCTCTGCTTTACCTCTATGGTTATCCAGTGCCTGTCCCATGCATGTTTAAGTCCAACCACAGTCCTTGCTTCCATCACCTCCTGTGGCAGACCAAAAAACTTCCTCACATTCCCTCTTAACCTGCCACCTTCCAGTTTTATGTCATGCCCCCTTATTCTTGTGATCCTCCTCTATTGGAAGATGTCTCCCCACGCACCTTGTTTATGCCCATGAGGTACTTGAATGTTTCTATCATGTCCCCTCTCTCTCTCTCTCTTCTTACCTCCAGTGAGTACATATTGAGGTCCTTTAATCTCTCCTCATAAGTTTTGTGGTGCAAGCCCTGTACCATCTTAGTCACCCTTCTCTGGACCATTTCCAGCCTGCTAATGTCCTTTCAAAGGTGTGGCCTCCAGAACTGCACACAGTACTCCATGTGAGGCCTGACCAGGGTTTTATATAACAGCATCACTACTTCCTGCATTCTGCTGGTGATACCCCTAGCTATGCAACCCAGCATGCTACTGGCCCTCCCTGCTGCCTTTGTACTTTGCTTTGACATTTTCAGGTCATCTGAAATAATAACCCTCAGGTCCCTTTCTTCCGTGGTGACTGTCAGCAACCCCCCATCCTGTAGCTCTCTTCAGGGTTTCTGTGCCCCAGGTGTATAATTTTGCACTTCTTTGAATTAAACCTTAGTTGTTATTCCTCATACCATTCCTCAAGCTTCCCCAGGTCCTTCCTCATTTTCTTCACCCGTTCTGGAGTATCCACCCTGTTGCAGATCTTGGTGTCATCTGCAAACAGATAGACCTTTCCTTCCAGCCCCTCTGCAGTGTCACTAATAAAGACATTAAACAGGACTGGTCCAAGGACTGATCCCTGAGGTACCCTGCTGGTCACCCCCCTGTCCCCATATTGTACCCCATTTACCACCACCCTCTGCCTCCTGTCCGTTAGCCAGTTCCTAACCCAGTTTACCACCTTGTCCCCCATGCCCATATTACCCATCTTATTGACCAGCCTCTTATGTGGGACGGAGTTAAAGACTTTGCTGAAATCAAGGTAGGCAATGTCCACCACCCCGCTCCATCCAATTTACTTCCTTTATCACGCAGTCAAAAAAATATATCAGATTTGTCTGACTTGACCTACCAGCTGTGAATAAATTCTGTCTAGGGTCCTGGGTCCTGGGCACTGATGGATTCCAGATGTTCCACTATCCTTTCTTTTAGCAGTGCCTCCATGATCTTTATTTATTTTTTTTATTTATTAAGCATCAGTTTACAACCTTTGACCCAGAGGCTCGTTTACAAAGGTACCTCGTCACAGAGAGGACAATACAGTGATAACAACTATTGAGGTGAGGCTTGCGGAGGGGTTGTGGGATAACAGGTGGACCTGACACAGAGCTGTAGGTTCAACACACACAATCTCAGTGTGATGTTTATTTGTAACACAGGGGATGACTTAAGCAGAAGAATCAGCATTTATATAGCGCTTTTCATACACAGTATCCCAAAGCGCTTTACAAGCAATGCTAGACTGGTAGTGAAGTGACTGAATGTGTGGTGGTGGCCATATCGCACATTATCACCCACACACAGCCTGGGTAATTGCATGAACCGGTTTATGGGACACCAGGAATGCTCCCTGCTCTTTGCGAAGAGTGTCCTGGGTTCTTTTACTTCCACCCAGACACCCACCAGGACAACACCAGGATGGGCCGAAGGGACCTCAGTTTAACGTCTCATCTGGAGGACAGCATACCCCAGCAGTACAGAACCCCCCAATACTGCACTCGGATGCCAGTGATTTTTAGGTGCAAGTCCAATCCCGGTGTGGGACGAGAACCCACGACCTTCTGGTCCAGAGGCAGATGTGCTAACAACTGAGCCACACTGACACCGATGGAATATCCCTTCTTCAATACATCAGTTTACAACAACAGACTATGCATGTCCTTCCTCTCCATTTAATCAGCACCCACTGATCTACTGATCTATCTCTTTAGTGAACATTATTTCATTCCCTATGTTGGTCTTGTGTGTTTGGAAGATGGGGAGCTCAAAAAAAGAAAAACCCCAAAACAAGCTAAAGAACCTCAGTGCAAAAGCACTGAAGAAAGGGTTACCCCAAAGGGCATTGGCAATGAAGCCAAGCTTCAAAGAAACACATCACATATACCCCCATAATGCAAAGCATGATGGGATGTATATGCAAATCACCATGAAATTTTAGGCTGGTTCATCTTAAAGCGGGAATGAATGGTGCCAAAGGGCCTCTCAGACAATCTGCAATTTACATGCATTTAAACAACACATTGGGGGTTTCTGATATCTCTACCCCGGTAACTTAATTTTTATAGGACAGTCCCCTAGCAACTTTTTACCTTTATCAAAAACACCTAGTGCCGTGGTATTTTCAACATTTACAGGTTTCATACACATAAGGCATATACATCAAGTTATTTTATGAGATCGTGCTATTGTATACGAAATCCAACAGTGAGGATCACAGCCTGTTGTTTTACATCAGCTCAGAGGTCACCACAATAACCCCCCTGTACGAGGACCTGAGAGGGAAAAGGAAAATTAAGAAGGACACTATAGCATAGCCAAGAAAGGGGAGGGGGCACCCATAGTTGGCCAACCATACATACTAGAATTGTAAAGAATAGGTAAAGCAAGGAAATAGGAGAGCTGTTGCAACAGCTTTTAAGAATAATGAGATGATCCTTTAGAGTGATAGGTTCTTCCTGTCATATATCCCCTACCTTACGAGGGAAGCAGTTATTTCAGACTGCTTGCCACCTTCCTGTCCCAGGAATGGATAGAGCTTCCACCCACCCATCTTCAGAAGCTCCGGCTCAGGGTCCCTATTAAGTTTAAACATTACAGTTCCACCATAAATATAGTGGATATCATCATTCTTTACCTTGAGGAGTTAATACATATCTAAAAAGAGAATAACGGTACCTTCTCTGCATCTCCTTTTATGGAAAGTCTGTCATGTTTCATTGACATCAATTCCTGCACCATATCTAGACATGAAATCAGCATTTACATGTTTGTCCCTGCCCTGTGGGATATAGTAAATCAATAGGGCTGAAGAGCTAAGTACCACTGCATTTTGCGGGGATTTTTTTCTCTGATTTGGTGCAACCAACAAAGGGGGTTATGATCAGTTACAACCTTAAATTCAGCCCCCCACAAGTAATATCTCAGAGACTCAATAGCCCACTTCAGAGCTAAGCATTCTTTCTCTATGGTAGCATATCTTCTCTCTCTCTCATGTAGCTTCCTGCTGATATACATGATCAGACGTTCTTCCCCATCTATTTTCTGAGATAAGACTGCCCCAATACCATTCTCTGATGCATCGGTTTAAACATCAAACACTTGGTTGAAGTCAGGGCTTTTCAATACAGGAGCTGTGCATAGAATGGCCTTGATATTCCTAAAAGTCTTATCATAAATAGGGGTCCACTGAACCTTATTTGGGCACCTCTTTTTAGTGAGATCAGTCAAAGGACTGGGAATGGCTGAGAAATTTGGAATAAATCTCGATAATAACCAGCCACGCCTAGGAAAGATCTTGTGTGCTTTTTTTGTGGTAGGTATTGGGCTGCTTGCTACTGCTGTAACCTTCTCTACCTCGGGCTTCACTTGTCCGTTGCCTAAAATGAATCCTAGGTATCTTGTCTCGGTCTTTGCTAGGGCACAATTAGCAGGGTTAATAGTCACTTTTGACTCCTTTATTGCTTGCAGTACCTGGGACAAGTGTCTTAACATGGGATTCCTAGTCAGGGCTGAATATGACCACATCGTCCATATAAGCTGCACACTAATTGGTGTATGGTCTTAGTATGTGGTCCAGAAAATGCTGAAAAGTGGCTGGGACCCCATGTAGTCTGAATGGCATTGTGACAAACTGGTATAAATTGATTGGGGTGCTAAATGATGTTTTATCTTGTGAATCGGGTGACAAGGGGATTTGCCAATATCCCATTAGTAAGGTCAAGGGTGGAGATATACTATGCATTGCCTAGCCTGTCAATGATGTCATCTATTCGGGGCATTGGATAGCCATCAAATAGTGATGGGTTGTTAAGCTTTCTAAAATCTAGGCACAGACGTATCCCACCCTCTTTCTTGTCCACTATGACCATGGGTGAAGACCATGCACTCTTTGAGGGCACAATTATGCCTAACTGCTCCTTTTTTTTTGACTTCCTGAATCACCTCATCCCTCACCATCATGGGCAATCTGTTGGGCTTTTGGTGTATGGGCTTGTCTTGCGTGGCAGTTATGGTGTGCACAGTTCCTTTGGGCCTCCCCGGGATGTTTGTGAATATGGACTCAAATTCTTGTAATACCCCCTGCAAATCTTTCTGCTGCTGAGGCTCCAATTCAGGGTTTATCTGGATCTCCCCCAACTGTCCTGACAGCTCTAGCCTTTTATAGGCAACCTCCAGTTCTGTCTCCCTAACTTCAGGATGCATATAAAGGGAGGGGTTAGGTTTCTCATGCCATTTCCTAAGGAGGTTCACATGGTACATTTTCTGGGGGGGTCTCTTTCCTGGCATGCTAAGCTCATAATTCACTGCTCCTGTTTGCTTCAAAATGGTGAAGGGGCCCTGCCATTTCATGAGTAGTTTGTTCTCTGTGGAGGGAAGGAGTAACAACACTTTGTCCCTGACTGAAATGTTTTGGTCTTCAAACCCTGGTCATATCTTTTTTCTGCAAGTCTTGCTTCTGTTCTAAGCTCTGGTGTGCCAAGTTGATATACCTCACCAGGCGTTTGTGTAACTGAGTCATGTACTCTATGACATTAAGATGTCCCACCAACTTCCCATCTTCCCAGTGTTCTTTAACCACATCCAGTGGCCCTCTCAGGTTCCTCCCATACAATAGTGAGAAAGGAGAGAAACCAGTAGATGCTTAAGGGATTTCTCTGTAAGCGAAGAGTAAATAGGGAGGTACCTATCTCAATCGCTGTGCTCTTCTTTTACATACTTCCTCAACATACTCTTTAATGTCTGATTAAACCTCTCTACGAGGCTTTCAATCTGTGGGTGGTATGAGGAAGTATGCACTGCTACTACTCTCAGCAGATGGTACAGTTCCTTTAGCAGGTGTGCATTAAAATGACTCCCCTGCAGTAAGTATTTCCTGCGGGATTCCCATTCGACTAAATACCTTTTCTAGCTCCTCTGCTATATTCGGGGCGGTGACAGTTCTCATGAGGATAGCTTCTGAGTAGCGGGTGGGGTAATCACATATGACCAGTACAGATCTGTTACCCTTGGAACTCTTTTCCAATTCCATCCATGGCTATCCTGTCAAAGGGGTTATTCACAATGAGGATGGGTTATAAGTGGTACTCTATCCCTTTTCCTTCCTGAGCTACCTTCTGACACTCAGCATATGCTTTACAATGCTCAACTATGCTCTTGTGGCTAGAGGGCCAATAAAACCTGGGTAATATCCTATTCAGGGTACTATGCCTGCATGGCCTGCTAAAGGGATGTCATGCACCAGATACATGATTTGGGAGCAGACTTTTTCTGGACCCATTAGTTGGTCTACTGCCTCTCCAGTTCTAGGGTTAGTGTACTCTCTGTACAGTATTCCCTGTTTTACAACAAACTGAGGGGCACCTTTTTCCACTCCCTTCCCCACCTGTGAAAAAGAAAGGTTAAGTGAAGGGTCTGCTTTTTGCTCGTGCTGCATATCACATTTAAAAGTGTGTCCCAAGTCTGGCTGTACGCCAGCATGAGTATCAATCCAGTCCTTCTTTAGCTTCCTCTTCTCTGCCTTAGTTTTACAGTCCTTGCCAGGATCCTCAAAAACATCATCATCAAGTGGGATAACAGATGGTAAATGTCCTTGCTTCACTTGAGCTCTGGTGCTTACGGCAACTACAGCAGAGTCCTGGGTGACATGACAGTGTATAAATGAAGCAAAGTCTGGATAGTCATGCCCAATAATAACTGGCACGGGTAGACGAGGTACCAACCCCACTTCTACCTGAGGTGTCATGCCGAATCGGCAACACTGTTGTTGAAGTTCAGCATGGCGAGATCTCCAATGTTGACAGGCAAAAATTTGTCTGTCAGACATTGTGTGTTTCTATCAGGGGGCTGTGCCCCCGAACCACCCATGCAGGGGGCTGTGCCCCACACGCCTCTCCTTCTGTAGATTGCTAACACCGAGTCAGAGTTAGTTTGAAGGGGGTGGTGACAGATGGCAAAAGGGCGGAATGTCGCCCTCGGGTCACTCACAGTGACAATCTAGAAACCTGTTGAGAATGTCGCTGTGAGGGGATTTTGCTGTTGGGGTTTCAATGTGCAGTTGGCATGTCATCCAGTGACTGTATTTTAAGAAACCTAAACCTTTGGCGATAGGTTTCAGTGTTTATGTCATAGCGCCTGAGGATCTCCTGCTTCACATGGTCATAGTCCTCTGCCTCTCGGGAGTCCAAGTGGCTATAAACCAACTGGGCACTGCCTGTCATGTGCGGTTCCAGTCGAACAACCCACTGTTCCCTTGGCCATGAGCATGTTTGAGTGATCTCTCAAACATTGAGAGGTAAGCTTCAATGTTATCACTGTCCGATAGTTTGGACAGTTTAATCTTTTTTTGGGCTACTGGTTCTTTCAGTTTGTCCTGCGTCGATGGCATGCAAGACCCTCATGGTATCCACCCATCTGGCATCTTGATTTTTCCTCTCAATGTCTCTGTGTCTCTGCTCAATGTCTCTATCTTTCTGCTCAATGGTGGCTATGCTCCATGGCGCAGGATGTACGTGCCGTGGGCATATATCCCACCCATGAAGGTCCGCACCCTTGGCCGTATGCTCAGCCACTGGCCACCACATGGCCCCCTTCTGCAACCCTGCCCCCACGGTGTGTAGGTGCATGGAGACATATCCGTGGACACGGGCGGGCATCCAGTGGGATGGCCGGACCAGTCCACCTCTGGACTGCAATGACCATCGGGGCAGGCGGGTACCCGGTCAGCCTCCCTGGCCCACAGTGTGTTACCTGTTGGCTGGAGCGGCAGGTTCAAAGACCTATCTGTATCCTGACATCCCCGCCGCTTCTGGTGGCAGCATCCCAGAGGGGGCATGTACCGGCTACGTCTGCCCTCAGTATGTGTAGCCTGCGCCCCCCTCGCACGGTGCTCCATGCTTTCCAGAAGACCACAGGGCATGGGCACGCCCCCTGGACCACCCCCTTCATGGATCTTGGTGTGCGGGCGGGGGATCGGATGTGTGCCAGCCCCGCGTCCCCTTGGAGAATTGAACGCAGGGCTGTAGCAGCCACAAGTGGCTACACGCCCCCAGATATGTGGCATGTAGACACTTTGTTCAGTGGAGCATAGCTGCCAATGTCTCCATCTCTTTCCATCTGCACCTGTTTTATGCAGAGCCATTTCAACAACTTCTCTACATCCTCAGGTGGAGCATTTTCAAGAGGAGGTAGTTTCCTCACTTTTTCCTCATCCCCTTGCATCTCTTTGTCGTCTTCAGGCTTGTCCTTCCTCCAAGCTCCCAGGTCCAGTTCAGGCAGTAGATTCTCTCCCAGTCTGTCGGCTATGGTTCTGTCAGAACTCCATGGACTTTCTTCTCCGGATTCTCCTCTGGCAACTCCTGGTGCATCCATCCACCTGGGATATCTGGGCGATATCCACTGGAAAACCTCCCCCTAGCTGAGTCCAGATGTTTCCAGCAAGTTATCCCACTTCTAACACTAAGTCTGTGGAGGGGTTGTGGGATAACAGATGGACCAGACACAGAGCATACAGTCTATGTGTGATGTTTATTTATAGCACAGGGGATAACCTTAAGCAATGGCATATCCCTTCTTCAATACATCAGTTTGCAGCAACAGACTATGCATGTCCTTCATCTGCACTTAATCAGCACCCACTGATCTACTGATCAGTCTCTTTAGTGTAAATTATTTAATTCCCTGTGTTGGTCTTGTGTGTTTGGGTGATGGGGAGCTCAAAAAAAGGAAAACCTCAAAACAAGCTAAAGACAACCTCAGTGCAAAAGCACTGAAGCAAGGTTTACCCCAAAGGGCACTGGCAATAAAGCCAAGTTTCAAAGAAACACTTCACTTATACCCCCATAATGCAACGCATCATGGGATGCATATGCAAATCACCATGAAATTGTAGGCTGGTTCAGCTTAAAGCAGGAATGAATGGTGCCAAAGGGCCTTTCAAACAATCTGTAATTTACATGCATTTAAACAACACAACGGGGTTTTTCTGATATCTCTACCCCGGTAACATAATTTTTATAATACAGTCCCCTAGTAACTTTTCCCCTTTATCAAAAACACCTAGTGCGGTGGTATTTTCAACATTTACAGATTTCATACACATAAGGCATATACATCAAGGTATTTTATGACAGTGCTATTGCATACTAATTCCAACAACGAGGAACACAGCCTGTTGTTTTACATCAGCTTGGAGGTCACCACAATAAACTCACTGTATGAGGACCTGAGAGGAGAAAAGGAAAATTAAAGAGGACACTATAGCATAGTCAAGAAAGGAGAGGGGGTGCCTATAGGTGGCCAACCATATGGACTAGAATTGTAAAGATTAGGTAAAGCAAGGAAATAGGAGAACTGTTGCAACAGCTTTTGAGAATAACGAGATGGTCCTTTAAAGTGATAGGTTCTCCATGTCACAAGGCTGACCAGCCTATAGTTCCCCACCTCCTCTCTACTGTCGGATTTGTGTAGAGGGACCACATGTGCCCTCCTCCAATCCTCTGGCACCATTCCTGTGCTGAGTGACTCGATGAACAAGGCTGCCAGATGTTCTGTTAGCTCTCTTTGTAGCTCCCTTAATATCCTCAGGTATGTGCCATCTGGCCCCATCATTTTGTCCACCTTCAATTTAGTGAGCTCCTGCAGGACTCTTTTCCCCTGTGAATGGACTGTTGTCCACCTCTCCCACCCCCCTTGGCATCTGTTGCTCAGCTGTGGTCCCTGTACCTCCCCCTCTTCCTTGAATACTGAACAGAAGTATTCATTCAGTATTTCTGCCTTATCCATGTCTCCCTCCTTACACCCCCCGTCCTCCCCTTTTAGCCTAACAACCCTCCCCCCCCCGGTTTTCCTTCTTTCGCTGATGTACCTGTAGAATGTCTTGCCCCCCTTTCTTTACTGTCTGTGCTAATTCTTCCTCCGTCTGCACCTTTGCTCTCCTTACCGCCCTCACCGCTTCCCTTAGACACTTTCGGTACACCTCCCTGTTCTCCTCCCTTTGGGTCTCTTTATATTTCCTGAACACTGCTCTTTTTAGTCCTTACTTTTTCTGCCACCTCTTTTGAGAACCATAGTGGCTTTCTCCTTCTCTTGCCTTTGGATACCAATCTGATGCATTGGTTTGTCACATCCACTATGGCTCCTTTTAGGTGTTCCTATTGCTCTTCCACCCCTCCTCCTATCCCCCTTTTTATCAGGGCTATTTTGATACCTCTCCCCATCAAACACCAGGGTCAATCATTGGCTAAACACCGGCTCCAGATAACCTTGGACATGGGCAACTCGTGTGGCCATGCCATGGTAACGACCATCTCCATGTGTCACAGGGCCTGGCTGCATCTGTCCACCTTCACAGCAGACACCCAGCATAAGCTGGCTGATGTCACTTTCTTGGGCACTGACCTTTTTGGCCCTGCTGGAGTGGAAGGACTCCTCACCCATATTGAGAAATCCAGTGCCACTCTGGATTCTGTGGCATCATCCCAGAAGGATCTGAAAAAGAGGCCTAACAAACAGGCTTTTCAGTACTGGTCCTTTCAGCAACAGCCTCTTTAGCAGCAGCCACAACAGGGGCAGTACCAGGCCTGGTACCACAAACCAAAGTCTGGGTGCCAGACTCCTAAGAAAGGGGGGCAGCAGCAGGAATGCCCCTCTGGCTGCAGCCACCGGTGCCCCCACAAAAGCTTCCCAGTGATGGGTTGGGGCATCATCTCTACACCCATCCGGTCCCTGCCTGCACTCCCTGGTGGAGGTCAGCTACGTCACTTCTTGCCACATTGGTCTGCTATCAAAACGGACAAGTGGGTGTTGGACGTAGTGGACAGAGAGTTGCCTCTGGACTTTGAGGCTTTCCTGCTTTACCACCTCCAGGCACCTTGGGAGTTCAGGGTGTTGCAGGACATGCTGTCTGCCCTTCAGGAGGACATTGCTCAGTTCCTTGCAAAATGGACAGAAGCCTGTGTCCCGGACACCCTGGCAAGTCAGGGTTATGTGTTGAGGTACTTCCTGGTTCCAAAACAGATGGGGGGGGGGGCTGGTGACCACTACTGGATCTGCACAAGCTGAACCATTTCATGTGGAAATGCACATTCTGAATGGCCACTCTGAATCAGCACATCATGTGATTTGGCTCCCTAGACCTCCAAGATGTGTTTTCCCACATCCCTGCCCTTCAGTCCCACTGCTGGTACCTCTGATTCTGAGCAGAAGTGGTTCTGTACCAGTTCCAGGTCAGGCCCTTCAGCCTCTCCTCTGTGCCCAGGGTCTGCCTAGGGGTCATGGTTTATCCCTACATGGACAATTGGCTATTAGCCAGTCCATCCAGAGAGGCCATGGAGAGATCCAGAGATCTGGGTCTCCAGCCTTGCCGGGACTTGATCCTGCTGGTCAACCTGGACAAGTCTGAACTGCTACTGAAGCAGGTGATCAAGTTCATATGTGCCTTACTAGACTCCTTGCGGGCCAAGGCCCACCTCTTTGTAGACCGGGCACTGGATCTTACCTTCTTTGCCAAGTCATTTCAAGTTCGGCTCTCGCTCCCTACCTGGAATTTCTTGAGGCTGTTGGGGTACATGGCATCCTGTACCAGCATGGTCCTTTGGGCGTGCTGGTGGATGTGCCACCTCCACTGGGATGTGGGCCATCGGTGGTTCCAGCACCTAGGCCACATGGACCAGCTGGTCACAGTTACCCAGCCAGTGTGGAATGCCATCCAGTAGTGGCTGATCCCAGAACACCTGGAAGAATGAATCTTATTTGTCTGTAGAGAACTGACCGTCACACTCACGACGGATGTATCTCTGGTGGGGTGGGGAGCACACCTGGAGTACCACAGGGCCCATGGGTTCTGGTCACCCAGGGAGTTCCATCACCACATAAACCTGCGGAAGCTCTGTGCACTGTGGCTGGCACTGACAGAATTTACTCCTCTAGTCAGGGGTCAGGTTATGCTGATGCAGACAGACAACACCACAACCATGTTCTATCTGAACAGGCAGAGACGAACTCACTCCTTTCCTTTGTGTCAGGAGGAACTCCACACCTGGACGCTCGTGCGCAGGCTGGGTGCAGATCTCCTGGAAATTAATATTGAAGGAGAGAAGAATCAAGTGGCAGATGCTCTCAGCTGTGAAGGAGAGATGTTGCACGAGTGATCCCTGCATCAGGAGGTGGTGATCCACCTGTTCTTCTGCTGGGGCACTCCTCTATGGAGCTGTTCACCTCCTAGGAGAATGCCAAACTGAGGCTGTTTTGTGCCTGGCCCCCACAGTTCGGGACACTGTTAGGGGATGCCTTCGTGAGTCCCTGGACTCCAGTCCTCGTGTATGCCTTCCCACCTTTCCCCTTGATCCACAAGGTGGTGGTCAAGGCCTGGAAGGACAGAATATGGATGATTCTGATAGCTTCAGACTGGTCATGGCAGTTCTGGTACCTGGATCTCCTCAGATTCACCAGCAGACCTCTGAGGTGACTGCCGCTCCATCTAGATCTGCTGACCAGACTTCAGTGGATGGTCCTGCACCCAGACCTGCAGTTCCTGCACCTCATGGCCTGGTTCCTGAGTGGCTAGAGTTCCAGACCTTGGGTCTGTTGGATGAGGTGCTCCACGTTGTGGAAGCCTCCCATAAAGATTCGACTTACATTTACTATGCCTTTAAGTGGAAGTGATTTTCCAGTTTGTGTCAGGGCAAGGATCTTGATTCCCTTGCCTGTCCTGTGGATGTCATCCTGGACTGCCTCTAGTTCCATTCCCACTTGGGACTGTGGGTGATGACCCTTACGGTGCACCTGTCAGCCATCTTTACTTACCAGTTGCGGCGAGGTAAGCTGACAGTGGCCCAGGAAAAGGTGGTTGAGTGCTTTTTCAAGGGCCTGGATCTCGAGCCCCTCCGGTGTGTGAACCACCTCCACAGTGGGACGTGTTGCTGGTATTGGATATGCTCATGGGCAAGCCTTTTGAGCCAATGCACAGGTGTGACATTTCACACCTGTCATGGAAGTCAGCCAGCCTGGTGGCTATCACATCAGCCAGGAGGACTGGAGAGCTCCAGGTGCTATCATTGGAGTCACCCTACTTGATCTTCCATGGGGACAAATTTGTCCACCCCAACCCAAAGTTCTTCTTGAAGGTGGCATCATAGTTTCACCTTAACCAGGTGATTAACTTACCAGTATACTTTACTGACCCTTCTTCGGAGGTTGATCACAGGCTCCATACCCTGAACCTGCAGAGAACGCTCTCTTATTATGTAGAGCACACGGCTGGAGTTCGGAGGGAGGCTCATCAACTGTTTGTCACTTACACTGAAGCTGTGCCTGGCAAATTGTCAGCTAAACAGAACTCGGCCCAGCAGCAGAGACTGAAATCGGGGATTGCCAGAGCCTGTAAGAGGTAAAGTGTCCTGCACTACAGCCTGACTGTTGTGAGGCACTTACCACCCGCCCCAACCACCCTCCCACCCAGGGTCGGCGCTTCATATATTGCTGCTGGCAGGTCACGTGATGTGACACATGACCTACCCTCCTTTTTTTTTTTTACTAAGTGTCCACTTTCCCATTTGCAGGTTATAGGCACCAACCACTAGGGGTCACTGCACTTTCCACTCTAGCTCCTCTGTCCTCTCTATATCCCTCTTAGCTACTACCTCACAGCTGTCCCACTAGAGGTCACTGCAGTTCCCTTGGATTCCTTCTACTACCTACTTTCTGCACTCATCCTTCAGCCTATTTCTAAGCAACTGCTAGTATCAAACCTGGTACCCTTCTCTCTAAATTCTACTGACTATCCTCTGAGCCAATGAACCAGGCCAATAACTTCCCCTATTTTTATGCTCTTAACCATACCTCACTCCCTCCTGCCCAGATTTAAAATATTGGCCCTGTCTACACTCTGTCCCTGAGCTCTGTTCAAACCCAGTACCCTTGCAGTCAGAGTCAGCTGCTCTACCTCTGCGCCACAGTGCCTACCTACTTTATTACTACTTTCCAAGCCTCTTAATCACTTCCCTACCCAATCTGCCAAAATATAAGTTTACCTCTTCTTCCTGCTGCCTTGCAGGATTTGAACCCTGCACCCTTGTTTCCAAAGTCCACAGTTCCACCACTCACCTAGAACACCTGCATGTTTTACTGCAGGATTTCCATAACTATAAAGACACTAACCCTGTGACACAACTAAAGTGTTATCTAAGTGCTTCTACAAACCTGAACCCAACTCCCTGCTACTACAGCCACTAGTCTAGCTCTCTCCTATTACCCTGATCAAGACTTGAACCTGGTACTCTATGCACTTCAGGCACATACACTACCACCACACCATAGCAGCAACTAGACTCAGAGGTGATCTCTCACTACTATCTCCCCTCTTTCATCCTAGTCCCCCCATTCTTTCCTCACTTCAGCTCCACCAGCCTTCCCAACTATGCACATGCATCCCCTGCTCGCCAGTCTATCTATTCTCCTCCTCCTCCCTTTGCCTTCCACATACCCTAGTGTCCCTGTTAACCCTCAGCCTCACTACTCCAGTGTTCCTACCTACCCTCCTGTCCTCCCTCCCTCCTCCTCCACACATCCCATATGCTCCTCTCCACCTCACCCCACTTCCAGACATCACCTGTCCTCCCCCTACAGCCCCCTTGCACTTCTGATCACTCAGGTCTTCTCTGCCTGTGCTACCCTACCCACCCCTTGTGCAATCAAACCCCATTCCTTATTCTATCGCTCCCGGCGTAAACTCTCCATCTGCCTCCCTCTGACCAGAGCACTTCTCCTCCTTCTGCTCCTAACAGGGAACATACACCCCAACCCAGGCCCTGCCCCCTCCCATCCACCCACTCAGCCCACTGGTCTTCGAGTAGCCTCCATAAACATATGCAGCCTGCTGAAGAAATTTGGCGCCTACAGTGCTGGGCCATGGCTCACCAACCAGACATCATAGCCCTGGTTGAAACCTGGCTGTCCAAATCAACTCCTGACTCATTGTCTCCTCCCAGGCTATACCTTATACGGGAGGACCGAGTAGGCAAGCGGGGAGGCTGTGCAATCTACACCAGGGACACAATACCTGGACATGCACTCCCCACCCCTACCCTCATAAATGGGGCCCAGGCCCTTACCCTCAGACTCACCCCAGACCCCTCTAGGAGCCCTCTATCTCACCACAGCCTCGCTCCCCAAAGAACCAGCACCCAGCCTGATATCTTTAACGGACTACCTAGCCACCCTCCACCATAAGGCAGAACAAGTCCTAGTGGGGACCTTAATGTAAATTGGCTCAGCACCTCCTCATCCACCACCAGAGACTCATTTTCCGCCCAAGATCTGACACAACTCGTCACCCAGCCCACGAGACTTAACCCTAAGAGTGGTACCAGCACCCTGCTGGATGTTATTATAACTAACCGACCCCATAAAATCCAAAACATCCAGGTCCTCCCAGACTCCCTGAGTGACCACTCCCCTATCCTATTCCACTGGGTAGCCCCCAATCCCAAGCCCAAAGCCCAGACCACCCTCCGCAGGCGCCTCCGCCCTGGTGGGCTGAAGAAACTTAAGGCACTCCTCACCCAGATAGACTGGTCCCCCATTCAGCAGGCAACCAACAGTGATACTGCCCTCACCTTTTTCACTCACACCTTCAACATGGCCTGTGATCTCTTTGCACCTTTAACCAAAACCGGTCCAAAAACAGAACGCACCTGGTTGTCAGCCCTCCTACAATTACTTAGAAACCGGATAACCTCTGGCACTTGCCACTGAAACAGGTCGCCTGTCTGATAGGCAAGCATACAATGCAGCCCAAAATAAATGCTCATGGGCCATCAGGAAAGCCAAGGCAGACCATTACCAGGCCTCCTTACCTCCTCCTGGGGCTCAGCCCGGACCTTCTGGGATAATATTAAGCAACTCAATGGTAAAGCTTGCTCCCCTGCCCCATCCCAGCTCACTAGAAATGGCACAACCTCCACCGAGCCTGCCACCATAGCTAACTGGTTCAACACCACTTTCACTGACCTTAGCTCAGTCCTCCCTAGTAATTTCTTTGACCCTCCCCCCAGCCAAACTCCCCCTGTCCTCCAGCACCCCAGCTTCCTCCTGCGAAAGATTTCCACCCGGGAAGCCAGACCCATCCTAATCAAAGCTCTCAATGGCAACAATCCCGGCAGTGACTCACTGGACCCCAGCATCCTCAGGCTGGTGCTAGATGAAGTCCTTGCACCTCACAAAGCCTAATTAACCAGTCACTCTGCCTGGGACAATTCCCCACAGCTTGGAAAACAGCCATTATCACACCTATTCATAAAGGAGGCGACAGGTCATCGGCCAACAACTACCGCCAATCTCCATCCTCCCTCCCTCTCTAAAGCCCTGGAAAGTGGTGGCCATTCAAATCACTGATTATCTGGCTAAGCATAACATCTTATGCCCAGAGCAACATGGCTTCCGTATGGTCACAGTACCAGCACTGCCCTTATTGAATTCTCCAACTTCCTACACTCCTCCTTGGATGCCAGCTCCTAGCTGGTGCAGTGTTCATTGACCTCTCAAAGGCTTTCGACACTGTCTCCCATCCACTGCTGCTGAATGCACTCTGCCTCACTGGTCTCTCGGCTGGCCCCTGGCATGGTGTGCTAGCTATCTTGACACTCGATCCCAGTGTATCAAGATTAACTAGCACACTCCGATACCGTCCCATTCTCTCTGGGGTCCCCAAGGCTCCATCCTGGGCCCCTTCTCTTCTCGCTGTATCTGAACACCCTGCCCAGTGCATGCTCTGGCAAAATTCTGCTATTATGCAAACGGCGCTGTCCTTTTGCCACCCACACGTAATCCCATCTCCTACAGGACTCCTCACAGCAGTCTTTCAACAGTGCCGAGGCTTGGTTTAAGGCGCAGACTCGTCATCAATCTTAAGAAAACCAAAACTATGCTCTTTTCACATCCCCAAAACAAAGCTAGCAACCACCCACTCATATCCTTCCAAGCACCAGCCAACCACTGGAACAAGTCTGCTCTACAAATACCTTGGGGTTACCTTGATTCAGCCCTCACATTTCACAACCACATCGACACTAACATCCGCCACCAACACACGGCTTGGCATCCTATTCCGCCATAAAACCTGCCTTCCCCAAATGCTCTCCGGCTAGCTGTTACATCGTCGTTCTGTCCCTTGTAGACTATGGTCTACCAGTATCACAGTGCTGCCGACACCACTGCACTCAACAAAATTCACCTAACCCTGAATAAAGCGTGCAGATTGATTACTGGTGCCCCAGGCTCACACACACCTGTCAGCTATATGTCGATGCTAACCTGCTTACCCTGGATGAGCGGCTCTGATACCAGACCTGTCTCCTCACAAAAAACCCTACTCGGGCTCTCCCCTGGGGTAACGGCATCCATCCACCAGAGCCCTCCCACCATTGCAACACGGTCTTCCTACAAGACCACTCTAAAGGTCCCAGAACGAGAAAGCCGTGGCCAGAGGTCCTTCAGCTATAGAGCCCCAACCTGGTTTAACTCTCCCTGCCACCATCACCAATGCCATCACCATCTCCACATTTCAAACCGCGCCTGAACCACATCTTCAGCACCGTAACTGCTCCTGTCTCTGAACATAGCCTCCACCTCTTTCTCTTGACAATGCCCCCAGGCAGCTCTCCACCAACCATCCCTCCACCACTTCCCTGTACACCATGCCTGGGTTTAACCTGGCCAGTGCCAGCTGTTTTCAATGTTTATCTACCAGAATGCTCACTTGATACCGACTTGTGTAATACCTGTTATCAATTACATGTACCCTGTACCCAATTGTATTTGTCTGACCACAATGTGACGTGGCACCTCTGGTGAATGCCTATTGATTTTTTGCAAATCTTTGCTATGTAACCGAAACGCAATGTATGTCTTTATGTGACAAAGTACCTTTGGAAACAAGCCTCTGGCTCAAAGGTTGTAAACTGATTCTTAAATAAATAAAAAAATAAAAATAAACAGTTGATTGGCAGGTGGCTCACATCTTGGATCAACGTCTGCTATAGGTTGGCTGGTAGAGAGCCACCCATAGAGTTTAGGGCTCATTCCACCAGACATACCACTGCCTCAGTGGCTGTTTCCAGGGACATCTCTATCCAGGAAATCTGCAGAGCTGCTTTCTGGAAGTCAGCACACACCTTCATTTGCCACTACCACATCGATCTTGAGTCACTCCAGGATGTTGGTTTTGGGACCTCGGTTCTCCAGTCTTTGTTTGCCAAATACAGGTGCACGCCTTGCCCCCTCATCCTGGAGAACTGCTAGGAGTCTGCCAGAGTGTGGATAGTGAACCATTTTCATGCCCCTAGAAAAACAGGTTACTCACCTATAACCATGGTTCTTGGAGTGATATATGGTTCACAGCCACGCAACCCACCCGGCCTCCCCTGGCAAGTGGCACACAGATCCCTGCTTCCAGCATGCAAGATCTGACTTCATGTGGTGGAGTCGGGGGATATACCACCCGGGTGGTGGGAAGAGTTAAATTTATAGACATCTGGCCAATCAGACCATTCCAGCGGAACTACCAGAGTGTGGATGTGAACCATGTACCACTCCTAGAAATACAGTTACAGGTGAGTAACATATTTTTACTTCAGACACTCCTGGACCCGTGTTTTGGTAACATGCCCTTGGAGAAGGAGTACAGTGTGGACAGTAAAATAAGTTACCTGCATATTTTAAAGCAAGCTGAGTCACAGACGGATTAAAATATAAAATATTTAATCATATCAATACACTATTTCAGATACAGTTACCATATGGATATGGCCTCTATACATTAGATAAATTGTAAATACAAAGCAGTAAACAAACAAATATGCACAAAACAGAAACAAGACTGAACTAAAACTAAACGGAATCCTAAATTGTCTTCCCACACAGGTTTTTGACATGATCCATCCCACACAGATTGACCTTTCTTCAGCAGGTCACTAAGTGGTAGGAAGGGTTTTCTTTGGTTGCAGCTCAAAAGAGTTCACCCAGCTCTGTCACTTCTCTGTAATCTGATTAACTGATCCATCGTTATACTGCAACCACTTTCATGCATTCCAGAGTTTGATTGTACCATTTTCTGCGAGGCAATTCTGTCATCCAGAAAGGAACTGTTCCCCCACCCACCCAAAGAACCTCCTACAGAGAGAGGCAGCATTCATGATTACCTGTCATTAAGATTCCATTTAAATTTAGGTAGGTGATGGGTTCTTCTGCCTGAGGCCCATTGTCTTTCCCTGCTTCTGAAGCTTTGCCATTTATTTAGCATTTGTTGACCGGGTAAGTGCACTAGACAAATCCTGCCTATTTTCAGGCACGACCACGGGGGGGGGAATACAGATGAATGCCAACTGACCTTGAACCAGATTAAGCTGTTGGTGGTATTTTTAGTGAATAAGGGAAATTTGGCCAGGACACTGGGGAAATTCCCCTACTCTTTTTGATAAGTGCCATGGGATCTTTAACACCCACCTGAACTACCACCAATCCAGGCAGATGGAACCTCAGTTTAATGTCTCATCCGAAAGTCAGCACCTCAGAAGTGCAGCGCCCCTCTCATGCTGCACTACAGTGTCAGTACTGGGATATTAACCCAAGTGCCAGATGTGGGAACTGAACCCACAGCCCTCTGATCTCCCAGCCTCAGAGGCAAGTGTGCTACCTACTTAGCCACTGACACTTACAGGCCATCTGCCTGCCTTATCCCAAAGAGCCACCTCCTTGTCTTAGAGCTCTGCAGAACGATTCTCCCAGATTAAGTACTCTGTGAACCATTTACAGAGACTTGCAGTGATCTCTCTCATCAGTGCCCCCTAGGCCTGTGGTATCTTCTAGACTGTTTAACAGATTTTGACATCACTGCCTTAGTTTAAGAATTTTATTTACATCTGCAGAGGGCAGTGTTTCACAAGGTCCTTCAGTTGAGATCTTAACTTCTGTAACAGCATGGCCCTGTTGAGCTGGCCGCTAAGGTGAGTGAGGTAGAGACCACGGAAACATTGAGAGCAGGGTGTTCCACTGCAGCTCAAGCATTTTATTAGGTGGAGCAATCCCAGGTTACTATAAAGAAGGCATGAGGCCAGCCTGTTGGCACAGCAGCAGCTTCACCACCCACAACACCAGCGACCCACATTCAGGAATGAGTGGGACCATTGGAGGGCCGATGGGGGGAGGAGGATCCAGAATCTGAGAGGATGTTTCTGCTCCAGGGAGGGTTGCAGGCTCAGCTGCTATATCCCCACCTAGGTAACCACAGGTGGCGGTGCATCTGGTACTGATTTCTTAGAGTGACACAGACTGGCTCCATGTGCCAGAATGCAACTGTGAGCACAAGTGTGCTTTGGAGCTTCTGCAGTCAGAATGATGCGGGGCTGGGAGAAATGAAAGAAAAACCTTCATGCCACTACCAACAACCAATTTGGATTTCTATCCCTGAGGAGGAAGTGGGTTATCCTCTGAAGGTCCTCCTATGAGGGGTAAGTCATGGGGGTAAGCAGGGGATAAGCATGTTGTGGCTGAATAGCAGCTATGAGGACAGACCCATTTTCAGCAAAAATATTGAAAACAGAGTGATAAAAAAGAAGGCAATTAGTGAGTGATTTTGTAGCAACCTAATGCAAAGCTGCACATTTTATGAAATGTTACTGTGAACTGCAGTAATAATGTAGGGGTATCTAGTCTATTTCCTAGCATGCATATGCAACGGGTGCAAGTAAGGATTGTTTTGAGCAGTACTTTTCTGGTACTGAGGTCTAGACAGTTACTGAGCACGTTTTGTTTATATGATAATTAACTGATGGACAAGGACTGAGTCATAGGCCAAGACATTTACATTTTGTTTTTTAGTTTCCTGGGGAATACCACTCAGTGGCAAGATATATCATATACTGGCTAGTTTTGCCATGTTTCAGAAGAGTATAACCTTTGTTTCTGTAGAGATGAACAAAATGGAAAAGATTAGGCACTCACCCAGCAATTCATGAGTCGTGACCAGTTCTCAGTTCCTCAGAAAAACAAATGTATTCTGTTGAAATCTGAGAAAACAGTGATACTGCGTAATGCAAACACTGGCTAGCATTTCCACCTGTTTTCTTGAGTAATAAGCCTTTTGTTGTTACACATTTCTACACATAATTGGAAACCATTTGCAGGGAGCTGTTGCGATCAGTGACAGAACTGCATTAACATATTGTAAACAAGTGCTGTTGTTATATAGGTGAATTATGGCATGAGTGTTCCTGCATCTGGAAGGTAGATCATGCATAAATAATAGCAGTGTCTGAAGAGATCCTTGAGGTACATCAAGTTTTAATGGACTATCAATGCATGTTGCACCTTTGACCGTCAGTATTTGGGATCTTTTAGAGAGAGAGAGAGGGAGAGAGAGAAGAGAGAGAGAGGAGGGAGAGAAAGAAAGAAAGAGAGAGAGAGAGAGAGAGAAAGAGAGATGTGGTTTTGGTGTGACACAGTGAATGTGAATGACCAAACTGGAGCTAATTGCTCCGTACATTGATAAAACCTATATACTGTCTTGCGGCTTATCCCCGGCTTTGATGTTAGCTGCAAGAGGTTCTGGGATGTGCCCTGAGTGGCATTTGTCAAAAAATGCCAGCAGGAGGGACGGCAGGATCAACCAGATAAACTTAAAAAATTACATGTCAGAAGGTACAGGTTTTTATTTTTGGCAGAAAGCCTAATCGGCAGCTGCTGTGGGGTGTTTGCAAGTGTTGTTTCCCTTTAAGGATAAGGCATTGTTTTTGAGATGTCTGTAAATTTCTTAATCTTGGTCCTAGTCTGTGGCCTTGTTTCTCCATCAGTAAATCTCCAGTAGATTGGAGGAGATCCATTTTTGTTGGTGACCTGTTACTGTAATGAGTCTAGTGGGTATTAGTTATCACAAACAGATCTGATTGAATCAAATGTGTGTATGTTGACTGATGTGATGTTTTAAAAGAAAGTCTAGAAACAGCCAACACCCTGTTTTTTTATTTAAATGAACAAAATCAGTCTGTTTGAGGAAATGGTCTTGGAGACTTTGTCTTGCCTGTAACTTAATTGTGTCTTCTGTCCTTGCTTCCCTTTGCCCAGGATGCATCAGTAAATTACATTCTAGGGACATGGCTATGATGTACGATCCACACTTCTGGCAATGTTCCTTTAATTCCTTCCGGAACATCTTCAAGCTCTCTCCTCCCACCCACCCAGGCGGTGTCTCCCTTGGCACCACCCCGTGACATCAGATCTTCCTTTCTGCTGGAAGAAGGTTCCCTCCTTACCGCTCTCAGCACTAAATAGGCCCTTTGCTTCAAAACTTTACAAAACATTATAAAACTACTCTCATCTTCAAGTGATAGTCAAATATTTTCAGATCCTCGCTATATATGACTCAAAGTCAGCACCTGGTTTCAAAAAATGTGAGTGTGGGCAGAAGATGTCCTGGACGGACCCGCACACCTCGTTTGTCTACTGCCTAGGCTATGAACACTATCCCCAGGCATGTGGCCTGCGTCCCAGCTTGCTTCTTAGTACCCCAGAGGACTGGCATGCTCAGCTACTTTTAGGGCACCCAGATAAACGGTACCCTCCCATTAGCTCAAAAAGACACCCGTAAGGCAGTCTCTGTGGCTGCAAGATCCACAGAATAACTTGTGGCTTTTGAAGAGGTGGCGGGCTTAAGCCATGGGGCATGCCTCATTGGCTTTGGCCTCTGTGCCACTTTCCTTTGGCTCCACTTTCACGGGGGCACTTAGGAATTTGTACCAGTCCCTTGCCTCCCTTGGGCAAGGCCCTTCTATGGACAAAAAAAACTTCCAAATCTTCCAAAAAGGAGACTAAAAAGAAATCTTGTCATTGATTGTGGGATCATGAGCATTCTCAGGCCTCGGATTCCCGTGCTTCTGGAGGTTTCGACTATAGTCGATCCTTTGGTCCAGGCTGCTGGCTTCACTGTCTCCCTGTCGGGCCAGTCTGTCAAGACACACGTCGACCAACCTGTCGAGATTTTTCTTGAGTCGGTCAATGCACTGTCGCAGGACGAGATGGATACCTCACTTTCTGGGACTCCAGTCCTACCTGTCATATCTCAGGGCGGGTCAAACCAGCACGCTGATCTGGTCACTGACCCTAGGGATCCCATTACCAATGGAGGATCCTCAGCTTTTGTCGGTTCCCTCAGATTCTCGCCATCAGCGTACTCGACAGTCAAGGTCACAATCCCGAAGTCTGTAGTGAAGCAGCCTACATTCTCACTCTCGGCATTTGGGCAAGTGGCGCTGCCACTATTCTTCTTCCTCCTCAGATGAGGAGAGGCTCCAATGCAAAATGTGCCAGCGCTATGAAGAACCCATGTAGCATCAGCTCATGCTTACCAGGGTTAGGCCAGTTCCATTCCCCACCCTGGCTCTTCCGTGGCTCCTGCCACCAAGGCCTCAGCCTACTCTGGCTCATCTGGTTCTGGCTCTGCCTATTCCAGTCTCTCCGCCCATCCAGGTGGAACTGCTGCCAAAGCAGCCAAAGGAGGTTTCCCCCTCCTAAGGATGCCCATACCACTTTCAGGCTTCCTCGTCGGCTGTCAGTCACTGTGATTCCTGACACACCCCATAGGGTCAGCGTGGACTCTGGTGGTTGACCTCTTTTTGATGAATCCTCAGGATCTGAGAACTCCTGCCTGCATTCCTGTCTGTTGGACGCCAAGTCGAGGAAGGGTTTGTCCATGGAGCATGCTCCCACCTCTTTCAGGGGATTGCTCCACTTGATTTTGGAATTCACCAGAATCCAGATGGTGCCTGTCCAGAAATTTTATTTATTTATTTTGAAATCTTGGATAGCACCAGTGAGCGGATGCTCGTTAATTGGTTTCAGGTCAGTTAACAAGTACAGAGTGATACATAAACATTCAAATACAAAGTGGTTCAGTAGCAAATATACAAACACATGTTACGGTACAACAATAGAGATAAAGTTCATGGTTACACTATACTGAGGCATTGTACAATGTATGTCCGCATCAAGGGGAGACAAAAATCAGTAGAGTAGACAGAGGGAGGAGAAGGGGGGAGAAGATGAAGAGGTAATGGTAAGAGGAAGGGGTGGGTGGGAGTAGGAGGTGGAGGAGTAGGGGTAGGGAAGAGAGGTGGCGGGGCATGGCAGTGCCATGGGAGAGGACGGTAGGTTAGTGAAGTGCAAGGTCGGGGCTACCCAGAAATGGGCCAAGTATCCCTTGACCGAAATTCTCAACTGGGTTGGGATACCCCAGGGGTAGCCTTCCTGGTCAGTGAAGCCATTCTTGGCCCCACTCTGGAGCTCTGGCAGCACCCTGCCTTTTGCCCTGCGCTGTCAGCACGTACGGCCCACAAGTATGCCGTCGCTACGGGTTCCCTGTCAGGTTTCACTGAGCATTCCTTAATGGGTCTGGTGGCTGACTCGGTCTTTCGATGTATTGGCTATGTTGGATACATGGACAAGCCTCCTGACAAGGAATCCAAAAAGTTGGATCACATGGCCAAGAAGGTCTATGCGGCCTCGTCACTGGGCCTTCGGCAGGTGAGTTCAGTCCTTTTGATGGCCCACTTCACTCATGCTCTGCTTGGCACTCTTCATGAGGTGCTTTCCCAGCTCCCAGCTGACTTACAGACCACGGTCAAGGAAGTCTGGAACCAGGGCCGAGCAGTGGCCAAACAGTAGCTCCAGACAGCCATGGATATCGGCGACTCCTGCACTTGGGCCTATGGTGGCCATGCACCACAGGGCTTGGCTGTGGATCTCTACCTTTATGGCAGATATCCAGCAGAAGTTGGCAGATGTCCCCTTCCTGGGCACCGACTTGTTCGGGCTGGGGGTGGAAGGACACCTGACTTGCACTGAGAAGTCCAGTGCCACCCTGGACTCTGTCTCTTATGCCCAGAGGGATCCCAACAACTCCAAACTTCAAAAGAAGAAGCCCTTGAAGTCCCTCTCTGCCCTACAGCCAAGCCATCCCAGCCCTCAGCTGGGCAGCAAGCCCAGGCTTGGCATCCTCGACTGAAGTTGGTTGCTTCAGTCATCTGGAAACCAGATGGTCGAGGTCCCGCTGTTTTCTTCAGATGGTTCTTCCTAGCCTGTCCAGTGGTGGGATGGGGTGTGCCTCCCCCATGACACCCCTGGATCCTCCCATGGGGGGTTGGCTCTGCCACTTCCTTTCCTCCTGGTCCAAAGTCACCATGGACAGGTGCATCCTCGAGGTGGTCTTTTAGGGTTTACCTATAGAGTGCGAGGCTTACCCACTTGCCAAGCCCATGCCCAACAGGAGGACATGGTGTCCACCGACATGCTGTGAGCCCTTCGGAAAGACATTGCCCAGCTCCTCCAGAAGGAGGTAGGACCAGGCCCTCGAGACCTGCTTGTCCTTTGGCCTCATGGTGAATGAGGCCAAGTTGGAATTCGTACCTTCGCAGGTGATACATTTCATTGAGGTGGAGCTTGACTCTTGCAGAGCCAGGGCTCGGCTTCCAGTGGACCAGGCAGAGGCTCTTTCCTCCTTTGCCTGATCATTTCGGGTTGGGCAGTTGCGCCCTGCTTGGGATTTCCTGCACCTCTTGGGATACATGGCAGCATGCACCAGCATGGTCTGTTGGGCTCGGTGGAGAATGTGCTGTCTGCAGTTGGAGCTCGCCTGTCAGTGGTCTCAGTGCCAGGGCCACTTTGACCAGCCAGACATTGTGACCCTGCTGATGTGAGACACCCTCTAGTGGTGGTTAGTCCTGGAACATCTACAGAAAGGAATCCCATTTGTCCACCCAGAGCCGATGGTCACCTTCATGACCGACGCCTCCCTCATGGGCTGGGGTGCCCACCTGGGGGAAAACAGAGTCCACAGACCCTGGACCCTGGAGGAATCCCGATGCCGTATCAACCTACTGGAGCTTTGGGCAGTTCAGCTGGTGCTGACAGCCTTTGCTGCACACATTCGGGGTCAGGTCATTCAGGTCCAGAGGGACAACACCACGACCATGTACTACCTCAACAAACAGGGCGGAACACACTCCCTTCCTCTCTGTAGGAAAGCTCTCCTCATCTTGACCCTTATGCTTAGCCTGAACGCTGATCTCCCTGGTCATCCATATGGCTAGTATGTACAATCAGCTGGCAGACGCCCTCAGCTGGGTGGCTGAGGAGTCTTATGGGTGGTCTCTCAATCAGGAGGTAGTGCTCAGTCTGTTCTCTTGGTGGGGCACCCCTCTGGCAGATCTCTTTGCCTCCAGGGAGAACGCCAAGCTGAGGCTGTATTCTGCCCCCCCTCCTCAGCAGGGAATGCTGCAGGGGGATGCCTTCTCAAGGCCCTGGACCCCGGCTCTGCTGTACGCCTTCCCTCCTTTTCCTCTGATCCACAAAGTGCTGATCAAGGCCAGGATGGACAAGGCATGGGTGATCCCAGTGGCTCTGGACTGGCCCTACCAGTTCTGGTACTCAATCTCCTCAGCCTCCTGTGGCATCTTCCTCTCCATTCGGACCTGCTGTGTTGTAATCAGGGGAAGGTATTCCATCCAGACCTTCAATCCCTGCACTTGACAGCCTGATTCCTGAGTGGCTAGAATTCCAGGCTTTGAGTCTCTCCAAAGATGTTCTCACCATATTCGAGGCTTTTCAGAAGGAGTCGACCTAAAAATACTATGTCTTCAAATGGAAGAGATTCTCTGTTTGGTGCCAGGGCAAGGGGCTTGATCACTTATCTTGTCTGGTGGCTAGCATTCTCGACTACCTGTGGTCCCTCTCTCAGTTGGGCCTCAAGTCGACGACCCTTAAGATGCACCTGGCAGCCATCTCTGCATACCGGGCGCAGTCTGGTATGCCATTGGTGGTGAAGAAGAAGGTGGTCTGATGCTTTTTCAAAGGCCTTGACCATATTTCCCCTCCGGTGTGTGAACCATCACCACCACCACCACCTTGGGACCGATGCATAAGTGTGATGTATCTCACCTCTCATGAAAGACCACCTTCTTGGTGACTATCACATCAGCCAGAAGGATCAGTGAGCTCCAGGTGCTCTCGGTGGAGTCTTCTTACCTAGTCTTCCACAGGGACAAGGTTGTCCTTTGCCCCAACCTGAAGATCCTCCCGAAGGTTGTGTCTTAACCTGGGGATCAATTTCCCGGTGTACTTCACCAACCACACTTTGGAGGTGGAACACAGCTTCTGTACTTTGGACCTGCGGTGAGCGCTTGCCTTTTACAAGGAGCACATGGCTGGAGTTTGGGGAGAGGTTCACCAGCTCTTTGTCACCTGCCTAGGCAGACAATTAGCAGGTGGATTGTTTTCTGCATTGACCTGTACTATAGGTTGGTGGGCAGGGAGCCTCCCGTAAAGCTAAGGGCTCATTCCACTCATCATACTACAGCCTTGGTGGCTGCTTCCGGGGATTCCCTATCCAGGAAATCTGCAGGGCTGCTACCTGGAAGTCAGCACACACTTTTATTTCTCACTACCACAGTGACCATGAGTCATGCTGGGTTACTGTTTTTGGGGTCCTAAGTTCTCCCATCTCTGTTTTCTAAATGGAGGTGTGCACCTTGCCCCCTCTTCCCAGAGAACTGCTAGGAGTCTGCCAGAAGTGTGGATAGAACATCATATCCACATCCCTAGAAAAACAGGTTACTCACATGTAACAGTAGTTCTAGGAATGGTATATGATGTGCGTCCACACTGACCCACCCAACCTCCCCTAGCAAGTGGCACACCGTCTTGCTTCCAGTGGTTAAGGTCTGATGTTATGGGGTGGTGACGAGGGAGTTACCACCCGGGTGAGTGGGAAGAGACAGCTCGAAGATGTTCCAGCAGGAATTAAAGGAACACTGCCAGAAGTGTGGATGTACATCATATACCACACCTAGAACTACAATTACAGTTAAGTAACCTGTCTTTACTGTATATCACTGTATGTTCACCTGGTAAACCATTTTCAAATAAGTGAACCTGTGACTTGGCTAAATATGCATATAGTTTATGGTGGGACATTGTTGTGTATGGAGATCTATATACTGGAAAAAGTTGTTCTGCTACAATAGTGACGTAGATACTAATGCAGAATGACTTCTCGTTCTGCGTTAGTATCTACATCACAATGCAAGCGACCCCATCAGTGCTGTTCGTAGGACAGTGGGCGGTTGAAGTGTGGCATGCGTGAGCTGACTGGTGGGCAGATGGCCAAGAAGTGCGGATTGTGGACGGCAGAGACAGACTGCTTGAACAAGAAAAAGTAAGCAACTGTGTTTTTTGGGCCATACACTATATAGAATAGTGTATGATAGCCCAAATACACAATATCAATATTCTTAAACCTCGTGGTTATCATGACGACAGTGGGACCCTTGTTGTTATGGTAACCACTCGGTGTAAGAATAACGTTGTTGTGTATGGGCTCTCATACCTATCTGTCCTATATGTTCTGGTGTCTAATGTTCTAATGGTAAGTTGTACAGGTTACCATGCTGATGACTGATGTTTGATTCACACTCCAAGTTTTCACACACCACAGGGTACAGTCTGTGATGAGTGTCTGTTTCAGACACATCTGCCTTGGGTTTGGGGGATTTGGTTTACACTGCTATTTCTCAACTGTCCCCTTGTTGCCTGTAGTGAGGAGGTTGTGTGGACAGGTACCATATATGTGGCTGCAGCCAGGGAGCAATCCTACAACTGGTGAGACCAGGAAGTCTGGACTAAGAATGGGTTGGGCTGCTCTGGACAATAAGGCCACCAGACAATAATAGTCCTTTATGGATTTCTTTATTAAGTTCAATTACTCCAACAATTTGTCTTAAAAGGCTGCTTCTGGGAGAGTGTAAACAAATTAAAAAGACATTTTAAGCATATTTTTCTTGTGGTTTCTGTTGCACATTTCTTGCACAAACCGTTGCTGTACAGCCCAATGTGTGTGATATACTGTTTAGGTGTTTCTCTTTCTTATCAAGACTTTATAATTACCCTAGTATTTTTTGTTGTAGTCCACAAATTCATAAACATTCATTTCGTTCATATAATTATACTCATATTTTACAATGAAGTTTTGTTGAACGCCTTCCACCACACCAGCATACTGTTCTGTATGTGTGCTCAAATATGACTACCACACAGTTTACCAACTTCGCAGCACTCATGCTGCGTCAGTGGCTGACAGTGCCTCCTTTGATACCAAAAATAGTTTTTGTGGGCTCTACAGAAACAGTAATTTATGAATATATAATAATCTATTCCAGTGTTTTAAATTTATCTAGAACAGTTAATTTTCATTCACATTTGAAAACAACTTCTGTGCTTTCTCTGTTTCCAATAGGTCCCAAAATAATGCAAAAATATATCATCTTTGTTACCTTACCGTATGGTTGCATTGTTCTGTCATTTTATTATTTATCTGTGTAGCAGTTTAACTACATGATTAGAAATGCTTTATAATAAAGCTTTTTGTCTTGTATAATGTATGGTTACAATACCATTGTTTCATACAGTGCTGATACATAATGCCTCTATTTTATTTTTTGTATTTATTTATTGAGTAGATTGGATTACAGACCTTTGAGTCAAGGACTCATTTCCAAAGGTTCCTCGTCAAAGCAACAAAATAAACATACATAGACGACGAAAAAAATCAGCATCATACATATCATACACAGGACTGCTGCAGAGTTAAACACATGGATAAATTATATATTAGACATTGTGTTGTGTGTCTGAAAAATAGCGGGACCTATACAATTTGGTAGCTAAACACCACTACAGGTGCAGGAGTGTGAGGACCTATACAAGGTGGTAGCTGAAACAGTGCATATACTATACAAGGTATTATGTAATTGCAGATACTCTACAGAGTGATAGCTGAGAACAGTGCAGGTACAGAAACATGGGAAACTAAATGGAAAAGAATAGGTGGCCAGGCACAGCGGGATGCAGAGCCGTCTGAGGAGACCTTGTCAATGTGGGTGGTCTTGGCTGAGGTGAGCAGCCAGGTAATGGAGCGGGTTGGGTTTTATGGAGGCCACCAAGGACAAGTGATGTGAGCTTATATTGGGCAGGTGCAGGTGCAGGCGGCAAGGAGTTGTGTTTTTAGGGCCACTTTGTAGGGTCCAAGTTTAGCAAGTGAAGTTATCACAGAGGGAAGGGAACTATACCAGATGGGGGCCTTGACAATAAATGACTTTATGCAGTGCTTTTAAACATTTTATTACACTAGCATTCTGATGTTAACTACTTTAAATCTTCAAAACTTCTAAATGTAACACTATTACATTTGCTGTTAAATATTTTATGTAACGTTGCCTCGTTGTGTTTTCTGTAGAGTCTCTAAGCTTTTATTGTTGTCTGTATACTGGTCATTTTACTTTAATTACCAGTGGGTACTAAAAATTCCTAAATGGTGCTCAGTTGCCTTTGCTAGTTTAGTTTAGTTTATTTATTTCACCAGGAAGAGGCTCTGTTGAGCAATCACATTTACAAGGAGGTCCTGGATGGGACAGCATACAGTATAAATAGGTATAGTAGAATGCAAAAGTAGAGATACAATTGCAGTGTCATAACTGATGAACAAGATATACATTGCCATTAGGACCAGTCTGTAATATATACAGTAATAGGGAGAATATAATTTTAGTTCAGTAATTGATATACAGGGTAGACATAAAAAATCAATATATGATATAAGATAAAACATGCCACTTTTTAATGTTTTGACTACCACCTTGTGCTTACAAGCTCTTAAATGGCACTTGATTACCTTTACTGTTGGATATGAAACATCACTCCTTATGTGTAACTTAATGCAGCCTGTGAAACGCTGTTGTCGTCCTGTGCTTTAAATTTTAAAGATCCTCACTGGTGAATAATTACTTTTATAACATGGTTTCAGAAGTGTTAACGACAGTGGCGTACTTCATTGGCTGAGCAGGAGCACCTGACCATGGATTAAATTCATTATTTAATCCATGATTAGAGTGCCAGAACTTTTCCCCAACACAGCAATGTTGTGAGCAGTTTTCTGAAAGGATATCCCTGCTCACAGTAGATTTTTCGAAATGGATCAGCAGCCATTGTTCCATTCGCAAAGCGGCCATAATAGTACAGACCAAGGGGCATGGAAGTAAATAGTACATTTCTTCTTGCTTGGGCACTGGACCCTAAACAACTGGATGAATTTTCGATTCCCTGATGGGCAGGCTCCAACAAAAGATGTGAAAATAATAGGGAGTGGTCCCCGGGGAGTCCAAGATCAGGACAGTGAAAGGGAGTGCTATGCTTGTAAAGTTCCAGTGACTGATGGAGCGAAACAGCAGTCTGTGATGTGGAGACTGGTGAAGGGGGTGGTGAAGTTGGCCAGAGTGCACTCTCAAAAGAAATCATGTCAGACTTGGGGTACAATGGCAATAATGCTGTGGTCAAGGGCAGTGACAGTTGGATTCCACAGCAGCCTGTTACTTCAAAGGTGCCGATCGCAGGCTACAGCAGTACATAGCTGACTGGTAATGAAGTTGCCGATAGTGGAACTGCAGACGTGTGCATGCCACAGATGAATTACAAGGCACAGAAAGCTGTGGTAAAATACAGTGACGGGCAGAGTGCACATCAGCCTGTGAGTGCAAAGGTGCCATTTGCAGCATCCAGTGCAGCAGCTCTCTCCCTGTGTGTCAGTGATGGCAACACTGTACCTTGGCTAGACATGCTCACAGCTCCTTTTCAGCTCCGACGTGAGAGAGACAGAGCGACATCGAGATTGGGATGTCTTCTCTGTCTTTCTCTGTCCTATCCCTGTGCCAGCAATGGTGCGGATCAGACGTGCGGCTTCACAGTGCGGGTACCGGATCGGTGGTAGCAGCAGGGCTGGGAACACTTTCCCTTCCTTTATCATAGCACATCCCAGCATGAGAGAGAGAGAGAGAGAGAGAGGGAGAGGGAGACAAACAGACAGAAAGCAAGCAGGAAGCGACACAGTGAGAGCAAGCGAGAGTGAGACAGACACAATGACAGCAAGTGGGATTTAGAAAACAGCATTGCTTTTCTGTCTCTCTGTCTTTGTCTGAAATTAGCGGTTTTGGAGCTTCACCAGTCAGCAGTTCATTCCTTTTGCTCTTCAAACCACATGTGTCAGTGTGTGTGTGTGTTGGGGGGTGGGGGCAGCAAAGTCAACCGCGTTGGCAGTGTACGAAATTCTGTTATGCACAACAAATGTCAGAAATCATCTCAGTACTGTATTTCTGACAGTTCTATGTGCATAAAAGCACTCACATGTGGATTATTTTGTGGGGGACTAATTTTCCAGGTGGCAGGATACAGTCACTTTGTGGTATTTAAATAGAGAGAAAACCCCTTTATGTTGTTTTCTACTTGTTTTGAACTTAACCCATGTTATAAGTGTATTAACCCACTCCAGGGTATGGGGTTATAGGCATTTAATCCATGCCTCAGGCACTTTGAGGACACTCAACCTGTGGCCTTGTGCCCCACAATGCACCCGAGGCTTGGATTAAATGCCTGTAACCCCATACACTGCCGTGGGTTATTGCTAATTTATTTAGTAATGTAATTTAACCTTCAGTGTCACTATTAACTGCATTTTAAGCTGTGACCTCCTCTGTGTATTGCTTTAAGTATCTGCTTTGTCATTTGTTTAGCTCACTTCTGCGTGCTATGCTTAAAAGATTAATCAACTCTTTAGTTAGAAAAATCCTGTATGACTACCAGTTTAGACAACATTTTAAAGCTGTGACTATATCTGTTACTTTAGCTGTTTGATTTCTCATCCATTTAGCTCACTGCTATGTACTGTATTTAAAAGACTGATGTTCTGCTTAACTGAAAAAGCATTGTCTTAGCTGCATGTTTCCATGTTGGCAGCAAGAGGCTTAGCTCAGTCTGACCTCTTATACCTGCTGTTTACCCCGTACTGACATGAGAGACATCAGCAAGCGTCTAGACTGACACCGTTGCATTTGAGAAATACTATAAACAAAAGAGAGGAACTGCAGTGGAGTCCACAATGACCCCTAGTCATGCTAATCTGACAATGGGGTTGTTTGAAGAGCAGTGCATCTATGCAGATATTTTTATTTATTTATTTAAAAGTTGGTAACTGGGAAAAGCATACTGAGCCGAGGCTTGTTTCCAGGTGCAGCCCCGGGGGGAAGGGAAATAAGGAGAAACAATTTACATAGCAAAACATGGATATAAATTACATATCGAAAATATGGATATAGGCATAAAAATACAATGGTAGCAGCAACTGGAGTGGCAACATAAAATAACAGCATAAATACAGCAATGATATGGTGGCTAGGCATAAGCAAAGTGTACAGTGCATGTTGTGGCGGGGACTATGCCAAAGAGCCTTAAATGAAGGGGGCTGACAGAACATAGTCAAGGAAGAGGATATGAAATTAGGAAGGGGATTTTCAGGAGCAGGATGGTGCAAGGAGGTGTATTAGTTGATATCTAAAGGCAGGGAGTATGAGGGAGAGGGAGAGGTGGAGGGGGAGGGGCAGATTCAAGAGGGAGGAGACGAGGTAGGTGAAAGCAGCTTGGTCAGCAGATGAGTGAGGGTGTGGAATGGAGAAGGTGCAGGAATCCCTTGAGTGGAGGGAGTAGGAAGAGGAGGGAAAGGGAGATGAGGGAGGATAGGTAGGATGGAATGGATTTGAGCCAGTATTTGGTGATGAAGGTGGCGCAGTGGGACTGGCAATGTGAAGGGAGAGGGAGGAATAAATGGAACAGTGATGAGTGCAGAGGGGAGAGTTGGTGGTGAAATGGCAGAAGGCATTACGGAGGGAATCCATTTTGGCAAGGGAGGAGGAAGAAGGGGCAGTACCATAAACCACATCGGCATAATCAAAGATCAGGAGGGCCATTTTGGTTACCAGTTCCTGGCATATCTGGAGGAAGAGGCAGTCCTTATTACAGTATAAGGCACCAAGTGTTGGGCAGAGTTTGGCATGAATGAAATTGATCTTGCTGTCAGTCAGGACTCCAAGGTGCTTGAAGGCAGGGACAGCCTCCAGAGGGGTGCCATCAAGTGTGAAAAAAGCAGAGGGAGGTGAGAGCCTAGCAGTTTCAGATTGGTACTGAAGGTCATAGTGACAGTCTTCTATGTGTTGAGCCTGAGTTGGTTGGTGTGGAACTAACACAGGACATTGTGGAAGTCCTTTTGGAGCAGATCTTCCACAGCTGAAGCTGAAGGGCCGAAGGTGAAAAATGACCATGTCATCTGCATACATTTGGATATGCCAAGAGACACAGGTAGAGGGGAGGTCATTTAGGAAAACGGAGAATAGAACAGGGCCCAGGATGGAGAAATGGTATGAGGGAAGAGCACAGGGGGTGAAGAATGTGTTAAAATGAGTGCCAACTGAGAGAGGATCAGTGACCAATGAACCATCCACTTAGAGGATGGGGTGGGGGGAGTGGACTGGGCTGGAAATACTAGTTCAACTTTGAATGAAAAAATAAACAAATTACAGGATAAGTTCCATGAGAAACAATTCTCATTTACAGACTGTCCCAAGTTAATTAAAAATAACAGCATACATGTACCAACATGTTTATTGGACTGGCAGTATAGCCTAGTGGTTAGAGTAATGTGCTATGAATAAGTTTGGTACATCCAGCAATTCCCCTAACCTCCACATGCATACTGTGTGACTCTGAACAAGTCACGTAACAAACCTAGTGTTCCTGAGTCACCCCTGAAAACAGGCAATTGTGTCTAGTGGGCCTTACACAGCAACTGAAGAATATATATAAATTTAAAGATAATATACACTTTTGGTGTGATTTTATCAATGATGTACTTATTTTCTGGACAGGAACTGAGGTAGAACTGTTACAGTTCAAAAATTATATGGAGTCATGTGTGTCATTTCTAAGATTTGCTAGGGAATATAGTAAGGAACAGATTTCCTACCATACAGATCAGTAAGATGGGAGGAAGAATAAAGTGCATTTATTTAGGAAATCTACAGAAACACTTTGTTACTTTCTTTTGGCTATCACCCAAGATATATGATGGATAATATCCTGAAGCAACAGTTCATGAGAATATAGAGAAATACTACACTAGATGGAGATGATGAAATTAAAAAAGGAACTAATACATTTGTACAGATAGGGAGATACAGTAATACACAACTTCTGAAACATGCAGAACAAGAAGTGGATAAAATAAATGGAAAGGAGCTGCTAACTAAAAATGTAGGGATAATAGAAGCTGGTTCTAGCAACAATGTGTACTGATTATCAGTATAAAATAGAGGATAATGGCTGGGGATCAGGTGATAACCACACTGTAATCACCTCAAGTGGTTGTTAGAGCAACATGGTAAACCTCGAGATCACAGCTTGAGAGGTTTACTGTAGTCCTAGCAACCACGAGAGGTGATTTCAGCGTGGTTGTCACCCGATCACCAGCCATCATCTTTTATAGTGTATGGTCAAAAAAACACCGTTTGCATTCTATGTGTGAGAATTATGGAACTCTGGTGCATTCTTTTTTGTTTTGCCACTGTTTGGAAGTTCTGAAGTGTGGTTAACAACTTTTAAAATTCTAAACAGTGCATAACAAAGCTGTGTAACTGCTGATTATGGTGGTTAATAGGCACTTACCATACATTATATCAGAAATCTTTTGTGGCGACATTGGCTCATAGAAGTGACTAATTAAGATGGAGAGAAAGCTTTTCAGTCAAACCCGTGGTTGTATCCAGCACAGAGACCTGAAGGATAGATCGTGTAAATCTGATCATAAGGTACCACATATGGAATCTGGCACTGACTCATTGAAGTCTGATATCAAAGGCAGTTTTCCATATGGAACTGTACACAGTGTTCAAATACCCGAAAATCTAAGAAGTTTAGAAATGTGGCAAAGAATGAAATGATTACAGTTAAAGACTTCATAACATGCCAGATCTTACATGTGATATACTTATTTAAATGCCCATTTGACCTTAGCTATATAGGACTGACAACACATAAGCTAAATACGAGACGCTCTGAACACAAAAGTTGTATTCGGAGAAAGATGTAAATTTGCCTGTGGCAATACATTTTATGGAGAGATCACACATAATACAACAACTTAAGATTCCTATGTATTAACAGGTAAAAAATGCCAAAAAATGGGTGGAGATTGGGAAACGTGTCTCCTCGCACATGAGGCTAGATGGATAGAATGGAAACAACAACCCAAAATATGGGTTAAATGGGTTAGCCCTTATCTAGTTAGATGGGATAGTTTTCATTAGGCTGATTCTGTTATTCTTTTTGTTTTTTACTCCATCTTTTTTCTCTAACTCATAGCCTTGGCTTAACCTTGGGGCCCCATTTTCCTCCATTCCGAAATATAATAATGTTTTAGGATACATTTGTTGAAGAATTTTAAATATGAAATGAGATACCCATAATCCTTTGTACAAAAGAGTGATACACTTGTAAATGTTTGGCAGATCTGCTTACGTATTAATGTACTTTGGAATCACAGGAGATTTAAACTTACACCTACACTTTGATTCGGTTAAGGCTTTATGTTTAAAAGGTTCTGTACGAATGACATCATCACGTTGTAACATCATGACACCCAGAGAGCGGGTGCCAATTACAGACAGTTTAAAGAGAGGCAGAGAGAGGTTTGGAATTGCTGGCAGCTATCACACTGGAAAGCTGAGAAACACAGGATGACGGTTTACAAAAATGAGTGGTTTGTTATATGTTTGGCATACTTGATGTTTTTAACTTTTCTATATTAAGGGTTGAGAGAGTGTGTGAGCACGCTCAAAGCCTGAACTGAAGAACAAAGTTCTGGGCAGACACTTCAAAAGACAGATTTTAAACAAATGGGTATACCAACATTAAAAAAAAGCACAAAGTAAAATGGGAATTAAAGCTAATTTGTTGCTGTTGTTTTACTTTTAAAGAGATACACTTAAAAAGTAAACATTTTTCCTACTTCAAGACATCTGGCTAAAAAATTATAGGTAATGCTTTATTGATTTGTCATTTGGTTCTAATGTTGTATAGCTACTTTAAAACAACTATTAAAGAAATGTAATACTTTATTCAGCTGCCAGTGAAAAAAATATTCATGAATTAACACTATACAGACAATCTGAACAGGTGATTGCACTACTTTGATTTTTTTAATAGTTTTGATTAAATTATACACACACACACACACACACACATAGGGGATATGACATGGCCTGACTGAAGATATCATATTTATCTTCACGAGAGGCCAGTGACATGATGATATCTCACGAGTGGCGGAAGCTCAGGTGAGATATCTTGATGTCACTGGCCTCAGGTGAAGATAAATATGATATCTTCAGTCAGGCCATGTCATATCTCTATTTATACAACCTATGTTTTGTCCCCCAACACAACCGACACGACATGCTCCTCTCAGTGCAATGGGTGACATAAAGGTGATGGCCCTAGCAATACAACCCCTTACAGAAAGCTGTGAAAAGAACAGATGTAATTTTTGTTGAAAAATATCTGGTGTATCCTAGTTTTTATGGTTATTTTTTAAAGAGTTATCTGTTTTTATGCCATGCCCCCAAAAGAGTTCTCCAGGCCCCCAAACATAACAGATTTTATACAACAGATTATATACTATTTTGAAATATCTGGTTGATCCTGTCATTTTAAAATTATTGAAAATATCTGGTTGATCCTGCTATTATTTTGTAAAAAAATAATATTTTAAATGCTTATCTGGTTGATCCTGCCACTCTGAGCACTTTCACCATCCCTGTAAATGTAGCGTGGCCGAGTGCTATTCACAGTGATGCTTGTTATATTGAGAGTCATTTTGTAGGAGTTATCCTGGGTTCAGAAAGTCAGAAGAGGTCCTTTATGCAGAGCTTAGTGTGATTTGTTGAAAAAAGCTGCCTACTGCATACAGAGTGCAGTAACTGAATTGTGGCTTTAGAACAGTAGAGCCGAGCCTCTGTTGCTTAGCAACAGAGGCTCGCTGCTCTTTACTGTTCAAAAGCTGCCGAATCAGTCGCTGCAGTCTGTGTGCAGTCAGCATTTTTTTCAACAAATTACACTAAGCTGTGTATAAAGCACAGCGCTTTCTGTCGCTTTGAACCTGTGGATAACTCGCAGGAAAATGACTATCAATATAACAGGCATCAGTGTGAATAGCGCCCGGCCACGCTACGCTTAAAGGACGGTGAAAGTGCCTAGAGTGGCAGGATCAACCAGATAAGCTTTAAAATATTATTTTTTCTAGCATAATGGCAGGATTAAGGAGATACATTTTGTTTCATGAAATGTGGAGTTAAGATTGAAATGGCTGTTTTGTTTCTTTTATGCAGAGCATGTGTTATTGTAAATGTACGTAGACAGTGATGAGTTACAAGAAAGTGAAAGTTCCACATAGCACAGTAGTTTCGGTATGACGTGTAGGAACGTGGAGATATCATATGACGTATAGGAACATGAAGATATATATGATCTCTTTACTGGCAGGCTTAGATATCACTTTTTATACATGGCTTTATCCTAAAACATAGGTTGTATAAATATATATATATATATATGTATATATAGTCCATGATATGTTTTTTCTGATACATTACTATTTAATTAATATACAGATCATCATTATTTATTAAATATTACTTTGAGTTAAAAATTTATATCATTTATAAATTGATATATATTTATATTTTAGTCATAGTTCTTGAAGAAGCTCTGTTACATAATAGCAGTGAAATATTGAAAAATATAACTGTCTGAGCTGCCTAAATAAAAATATACTTTATTGACATTTGGTGAGCCGTGTCATATTACTGAAGTTCTAGGGCTAAGAATTATAGGAAAATAAATCTTTATGTCATAATGAACTAACAAACTGGAATTGGGTAAAGGAATTATCAGGCATGGATATAGTTCTGTTGGCAAAAAATTCAAAAACAGACCTTCACCTGGAGGCTAGATTTGTCCCTACAGTAGTAAAGTAGAAACGAGTATTTGTCAATGCCAAATGTTGTCTCGCTGGCATTGGTAGTGCAGGAGTTAGAGATGCATAATAGGAATGGCAGTGAAATATTGAACTGACGCCAACCCCACCCCCACCCTGCAGAGACTGACAGGTGTTGGGGTGTGCCTTTGGGTCATCAGCTATAACGCTCATGCCATTTAACCTCTCCCTACCCTGTAGACATTGACAAGTGTTGTGGTGTGCTTTGGGCCTTATACTTACCCATTCCAAAAGGAAATACATTGAGATGGGTCCAGTATAGGAGAATGGGGTGTACTTTAGGGCTCAAGACTCCAAGGCAAACCTCGGTGCCTGTGACTGGCTGCAGGGTGAGGGTGGGGGTGGAATGGCATGAGCATTATAGCCAAATATCCCAAGTCACACCCCTGTCGCTTGTCAGTCTCTACAGGGTGGGGTGTTACAGTTGGAAACCCTAACGATGTAGGCATTTGTTGGTATTTTCACTCCAAATTTTCAACATGGGCTTTTTGTGACCCCACCTCATGAAGAGTGGTACTATCAGTTTGTTAGCCGAAATGTGGTTTTGCACAGCAACTATGCCATTTGGTGACACAGGCACGAAAACACATTTTGGGCAGGGTGTGAAAAATGACAACTGTATTGTTCATGAGGAGGCATAAAAAATGGCAACGTTGAAAATCTGGAGTGAAAACATGCAAAATTGGTGAAGACATGAGCGGGCATAAAAACTGCGCAACTTATGCCTATAACCCAATAATTTTGGGAATTTTTTTAACCACATTTTCAACATAGGCATTTTGGGACCTCCCGTCATGAACTGTGGTACTGTGATTTTGTTAATATGTCCCAAAAGTTGATTTCCCACAGCGACCACGCCATTGTGCGCCACAGGTGAGAAAACACATTTTGGGCAAGATATGAAAAATGACAGCTGTACTGTTCAAAAGGAGGTGTGAAAAAATGCCAGTGCTGAAAACCTGGCATGAAAATATTGCAAATTTGCGAAGTTACAAGGGTGCGTGGAAACTGCGCAAAGCATGCTTGTAACACGGTCATTTTATGGACTTCTATCACCAGATTTTCAACATAGGCATTTTAGGACCTCTGCTCATGAACAGTGTCACTCTCATTTTCTTAATCTGTCCTTAAAAGTGATCTCCCACAGTGACTGTGCTATTCTGCGCCAGAATTGTGAAAACACATTTTGGCCAGGATATGTAAAATGACAGCTGTACTATTCATAAGGAGGTGTGGCAAAGTACCAGTGTTGAAAATCTGGAGTGAAAATATTACAGATTCACAAAGTTATGAGCGTACGTGGAAACTGTGCAATGCACGCTTGTAAAACAGTCATTTTTTTGGATTTTTTGCACCAAATTTGCAACATAGGATTATTGAGAGCACACCTCATGAACAGTGGCAATGTCGTTTCATTATTCAGTCCTGAAAGGTGATTCCGTGCAGTGACCGTGAAATCACCTTTCTGGACCAAATAACGGCATGACAGTGACTGAATTCATGAGGGGGGTCCCAATAACCCCATGTTGAAAATTGGTGCAAAAATTCCCCAAAATGTCCGAGATATGCACCAAAGTTGAAAAAAAGCCATTTATGCCATTATACAGCTTACCAGCAATTTTTCAGTTTGCGGTCGGCTTTGAAGAGTGCAGATGTGTTTCCGGTCCACTGAAGATTGTTGCGCCGGACTCCGGAGGCAAGTATGGGTGAGGGTGTGTGTGGGGAGGCAGGGTACGCAGAGGGTGGGTGTGGGTTGGGGGACGGGCAGGAGAGACTGTGAGGGACTGTTTGCTTCTTTTACAGGTAAAAAAAATAAAATAAGGACAACGAGGGTCAGTTTTCTTTTTGCAGGTGTTTGGGTACACTGGGTGGGCTCCCAGTGTACCACCTACATAATGGGAGAGAACCATAGCCAATGGGGATTGGGCCCCCGTTGGCACAAAGCGGACGGAGGGTGCTGCGCATGATGCGGAGGGGATTGCACCCCACATTCGGGCTGGGACATTATGCCAATGGGGAGTGGGCTCCCCCATTGGGAAATGAAACTAGGCAGGGGGACTGAAGCCGACGCGGATTGGGCCCTCCATTGGTAAGGAAAGACTGTTGGGGGGTGCATGATGTCGAGGGGGATTGGGCACCCTCTCAGCACACACTTGGAACGGGAGGGGGGGCATCATGCAGACAGGGAGTGGGCTTCCCCGTCGGCAAATGAAGTGGCTGCGGCAGTCAGTGCTGCCATGTTAGGTAAAGTGCTTCACCAGGAAAGGCACGTTGGGAGGCGTGTTATTGTGCCACTGAGTGATGAGCTTGGCTCTCATTGCAGTGGCACTTTTGTTTGATCTAGTGGCCAGTTTACATATTGCTGGTGTCGGTGCCTGCATGCTGGCTAATTGGGGAATGAGGGACGCACCTACTGATGCGGCCCTGTATCTGCCCACAGTGACCGCACCTCCAAATCTTACATTATAATATGTTAATACACAAGATAAGCCAAATATAAAAGGGAAGAAATTGCTTGGTACACACCAAAGTCAGGAAAACTATAGCTTCCAAAATAAATAAAAAAAATCTTAGATTAAAAAAATTAGATACAGAGGAAAATATTAGCAGGTATGGAATAGTGTTCAATTAATGCAAAAGGATCACTAAAAATGGAAAGAAAATGTAGAGTTCTTGTTAATGCACAGTAAAAACAGTCCTAAAACCTTTTATAGTTATGTTAACAATTGTAAGCATGTTAATAGGACTGTGAGGCCACTAGTTAATGAGAGGATAGAACAGTTAAGCCTAAGGATATGGCAACAGTCTATCTATCTATCTGTCTATCCACTGTATAGTAGGTATTATTAGTGCTCATAAAATGTTAGCTCTATTAGCGGGAAGGAAAAAAACCACTAAATTTAAGTTCCCGCTAATATTATCCGCAGAACATCATTTCACAGAAGCGAACAGAAGTTCAAAAGAAATCACATATACAGTAGTAATACGAATTTCTCTATTTCTCTATTTATTTGTTTTATTAATTCATTTACCGGTGCTCTGTTAAAAAAAAAAAATACTCGGGTTCGATCCCTAACTACAGTAGTATCCTGACTACAGCACTGTATTACTTTACTTTGGTGGTGATTGTACTTAGATTGGTCAAGCTGTTTTCGTGCTCTTTCTTGATGCTGGCTTGCTCAAATCCTCGAATGATATCCTCCTAAAGTTCCTGACCGAGCTTTCGTTTATTGTTTTTCCAGTTGTGGCGAGGTAGTGCCGTACTGTGGCCATCACCCCATGCTCGACAGCATACTGACCAAGCTTGAATCAGGTCTCAGGTGTTTAGGACGTGTAAGATGAGTGGCTTCTTTTTGCAGGAGGAGGAGAAACAGAAAAAAGCTCTCTGGCGACCACCGTTGCCACACTTAAGTCAATGCCAGTACACTCTGCCAACTCTGCACCGGACATAGTAGGGACTTGAATTGGATATTTTCTTTTTACTTGCGAGGATTGCATCCACTTTAGCAGCGACATTCTCTCTAAATGTAGTTACAGATACTGACACCTGAGTAAGGGAAGGGTGTGTAAGGAAGGGTATGTACTTATCACTGTGTAAGCCGCTACTCCTGGTAATTAGTAAAGCAGTTAGGCTATAGGAGAAGGGAACTGCTGTAACTGCTGGCATAGAGAGTGGTAAATATATTGGGCACTAAAATGTCCCGGTATAGCCGACATGCTAAATATATCGGCCGCTAATAATACCTGCTATACAGTATCTAGCTATCTATCTGTCTATATATAAAAGAAAATACATATACCCAATTTCTTCATTTCATTATAGATTCAATAAGGTCTCTTCAGTAAAAAACCCACGTAACCATTTAATGCAGTATGTACAGTATACAGTAAATCTAAATTGTGTCCTTATTTGAGGGAACAACAGTCAATCAACTCCTTCTTGCAGGACAGCCCCTGCAACCGTGCGAACCATAACTCAGAGGTAGAGTTACTAGCACGGAATGCTAGTGATCCTAGGTTAAATTCCTAGTGGTTCACCTTTTCCCTTCTTCATTGTAATTCATAATCTTATTTGAGGGAGTGAGAGATATAAAGGATAATAAGCAGAGACTATAAAATTAAATTTTTAATCTCTTGCTCTTCTAGCATATCGTAAAAAGAATAGTGATTTAGCATACATTCTTTGAAACAAAAAACTTAGTGATGCCTGCTTAAATAATTTTATGAAACCATGCAAAATAATACATTTATCTGCTGCCGAAGCTGTAACTCTCGGACTCATTTCTTATTGTGACTTGAGTGTGATTCAAAATTATTATAGTGTTAATTCAGCATTTTTCTGAGGATAATCTATTTTTCTCCAGGCAAGAAAATTAAATTATGACGACATATTTATTTTAAGAAAGTCAACAAAAATTCAAGACTTTCAGTTTTGCAATATATGAAGTGGAACAACAGGAACATAGTCTTGCAGGAAAGCATGAAATCGTCACCTTCTGCTTCCCCTTCCACATCCCCACATTCACATTCCATAGATGAATGTTAACATGACTTTATTAAAATCTTGGCCAGCCATCTCATCTGTAAAGGAATTTGTATTGTCATCAAACACTGCTCTAAGTTTGGCAGGCTCCAACAAGGAAATCTGAGTTCCCATATCTAAAAGATGCAGGCAAAAGTTCAGATGGCAGTGACACCTGTGAGTGTCCCTTGAAAAATCTGGATAGCAGGGTACTTTACAGTCCTGATATTGAAATGAGCATTTCTGTATAGCAGCATTTTTTTGTGTGTTATTTATACTCCCACCGGCCCCCAGGTCGGCCACTCCTTCAGGCTGCCTAGGACCACCCCGACCCACCAAGTACCTCCCACTGCTATCCCGCTGTCCCATACATGTGGCCCCCAGTTTGCCTGACATATCCCTTCACGGTGGGCCCCCCTCGTACAGGGCACCAGGGAGGCGAGTGCTTGCCTGAAGATGCACAGAATTTGCTGGGGCACAGGGGCGGGATCGGCACGGGCATTCCCCGGCTGTGTGGTGGGCGGGGGGGGGAGGCCAGCCACTGTCATCTGGCTGGCCGAGTGGGTGTTTTCCCACTGTCTCCTACCCACCCCCTCCAAAGATGGCCACATGCTTGCAGCATCCTGATGAATGCACAGTGGCGTGTGGTCACCTATACTGCAAGGTGCCTCACCATAACCAGCCACCAGGAGCTGCATAAGAGTGGCTTAGACTCCATTCCACCCCCCACAGCTCAGGGGAGAAAAGTGTCCCATGGACGCTCAAAACCCTCCCTGCCAGCATCCGCTCCTGTTGTCCTGGGCTTGAGTATGAACTGGGGTCACCAGCATGCCAGGCAATCCCCTATTGCCCATCGCCATGGGGCCAGCCCTTATCTATCAACATTTAATGTCAATTCTTTTTCCATAGTTGAAGCCAGGGTTACAGTTATTGTAGGTCCTACCTGAGTAGCAGGATTCTGAATATCACCAGCAGCTTGCCTATCAACAGCCAGGTGAACAGGTATATGAAAAGCACGGACCACAGAAACATCTTTTTTCAGTCACAGACCAAAGAAAACCCTGAATGTCCAGTAAAAGGCTGCCAGTACCTAAGGCAGCGGGTAGCCTCAGAACCTGTATATATTTCTCTGAGCCTGTTGTTGATCCTTTCCATTTTGCAGTTCAGCCTAACCTGCTCCCTTACAAACCCTTCAAGGGTCCCATTTTATGAGGTAACTGCAGTGCAGGTATTTAGCAAATCTTTTTTCAAGTAAAGTGATTTTTTCACTATTGGTATCCACCTTTTGCACAATGTCTGACATTATTTTTTGCCATTGAATTGATTCTTTTTTTGCCATTGAACTGAACTTACTTCTTAATTCAGCAAAGGAATGTTTTCTTTTTGTAGATTACTAAGGCATTTTCTGTTGTATACCTGGATTCAGCCATCAAAGTGAATAAAGCAGACAATGGTGGTTCACCTGTTTTTGTGGCCAAAGCAGCAGTTGTAAGATGGGAGTGGGTTATACGCTGCAACTCTGTTCCATGATATAGGTGCTTGGCCTCAGAGCTGGAGTCCGAACCGGACTCACCATGGGCCCAGTGCAGAGTCACGCCCACAGACAGCAACACATACTTATCAATTCTCCACCAGTTTTCAGCTTTCTTCAGTTTTTTCTTGTCTGCCTTTCCAAGCTTCACTTGAAAAGTCATGTTGTCAAAACAAATTCAAACAAAAGCAGAATAGTGTGAGTAGAATTGTTTAAAGTGGTGAAAATCTCAGCTGGGGCAAAGCACAGCATGTCTATAGCCTTTCATTGTGCAACTCATCCTCCATGACAACAGTTGTTAACAAATATTTTGGCTCTGTGTTTGATCGTATGGGAAGAATTATAGACACAGCCACACTTCAGTTTTGGGAAAGATAGAGGTTAATGGGCTGTATTATATGGAACAACAGAAAAGGGACAGGTTATAAGGGGTCAACATTAATAAATTGATGGGCTCAGACAATTTATACTCTAGATTACTGAAAGAATTGCTGACTTTATCATAGCACCACTATCATATATAATTAACCAGTCTGTGCATCGAGGGGCTGTGCCCAGTGACTGGAAAAAGGCAGTAGTCATGCAAATCCACAAAAAAGATGACAAGAAAACTCTAGGTAGCTATATAGCCAATAAGCCATGCCTCAGTAGTGGGGGAAATTATGAAAGGTTGGATACTAGAAAGCATAGTTTTACCATACATAGGTCATGCACCACCAATCTTCTGCCTTTCTATGAAAAGGTTAGTGAACAATTGGATGCCAGTACCCTTCTGGATATTATTTTCCTTGACTACAAAAAGGTCTTTGATACAGTCCCTCATGCTCCATTAACAAGTAAACTTATGGACTTGTATGTTAATCCAAAAACAGTTACATGGACAAACAACTGGCTTTCATTACATACATAGAAAGTTACTTAGAATAAATGGTTCTTATTAGACATTGGTGAAGTTACTAATGGAGTCTTGCGGGGCTCTGTCTTGAGGCCTACCCTATTTACATTCTCTGATGTGGTATGGATAGAGATGTTAAAACTGTTTAATAAAATTTGTTGTTGGCACTACATTGTGAGGTGCCATAGGGACTCTGAGTGACAAAATTAAGCTATAAAATGACCTTTTTTTAAATGATATCTTGGAGAACACCTAAACATAGAAACATAGAAGTTGATGGCAGATAAGGACTGCAAGGCCCATCTAGTCTGCCCATTTCTTTTTCTACCTTATGAATGTGCCACCGGCCTTTGCTCTGTCAATGGCCTATCTATTCATACACATGTGTATTGCTCCCTTATGCCTATCCCATGCCTGTTTGAAGCCCTGCACTGTATTCATATCCACCACTTCCTGAGGTAGGCCGTTCCATGCATACACCACCCTTTCTGTGAAAAGCACTTCCTCACATTACCCCTTAAGTAGCCTCCCTCTAATCTCATGCTGTGTCCTCTTGTCCTGCTATTTTTCTTATATTGAAATATGTTAGACTCGTTCACATTGTTAATGCCCTTATGGTGTTTGAATGTTTCGATCATATCCCCTCTCTCCCTCCTTTGCTCTAGGATATACATGTTGAGCTCCATTAATCTGTCCTCATGTGGTTTCTGATACAGTCCCTGCACCATTTTGGTTGCCCTTCTCTGGACTGCCTCAATTTGGTTAATGTCCTTGTGAAGGTATGTCCTCCAGTACTGCACACAGTACTCCAGATGGGGCCTAACCAGTGTCTTGTAAAGAGGGATTATTACCTCTCTCTTCCTACTTGTGATACCTCTACTAATACACCCCAACATCCCCCTAGCCTTATCTACTGCTTTAGTGGTCTGCTTGGATGATTTCAGGTCATTGGTGATGATGACGCCCAAGTCTCTTTCTTCCCTTGTGACTGCCAGCAACTCCCCTCCCAGCCTGTAGGTGGCTTCAGGGTTTCTCTGCATGATCTTGCACTTCTTTGCATTAAACCCCAGTTGCCATTCTTTTGACCATTTTGCTAGTTTATCTAGATCTGTTCTCATTCTGCCCACCCCATCTGGATCATCTACTGTGTTGCATATCTTGGTGTCATCTGCAAACAGACAAACCTTACCCTCCAGTCCATCTGCAATGTCACTGATGAAGATATTGAAGAGGACTGGCCCCAGGACTGATCCCTGAGGTACCCCACTTGTGACTTGCATCTCTTCTGACTGTATACCGTTTACCACCACTCTCTGTTTTCTGCCAGCCAACCAGTTTGCCACCCAGTTGACCAACTTCTGACCCACCTCAAACCTACCCAGCTTTTTAATCAATCTTCTATGTGGAACAGTATCAAAAGCTTTGCTGAAGTCAAGGTAGGCGACATCAACTGCTTCCCCTTGGCCTACCACTCTGGTTACCCAGTCAAAGAAATCTATGAGATTAGTTTGACAGGACCTTCCTTTCGTAAACCCATGCTGTCTTGGATCCTGTACTCCTATGTATTCCAGGTGTTGTACTATCCTTTCCTTAAGGAGTGCCTCCATAATCTTGCCCACTACTGAAGTAAGACTGACTGGTCTGTAGTTCCCTGCCTCCTCCCTGCTACCACTGTTGTGGAGCGGGATCACATGAGCCCTTCTCCAGTCTACTGGGACCTCTCTTGTGCTCAGAGATGCACTAAACAGTTCTGATAATGGCTCTGCTAGTTCCACCCTTAGCTCCTTTAGTACCCTGGGATGTATGCCATCAGGTCCCATTGCCTTGTCTGCCCTGGGCTTATCGAGGCTCTTGTAGGACCCTTTCTTTTGTGAAGGGACTAGTGCAAACCTCCCTTCCCCCTGTGTCCATGGTGTCGGGCTGTGGGCCCTGCCCTGCCTTCTCCTCAGTAAATACTGAGCAGAGTATCTATTTAGGATACATGCTTTACATGGTCCTCCTCCTCCTCCTACATGCTCCCTTATCCTTGATCTTAGCATTACCCCTCTGGACTTTCTCCTTTCACTAATGTATCTATAGAAAGTCTTGTCACTTTCTTTTACTGTTAGTGCTAGTGTTTCCTTGGTTTGGGCCTTTGTCTGCCTTACTGCCTTTCCTGCTTCCCTTAGGGAAGTTTGGTATGCCTCCCTATCTTCATCCTGCTGTGTTCCCTTATATTACCTGAAGGCCAGCCTTTTGGCTCTGACCTTTTCTGCTACTGTTTTTGAGAACCAAAGTAGTTTTTTTCTTCTTTTGTACTTCCTTTTTTCTCTAACATAATGGGATGTTGCTTCAAGAATTGCATCCTTAATGCTTGCCTGTGCCCCCTCACCTGTATTTCTTATTGCTAGGGCTAGCTTAACTCTGTTGGCCATCTTATCAAAGTCAGCTCCTCTGAAGTCCCATATTTTTGCCTTGGAATGAGTTGATTTATTTCTAGTGACCAGATTGAACCAACCCTGTGATGGTCACTGGCCCCTAGGTGACCTTCTACCTGGAGATCTGTGATCCTTTCCCTGTTAGTCAGTACTAGATCTAGGATAGCCCTGTCTCTTGTGGGTTGTTGTACCAGTTGTTTGAGGTCCTCCCCCAGCAGGGAATCCACCATGTGTCTAGTTCTGGCAGATGTTCCTGCTGATATTGACCAATCTGTATCTGGCATGTTGAAGTCTCCCATTATCAGAACCTCCCCTTTAGCTGTCATGTTTTGTATATCTTCCAACAGTAATGTGTCTATGTCCTCCCCCTGGTCTGGAGGCCTGTACACAACCCCAGTTCGTATGGCTGTCCCATTTCCTGTTTCCAGGGTGACCCACAGTTCTTCTGGCTCCTTATGCGTATTCTGAATTTCTGTAGCTTTGACATTTTCATTGACATACAGGGCCACTCCACCCCTCCTTTCTGCACCTAGCTCTCTTCTGAATAGTACATAGCCAGGTACTGAAGTCTCCCAAGTGTGGTTACTGGTAAAAACCACATCTCTCTAATTGCTACTATGTCCAGTTTAGCATCTGTCATTATTGTCTGCAGGTCTGGGATCTTGTTTTCCAGACTGCAAGCATTTATGTACATGATTTTCCATTGGCCAGATTTCTGTGTGTTAGATGCTGGGGCGAGGTCTGGCGTTTCTCCTGTGCGTCGTATGGGGAGCTGGACCTTTTTCCTTACCTGCTGATGCAAATGAACTGCAAACATGCTGATCTCCTGTTTGAACACTAGCTGAAGGGGGAGGGGTGTTCTTCCCATTTGACGTATGGGGTGCTGCACCCCTCTCCTCATTTGCTAGTTTAAATATTCTGCAAAGACGTCAGACTTCTGCCCCAATGCACTGACTCCCTCCTTAGTTCCCTACAAATCTGTGTCCTTTTTCCTGGCACCAGCCCTTAAGCCACATGTTTAGCACCCCTATCTCACCTTCTCTGACCTTCCGTCCATCTGCACCCCTCTCCCAAACTGGCAGGATTTCAGAGAAGGAGATGCCAGATGAAGTGGATGATAGTTTGTCACCCAGCCTGGTCAGGTGTTCCTTGGTCTCCACAACTGACCGACTGGCAAGATCGTTAGTCCCTATGTGTACCAGGACATCTATGTTTTCTCCTGCTTCCTGAACAATTTTTGGCAATGCGGTCAGTGTCTCTCCACGCTGATGTACCTGGGAGACGTCTGACCATTACCCCTGGCTGGAGATAGGTATCAACTCCCCAAATCATGGAGTCTTCTATGATCAGAAGTTTTTTTGGATTTCCTTTTTGCTATTTTTGTTTTGGTTCCTGTTTTGGACGAGTTTTGTTGTGCTAGCTCCTGTGCTGCAGTGTCCTGCTCTGCAGTGTCCTCTGCCCCTTTGTTTGATTTCAGAGATAGAGGCAGATACCTGTTTGTAGTTTTTATATGGTTTGTATAGGTAATGTGTTGGAGAGCACCGAGTGATGGGGCACCCGATTTGCCCCTGCCAACCTCCTGGACCAACTACCCTCTGCGGTCGAGGTGCTTCTGTTGGATGTTGGGGAAATGTTGTGCGGTTTTTATAATATATTTCCTCTTGAATATGCAATTTGAGGTGCACAATCTCTGCCCATGCTGCCCAGAGCTGAGCCCTTAGATCTCCAATGGCCCAGCATGTAGGACAGTGACCTAAATCCTGTAAAACTGCTCTTCTGAAAAGTGTTCAGCAGTACCTGCAGTTAATGATTTAATGAGTTTAAGACCAGACCTGAGTTTGATTCTCACAACCTCCACTTGCATACTGTGTGAATCTGAGCAATTCACTTAACCGCCCAGTGCTCCCAGGTCGCCCCTGAAAACAGGCGCTTGTGCATAGTGGGCCTTACCCGGTTACCAAAGAGTAAAAAAAAAAAAAAGATATCCATTCCAGATAAGTTGCTGGGTTTATAACATGGTCAGAGTAATTAGAAGGAAGAAAATGAAAGCAAAAGTTTGATTTTGTGTTTTGTTTGTTGTTTTTGTATAACTTGTTATAACAAGTTAAATTACTAGTGCCCTTGTAAATGAGGTCACTGTGTGGATACCTCTCTGATCTGCCCCTTTCTGCTTTGCCACAGGAAATGTCACGACTGTGCTATCCTGTAAAAGGAGTGTAGTGTGGGGTGGTTGGGGATGGGGGTGGGTGGCTGGGCCCTTCCCCTGCCGAAAAAGGACAACCATGGATGAAAGAAACAAGGAGGTAAGAGCAGAAACAACCAGCCAGCAACAAATGCAGTAGCCCTGAAAGTTTATCCTAATGTTAGATAAAACTGTAAAACCTGTAAAGCACCACCTGTAATAATTTCACAGAAGATGTACCCTGTAAGAAACACTTTGCTACAGAGAAAAATAAAGCAGTAACAGAAGATATACCTTGCAAAAGACTATTTGAATCAGAAGATTACAGTAGTAATCTGTTAGCACACACCTGTAGGCACACCCTGTAATAATGCAGCACAAGGTATACCCAGCAACAACAATTTGAATCAGAGAAAAATAAAACAATAAAATGTTAGCAACAAGCAGTAACAATCCTTGTGAGTACAAAATATAAACAACAACACACAGTAAATCTACCTTGCCGAAAGAAGCCTTAATCCTTTCCCTTGCTCTGGTAAGGTTATTTGCTCTGTCCTTTCAAGCAACCTAGAGGAAAAGAGCTCAGGTGAAGCTAGGTGTCTTGGCCAGCAAATCTAGTCTTCCACCTCCAAGATATCAACTAACCTGACCGTTTAACCCTTCCTTCTGGTGGAGGTTACTGACAGTTTGTCAGCTCCACCCCCCAGATACACACCTAATCCCTTGGAAGAGCTGTGGGAGGAAAGCAATTAGCTCGTTCAATGTGAGAAGGAGACTGCAACACCTCTGAGACAAAAAAACTTTCAGCAAAAAAAAAATCAAATCAAATAGTGGCAAACAGTAATATTGCTTAGCCTAATGATACAAAGTCACAAAACTGTAAGCACCACCTGTAATAATTTGACAGAAGATATACCCTGTAAGAAACACTTTGCTACAGAGAAAAATAAAGCAGTAACAGAAGCTATACCTTGCAAAAGACAATTTGAATCAGAAGATTACAGCAGTAATCTGTTAGCACACACCTGTTGGCACACCCTGCAATAATGCAGCAGAAGGTATACCCAGCAACAACAATTTGAATCAGAGAAAAATAAAGCAATAAAATGTTAGCAACAAACAGTAACAATCCCTGTGAGTACAAAATAAAAATAACAACACACAGTAAATCTGCCTTGCCGCAAGAAGCCATAACCCTTTCCCTTGCTCTGGTAAGGTTCTTTGCTCTGTCCTTTCTAGCAACCTAGAAGAAAAGAGCTCAGGTGAAGCTAGGTGCCTTGGCCAGCAAACCTAGTCTTCCACCTCCAAGATATCAACTAACCTGACCTTTTAACCTTTCCTTCTGATGGAAGTTACTGACAGTTTGTCAGCTCCACCCCCAGATACACACCTAATCCCCTGGAAGAGCTGTGGGAGGAAAGCAATTAGCTCATTCAGTGTGAGAAGGAGACTGCAATACCTCTGAGACAAAAAACCTTACAGCAAAAAAAAAATCAAATAAAATAGTGGCAAACAGTAATTTTGCTTAGCCTAATGATAAAAAATCATAAAAATAGCTCAGGTGAAGCTAGGTGCCTTGGCCAGCAAACCTAGTCTAGTGGATGCTCATTTGTAGGTTCCATGTCAGTTCCAAGAAAAAATTGAACAGGCACATAGCATTACATTACAATGCATTACATTACAAGCAAGTACAAAATTGCACTGGTACAAAATAACACATTATAAGCTAGGTATACAATAAATTGGTGTGAATTACAATATTTGGTCCTTGAAGCAGTGGAAGTATGGGTGTTTAAAAATAAGGTGAATTTTAAAGAAGGAAAATGTGTGTTATGCACCTGGGAGTGGGCAACCCATGTGAAGTGTATTGCCTAAATGTCAATAAACTGAGAGTGGTAGATTTGAAAACAAGATCTTAAAAATCATAATAAGTAAATATATCAAAAGTAGTATCCACTGTAGACATATCACAGGTAAAGCTAACAGAATTTTGCATTGTATCAAGAGGGCTTTCATAAATAAATCTGAACAGATTTTCATGCCCTTACAAAGCATATGTGAGACCCTTAGTTATAAGACTAATATTTTCTCTTTTAGAACCCACAATTCATTAGAGTTACTGACTCACCAAAGAGACTACAGCATAGGTTCATCAAAATAATCCCCAGGTTAAAACCTTTGCCACATGACAAACATTAAAACAGACTGTGAGTCTTTACCTAGGTGAGAGGCAGATTGAGTGGTGATCTACTTCAACTTTATAAAATCAACCAACAGAGAGTCTCAACCAACATGGGAGGAAAAGCCATCTCAGTTGCAGCTCCCACTGTGTGGAATGGGATTCCTGCCCCCCTCCATTCCTCAAACACCCATCTCATCTTCAAAGCCCATTTCAAAGACTGGCTTCTGGCGGCGGCTAGTTGCCAATGCCCTCCAGGGTAGCCCCCCTCCCTGTGAACTTCCCTCCCCAAGTGCTATTTTAATTTCACGGGAAAATCCTGTCCCCTTTTGCCACTTGTTCTTAATTTTTCTAATTTGTTCTCCTGAAAACTATGCTGGGTGGGTGGGGGGTAGGACTGTCGAGTCATTATTGTATAAAACAACCTGTATCTGCACTATTGTACGTAAGTAATTCCTTATATAACTGTGGATAGATTCAGAGCAAATGGTTTGATACTTTTATTGACCAACATAGATGTTACAAAAATAACTTTTTACTTTTTTGTAACATCTGTCTTGGTCCAATAAAACGTATCAAACCATTTGCTTTTGGATCTGTTCTTACAAGAACCAATATGACAACTAATCTAAATCTTATGTAACTGTGTATGATTTTCTGCGGTTTGTTTCCTGTCCTGGTGTTTTTTTCATGATTGTTATCTGCTGTTTATCAATTGACATGCATTTATTTATTTATTTATTTATTTGCTTTTGTTGACTGGGTAAGTCACACTAGACAGCCACGTGCCTATTTTCAGGTGCGACCCGGGAGAGTTACAAGCTTGGATAACAGGTACAGTGACAAACTGGTATTATACACAAAGACTACTACATGTCATATAGAGAAATAAAGGTAAAAAGGCAACCAGTATTTGGCCTGGGCCATGCCTGAAAATGGTCCTCTGAATCAGTGCACTTACCCGGTAATCAAAGACATAAATAAATAAATAGATAAATAGATAAAATCATATCAAACAAAAGCATGATAAGGGAGTTAAATCTTAACTTGAAATGTTGACCACACTATCTAAGAGGGCATAGTCTACAATTGATGCCTAAAGTTTTAAAAAACATTCAGTAGAGGTTTCTTCTTCACCAGGAGGGTGGTTGGTGTCTGGAACAGTTTACCTGAAGAAGTGGTGACATCTAAAACTGTGAACACCCCATAAAGCAGTAGTAATCTTAGACAACATTTCATGATGTAGATTTTTTTTTTGCGAAAATGTCCTTCTGACATTCTCAGAGTCATACTCAATGCATTTATAGTTTTCTCGCATATTTTTAATGCAGAGTTTATAGCTAATTTTGCAATTGACTCATGTTATTAAAGATGGCCGCCACTCACTGTTTTTTAAAAATCTGTGCTGTTGAGGTTCCCTGTCGACTGTATATACTAGATTCATACTGTGGGTGTATTAAAATGGTGTTACCAGATTGTTTCTGATGGTAAAAAAAAAAAAAAAACAGCACCGTACCAGGATATTTAACTTCATCATGATGAGCATGGGAACTTTTAAAAAACTTCAAAATCACATATCGTAGTTCAGGAATGAAAGAAAAATAAAAGGAAACTGGGCATACTAATGTTTTCACCAGAAAAAAACATTGCTAACTAACAAATACTGCTGTTGTATAGAGAAATGAGACTGTTATATGATGGAGGTACAAACAGAAGGCTGTAACTACTGAGAAGTGGGTGCTGGATTTAATTGGCTATTTGTCTTCTCCTATCCTGAATTCCACGATGGTATTCCAGTATAGTAAAGGATAATTTTGTAGTAGTTCACATTTCCCCATATTATTATTTATGTTTGTCACTTTCTTATTGCAAAACCTAATATAAATGCCTACTTATTGGACATTTCTAGATTCACATTGCATTTCAGACTCGAGCTTGAACTGGCAGTAAAACTCTGCAAGTGAAATTCAGTCTGTTTTGAACATATCTTCCTACGGCTAATTCATAACCTTAGAGACAGGCTGCTACAGTACTTTTGGCTTTGCATTGGAGAATTGTTTACGAGTGACTATTAGCGAAACTCCACAGTGACTGATGAAAACTCTGCACACAGAGCCAAGTGGTGGGAAATGAGACTATAATATGAATTGTGGTTATGAATAGTCATTTGTTTGCAGGAGTCTGTTTTCAGCTTACAGTAGCATACCACAGCATGTTTCATGAAAAGGCATGATATTTCAGAAGGGAAATGAATCAGAAATTTAATGGGATATACAGTATGTACACTAACAGACATTAAAACGTGTTTGTTCATTAACAGAAGGATTATGGATGCAGAAGAATGTAAAAATATGTATTTGAAAGTGCTGCTGTTTTGTGACAGAGTAGCATACCAGTGGGTTGATCCACACAATTCTTGTCCCCATTTTTAAGATACTTGAAATAAAAGTTCATGACCTGCAGGGTGAAAATAAAACTGCAATATTGTACTGACTTCACAAGACACCCCCTAAAGGCAGAAAAGTCAGTTCTTTGAAAAGGGAGCTAGAGGTCACTTACTGCCCTCTTTCTTTTAACCTTGGCACATACTGCACAAAGCATGGACTGATAATAAAATTCAACTATACGTAGTAAACAGAGTATAGTAATGCTTTGTTAGACTAAGAGATTACTCCGGCTGAAATAAATGAAGATGACGTAACTAACTGTTCTCATGACTGTAATGGTTCTTGCTCACATTACATTTATAATAAAAATTATGCCTGACAATACTAACAGGTGTATAGTATAACTTGTCATAAAAGGTGTAGGGAAATCAGTGCATCTTGATTGGGCAGCAGCCATGCATTTTGAGACCAGTACCACTGGTTATACAAAAGGCAATCAGGACACAGCACACTAACATATTAATGCATTTTGTAAACAAACATTAGCCAGTGCCAGTGTTCGCTTGCTGGTATTTGCTATGTTATTGTTGGGCATAGATAGTGCAGCATTTGCAATTGCAAAATGAAAAGGTTCATATGTTATTTTTTCTTAGATTGTGACTTGTGTGCCTTGTGATTGGGCAAGGACTTCAATACGAAAAAATAAAGGCTGAGAGTGGTCAGATCATAGAGGAAATTCTGTACTCTGATGCTGTGATAGGTGTAGAACGGGCAGATCCCCTAACAGTTGATACCCATTTATTCACATTATTTAGAAACAACATAATTAGTTTGATTCCTGGAGTGTATATGTAGTGCCTTGTTTATTTATGTTGCAGTGACCAGGATCCTTTTAGTGTTCAAAACACATGTACCGTAAGCAGAGTAACAGCTCCTTACCAAAAGTGTTTGATGAGTGTAGGAACATATTAGAACATCTGCTTTTTACCATGTGTGATAACTAGAATAACTAATAACAGACAGCTCTCTATCTGTTATGGAGCTGTAACTGTCAAGAGATTTCAGTGATGTGATAAACCTCGGGAGAGAAGTTCAAGAGGTTTATGATGTCACTGAAATCCCAAGATGGACTTACTTGCTTCATAACAGATAGAAAGCCGTCTGTTGTTTTTTGTAATACATGGCTCTCTATCTGCTAAGCTGTAATTCTGTTTCTCAGCCACCACACTTAAATTTCAGTCATCGCCTCGGCAGCCATTATATCACTCACCGGCTGCAGCCTGCTCACTTCACTCACAGATGCACACAGTGAAAGAGCCCCCACCCCCAACAAAACTATCAGAGGCACAACCTCCCCCCCTTCACAAACCCTGCCATCTTATCTTAATTTATGTGCTTAAAAGAACCAAAAACAAACAAACACAGAAACAAGGAAGATTCAGTCAGTGTTGACTGCCACACCAACTGCACTTTCACTCACCTGCAGGGCAGCTCCCTTCACTTGCACTCACTGAGAGCTATGGTGAATCCCCCCCCCCATGGTCTAGCATTATTTGCTGCTTTCAAAAAAACACCCTCCATGACTCTATCAGTGGCTCCAGTCATTGATTAAAGTATCAGTTTGAATTAGTGAAACGAGCATGCGGTAAGACTGCATTCTGTATTGTAATGGCATTGTTTTGATGTCAGATCGATGCTATTATGACTTTCTGATGCCAAAATGATGTTACTATGATTTTTGGAGCCTGCAGATTTTTTATGGGTAGAAAAACTAGCCATTCTGAGCCGCTTTGTACAGTTGTTTTGAGCTGTTTGTACTGTTGCCTTAATGCAGTCTGCCTAGATGCTAGTTTGGCAGTACTTCTACATTGCGCCTTAAATTGATTGTAGGTTACTGTGATGCTAGTGCAGTTTGCTGTAGTCAGCAGTTGCACTGTATTTTAATATCCCTACCTGTTCTCTGTTTCTCTCTTAATTCAGTTCTACTCCTGGTTGCTGTGGCTGTCCAGTGCATACACAGTTCAGTCCCCCCTCCACCTTGCTCTTTGTGTGTCTTCCCACCCTGCACTCTTTCCCTTTTGTCTTTGTTCCTCATAGCTGGGGGTCTTCTAATAGAGCCTGTGCATTTTGTTCCACAGGCCAGAAGCACTGGTACTCCCCCACCCGCCTCCCAAAGCTGGCACCTGCTGAGTTGCATGGAAGAGCAGCTCCTTAAAGGTATCTGGACAGAATTCACCCGGATGGTCGGCAGATCTGCACAGCGCTTAGAACATGACATTGCTGCTACTCACTTTCCCACTTGCAGGTTATAGTATCTGGCCACTAGGTGTCACTGGTCTCACCTACCTCGTACCACTCATCCTCTCTTGTATTCTCCACTGCCCCAGCTACTTAGGCCCAAAACTGCTTCCATGCCCCCCTACCTGCCCCTGTCCTGTACTACCCTCCCCACCTCACTACCGTTTTGCTATTCTAGCAGGTATACCTCTCCCTTGGTTTTAATGACCTTAACTTGTATAATAAATAGCTTAAGTCAACATGTCATAACTTAATAACCAAACCCTACAACACATCCTGGGGATCGAACCACTAACCATCTGCCCTACAGTCAGTGTCCCTGCCGTCTCGCTCTCTTAGTATATACATTTACCTTGGGCTTTATGTAACTTATCTTGGCTAGTAAATAGCTTAAATATAATAACCAAACCTAACAGCTCACCCTTGGGATTGACCCACTAACCATTGGTCCCAGAGACAGTGTCACTACCATTGCACTATCCTACTAGTTACATGTAGCTTTTGGTTTTGTGTAACTTATCTTGGCTAGTACATAGTTTAATCAACAAGTCATTGTACAGCAGTAAACTGGCATTAGTGTAGCAGGGCTTCAATCCTGCCTGTCATTTATAACAGAAAAGAGCTCACTCCCAATTTAGCTACCCCCCCAGTGCCTCAACTCCCATAACCGCACCTCCCTTCTTACCTGTTTTTTGCTCTGCCCATTCAAACACACTGTGCCCTAAACCGCGGTCCCTCTGCCCTGTGGTCAGCACCACTACCTCATTACTACTTAAGTAGTCATACTCCAACTAGGACCATAGGAACCCTATCTCTCTAGATGCCCCCTATACACTTCAGTCACCCCTCTTGCCTCCCCAACACACACTCCCTGTACCAACCATTCAGTTGCAGATATAGCCACGTACCCCCACATGACAATGAGAACCGCATATCTGTTACCTCGCCTGCTCATCCTTCTAACAGTGCTTACCCTGTCAGACTCGTTAGGGTGTGCAGAAACTCCGAAATGTTTATTATTCAATTGAAGGGAGTGAATGCTGTGCTCATGGCACTGTGAAGTCCGTACTTGGAGCAGGCAGTAATGACTCAACTACTCAAGGGAGGCTGCCTGCACCTACCCAGGTGTGGTCGCCCCCAAGTAGTAACGCATTTTACACCCCGTTGCTCCTTTCTGGCTTCACTGTCAAGCAACAAAAACCCAATCTGAGATTAATACTGAGATGAAAGCATACAGTTAGATACAAGCAGCTTAAGGCTCACTTGTGGAGGTTCATACTGATGTTACTATTATTATCTGGCAATGTACACCCCAACCCAGGCTCCCCACAACAAACACCTAGTGGCATAAAGAAGTTAGGTATGCTCATGTTGGCATCCATCAACATCTGTAGCCTTCTTTCTAAATTTGATGACCTCCAAGTCTGGATTACCCAGCACAACCTGGTCATGGAGACTTGGCTATCACCCAAGATCCTAGACACCACAATTGCACTACCAGGTTACACTGTATTTAGACATGACAAGCTAACCAAAAGAGGATGAGGCTGTGCAGTATATCTAAAGGATACGCTCAGGGGGCATGCCTTGGTTATACCCAACACAGGGAACTCTGTACAGGCACTTGCTATCAAAGTGCTGCTTAGTGCACATAACAAAGCCCTCAGTGTGCTATCGGTGTATATTCCATCTAAAGAGCATATTTTTTGGCTTTAATACATTCATGGATTGCATTCACAGTATGCATCGTAACTCTGAAATAATGATGGGAGATTTCAATGTTAACTGGCTCTCTCCTTGATGCAGGCTCCTACAAGGATGCTGTGTCCGCTGTCCACTTTACCCAATTAGTTGACTCCCTAACCAGAATGAACTATAGGATGGGGACAAGTACTCTACTGGATTAGATACTCCCCAACCACCCCGAATGCATCTCAAATGCAACTGTCCTCCTTGTCGCAGGGAGCAACCATTCTATCATGTGTAACTGGTCAAACAAATTCATTAAGCCACCGTCCAAAACAGTTCTAAGCAGGGTCCAAACTCAATGACACCTAGAACCTCTAAAATCACACCTAAGAAAGCAAGATTGGCCACCAATTGACTCTGCTGATGATGTCAACACTGTACTTGATTATTTTCATCAATTGCTTTAATGCTGCCCGTGACATCCATGTCCCCATAAAAAAAAAAAATGGAAAGTCAAGGGCACCTGTAATCCATGGATCACACCAGGACTCATTGATCTCATGGAAATTAGAGATCACCTATGGCAGCAGGTGTGAGCCCACTGGCAGGCAAGCAGATATTCAAGGCGATAAAAAAGCAAGGAATGAATGTACCTGGGCTATCTGCCTTGAAAAAAAACCTGTACTACAGGGAAGTGCTTACTAACTCCTAGAGTGATGGCAGGAAGTTCTGGAGCAACATTAAGGATGTCACAAGGAAAGACCCCAAATTGACTCCTTCCATGCTCAGTATTGATGGTACCCCGACACTTGACCCAAAGATCATTGCTAACACATTTAATAATGCTTTCACGGACCTCAGTAGTGTGCTCCCCCCTAATTTCTTTGAGACTACAACCGATACCAATAATATAGGGAGAGTTGACCAGTCTCATGTATGCCCCCCTCCATTCTTTTTCAAAGCGGTTACTGAATGGGAGGCCAGAAAATACATACACAGGGTACTTGGGAAATCCAGATTTAGTGGGGACACGCTAGATCTTAAATTAGTTGCCCTCACCTAGGAAGAAACACTAACACCCCTAACTAAGATAATGAATTTATTGCTAAGACTAGCTCAATTCCAAAAAAGTGGAAATCCGCCTTGGTAACCCCAGTCCATAAAAGCAGTGATAGGGCTTAACATGTGAACTATAGACCGATCTCCATTCTCCACCCACTCTCCAAAGCTCTTGTGTGCATAGTGGCTGACCAGTTGGTTGAGTATTGGGAAAAATTCCAGACCCAATGCTCCCAACAGCATGGGTTTAGAAAAGGGCACACCACCACCTCAGCGCTAGTTGAATTTACAGCTTCATCCACAACTCACTTGATCAAGGTCAGTTAATGGGAGTGGTCTTTACAGATCTTACCAAAGCCTTTGATACAGTAAATCATACCCTACTACTTGAGCAACTTTCCTGCACAAGGCTCTCAAAAGAAACCACTGATTGCTTCAAAAACTATCTACTGTTTTAATTATTATAGGTGATTGTAAAAACTGGAATATGATTTTTATTTATTTTTGTAATTTCTTGATTTTAATTGTTGTTTTATTTCTCATGTTTTTGTTAGGCACCCAGAGCCTCAGGGATTGGGCGCCCTAAAAATAAAATTTGCCTTGCCTTGCCTAGAAAACCATGCACAACAGGTGAAGATATCTGATGTCCTCTCTGAAACACAACAAGTCTGCTCGGATGACCCACAAGGGTCCATATTATGTCCCCTCCTGTTCAGCCTCTTTCTGAACAGCCTCCCTAGCTCCTGCCATGATCAGATCATACTGTACATGGATGATGCCGTACTCTTCACAAGTAACCCCGATCCCGAGCTCCTTGAGAACTGACTACAGTTCAGCTTTGCGAGCATGGAGGAATGGTTTAGTAGACCTAAGTTTCTATTAAATTACAAAAAGACTAAAATTATGTTATTCAGTAGCTCCCATAACAAGCATAAATCCCACCCACTGACAATTAGAAACAGCGTTGGCACCCCAATTCAACATTTCAGATACCTTGGGGTCACCACTGATAGCACTTTATCTTATGCCCACCACATAAGAAATGTTGCCAAAGCAGTTAATATACATATCAGGCTGCTGCACAGGCACAAGCTCAGCTTGACTAATGAAGCGCTAAGGTTAGCAATACACAGCTCAGTCATCTCTATTATAGATTATGGATTGGTAATTTATGGCTCAGCCACTGATGCATTCCTTGGACATATCTCCATGGTGCTTAACAAGGCCTGTAGGCTCCTCACTTGGGCGGCATGTCTCATGCATACGTGTGACCTTTATGCTCAGACAGGTTGGCTACAGTTAAAAGGTAGGATCAAATACCAAACCTGCCTGCTAGCTGCAAAAACAAGCCTTGGACTCACCCCCACCCCCACCCAGGGGTTCAGAAGTTTCTAAGCCTCTTCTGTAACCCTCACCATACAAGAGGCTCAGAAAACCAGCTCTTCCTGGTCTGTCACTGCCGCACAACTCAAGGGCAAAGATTATTCACCTGTAGAGCCCCTCTCTGGCTTAACTCACTACTGAGACATCTTTACTGAAGCCAAATTGGGCACATTCAGATATAAGCTCTGACAACACCTCACGGCAAACAGCAGTTGTGACTGCTTCCCCTAAGCAAGCCCAGCTACCTCCCTGCTGTCTCCATCAAGCACTTATAAAGTTGCCCTAACTCTGGGAGCTCTGACCTCCCCTCCCTCTCGCCTTGCTCTCCCCTTTCTCTAACCCCACTTCCTATCCTCTCATATCGCTTCACTCCCCTCTCCCTTTCCCTCTATTCAATCAATCAATCAATCAATCAAAATCTTTATTTAGTCAGGTGAACAGCATTGAGCAAGCTCATTTACAAGATGGACCTGAGACACAGGTACAAGTAATAATACAGTCCAGAGAGTATACAATATTGGCAATATAGACAGTACAAGGAATGCATAGGTACAGTACAGGGAATAAGAAAGGACTTTGGGGGTGGATGAGTACAGGATGGATTGACTAAGGGGCTATCACAGTGCAGAGAGTAAGGGCCTTTCCGTGACTTGGGGGAGACATGTACTGATGGTGTTTCGCTGGGTCAATCCTGTCTACTGGTGGGCCAAGTGGGCAGGAGGTACAGGGGAATATTTTCATCTATTCCTTGCACTCTTTTCTACCCACTCCCCAATCCTCACTCCCTACCTAACTTACCCACTCACTTGTATATCAGTTGTTAACAAAGCCTCTTTGGCTGATTCTCATCGATTGTCCTTCAGTGTGTCTCCTGTTTTAAAATACTTAATGTTATGCTTGATACTTGGCATACATGGTACAATGCCATTCAGTTTGGCATGTTTGTTCCTGTAATACTTTGTTAAAATGTTTTATTCTGTATGTTGCTTCTATTACCTGTGTTAAATCTGCTGATGGGGAACCTTTGTAAAAGAGGTTCTAGCTCAAAGGTGTTAACAATCCAAGATCTTAATAAATAAAAAAATAAATTAATAAATGTATTATGATACATTAATTCTCTACTTCTCTGCCATTCCCTGAGGAAAAAAGTACTGAACAGTAGCACATATGAAAGTAGTAAACACTAGCATATTTGAAACGAAAAGCAGAGGTAAGATTTCAAGCAAGAATTAGGAGTTGAACAAGAAAACCCTCTATCTTGCCTTCCAGTCTTGTGGTTGGGTAAGAACTTCAAAGAGGAAAAGAGGAGAGAGGTGAAGAGTGTATGGAATTAGGGAGGAGATTCACTATTTTGAAGTTGTGATAGGTGGAGGGTGGCATGTCCCTAAAAGCCCCCTGACAGCTCAGACTGATATCAATATGCTTGCATGCTTCACAAACAAACATTTCAATGTTTGATGAATAGGCTATAGTGCTTGTGTATATTTTAACTTTTGTCCTTTCTCTTTTCCCACCTTCAATAGCAGAGTCGGGTGGTATATAGGGAAGAGAAGGCCCAAAAGGGTGAGTAGAGTGCCAGAAGAGGCTGGGGAGGATGGTGGGATTAAAAAAACACAAAGTGTGGAGTGCTGAGAGGGCTGGCTTATATTTGGAATGGAGGAGGAGCAGTTCCAAGGGATATAAACTTCATAGCCTAGGTAGAGAAGGTGGAGAAGATTTGAGCAAGTTGGTAAGTAAGATGTTGAAGGAGCTGATGATGATGAACTGTGGAGGATCTTCTCTGATTAGCGAATACAATTGAAGGGAATGGCTTTTGATTAGAGATGGCTAAGCTGGTGCTTATAAGGCATCAGGGATGGTCCTCATGAAGTTTGTCTCGAGATGATCTTATGAACTGAGCTGAAGGGGTTGGAGACTCAAGGAGAAGTCACGATAAAGGTTGATACAATAAGTGAATGACATCCAGATTAGCATCGAGGCATGAAAACAGCTGATTCTTTAGTTAGATTTGGAGAAACCAGTGGAAGACTTAAGTTAGATGATGAAATAGGCCTTCTTTTAGCTATAATGGAATGGAATAAACCTTGATTAATAGATGTTGTATAATGATGGTTGAATGATAGAGTGATTGATTAAGTCACAGACTGTAGGAGTCCTCAAGGCAGTGACTTTGTCAGGAGGTAAGAAAGAGAAGAAACGATGATGCTGAGTCTGAATACAGATATGTAACAGCACTAAGAAAAGGTCATCTATTGCCCTGGACTGTGGAGTGTTAGTTCAGAGAGTGAAAGTAATTTAGAATGATTGACCTTTTATAGGATGAACTCTGATACTTGATGATGAAATACGGCACCTCATGGAAACAGGGAGCATGGAAGCAGGGCTTTGCACAGGAGTTGCCATGGGAGCTACAATCAGGAGAGCCGGACAGAAAATACCATGCACTTGACATTATAAAGGAGATGGCCAATACTTGCTGAGTTGAAGTGGTAGTATATATAACTTCCTAGCCGGAGAAGAATAGTGGCAGCCCTGAGCAGAGAAATTGTTCGCATTTGAGATGATTTGGAGTATCAAATTTTTCCATTTTGAGTAGATAGTCATAGTTGCGATTCAAAGGTGAAAATGGATGGATAGCTTGAGGAGAATGGCACTGTAAATAACTGAAGTTTGATGCTTTCGTTGTTCTAACATAGAACCAGGGGCCTCCTGGATGTTCCTAGGGTCCGACTAAAGACCTCGGGCGACTGAGCGTTCAGTGTCACCAGGCCGACCCTTTGGAACTCCTTACCATCTGCTGTCCGGGAGGCTCTGACAGTTGAACAGCTTAAGCGGGGGCTTAAGGCTTACCTATTGCACCTGGCCTTTCCCGATGAAACCATATGATCTGCCCCGGCCACTGGTTGTTGTACTGGGAACTGCTGACCTGTTTATTCAGAATTTTATTTAGTTTTTAAGACTGTTTTAGAAATGTTACTGTATTTGTGATTTTGTATTTCTTTGAACTGTTGTTTTACTGTACAGCGCCCAGAGCCTCCGGGATTGGGCGCCTTAGAAATATAATTGCCTTGCCTTGCCTGTGTATGGCAGGCAGTTGAAAAATGGAGCAGGCATATGGAAGGCAGCAGGACTGAGCATCTAAAGTTGAGGTACAGTGTGAACAACTGTGATAGTATATGCTTATCATGTTTCTGGTATGAGTGATCCTGGGAATGCTGAGCCTGATGTTTTGCAGTGAGCAAGGCAGGAATTAGGCAAAATAGCTGAAGACTGATGCTTTGTGGTTCTGACATAGAAGGAGTGGTATGTATGGCAGGCAGTTGAAAAATGGAGCAGGCATACAGAAGGCAGCAGGACTGAGTGTCCTAAGTTGAGGTACAGTGCAAGCAACTGTGATAGTATATGCTTATCATGTTTCTGGTATGAGTGATTCTGAGAAATGCTGAGCCTGATGGAAAAACAGATGAAACTCGTCGGTGTGATGGCGATGACGCCTCAGCATGCCAGTGCAGTAGATGGTAGCTAGTGCAGATGAGATGCTCAAGTGGATCAGGAAGTGATATGCGCGCCACCTTGCTGGAGCTGACAATGAAGTGCTTAAGGTTGCATTTTTAATGAAAGGTACTTTCAGAAGCCCAAAATGAGAAATCACGGAAGACTTCTAATCACCTTCAGGACAGTACAGAAAGAAGAGTGGTGGTGCAAATGGTATGGTTTAGTCAAGAGTCAGATTTAACCTTGAATATAACATGAAAAAGCAGGAACTTAGCCATTAGGGTAGGAAATGAATGAAAATAGGCAGTGTGAAATGCACATGGGGAGATGGTCACCTCGAGGATATGATCAGAGTAACAATGCGGTAGTCCTTGTAAAGGAGGAGTGATTATTGATCCGGTGTAAGTAGACTATGCTTATTGTCAATGTTCAGAGATGCTCCCAAGGTTACCCCAGATACCTGTGCCCCTTGGAAGGTTCATGGTATTGTGCCTGAGTCTGAAGCTGTCTGAGTGAACAGGACAAAGGATGGAGAGAAGTCCCAGGTTGTATGTTCATAATCCTAAATGTAAGAGCAAAAGGTTATGAGGACTGGTATAAGAATGACTAAGGAACAGGAAGAAGAAAAGCAACAGCTTGGCAGACTCCTATAATTCCTGGTAATCCTGGGACGTGTTGCGTCGTCTCATGCTTGGGTAAGTAAAAACAAACCGACCGTCATGGTACGAAAAGAAAGACAAGGTGCCAATGACAAAAGTCACCTCTGTAAGCTAGGCCTATCAATTAAAGTGTATTATGACCAGAGGGAGATCATTTCTGGCTAATCCTTTTAGCCCACGAATGCTGCACGAGAACACACTTAGGGCAGAATGGAGAAAACTGATGGAGCCTCGGATTGCTCTCTTTCCTTCTTACTCCAAGCCCATCTGTCTCCCACCTGCAATTGCCCTTATTCTAATGTCTTGCCCACCTTTCTCTTTCCCCATCTGCTGCCAGTCCCCAAGCTACTATACTACTACTACTACTACTACTAAATGTTTCAACTTCCGCACTCTTCCTCTTCCCTTTTTTCCTTCCTTTTCCCTCCCCCTTCTTCCAGTACCTTCCTCCCTTCAACCCTATTCGTCCCTTATCTCCCCCTCCCCTTCACTACTACCTCCAGTCTATTCACACTCTTTCATCCTCTCCCTGCTCCCCACTCCCTACTCCTCCTTTTTTCTCCTATCTACCTTGTTTAGCAGTTTGCCATTTACGTTACTGTATATACTGTACTTAGCTATGCCTTTTGCTTAGCAGATTACTACGCTTTGCTTATACTGTGTATTTATTCCAAGCCCTGTTTCCCCAGAACACATCTGGAAATGAGCTTTATGGCTTAGTACATATTTCCTGGTAAATCTCTTTCAATAAATAAATAAATTGTTGCAGTAAAGGTCAAAGCCGATTTGAGCCATTGTGTTGGATGAGTTAATCACTGAAGAGCAGCAGCTCAGTTAGAGCCCTACTGAATAGCAGTGTCCCAATGATTGAAATCCCAAAAGAGCTTCAAGGGTTTAATTAGCATTGATTGAGTTTATATCCAGCCTTGTAGCACTGCTGCATGTAAGAGACTATATTCAGTAATTGCTATTTCAGTGATCTTAGTCGGTAATTATCAGGAACTAGGAAACAAGCATGGTTGTATAGAAAACTGCATGTTACATAGGAGCTAGTCTTAGTAAATTTCTATTGACTACTTTTACGCAAGTTCAGGTAAATACCTCACAAACTGAAGGTCGATGTCATTGGGGTTTAGTGTTGATTTTGCCAGCTGAAAAGCATGATGTGTAGCCGTTAGGTAGCAGACGAAATGAGTCTGCTGTTTAGCAGCTGAAGGTAACCGGGTAACGCAAGCTGCGTCTCAAACCTGGAAGGTCGCAGAGAAATGGAGCAGTGGCTCCAAGGGGCAGAAAGGGAAGCCCAAAAGAAAGCAAAGAAGCAGGAATGGAGATGTGAAGACCTTAGAAAGGTGGTGCGGAGAACTGCTGAAGAGAAACAAGAGCAGGAAAGGGAAAGGGAAATGGGAAAGGGAGGGAGATGGCAGGCAGAAGAGGAGGGGGTACAGAACAAACGGGGAATGGGGGACAGGATGGAGACGAGAGGGCAGACGAGTGGGGAACCAGGGAGCAGAAGAGAACAACAAGAAAAGAAGGACACAGACAGAAAAAAAGCAGTGGAAACAGCCAGAGAAGGGAGAAAGTGAAGCAGGGAAAGAAACAGCAGCCACACAGCTGTCAGGTGCACAAAACAAAACAAAAAACTGTGGGTGGAGTACTGAGAGGGCTGGCTTATATTTGGAATGGGGGAGGAGCTATTCCCCCACATTGAACTGTGGGCTTTAGCCCTCCCATAAAAATCCCTGACTGTCTGTATAAACATGGCCACCACCTTTACTCTCACTAAAATTTCAACTAGGCCCTAAAGAGAAAAATCCCTTAAATTTAAAAAACAAACAGATGAATTAAATATTCTGTTTCTTTATAGTCCTCTTTTTACACACAACACCAATTAAGAAAAGAAGTACTACTCATAGATTTGTTTTCTTGAACTTCATTCCTGACCACCAAAGTCCCCCTTCCTATCATTACCGGCCTACCAGGAAAATCTTTGCTGTTTACTGTGCCAGGAGAAAATTGAATTTCTAGCTTTATTGAATCATTTTGTTGCTTGTGTTTGTGTGGGGAGAGGTGAACATTCTGCCAGTAGACTTCTGCAGAAATCTAAATCCTGGCATGCCTTGAAATACAAATGTGCCATCTACCGAATGTGTGTGGAAAGAGAGTTGATAGGTGGGGATGGAATAATTTTTACTAATCATTTTTAACAAAATACCCCTTTTTAATGAACAAGTTGGCATTTTTTTAAGATTTCTCAGTTTCATCATTTTATAAGTGCAATAAGACACATCAGGGTATGGGTAGTTATGTGACAACTGCACTTCCAGGTGCTGAAGGCACATGGTTTAAACACCTCATGCCCCACAATGCACCTGGACATGTGTGTAACACATATCTTTCTACACTCTGCTGTGTCTTATTGTTTACTTAGCCTTGATGACACACAGAAATCAGTATGTGTAATTCTTCATTATTCAGAACTGCGATGTCCTATTGTGTAACAGGTGTATAATATTTAAGCAATAATACATGACATGGTGTGGTATATCATGGGGCATTGTCAAGGCCGCAGGATTTAGCACCGTAGTGAGGTTATCCCTTGATATGACCCACCCTGGAGTGTATTATTGCTTTTATACGAAGACAAAAGGACTTGAAACAGTCATAATTTTCAGTTCAGTAGAATTAATTTGAGAAAAAATAGTCCCATCTGTAACTTTAACAGGTTAAAAAAGAAAGCAACTAAATAATGTACCTTGGGAATGACTTCTATGCTGTGACTCTCGACCATTGTACTCTCGTCTGAAGAGAATGGCAGGGTAGTGATTTATTGTTTATGTTACAAGGCCTTTGTCTGGAACTTTGTTGAACTGTTATTATGTCTGTGGTTTTATAATGGCTGTTAGCCAATCAAGTTTTTGTGTTCCTTAAGACCCTTGTATAATACTGGTTAGCACTGATGACACACTATATCAGTGTGTGTAATTCTCAGTTATATATGACTGTGACATCATACTGGGTAACAGGTGTTTTTATTTATTTATTTATTCAAGTGTTTCACCAGGAAGGCATACTGAGCAGAACTGCTCATTTCCAAATGCGTCCTGGGGGGAAGAGGAACAGGAGTACTGCAAGTATAAAGTCACATGAATACAATGAAAGTAGATGTACATAACAGGCAAACATTTCTAAAATGACACCAACTTTTAAAGTAGTTACAACAAAAATAAAATAAGATACAGGCAGAATAAGTACATGGTAGATGTAGGTGCACATAGTCAGTCAATGGATTAGGAGGGGAGATGAGGCAGTGTGTGAAGTGAGGTCAGAAGGATTTGGCAGGAGCAAGTAGGTGTTGTGTAGAGGAGAGAAAGAAGTGTGAAGTGGCATAATGGATGGAAGGAGGGAGAGCATTCCTCATTTGGGGACAGCGGAAGGAGAAGGCGGATTGGCCAGTGGTGGTAGCTCAGTGGGGGATAGCAAGGGATCTTAGGTCAGAGTTGTGGAGGGAGTAAGTGCATTGGATGGAAGTGGAGATGGAGGAAGAGAGATAAGAGGGAAGGTTTCCAGTCCAGAATTTTGCCATGAAAGTGGCAGTATGGGACAGATGTCTGGACTCCAGGGATGGGAGAGATAGTGCTTTATACAGGTCACAGCAATGAGTGCGAACGGGGCAAGAGAGAATGAAGTGGTAAAAGGAGTTGAAGAGGGTGACCAGCCTGGCCAGTGTAGTTTTAGGTGTGGAACTGTAGACTATGTCAGCATAGTCAAAGGTGGGGAGGATCATTTTCTGCATGATTGTGCAGCGGGCATGTCATGGAATGCAGTTCTCATTCCTATAAAGAGCACCAAGCTTGGGGTGTAGGTTCTTTTGTTTAGCATTCACATGTGCAGAAAAGTCCAAGTGACGGTCAAGCCAGACCCCAAGGTATCTACAGGTAGTGACATTTTCAAAAGATGTACCATCCAGGGTGTGGAAGGCAGGGGGGGATTGGAGTTTAGACAGCCTCTGTCTAGTGCCGAAGGACGTGAAGACTGTCTTTTTGGCATTTAGGAACAGCTGGTTAGCCTGGAACCATAGCTGGACCTTATTTAAATCTTGCTGCAGTTGAGCCTCCTCATCAGAGGGAGAAGTGCTAGACATATAGAGGACTGTGTCATCCACATACCTGTGGATTTGGGATGAGATGCAGGCAGTAGGAAGATTGTTAAGGAAAACTGAAAATAGAATAGGGCCGAGGACAGAGCCCTGAGGGGCACTAGTGTTGATGGGGAGAGGAGGAGAGAGGGAGGGAGGAGGCGATCTTCATGACTGAGATATCATATAGTGCATATAATATCATTGGTTAGCCTTGATGACTCTGAAATCAGTGTGTGCAATTCTCCATTATACGCAACCGTGATGTCATATTCTGTAACATCTGTATAATGTAATTGTGTAAACTTATTTATTTTATTTATTTATATATTTATAGATTCTAGCATTACAATACCTTTGAGCACAAACTAGCTCATTTACAAAGGTTCCACGTCAAGGAGAGGGTGACAAAACATACAAAGGTAGTTGTTGCATAACATTGTGACAAGCAGTACAAAATTACTTAAAAAAGGCCATAAAATAAACAAAGGTTGGTATTACATAAACATACAGTAGGCGGTAGGTTAAAAGACCTAGGCAATACATTAAGTATTAGCAGTGGCTAGATGGAAGTAATAAAAAACATCCTGAGAAAAAAAATAAGCAGCCCAAGGGCTTTGTCAAGGAGGAGAGTTAGGTAAGGGTAATACGGAGTTAAGGCAGATGAAGATTGGGAGGAAGGAGTGGGGAAGGAGGAGGCATTGGTGGGCAGTGGACAGTAGAGGTGGAGGGGTGAGGGTTGCTGTCCTAAGGGTTGACAAGACTGCTGAAAAATCACCATCAGCGAACAGTCACAGGAACTGATTATGTTAGATATTGATGAAGAGTGCCTTTAAAAGGACCCAATTTAGGAAGGGCTGTGATATCATTTGGCAGTTCATTAAACCAGAGAGGTGCTCTATATGCAAACAAGCATTTTCCCTGGGTGGTCCTGCATCTTGAACGGAGAGAAGAGTTGGACAGCACTGAAAAGCGGAGCGCGTATGGGTTGAGTATGTTTCAGTTCCAGGAGGAAGGCGCCCGAGAATAGCTTTCTTAGTAAGCAGGCAGATTTGATATTGGATCCTTCCAGTAAGCTGAAGCCAACCTGTTTGCTTATAGAGTTCACACATGTGGGTATGGCAGGTTACTCCAGTGAAAAGACATCTGGCTTTATTAAGCACCACTGCTACTCTGTGGAGGGAGTGTTGGTGGCTGAGCCACAAATGACCAATCCATAATCAACAATGGATAGAATGGAGCTGTGGATTGCTAGTCTAAGGGCTTCTGGCATTAGACTATGTTTATGTCTGTGTAATAACCCTATTTTGATATTCACAGAACTGGCAAAGTTATCGATATACTGAGCGAAGGACCGAGAGCTATCCAGGTTACCCCTAGATATTTAAAATGTTGAATTTATTCAGGTGGGACGCCTAACGAGTTCCTGATGGTAAGGGCTCTGACTGTGTGTTTGCTACGAGCACCACTGAACATCATGACTTTCTTTTTTTTATAATTCAGTACCAGTTTGTGGTTCCTGAACCAGTCCTCTACATCCTTAAAGCCAAGTTGAAGTTGATGTTCTAGTGGCTCAGGGTCAGTGCCACTAGCGAAGATCACCGCATCATCTGAGTAAAGAAGAACGTGTTGGTGACATGAGCAAGGGAGATTGCTAAGGAAGATGCTGAAAAGAAGTGGCCCCAGTATGGAGCCCTGTGGAACTCCAGATTGGATAGGTTGATGGTGTGAGGCAACATTAGCTATTCTCACCCACTGTGTGCGTTCAGATAGATAGCTTCTGAACCAGGACACAGTGTCTGTAGAGAGTCCAATGGAGTATAGGTGCTTGAGGAGGAGGGTGTGGTCAACTGTATCAGAGGCCTTAGTGAGATCTGTGAAGGCCATGCCCACTAAGCTACCTTGATCCAGGGATTTGTGAATAAAACCAGTGAACTCAATCAGTGCTGTGGTGGTGCTGTGTCCCTTTCTAAATCCATGCTGTTGGGTGCACTGGATTGAGTATTTGTCCAAATAATCAACCAGCTGGTCGGCAACTATGCACTCAAGTGCCTTGGATGGGGTGGGAGGATAGAGATAGGTCTGTAGTTTTGTGTAGGGAACAGTCTCCACTTTTGTGAATAGGTATAACAAGGGCTGACTTCCAGAGCAGGGGGAATTGTGCCAGTCTAAGGGAGAAAGTCATAATCTTTGTGATGGGACCCAGTGTAACATCAAGGGTAAGTGCAACTAGTTTGAGATCTAGTGAAACACCGCTGTGCCTGGATTTACCTAGAACCTTTGCAAGGTATTTCTTGACCATGTACTGTGGAACCTCTTTGAAGTAGAAAGGAGGTGGTGCTGGGGCCAAGATATAGGGCCATTTTTTAGTGTCTTTGGGGGAGTCCTCACTGTCCTCGAAGAAATTAGGGGGAAGAACACTGCCAAGGTCAGTAAATGCATTATTGAAGGCATTGGCTATGGTCAGCGGGTCAAGCATGGGAGTTCCGTTAATATTGAGCACTGTGGGAGCAGCCTTAGGGTCTTCACCAGTTACCTCTTTTATGTTGTTCCAAAAACGTTTTCCATCTCCCCAGGTGGTAGCGAGCTGCTCCCTGTGATGCATTCTTTTTGCCACATGGATAGCCTGGGTGCACTTGCTCCTGGCAGCTTTGTTTTCCTGGATATCAGCTGGCTTGCCAGTGGCCCTTGCACGGTGCCAGAGGTAGTCTCTGTGATTCATCTGCCTGATAAGGTCCAAGGAAATCCATGGCTTTGTTGTGCCACAGATTTTCATTTTTTTCATAGGGGCATGGATATCACAGCCTTCGTTGAAATGTCCAATGAAGTAGTCAAGAGCTGTATTTATATGATTTGTGGCATCAAGTAGTGCCCATTCTGCACCACGGAGGTGTTGTTTCAAATGCTTGAGGTGACCCGGCTTAAGCACCCTGGTGAGAATAGTTTTGGGTGGAGGTTTATTGACTTTGTCCAGAGACAGGTAATGGGCTAGTGGTCGCTTAAAGCATCTGGGAGCACATTCATGTTGGAGATTTGATCTGGGTGGTTGGACAGGATCCAGTCAAGTAAGGTACAAGTACCTGTTTTGTAGTTGATCCTGGTTGGTGCCGAGACTAGCTGAGTAAGACTGAGTGCAGAGATTGCATCCTTAAATGAGCCTACATTAGGGGCTTGCCAGTTGACATTGAAGTCACCCATTATAATTGTCTCAGAGTTATGGGACAAGTGCCTGTATTCCATCAATGTATGGAAGCTTATGTCGGGGTCCTTAGGTGGTATGTAGACAGATACAATTGTTAGAATTTTATTGTGTGCACCAAGCAGAACGTTAACAGCTAGTGCCTGGGTGGCATTTCCTAGGCAGTCTATAGGTAATGCATAACCAGTGAGGGTTTCCTTAATGTAAATGACACAGCCACACCCACTTTTTTAAGTCTGTCCTGCCTGAAAATGGCGTATCCAGGCAAGGCCACTGCCGAGTCTGGGATCTCTGGGGAGAGCCGTGTTTCCTCTACAGTCAGGATGTCAGGGTTTTGCTGCGAGACCCAGGCTCGGAGCCTATCTCATTTTCACAGTAAACTGCAGATGTTGATGGAGGCCATCTTAAGTGAGCCAGTCTTGCAGGGGTTGGCAGGTGAGGCAGTCCTTGCCGGGCCAGGGTTGGGGTGCACATTACTTGACACTAGCAATAGCATTAAGATGAGCCTTAGTGAAAGTCCTTTTATCAGTTTGAGGTTAAGTTTGTGGAGTTGGCGCTGGTTTGAGTTTCTCTTTCTTTTGATATGCAGCACTGTGACGGAGGGTGACAAAGCCACTGCAGGAGTTTTGCGTAGGCTTGTGCATAATGTATGGGCCGTGGTGGAGTCAGTGTGTCCATAGGTGAGAGAGACAGATTACTGGTTACAAAGCCATGGACATAGTGGATGTTGTAGTGAAGAGTAATTCCTTGGTGGTGTTGTTGTTGCAGCATTTCATGAGATGAGTAATGAGCAAGGATAATGAGTAGGGGTACTAGTAGAAGAATAATTCAGTGTGGATCCATTGCTCCGGTGGCAGTAATTGGTAGAGGTGTAGCGCAAGACCCTTTCAGGATTGATAAGAAAAGTGCTGGCAGTACAAGGGACCCTACTCTGTATAGACCAATAATTCTTTTGGACATTAATTCAAAAATATTTTCCAGAGTTATACTAGAAAAATTGAAAAAAGAAGTAGAAAGAACTGGATGCTTGGCCGATTATCAGGCGAGCTTTAGGCCTCGATTTTCCACATTAGATAACGTTTTTATATTGCAACATCTAATAGAAAAGTATGTAAAAATAAGGGGACAAACTTTGTATGCACTTTTTGTGGATTATTCTTCAGCATTTGATCTTATTTCCAGAGAAATACTTTGGCTCTACTTGAAAGGGGTATTGACTACAATGTGGTGTCAATTATTTCCCAACTATAGACGGCAAACTAGGCTAATATTAGATTAGGCAGGAAAGGAGGCATTTCAGCTTCCTTTAAAATAAATAGGGGTGTAAGACAAGGTTGTGTCCTTGCACCTCTATTATTCTCCCTATATATTGATCAGATGTTGAAGGATAGTGTTAAAGAATTCATTGATATACCAAAGTTAAATTCTTACAAATGCCCTTTATTAGCATATACCGACGATATAGTTCTAATTTCATTAACAAAAGTAGGACTACAAAAAAATATTGACTACATCTCAGCAAAATCTTCTATATTAAAACTAAAGATAAATACAAACAAAACAAAGGTTTTAAATTTTTCAAAGGGGCAAAACAAATGTTCTACATTTTGGACATTGGGAAAGGAGAGACTGGAAAGGGTTAAAGGGTATTCTTATCTAGGAGTATATTTTCAAGAAAATACTAATTGGGTGCAACATTCTCAAATTCTGTCAGATAAGTTAAAAAGTACAGTAGCGGGACTTGTTCATTTTAATTTAAAATATGGTGGGATGACTTTAAAACCTTTGCTACAAGTTATAAAAGCGAAATTTGATTCACAGTTACTTTATGGTTCTGAAATATGGGACATAAGTAACTTAAACAAAGTTCTTGTCCCTTTACATAAATATTTACGCACAATATTACGGGTTGGTCATTCATGTCCTGCTGTGTACTTGAGATCAGCATTAGGATTGAATAACGTGGAAGCTCTAATGGAATCTAGGAAAGTAAACTACTGGCTCACTTTGAGTAGAAAAGAACCTTCATCACTGACATTTATAGCTGTAAGGGAGAAAGAAAAATGGTATAACACAGGTATCAAACAGAAATTATGGTATACAAATGTAATGAAAATAATGAGGGGCAATAAATTGAATAACCTCAAAAGGGTAACAGAAAAATAGATTCTCCTTAGTCTAAAATATAAATCATATATTGCAAGGAAAATTGTAAATAATTGGATTACAAAACACTTACAATCAATTAAGTCCTCACATTATTCAAAATGGTTTTCAGAAAACAATTATTACTTTGGCTTGAAACCCTATTTGGAAATTTTGACAGATAGTAGGATGAGAGCTACGTTCTCTGGTTATAAATTTGAACAAGCAAAAAGCAGTGTCCTGCTTTACCGATATAAAACAAAAGGATATACCTCTGGGAACTGGGACTGTGCTGGAGGGGGGCGAGGAGAACCTTATACTGTACATGTACTATAGGACTGCGCTTGGTATCAGTTACAAAGGACATACTGGTTAGGTCCTTTTTTGAATGAGATGTATCCAGCAGACAAACATTTGTTAACCAATATTTTGTTTCATATAAATTATGCCTGGTCAGTGGAACGACTTGCCAAATTCTTATTAGCAACTGATAAAATTAGGAGGAACTTGAATGTTATTTGACTTGAGTTAATTTCCCGGATTTTAAGATATTTAATGTGTTAGTATGTATTACAACATATTTGTAACTTTGTAATGATTTTGTATTTGTACTGTTTTAAATTATTGTACTTGTCATTGTGAGGATTTTTAGCCATACAATAAACATTTTTTGATACCCTTGAGAAAAGTGCTGCAAGAGAGGTATGTGGCAAGGCTTGCAGAAAAATTGTGGAGGCCCTCTAGTGGTTGTTGCATATAAAGTACCAATGGGAAACTGGACACATAAAAAAAAACGCAGTCAGGTCAACTGACGAGTCAAGCCTATATAAGTAAACACCCAGATTGGGGGGGGTCGGGTGGAGGTGGGTGGGGAGCTGGCGCGTAGTGGGGGCAAGACTGGAGATGGAGCCAGAGAAGAGCCGGCTCTGTATGCCACACCGCCGGAGGAGTTGAGTGCTCGATCAGGGGCCTCTCACTGGGGAGCGAAGAAAATGGCAGAGTTTAAATAAAGGTGTGAGAGCAAAGGGGCAGACAGTTAAGTAGCAGAGGGTCAGGAAACAAAAGGAGCCAGACAAAAGGTGCTGAAAGGGCGGATTAGCCGTAGCAGGCTAAATTGCAGCACAGTTAAGGAAAGAAGGTAGAAACGAGGGGGCAGGCTTGGGCAGAGAGCTGAGAGCACACAGCAGAAATCTGAGAGGGGGCTTGCAGACAGAAATTAAATCAAAAATTTGAGAGGGGGCTTGTAGGCAGAAATTAAATCAGGCTACTATGGTTCAGACAGGGAGGAGGATAGATAGAATACAGAGAGTTGGCTTAGGGTAAAGAGATAGAGAAGCGGGCAGAGAAAGAAATTACAGATAAGAAGGTTTTCAGTTCAAAATTTAGCAACACATTAGTAGCAATTACAGCGGCTTTGGACAGTTTTAGCAAGCGACAACAGTTTAGTACAAATACTTTAACATGCCTGGCAAAACAAAATCCCCAGAAGAGCTGTAACACACTGAAAGCTTCAAAATCAGAAGGGTTTGAAAAACAGCCAATCAGGGCTGAAGTCCCAGATGGGTGACCAGTCAGAGGCAGTCACTGTGTAGGCACCGGAGGACTGAAACCAGCAGTGGGTCAGGCTACCGTACCTTGATCCATGGTGTCCAGGGCAAGACTGGAGATGGTGCCAGAGAAGAGCTGGCTCCTATGGTTGCAAGGCTTGGTCTGGTGGGAGCGGGTGGCTGCTTCCTCGATCTGGTGGGGGTGGGCGGCGGCTTCCTCGATGTATGCTGGAGGAGTTGAGTGCCTGATCAGGGGCCTCTTACTTGATCCGTAGTGTCTAGGGCAAGACTGGAGATGGTGCCGGTGAAGAGCCAGCTCCTCTGACCACAAGGCTTGGTCCGGTGGGAGCGGGCGGCAGCTTCCTTGATCCAGTGGGAGCGGGTGGAGGCTTCCTCGATATATGCTGCACCGCTGGAGGAGTTGAGTGCCCTGTTTGGGTTTTCTATTGTGTCACCTGGTGACACAATGAAATTAATGGGCCCTATGTACTAAAGAACATAAAGAGGGCACAGGTTTACTCCCCACCCATCCTGCCCCCACCCCACCCACCCAATGCTTATAGCACTATATCAGAGTTCTGACATCACTGCCCCACTGGACATACACCTGTTCATGCCTTCAAAGCACAGCCCTGAATAAAGGTAAGAACACAGCTTACACACCTAAACAAAACAAAAAATCTTAAACGGAAGGGAGACAGCATGGGGGTGATACACTGACTATGGAACATCAGTCTCGAGGTATGGAGCTACATACCTGTTGCAGAACCTCTGGTCTGGGGAGGAGGCTGCTCATCGCTGCACACCAGGGGTTTGAACCTCCACCCAGGGACCACCCAGTCCACCACCACTGCCTCAGAGGTTGCCAAGAAAGAGGAGTGACTGGACCACAGTGGGCTCAGGGAGGGTGAGGGTTGTGGAACAGAGGCGCATCCCTCCAGTTGTGCCTCTCCACAATTCATTCGCCATTCTGGCAGAACGTGGTTCCTCTATGGAGGCATCCACAGTGGAGACCAAGGAGGATGCTGGGAACCTCCACAGTGGAGACCCACAGAAGGGTGGAACAGGACCCCATAGGAAAAGGAAATAACTCCTGGTGGGGGACTCAGTCATTGGAAGGGGGAGAACTTGGGGAGGGAGGGGAAAGGGAGGTAAGATGCCTGCCAGGCGCCATGGCTTGGACAGACAGGAAACAAATCCTCAGAATTGTGGGAGCAGCTGCATGGGGGAGTGAACTGGATGTCATTATCCACCTAGGGACAAATTACCTGACTGGGAATGGGATCAGAGCAATGCAGCAGGAGTTTGTGGAGTTGGGGAGGGGCCTTAGACAAGTAGCACACAAGATAACTTTCTCGGAAGTGCTACCCGTCTATGGCATGGATAAGGCTAGGGTACTCTGCACCATGGGATTCAATGACTGGTTGAAAAACTGGTGCAGAGCTCAGGGATTTGGCTTCATTGGGGACTATGGGTCCACCTGGAGGGATGCAGGCCTATACTGGCGTGATGATCTGCACCAGGAGGGGACCAGGATCCTAGGTGATAGGTTTAAATGCTTCATTGGCAAGCATTTAAACTAGCTACGGGGGCAGGCACTGAAGGGAAACAGGGAAATCCCAGCTCCCCCAGACACAAAATAGGGTAGTAAGTAAAGTTGACACAAAGGTAGAGAAGTCAATAGGGAGTAGGATGGGGTAAATCCAGAAAAAGGCAGTAAGGACAGGGATGAAGCTAAAAGGGGTAAGGCCATCCAAAAATGGAGGGTGATGAGTACCAATGCCCATAGTCTGTGTAACAAGCTCCCTGAACTAGTGGCCTTGATGGAAGAGGGACACCTGGATATCGTGGCAGTCACAGAAACATGGTACACAGAGAACCATGACTGGGTTGTGAACATACCAGGGTACACAAGCTACAGGAGGGACAGGGAAGGTAAAAGATGAGGAGGGATAGCTCTGTATGTAAGGGAAGGGAGCAAAGCAATGGAACGAAATGATAAACAGGGAGTAGTGGAGGCACTGTGGGTCACCCTGGAGATAAGAAATGGCACCACAATCCGCATGGGGGTTGTATACAGACCCCCATCTCAGGGAGAGGCAATGGACAAGGAAATGATAGAAAGCATCCTTAGAATGGTAGAAAAGGGGGAAATATTGTTAATGAGAGACCTGAATATGCCAGATGTTAACTGGAGCACGTTTGCTGCAGCCACATCCAAGAGCAGGGTTATTCTTGATGCCCTACAGGGTGCATGGTTCAGACAGCTAGTGTTGGAACCTACTCAGGAGGGAGCAATCTTAGACCTGGTACTGTCAAACAGGGACGAAGAAGGGATCTCGGATTTAGAAGTGGGTAGCCATCTGGGGACAGGCGACCACCAAACAGTGTGGTTCATGATAAACACAGCCATAGAGTCAAGCCATACAAAAGCAAGAGTATTGGACTTTAGGAGGGCTGACTTTGGGAAAATGGGAGAGTGCCTCAGAAAAGCACTAGCAAATAGGCAAGAAGGAGGGGTGGAGGAACAATGGGGAAAAATCAAAACACCCATCACAGAGGCAACAAGCCTTTGTGTGAAGCAAATCAACAAAACAAAATAAAGGAAAAAAAAAACACTATGGTTCTCAAAAGAGGTTGTGGGGAAGGTTAAGGAGAAAAATGTAGCATTCAGGAAGTATAAGGAAACACAGAAGGAGCAGGACAGAGAACTGTACCAGTTAAAGCAGAAGTAAGTAGGGAAGGCAGTCAGAATAGCAAAGGCCCAAACTGAGGAAAAGATATCCAACTCAGTTAAGAAGGGGGTTAAAACCTTTTATAGGTATATTAGGGAGTGAGGAAAGACCAAGGGAGGGATAATGAGGCTTAATAAAGGGAAGGGAGGGTGGGCAGAGGGTGACTGTGAAAAGCAGGGATACTGAACGAATACTTCTGCTCAGTATTCACAAAAGAAGAGGAGGAGGAGGTACCTAAATCAAAGAATAGAAGCACTCTGGATAGGGAGCTCGATACCAGTCCATTCACAGAAGAAAAGGTCCTGAAAGAACTCTTAAAACTGAAGGTGGACAATGCAATGGGGCCTGATGGGATTCACCCAAGAATTCCAAAAGAACGAAGGGTAGAACTAGTGACACCACTGACTACCCTCTTTAACAAATCATGGGAGGATGGTGTGGTACCTGAGGACTAGAGAGAGCGGATGTTATTCCCCTTCACAAAAGTGGGAGCAAGACAGAGGCAGGAAACATAGAAACATAGACTTTGATGACAGATAAGGACCGCTTGGCCCACCTAGTCTGCCCATTTCCCTACCTACAGGATAAGCTGCAGATCCTAGTTAACCAACAGCCTATTTCTTCCTATCCCCAACAAGAATTGCCTTATGTCTGTCCCATGCATTCTTGAATTCTCCCAGTTTTAGACCCCACAACCTCCTCAAGAAGGCTGTTCCATGCATCCACCACCCTTTCTGTGAAAAATACTTCCTCACATTGCCCCTGAGCCGTTCCCCCTCGATCTTCAAGTTGTGTCCCCTTGTTCTTGCATATATCTTTTTCTGTAAGATGCTATCCTCTTGGACTTTGTTGATTCCACTGAGGTACTTAAAAGTTTATATCATGTCCCCCCTCTACCTCCTTTCCTCAAGGGTATACATATTAAGCTCCTTTAGTCTCTCCTTGTATGGCTTCTCTTGCAGACCCTGCACCATTTTAGTTGCCCTCCTCTGGACTGCCTCCATCCTGTTTATGTCCTTGCGGAGATGGGGTCTCCAGAACTGGACGCAGTACTCCAGATGGGGTCTCACCAACTGTCTGTACAGAGGGATAACAACTTCCTGTTTTCTGCTGGTCATGCTCCCCTATACATCCCAGTATTCCCCCAGCCCTTCCTACTGCCTTCTCACATTGCTTGCTAACCTTAAGGTCATCTGATATGATTACCCCCAGGCCCCATTCCATTTTTGTTGTTGTTACTACCTCCCCCCCATTGTGTAATGTTCCCCTGGGTTTTTGTTTACCAGGTGCATTATTTTGCACTTCTTTGCATTGAATCCAAGCTGCCATACTTCTGACCATTCCTCAAACCTTGCCAAGTCCCTTCTCATCCTTTCCACACCTCCTTGTGTATCAACCCTGTTGCGGATCTTTGTGTCATCTGCAAAGAGGCATACTTCTCCTTCCAGTCCCTCTGCAGTGTGACTTGTAAAGACATTAAAAAGGACTGGACCCAGTACTGAACCCTGCGGTACCCCACTAGTAACCCCTCATCCTTCAGAATAGACTCCATTTACAACTACTTTCTGTGTCCTGTTGTCCAGCCAATGTTTTACCGAGCCTACCACCCTGGGACACACTCCCAGGCTGGTTAATTTGATTATTAATCTTTTGTGTGGGACTGTGTCAAATGCCTTGCTAAAGTCTAGGTTGGCCATGTCCACAGCACCTCCCTGGTCTACTACTTTGGTCACCCAGTCAAAGAAATCAATTAGATTCGTCTGACATGACCTTCCCTCTGTGAACCCATGCTGCCTTGGGTCCTGTGCCCCACTGGCCTCTAGGTACTCAACAGTTCTTTCCTTCAGAAGTGATTCCATGACTTTCCCTACCACAGAGGTCAAGCTGACAGGTGTGTAGTTTCCTGCCTCTGTCTTGCTCCCACTTTTGTGAAGGGGAATCACATCTGCCTTCCTCCAGTCCTCAGGTACCACACCATCCTCCCATGATTTGTTAAAAAGGGTAGTCAGTGGTGTCAATAGTTCTCCCCTTAATTCTTTTAGAACACTGTGGTGAATTCCGTCAGGCCCCATTGCTTTGTCCACCTTCAGTTTTAGGAGTTCTTTCAGAACCCTTTCTACTGTGAAAGGACTGGGATTGACCCCCCTATCCAGAGTGCTTCTGTTAATTGGATTAGGCATCTCCCCCGCCTCCTCTTTTGTGAATACTGAGCAGAGGTATTCGTTCAGTGTCCCTGCTTTTTCACTGTCCCTCTCTGCCCACCCACCGTCCTTTCTATCCAGCTTCACTATCCCTCCCTTTGTCTTTCTACGCTCCTTGATGTACCTATAAAAGGTTTTATCCCCCTTCTTAACCAATTTGGCTATCTTTTCCTCAGTTTGGGGCTTTGCTAGTCTGACTTTCCTCCCTGCTTCCTTCTGCCTTAACTGGTACAGTTCTCTGTCCTGCTCCTTCTGTGTTTTCTTATACTTTCTAAATGCTATATTTTGCTCCCTAACCTTCCCTGCCACCTCTTTTGAGAACCATAGTGGCTTTTTCTTTCGTTTTGATTTGTTTATTTGCTTCACACAAAGGCTTGTTGCCTCTGTGATGGCAGTTTTGATGTTTCCCCATTGTTGCTCCACCCCTCCTTCTAGCCTGTTTGCTAGTGCTTTTCTAAGGCACTCTCCCATCTTGCCAAAGTCAGCCCTCCTGAAGTCCAGTACCCTCACTTTTGTATGGCTTGACTCTGTAGCTGAGTTTATCGTGAACTACAGACCTGTTAGTTTGATCTCAGTGGTAGGGAAAATGATGGAATCACTTCTGGAAGAAGGAACTGTTGAGTTCCTAGAGGCCAGTGGGGCACAGGACTCAAGGCAGCATGGATTCACAGCAGGAAGGTCGTGTCAGGCGAATCTAATAGATTTCTTTGACTGGGTGACCAAAGTAGTAGACCAATGAGGGGCTGTGGACATGGCCTACCTAGAGTTTAGCAAGGCATTTGACACAGTCCCACACAAAAGATTAATATATAAGTTAGCCAGCCTTGGAGTGGGCCCCAAGGTGGTAGTCTGGGTAAAAAATTGGCTGGACAACAGGATGCAGAGGGTAATAGTGAACGGAGTCCACTCTGAAGAAAGGGGGGTTACTAGCGGGGTACTGCAGGGTTCAGTACTGTGACCAGTCCTCTTTAATGTCTTTATAAGTGACATTGCAGAGGGACTGGAAGGAAAAGTATGTCTCTTTGCAGACAAAACAAAGATATGCAACAGGGTCAATACAGAAGGTGGGGTGGAAAGAATGCAAAGGGACTTGGCAAGGTTGGAGGAATGGCCAAATATATGGCAGCTTAGATTAAACGCAAAGTACAAAGTAATGCACCTGAGAAACAAAAATGCAGGGGAAGAGTACACAATGGGAGGTGAGATACTAACAACAACAAAACTAGAAAGGGACCGGGGGGGGGGGGTAGTCATATCAGATGACCTTAAGGTGGGCAAGCAATGTGATAAGGCAGTAAGAAGGGCTGGCAGGATACTGGGATACATAAGGAGAGGCATCACCAGTAGAAAACAGGAAGTTGTTATCCCTCTGTACAGACAGTGGGTGAGACCCCATCTGGAGTACTGTGTGCATTTCTGGAGACCCCATCTGAGGGCAACTAAAATGGTGCAGGGTCTACACCAGAAGACATATGAAGAGAGATTAAAGGACCTTAATATGTATACCCTTGAGGAGAGCAGGGAGAGGTGATAGAAACTTTTGAGTACCTCAGGGGAATCAACAAAGTCCAAGAGGGAGTATCTTTCAGAAAAAGAGATGTGCAAGAAAAAGGGGGCTCAATTTGAAGACAGAGGGGGAATGGCTCAGAGGTAATGTGAGGAAGTATTTTTTCATGGTGAGGGTTGTGGATACATGGAACAGCTTTTCTGAGGAGGTAGTGGAGTCAAAAACAGAGGGGGAATTCAAGAATGCATGGGAGAGACATAAGGCAATTCTAGTGGGGGGTAGGAAGAAATAGGCTGTTGGTTAACTAGGATCTGCAACTTATCCATTAGGTAGGGAAATGGGCAGACTAGGTGGGCCAAGCGGTCTTTATCTGCCATCAAATTCTATGTTTCTATATAAGTATGTGCCAAATGCGCATACCTGTCCATGCGGCTCCACACCTGTGGACAGGTGCACACTGAGCAGTATTCACTGTCGCCAGCCACCTGTCCGCGGCCCCGCCCCCTTGATGCGCAGCCGCATGTTGCTGTATTGGGGCTGCATGGTGGCGAGGTGTGGGACCCAGGCAGGCATCCAATCGGATGCCATTCCTGGGTTCCAGAGTGGATCCCTTACACGGGTATGCAGGGGAGCCTGGAATGACGTGGAACCCCACAGAGTTAAAAGGATGCCATCGACTCCCGTCAGGGTCAGCTGGAGGGCATGTGGAGCCCATGGGCACTGTGAGGAATAGTGCAGCCCCCAGCAAACAGTTGTAGCTCCTCCCTGTCTGCCTCCCCCCACATATGTTCCATTGACACTGGCACACATACAGCTATAGAAACTGTACAGGTGGGGTGGGTGTACTGAGCAGGATATGATGGAGAGAGTACTGGTACCGTTCCACAACCGAGGAAACAAGCTGTAGGGTGAGCATCACTGGTATACTGTATGTTGTGGCGTGACTGTAAAGGCACTGTACCTGGACCACAGTACAAGCAACATGGTCTCTCAAATTTGTCGGTCTCGTATAGTACCTTGTCACAGGTTCACATCTGGCATACATCCCCTCCTTGAGTCGTGAACGCTGTGTTATGTAGATGTGTCATGTGCATGTTTAGTTCAACCTGCGCATCATGCAGCTGTCTGTGCCACTGTTCACCCTCCCCTTCTCTCCCTTCCTGCCATACCCCACTACCTACCAATGTACATGGCACAGCAGCACACCAACATCTGCCACCCTTGCTGTGGCAGCAGCAGAGATCTGCGTCTCCATCCCTGTTATGAACACACGGGTGCTGTACTGAATACACCAGGTAGGATGCAGCTGCGGCCGCTGCACTTACCAGGCTGGACTTTCCAGGAACTTGTCCCTTTCTGTTCCCTCCCTCTCTCACCTTTGTCACTGGTTCGCCATCCCCCTGACTCCCCACACAGTACTGTAGTGGGCCGCCTACAAGGCACCCATATTCACTCGTGGTTGGGTGTGGCATGAGCCATGCTGCTGGCTGATACCGCTGCTTCTGCTGCTATGCCGGCTGTCCACAATTCATACTTCTGCAGTCCTATGTGCAGTGCTGCCCTGTAACTATCTTTAAGATGTACAGCCGCCAGGGAGGCGGGGTGGAAGCAGATGATGATGTGCTGTTGCCCACATACCAGCTATTCATCACTGTCCACATCCATTCCAGACCATACCCGGTGGCAGTACCCTCTGCGGTGCTATTTGCGCGCGCGCGGGAGGGGCACATAACACAGTTGCGGAAGGGTCCACCCAGTTGTAATTCACGCACCCCAGAGTGCGGCACTCTGTGTGTTTCCACGCCTTTGTGAATTGCGTGGAGTGTGGGCACACTCCTGACACACCCTCAGCCTGCTCGTGGCACATAGCTACTCATGTAGGCAGGGGATCCTCTACGCATCTGGCTGACATACTAGTAGTGAATCCTGCTGGACCAATGCTGCATGGCATTCACACATATGGTTGCCTATGCATCTCAGATACGTGGCACATAGACTTAGTACGTAGGGCCCAATGTGTGTGAGTCTCTATTTTACATGACTGGTTGATGTGATACTGTATTACAGGTATATAATATGAAAACATAATGATGATAGAAAAAAAAACGATGGTCCATCCAGTCTGCCCATGATTCCCTATCTAATCCCAGGACTTATTGTCCATACAGAGTTCTAGCTCTTCCTCTCCACCCACCAGTTCCACTCCATATTATTGACACCGTTCACCTTGCACCTTTCACTCTGTCCCAGCCGTGCTAGAAACTGTTAATGGTTTTGACACCTGCCACCTCAGCTGGTAGACTGTTTCACGGTTCTACCACCCTTTCAGTAAAATAGTATTTAGTCATATCCCTCTTGAACCTCCCTCCTGTCAGTTTCCACTGATGCCATCATGACCTTGAACTTTTAGTCATACTAAATAATTCCCTGCAGTTCACCTTGTTTATTCTTTTCAGGAACTTGAAGGTCTCTGTCATATCTCCCCTCTCCTGTCTGTTATCCAGTGATTACATGTTCAGTGCCTTGAAGCGATTCTCATAAGACCTGCCCTGTTGACCCTGAATCATTTTTGTCACCCTTCGCTGCACCATCTCCAGCTTGTCCATATCATTCCTGGGATGAGGACTCCAGAACTGGACACAGTACTCCAGGTGTGGCCTCAGCAAAGATCTATAAAGTGTTAGTACTACTTCTTTTTCTTCTGCTGTCAGTACCCCTCCTGATACATCCCAGCAGCCTATTTGCTTTTGTGTAGGCCTTGTTGCATTGATATGATTGTTTGAGGGAATCACTCATGATAACTCCCAGGTCCCGGTCCTCAGCTGTAGTGCTGTGTCTTGCCCCACTCATTCAGTATTTTGTCCTGGGGTTCTTGTTCCCTAGGTGCATCACCTTGCAATTTTTTGGCATTGAATTTCAACTTCCAAACCCAACCACCTTTCTAGTGTTTGCAGGTCACTTTGCATTTCCCTGATTTTCTCATCACTATCCACCCCTCCCACAGAGTTTAGTGTCATCTGTAAAGAGACACAACCAGCCATGGATTCCTTCTGCGATGTCACTGATCAACATACTGAAGAAGATCAGGCCCAGGACAGATTCCTGTGGTACCTCACTCATGACATCCCTCTCTTCTGATTTGACCCTGTTAGCCACAAACCTCTGCTGCCCCCCCCCCCATTTAGCCAGTTATCTACCCATCATAAAGTAAAACAAACCCACATGCACTTCCTCACAAAAAAGGCTTCAGTGATAAGTGAAGGATGTTGCCAAACACAATATTATTCAATTGTATCCAGTCCTTTATTCCACAAGGTAAAAAGCATGAAAGCAGGTACAGCAAGTACAGGAAAAACCTCAGACTGTACCTATCCATATTACTATGTCCCTAGCTGCACCCAGATCCTACATCTTCAGCAGTTGTCTGTAAGGCACTGTGTCAAAAGCCTTACTGAAGCTGAAGTAGAGTAAATCCATGGCGTGGCCCTTATCCAATGCCCTTATCACTCAGTCAAAGAAAACTAGCAGGTTAGTCTGACAAGACCTCCCTGCCAAGATTCCATGGTGTTTACTGTCCTGGAGACCATTGCTGTCCAGGTAGTCCAGGAGGTCCTCTGTGACCAATGACTCCATCAGCTTCTCCACTACAAAGGCAAGACTGACAGGTTTGTAGTTCCTCGCTTGTTTCTTGTCTCCCCCCCCCCCCCCCCCCATGGAGCAAAACTCCATCCTCCACCATCCAGCCCTTTGGAACTACCCTTGTCTGTAATAAGCCATTGAAAATATCAAAGCTACAGAAATTCAGAATACGCATAAGGAGCCAGAAGAACTGTGGGTTGTCACCAAGGAAACAGGAAATGGGACAGCCATACGAACTGGGGTTGTGTACAGGCCTCCAGACCAGGGAGAGGACATAGACACATTACTGTTAGAAGATATACAAAACATGACAGCTAAAGAGGAGGTTCTGATAATGGGGAGACTTCAACATGCCAGATACAGATTGGTCAATACCAGCAGGAACATCTGCCAGAACTAGACACAAGGTGGATTTCCTGCAGGAGGAGGGACTCAAACACCTGGTACAACAACCCACAAGAGACAGGGCTATCCTAGATCTAGTACTGACTAACAAGGAAAGGATGACAGATCTCTGGGTAGAAGGTCACTTGGGGGCCAGTGACCATCACATGGTACGAACATACGAACACATGAAATTTGCCAGCAGATAAAGGCCTAGAGGTCTATCAAGTCTGCTCGAATGTGCAGCTAGCACCCCTTATTCTGCAGCTGCCCCTCCCTGCCACCCTTCCCCTTCATTAACCCTCCCCCTTGTCCTGTCCCATCCCCTTTTGAAGCAGTCCACTGTTCTACTGGATACCACTTCTGCAGGTAACGCATTCCACCCAGCCACTACCCTCTCTGTAAAAAAGTGTCTCCTCATCTCCCTCCTGAACCTTCCTCCTCCAGTCTCATATCATGGCCCTGGTGTCCCTCCCTCCTTACTTTGAATAGCCCTCTGTACCTGTCTTGTTTACTCCTTTCATGTATTTAAGGTTTCAATCATGTCCCCTGTCCCTTCTGTCCTCCAGTGAGTACATGTTCAACTCCTCAACCTCCTCTCGTATGATAAGTCCCCAGCCCCTTGATCATCTTTGTCACCCTGCGCTGCACCCCCTCCAGTAACTTAATGTCCCTCTTCAGATACGGGCGCCAGTACTGCACACAGTACTCCAGGTGCGGTCTAACTAATGACCTATACAGTGGCAGAATTACCTCCTCCCTCCTCGATGATATACCCCTTGCAATACAACCCAGCGTTTTGTTGGCCTTTGCAGCTGCCTTCCTACATTGTGCCGAGTTGCTCATTGACCTTGTAATGAGCACCCCCAGATCCTTCTCCTCCTCTGTCTGGGCTAGCTGCAGTCCCCCCAGCTGGTAACTCCTCCTTGGGTTCTTCATCCCAAAATGCAGCATCTTGCACTTTTTGGCATTAAACCCCAGTTGCCAGGTGTCTGACCAGGTTTCAAGCTTTGCCAGATCATCCTGCAACCCCTGCCACCCCCCCAGGCCATACACCACCACTCCTACCTTGGTATCATCAGCAAACAGACTGATCTTGCTCTTGATGTCCCATGATATGTCTGCAATGAAAATCCCAAACAACACTGGTCCCAGCACCGAGCCCTGTGGAACACCGCTCGTCACTACCCTTGGGGGTGAGAGCTCCCCACCCACCACCACCTCTGTTGCCTTCCCTGAAGCCAGTTTCTCCCATCTCACCAGCTTTGCACCTGCCCCTATGCCTACTAACTTACTTCCCAGCCTTCCATGTGGCACAGAGTCGAATGCCTTACTGAAGTCCAAATACAGGACATCCACTGCATGGCCCCTGTCCAGTTGCCTAGTTAGCCAGTCATAGAACTCCACCAGGTTGGTTTGGCAGGATCTGCCCTGTATGAAGCCATGCTGTCTGCTGTCTTGTAGTCCTTTGGCCTCTAGGAGGGCCACCAGCCTCTCCTTCAGGATAGTCTCCATTAGCTTACCCACGATCGATGTGAGGCTCACTGGTCTGTAGTTTCCCACTTCATCCTTGGGGCCACTCTTGTGGAGGGGCACCACATGAGCCATCCTCCAGTCCTGAGGTACACACCCCAAATGTAGTGAGGCATTAAATAGGTCTGCCAAAGGTCCTGCAAGGACCTCTGCCAGCTCCTTCAGTACCCTGGGATGGATGCCATCTGGGCCTGGCGCCTTGTCCACCCTCAGTGCATTCAAACCCTCCTGAACTCTGCCCTCCATGATTTCCCCATCTGTCACCCTTCCCCCCCTGTTTCTGCCATTTCTCAGTTTGGCCACTAGAACTAAATCATCTCATTCCAAGGCAAAAATATGGGACTTCAGAGGAGCTGACTTTGATAAGATGGCCAACAGAGTTAAGCTAGCCCTGGCAAAAAGAAATACAGGTGAGGGGGTACAGGCAAAGTGGGTAAGCATTAAAGATGCAATACTTGAAGCAACATCCCATTGTGTTAGAGAGAAGGAAGTGCAAAAGAAGGAAACCACTTTGGTTCTCAAAAACAGTAGCAGAAAAGGTCAGAGCCAAAGGTGGCCTTCAGGAAATATAAGGAACGTAGCAGGATGAAGACAGGAGGATACCAAACTTCCCTAAGGGAAGCAGGAAGGCAGAGGCAGGCAAAGGCCCAGACCGAGAAACACTAGCATAAACAGTAAAAGAAGGTGACAAGACTTTCTATAGAACATTAGTGAAAGGAGAAAGTACAGAGGTGGTATTGCTAAGATCAAGGGGGATAAGGGGGCATGTGAGGAGGAGGACCATGTAAAAGCATCTATCCCAAATAGATACTTCTTCTCAGTATTTACTGAAGAGAAGGTAGGGCAAGGCCCACAGCTCAGCACCATGGACACAGCTGGGAGGGAGGTGTGCACTAGTCCCTTCACAAAAGAAAGGGTCTTACAAGAGCTCGATAAGCTCAGGGTGGACAAGGCAGTGGAACCTGATGACATACGTCCCAGGGTACTAAAGGAGCTAAGGGTGGAACTAACAGAGCCATTGTCAGAACTGTTTAGTGAGTCTCGGAGCACAGGAGAGGTCCCAGAAGACTGGAGAAGTGCTCATGTGATCCCGCTCCAGAAGAGTGGTAGCAGGGAGGAGACAGGGAACTACAGACCAGTCAGTCTTACCTCAGTAGTGGGCAAGATTATGGAGGCACTCCTTAAGGAAAGGATAGTGCAACACCTGGAATCCATAGGAGCACAGGATCCAAGAAAGCATGGGTTTACAAAAGGAAAGTCCTGTCAAACTAATCTCATAGATTTCTTTGACGGGTAATGAGTGGTGGACCAAGGGGAGCAGTTGATGTCACCTACCTTGACTTCAGCAAAGCTTTCAATACTGTTCTACATAGAAGATTGATTAATAAGCTGGGTAGGCTCGGGGTGGGTCAGAAGTTGGTCAACTGAGTGGCAAACTGGTTGACGGGCAGAAAACAGAGAGTGGTGATAAACGGTATACAGTCAGAAGAGATGCAAGTCACAAGTGGGATACCACAGGGATCAGTCCTGGGGCCAGTCCTCTTCAGTATCTTCATCAGTGACACTGCAGAAGGATTGGAGGGTAAGGTTCGTTTGTTTGCAGATGACACCAAGATCTGCAACAGAGTAGATGATCCAGATGGAGTGGGCAGAATGAGAAGAGATCTTGATAAACTAGCAAAATGGTCAGAAGAGTGGCAACTGGAGTTTAATGCAAAGAAGTGCAAGATCATGCACATAGGGAAGAGAAACCCTGAAACCACCTATAGGCTGGGAGGGGAGTTGCTGGCAGTCACAAGGGAAGAAAGAGTCTTGGGCATCATCATCACTGATGACCTGAAATCATCCAAGCGGACCACTAAAGCAGTAGGTAAGGCTAGATAGAGGGATGTTGGGGTGTATTAGTAAGGGTATCACACGTCGAAAGTGGGAGGTAATAACCCCTCTTTACAAGACACTGGTTAGGCCCCATCTGGAGTACTGTGTGCAGTACTGGAGGCCACACCTTCACAAGGACATTAACCAAACTGAGGCAGTCCAGAAAAGGGCAACCAAAATGGTGCAGGGAATGCATCAGAAAACATATGAGGACAGATTAACGAGCTCAATATGTATACCCTAGAGCAAAGGAGGGAGAGAGGTTATATGATCGAAACATTCAAACACCTTAAGGGCATTAACAGGGTGAAAGAGTCTAACATGTTTCAATATCAGAAATATAGCAGGACAAGAGGACATAGCATGAGATTAGAGGGAGTCCAATTTAGGGGTAATGTGAGGAAGTTCTTTTTCACAGAAAAGGTGGTGGATGCATGGAATGTCCTACCTCAGAAAGTGGTGGATGTGAATACAGTTCAGGGCTTCAGACAGGCACGGGATAGGTATAAGGGAGCAATACAGATGAGTATGAATAGATAGGCCATTGATAGAGCAAAGGCCGATGGCACATTCATAAGGCAGAAAAAGAAGTGGGCAAACTGGATGGGCCTTGTGGTCCTTATCTACCGTCAAATTCTATGTTTCTATGTTTCTATGAACAGCTCTCCCTACCAGGGGTTCAGCCAGTTCCACTGCCAGTTCCATGAACACTTTTGGATGTATCCCAGCTGGTCTCAGTGCCTTATCTATCTGCAGGGCTGCTAGCTCTTTCCAGGTATTTCACTTTTAAATACCGGCTGCCTCATCTCTGATATCCCCTTTGTGGCCTCTTTGATGCTACTCTCTGGCAAGGGCCTGTTGTCATCCCTTGAGAAGACAGAGCAAAAGTAATCATTAAGGATGGCAGCCTCTTGCACTTCCTCCTCTATCACCCTATATCCCCCCCCCCAAGATAGCCTGACAGCTCCCTCCTCTTTTCTTCCTTTTTTCCCAAATATAACAGAATTGTTTTTCTCCACTTTTTACCTACTCTGTAGTACGAAGCCCAGTGCCTGATTTTGCTTCCCTAACTGCTCTTTTTGCCACATTATTCCTCAGTATGTTTTCTCCACATTCTTCCTCCCTCCCTCTAGTTTTCTTTGTACCTGGTGATGGACTTTTTTTGCCCTTACTACTTCCCTGACTCTTACCAAGAACAATAGTGGTCTCTTGAACTTGTTACTTTTGGTTACTGTTCTCATGCCTAACTTAGATGCCTCGAGAATGGCCCCTTTATTGTCCCCCATCTCTCTTCCACATCTCCTATGCTGTCTACGTTGACTAACCTGTCATGGACCAACTCCCTTAACCTGTTGAAATCTGCCCTTCTGAAATCAAGGATCTCAGCTCTTGATTGGGGGTTTTCCGTCCCAAGGGCCAGTTAGAACCAAATGGAGTTGGGGTTATTGTTTTCTAGTGGCTCCCCTACTCTCACTGCACTTGCCACCTCTGAGTTGGAGAGCACCATATCGAGAATGACAGCCTGCCTTCGGTGGTTTCTTAACTAGCTGTACAAGTAGACAGTCCTGAAACATATTCAGCAAGGCTTGACTTGTGGTGCTTCTGGCAGCTGGAACATCCCAATCAATATCCATCAGGTTCAGGTCACCCACTACCATTACTTCCCCTTTTGCCACCCCCCTTTTTAGTTCCTCCCCGATACGCTGTCTCTCTGTTTCTTGCCCTGGTGGCACATCAGAAACAACAAAGAAACGGTAGCACTCAGCTGGAAAAACATGTAAAATGTAAAATATATGCTTCTTGATGAAGTGTCACATTTATGATGTGAAGCACTGGGGCTTAGTGCTGTGGATTTTTCTTGGTACAATAAACTGTTTGTTTTTTGGCATAATCTCAATCTCCTGAGCATATTTTTCACGTTTCATCAAGTGAGTGCTGTTTGTTTGCTGCTTTCGGTTCTTTTTTCAGTTCGGCACCCATTCAGGTGATCGAGTGTCTGTTGTGTCCTTTCATGGTCTGTAGATCACACTCAACCGGGGTTTCTTGCCTGGGGCTGCTGTGTACACCCACAATGACTATGTCTCCTCATCACTAGCCATAATGCACCCCTCTACCACAACCTCAATACTATCCCTCACACAAAGGGGTACACCTTCCCCTCTACCTTTTCCTCTATCCCTCTTGAACATTGTGTACTGAGGGACTGTTTGGTCCCAGGCATTATTTTCAGAGGCCCAAGTTTCTGTGATGGCCACAAGACCCAACTCAGTATCTTCTATCATTGCCTGCAGCACGCTGATTTTATTACCAGACTTCTGGCATTAAGGCAGACCCCTTCCGTCTAAGTTCTTAACCCTTTTTGCTATTTACCTCTCTTTCTTCCCTATTCTTTCCTGGTCTACTTATAGTAATGTCCTTTTTTTTTTTTTGTGGTGATTGCACAAGTTGTGTTCTCCCCCTCTCTTTTGTCCTTTCCCTGTTTCAGTTTGGACCTCAACCCTATTTTCACCCGCTGTGCTGCTATAAGCCCCGAGATGTGGGGGAGTACTAGCTAGGTACCCCTTCCTCTCTCTGATCACCATGGTTCCCCTAGAGTCATTATCCCTGAGAATCAGTGTAACTGCCGGTATAGACGTCACATTTCTGCCCCAGTGCACTGACGCCTTCTTTTGCAGGTGGCGTCCATCACCCTTGAAGAGCCTTAAGTCCCAGAATTCCCCCCCCCCAGTCTCCCACAAAGTGTACCCCTTGTCCTGACACCATCCATTAAGCCAAACAATAAACTCCTTTATCTCATTCCTTATCATTCTGTTTTTGTTGTTCCTGTTTTTAATCGTTTTATATTTGATGTAATTGGTTTTATGTACAGCGCCTTGGTTCTGAAAGGCACTATAAAAATAAAGATGATTTGATTTGATTCTTCTCCACCCTCCCTCACATAGGATCTTGGAAAAGGGAAGGGATATTGAATGCTCCATTAACCTGTCCCCCAGTCTGCGAAAGTTCTGCTTCACTAAATCCATTGCTTGGTTAACCAGATCATTGGTGTCCAGATATACCAGCAACCCCAGCTCCTCCCTGCCTCTCTGCCATCCTCCATATCCTGTCTAAATTCCTGATGGCTGATATACCACAAAGGCACTTGACGATCCCTCTTCCATCCAACCCTCCTCCCACCAACCACTCAACTAGCCTAATCATTGAGTCCGTGACCACTAATACTCTGCTGATGGACTTTCTCCTATTGGTCCTCCAGGGTGCCATCACATTGTCCTGCCCCTCCGCCCCCCGGTTGAAGTCAGGTACCTGAGCCGCTTGTAGGGGTACAAAATGGTTCGTCATCTGGATGGTGTTGGGATGGAAAACCTCCCTGTGGTTAACTCTGCCTCCCTTCCCCTCCTCACCAGTCTCCACCACCCTGGACCAGTGGGCCTCCGGGGGGGTGGGGAGGCTCCAGCTGAGCTGGTAATGTGGCTGAGATATTTCTTCTCTTTGCTGCCACCAGCTGAGCATGGAGCTCTACCAATGTCCTGCAGATGGTGCTATGTCCCCTTCTCCAGAGTATATCCTTAGTGAAGAGTGCCCCATGGCCCCCTCAACTGACTGCCTTCTCTCAGTACCCCATCCCTATACAGAACTTATGAATAAGGCTATACCTAGCTGTTTAGGATATCTGATATTTAACTGTTAGCAGTAGCAACAGGCAAACTCTGAATTAATCCTGCTTGCAATTAATCAATACTAAAAAACCTATGTCTGTAACTAGAAATAGAACTGAGGGTATACCAAGATAGGGTGCCACTAGGATACCTGATTAGCTAACTGAACTGGCAACCTCAGTAGGTAAAAGCAGCCTAACAGCCACATGGCAGTACGGTAATATGACAGATCAATATTATAAATAAAAGTTTTGTTCTGAAACTAAAAATAAGGTAATACTCAGATAGGGTATAGCTAGGTTACCCAATATACTAGTTAGTTATAGGCTAGCAGGCACACCCATGGTTAAAGTAGTCCCACAGTCCCATAAGCAGCTAGAACAGAATCTGGAAAAACAGGTATACCCAGACAGGGTGCAGTTTAATTACTGAATTTGCTAATCCATTAGAGTCTGACAGGTAACATCAATAGGTGAAGCAGTCCCACAGTCTCAAGGGGAGGTTGCAACTTACATTTGTTGCCTTGCAGATGGAGGAGCAGTCCCTGTAGTAGTACTGTTGGAGGGTTGCCAATGCTGGAATACGGGGGCAGCGTACTCGGCTGACGGCTGACTCACGCCTGACTCCAGGCAGATTTCTCTTCATTGATACTCTTTGTGCCGTGGCCCTTCATGTTTTAGACTGCAGTGCAGAGGACTGCTTTTATTTATTTATTTTTATTTATTGAAATGTTCTACCAGGAAAGCACACTGAACAACAAGTTGCTCATCTCCCAGTGTGACGTGGGGGGAGGGGTACAATGGAGTAACAAACGATAATACATTTAAGTCATCATTTAAAAAAAGATACTAACATTGAACAAAACATTTGGCAGCAACACTTGGGAATAAGAAACAGGGATTAGAACGTGAGGGAGACACGGGGAGGGACCTAATGCAAAGTAAAGGCTGGAAGATGGGGTAACTAAGAAAGAAAATTGGGAAAAGTACTAGATGAGGTACCAGGGAGACAAGGAAGTATATTTGTAAGTGCATCAGTTGGGAGATTCATAAAGTGCCAGAGAGGGTGAAGAGGGAGAGAGGAATGTGGACAGGAGGGTTGGGGGGGGTGCGGGCAGCCACTGGGACCTCTAGGATGTTTGGGAACCATGCAAGTGGAGGAGGGAAGAAGGAGGGTAGGAAAGGCTGCAAGGAAGTACTCAGGGGGCAGGAGGAAAGGGGGGAGCAGAGCCTACAGGGACCCCTTCAGGAGGTAGATGAACCCTGCAGGGGGCCTGGAGCAACTGTAAGGGGTGGGGTGGGGAATGGTAGCTATAAGAGCGAGTAGGGTGAGTCAATTTGGCGGGCAAGTTCAGGCAAGGGGTGAGTGACTAGTGTGTAGGCAAGATGCGAGAGGGTGGTTTTGTAGGTGGGTGCAAGGGAGGAGTGGGGAAGACGGAGGTTATAAGAGAGTGGACGAATGATTAATAGGCAGGGGGAAAGATTCAGGAAGGACAGAGGGATGGCAATGCATTAGGTGGGTGCGTAGTTAGGGAGGGTCATGGCAGGTGCAGTTCAAAGAGAGATAATTGTGTAGGGCAGGGCATAGGGAGTGGGAGGAGGAGGAGTGGCGGATTTGAGGGGGAAGGGAGTTCCAGATTTTGGAAAGGTGGTAGGAGAAGCCAGATTGGCCAATTTGAGTGGAGCGTCCAGGGATTACCATGGTACGTGTGTCACTTGATCTAAGGGAGTGAGTGGGGTAGGGTGGTGTGATAAAAGAAGGAGAGAGGTGGCTTGGGAGAGACCCTAACCAGTGCTTAGAAGTGAGCTTAGTGCAATGAGATAGGTGTCTGTTTGGGAGAGAGGGAAGGGATAATGCATGGTAGAGATCGCAGTGGTGTGTGCGAGAGGGGGCATAAAGGGCAAAGTGACAGAATGAGTGAAATAGTGTGTCCAATCTGGTCAGGGTTGTTTTGGGAGCAGCACTGTAAACTACATCACAGTAGTCAATAATGGGGAGAATCATCTTTTGAACAGTGTCACGCCTAGCTGTAAGAGGGATGCAGCTTTGGTTCTTGAATAGGGCGCCAAGCTTGGGGCGCAGTTTTTTCAGGATGGCGTCAATGTGCCCAGAGAAGTTGAGTTGTTGGTCCAGCCAGACCCCAAGGTATCTGAAGTAGGATGTGTCCTCAAGAATTGTCCCATCCAGGGTGTGGAAGGAGGGAAGGTTGTGAAGCCTAGTGAGTCTCTGCCTAGTGCCGAAGGTCATGGAGACATCTTCTTGGTGTTGAGGAAGAAGTGGTGGTTAGCAGACCAGAGCTGAACTTTGTTGAAATCATGCTGCAGACTGGTTGTAACCTCAGCAGGACTTGAGCCAGACGCAAATAAAACAGCATCATCTGCATACATGTGGACTGAGGAGGCAGGGGAGCAGACAGATGGCAGGTCATTTAGGAAGATTGAGAATAGGGGTCCAAGCACAGAGCCCTGTGGGACACCTGTGTTGATCAGGAGGGAGGGAGGGAGGGGTGATGCCGAGATCCAAACTGATTGGGTTCTACCAGTGAGGTACACCCTTAACCAGTTTGAGGTGGATGGCGAGAGGCCTGCTGTTGAGAGAGAGTCCAGGAGTAGCAAGTGGGAGACTGTGTCAAACGCTTTTGCAAGGTGATTAGGCAATTGTCCATTCCAGTTAGGATGGAGCCAGTTAGCTGGAGCAGGGAGGTGGTGGTGAAGTGGTGTTTCCTGAAGCCAGATTGGAACAGGGTGAAATAGGAGGAATCCGATAGGTAGAAGGTAAGTTAGGAGAGTACCAGTTGTTCTTGGAGTTTAGCAAGAGTTGAGAGGAGGGAGATGGGGCGATAGCTGCTAGGGGAAGCGGAGTCTCCACCTTTAGGTAAGGGGAGAACCGCTGTGTATTTCCATGATGCAGGAACTGAGCTAGTATCGAAGGAGAGGTTGAGAATGAGAGAGAGAGGATAAGCAATGTCATGGCATCAGCGTTGAGAGACAGTGACCACATTGCTAAAATTGTACAGGAAGCAGGAGAAAACATTGATATCCTGGTACATATAGGGACTAACGATCTCACCAGCCGGTCAGTTGTGGAGACCAAGGAACACCTGACCAGGCTGGGTGACAAATTATCATCCATTTCATCTGGCATCTCCTTTTCTGAGATCCTTCCAGTCTGGGAGAGGGGCAGATGGACAGAAGGTCAGAGAAGGGGAGATAGTGGAGCTAAACATGTGGCTCAAGGGCCGGTGCCAGGAAAAAGGACACAAATTTTTAGGTAACTGGCAACAGTTTTGGGAGCGAAAGTTCTTTAAATTCAATGGACTGCATCCGACTAAGGAGGGAGTCTGTGCATTGGGGTAGAAGTTTGACATCTTTGCAGAATATTTAAACTAGTAAATGGGGAGAGGGGTGCAGCACCCAATATGTCGAATGGGAAGAACACCTCTCCCCCCTCAGCTAGTGATCAAACAGGAGTTTAGCATGTTTATAGTTCATTTGAATCACCAGGTAAGGAAAAAGGTCCAGCTCCCCATACGATGCACAGGGGAAACGCCAGAGCTCACCCAACAACTAACACACCAAAATCTGGCCAATGGAAAATCATGTACACAAATGCTCGAAGTCTGGGAAACAAGATCCCAGACCTCCAGGCAATAATGATAGAGGCTAAACTGGACATAGTAGCCATTAGCGAAACATGATTCACCAGTAAAAAACACTTGGGAGACCTCAGTACCCTGCTATGTACTGTTCAGAAGAGACAGAGGTGCAAAAGGGGGGGGGTGGAGTGGCCATTTATGTCAATGAAAATAACAAAGCTACAGATATTCAGAATACACGTAAGGAGCCAGAAGAACTGTGGGTCACCCTGGAAGCAGGAAATGGGACAGCCATATGAACTGGGGTTGTCTACAGGCCTCCAGAGCAGGGGGAGGACATAGACACATTACTGTTAGAAGATATACAAAACACGACAGCTAAAGGGGAGGTTCTGATAATGGGAGACTTCAACATACCAGATACAGATTGGGCAATACCAGTAGGAACATCTGCCAGAACTAGACACATAGTGGATTCCCTGCAGAGAGAGGGCATCGAACAACTGGTAAAACAACCCGCAAGAGACAGGGCTATCCTAGATCTAGTACTCACTAACAGGGAAAAGATCACAGATCTCCAGGTAGAAGATCACCTGGGGGCCAGTGACAATCACATGGCATGGTTCAATTTGGCCACTAGATCTAAATCATCCCATTCCAAGGTGAAAATATTGGACTTCAGAGGAGCTGACTTTGATAAGATGTCCAACAGAGTTAAGCTAGCCCTGGCAAAAAGAAATTCAGGTGAGGGGGTACAGGCGAAGTGGGTAAGCATTAAAGATGCAATACTTGAAGCAACATCCCATTGTGTTAGAGAGAAAAGGAAGTGCAAAAGAAGAAGTAAACCACTTTGGTTCTCAAAAACAGTAGCAGAAAAGGTCAGAGCCAAAAGGCTGGCCTTCAGGAAATATAAGGGAGCATGACAGGATGAAGATAGGAGCATACCAAACTTCCCTAAGGGAAGCAGGGAAGGCAGTAAGGCAGGCAAAGGCCCAGACCGAGGAAACACTAGCACAAACAGTAAAAGAAGGTGACAAGACTTTCTATAGATACATTAGTGAAAGGAGAAAGTACAGAGGTGGTATTGCTAAGATCAAGGGGGATAAGGGGGCATGTGAGGAGGAGGACCATGTAAAAGCATCTATCCCAAATAGATACTTCTTCTCAGTATTTACTGAAGAGAAGGTAGGGCAAGGCCCACAGCTCAGCACCATGGACACAGCTGGGGGGGTGGTGTGCACTAGTCCCTTCACAAAAGAAAGGGTCTTACAAGAGCTCGATAAGCTCAGGGTGGACAAGACAGTGGAACCTGATGGCATACATCCCAGGGTACTAAGGGAGCTAAGGGTGGAACTAACAGAGCCATTATCAGAACTGTTTAGTGAGTCTCGGAGCACAGGAGAGGTCCCAGAAGACTGGAGAAGTGCTCATGTGATCCCACTCCAGAAGAGTGGTAACAGGGAGGAAACAGGGAACTACAGACCAGTCAGTCTTACCTCAGTAGTGGGCAAGATTATGGAGGCACTCCTTAAGGAAAGGATAGTGCAACACCTGGAATCCATAGGAGCACAGGATCCAAGACAGCATGGTTTTACAAAAGGAAAGTCCTGTCAGACTAATCTCAAAGATTTCTTTGACGGGTAATCAGAGTGGTGGACCAAGGGGGAGCAGTTGATGTCACCTACCTTGACTTCAGCAAAGCTTTCAATACTGTTCCACACAGAAGACTGATTAATAAGCTGGGTAGGCTCGGGGTGGGTCAGAAGTTGGTCAACTGGGTGGCAAACTGGTTGACGGGCAGAAAACAGAGAGTGGTGGTAAATGGTATACAGTCAGAAGAGATGCAAGTTACAAGTGGGGTACCTCAGGGATCAGTCCTGGGGCCAGTCCTCTTCAATATCTTCATCAGTGACACTGCAGAAGGATTGGAGGGTAAGGCTCGTTTGTTTGCAGATGACACCAAGATCTGCAACAGAGTAGATGATCCAGATGGAGTGGGCAGAATGAGAAGAGATCTTGATAAACTAGCAAAATGGTCAGAAGAGTGGCAACTGGAGTTTAATGCAAAGAAGTGCAAGATCATGCACATAGGTAAGAGAAACCCTGAAACCACCTATAGGCTGGGAGGGGAGTTGCTGGCAGTCACAAGGGAAGAAAGAGACTTGGGCATCATCATCACTGATGACCTGAAATCATCCAAGCGGACCACTAAAGCAGTAGGTAAGGCTAGAGGGATGTTGAGGTGTATTAGTAAGGGTATCACACGTCGAAAGTGGGAGGTAATAATCCCTCTTTACAAGACACTGGTTAGGCCCCATCTGGAGTACTGTGTGCAGTACTGGAGGCCACACCTTCACAAGGACATTAACCAAACTGAGGCAGTCCAGAGAAGGGCAACCAAAATGGTGCAGGGAATGCATCAGAAAACATATGAGGACAGATTAACGAGCTCCATATGTATACTCTAGAGCAAAGGAGGGAGAGAGGTGATATGATCGAAACATTCAAACACCTTAAGGGCATTAACAAGGTGAAAGAGTCTAACATGTTTCAATATAAGAAAAATAGCAGGACAAGAGGACACAGCATGAGATTAGAGGGAGTCCAATTTAGGGGTAATGTGAGGAAGTTCTTTTTCACAGAAAAGGTGGTGGATGCATGGAATGTCCTACCTCAGAAAGTGGTGGATGTGAATACAGTTCAGGGCTTCAAACAGGCTCGGGATAGGTATAAGGGAGCAATACAGATGAGTATGAATAGATAGGCCATTGATAGAGCAAAGGCCGATGGCACATTCATAAGGCAGAAAAAGAAGTGGGCAAACTGGATGGGCCTTGTGGTCCTTATCTACCGTCAAATTCTATGTTTCTATGTTTCTATGAACAGCTCTCCCTACCAGGGGTTCAGCCAGTTCCACTGCCAGTTCCATGAACACTTTTGAATGCATCCCAGCTGGTCTCAGTGCCTTATCTATCTGCAGTGCTGCTAGCTCTTTCCAGGTATTTCACTTTTAAATACCGGCTGCCTCATCTCTGATATCCCCTTTGTGGCCTCTTTGATGCTACTCTCTGGCAAGGGCCTGTTGTCATCCCTTGAGAAGACAGAGCAAAAGTAATCATTAAGGATGGCAGCCTTTTGCACTTCATCCTCTATCACCCTATATCCCCTTCCCCCAGATAGCCTGACAGCTCTCTCCTCTTTTCTTCCTTTTTTCCCAAATATAACAGAATTGTTTTTCTCCACTTTTTACCTACTCTGTAGTACGAAGCCCAGTGCCTGATTTTGCTTCCCTAACTTCTCTTTTTGCCACATTATTCCTCAGTATGTTTTCTCCACATTCTTCCTCCCTCCCTCTAGTTTTCTTTGTACCTGGTGATGGACTTTTTGTGCCCTTACTGCTTCCCTGACTCTTACCGAGAACAATAGTGGTCTCTTGAACTTGTTACTTTTGGTTACTGTTCTCATGCCTAACTTAGATGCCTCGAGAATGGCCCCTTTATTGTCCCCCATCTCTCTTCCACATCTCCTATGCTGTCTACGTTGACTAACCTGTCATGGACCAACTCCCTTAACCTGTTGAAATCTGCCCTTCTGAAATTAAGGATCTCAGCTCTTGATTGGGGGTTTTCCGTCCCAAGGGCCAGTTAGAACCAAATGGAGTTGGGGTTATTGTTTTCTAGTGGCTTCTCTCACTGCACCTGCCACCTCTGAGTTGGAGAGCACCATATAGAATGACAGCCTGCCTTCGGGGGTTTCTTAACTAGCTGTACTAGTAGACAGTCCTGAAACATATCCAGCAAGGCTTGACTTGTGGTGCTTCTGGCTGCTGGAACATCCCAATCAATATCCGTCAGGTTCAGGTCACCCACTACCATTACTTCCCCTTTTGCCACCCCCCTTTTTAGTTCCTCCCCGATACGCTGTCTCTCTGTTTCTTGCCCTGGTGGCACATCAGAAACAACAAAGAAACGGTAGCACTCAGCTGGAAAAACATGTAAAATGTAAAATATATGCTTCTTGATGAAGTGTCACATTTATGATGTGAAGCACTGGGGCTTAGTGCTGTGGATTTTTCTTGGTACAATAAACTGTTTGTTTTTTGGCATAATCTCAATCTCCTGAGCATATTTTTCACATGTTTCATCAAGTGAGTGCTGTTTGTTTGCTGCTTTCGGTTCTTTTTTCAGTTCGGCACCCATTCAGGTGATCGCGTGTCTGTTGTGTCCTTTCATGATCTGTAGATCACACTCAACCATGGTTTCTTGCCTGGGGCTGCCGTGTACACCCACAATGACTATGTCTCCTCATCACTAGCCATAATGCACCCCTCTACCACAACCTCAATACCATCCCTCACACAAAAGGGTACACCTTCCCCTCTACCTTTTCCTCTATCCCTCTTGAACATTGTGTACTGAGGGACTGTTTGGTCCCAGGCATTATTTTCAGAGGCCCACGTTTCTGTGATGGCCACAAGACCCAACTCAGTATCTTCTATCATTGCCTGCAGCACGCCGATTTTATTACCAGACTTCTGGCATTAAGGCAGACCCCTTCCGTCTAACTTCTTAACCCTTTTTGCTATTTACCTCTCTTTCTCCCCTATTCTTTCCTGGTCTACTTACAGTAATGTCCTTTTTTTTTGTGTGGTGATTGCACAAGTTGTGTTCTCCCCCTCTCTTTTGTCCTTTCCCTGTTTCAGTTTGGACCGCAACCCTATTTTCACCCGCTGTGCTGCTATAAGCCCCGAGATGTGGGGGAGTACTAGCTAGGTACCCCTTCCTCTCTCTGATCACCATGGTTCCCCTAGAGTCATTATCCCTGAGAATCAGTGTAACTGCCGGTATAGACATCAAATTTCTGCCCCAGTGCACTGACGCCTTCTCTTGTCAGGTGGCGTCCATCACCCTTGAAGAGCCTCAAGTCCCAGAAGTGCCCCCCCAGTCTTCCACAAAGTGTACCCCTTGTCCTGACACCATCCATTAAGCCAAACAATAAACTCCTTTATCTCATTCCTTATCATTCTGTTTTTGTTGTTCCTGTTTTTAATCGTTTTATATTTGATGTAATTGGTTTTATGTACAGCGCCTTGGTTCTGAAAGGCACTATAAAAATAAAGATGATTTGATTTGATTCTTCTCCACCCTCCCTCACATAGGATCTTGGAAAAGGGAAGGGATATTGAATGCTCCATTAACCTGTCCCCCAGTCTGCGAAAGTTCTGCTTCACCAAATCCATTGCTTGGTTAACCAGATCATTGGTGTCCAGATATACCAGCACCCCCAGGTCCTCCCTGCCTCTCTGCCATCCTCCATATCCTGTCTAAATTCCAGATGGCTGATATACCACAAAGGCACTTGACGATCCCTCTTCCATCCAACCCTCCTCCTACCAGCCACTCAACTACCCTAATCATTGAGTCCATGACCACTAATACTCTACTGATGGACTTTCTCCTATTGGTCCTCCAGGGTGCCATCACATTGTCCTGCCCCTCCGCCCCCCCGTGTGAAGTCAGGTACCTGAGCTGCTTGTAGGGGTACAAAATAGTTCGTCATCTGGATGGTGTTGGGGTGGAAAACCTCTCTGTGGTTAACTCTGCCTCCCTTCCCCTCCTCACCACTCTCCGCCACCCTGGACCAGTGGGCCTCCGGGGGTGGGGGCTCCAGCTGAGCTGGTAATGGGCTGAGATATTTCTTCTCTTGCTGCCACCAGCTGAGCATGGAGCTCTACCAATATCCTGCAGATGGTGCTATGTCCCCTCCTCCAGAGCATATCCTTAGTGAAGAGTGCCCCATGGCCCTCTCAACTGACCGCCTTCTCTCAGTACCCCATCCCTATACAGAACTTATGAATAAGGCTATACCTAGCTGTTTAGGATATCTGATATTTAACTGTTAGCAGTAGCAACAGGCAAACTCTGAATTAACCCTGCTTGCAATTAATCAATACTAAAAAACCTATGTCTGTAACTAGAAATAGAACTGAGGGTATACCAAGATAGGGTGCCACTAGGATACCTGATTAGCTAACTAAACTGGCAACCGCAGTAAGTAAAAACAGCCTAACAGTCACATGGCAGTACGGTAACATGACAGATCAATATTATAAATAAAAGTTTTGTGCTGAAACTAAAAATAAGGTAATACTCAGATAGGGTATAGCTAGGTTACCCAATATACTAGTTAGCTATAGGCTGGCAGGCACACCCATAGTTAAAATAGTCCCGAAGTCCCATAAGCAGCTAGAACAGAATCTAGAAACACAGGTATATCCAGATAGGGTGCAGTTTAATTACCCAATTTGCTAATCCGTTAGAGCCTAACAGGCAACATCAATAGGTGAAGCAGTCCCACAGTCTCAAGGGGAGGTTGCAACTTACATTTGTTGCCTTGCAGATGGAGGAGCAGTCCCTGTAGTAGTACTGTTGGAGGGTTGCAGATGCTGGAACACGGGGGCAGCGTACTCGGCTGACGGCTGACTCACACCTGACTCCAGGCAGATTCCTCTTCATTGATACTCTTTGTGCCGTGGCCCTTCATGTTTTAGACAGCAGTGCAGAGGACTGCTTTTATTTATTTATTTTTATTTATTGAAATGTTTCACCAGGAAAGCACACTGAACAAGTTGCTCATCTCCCAGTGTGACGTGGGGGGGAGGGGTACAATGGAGTAACAAACGATAATACATTTAAGTCATCATTTAAAAAAAGATACTAACATTGAACAAAACATTTGGCAGCAACACTTGGGAATAAGAAACAGGGATTAGAACGTGAGGGAGACACGGGAGGGACCTAATGCAAAGTAAAGGCTGGAAGATGGGTAACTAAGAAGAAAATTGGGAAAAGTACTAGATGAGGTACCAGGGAGACAAGGAAGTATATTTGTAAGTGCATCAGTTGGGAGATTCATAAAGTGCCAGAGAGGGTGAAGAGGAGAGAATGTGGACAGGAGGGTTGGGAGTGCGGGCAGCCACTGGGACCTCTAGGATGTTTGGGAACCATGCAAGTGGAGGAGGGAAGAAGGAGGGTAGGAAAGGCTGCAAGGAAGTACTCAGGGGGCAGGAGGAAAGGGGGAGCAGAGCCTGCAGGGACCCTCTCAGGATGTAGATGAACCCTGCAGGGGGCCTGGAGCAACTGTAAGGGGTGGGGTGGGGAATGGTAGTTGCAAGAGCGAGTAGGGTGAGTCAATTTGGTGGGCAAGTTCAGGCAAGGGGTGAGTGACTAGTGTGTAGGCAAGATGCGAGAGGATGGTTTTGTAGGTGGGTGCAAGGGAGGGGTGGGGAAGGCGGAGGTTAAAAGAGAGTGGACGAATGATTAATAGGCAGGGGGAAGATTCAGGAAGGATAGAGGGATGGCAATGCATTTGGTGGGTGCATAGTTAGGGAGGGTCAGAGCAGGTGCAGTTCAAAGAGATATAATTGTGTAGGGCAGAGCATAAGGAGTGGGAGGAGGAGGAGTGGCGGATTTGAGGCGGAAGGGAGTTCCAGATTTTGGAAAGGTGGTAGGAGAAGCCAGATTGGCCAATTTGAGTGGAGCATCTAGGGATTACCATGGTACGTGTGTCATTTGATCTAAGGGAGTGAGTGGGGTAGGGTGGTGTGATAAAAGAAGGTGAGAGGTGGCTTGGGAGAGACTCTAACCAGTGCTTAGAAGTGAGCTTAGTGCAATGAGATGGGTGTCTGTTTGGGAGAGAGGGAAGGGATAGTGCATGGTAGAGATCGCAGTGGTGTGTGCGAGAGGGGGCATAAAGGGCAAAGTGACAGAATGAGTGAAATAGTGTGTCCAATCTGGTCAGGGATGTTTTGGGAGCAGCACTGTAAACTACATCACAGTAGTCAATAATGGGGAGAATCATCTTTTGAACAGTGTCACGCCTAGCTGTAAGAGGGATGCAGCTTTGGTTCTTGAATAGGGCGCCAAGCTTGGGGCGCAGTTTTTTCAGGATGGCGTCAATGTGCCCAGAGATGTTGAGGTGTTGGTCCAGCCAGACCCCAAGGTATCTGAAGGAGGAGGTGTCCTTAAGAATTGTCCCATCCAGGGTGTGGAAGGAGGGAAGGTTGTACAGCCTAGAGAGTCTCTGCCTAGTGCTGAAGGTCATGGAGACATCTTCTTGGTGTTGAGGAAGAAGTGGTGGTTAGCAGACCAGAGCTGAACTTTGTTGAAATCATGCTGCAGACTGGTTGTAACCTCAGCAGGACTTGAGCCAGACACAATAAAACAGCATCATCTGCATACATGTGGACTGAGGAGGCAGGGGAGCAGACAGAGGGCAGGTCATTTAGGACGACTGAGAATAGGGGGGGTCCAAGCACAGAGCCCTGTGGGACACCTGTGTTGATCGGGAGGGAAGGGGGGTGATGCCTGAGATCCAAACTGATTGGGTTCTACCAGTGAGGTAGGCCCTTAACCAGTTGGAGGTGGATGGCGAGAGGCCTGCTGTTGAGAGAGAGTGCAGAAGTAGCAAGTGGGAGACTGTGTCAAACGCTTTTGCAAGGTGATTAGGCAATTGTCCATTCCAGTTAGGATGGAGCCAGTTAGCTGCAGCAGGGAGGTGGTGGTGGAGTGGTGTTTCCTGAAGCCAGATTGGAACAGGGTGAAATAGGAGGAATCCGATAGGTAGGAGGTAAGTTAGGAGAGTACCAGTTGTCCTTGGAGTTTAGCAAGAGTGGAGAGGAGAGAGATGGGGCGATAGCTGCTAGGGGAAGCGGAGTCTCCACCTTTAGGTAAGGGGAGAACCGCTGCGTGTTTCCATGATGCAGGAACTGAGCTAGTATCGAAGGAGAGGTTGAGAATGAGAGAGAGAGGATAAGCAATGGCATGGCATCAGCGTGGAGAGACAGTGACCGCATTGCTAAAACTGTACAGGAAGCAGGAGAAAACATTGATATCCTGGTACACATAGGGACTAACGATCTCACCAGCCGGTCAGTTATGGAGACCAAGGAACACCTGACCAGGCTGGGTGACAAATTATCATCCATTTCATCTGGCATCTCCTTTTCTGAGATCCTTCCAGTCTGGGAGAGGGGCAGATGGACAGAAGGTCAGAGAAGGGGAGATAGTGGAGCTAAACATGTGGCTCAAGGGCCGGTGCCAGGAAAAAGGACACAAATTTTTAGGTAACTGGCAACAGTTTTGGGAGCGAAAGTTCTTTAAATTCAATGGACTGCATCTGACTAAGGAGGGAGTCAGTGCATTGGGGTAGAAGTTTGACATGTTTGCAGAATATTTAAACTAGGAAATGGAGAGAGGGGGGTGCAGCACCCAATATGTTGAATGGGAAGAACACCTCTCCCCCCTCAGCTAGTGATCAAACAGGAGTTTAGCATGTTTATAGTTCATTTGAATCACCAGGTAAGGAAAAAGGTCCAGCTCCCCATACGACGCACAGGGGAAACGCCAGAGCTCACCCAACAACTAACACACCAAAATCTGGCCAATAGAAAATCATGTACACAAATGCTCGAAGTCTGGGAAACAAGATCCCAGACCTCCAGGCAATAATGATAGAGGCTAAACTGGACATAGTAGCCATTAGCGAAACATGATTCACCAGTAACCACACTTGGGAGACCTCAGTACCCAGCTATGTACTGTTCAGAAGAGACAGAGGTGCAAAAGGGGGGTGGAGTGGCCATTTATGTCAATGAAAATAACAAAGCTACAGAAATTCAGAATACACATAAGGAGCCAGAAGAACTGTGGGTCACCCTGGAAGCAGGAAATGGGACAGCCATATGAACTGGGGTTGTCTACAGGCCTCCAGAGCAGGGGGAGGACATAGACACATTACTGTTAGAAGATATACAAAACACGACAGCTAAAGGGGAGGTTCTGATAATGGGAGACTTCAACATACCAGATACAGATTGGGCAATACCAGTAGGAACATCTGCCAGAACTAGACACATAGTGGATTCCCTGCAGAGAGAGGGCCTCGAACAACTGGTAAAACAACCCGCAAGAGACAGGGCTATCCTAGATCTAGTACTCACTAACAGGGAAAAGATCACAGATCTCCAGGTAGAAGATCACCTGGGGGCCAGTGACCATCACATGGTATGGTTCAATTTGGCCACTAGAACTAAATCATCCCATTCCAAGGTGAAAATATTGGACTTCAGAGGAGCTGACTTTGATAAGATGTCCAACAGAGTTAAGCTAGCCCTGGCAAAAAGAAATTCAGGTGAGGGGGTACAGGCAAAGTGGGCAAGCATTAAGGATGCAATACTTGAAGCAACATCGCATTGTGTTAGAGAGAAAAGGAAGTGCAAAAGAAGTAGGAAACCACTTTGGTTCTCAAAAACAGTAGCAGAAAAGATCAGAGCTAAAAGGCTGGCCTTCAAGAAATATAAGGGAACGCAGCGGGATGAAGATAGGGAGGCATACCAAACTTCTCTAAGGGAAGCAGGGAAGGCAGTAAGGCAGGCAAAGGCTCAACCCGAGGAAACACTTGCACGGACAGTAAAAGAAGGTGACAAGACTTTCTATACATACAGTACATTAGTGAAAGGAGAAAGTCCAGAGGGGGTATTGCTAAGATCAAAGGGGAAAAGGGGCATGTGAAGAGGAGGACCATGTAAAAGCATCTATCCTAAATAGATACTTCTGCTCAGTATTTACTGAAGTGAAGGTAGAGCAAGGCCCACAGCTTAGCACCATGGACACAGGGAGTAGGGAGGTGTGCACTAGTCCCTTCACAAAAGAAAGGGTCCTACAAGAGCTCGATAAGCTGAAGGTGGGCAAGGCAATGGGACCTAATGGCGTACATCCCAGAGTACTAAAGGAGCTAAGGGTGGAACTAGCAGAGCCATTATCAGAACTGTTTAGTAAGTCTCTGAGAACAGGAGAGGTCCCAGAAGACTGGAGAAGGGCTCATGTGATCCCGCTCTACAGGAGTGGTAGCAGGGAGGAGGCAGGGAACTATAGACCAGTCAGTCTTACCTCAGTAGTGGGCAAGATTATGGAGGCAGTCCTTAAGGAAAGGATAGTGCAACACCTGGAATCCATAGGAGCACAGGATCCAAGACAGCATGTGTTTACAACAGGAAGGTCCTGTCAAGCTAATCTCAAAGATTTCTTTGACTGGGTAACCAGAGTGGTGGACCAAGGGGGCGCTGTTGATGTTGACTACCTTGACTTCAGCAAAGCCTTCAATACTGTTCCACATAGAAGATTGATTAATAAGCTGGGTAGGCTTGGGGTGGGTCAGAAGTTGGTCAGCTGAGTGGCAAACTGGTTGACGGGCAGAAAACAGAGAGTGGTGGTAAACGGTAAAGTCAGAAGAGATACAAGTCACAAGTGGGGTACCTCAGAGATCAGTCCTGGGGCCAGTCCTCTTCAATATCTTCATCAGTGATGTTGCAGATGGACTGTAGGTTAAGGTTTGTCTGTTTGCAGATGACACCAAGATCTGCAACGGAGTAGATGATCCAGATGGGGTGGGCAGAATGAGAAGAGATCTGAATAAACTAGCAAAATGGTCGGAAGAGTGGCAGCTGGGGTTTAACGCAAAGAAGTGCAAGATCATGCACATAGGGAAGAGAAACCCTGAAGTCACCTATAGGCTGGGAGGGGAGTTGCTGGCAGTCACAAGGGAAGAAAGAGACTTGGGCAACATCGTCACCGATGACCTGAAATCATCCAAGCAGACCACTGAAGCAGCAGGAGGTAAGGCTAGGGGGATGTTGGGGTGTATTAGTAGGGGTATCACAAGTCATAAGAGGGAGGTAATAATCCCTCTTTACAAGACATTGCTTATGCCCCATCTGGAGTACTGCGTGCAGCACTGGAGGCCACACCTTCACAAGGACATTAACCAAATTGAGGCAGTCCAGAGAAGGGCACCCAAAATGGTGCAGGGACTGCATCAGAAAACATATGAGGACAAATTAATGGAGCTCAATATGTATACCCTAGAGAAAAGGAGGGAGAGAGGTGATATGATTGAAACATTGAAACACCTTAAGGGCATTAACAAGGTGAAAGAGTCTAACATGTTTCAATATAAGAAAAATAGCAGGACAAGAGGACACAGCATGAGATTAGAGGGAGGCCAATTAAGGAGCAATGTGAGGAAGTTCATTTTCACAGAAAGGGTGGTGGATGCATGGAACAGCCTTTCTCAGGAAGTGGTGGTTATGAATACAGTGCAGGGCTTCAAATAGGCATGGTATAGGCATAAGGGAGCAATACAGATGAGTATGAATAGATAGGCCATTGACAGAGCAATGACCGATGGCACATTCATAAAGTAGAAAAAGAAATGGGCAGACTAGATGGGCCTTGTGGTCCTTATCTGCCATCAACTTCTATGTTTCTATGGGCTGAGAGTGAGAGGAGCTTGGGGTCGATGTCATCAAGGGAGGATCCCATTGCAGGGTTGATAGTGAGGAGGAATTTTAGAGTATCATCAGGGGAGATGGGTGAGAAGTAGAAGACGGGGAAGGGGAATGAGGGGGATGTAGAGGTGTAGGGGATGGAGTGAGGGGAAGGGGGAATGGTAGTGTCTTTAGTAGTTCTGTAGAGCAATTGGTGTAGTAGGAATTGAATTCTGCGGCAACAATGCATGGGTCAGCTACCAGAGAGTTGTTTATTTTGAGGGCCGATGGTGGAGGGTGGGACTGTGGTGTGAAAAGAGTGTAGACCACCTTCTAGAATTTTGATGGGGTATTTATATTTGTCAGAAAGGCAGATCTAAAGTATTCAGATTTTGCTAATCTTGTGGCTTTTGTGCAGGCATTCTCGAGCTTATGCTATGTGGCAAAGTGCCTAGGGGACTGGGTAGATTTATGGTGCTTCTATGTACGGTCTTTGGCTCTGTGGCAGGCCAGGAGTTTAGGGGTTATCCAGGGTAGGTGGTTTCCTTGACCCTGGTTGTTTTTAGAGGAGCAAATGTATCCCACATGTTTAGGAATATGTCTTTGAAATTGGAGAGAGCCTTTTCTACTGAGGAGAAGGAGATTAGGGGAGACCAGTTTGTGATGGATAGGTGGTGTAGTTGGAAGTTGAGGTTCAGGGAGATGAAGGCACATAGTTTCAAGGATTTGGGGGGGGGGATTTTGGCCTATGAATTTTATGGACTAGGAATATTGGATTATGGTCACTTAGAGCATCAGGGAAGGTGCCAGAATTTAATTACTCTGTGTGGGTGAGAGGTGGGCGCTCAGTCAATCGAGGAATGGTTTAGTGTCTTGTGGTTTGGATGGGTGGCTTCTGTAATCAGCTTGGTAAGGTTTAATGCTCCTATGGCATTTTTTGTTTTGTCCAACTTAGGTGACAGCCAATTTAGGTTGAAATCCCCTAGGATAAATAGTTCACCTGGTTGAGAAAGGGCAGAGATGGAAGTGACTAGTTTGAGTGCGATAACTGGCTGGTTGTTTGGGTGGCAGTAGACTCCAGCTATAAAAGTAGGGATAGAGCAGGGCAGAGTTACTTCAATGGCTAGGGCGTCATGGGTCACAGGGCTGGAGGGAGAGTACAGTGCAAAGTGTTGGAGAGAGGAGTGTATGTACATAGCAACCCCACCATCCTTGCCTGCCCGATCTTGCCTTAGGATAGAGTATCCCGGGTTGGAGACCGAGTGGTCGGGGATCGAGGCCTTTAGCCAGGTTTCTGTAATGATGAGTATGTAAGGCTTTACAGTATACACCATGGTTTGAAGAAGGGCAGTTTTTAGTTGCAGGCTACAGACGTTTAAATGCAGGAGTTTAAGTCCCATCAGTAGAGTACAGTGGGTATGGGTGGGTGCGGGGGTGCAGATGGGGGAGCTGTACATGGGTCCAGGTTGGGGTGAATATTTCCTGAGAAGGGCAGGAGGAGTGCGATAATCAGGAAATTAATTTTATAGCATTTTTGGAGGAGGTGGAGGAAGAGGTCTTGGGCATGGAGGAGTATGGGGGAAGGGAGAGGGAGAACATAAGGTGCAGGAATGCAAGATTAGATGATACAGGTGTCAGGGAGGCATGGGAACGGATTGGAAAGTGAGACCAATGTTCAGAAAAGGGTGAAGGAGTGACTGCGAGGATAACATTTGGGGAGTGAAGGTGAGGGGTATGGATTGGAGGGTTGGAGTCAGATCCCTGTGGGTGGTATATAAGTGGCAGCGGTAATGAGCGGGTTAGGAGCAGTAGGAAGGTCAAAGAGGAATGAGGTCTGGGAGGCATTTTTGTAGGACAAGGTGTAACTTAACCTAAAGGAAATGAAGAGGAATATTGTTTATTAGGGAGATTTGAGTCTTGCAGGGGAGGGAAGCGAGGAGTGACTATAGCCAGATGGGTTGAGTCAGTCCACAAGGGAAACTACTGTAGACTGACTTTAGTAATTTGCACTTTGAGGTCGATTTAAATAGTTAGCTGTCCCTCTAGAAGCCCTCTATTGGCCAAAGAAAATAACCTGCAAAGGGGAAGGTCGAAAACTTTAAGTTCAGATAGGGAGGGAGGGGTGGGTGGGAGCAGTCAAATTTGTGCAAACTGTGCAATATTGCAGTGTGAAGGAACTTAAAAGTTAAAGCCAGCAGGTTCCAAAGTGGAAATGTTTCCCCAGCGTGGCTCAGCCTAGGTAGCCAATTTAAGAAATGGCGCCAAGGATTCAAAGTTTCTTTGTTCCCTGCTTTGAATTGCAGCCTCCGGCCAGCAAGTCCATACCTGTTTCAGCTGTTGCAAGTTCGAACCACGATGGTGGTTCGGTTCAGTTTTAAATTCCGGCGCCAGCACTCAGGGGTGAGAGCAGTCTGTGAGGAACATAAACTGCAGCAGCTCACCTCTGGAGGATTCAGCTTGTTGGGCTGGGCGTGTGGGCAGCTGCAGAATCAAGACCAACTGGAGTGTGGTTGGGGAGACCCTGCCAAAGCAGGATGAGTAGCCTGGGGAGAGAAGGAGGTGCAGATTTAGTACAGAAGGCAAGGGGAGGGCTTGGACAAGATAACAAAAGAACAGGGTAGGGCCAAATTAAATTTGGGGAGGGAAAATAGAGACAACAGAGGGTGGTGGAGAAAACAAAGAGATTTCACAGGCTGCAAAAAACTCTTATCATGATTGCAACAGTTTGGGTATACTATACTGTCTGACTAGTAAATTAATTAAACAGTTGCAGATTAGTTAAATAGGCAGCTAGCAAATTGTGCAAAAATACATTATCAGGAGGAACTTAAATAAACTGTAAAGCAAGCAGGTTCCAAACAGCAGTCAAATTTGTGCAAACTGCAATGTTGCAGTATAAAGGAGCTTAAAATAAATGTTCCGAGCCAGCAGGTTCCAAAGTGGAAATTTTACACCGGCGTGGCTCAGCCTAGGTAGCCAATCTAAGAAATGGTGCCAGAGATTCAAAGTTTCTTTGTTCCCTGCTTTGAATTGCAGCCTTCGACTAGTAAGTCTGTACCTGTTTCAGCTATTGCAAGTTCAAACCACGATGGTGGTTCGGTTCAGTTTTAAATTCCGGCACCAACACTCGGGGGTGAGAGCGGTCAGTGAGGAACACAAACCAGAGCAGCTCACCTCCAGAGGATTCGGCTTGTAGGACTGGGCGTATGGTCGGCTGTAGAAGCGAGACCAACCAGAGCGCAGTCAGTGAGACCCTGCCTGAGCGGGCTGAGTAGCCAGTTTCGGCTGTTGCAAGTTCGAACCACGATGGTGGTTCGGTTCAGTTTTAAATTCCGGCGCCAACACTCGGGAGTGAGAGCGGTCTGTGAGGAACACAAACTGCAGCAGCTCACCTCTGGAGGATTCGGCTTGTAGGGCTGGGCATGTGGGCGGCTGCAGAAACGAGACCAACTGGAGCACAGTTGGGGAGACCCTGTCTGAGCGGGCTGAGTAGCCTGTTTCAGTTATTGCAAGTTGGAACCACGATGGTGGTTCAGTTTTAAATTCTGGCGCCAACACTCGGGGATGAGAGCAGTCTGTGAGGAGCACAAACCGTAGCAGCTCACCTCTTCAGGATTCAGCTTGTAGGGCTGGGCATGTGGGCAGCTGCAGAAGCGAGACCAACCGGAGGAGTGTGGTCAGGGACACCCTGCCCAAGCAGGCTGAGTAGCCTGTTTCAGTTATTGCAAGTTTGAACCACGATGGTGGTTCAGTTCAGTTTTAAATTTTGGCGCCAACACTCAGGGGTGAGAGCGGTCAGTGAGGAACACAAACCGCAGCAGCTCACCTCTGGAGGATTCAGCTTGTAGGGCTGGGCTGTGGGTGGCTGCAGAAGCAAGACCAACGGGAGCGTGGTCGGGGAGACCCTGCCCGAGCGGGCTGAGCAGCCTGTTTCAATTATTGCAAGTTTGAACCACGATGGTGGTTCGGTTCAATTTTAAATTCCGGTGCCAACACTCAGGGGTGAGAGTGGTCTGTGAGGAACACAAATCGCAGCAGCTCACCTCCGGAGGATTTGGCTTGTAGAGCTGGACGTGTGGGCAGCTGCAGAAGCGAGACCAGCCGGAGCGTGGTTGGGGAGGCCTTGCCCGAGCGGGCTGAGTAGCCTGTTTCAACTATTGCAAGTTTGAACCGCGATGGTGGTTCGGTTCAGTTTTAAAGTCTGATGCCAAGACTCAGGGTGAGAGCAGTCAGTGAGGAACACAAACCGCAGCAGCTCACCTCCCGGAAGACTCAGCTTGTAGGGCTGGGCATGTGGGCAGCTGGAGAAGCAAGACCAACCGGAGCATGGTTGGGGAGACTGCTTGAGTGGTTCAGTTTAAAAGCTGGTGCTTCCTGTGTGGATGGACCCTTAAAGACCTGACTGGTCTAGAGTGGCTGGGAAGGGTGGGAGTCCTTGTCTTATGTGGTGTCTCTAGGTGAGGCAGTTGTGTATGGAGGGTAATCTAAGGCAGCACTACCCTCTTGATCCCCAGGTGCAGCACGCTTCCTGATGTCAGCTCAGGTGGCAGGGTTCACAGTGCTGACTGTCCTGCTAGGAGTGAAAGTCAGCTTTTTGTGAACAGGGAGCTTTAAAGTTGGCGCTTCCCTGAGTGGACGGCCTGCAGGAGACCCGATTGGCCTAGAGTGGCTGGACAGGGTAAGACTCCTTCTCCAGTGCAGTGTTGCTAGGTGAGGCAGTCGGGGGGGAGGGTATTGTCAGGCAGTACTACCCTCTTGACCCTCAAGTACAGCAGGTTTCCCGATGTCAGCTCTGGTGGCAGGGTTCACAGCACCGATCGTGCTGTTAGGAGTAAAAGTTAGCATTTTGTGAACGTCTTTTAAAAGAAAAACTAAAGCTCTGTATTAAAAAGTATCAAGCTGGAATAAAAATATTAGCCTTATCAGGTAGCAAATTTTGGTATTGTAAGTATCCTGTACGTGCCTAAATGATCAGTTAGGGAATGATATTCATTAGTATGTAAGAATGCCAGTTTTAAGCTCAGTTGAACTTGATGACAGCTTGAAACAGAACATCTGGAAAAGGCTACTTAATGTTTCTACATCTAAGAGCTCAGTGGGTGGGAGCTGTGTAATAACTGTTTGGCAGGTAGTTGCTTGTAAATTATAGAGCTCTATATAAATACTGCGCCTACTAGATAATTACTGTAGTGTATACCAGATTTAAAAGGGTATGCTAACCACCAGAGTGTGATTTCCCACAGGTGTGTATCAATTCATGTAGTAGTTATGTACTGTACTAATTGTTTCTTAGCCCTGCAAATAATGAATTGGGTAAGCCACATATTTAAAGATGTTGTTGTAAGTACTGTAAACAAAAGCAAATGTCATGTTGCTAGGTCATATCTCTTAGTGCATTAGGCAGCAACTGAAGTTAATAATATATTTACAGTATTTTTCTGTTCTCCCTGGGTGCCTTCTCACCACCACTGTGATTGAGACAGGTACTTTTAAAGTTGAGTGTGCACATTAATAACTCACTTTAGCCATTGAAGCCAGTGCTAGTCTGCAAACCATTTGGTATGTGTTTGAGAGCTCCACATTGCTTAGCCCTATCACCAACTAATTTCCATTTGCTGAGAAATCCAATTACCCACTCCAGTGACATCACACAGTGGGTAACAGATGACTGACATGTCAATGAACACACCATTACTCACTGAGCGATGTCAGTGCAATGAAACAGATACATACAAACATAGAAGTTGTCGTCAGAGAAGGATCTTTCGGCCCGCCTATTCTGCCCTGTTTTCCTTACCTACTGTGCCACTGCAGACCCTACTAGATCCTTGGTCTCCCCCCCTTGCCTTATTTCTAAGGTCCCCTTGTGTCTGTCCCATGCATGCTTGAATCCTGTTATCATTTTAAGACCCACCACCTCCACTGGGAGACTGTTCCAGGCATCCACCACCCTTTCCGTGAACAAGTATTTCCTCATATCTCCTCTGGGTCTCCCCCTTCCCCCCCCCAGTTTCATAGTGTGACCCCTTGTCCTCGAGCATCTTTTTGTGTGTAAAATGCTACTGTCATGTACCTTATTAATACTTGTGAGGAATTTGAACATTTCTATCATGTACCCCCTTTCCCTTCTTTCCTCTAAAGAGTACATATTTAATTCTTTGAGTCTTTTCTGGTAGGGCTTTAGATGTAGGCCCTGCACCTTTTTGGTTCCCCTCTTCTGCACCGCCTCCACCCTATCTATGTCCTTCCAGAGATAGAGCCTCCAGAACTGGACACAGTACTCGAGGTATGGCCTCACCATCAATCTATACAGAGTAACACTACCTCCCTCTTTCTGCTGGTGATACCCCTCCCTATGCACCTGAGCATCCTGCTAGCTTTCCTCACTGCCTTATCACACTGCTTTGCTACCTTCAGGTCATCAGAAATTATTACCTCCAGGTCTCTTTCCTGTTTTGTGGTTGCCAATACCTCCCTGCCCGGTTTGTACATTGCCCCTAGGTTTCTGTGTCCCAAGTGCATAATTTTGTACTTTTTGGCATTGAAACCAAGTTGCCAAACTTTTGACCAGTCTTCCAGCTTTTTCAGATCATTGCTCATTCCCCCTCGCATTGTGTCCACTCTGTTGCAGATTTTTGTGTCATCCGTGAACAGGTATACTTTCCCTTCCAGCCCTCCTACAGTGTTGATAATAAAGACATTGAAGAAGACTGGGCCTAGTACTGACCGCTGCAGCACCCTGCTGGTCATCTTGCCTTCTTCAGAGTGAACACCATTTACCACCACCCTGTGGCTCCTGTTGCTTAGCCAGCTTCTTACCCATTTTACTATTTTGGACCTACTCCTAGGCTGCCCAGCTTGCTCACCAGTGTTCTGTGGGAGGCGGTACTGAAAGCCTTACTGAAATCCAAGTAGGCCACATCTACTGCTCCACCCTGATCCTCTTCCTTGGTCACCAAGTCAAAGACTCAATCAGGTTTGTGTGGCAAGATCCACCCCCACTGTGAAACCATGCTGTCTCGGATCCTGTAATCCACTGGTCACAAGGTATTTCCCAATCCTTTCCTTCAGAAGTGATTCCATTACTTTGCCCTCCACCGAAGTCAGGTGACTGTTCTGTAATTTTCTGCCTTCTCCTTATTACCTCTTTTGTGAAGTTGGACCACATCTTTCCTCCTCCAGTCTCCCAGAACTCCCCCCCCGCCCCGTATCTGGTGATAGGTTGAACAGGGCTGTCAGAGGTGCAGCCAGCACCTCCTTGAGCTTCTTCAGTATCCTATGGTGTACCTCGTCAGGTCTCATTGCCTCATCCACTTTTAGTTGTGCTAGTTCCTTGAAGACTCAGTCCACTAAACAGAATAGAGTCCACCTCTCTTCTTTTAATGCCCTTGTTCCTTATCTGTGGCCTGTCACCTACCCCTTTCTTTATAAATATTGAACAAAAGTATTTGTTCAATATGTCTGCTTTTTTTGGTCCTCTTCCACGCTGCCCCCTCCTTCCCCTTTTAGCCCTAGTATCCTTCATTTGGTCTTCCTCTTTTCGCTTATATACCTAAAGAATGTTTTACCCTCCTTTTTTACTGACTTGGCAGTATTCTCCTCCGTTTTGTGCCTTTGCCATACTAACGGCTTTCCCAGCCTCCCTTTGTTTCTCCTGATATCTTTCCCCATCCTCCTCCTTCTGTGTTGTCTTGCTCCTTCTAAATACTAGCTTTCTTGCCCTTACTTTCTCCATTACTTTTTTAGAGAACCATAGCGGTCTTTTTTTTTTCTCTTGCCCTTGTTAACCTGCGTGAGACAGAGGTTTGTTGCCTTCTCACTGCCCTCCTTCTTTTGCCCACTGTTCCTCGACTCCACACAGTTTCCTTTTACCTGCTAGGGAGTCCCTGAGGCATTCTCTAATTTTCTTAAAATTGGCCCTCCTGAACTCCAGGACCCTCGTTTTAGTGTGGCTCGATAACTGACCCAGTTCCTATACTGAACCACACTGTATGATGATCACTGGTCCCCAGGTGGTTACCCACCGTACATCAGCAACACTGTCCCCGTTTGTCAGTACCAGGTCCAGTATTGTCCCCCCATGAGTAAGTTCCTTAACTAGTTGCCTGAGGAATGTCCCTACTTCTAACTATTGCCACAACTGAGAGGCTCCAATCCATGTCTGGTAGATTGAAGTCCCACACCAGCAATACCTCCCCCTTGCTTGCCATTCTTTGGCTTGCTTCTAATATATTCTTATCCAACTCTCTCCCCTGTGCTGGAGGTCTGTAGATCACTTCTGTATGAATAGCCGCCCCCTTCCATGTCTCCAGGGTGACCCAAAGTACCTCTGCTGCTCCCTCTGTATTTCCATAGCTTTTATATTTTCCCTCGCATAATGAGCCACTCCTCCCCCCTTTTTAACTGTAACTGTTAACTCATTAGTTCCAATAGCTTCATATGAAATCCGAACTATCCATTGTTTACCTGACTCAAAATGGCCGCCCTTGCAATAATGAGTTAAATGTGTCAAGCAATTATGAACTATAAAGCTCTTATTGTATTATTCTGTGCTACTACATGTACTGCTATGTGTTACTTCACTTATATCTGATGCTTCCCGTTCCCTTTTCCCCAGGACGCACCTGGAAATGAGCAGTTGCGGCTCAGTGTGCCTTTTCTGGTGAAACTTTTCAATAAATAAATGAAAATGTTATCTTCCATCTCCCTTCTGAATTGAGTACAACCTAGTATGGCTACTTCCCATTCCTGGTTTTCATTGCACCATAACTCGGTAATTGCGACTATGTCCAGGTCCGCTTCTGCCATGGTGGTCTCTAAGTCTGTAATCTTATTGTCTAGACTTTGAGCATTTGCACACATGGCTCTCCAGATTGTACTACCCCCCCTTCTTTTTCCCATTGCCCTCTCTTACTACCTCCACTATTTTTCATTCTGTTTCCTTTTCCTTCTACTCCCTGGGTTTTTATGTTAATTGGTTCCTTTTGGGATTTTTATCCTTCTGGATTCCTACTACCGACCTTGTAAGCCTGTGGGGGGTTCTGCCTGCTTACTACTTCCACTAGCAGGGAAGTGTGTTCATTGACATGTCAATCATCTGTTACTCTCTGAATGATGTCACACATAATGTTTCTGCTTCATGAGGCAAACTAAGTTGAAGCTACATAAATCAAAGTAACTTAGCCCCCTTATACCTGATGTCACAGTCTTTAACCGCCTGCAGAATCAAAATTAAAACAACCTGGGTGGGATATTCAAAGGGGTTGCGCATGGTGCAATAGTGTTGCACCATGCGCAGCCCACTGATGCACCCCAGTGCAGTATTCAAAGGGGGATGTTGCACTGCACAAATTCCGATGCGCTGGGGTGCACCAATAATGTATGCGGCACAAGTGCTGGGAGTGCCAGCGCCATCCACAGCACATCCCGATATTCAGCCGGGATGTACAGCGCATATGCGAACACAAACCCGCCTTGTGCTGCATAAGGCACAAAGATGCGCCTGAAAAAAAGGACCAAGTTGGGGATACTCACAGGCCGGCCGCCGTATTGCAGGGCGCAACACAGCAGCCGCCTGCTGTGGGTGGCCACCTGACCTCCCCAGACACAGGCCGGGCATCGTGCCCCCCCATCACCCGATCGCAGGCTGAAATAAACAAACCTAATCCCTGGTGGTCCAGTGGACCCCACCCTACTGCCCGATCGTGGGCTTATGTAGAATGAACCACTCCCTGGTGGTCCAGTGGACCTGCTCCCCAGCCCGATAGCGGGTTTAAATAAATAGAAATACTCCCTGGTGGTGGACCTGCTCCCCAGCCTGATCGCAGGCTTAAATACATAGAAATACTCCCTGGTGGTCCAGTGGACCTGCTCCCCAGCCCGATTGTGGGCTTAAATAAATATATATAATCCCTGGTGGTCCAGTGGACCTGCTCCCCAGCCCAATTGCGGGCTTAAATAAATAGACATAATCCCTGGTGGTCCAGTGGACCTGCACCCAAGCCCGATCGCGGGCTGTGTAAAACTAATTACTTCCTGGTGGTGCAGCGGTACCCCCCTCCCCACCCGCCTGCTCAGACCCGCCACCCCGCTCCCTCCCCGGTCTGCAGTGGGTGCGCTCCCCACACAAGCCGTCCGCCGACCCGACAGGCGTGCAGTGCGGCTGTATGCCCGTGGTCCACTGCATGGGTCAATGGGCGTGACCAGTTCGTACTATGCTGAAGCAATCCAGTATGAATGGTAAACCATTCACATTTTGGGACTATGTTAGTATAGTCTGCATGCCCGATGATGCCTTGATGAACCAATAATACCTGCTCTATACATGCACTGTCAGTCGACGGCGCTTTACCAGATGAAACTTCCATGCTCACTGACGGGGGGCGATTGGCAGGTCTGGTGGGCGGGTGGGAGAAGGCACCACTGGTTCACCAGGGGAAGTAATGGTTTAAAGCCAATCACTGGACCACCAGAAATATTCTTTATTTAAGCCGTGACTGGGGAGCAGTCCCTGAACCCTCAGGTATTCTGTTTATTTAGAGCCCGCAATCGGGCTGAGGCACAGGCTCACTGTACCTCGAGATTGGCTTCTGTTATGTAAGCCGGGATTGGGCTGGTGCAGGTCACTGGACCACCAGGGAAGTTTTACATTTACAAGGCCCTCGATTGGGCAGTGGGGCGCATTGCCGCCGAGGGGATGGGGCGCGGTCCCCGATGGCTGCAGCCTGGCAGGGCGCAAGTCGCCATGGATCGGCGCACCTGCATGCAAATGGGGCCATAATGACATGCAAATGGCCCCATTTGCGCCTTGCATGCATAATGGCCCCATTTGCATACCCAGCGCTGAATATCGTGGTTCTTGCTCCTAGCACACCTGCACTTGCGTTGGTGCATCCCCCTGCTCTTTTCATGCCACCTGCGCTGGCGCAGTGCCACTGTACCATGCGTAATGTGGGCAGCCACAGTGCCATATTCAATGGTGCCGAGCCATGGACCATGCCCTGGCGCATCCCAGTTGCGCTGCGCCCCTGCCTGGTGCAGTCTGAATATCCCGCCCCCTGTCTACATCACAAAGTAACACTGGCCCCCAACAAATAATTCACATGAACCTATGGCAAAAGTCTTACAGAAAGAAACAAACAAAAACCTATTAAATATGAATCCTTGAAGCATTGTCACATCAGTCACTCAGCTCAGACAGTGACCCTCTGATTAAAGCATGCATCATTTTAGCATACAGCAACTTAAACACAAACACACAGTGGCAGTCTTAAAAAAAACAAATATGTTTACTTGGAAAAAAAGACAAGGCAAGGCAAATTTTATATATGTAGCACTCAATCCAACGAGGGCTCTAAGTGCTTTATATACAGAACCAAATAAAACTATGAAATTTACCCAAAAATGAATACTAAAATAGCTCAGATTTTATTAAAAGCTTTTTCAGATACGAATGTTTTAAAAGAGGCTTTATTTAAAGGCCTTCCCCCAGTTGGCCACCCAAATGTGATCTGGAATAGAGTTCCTAATAATAGGTGCCATCACCCCAAAGGCTTTATCACCAGATGTCCTGAGCCTAGAGGTTGGGACTACAAGTAGTCCTGGTTTGGTGGAGTGGAGAGGGCAGAGTGATTGATAAGGAATCAGGAGCTCTTTTAAGTAGTCTAGTCCCAAACCATGTAGGGCCGTGTAAGTTAAGCCAATCTTGAATGTGATGCATGAAAGTGAAGTCAGCCAAAGCAAAGCATGTAGAACTGGAGTGATGTGATCCCTAGATGAGGAGCCCACTTACATCCAGGCCATAGCATTCTGCACCAGCTGCAGTCACTGCATCAGACCTCCAAATAATCATAGGTATAGAGCGTTACAGTGCTTTAGCCTCGTGGTGAAAAAGACATGAATAATCATTGCCATGTCATTATGGGCTAAGAACAGCCATATCCTAGCGATGTTCTGAAGATGGAAGAAGCCAGACCGGACAACAGACAACACCTGCTATTCAAAAGTTAGTCATTCGTCAAGTATGGTCCCCAGATCTCTGGCCACACTCGCTTCAGAGAGCTGTTAACCACCCAGTACAGGGAGGGTAACATCTCTACAAACAGGTAAGCCCCAGCACCCAGGTTTGATGACCATGAGCTTCGTCTTGAAAGGGTTGAGTCATAACCACTTGGCAGCCATCCAGTTGTTTATCTCAGCCAAACAATAGCTTGGCACGAATGATGCAGACATGTCATCAGGGGTACAAGACAGGTACAACTGGGTATCATCTGCATAGCAGTGAAACCCTACATTGTACCGCCTTATGATCTCCCCTAACAGTGGCATATACACAGAGAAAAAACTGGACCCAGGAATTAGGGCAATGATCAAACCCTGAGTAACATCATAAGGCAGCATGGATGACTCTGAGGTAATGTTCCCCAGAGCTACATGCTGCATCCTCCTGGTCAGATATGATCTGAACCAGCAGAAAGCTGCACCAGTAGCGCCCATGTAGTTCCTCAGCTGATCAGTCAGCATCCCAAGATCCACCATGTTGAAAGTTGAAGAAAGGTCCAGGAGCACCAAGATAGTACATTGCCCTTAGTCCCTCGCTATGAGAAGATCATGTGTCACCCTAAACAAAGCTGTCTCAGTGCTGTGCCGAGGCTGAAAACGTGATTGAAGTAGTTTAAAGATAGCAAGACTCTCCAAGTGGTCTAACAGCTGCTCAACCACCACCTTCTCAATAACCTTCCCTAAAAAGGGAAGATTAGAGACTGGCCTGTAGTTCATGAGAATGTCAGGGTCCAGGGATGGCTTCTTTAGGAGGGGCCTCATCACTGTCTCTTTAAAGATGGAAGGAATGACACCCTCCCACAAGGACCCATTAACGATCACAACAAAAACTGGACCCAGGAACTCAGCACAGCCAACAATTAACCACGTAGGACCTGGGTTCAGTTCACAGTTTGTGGGACACAAACTGGTGAACACTAGGAGGACCTCTGCTTCTGAAATCAGTCAAAACTCATTGTCACCACAAAGCTGGTTAGACCCAGCCTGTGCTAGGCCATGAGAAGAAATACTAGATCTGATGGCAGACACTTTGTCAGTGAAAAAGTGCCCTAACTGCTCACTCCTCTGTATGGACAAGGCTGTCATGGACTGCAGACAGGGAGGGTTTACCCATCTGTCTACAGTGTTAAAAAGCATAACTGGGTGTTTTTTCACTGCAACAATGGAACAAGATAAAAATTCTGTCTTTTTCTTGTTGATTGTCTGCAGATACTCAGCATAAGGGAGTCTCAGTGCCAAACTGTACTCCACCAAGCCAGATCTCCTCTAGGAGTGCTAGAACCTACGTCCCTTCATCTTCAACCGGCGCAGCTCAGCACAGTACCTCACTATGCTCTCACTATGGAACAATTTGCAGAAAGTCCTAAAACTGAGTATACCCATATCCATTACTTCCTTCAAAACCCTTTACTCAAAGCTTTTCAAGGACCATTGCAGATGTTTTCGTTAGCACAAAATTGAATCAAGCCCTCTCTGCTTTCTCCATCGCTTCTCCCTTCTACCAACTCCCACATGGCCTGCAATACCCCATACCTCTCCCATGACCATTCACACTAGTATATCCTTTCCCCCCATCTTTTCACCCCATCGCTATCTGTTTTTCTGTTCCCTCCCCCCTCACCCCCTTCCTGCCTCCCGCCCCCCTTCCGTAGCTCCCCTCTGCTAAAAACAGAAGCTCATCACCCATCTCCGACCCAGATCCTGCACCTGTTCTAAGCCACCTTCTCAACAGTGTATGCAAATCTTTAGCAACACCTCCTCCATGCCATATCTCAATATTCTGTCTATGACCTTAGAGTTATGTAAAAATTTGTAAATATGAACAATTTGGTATCGAATTATCTGAATTTACCTGAGAATTCAACTATGTATATTGTATAAATCAACACTATGTATATTGTGTCTTGTTCCTTGTATTGTACTATGTTTATGTAATTGTCATTGATCCAACCAGGTCCATCTTGCAGATGAGCTTTGCTCAATGATGTCCGCCTGGATAAATAAAGATTTTGATTGATTGATTGATTCATTGAGTACCAGGGTGAGCCATGTCAGGAGTTAAGGGGTGAATATAGAAAGGTGCAGTATAGTTCAGGGCAGTTGTCAATGCCATATTATAGTGGTCAACAACCACCTCTGGACCTTGCACACAAGCTAGCAACATGCTCGAGACATCAAGTGCATCCTGAAGTTTGCGAGGCTCCAACTTATGTTTCAGATGACACCGGATAGTCTCCGCATTGGGGGTAGTTTGACAGGGGACCCCACACTGGAATTCCACTGCATGATGATCAGACCAAAAGACTAGATCAACCTTGACCTCAATTATGTCAAGTCTGAGTGAGAAGATTAAAACCAATGTGTGACTGTTCATGCGTCTCAGAGGTAACTACCTGTATCAATCCCAGTGAACTCATTAACTGGAGGAGCTCTTGTCCAAACCTGGAGGATTCATTATCGATTCAAGCATTGCAGTCCCCCAGCACTAACAGTCTAGGGGACTCCAACACCTGTCCGGTAATGAAATATACTAGCTCCTGCAGGAATTCATTCCCTGTCCCCGGAGGCCAGTAGATGAAAATGATCCTGCTATTGACACCTGAGATGCATCTAGCGATCACACATTCAAAGGATTCAAACATTCTTACTGGGAATGCAGCGAGTCCCATGGAGGATCTAAAACAATGGCCACCCCACTACCTCTACAGTCCCTCCTCGGGCAGTACACCACAGAATACCCAGATGGGATTGACGCCACTAGCACAGGGCCAGCATCAACACCCATCCAGGTCTTCATAATGCAAATGAGGTCAGCTGAGGAATCAGCAATGAAAGTCTCTATTACTGTAGTTTTATTCCTCATTGATCCTGTGTTACACAGAACGGCCCAAAGGGGATCAGCAGCTTAGGCTGGATGGACTGTTTGCTGCCCGGTGAAATTTGGCAGACCCTTGGGGAGGGGAACTGGGTATAACGGTCCTTGATCCTGATTCCATCTCATCCCCGGGCATCACCTGATCTGAATCACACCAATCCTACCCTCTCGACCACCATACCAGGAAGTGCTCCTTCTTTGTAGGACTCCCAGTTCCCGGCAGCAGCTGAGCACCTCTGCCGGGAGAACCAGTGGAATCCCAACAAAAAGATGGAGTGTCTATAAGTGGTCAGCGGAGTAGGTGAGCCTTTGAAGTTGAAAGCCTCTGCACATTGTTCTCGTAGCACAATACTAAAACCAAAACACTCTAAAGCAAAATAAAATAAATATCCACAAACGACCAAGAATAATAAGTCACACATACACAACCAACCAATTAAATCCTCACAAACCATACTAAGACTCACACACGGCAACAAGAACCACACACCCAAACACGCATGCTAGCCAAGAGCACTACCAAAAACATACACATACTGTCTGAAACAGCCATTTAAGCCCCCCCCAACAAAAAAACTAACCAACAAGAACATAAATAGCACCAGTATAAAAATGTAAATTTTAAAAAAGGAGAATCCAGCAAGCAATCAAAAAGAAAGAACACGTGGAGCAAGAGGAGTGAAGAATTGCTGCAGACAAAGCTCTCAGTAGCAGACAATTTTCCCATAGCTGAAGCCAATCAATCACTCAGTTAATAAGTCAATCAGTTAATCAAGGCCAGCACAATGCAGTGAAAACCTGGACTGGAGCTACTGTCAATGAAGTAGGATTAACTAAATTAAATACTCTATGTAAAGCCTGAACTGGATTCTATTAAAAAAACAACCTTTTTCCACTGCACTCAGTATTCTAAACGCATTTTCTCCTAACCATGTAATGTAACTCATTAGGCACAGGAGGTGGGGGAATTTGGTTGTAATTTCATTGTATGAAGCTGTGGGCAGGATAAGCCATTGGCCTTTGGTCTCCTGGCTTACTCAACCTCCAGCTTCACTCAATGAAATTACCATGTTGTTCACTGCACATCCCCATGCATAATCCTCTGCATGTCTGACCTATTCTGTTATAAAGTTGGTGCACTCTGGTCATGAGACATGAATGCGAATAACACTGACAAACCAAGTTGCATGGCTCAGTTCTAGTTAATAATTGTTTGAATTTTCAACAACAAAATAGCCAAAGCAACAATGCTTGAAAATAAAACTAGAAATACAAAAATCTAAAACAAGTTCAGTGGCGCTAGTGGAATCAATCCCAGACTCAGAGGGGAGGGTCACACTCCTGACACCACTATACATGGATACCTCGCTGGGTGGAGCTAGGACAAGCATTGATGTACTGTAGGTAGTGACATGACAGTTTCTCTGCTTACTGCATAGGCTGGCACAGCATTGAGAAGGCTTGATATTGGGTGGTGAGTGTGTCTTATTCAGAGGGAAATTGTCATTATTTATTTTGAGTTTTGCACACCAGGACAGTCACAGTTGAAGAGCTAATGAGTAGGCTTAATTAGGGAAAGGGGGAAAGGGGAAACATTTTAACCAGGAAAGGCACAGTACACCGAAATTTGTTTCCAGGTGCCACCTGGGAGCACAAGGAGGTTAAGTGACTTGTGCAGAGTCACACAGCATGCAAGTGGGGCTGTGGGATTCAGACCCAGGTCTTCAGGTTTGCAGCTGAGTGCCCTAAACCACAGCGCTATACTGCCTCCTAGTAGTAGTTAGGAAACAGAGAAGACCAGGTAATGTAGGTGAGAAAATGGGAATGACTTGGGGTTGTGCACTGTGTAAGTTAGCACGTGCACAGGCTGTGAAGATAGCTCTATCTGGATCTCTTCAAGGAAATAATACTTTTAGAACCCAATACTAAATCAAAGATAGGGTTCCAGTTGTCTGGGACATCTGTGTTGCAGGCCTTCTCCACAGTGGATTAACTCTGGACTCATGGAGCAGATTCCTTGAGCTTGAGCTTGAGATTCCTTGAGCTTGATTGAAGTTGGTAAGTTTGAGCAGCCCTGGCAAGAAGTGTTCTGAAGTAGTCAGGGTACAGATCAGTGATGCGTTTATTGATTAATGAAGTCTATTTAAATTCTTGTCCTTTGTGTAGGGGGAGGAGGCCCAGATAACTGTACAGTACACAGTGACGTGTCCGTTTATCAAAGCCAATCACAGACCTACATTTCCTGTTTGCCTCTGCTAATGGCTGCCAGTGCATCTGACCGACCCCTAGCTCCCTCTCCCTCCTCATGAACAGGTTGACCCTGGGCCTTGCGGATCTTCCTCAACTGACCTGGGCCTTGCTGCATAGGTGTGTCTCGAGGGTTGTCATGGTGTGAAGGCAGTGGTCAGGATCAGGAGTCAGTGAAGCCAGTTGCCAGTACCCCAGTAGCAATCAGCATGGGGAGGCCTGAAAGTGGAATGGAGTAAGAGCAGACTAGGGAAAACAGGTTATGTAAAAACACAATTTAAAACAAGACTAAATGGCAGAGTGCATGGACCAGTAGACCTTTATCTGCTGACAGTGTTTATATAGTGTATAGTCAGGTGTTGTTCTGTATAGAAATCAGAGCCTTTTCAAATGTTGTTGTACCACAGTTCAAAAGTCATGGAATGTGATTGTAGTACACTGTGGTACAACAACGTTTGGAAAAGCGCTAGAGGTTCTATCAGAACTGTAAACTGGCCGCGAGCCCTCCTGGCAGTAGCATTGGCGGCAAGATCCCCCGAACCAGTGACGCGAACATGAACAGGCACATAAGCGAAAAACAAATGCAGGATCAACCAGACAACCTCAGCTTCATCAAAATTAGAACCAGATATTTAAATAACTTACAAGTAATCGTCTTCTGTGAGCCCACATCCTCTCGCTAACTGAGACATATGCCGCCATGTTTTTTTTCTTGAAAATCCCTCCCACATCCCATTGACAGCCAATAGAAGGCTACTCAATAAACGAAGGGATGTCTGCTCCTTAGCAACCACACATGTAAACATACCAACCAGCCCCAACTCCCAGAACACGACGGAGCAACAAATACATTTTTTTTCATTTCAAAATTTTAAACAAAAAACTTTGGCAATGGGGGACCATACACTATAAAAAATAGTGCATGGGCACCCTTATGCTCAACCAGCCTATTGTGCCACCTCGGGGTTCTGATTACTACGGACCTCTCGAGCTTTGCTCTCGAGGTCTGAGGTAATCAAAACCCCTTGGTGGTACAATAGGCTGGTTGCGCATAGTTGCCCATGCACTATTCTCTGTGTATGTACAGTATGTACTGTATCTCTTGGACTGAATATACAGTATTTAAGTAACCGTTTGGATACAGGGGTTGAGCTGAAGCTTTGAAGCTACTTGCCACCAGGTCTTGTTCTTAGCCAGGACTTGTTCATAATAACGAAAATCATCTGGTCCTCACATTTTTCACAGGATACCACCATAAAAAGTCATAAAGGGCAGACACCTTCTAATTTCTGTGAGATCAGTGGTTCTTATATGACTTTCTGCCATGGACACTAATGGGAAAAACATTGCAAAAAAATCAGTTAGGATGGAGCCTATGTAATCCTCACTGTGCCAGACTGGCTTTGTCATCTGTGGTAGTCAGAGCTTCTCCTGATAGTAATGGAACTTCTGATGAACCTCCCTAGGAACTGGGACGTGCTCATGCAGGGATCAGGGCCTCATCCTGATCTTTACAAATGTGCAATTTGAGAAAAAAGGTGTAATATCAAAAAATGGCAAGTGAAATTATGCTGAATTGTGACACAGTTTTGCAAGAATACCAGAAATTTTGTCTAGCACAGTGCACGATAGTGGTGACTATTTTGAGCTATACTTTTTTATTCTATTTTAGATTGCCCCTTATCTACAGACGTGTATTATACCTTTTTCCCCATTTTGAGGCTGCTTTACCACTTTCGTTTTGCAGTTGGAATAATAAAAGGAGCACTGGTTTGAATATGACTTGGACTAGGTTGTCATTGATAGTCTCTTGTTACCCATAGTTTAATATCACTTTTCCTGTGACTACAATGAACTAGCGTGCAGCAGGTGCTGCTCCTTGGCCTTATGGTCAAGGTCACGGATTTGCGATGATTGAAGTTATGAAATTCTATTTTCAAGATTTGAAATTCTGGGATTGCACTGGTGATCATTATCCTAATTTCCAGATTTTGCCAGGATTCTACTATCAGACTGTTACTATATGTATAAACTCTTCCAAGGAAGGGCAAGATTCTACTGTCAGACTGTTACTTTGTGTATAAACTGTTCCAAGGAAGGGCAGGATTCTACTGTCAGACTGTTACTATATGTGTCAAACATTCCAAGGAAGGGCAGGATTCTACTGTCAGACTGTTACTATATGTGTAAAATGTTCCAAGGAAGGGCAGGATTCTACTATCAGACTGTTACTATATGTGTAAAACCTTCCAAGGAAGAGCAGGATTCTACTGTCAGACTGTTACTGTATGTGTAAAACATTCCAAGGAAGGGCAGGATTCTACTGCCAGACTGTTACTATGTGTATAAATTATTCCAAGGAAGGGCAGGATTTTACTGTCAGACTGTTACTATGTGTATAAACTATTCCAAGGAAGGGCAGGATTCTACTGTCAGACTGTTACTATATGTGTAAAACATTCCAAGGAAGAGCAGGATTCTACTGTCAGACTGTTACTATATGTGTAAAACATTCCAAGGAAGGTCACAGTTCTACTGTCAGACTGTTACTGTATGTGTAAACTATTCCAAGGAAGGGCAGGATTCTACTGTCAGGCTGTTACTATATGTGTAAACTATTCCAAGGAAAGGCAGGATTCTTCTGTGAGACTGTTACTATATGTGTAAACTGTTCCAAGGAAGGGTAGGATTCTACTGTCAGACTGTTACTATATGTGTAAACAATTCCAAGTAAGGGCAGGGTTCTACTGTCAGACTGTTACTATATGTTAAAACGTTCCAAGGAAGGGCAGGATTCTACTGTCAGACTGTTACCCCAAGGAAGGGCAGGATTTTACTATCAGACTGTTACTATATGTATAAACTGTTCCAAGGAAGGGCAAGATTCTACTGTCAGACTGTTACTATATGTGTAAACTATTCCAAGGAAAGTCAGGATTCTACTGTCAGACTGTTACTATATGTGTAAAACATTCCAAGGAAGGGCAGGATTCTACTGCCAGACTATTACTATATGTGTAAACTATTCCAAAGAAGGGCAGGATTCTACTGTCAGACTGTTACTATATGTGTGAAACATTCCAAGGAAGGGCAGGATTCTACTGTCAGACTGTTACTATATATGTAAACTATTCCAAGGAAGGGCAAGATTCTACTGTCAGACTGTTACTGTGAGTGTAAACTATTCCAAGGAAAGGCAGGATTCTTCTATCAGACTGTTACTATATGTGTAAACAATTCCAAGGAAGTGCAGGATTCTACTGTCAGACTGTTACTATATGTGTAAAACGTTCCAAGGAAGGGCAGGATTCTACTGTCAGACTGTTACTATATGTTTTAAACATTCCAAGGAAGGGCAGGATTCTACTGTTGGACTGTTACTATATGTGTAAACTATTCCAAGGAAAGGCAGGGTTCTACTGTCAGACTGTTACTATATGTGTAAACTATTCCAAGGAAGGGCAGGATTATACTGCCAGACTGTTACTGTATGTGTAAAATATTCCAAGGAAGAAAACTAAATATACATCAAATTAAATGAAGCTACATGAAAGTACTACAGGAGGCAATTTATAGAAAATTACAAGTTCTGTTATTTTACTGATCTGGTATAAAATTTCAGATTCAGTGAAATTAATTGTTTTAACCGGTGTGCAGACAGTCCAAATTCCAAGGGTTTCTCGTAAAAACTAAAATCAGTGACCTTACGTTATGGAGTGACGTGTACTAAAACAATGGAGAATACTAATGAATACCAGTCCAAGCCATATTAAAAAGAGCACTCCTTTTATTATTTCAAATGTGAAAAAGTGCTAAAACAGACTCAAAACTGGTCAAGAAGGGTATCATACAATTCAGGAGATAGATAATGGCACTTAAAAATAGAATAAAAAGTATAGGTCAAAATGTACAGCACTATCATGCACTGCTGCTTGAAACAAACAGCTGGAATGTGGTGAATGGAAGTGCTGAAAGGATATTTTTGGTACATAGAGTTAGATCACCACTTATATTCTGTGCAGTGTGTTGTATAGTGCATGAAGGTATTTAATCTTTGTTTTAACACAAGAAAACACATCTGGTTTACTTTCAACTATGCATAAGCACTACCTTCTCATTGAAAACAGCTGTCCTTCATGTATATGTGTGTGGGGGTGGCCTACACTACCAACAGGGATGTCATACCAAGAAAATTTCTAGGGGACACACAATTGAAATTTAATCAAGGGAAGGCACTAAATGAGTCTTTTGCAGCCCTTTCTTCATTCATAAAGCAATACTTGGAATTAAATTGGGGGGGGCACATGCCCCCCAGACTCTATGGATATGATGCCCCTGGCTACCAAGAGATGTGCAACTAATAGAGAGAGGTGTGGTGCTGGACTACCAACTTGGTCGGGGTAGGGGTCACAGGAACAATGCGTACAGAGGCACTGCAGGTGGTATACGGCAGGCAGGTAAACAGAAGGCAGGGCAGATGGTACAATGTGTGTGGCAGGTACATTACAAATGTAGGTGACACAGGTAGTCTAGTGTGGGCAGAATGTCAAAGATGGGGTAATGCATGGGTTACAGTGCTGGTGGCGGGGTCCATACTGGCAGGCTTATTACATTTCAGTGCAGTTCAGCTGGTACAGTGTGCATGGTAAGGTACTGGCAGGTACATTACAAGCATGGGTGATGTTGGTTAGACAATGTCAGCAGAAGTTCAAAGAAGGAGTAGTACAGGGAGTACATTGCTGATGGCTTCTTCAGTACTGGCAAGAAATCACAGGGTACACTGTGTCTGGCAGAGTGCTGGCAGGTAAATTGCAGAAGGAGACTCTGTGGGCGGTATAGTGCAGGCAGATATTTCACAAGTGAGTACAATGCAGATTGTAACATGGCATTGATAGTGTGCAGGGAATCCGGATCAGCCATAGATGGAAGAGGGTCACGATACGGCAGCCGAAGCGGGCATTAACCCAGCTTATATGCTGTGCCCGCTTCGGCAGTACCGTCAGCAGCCAGGCCCCCAGGCTAGCAGCACTGGGTCCTCTGGGGAAATGAGAGGAGGAGCGGGACGAGCGGCGCTTCTGCAGCCCTACTAGGAATCCAAGGTGGGAAGCAGATCCGGGGGGGACGAGAACCCACGGCGCACAGTGTGATGAGAGGCGATCTGGATTCCATTGCACACGTTTCTATGGGACCGCCCCACGAAGCGATGGGAAGCACAAACGCCGGGTCACAGCAGCACAGCGCAGAGCACCGGCAGCATCATCCAGAGAGTACCTGGAGGATGACGCCACTGGACGAGTATCCCGGAGACAGCAGGAAGTGAGAGCGACCAAGATGCACAGCGTGAGTCCAGCCCTGCTCGGAGCCGCGGAACCCTGTACGGCAGACCTCCCACTGCGAGTATAACGACAATACCCACATGGAACTCTCCACAAGAGGCACAGCACTGTTGGCTGGCCCCCTCCGCGCCACTGTACGGACACTCTGTGTTGACCACATCAGTATGTATGTAATGTGTTACAGCGTTCTCTGAAACTGCATTAAAATTGGCAAAAGTTCTCACCGCCTCCACCTGTTATTGTGTAAATGTCACAGTGAGCCCCCTCGATATCCCTCCACCGATCCACGGCCCATGTTACAAGCGCATTAAGCCACTCCGTCGGTGGCATCTAATGCGATTGATGCATGGGGGGGCCTTCGGCCTTCGCCTTGGGCCCCACTTCCCATGCATCAATCCAGCATTAGATGCCACCTCCGCCATGGCTTAATGCTTACTTGTGCAGTACTGGCAAGGTATGAACACAGCAGGTAGGGCAGTGTGGTTGGGCAAGATAGTGCAGGCAGGCATGTCACTGTCGAAGGCCACTGATCACTGAATCTAACTACTGTTGCCTACGTACTACAACAGACCAGACTGCATAATTGCACAAGCCAGTTGGATTCAGGCAACTCTTGTTTTTGAGTAGCACTGTAGTGTAATTGGGATTACACTGACAAAGTGCAGTGCAATTAATTGGAGTATCTGTTGAATGCCTTTTCTGTTAACTACTGCTAATTGTACAATTACAGTACACAACTAGGGCCTGATCCACAAAAGGTTCCTGGCCCCACTGAACATGTGGAGGACCAGGAAAAGCTACAGAGTGCCCCCTACACACAACAAGTGCACCGTCTGGGCATCTGGGCACTCCACAGCATCCATGGTGTTGACATGAGCCCCCTGCAAACCTGATCCCTGAACCGCATAGCTGACTACGTGGGTTGGAGGAATGGGTTGTCCAGGGGGCATGGGTGGCTATCCATCTGATTTAATTCATTTCATTTTATTTCTGGAGAAAACATTGAACAGAGGCTCTTTTACAGTGGTGTCCTGTAGACAATAACAACAAACATTGTTGCAACAATTTCAGATAAATATATACAGTCTACAAGAAAATAAACAGTTTAAAATACAAATATAAAATAAAAATAATGAAAATAAAACCATAAATTTAAATATAACACAATCATCAATCAGGAACAGCTGAAAATAAGCATTTAGGTTCAAGTTATGCCCTCACAGCAGGATTTTGTAAGAGGGGAGAGAACTAAGGAACCACTTCCAAAGTCTAGACTGCAATTGAGGAGAGGCTGAAAGAGATCTAACGGAAGATGGAAGAGCAATCCAGATATTAGGTTGAAAATAACAAAAGGCGTCTTTGCCTTTTTTGGCTTTCATGTGGGGGACAACTAATTCTGTGTAGCTAGCAAAGCACAACATAGAGACAGCTGTTCGAATAGCAGTTGTGGACAGTACGTAACACAGAAACACAGAACCATAGAATTTTTTGGCAGATAAGGACTGCTTGGCCCACCCAGTCTGCACATTTTTCCCTACCTATACTTTTCCTACCTGACCTCTGGTCAGCACCCACCCCCAGCTTTCCTACTAAGATTCCTTTGTTCTTTTGTGCATATCCCATGCATGCTTGAAGTCCACCATGGTTTTCGACCCCATCACCTCCACTGGAAGACTGTTCCAGGCATTCACCACTCTTTCAGTGAAGATGTACTTCCCCAAGTCCCTCCTAAATTTCCCATTTCCAACTTAATTCCATGCCCCTTTGTTCTTGTACACCTTCTTCTCTAAAAGATACTTCTGTGCTATACCTTTTTCACCCCTGTGAGGTATTTGTAGGTCTCTAGCATCTCCTCATTCTCCCTCTTCTCTTTCTGGGTGTACATATTGAGATTCATTAGTCTGTTCTCATAGGGCTTTTGATGCAGCCCCTGCACCATTTTAGCAGTCATCCTCTGGACAGCCTCTACTCTGTCTATTTCCTTCCTGAGATTTATTTATTGAAATATTTCACCAGGAAGGCACACTGAGTGACAAGTCGCTCATCTCCCGGTCCGGCCTGGGGGCAAGGGGTACAATAGGAATGAGACATTAAACATTTAAGTTACAAGATCAATATTAACATACAGTTGTAAGGCACGTGTTACAAACAGTGTTACAGCAGTGTTGCACATAATATGTAGAAAGAGTGGACAATAATAAGTGGCAGGTTAATAAGTAAACAAGTGCTTACGTGAAAGAAAAGGGGGAAGGAGAGGGAGGAGTGAGGTTGGGGGAGGGGGAAGAGTCTTGTCCCTGGAGACCCCTCAGGATGTGAAGAACCTTGCAAGGGGACAGGGGGTACTAGAGAGAAGGGGATAAGGCAGTGTCCCAGAGAGATCCCTTTAGGATGGTGGGGGAAGGGAGTAGATGAGAGATACAAGCCCCTTGGGGGGTAGGAGAGGGACCTATGGAGAGCATTCGGGTCCTTTACATTCTGTGAGAGATCAAGGGAGGCCAGTAAGGGGGAGCAATTTGGGGGAAGGAGGGGAGAGCTAGAAATTTGGGGAGTGGGTGTGCACAGGGTAAAATGAAGGTGTCGGTAGAGGGGTTGGGTTTGTCCAGGGCTTAGAGGAGGGAATTAGGGAGGGACATGGCAGGAGCAGATAGGTGCAAGGTAATTATTGAGGGTAGAGCTGATGGAGTAGGTGGAGGATGAGTACCAGATTTGAGAGGGGAGGGAATTCCAAATTTTTTGGAGGTGATGAGAGTACCTGGATTGGTCGATTTGGGTGGATCTGCGGGACAACCAGGATATGGGAGTTGGTTGATCTAAGGGTATGGGAGGGTGGGGGGTTGTTATAAAGGAGGAGGAGAGGTAGGAAGGGAGCTCACCCAACCAGTGCTTGGAGGTGAATTTAGCACAGCAGGAGAGTCACCTATTTGTAAGAGAGGGGAAGGATAGGGCACGATAAAGATCGTAGTCAGGGGTGCAAGGGGGGGCATCCAGGGCAAAGTGGCAGAAAGAATGAAAAGGGTGTCCAGTCTGGCCAGGGAGGACTTAGTGGCAGCACCATAGACTGCATCACAGTAGTCGAAAATGGGCAGTATCATCTTCTGAACAAGTTCATGCCTCGCTGTAGGAGGGATGCAACTACAGTTCCAGAACAGGGCACCAAGCTTGGGGCACATTTTTTTCTGGAAGACGTCAATATGTCCAGAGAACTTTAGGTGTTGGTCCAACCAAACAGCTAAGTACCTGAAGGAGGATGTGTCCTCAAGTAAAGTCCCCTCAAGGGTGTGGAAAGTGGGTAGGGAGGGAGGGAAGCCTAGAGAGTCTCTGCCTTGTGCCAAAGGTCATGGAGACAGTCTTCTTGGTGCTGAGGAAAAGTTTATGGTTAACAAACCAGAACTGAACCTTGTTGAAGTCTTGCTGTAAGCTGGTCGTAACCTCGTCAGGACAGGAGTCAGATGCATACAAGACTGTATCATCGGCATACATATGTATAGCGGAGAATGGGGAGCAAACAGAAGGAAGGTTGTCTAAGAAGATGGAGAATAGGAGGGGCCCTAATACAAAGCCCTGGGGGACTCCAATGCTAATTGGGAGGGGAGGAGAAGTGGTGTCCCAGATCCTAACTAACTGGGTTCTGCCAATAAGGTAGGCCGTGAACCGGTTTGTGGCAGAGGGAGATAGGCCAGCTGCCGGGAGTGAGTCGAAGAGAAGGGAGTCAGAGACGGTGTTGAAGGCCTTAGCCAGGTCGACAAAAGTGGCAGAGGTAATTTGGCCATTGTCCATCCTGGTTAGGATGGAATTCTGTGAGCCATAGGAGAGAGGTGGTGGTTGAGTGGTTTTTCCTGAAACCAGACTGGAAAGGGGTGAAAAAGGAGCAATCAGGAGCCAGAGTGACCGTCGGGGAGAAAGCAAGGCAAAGCTGCCAGGAAGGCCGTACCTGCACAACTGGAGGGCGGAATGAAGATGCAGGGACTGTGGCAGAGCAAAGCTGCCTCCCAGTGTAGTTCCGTGGCGGGCCAAAGTGCCCTGGTCAGGGGCCTCCTCCTGCACAGCTGGAGGGCGGAATGAAGATGCAGGAACTGCGGCAGAGCAAAGCTGCCTCCCGATGTAGTTCCTTGGCGGGCGGAAGTGCCCTGATCAGGGGCCTCCTCCTAGGACTAGAAGAGAGATGTGGGCTCCAAAACTGGACACAGTATTCCAGGTGGGGTCTAACCAACAGTCTGTACAGTGGTAACACCACCTCTCTCCGTCTGCTGATGATTCCCCTTCCTGTGCACCCCAGCATCCTATTGACCCTACCTATTGTCTTGCTGCATTGCCTCGCCACCTTGAGGTCATCAAATATGAAAACCCCAAGGTCCCTTTCCTGTTTAGAGACCGTCAATACCTCTCTCCCCATTAAATACTCTGCCTCTGGGTTTCTGTGCCCTAGGTGCATGATTTTGCCCTTTTTGCATTGAAACCCAGCTGCCATACCCCTGACCACTACTCAAATTCTTAGGTTTCTATAAATTGTCTTCACCCCCTCTGGAGTGTCTACCCTATTGCAGATTTTGATGTCATTTGCAGAGTCATACCTTTCTTTCTGGCTGTTCTGCAATGTTACTTATAAAGACATTAAAGGTGACTGGTCCCAGTACTGAGCCCTGAGGTACCCCATTGGTCACTCTTCCCTCCCCAGAGTGAGTGCAGTTTACCACCACCTGCACAGCTGGAGGGCAGAATGAAGATGCAGGGTGTAGTTCCTTGGTGGGCCGAAGTGCCCTGTTCAGGGGCCTCGTCCTAGGATGAGAAGAGAGGGGGGAGAAACAGAGGTGAACTTTTATAGGCAGTCAGAGGGTGGGGGCAGACAGTAAGTGTAGACAGGAAGACAGCAGCAGCAAATGAGTGACAATAGGATTAATAAAATAGCAAAGGGATGGCCCCAGGATACAAGGTGGGGGGGGGGGTTGGGGCTATAAATTAACAACCAGTTTACCACCTTGGGACTCATCCCCAAACTGCCCAGTTTTCTGATGCGCATCCTATGTGGTACAGTGTTCAAGGCATTGCTGAAGTGTACATAGGCCACATCCACCGCCCCACCCTGATCTATTACCCTGGTCACCTAGTTTAAGAAATATTTAAGATTTTTCTAACATGATCCCCCGCGTAAATATGTGCTGCCTTGGGTCTTGCAACCTGCAGGATTCAAGATATTTCACTAGCCTTTCCTTTAGAAGTGTCTCCATTAACTTCCCCACAATGACATAAGACTGACTGGCCCATAGTGGCCAGCATCTTCCTTGCAGCTGCTTTTATGAAATGGGACTACATCTGCCCTCCTCCAGTCCTCTGGACCCACTCCTGTTTTCATTGAGTTGTTGAATAGAGCTGTCAGAGGTACAGCCAGTACCTCTCTGAGTTCCCTCAGCACCCATGGATGTACCCCGTCTGGTCCCATAGCGTAATCGACTTTCAGATTCACAAGTCCTTTCAGGATTCTTTTCTCTGTGAATGGCTTGTGTTTACCTCCCTCCCCCAGTGTTCCTGCTGTTTTTATATGCTCCATCCCTTCCCTTCCACTCTGCTTTTTCCTCATCCTCCTTTGCACGGTCTCCCCATGCCTTTCTTAACCTCAGAATCCTATCTCTTGTCTTCCTTCTATCACTTATGTACCTAGAAAAGGTCTTGTCCTTCTTAGTTATTCCTTTGACTATTCTTTCCACAGTTTGCACCTGCTTCTCTCTGCTTTTCCTTTTTTTTGTTATTTTCTTTTTATTCAGTTTTCTAAAATTACAAACATTTACAGCACATTTAATTCAGTTGTGTCTATAAATAGGTACAACAGGAAATGGATACAAATCAAACCATACCATGTAACAGATTAAGGAGCACAGAGGTTAATAATTTATGCTGTATAAAAAACAGTAAGATTTATTACAGCCTTTGTACCTAAGTGAAGCAGAGTCCACACCCTCTGAATACAAGTTAGGAACTGCCCCTAGAGTTTTTAAGTTTAGCTTAAGTAGCTAATGTAGAATTAAGTAGATACTGGTGCTGGAATGACTCTCTGCTTTTCCTGGTACACCTCCCTATCCTATTTCCCCTGCTTGTCTTTATACCTCCTGAATGGTATACTTTTTATTTTTATTTTATTTTATAATTTTTGGCCAGGAAAGGCACACTAAGTCAAGGCTTGCTTCCAGGTGCATCCTGGGAGCTCAGGTAAGTTAAATGAGTTGCTCACATCACGCAGTATGCAAGTGGTGGCTGTGGGATTCAAACCCAAGTCTCCAGGCTTTCAGCTCAGTGCTCTCAACCACTTTGTTATACTCCCTATAAAGTCTTTTAGCCTTTGCCTTTGCAGCGGTTTCCCTTGACAGCCATAGTGGTCTCTTTTCTCTCCTGTTCTCACTCACTTATTTTGCACAACAGTTTGTTGCCTTCACAATGCTATCTCTTAATATGGCCCACCGTTCCTCCACCTCATCCACGCAATCCCCCCTGCTAGGTCACTTCTGAGGCATTCACCCATTTTTAAAAAAATCTGCTCTCCTGAAATCCAGAACCCTTGTCCTTGTGTGGTTTGCCTCTGCTGCATTCCTCATGTTCAGCCACACTGTACAGTGATTGCTGGTCCCCAGGTGGCATCCCAACTTGACACATGCAATACTGTCCCTGTTTGTGAGCACCAGGTCCACTGTTGCCCCATCATGAGTGGGCTCCTTGACTATTTGCCTGAGAAATGCCCCCTGTAGAGAGTCTAGGATGTCCCTGCTTCTAACCGAGGCCATGATTAGGAGACTTTAGTCTACGTCAGACAGCCTGAAGTCCCCCATGAGTAGCTCCTCCCCTTTTTTGCCATTTTGCTGATGGCTTCCCCCATTACCTTATCCAGTTCCAGTACCCTGTGTTGGAGGTTTGTATTTCATCCCAGTGTGACTTGTGGCTCTGGCTATTGTTTTCAGGGTGAACCTCATACCTCCAGAACCCCCCCCTTCCCTTGCATTTCCATCACCTTGATACCCTCCCTTACATACAGCACAACTCCACCTCCCTTTCTCCCTCCCATCCTTCCTGAACTGACTGTAGCCTGGTATGGCCACGTCCCAGTCATGACTTCCTGTGCACCATGACTCAGTAATTGCCACATTATCCAGGTCTGCCTCCACCATGATGCCGTGTAGGTCTGTAATCTTACTGCCAAGACTCCTTGTATTTGCCTGCAACACCTTGCTCCCACTCTGCCTGCAATCCCCCTTTCCTTCCCTTGTCCCCACATTATTTTCCCCTTTCTTTCTGCAACTTTTTTCCCCATTCCCCTTGTTCTCTGCTGTTCCCCTTAACCTGCTTCCTGGGAGAGTTTCTTCCCCTTGGATCTTCCCTTCCTGCTGCTTCAGTCTATGAGGGGAGCAGTTTATGTTTCCCTTTGTCTTACTGCTACCCCCCTCAGCTACTTTAAATGTTCATCTAAGTATTATTTAATCCTGCCACTGAGGACTGCAGTTCCTCTCCCACATGGATACAGGTCTTCATCTCTGTATAGGTCCTCATTCCTTCAGGTTGGGCCCCAGTCCCCAATGTGGCTGAACCCCTCTTCTTTGCACCATTCCTTCAACCATACATTGATGCTTCTGGTGTGGAGCACCTTTTTCTCCCTTGGGCTATAGACAGGCAGCACCTTGGTGAAAGCCACTGCATGTGCTACTTGTCTTAGGCCCCTCCTCAGTTCCCTCCCATGCACAATCCCAGACCTGGTCTTTGCTATGTCATTATTTCCCAGCTGGACAGTGACATCAGGCTCTCCCCATACCCTGCCACTCAAGTGATCCTTAATATCTGCTGCCAATCCCTCTGAGCCATGGCATCTGGTATGCACCTTATCTCCCTCTCAGACCCCCTTCCTGTTCCCAAATCTACACCCCTAATAATTGTGTCCCCCACCAGCAGCTGCTTCCTTCTCAGCTGGGGTCCTCTACCTCATACCTTTGGGCCTCCCTTGTAGAGGACCCACACATCCTCCCTTGCTACTACTTCAGGTGCCTCCTCCCAGCAGTTCTGTCCCATCAGAATAGTGAAAGAATTCTGTAGTGGCACAGGCTGAGGAATGTGCCCCTGGCCTGCCACACTAACCCTCCTGGAGCCCACCATGGTCCAGCCGGACACTCTTCTACTATACAACCCCTGAGGCAATGGCGGTAGACTTGGTGGCCCCTGGGTGGTGGAAGATATCTTCTGGATCCTAGCAAGCTGGGCCCGGAGACCATCGACTTCCTCCCTCCACCCAGGGTGGTGTGTGCAGATGGGGCAGCACCTTGGTCTCCAAAATGTCTATGGGAAAATTGCAGCTCCACATCCATTGCACTACACCACTCCCATAATTGACTTTATGTATTGCTACCTATTGCTCTCAACTGTACCTTGCCTCTATTGCCCCCTTCCTGTGTTTGTTTCTTTCCCACCTACACTTTCTAATGGCATTTACTTCATCACCCTACCCTAGATAGGGTGTTTCTTGCTTTCCCCTTCTTTTCTCCTTTACTTGCTTGTCTATAGCACACCCTGTACCCCTCTTCCTCGTTACTACTTTCTTTTTAATTAACCCTCCCCTTTATGCCCTTCCCGAACCATTTCTGTGCCCTACCCTTGGTAGGGTGTCTTTCCTGTTCCCACCTGTAGTAGCTGCCTGCTTAATACTTTCCCTGTAGATACTTCCTACCACACCACCTGCAGTTTCAGTAAGTTAACAGCTACTCTGACTTATCTTCTCTGTCTTGCAGAGCCTCCTGTATGCTTGCTGTCACCTGTGGGATGCCTGCCTACACCTAAGATGCTAGTAACCTGTTCCATTCCTGCGCTGTTCCACTCACATGCTGGGACATGATAGTGATTATGGGACACGCTGGCCAAGAATACCCAGCCCCAAGCTTAATGTCCTGGCTATGTTTTCTACACTATATGTTATCATTTTAAAGACAAGTGCACCCAAACACTTCCTAAAAAGCTCTTTTTCTACCCACTTTCACTGCTACATTCAGTATGGAGAGAATCTATATATATATATATATATATATATGTACATACACACATATATATTTACCTTTGAGTTAAAGCTAGGTGCTGACTCTCCCTTCTGTCAGCAATTTCTGCACTCCATCACAGGACCCCAACTAACTGACCTTTAAATCTGCTGTCTCTTGTTAGAAAGCAGCTAAGCTTCTGGCAGCTCCACCCCTCAATTACACACCTGAGGCACAGGTTTTCTGAGTCTATTGAGACCCAAGCTTAATTTCTTGAGCTAGGTTCTCCATACTACCTGTTACAATTTTAAAGACAAGTGCCCCAAACACTTTCCAAAAATGTATTTTTTCTACCCACTTGCACTGCTACTCTCAGTATGGCGAGCAAATATAAATAAATATATCTATTAGGCATGGGCTACCTGATGGGTAGCTGGGTCGGGTAGTGCAGGAGCTGCCTATTTTTGGCTGGGTAGAGTACAGTAGGTTGGGTAATATACTACCTTACCCAACATAACAGTGTAATTCTTGGATCAGGTAGTTTGAGACGGGTAACGGGTAATTAGGGCAGGACTTCCAGGCTGGAAACAGGCATTAAAAGGGCAGCCTGAAGGGGTCCTTCATGGAGCTTAGAGTAGAATAGGAGCTCATAACACCGAGCTGACACCTGATTAGTCAGTGGTGTCTAAAGAGCTGTGCTCCATCTGCAGTGACCCTATGTGGTGCAGAATCTACAGATAGAGTGTGGGCAGCTGGCAGTAGTTTGGAAGCAGCTCTGTGGGCGCTCGCTCTGCAGCACAGATTGCAGCTGTATGTAAAACTTGTCTTTAAAAAGTGGAATCAATCAGCTGTTGAAATTAAAGCCTACACTACACGAAGGAGCAAAGGGAGAAATGGTGGGGGACAGAAGCTGTCTCAGCCAGGGGCCGGGGGAAGTATTACACTGTTTGTTAGGTGCCCCTGAGCCCTGTCATTTATTACTGTGACACAATCAATTACACTGTCTGCCTCTGCAGCAGTTAGTGAAAGCCTTTTACAGCTCTATTACACCATTTGTTAGGTGCCCTTGAGGCCCAAGCCCTGTCCCTTATTACTGTGACACAATCAAATACACTGTCTGTCTCTACAGCAGTTAGTAAAATCCTTTTACGGCTGCATTACACTGCTTATGAAGTGCCCCCAAGGCCCAAGCCCTGTCATTTTCATTTATTACTGGGAAATAGTCAGCTACCAAGACCAGGTCACGGACCCCTCAATTTCTGGAACCTAAACAGTTTTTCAGAAATCCTCTGTACTGTAAGGGATCCAGCGTGCCTTGACCAGGCCATGGACCCCTCAATTTCTGGAACCTAAACAGTTTTTCAGAAATCCTCTGTACTGCAAGGATCCAGCATGCCTTGACCAGGCCAGGACCCTCAATTTCTGGAACCTAAACAGTTTTCAGAAATCCTCTGTACTGAGGATCAGTGTGCCTTGACCAGGCCACGGACCCCTCAATTTCTGGAACCTAAACAGTTTTTCAGAAATCCTCTGTACTGCAAGGGATCCAGCGTGCCTTGACCAGACCACGGACCCTCAATTTCTGGAACCTAAACAGTTTTCAGAAATCCTCTGATACTGCAGGGGTCAGCGTGCTGACCAGACCCGCGGACCCCTCAATTTGGAACCTAAACAGTTTTCTGAAATCCTCTGTACTGCAAAGGGATCCAGCGTGCCTTGACCAGGCCACGGACTCCTCAATTTCTGGAACCTAAACAGTTTTCAGAAATCCTCTGTACTGCAAAGTACTAGCCCTGACTTCGGTTGGTACCAGTGGAAGCTGATTTCCAAGTGGCCCACACTATCTCCTGCTGAACACATCTCTAACTACTGTATCTCCCTCTGTGTCTCTAGTTGAATTTATGTGCCAGGGTTTAATAATTTGTTTAATCCTTACAGTCATTTTAAGTTCTGAGTTGATATTAGAAGTGAATTTTGAGCCTTGACTGTGTAAATCCTTCTTTTTTTTTTTTTTCTTTTCCATTAGCAGATTATATCCTCTCACCACTAGAGGGCTATATCTCTGTCTCTATCGCTATCTAGTTCGTAAGCCATGTGGGTTCTCTCTGCCTTTCTCTCGCCTCTCCTCCTCCTCTCCTCCTTGCCCTGCCCCCCTCTTCTCTCTCTCCCTGGTCCTAGCCACCCCACCCCACCCCGCCACCCTCTCTGGTTTCCACTGCTACTCCAAGGGAACTCTCCACTTCCACTCGAGACTTGTGCTTGGTGCACTGTTTGGATATTCCTGGTTACTTAACCTGACCACTACTCTCAACAAGTGTGGCCACCTCTCTATCCTTCTTTTGCTCTCAGCCCTGCAACCTCTCTCCTCCCCAACCCCCAGACCGTCTGCTTTGCTCTCTGACCCTGCCCACTTCTATTATTCTCTTTGTTCTGATGTAACAAGCCTACTCCTCCAGCCTTTAAAAATCCTGTTTTTCTACTTTATTTCAGGGATCCAGCATGCCTTGACCAGGCCACGGACCCCTCAATTTCTGGAACCTAAACAGTTTTTCAGAAATCCTCTTTACTGCAAGGTACTAGCCCTGACTTTTGGGTTTGGTACCAGTGGAAGCTGATTTCCAAGTGGCCCACACTATCTCCTGCTGAACACATCTCTAACTACTGTAACTCCCTCTGTGTCTCTAGTTGAATTTATGTGCCAGGGTTTAATAATTTGTTTAATCCTTACAGTCATTTTAAGTTCTGAGTTGATATTAGAAGTGAATTTTGAGCCTTGACTGTGTAAATCCTTCTTTTTTTTTTTTTCTTTTCCATTAGCAGATTATATCCTCTCACCACTAGAAGGCTATATCTCTATCTCTATCTCTATCTAGTTCGTAAGCCATGTGGGTTCTCTCTGCCTTTCTCTCGCCTCTCCTCCTCCTCCTTGCCCTGCCCCCCCTCTTCTCTCTCCCCTGGTCCTAGCCACCCCCACCCCACCCCCGCCACCCTCTACTCTGGTTTCCACTGCTACTCCAAGGGAACTCTCCACTTCCACTCGAGACTTGTGCTTGGTGCACCATTTGGATATTCCTGGTTACTTAACCTGACCACTACTCTCAACAAGTGTGTCTCTCTACACTGTACCACCTTGCAGTCCATATGGGATACTGCCTGGAACCTTGCAACCTCTACTCCCAGAAACAACGATCAAAACTATCTCTCAAAGAGCTGTGACTCTGCTCCTTAAACTCCTCCTCCTCCTCCTCCTTCTCATCTCAGGCAGCGTCCATCCCAATCCTGGCCCTAGAAGCTCAGGCCACACACAAACTCCAGGTGCCCTTATCCTTGCAACCATTAATATCTGCAGCCTACTACCAAAGCTGGATGCATTCCAAGCCTTCATATGCCAGCACAGCCCTGACATCCTTGCAGTGGTGGAAACTTGGCTGACACCTAAAGTTCCTGACTCAGCAGTAACAATACAGGGCTACAATGTCCACAGGCTGGACTGGATATCCAAAAAAGGCGGTGGTTGCGCAATCTATATCAAAGACTCCCTGTCTTGGCACCCTGTAGCAACTCCATCACTTTCTGCCTCAGCCCAGATTCTGCCAATAAAAATCATCCTAGGTCCCAACCATAAAGCCCTGACTATTGTCTCCATATACATCCCGCCCAAGGACCCTAAACATGGATTCAACAACGTCCTAAACTTTATCAACTCTCATCCTTCCAAAGCTGAACTTATTCTATTAGGGGATTTCAACATAAACTGGTTAGCATCGAGCGCCAGTGCCTATAAAGACTCCATCTCAACTGCTAACCTCACGCAAATGGTAAACTCCCCTACTAGGATTAACTACAAGACTGGCACCAGTACCCTCTTGAATTGGGTCCTCACCACTCACCCCACAAGGATTTCTCGTACAACCATTCTCCCAGACTCTCTCAGTGACCACTCCCCAGTCATGTGTGCATGGTCTAACAAATTCCTTAAGCCCCTTCCCAAAATTATAGCTAGCAGAGTCCTTCCTCATGGAAAACTTCCACATCTCAAACAACACCTGCTTCTACAAGACTGGCTACCCATCTATGACGCAACAAATGTTAACTTGGCTCTTGATCACTTCATCTCAATTTTCAACAAAGCCTGCGACCTCTTTGCCCCTGCTAAAAGGTGCAAAACAAAATCTCTCTCTAACCCATGGGTAACCACGGCTGTTTTCTCACAGCTGAAACTAAGGGATCACCTCTGGGCAGTTGCCAGGGCCACTGGCAAACAACTGGACATCCAAAATTGCAAACAAGCACGAAATGCCTGCACAAAAGCCATACAGCTAATGAAATCCACCTATTACAAAGACGCTTTCACCAATATATGGGGAAATGGTCGTGCTTTCTGGGACAATATCAAGGATGTCACAGGAAAGCAGCCAAAAACCTCTCTGGCCATGTTAATGGTTGGTGGATCCTCAACCCTCGACCCCAAGGTGATCACAAACATCTTTAACACGGCTTTTTCAGACCTTAGTGCTGTTCTACCTCATGACTTTTTCGAAAACAGGGCCTACTCCCCAAATACCTCAGCCCCTCAGTCTAACCATCCCCTCTTGTACTTCAGGGAGGTAAGGCTGAATGAAGCTCACTGCTATATTACTGCAGCTATCTCTAAATCTAGATCTAGTAGCGACAGCCTGGACCTTAAGCTTCTCTTGCTCACCCTCGATGAGGTAATTCATCCATTAACAAAAATCCTAAACCTCTCTCTCTCAGCTGTGGAAAATTCCCGGACCTATGAAAAACAGCCACCGTGACACCCATCCATAAAAGTGGGGATAAGACGAATCACTCAAATTATCGCCCTATCTCCACACTGCCCCCACTCTCTAAGGCATTCGAGTGCATCGTGGCTGATCAACTTACCGACCACTTGGATAAATACAATATACCTTGTCCACAACAACACGGCTTTCGGAAAGGTCACAGCACCACCACAGCCCTTCTTGAGTTCACTGGAGCTTTGCACAAATCCCTTGACAATGGCCTTCTCACAGGGGCTGTTTTCGTCGACCTCTCCAAGGCCTTCGATACAGTACACCATGGACTACTAATACACCAAGTACTGAATGCCAGGCTATCACCTGACTCTTCTCTCTGGTTTAAAAGCTACTTAGAAAACCGGTCACAGAGAGTAAAAATTGCGGACGCTCTTTCTGACACCCTGCCTGTTCGTTCGCGTGTCCCACAGGGATCCATACTGGGCCCCCTCCTTTTTAGCCTTTTCTTAAACTCCCTCCCTTACCTCTGCTCTGAGCAGATCATACTATATGCCGATGATGCTGTTGTATTCTCCACTCACAAGATCCTACAACTCTTCAACACAACCTTCAACTTGGTTTCAGTTCTGTAGAGACATGGTTTCTTAATCATAAACTGGTCCTCAATGACAAGAAAACCAAATCTATGCTCTTCTGCAGCTCTCATAACCCACACAAGCTACATCACTTGGCTATCTCCACCACCCAGGGGAACACTCTAGATCAGCTGGGGTCCTTCAAATACTTAGGGATACAGCTTGACCCTAATCTCTCCTATGGACTTCATGTAGATAATGTAGCTAGAGCTGCTAATACACGGCTTGATCTCCTCTACAAACACAGACCACACCTCACCCCAGAGGCTTTGAAGGTTGAAGTCCTGAGCTCTATGATCTCTGTAATAGACTATGGTCTCATCATTTATGGCTCGGCCACAACCACAACCCTTAGACGCCTCTCAACTGCCTTAAATAAGGCATGTTGGCTCATCACTGGTGCTCACCGTCTCACCCACACATGTGACCTGTACACTTAGACCAGCTGGCTCCAACTATCAAACCACATAAAGTTTCTCTCCTGCTCCGTGGCGAAAAAAATCTACCTTGGCCTTGCACCTTCTGGGGTCTCAACTCTGTTACAACACCGAATTAACAAATGGTGCCTTAGGAAATCCACGCTACAGCTACTGAAAGTCCCCCACTGTCACACTTCACAGGGACAACACTCTTTTGCTTATCGAGCACCACTCTGGTTCAATGGCCTCAGCCCAACTATCTCCTCTGTCACAACAATTGGTATGTTTAAAACTAGGCTCCGGGACTATCTCACTACCAACAGCTCCTGTGACTGCCCAACTTAACCTTGTTTCTCCACCCTTCCTGCCCTAGTGGTCCCCCCCTCCCCTCCTCACTGGATTCTACCCTCACATCTTGGTATACCCAATACTGCACTTTTTACCCTCTCCCCACCCTTCCTACATTCCTTCTCCCCCCTCCCCTCTTCCCTCTCACTATGACTCTGGCACTTCTCATCTGTTGTCTATTTTCTCTGACAAATGCTGCTGGCTGCCTTGTTACAATGCTACCCTTGAATTGTATTAATCTGTACTCAGTTTGCAATGTCCACATTGTTGTAATGTCTGTCTTGATGTTCCCCATAATTTGTATTTCTCTGACATGGAACCTTTGAAAAGAGCCAAGGCTCAAGGGTATTTGTATCCTAGACTTGATAAATAAATAAAAAAATAAATAAATAAACATTCCTCTAACAGCTGCCGTCGCCGGAGGAGCAGCTTCCTGCCCACAGCACAACAAATTCAGGCTGTGCCTAACCCCTTCCCGGCATTCCTCTAACAGCGGCCATCACCACAGGAGCTGCTCCCTGCCCACTGCATGACAAATTCAGGCTGTGCCTAACACCCCCCCCCCAGGCATTCCTCTAACAGTGGCCATTGCCACAGGAGCTGCTCCCCGACCACCGCACGGCAAATTCAGGTATGCCCACTGAGCCACCAATGGACACAGCACCCCTCTTCAGTTGATCTTGCTTTTTAAACTTGGGACTAATTTTCTCTGTCTTTGTTAGTGCTCATCCATTGATGCCTGCATTGAATTTCCTGGAGCTAAAGGGATATCTGCACTCCCCTAAGCCTACCCAGTTCTGTAAATTAATTTTTTGCTCTCAATTAATGTTTAAATCTGCTGTCCCCCTGGTCCATATATTATTTTTGTTCTAATCTACTGAGGGACAGCACACAGTGTTCGGAGCTCCAACTCTGCTCAGGGGCTCTGCTAGCCCAGGATCGCTAATGCTCCTAACTGCTCCCTAGATTCTAAATTCCCTCTGGAACCTACAGGTCTGCTGCAACTAAACTTTAGTTGTAACTCCCTTGGGGAATTGCTGTTCGCCCTTAGCCTTCCTGCTGTGGCTATGGAGTGAGCTATATTATCTCAGGGCAGCAGCTCTGTGTTAATTGTGCTTCCTGAGCCCGTTTTTTCTATTTTTAATATCGGGCAGCAGATCATTGTAAAGTCCTCCTGCTCCTACCAGAGCCTGGCTCTCAATTCCATATTAAATATATTGTCTTGCGGGAGTCTGCTAAATGAATTGGAGCTAGCTCAGACCACAGCCTGATTCCCCTGTGAATTAATTAACAGCAGCCAGAGCCTTTCTGCGATTGCGTGCTCTGTGTGATTTTTTTGGCCCACCCCAACCCCCGTCCTTTGTTAAACAGACCTTTAGACCCACTCCTTCTTACATTCAGACCTGTACTCCACCTCTTAAAGGGGTAAGCGCCCTGAACCTCCTACACTAAGGCTCTGGTTCTGTCATTCTTCCTTAGTTTCTGGCTTCCCAGCTAACTTCTTCAGCAGACAGTCACTAATTGTTTCTTAGCAAGGAATAATCTCGTTCTCCTCCCTACACTTGGGTCTGCCACATATTTGGACCAAACACATAGCGGGTTGGGGCTGAAAGGAGTGAGTGGGAGGCTCCTTCTGTGTACTATACCACACACCTAAGGAAAGCTAACATGAGCTTGCTTTCCTTGCCAGGTGGCGTTCCCCTCCAGCTGCTCCTGCTATTGATGCTCGCCTGGGAACCAAGACACTGTGCACAAGCAGCACCTGACGTACGCCCAGACTATCCTATCCCTCTATGCATAAAAGCTGCCCAGTGGGAGACCAGTAGTAACTCGCCATCCCTAATAGTCACTGGACCACCTCCCACTTGGACACTGGGCTCGGGGATCACTTTGCCACCCTTATGGTGTTTTACCGGCCTCCGCATTACAATAGGGCCTCAAACCCCCAAACCAGGCCTCCAGACTTGGACGCTGCCAAAATGAAAGCTACTCTTCCTGAAATTGTGCAGGAAACTTATCCTGATTCTACTGTTGATCTCCGGGAACATTCACCCTAACCCTAGCCCCATGCCAGCACATACTCAGACTACGACTGGAGGAGGGCTGTTAAAGATCATGTCCTTGAACATCTGTACCCTCCTCGCTAAACTAACGCAGCTTGAGGCTTGGCTAGCCCTTAACCAGCCAGATGTCCTTGCTTTGACTGAGATCTGTTTGTCTCCGTGTACTACCAACTCCGAAGTCTTCATCCCTGGCTACAGTTTCTATAGGTTTGACCGTTCTGTGAAAAGGGGGTGCATAATCTACATCCAGAACCATCTACTGTGCCACAGAATCCAACTGGCTTCTGCGAATAGTGACGATGAATGTGTTGCTTTAAAAATTCTGCTAGGCAAAGGGTGTAAAGGCCTAGTTGTCATGGTAGTCTGCATTCCTCCAGGGCGGCAACAAACAGGGCTGGCAGCCTTTACGTCCCTATTCACTCACCCAGGCCAGCTAAAATAAAGAAACCATTGTATTAGGGGACTTTAATTCCAACTGGTTGGCCAGCTCCAATGTGAGACACCGAGAACTATTTTCTGGGCTATACCTAATGCAGATGATCACCAGCAGCACCAGAACTAACTATCTTGTGAGGTCTAGTACTTTAATCGACTAGGTACTAATCACACACCCAGAAAGACCTACCAATGTTAAGGTTCTGCCTGATGCCCTGAGCGACCACTCACCTACCCAATGTGAGTGGTCAGCTAAAAAGATCAAGCTCCCACCTCAGCTAGTATGGAACAGAGTCATCAGAGCCAGCTATGGTCAAGTTCAGGAATCATCTTGCAAACCAAGACTGGAGTGTCCTAGATAAATACCCTTCTGTCAACACAACTTTTCGACTCTTCCTCACTCTCTTTAATGTGGCAGTGGACAAATTTGTGCCCTATCGCAGGAAGAAGATAAAAGGTGGTAGCATAGACTGGGTCACTCCTCAACTACTCAGCATGATGCAACAGTGTGATCTCCTCTGGCACTGTGCTAGGGCAACAGAGGCTACCCCAGACATACAAAATTACAGAGCAGCCGGAAACAAATGCACCTGGGCAATCCAACAGGCCAAAGCTACGTTTCACAGGATCCAGCAATCCCAGTCTCTGGGAGAGGGGAAAAAGTTCTGGGCCTCAATAAAGAACCTCCTCAGGACCGGCGATATATCACCCCCCCTCCATGCTCCAACATAAGGGGGAGATCATGATTAATGATGCTGCCATGGCCAATGTATTCAATGAAGCCTTCATGGACAATAGCATGGTTCTCCCTCCAGGACCTTCCCCACCCCTTGGTGGTGTTCTACCCACCAATCTATTGACCTCCTCTAACTGCTTTCCTAATTTCGACTTCAGACAAGTGACTGTTGCCAAAGCCAGAAAGTACATTACCAGAGTCCTTGGGAAAACCTGTATGGGAGGTGATAACCTTGATATGAAACTGATTGACATCGCACTACCTGAGATCATTATTCCCATCACCAAGCTGTTCAACCTATCACTCCACATGTCCTCTTTCCCTTCTGTCTGGAAATCTGCTCTGGTTACCCTAGTGCTAAAAGGGGAAAGCAGAGCACTAGTAGGCAACTATAGACCCATATAAATCCTGCCCCCGCTGTCCAAAGCACTTGAGAGAATCATAGCCGACCAGCTCATGGGCCACCTGCTTAAATACAACCTCCTCTGCCCCAGCAGCACAGGTTCTGCTGGATACACAAGCATGGCTCTGATTGATTTCACTGGCTGTGTGCACGAGGCACTTGACCAGGGCAGTTTGGTTGGGACAGTCTTCATTGATCTGACCAAGGCCTTCGACCTTCTCAATCACCAGCTACTGCTCCATAGGCTAAGCGCCCTAGGACTGTCCTCAGATACAGTCAGATGGTTCTCCAGCTACCTGTCTGGGTGCTCCCAGCAAAAAATCAATGGAGCCATATCTGAGAATTGCAAAGTCACCGTTGGGGTCCCCCAAGGGTCTATCCAGGGCCCTCTTCTATTCAGCCTCTTCGTGAATAATCTACCGTCTGCCTGCCCTACCTCAGAGATACTGCTTTATGCGGATGACACAGTAATTTTCTCATGTAGTCCCTGCCAAGAAACACTCACCAGGAACCTCCAGCACAACTTTAATCTTATTCAAAACTGGCTCACTGATAGTCTGCTGGTGCTCAACAACAAAAAGACTAAAACTATGCTCTTCACTGGTCGCCAGAAGAGGAAACTAAGAAAGCCTCTCTCAGTTACCTACAACTCTCTCTCCGTTCCTGAGCAGATGTCCTCATTCCGGTTCCATGTGATAATGGCAATCACGGAAAGGCAATCGCCGTTAGTGCGAGTGTACATAGCTGAAAATCAATTTGTGAGAGTACACTCCTGGCTGCAACAAAAGGGCGCGGAGACTTTTATTCAGGGGCTTGCCCCGCCTCCCTTGCCCCTGTACCCCTGCTAAAGGATTCTCAACTCCGGGGGGGTGGTACATGTCGGCGGGTGCAAAAGGGGGGAAAAATCATGGACGGGTGCAACAAAATGAATGTGCACCCAGAACCCAACCCGGCACCTTCACAACCCTAGCCTACCACCAACCCACCACACCACAGGGCCAGCTTTGCAGCCCACCACCACAGTATGCCCCACAAACCCTCCTTCCCCTTCTGCCCGTCGCATGGCGTGGCCCCTCCCCCAATGCATGTACATATAGTGACATCCTGTCACTATATTCACGGACCCCCCATCCAGTCACCTTCCCTGCCCGGTAGCCCTGTGCACAGGCGCTGTGATTAAGTTGCCCTTTTTGAAAGTGATCAATCGCGGTCGCCATAGTCTCAGGCTTCCCTCATTCTGATATCTGGGAGTCACTATTGATGAATCCCTTTCCTTCGATGAGCAGATATCCAGTCTCACCACTGCCGCCAACAGGAAGTTAGGTGCCCTCTATAGGGTTCGAGTCTGCCTTAAAACTGCGGCTAGGCTCCAGGTGGTTAGAGGTACAATTCTACCAATACTTGACTATGGAAACATGGTATATGGTGCTGCCACTGACACCAACCTTCACAGAGTACAGACTTCCCTCAATAAAGCCTACAGATTCATTCTCAGTGCTGATCGTCTTACGCATACATGCAACCTTTATATTAGGATTAAAAAATGTCTCTCTCTCCAAGACCAGATCAAGCTTTATTCCTGCATCCTTGGGAAGAAGGCCCTCCTTGGCCTTGCTTGCACCACCCTTCTTACAGGCCATATTCCGACCAGCCCCGGCCAAGCTTGCCACTAGAAGTGTCTCTAAACATGCAGTAGCTGTGTCTTTTAGAAAAACAGCCTTGGGAAAGCGATCTTTTGCTGTAAGGTCTCCCCTCCTGGCTCAGTGCACTCCCTTTCTCTGCTAAGAGCCACATAAGCCTTAGCCACTTCAAAACTGAACTAAGAAAATCCATTGCGCCCCCTGAACTGTGCTTCTGCCATCTCTAGTCCCCTGTGAATACTAGCTCCCCTACTGCCTTGGATTGGCCCAGGTTGCACGCTTAATTCTGTTGCCCATGCCCCCTACCCCCACTTCCTCTCCCAAGTCTCTCCTGTCTCCCTACCCACCCCTCCGCATCCACAACTAGCTAACCTGGTGGGTCCTGCCATTGTAACATAGAAACATAGAAACATAGAAGTTGATGGCAGATAAGGACACAAAGCGTCCAATCTGCCCATTTCTTTTTCTACCTTATAAATGTGCCCTGACCTTTGCTCTGTCAGTGACCTATCTATTCATAGTCATTTGTATTGCTCCCTTATGCCTATCCATGCCTGTTTGAAGCCCTGCACTGTATTCGTAGCCACCACTTCTTGTGGTAAGCCATTCCATGCATCTACCACCCTTTCTGTGAAAAGAATTTCCTCACATTCCCCTTAATGGCCTCCTCTAATCTCATGCTGTGTCCTCTTGTCCTGCTATTTTTCTTATATTTAAACATGTTAGACTCTTTCACCTTGTTTATGCCCTTAAGGTGTTTAAATGTCTCGATCATATCACTCTCTCCCTCCTTTGCCGAAGGTATACATATTGAGCTCCGTTAATCTGTCCTCATATGTCTTCTGATGCAGTCCCTGCACCATTTGGTTGCCCTTCTCTGGACTGCCTCAATTTGGTTAATGTCCTTGTGAAGTGTGGCCTCCAATACTGCAGTACTCCAGATGGGCCTAACCAATGTCTTGTACAGAGGGATTATTACCTCCTCTTACGACTTGTGATACCCCTGTACACCCTAACCCCCCTAGCCTTACCTACTGTTTTAGAGGTCTGCTTGGATGATTTTAGGTCATCAGTGATGATGATGCCCAAGTCTCTTTCTTCCTTTGTGACTGCTAGCAACTCCTCCCAGCCTATAGGTGGCTTCAGGGTTTCTCTTCCCTATGTGCATGATTTTGCACTTCTTTGCATTAAATCCCAGTTGCCACTCTTCTGACCATTCTGCTAGTTTATCCAGATCTCTTCTCATTCTGCCACCCATCTGGATCATCTACTCTGTTGCAGATCTTGGTGTCATCTGCAAACAGACAAGCCTTACCCTAGTCCATCTCGAGGGTCACTAATGAAGATGTTGAATAGGACTGGCCCCAGGACTGATCCTGAGGTACCCCACTTGTGACTTGCATCTCTTCTGACTGTATACCATTTACCACCACTCTCTGTTTTCTGCCAGTCAACCAGTTTGCCACCCAGTTGACCAACTTCTAGCACCCGAAGCCTACCTAGCTTATTTATCAATCTTCTATGTGGAACAGTGTCAAAAGCTTTGCTGAAGTCAAGGTAGGCGACATCAACTGCTCCCCCTTGGTCCACCACTCTGGTTACCCAGTCAAAGAAATCTAAGATTAGTTTGACAGGACCTTCCTTTTGTAAACCCATGCTGTCTTGGATCCTGTGCCCCTATGGATTCCAGGTGTTGCACTATCCTTTCCTTAAGGAGTGCCTCCATAATCTTGCCCACTACTGAGGTAAGACTGAGCCGGTCTGTAGTTCCCCGCCTCCTCCTGCTACCACTCTTGTGGGTGGGATCACCTGAGCCCTTCTCCAGTCTTCTAGGACCTCTCCTGTGCTCAGAGACTCACTAAACAATTCTGCTAATGGCTCTGCTAGTTCCTCCTTTAGCTCCTTAAGTACCCTGGGATGTATGCCATCAGGTCCCATTGCCTTATCCACCCTGAGGCTTAGCAAGCTCTTGTAGGACCCTTTCTTTTGTGAGAGGAGTAGTGCTCACCTCCCTCCCCTGTGTCCATGATGCTGAGCTGTGGGCCCTGCCCTACCTTCTCTTCAGTAAATACTGAGCAAAAGTATCTATTTAGGATAGATGCCTTTACAGGGTCCTCCTCACTGCTCCCTTTTCTCCATTAAGCTTAGCAATCCCCCTCTGGACTTTCTCCTTTCACTAATGTATCTATAGAAAGTCTTGTCACCTTCTTTTACTGTTCGTGCTAGCGTTTCCTCAGTTTGGGACTTGCCTGCCTACTGCCTTACCTGCTTCCCTTAGGCCAGTTTGGTATGCCTCTCTATCTTCATCCGCTGTGTTCCCTTATATTTTCTGAAGGCCAGCCTTTTGGCTCTGACCTTTTCTGCTACTGTATTTGAGAACCAAAGTGGTTTCCTTCTTCTTTTGCACTTCCTTTTCTGTCTAACACAATGGGATGTTGCTTCAAGTATTGTATCCTTAATGCTTGCCCACTTTGCCTGTACCTCCTCACCTGTGTTTCTTTTTGCCAGGGCTAGCTTAACTCTGTTGGCCATCTTATCAAAGTCAGCTCCTCTGAAGTCCCATATTTTGCCTTGGAATGGGATGATTTAGATGTAGTAGCCAAATTGAACCATACCATGTGATGGTCACTGGCCCCAGGTGACCTTCTACCTGGAGATCTGTAGTCCCTTCTTTGTTAGTCAGTACTAGATCTAGAATAGCCCTGTCTCTTGTGGGTTTGCTATACCAGTTGTTTGAGGCCCTCCCTGCAGGAATCCACTATGAGTCTAGTTCTGGCAGATGTTCCTGCTGGTATTGACCAATCTGTATCTGGCATGTTGAAGTCTCCCATTATCAGAACCTCCTTTAGCTGTCATGTTTTGTATATCTTCTAACAGTAATGTGTCTATGTCCTCCCTCTGGTCTGGGGCCTGTAGACAACCCCAGTTCTTATGGCTGTCCCATTTCCTGTTTCAGGGTGACCCACAGTTCTTCTGGCTCCTTATGTGTATTGTGAATTTCTGTAGCTTTGATATTTTCATTAACATACAGGGCCTCCTCCCCTTTTGCACCTCGGTCTCTTCTGAACAATACATAGCCAGGTACTGAAGTCTCCCAAGTGTGGTTACTGGTAAACCACGTCTCACTAATGCTACTATGTCCAGTTTAGCCTCTGACATTATGCCTGCAGGTCTGGGATCTTATTTCCCAGGCTGTGAGCATTGTGTACATGATTTTCCATTGGCCAGATTTTGGTGTGTTAGTTGTTGGGTGAAGTTTGGCATTACCCTGTGCATCGTATGGGAGACAAACCTTTTTCTTACCTGGTGATGCAAATGAGCAGCAATCACGCTGAATTCCTGTTTGACCACTAGCTGAGGGGAGGGTGTTCTTCCATTCGACGTATGGGGTGCTGCACCCCTCTCCCCATTTGCTAGTTTAAATATTCTGCAAAGACGTCAAACTTCTGCCCCAATGCACTGACTCCCTCTTTAGTCAGATGCAGTCCATCAAATTTAAAGAACTTTCGCTCCCAGAACTGTTGCCAGTTCCCTACAAATCTGTGTCCTTTTTCCTGGCACCAGTCCTTGAGCCACGTGTTTAGCCCCCCTATCTCCCCTTCTCTGACCTTCCGTCCATCTGCTCCCTTCTCCCAGACTGGCAGGATCTCAGAGAAGGAGATGCCGGACGAAATAGATGATAGTTTGTCACCCAGCCTAGTCAGGTGTTCCTTGGTCTCCACAACTGACCGGCTGGCGAGATCATTAGTCCCTATGTGTACTAGGACATCAATGTTTTCTCCTGCTTTGTGAACAATTTTAGCAATGCGGTCAGTGTCTCTCCATGCTGATGTACCTGGGAGACATCTGACCATCACCCCTGGCTGGAGATGGGTATCAACTCCCTGAATCATGGAGTCTCCTATGATCAGAAGTTTTTTGGATTTCCTTTGTGCTTGTTTAGTTTTGGTTCCTGATTTGGGTGAGTATTGTTGTGCTAGCTCCTGTGCCGCAGTGTCCTGCTCTGCAGTGTCTTCTGCCTCTTTATTTGATTTCAGAGTCATTGTCCTCCACTTATTTCCTGTGTCCCACCTAGCTATACCTAGGCACATTGCTAGTGCCGTCTCTACTATCTCACTCACTATTATTCAGTTCCTGTACCTTTTGACTTTAGCACTTTACCTCCTAACTTTGGGTTGTGATCCCTCATAATCTGGTGTTCCAAATTTTGTGAGTTCTGTGATATTAATGACTGTACTATGATACTGTATACTCTATATACTTAATTGTTTTATATTGACAATGCTTCCCAGCTGTGTATGTCCCCCCCCTTTTCTTGTCTCCTCCCCTCCCCTTTATTGTATGATGAGGATCTTTCATAAAGGAGCTTTTAGCTCAAAGGATGTACTTCTGACTTTCTTAATAAATAATAAATAAATAAATAAATACAGCGTGTATCTCTGCAGCCGATAGTGAAACAGTATCCTTTCATGGCTGTGTCTACTATTTCCCAGTCTTAGTCTACTAAAAGGAATCACAGTGCTGCTACATGTGCAGTTGTTAATGATATGAACAATATGAATCATACCACTTGTAAAGAACATAGTGACAATAATAATAACATCACCAGGACTGGCACTAAAAGTTCTCAACAAAAAAAGCATATTAGCAATGACATGATAGTAGAGTTTCTGAAAGAACTGACTGGAGATATTCGTAGAGGTACTGACCATTTTGCAACATGTGCCAGGATGCTTCCAGCTGCTGAAGCAGCATGCAAGGAGGTATCCTTCTCAAATATTAGCTCAGATGCTGAGGCAGGGAATACTGATAGAGATGGTGGTGATAATGGGGACTGGGAATGGGATCGCCCGGGCTATGTCCCACATGATGATAGCACGTCCAGTTCTGAATCTTGTGGCAATGAGGACAGTAGTTTTGATGAGGGGGTATGAGAAGCAAGTGCAGGAAAAAAAATCATATGCTAAATGTAAGAGTAAGAAGATGAGTATGGATGAGAACAATTCATCTCAACAAGGAAATGGCAGTGTAGGGTTTCCTCCTGGTCCCTTGACTGTACAAGGAATAGTGCCAGGCACCATGGCACAAAGCAAAAAAGTTAAATCTTTGGTGTGGAATTTATTTTATATTGACCCTGCAGACAACTCTCGAGCTATATACAGTCTGTGCAAAAAGAGCATCAGACATGGTGGTAAAGTGGCAAATTTTGGAACATCAGTAATGTTGCAACATGCAAAGACAAAACACCCAATTGAGTGGGGCAGGGCAAGGAGCAGTGTGGTTGGTATGGATGGTAGTGGAGGTGATGGTGGCGGTGACAATGAACTGGCAGCAGAAAGTGACACTGAATCACTTGATGTGTCCTTGCACTTTTCCCAGACAAACATAGATTGTTTTCTGACACCAAGTACTAGAAAATCCCAAAGTACAGTAGTACTCCACATTAAAAAGGTGTTAAAAATACATCCCCCCAAATTAAAACTATCTTGTTAACTAGCATTAAAAAAAAGTGTTGCGAGGACATCAAAATTTACCCTCAAACATCCAACATGCCAAATGTTAAATAGAGCCATTGCAGAGCTGTTGGCCGATTGCCAACTCCCTTTTGCTTTTGTTGTCCAAACAGGTTTCCTCAAGTTCATGAACAAGACCGAACAACAGTATACCATTCCCTGTTGAACATATTTCTCAAAAAGGGCTTTTCCACAGTTGTATGACTTGATGTGTACTGAAGTTATTAAGCAGTTGAAACTCTCTGAGGTAAAGCAGGTTCACATAACTACAGATATATGGACGTAACCAAACAATTGACTACATGACTGTTATAGTTCATTGGGCATTTTTTCAGTCAGAAAGTAATAATCCCCACTCTACCATAAGCAGCAGGAAGCAGGCTGTATTATGTGACACCGCTCTTGAGGAGAACCACACTGCTGTGAATATTTTGCAGGAGCTGCAAAAACAATTCCAGAAATGGTTTACTCTCTATTCCTTATCTCTAGGGTTCACAGTGTCAGATAGTGGTGCCAATATAGTCAAAGCTGTTAGAGACGGCAACTACCGACACATATCTTGTTTTGCACATTGATCAAATCTTCTCATCCATAATTTCTTAAATGGAAACAGAAATGTTGAAAACATGTTAGGTCTTGTTAGGAAAATATGTGGGCATTTCAGCCACTCTGTGAAAGCACAAAAAATCCTGAAGGGGCTGCAGAGGTCAAACAACTTACCACTCTGTAAATTAAAGCAGGAAGTTCTAACCCACTGGAATTCAACATTTTACATGTCAGAAAGGCTTCCTGAACAGAAAAAAGCTGCACATGACTACACCATGCAGACTCAAATAGATAAAGTAGACATTGTGCTCAGTTCTAGCACTTGCAGTCTAGCTGAATCTTTGGTCATCTTATTAGAGCCATTTGAGGTTGCCACACATGATGTCAGTTTGGACAGTGAAACTCTGAGTCAAATTATTCTTCAAATAAGATTTCTTCACATTTTCCTTGATGACATAAAAGACTTTCAGTCAAAAAAGACACCACTACTGTTATGCTGGCAGATGACTTGAGTCTCAGACTGGCTAATGATCAAAAAATAAATGCCATGTTTCAGGATAAAACCTATGTGTTGGCTACATTGCTAGATCCCTGCTTTAAGGAGAATATTGAATCCATCCTTCCTGCAGGGAAATACATGGAGTATTGGAGAGATTGACTGCTAACCAAATTTGACATTGCCCTTCCAACACCATTAACTGATGTACAGCAGTCAAACTCTGCTGAATCGTCAGACTGTGCCTCTGTCACAGACAATAGCACATCTATAAATTCTGCACAATCACCAGTGCCATCAGTGAGGGAAAGGACATCTACAGCTACTTCTCAGGTATCCTGTGCTCAGGGTCAGAAAGGCAAATGATTTCTGAGTCACCTGCAACAACATGGACTGGTATCCTGGTTCATCTGCCAGACTGTTAACCGTCTCACACAGCACAATGATCCAGGAGTATTTTGCAGACCCTACTGTGATTGATCTCGAGGACGATCCATTACTCTGTTCGAAACAAAAGAGAACAATATGGCATGACCTAGCAAATCTTTCAATAATCTACCTCAGTCGTCCACCTTCAAGCGGATATTCAGAACGCATTTTTAGTGCAACTGGAGGAATAGTCACTGACCAAAGAACACCATGAAGTCCTGTAAATGTGGAACAGCTTACATTTCTCAAAATGAATGCTGACAATTGTCACAAACCCTGAATTATGCGATTCTGACCTTGAACATGAACATCAGCCTGCAAATAGTGATACTGAATATGATGACTAGGTTGTGTACAAAAGGAATAGAAAGTCCTGTGTGGAGTGGCGTATTGCCAAATTTGGTAACTTAACATTGCTAACATATCTCTCTCTCTTAGCAGTTTCGACTGTCCCTCTGAAATAAATCCTGCCATGCTCACAGTTCGTAGGCAAACAGGCATGTTTGTCATTTTTCTGACAGTGTTGGCACCATTATTTAAATTTCGATTTACTTACTTTTTTTTTTATTGTTTACATTTTCTCGTGAAATGTGTTCCACATGTCACATACTGATCCAGTTCTGCTCTGTATGTGCACTACACAAATTCTGGAAGGACTGTTGTTAATAACTTATAGGCCTCATATCATAGTTGTTACCACAGTTTCTTCCATTGGCATCATTTTCCCTCAGTTTTACTGTCATTCTCCTTAGACACGTACTAGTGACAAAATATGCCATCACTACTGCCACCATGCCAGCCACATGTGCTGCATTACTCTTTAGTTTTGACAGTCATTTGTTTAATTTTGATGCCCGTCATGGGTATAATTTTTTGAAACAGAACCAGCCTCACTCGGAGCAGCTGCGTCTGTTGTACCTACCTCATCTATGCCCACCATGGGTATAAATTTTGAAAACAATAGCAGGCTCATTCAGAGCAGTTGCACCTCTGGCATCTGCCAGATCAGTGCCCATTATGGGTATCATTTTTGGAAACAGCAGGAGGCTCACTCACAGAAGTTATGCCTCTGGTACCTGCCTCAGCAGTGCCACCATGGGTATAATTTTTGGAAACAGCAGCAGGCTCAATCAAAGCAACTGCACCTCTCATACCTACTTCAGCAATGCCCACCATGTGTATAATTTTTGGAAACAGCTGCAGGATCACTCACAGCAGCAGTGCCTCTCATACCTGCTTCAGCAATGCCTGCCATGGGTATAATTTTTGGAAACAGCAGCAGCCTCAGTCAGAGCAGCTGCGCCTGTCATACCTGCCTCAGCAATGCCTGCCGTGGGTCTAATTTTTGGAAACGGCAGCAGCCTCAGTCAGAGCATCTGCGCCTGTCATACCTGCCTCAGCAATGCCTGCCATGGGTGTAATTTTTGGAAACAGCAACAGGCTCACTCATAGCAGCTGGGCTTTTCATACCTGCCTCAGCAATGCCTACCAAGGGTATACATTTTGGAAACAGCAGCAGGCTCACTAAGAGCAGCTGTGCCTCTTGTACCTGCCTCAGCAATGCCCACCATGGGTATAATTTTTGGAAACAGCAGCAGGCTCAATCAGAGCAGATGCCTCTCTTGTACCTGCCTCTGCAATACCCGCCTTGGTATAACATTTTGGAACAGCAGCGGGCTCGCTCAGTGCACCTATACATCTTGTACCTATCTCAGCAATTCCTGCAATGGGTATAATTTTTGGAAACAGCAGCAGGCTCAGTCAGAGCAGATGTGCCTCTTGTACCTGCCTCAGCCATGCCTGCCATGGGTATAACATTTTGGAAACAGCAGCAGGCTCACTCAGAGCACCTACACCTCTTGTACCTGCCTCAGCAGTGCCTGTCATGGGTATAATTTTTGCAAACAGCAGCAGGTTCACTTACAGCAGCTGTGCCTCTTGTACCTTCTCCAACAAGGCCTGCCATGGGTATAATTTTTGGAAACAGCAGCAGGCTCAATCAGAGCAGCTGCACCTCTTGTACCTGCCTCAACAATGCCTTCCATTGGTATAATTTTTGGAAATGTAACAAACTGTGTAATACAGCCATAAAAGGATATTGTTTCACTAACTGCTGCAGAGAGAGGCAGGTAGTTGACTATGTCACAGTAATAAATGACAGGGCTTGGGGCACCTAACAAACAGTGTAATAGTATACAGCCTACAGTCAAAAACAGTCTTTCACATTTTTTTTTTTATGAGCAGGGTAGGGTAATAGAATATTAGAATGATTAGGGTAGTAACTACCCATCCCTAACCAACTACTTGTTTTGCATTAGGGTGTTTTTAGGGTAATTTAGGGTAGTTTGATGGTACCTGCAGGTAGCGTTTAGGGTAGGGTATTTTACTACCTGCCCATGCCTGTGTACTTTTAAGTTAAAGCTGGGTGCTTACTCTTTTCGCTGTCAGCAATTTATGCACTCTTGGAGCAGAATCCTAATTGATGTCCATATAATCAAAAATTGGAAAATTAAAGACTGAACCAGTCTTGGGAGAAGAGATAGGGGTATAAGGGACTTGTTTCTATATAAGAGACCGATTTTCCTTGAGATAGACATAGAGAGGTGAGCGATATGTTCCGAAACCAAAATGGTGGCATCAAGCCAAAAGCCTAGATATTTATAAGAGTCCACTGTCTCCAAGACAACACCATCCACAGTAGAGATTCATAACCTGAGCTGTGTAGGCATACAAGATAATTGAACAAAAGAACCAAATAACATGGACTTTTTTTGCATTCATAGCCAATTTAGAGTTGAAAAGAAAAGTTTGATGGTTAGTTAAGTTGTCCTGTAAACTGCTTTTTACCAAATCCAAGCAAGGGGAAGAATGACAAATCATCAGCAGCATTAATGTGATAATTCACCCCAGACAGAGCCCCACCCAGTTAATTTAAATAAAGGAAAAAAAAAGAGCAAGTTTAAGGACTGACACTTGTGGAACCCCTTGTTAACAGGCAGTACTGAAGACAAATGCACAGAGAGCAATACATGTGGTGCACAACCACTGAGATAACTCCAGAACCAAGATAATGAATTGGAAACAAAACTAAGACCAGTTAACCTCATCAGAAGCAGATCATGATTAACAGTGTCAAAGGACTTGGACAGATCAACAAAAATAGCTCTTGTAAAATGGCCCATAGTGACTGCCATATTAATATCATCCAAGAAATTTGACATCACTGTTGCAGTGTAGAACGTTTAGCGGAAACCAGACAGGGTATAGATCTAGTGTAGAATGAAACTCGAGAAAGGCTGATAACTGTCTGCTAATGACACACTCCAGAAGTTTAGCTGGTTCAGATAGGAAGGAAATTGGTCAAAAGTTATTAAAGTCATCCACAGATCCACCTTTATGGACAGGAATAACGCTGACAATAAGTCCTAGAGGATTGCCATATCCCAACATGCCATGCCCCCGTGCAGGCATGGGATCCAGTCATGGACCAACCCATGGCCTGGACCACTCTGCCCACCCAGCCTACTCATGCAGCTCTACAGTAGTGGAATGAAGAGGCTGTAGGCTGGGGAAGCTGTCTGATGTGACAGGCATTGGGGGGCATAGTGCCGCAGCCAGGATATGCTTGATTCACGTGTGTCCTGGACACGTGTGTTGATGGGTCACTTAGACAATTAGATTTTAGTTGATTTTCATTCATATTTAGTGCTGTGGTGTTGTTTGCCGAGTTCACTGCTATTTGCTGTTTTTAACTCTTGCTTATTCTTGACTGTTTTGAAATAAATACTCAAACAGCAACTAAAAGAAAATTAAGTGAGGATAAGGGCCTATACGGTGGTGATGGTCTGCACCATCAGGGACAGGAACAGCAATCCTCAGTGGATGGTTTATATGTTACTTTGATGAACATTTAAACTAGCCGAGAGGGGTGGCAGAAGGATTTGGGAAGGCAAAAATTGCCCCTTGCCACTGGCTGAAGTAGAGCGTAAGGAACACCCCAGGGAAGAGGAATCCATCAGGGTGCAAATTAATAAAGGAAACAGGGTGGTAAAAATAAAGGGGGAAGGGAATGGGAGCATTAAAAACAAAGGGGGAAGGAGGAAGGGAGGGCAAAAAGAAAAAAAGAGGACAACAAGCAGAGTGAAAAGAAAATCTGAAGACTGTGTGTGTGAATGCTAAAATTCTAGGAAATAAGATGCCAGACCTAGAAGCTATCTTGGCAGAGGCCGACCTGGATGTTGTGGCCATTACTGAATGATGGTGCACTGAAAACCATGATTGGGACATGACAATACTAGGCTCTGTTCAGGAAGGACCAGGTGAGAAGGAAAGGAGTCGGTGTGGTGCTTTATGTGAGGGAAAGCATAAAAGAGGCTGAGATACAGGCAGTACAGGGGTGGCAGAGGTAATGTGGATCACCCTGGAGATGGGGAATGGAGCCACTGTTTGCACTGGAGTGATCAAGACCTCCAGTGGGGGGGATTGTATAAGATACTGGTGAAGCCATTGGCAAGATAGCAGAAAAGAGGGAGGTACTGCCGGTGAGGAACTTCTTCCTGCCATATGTAGATTGGAGGCTTCCAGCTGTGGCTTTGGCTTGAAGCAGGTACATCCTGGTCTCTCTGCAGGGGACATTCCTCAGGCAACTAATTAGTGAACTAACTTGTGATGGGGCAATACTTGACCTGGTACTCACTAACGGGGACAGTATTGCAGACATCAAGGTGGGAGGCCCCTTGGCGACCATTGATCACTGTATGGTGTGATTCAATAGAAGGACAGCTGTGGAATAGAACCACACATGGGTGAGGGTCCTGTACTTCCGGAGGGCAGATTTTAAAAGATGGGTAAGTTCCTCAGGGATGACCTGGCAGGGGTGATGGCCTGGCTGGGTGGAGGAACAGTGGGTGAAGCTAAAAGGGAGCATAGTAAGTCAGCAAACCTCCGTGTCAAACAAGTGAGCAAAAGCAAGAGGAAATGGAGACCACTATGGTTCTTGAAAATGGTGGTTGAAAAAGTAAAGGCTAAAAAGGTAGCATTTAGAAGGTATAAGGAGAGGCAGAGAGATGATTATAGGAAGGTACATCGGGGAAACAGAGGGAAGCAGGGAAAGCAGTAAGGAGCACAGAAGCACAAACTGAAGAGAGAATAGCTCAGGTGGTAAAGAAAGGAGAAAATATATTTTTAGGTATGTGAATAGAAAGAAGAAGACCAGGGGTGAGATTTTAAAGGGAATCCGTATGTTTCCTTATGAAATTATTGTGAAGGTTACTATGAGGATCCGGTATGTAAATTGCAGGGTTATATTTAGAAAATGTTTATAGTAAGACAGAAAAATAAATTTAAAATTGTGATGTTGAGGCATCCATTTTGTGGACAGGAAGGGTGCTGTGATGATGTCACTACCTCACCAGTTCTAACACTACGCAGTTAAGCAGGTTAAATCAAACTGCTCCTACTGTTCTATCTTGAAGAGAAGCACTGGATTATTTTCTTGCACTCTGCCAAACATAAAATCCTGGGTGTTCCTTAGAATATAATAGAATTCCTGACAGCATAGTCAAACTGTTCTCACCTGTTGCACTGCACACTGTTAACACTGATGAGGCAGTGACATCATCACAACACCCTTCATGTCCACAAAATGGATGCATCCACATCCCTATTTATAAAGCAGTTTTCGGTCTTACTGAAAACATCTTCTAAATATAACCCAGCAATTTACATACTGGATCCTTATAGTAATCTTTACAATAATTTCATAAGGAAGTGTACTGATTCCCTTTAAGGTTAAAATGGGAAGATGGGGCACTGTACAGAGGGGGACCAGGAAATGGCAGACATCCTGAACAAAATACTTTTGTTTAGTGTTCATAGAGGAGGGATAAGGGGAGAGCCACAGAAAGGTAAAATAAATTTTGGAAGGAGGGAGGAGGACTCTAGTCCTTTTTGGAAAAGTCCTGAAGGTGGACAGAGCAATGGGGCCAGATGGGGTGCATCCAAGGGTATTGGGGAGCTCAGGGAAATATTGGCTGCACCTCTGACTTTTCTATTTAACAGCTGACTAGATACAGGAGTGATTCCGGAGGACTGAAGGATGGCGGATGTAGTCCCACTACTCAAAAGTGGTAGCAGGGAGGAGGCTGGAAATTGTAGGCCAGTCAGACTGACATCAGTGGTGAGAACGTTTCTAGAATCACTGCTGAAGAAAAGGATTGTGGAATATCTTGAATCCAGTGGGTTACAAGACCCAAGGCAACATGGTTTCACAGTAGGAGGTCATGTCAAATGAATCTGATAGACTTCTTTGACTGGGCGACAAAGGATTTAGACCAGAGTGGAGCAGTGGACATGGCCTACCTAGATTTCAGTAAGGCTTTCAACCCCCATTCCACATAGGAGACTAGAAAATAAACTAGGTACCTTAGGAGTGGGTCCAGAGGTGGTAAACTGGATAAGAAATTGGTTAGGGGATAGGCTACAGTGTGGTGGTAAATAGAGTTCCCTCCAAGGAAGGGATGGTGACCAGCAGGCTGCTCAGGGATCAGTGCTGGAACCAGTCCTCATTAATGCCTTTATAAGTGACATTGCAGAGGAGCTGGAAGGGAAAGTCTACCTCTTTGCAGATGATACCAGCATCCCCAATAGGGTGGACACTCTGGGGTTGGTGTGGAAAAGATGACAAGAGACCTGAGAAAACTAGAGGAGTGGTCAAGGGTATGGCGGCTGGGTTTCCGTGTGAAAAAATACAGAATAATGCACTTAGGGCACATACACCCCAGTGGCAGAGTACAAAATGGATGGAGTGGTATTGACATCCACCAAGCAGGAAAGAGACCTGAGGGTAATCATTTTGGATGACCTATAGGTGGCCAGGCAGTGCAACAGTGCAGTACGGAAGGTGCAGTACAAAGTGGGTGGGGTGGCACTGATTACCACCAAACATGAGAGAGACCTGGGGGTAATCATATTGGATGACCTAAAGGTGGCCAGGCAGTATGACAAGGCAGTTGGGATGGTTAGTGGGATGCTGGGGTGCATAGGGAGGGTATCTCCAGCAGAAAGACAGAGGTGGTTTTGCCTCTGTATAGGTTGCTGGTAAGACCCCACCTAGAGTACTGTGTCCGGTTCTGGAGACCACATCTCTGCAAGGACATAGGCAGAGTGGAGGTGGGCCAGAGGAGGGCAACTAAAATGGTACAGGGTCTGCATAAAAACACTCTGCGAGGACAGAATAAAGGACCTCAGTATGTACACCCTGGAACAGAGGAGGGAGAGGGGGATTTGATAAAGACCTTTAAATACCTTAAGGGGGTAAAAAAGGTACAGGAAGGAAGTATTTTTCAGAAGAAAAAGTGCTGAAGCACAAGGGACATGCTATGTAGCTGGAGGGGGGGTAGTTTCAGGAGCGATATGAGGAGGTACTCCTTCACAGAAAGAGTGGTGGATTCCTGAAACAGCCTTCCGGTGGAGGTGGTAGGGGTAAAAACTGTGGTGGAGTTCAAGAATGCATGGAATAAGCACAAGGGAATCATAGTGGAAAGGAAAGAGGGAAGGGAGAAAGAGCTGTAGTGGGCACAGTCTGTGGTAAGTATAGGTAAGGAGGAAAGGGCTAACTGGATGGGACAAGAGGTCCTTATCTGCGGGCAAATTCCATGTTTCTGTTTCAGCTCACTGTAACAGTGAGGATAAATAGCATACCAGGGGGTCTGATATTCAAAACTTTGCATGGGCACTAACTAGGTTTTGTGCTGGAGCACGATATTCAAAAGGGGCGGTTGCACGGGCAAACAGGGTTAGTTCCCTCACAAAAAATAATGTATGCGGGTGGGCAAAGGGAGGGGCAGGGACAGGAATACCCATGCAGCTCCATATTCAGCGAATAAGGGGTTAGCACAGTCCTGTACAGCACAAATACTGCCAAACCAAACCCCGTCTTACTCTGGGCAACCCTAGTCTCTACCAGAGTTACTGTAGTCAACTAGCAAGATGGTTGGTGGGGCAGCACACTTGCCCCCTGGTGCCCAGTGGCCCCACCCCCTCTTATCACCGACCCACCAACACAGTATAGTATCTCTGGTGGCCACTGGTCCTCCCCTTCCCTGCTCCCCAATCCCTAGACCAGTTATGTCAAGCATACTCCTTGGTGTCCAGTGATTCCCCCCAGTCCTGAATCCCTGGACCCATTCAACCGAGCATACTCCCAAAGAATGGAGGGATGACAGTGCGAGGTTGGGGGGGTACCACTGGACATTAGGGAATATGTTGGGTAGTTGTTTGCCATCCACCATTGCCTACTGATAGTAATCGCACACACAGGACAGGATCTTGTATTTGTTACTGGGCGGGGATCAGTGATGGGGCGCTGCCTGCTGGGGTCTGTTTAATGTAACAGGTCTGGGAATCAGGACTGGGGTACCACTGGACACCAGGGAGTATGCCTGACATGTCGGGTCTGGGGACCAGGGGACCACTGGATGCCAGGGACATCTCTTCCTGCATGGAATAGTGATCGGGGAGGGGGGAACACTGGCCATCAGTAATACTATTCTGTTTTACTAGGCCGCCAAACAGAGAGAGGGGGGTGGGACCAGTGGGCACCAAGTACCGTCCCGTATTATACAGGACTAGGCACTCAGGTTGGGAGGGGTGGATCCATGCAAGCCTGACACTGCTGCCCATGCAAATGAGCCCATAGTGAGCACGCTAATGGCCCCTTAGCATCTTACATGCCCAATGGGTTCCTTTGCATGGGTCCCTTTGAATATGGTGCCTAGCGCTGCAGTGCTATTGGGTCTGGTGCTGCTGTTCCCTGCACAGCAGGGATCCATGCCGAGGCAGCACTACTTGACTTAGCGCTGCTACCAAATGCCCCTATATTCGGTCAGATAGTGCCAGAGTGCTATCCAACTGAATATAGCATCCTCAGAGTCATGGGCATGGGCAAAATGTGGTGCAAAACTTTGCGTTCCACTTTGTCCATTTTTGAATATCAGGCCCCAGATGTGGAAGCTGATGACACTGAGGAGAAGGAGACGGAGTAAGAGGAGACCATGCAGATCCTGAGTCACTCAGAGGCAGTTAAAAGCTTCAGTAAGTGTCTTGTGACTCAAAAGCCAAGCTGACCTGTAACCCAGCACAGAGGTGGTACTTCGTAATCTGCATGGCAAGGCAGCTCGCAAGAGAGTATTGTCACTCAAGCAAAAGTCCGTAGCTGACTTCTTTTTAGAAAGCATAAAAGCAAATGAAATTACATAAAGTCTAACCCCCATCTCAAAATAGTTTTAACAAAGTCCCTACAGTCAGTAAATGCAGTACACCTCTTTTATGACCTAGCTTCATGTGAATGACACATACCCTGTGTGACAGGGAGCTCCTGCCACTCTTGAGGGACGACCTTTTCTTAAATCTGTTGCAACAGTTCTATTTCTTAGCCTAAATTATCCTTTACAATTTCTAGTCCCTAAGGTTGGCCACCTATGGGCATCCCCTTCCTATTCTTAACTATGCTATAGTGTCCTCTTTAATTTTCCTTTTCCCTCTCAGGTCCTCGTACAGGGAGGTTATTGTGGTGACCTCCAAGTGTATATAAAACAGGTTGGGCCAGATATTCAAACTGCTCTATTCTGTGGCGCAAGCCCTTGCGCTGCTCAAAATAGTTGCGCAGGGGTGTGCCAGGGTGATGATCAGCGGAGGTTGCGCTGTGGAGCAACTTCTTTGAATCGCCCCCTGGCCACAGCCACTGTGCATGGCGCAGTGGAACTTGGCGCCACCACAAGTGGTGCAGTGGAGCATTCAGATGCGTGGCATGCAGTTCCATTGCGCCATGCGCAAACCTGCGATATTCAAAAGGTGACATCCAAATTGAGCCATAATTTATGCAAGGCGCGGGGGGGGGCATTTGCATCTAATTACGGCCCCATTTGCATGCCATTATCATGCGGGTGTGCCGATCCCCGACAACTTGCGCCTGGCGCCCTGCCAGGCAGCAGCTGTCGGGGAGCAACGCCCCCTGCAGCCCGATCATGGGCATAACCGAAACGGCCTGATCGTGGGCATAATAGTGTCTCCCCTAAGCCTGATTATGGCAGAACGCCTGCCCCCCATTAGCCAGATCGCTGGCAGAACGTTATTGCCACCTCCCCATTAGCCCGATCGCTGGCAGAATGTTATGTCCCCGCCCGAGCAGCCCGGATCGCGGGCATCAGACATCCCCTCCCCCAAAGTCCAATATCACTGGTGGTCCAGTGGACGCGTATTCATCATGGGCATAACGTCAAACCCACCTGCACCCCAAAAGTCCAATATCCCCTGGTGATCTAGTGGTTCCCACCCCACCCACCCACGGAGCTCCCCACCACTCCACTCCCTCCCGCCAGCTGGCGTGGCCGCAGCACCCCACTCGCCTGATGCCCCGCCACCCGCTGACTGATAGCTCACATATCTGGACTGCCTTATAGAGGGCTGCACGCCTTGGCTCTGCTCTGAACTGGCGGGGCGGCAGCCCTACATGGCAGGGCGGCAGGCGGGTGGGGTGGGGGATGGGTGGGGGCTCCGTGGTGGTGGGTGGGGCCACCAGATCACCAAGGATATTGGACTTTGGGGTGGGTAGGTTTGACGTTATGCCCGTGATCGGGCTTTGCGCGTCCACTGGATCACCAGGGATATCGGACTTTGGGGAGGGACGCCTGATGCCCGCGATCAGGCTGCTCGGGGACATAATGTTCTGCCCACGATCGGGCTATCGGGGTTGAAATAACATTATGCCCGCTGGCCGATAATGGGGGAGAATGACGTTATGCCCGGCGATTGGCTAATGGGGGCAATTTCAGCCCGCGATCGGGCATGGGGGTGCGCCGGGCCGGAATGAGTGGAGGGCCACCACAGTGGCAGCTGGTGTTGTGCTCCTGCAGTGTGGCAGTCACCTGTGGTGGCCTCGACGATCCTTTTTTGGGGGGCGAAAGTTGTGCAGGCAGGTAGGGTTGTGCCTGCATAACTCTGCATGGCCTGGCTGAATATCGGGCTGTGCAGTTTATGCATGGTTCCTCCCCCTTCGGTTGTGCATGCCTTCATTAGCATAGCGCTGTTGCTCAGCATGATTTGGGGGGCGCAACTGCCTACTGCTGAATATCACAGAATGGCGCATTTCGGACTTGCACAGGCACAACCCTATTGCGCATGGCTCAACTCTTTTGAATATCTGGCCCGTTGTGTTTATGGTTGTTGGATTTAGTATGTAATAGCACTATGTCATAAAATACCTTGATATATATACAGTACCTTATGTTTATGAAACCTGTAAATGTTGAAAATACCATGGCACTAGGTGTTTTTGATAATGGTAAAAAGTACTAGGTGACTATTATAGAAATTAAGTTAGTTGTGCTATTTAAAATGTATGTAAATTGCTGCAAACTGAACAAGTCTGAAATGTCATGGTGATTTGCATATATCCCACAATACATTATGGAAGGATGTATGATGTTGTATTTCTTTGAAACTTGATTTGTTGCCAATGCTCTTTGGGGTAACCCTTTTAGCAGTGATTCTGCATTGAGGTTCTTTCATGAACTCCCATTAGTCTGAACCAATTTGCTGTTACCCAGGTGGATCAGATAATCAGGACTGGATTGCAGCTCATTTGGAAGAGCATTTTATGGGCTTTCTGGCTTCAAGAGGTCCTACAACCTTTACTGCCATATTGGTCTGAACTACTAAAGGTTAAGTCTGAATTCAGCCTCCAATATCACGATGGCACAATGGACTGATGTTTTGATTTGTGATGTGTATTTCTGTTCAGTGAAACAATGGACCACTGTGCTTAATCTTTACAGTTTTTATGCAGCATATAAGGGCATCCACTATGTATGCACATTTGTGCTCAGTTCTCTTAGAATTAATAGACGTCTGTCCCACAAAAGGGTTTTATAATCAAATAGTCTTTTGTATTGGTTTATGCTCTAGATAGAATGTTTTTCTACTTTCTAGGTGCACTTTATAATTGTGTAACAGTCTTCCTTTATGATTATATAAAGTATTAATTTGTTTTTATTTTATTTGAAATTTCTCCTGCTTGGATAACCCCATGAGATGCAGCATCTCGTTTTCATGGTGGTGTCAGGAAGGGCAACACCAGGCTGCAACATAACTTAGCACAACAGAAAATCAGTTAAAAATATGTATCGGACAATGGTTGAAAATAGGGCTAATCCCTGATCTGTAGGATCCTGGTTAAAAATAAATGTTATTTAGCATCATCAAATAATACAAAAATATAAGGTAGAAATACAATGTAAAAGCAGATAAAGTACAAAACACAAGTATTACAGGTGACATAAGTGGAGCAACTGTAGTATGAAAAATTGGGCCTGAAATGTATCATGTACTGTGATGGTTGTGGGTGACTCTAGACCAGAACAGGTACAAGGGATTCTCAGGTGGTGGAAGATACTGGTTTTGCGTGCTTGTTGGCTGGTGACGTTGCTAAGCTGAGGGAGGAGCTTATTTTCAGAACCCAAGGGAGAATATGCAAAAGCACTTTGATCAGTCATAGAAAGATGGAAACATAGAGTTTGTCGGCAGACAAGGAATGCTTGGCCCATCTGGTCTGCCCATTTTCCCTACCTACTGTAACACCGCAGACCCTACTTCGTCTCCGGTTTTCCCCCCTTACTTTATTACTAAGGTTCCCTTATACAATCACATGGGTCCAGTGTGCATATATTGTGGAACACATACAAACAGTGGCGAGAAAGAAGTAAGTGCCTCAGCTAGAACTTGAACCCAGGCCACCAGGAATACCGTTCCAGTTGCACTACCAGCTGCGCCACAGAGGCAACTGGAAACTGGGCGTTCCCCAAGCACATTACTCCTTCTCCCGTGTAGAACCTGGTGGTATTCCGGGCAGCCTGAGTTCAAGTTCTAGCTGAAGCAATTACTTCTTTCTCTCCATTGTTTGCATGTGTTCCACGTCTCAGTATTCTGAGCCCAGAATTAAGGAATTTTCTGTCCGCAATTGCATGCAAATCCACCATACCCAGCTCAGCTCTAATGTAGCAGCTGGGCATTGATTTGTTGAATCCCAGGGCATTGTGGAGTATCTGCATGAATGATTTATCTAATCCCACTGATGGGAACAAGGCCCATACCTCAGCTCCATATAGGGCCTGTGTGTTGAACTTTGATCAAATTGCCTCTAACAAAGAGCATAACGTGTCAGCCATATATATAATTGAACCTCTTAAGACCAGATTGAGGGAGGCGGTGGAATGGCAAGATGGCCACGATGCCGTTCCACTCCCTGCTACACTCTGTTTGCTGTTTGTCAGACGATTATTAAAATGCTTTAGTTACATTTTTATGAATGAAACTTATGTTGTTTCAGTTTATTGCCTCTGGGCAAGTGCTTTTTGTGTACTTAAAAAGCTAAAAAGTGCTTCTTTCCTTTGCCCCTGAACAGTCTTTTGGTCGTCTGTTGGCTTTCAGCATCCTAAATGATATTTGCGGAACTGAAGTGAAAGATGCAAAGAAATACAGGACAAATGGTTGGAAGACTCTTTTAAAGATATGGTATTATTGTTTTTGAGCTTTAAACTGAGATGCTCAACTTTGTACTAAAACAATGAATTTCTGAATTGCTTGCGGTCCGGGAGAGTTTACCAGCCACAAGTTCTGATGGCTGTTTACAGCGTTTTTTTCTACCCTGTGAAAATGTGAGTTGAAGCTGGATGGCTTGAGACCTCGTGTGTGTATATGGATAATCACACTGGAAAGTGCTGAAAGGCACAATTTAACCAAATAAAGGTAAATTAATCATGGCTACTAGTGAACTGGTAATGCAGACCTTTGGGAGAGGAAAGAAATTAATTTGTAGTACTAAGCAGTGCTGACCCTTTTTGGTGAAAATGCTTTTGAAGTTCCCTTGAAGTTCTTTTGCAGCAAGGGGCTGCTGTGTTGCTAAAGGTTCAGTACTGAAGATCAGTTCTTCGAGCCTGTTTGAGCTTCTTTGTGCTTGGTATATTACCACTGAACTCTGAAATTAACTCACAAGGTTTGTTCTTTTTTAAGCTAACATGACCAGGAGTATTTCAAGAAAGGTATACTAATAACCTCAATTAATATGTAAACAACATGCTGAAACCTGGAAATGGGTCAAAAAGATTCTATAATTTACTAATTTTGGCCTCCGGTGTGTTGATTTAATGAGAAACCACACATGACTTTGGGAGTTCTACTTTAAGTCTTAGCTTGCTGTGAAATTTCTTACATTGAATTACATGTAAAGGTCTCTGATCAGATCCCCTGATAAACCCTGCTTTTAGTTTGAGGAAAAAAGGAAAATTAGATATATGTTGACTGCTGCAAGTAGATCTTTCCTTTCGGCCTTTTCGATTGTTTTACTGATATGGGCCATAGCCGATGGAGGAACTAAGCAACCAAAGAAACTATTGTTGCTAAAATTAAAAGCATGGTGGGACTCCTTGTTGGAGATTGTCAGTGTTACCATTCAAATAGTCTAGAAAAACGTCATTAATTTCATCATTTCATAAAGTTCTGAATTGAGTTTGTTACCCCACTATTCGAAACGGAGTGTTTCAGACTCCTTGTGTTAAGTTATCTTTGTCAGACTCTGTATTTTAGTCGAGCCAAAAGGTTCATACAGATCCGATAATCTGCTCTGTTATATGAAGTTTATTGAGTCTAAATTCAAATTTAAATTCACATACTGACTTCAGTTGGTGGGACTCCCTTTATGGACTTCATTTGTGTGGAATTGTCTCTAGATTTACAATTGGGGCAGCAATTAGTGGCTTGATGAACACTGCTTTATTAAAAGCCTGGCCTTCATGTAGCACAGTTACTGATGTTACAAAATGTTTAACAATTAGCCTTGATTATCGCTTCATCTAGAAAAGTTTTTTAGGTGGGTTTGAAATTAATGTCTCAGAGGCATGTTTGAAAGTATCAAAAATGTTTTACGAGTGATTGCAGAATAATAAAGTATGAAGTTTTTAAATTTTATAATGTGGTGCACTACTAGGATAACTAATATATTTTGAGGGAAAAGCATTTTTATAAGTCTGGAAATTAATGCTAACTAATAATGAATTTAAACGAAGAAATGTGCTAGCGTTTTTTAAGATAGCAATTTGTTTGCACTGAATTGAATTGCAGTATAGTTTAATGATCTGGCCTAAGTTTTTTTTGGAATTCAATGTATAGCTCGTGAATGAGCTCAATCCAGAGGAAGGGAACTAACAGGTTTTTAGTCTTGACTTTATGACAGGATTAATAGTTGACAGACAAGAATCAGTCAACTAATTCAACATGTACTAACTAAAGTAGGGTTTCATATTTCATGTTAACATTTTGATAACTATTCCTTGATTTTCTGCAATGTCTTCTTTGTGTCCTATGTGTGCAATCTTTTATTAGGTATTTTTTTGATTGTAATGACCATTTGGTCGATCAATAAAGCGTGACTTGACTTAAGGCCAACAATCATGGTTTTAATTTTGGTAGAGATGAAATCAAAATGATTCTTCCAATTCATATTCCACGAAAACCTTGAGCCCACATAACTAAGTTTTAATTGTCTCCAATGGTATGTTATCCAGTACCCACTGATATGTATTCATATGAGCACTGAAGGTGGTAATCTTACTTTTGAAATGTTTACCAAGAGAGATAAGCAGATAGACTCTTTATTTAGGATGTGCAATCCTCTATGCGTGAGTGAGAGCATAACTAAATCATCTGCATAAACCAGTACTGGGTACTTAGTTTGGGGAATTTTAGGATCAGTGTCAGGAAAGTCAAGTGTTAACAAATGATTATCAGTGTAAACAGAAAAAAGAGCGTGTGCAAGTAAACACCCTTGCCTTATACCTTTGTTGGTAGAGAATCTATCAGAGCATTGACCTGTATGCCCGGTTCTCACTTGTGCCCAGGTATTAGAATATATATCCCTTATACTGCCAGTCAAATTTGGACCTATCCCCCCGTCCAACATTATTTCCCACAGACTATTTCTAGATGTAGTGTCAAATAGTGAGTTAAAGTCAATGAAAGCTGCATGTAGTTTCTGGCTTCTCAGCTTGACATACTTTTCGAGTAAATGTTGCAGAATGAAACGAGTATCAGTGGTTGAGAAGCCCTCTCTAAATCCAGTCTGAAATTTATGAGATATCACTTACATCTTTAAGTTCTCTCTTTAATCTTTCATGTAGTACTTTGGAATAAACTTTAGACATATTATCCAAAAGACTACTTGGTCTTACATCTTAGGATCCCGATGATTCACTTTTTTAAAACTGGGAATAATTACTGCACCTCTCCACAGATTAGGAATGTACCTTTCCATAATGCATCTATTAAAAAATGCTGTCAAACAAATGGACCACTGCTCAGCTAAACAGATATATACTCCTGCGGAAATTTTGTCTGGCCCCACAGCTGTTTTAGATTTAAGAGAGGCAATCGCAAGAAAGACTTCTTGCTAAGTAAACAGATTCAGAGATGATGTAGAAACATCAAGAGCCTAAGTTGCCTCTGAGAAGGCATCTGTAGGATCAAAAAGCGTATTTGGGAAGTGCTGAACCCAATCTTTCATACTGCTATATAAAGCAAACTCTTCACTGTATCCATTGCATCCCTTAGCTACAAGGGGCCAAAAGAGTTGCTGATTATTTTCTTGAACAGCAGAAAGCATGCAAGTCGAAGTAGAGTAAATCCACACCATTGCCCCTATCCAGTGTCCTCATCATTCATTTAAAGAAGATTATCAGGCTAGTTTGACAGGACCTCCCTGCCATAGACCCATACAGTTTACTGTCCTTGAGACCATTTCTCTCCAGTGAGTTCACAAGATCCTCTTTGACCAGTGACTCCATGAGTTTCCCTACAACCGAGGTAAGACTGAGAGATCTGTTTTTCCCTGCCTGTTCCTTGCTCGCCCCCAACCATGGAAAAGAACTACATCTGCCACCCTCCAGTCCTTCAGAACTCCCCCATATGTAATGAGCTGTTAAATAGCTCTATCAGGTGTTCAGCCACTTCCACTGTCAGTTCCTTGCCCCCTCCGTGGAGCAGAATTACATCCACTACCCACCAATCCTTTGGAACTACCCCCATATGTAATGAGCTATTGAATAGCCCTACCAGAGGTTCACCCAGTTCCACTGCCAGTTTCCTGATTACCCTCAGGTGCATCCCATCTGATCCCAAGGCCTTATCTGTCTTTTTCTATGTAGCTGTTTTTCCTCCTGTGAGCCCTGGCAGGTGGCTGTGGTCTCTTCTTGCAGGGAGACTCACTTTCTGGCTTTTTCCCATATCCCCATATTGCCAAGCCCGGCCACTCCCCTGTAGATTACCCTCTGCAGCGGGGCCAGGGAGGAGGGCATCAGCATCGCCCCCCCCAGACCAAATCCAGACATACCATGGCCGACCCCCGCAGACACAGGAGCCATCATGGAACCAGCCAGGCTCGATTTTCCACTTTTCTCCCGTCCACCTCCCCACCGACGTGGTGATGTTGGCATGTGTCTCTTGACCCATACTGCCCTCCAGCCACTGCCAAAGGGCAGTCAGTGAGCGGGACAACAGGTCCCCCCAAGAGAAGACAGCAGTCCTCTGGATGCTCGATCCTCTCTCACCCCTGCTGACCCCTGGCGGCCCAAGCATGTTCCTGAACCCGGGTCTCCAGCATGGCGCAAGGTGTGGCATCCAGTGCCTCAACCCTCAGTGCCAGCAGGCTGGCTGTGGTCTTATCTGTCTTTAGGGCAGCTAGCACTCCCCAGACACTGTTACATGTAAATAATGGCAGCCTCATCCCTGGGACCCTGTTTGTGTCCACTTTGATGCCATGCTCTTGCAAGGGTCCCCCCCATCCACTCTAGTGAAGACAGAGCAAAAGTAATCATTTAAGATGGCAGCCTTTTGCTCATCCTCGTCTATCATTCGACTCCATTCTGATATCCTAACTATTCCCCTCCTGTCTTCCTTTTTTCCCTAATATACTGGAAGAAATGTTTTTCCCTGCTCTTGACCCCCTCTGTAATACATAGCTCCATGTCTGCATTTGGCTCCCTAACTACCCTTTTGTCTCCCTATTTCTTAGCAAATATTCACCACAATCTTCCTCCCCTTGCTTTTCTTTGTACCTATAGAAGGCCTTTTTCTTGGCCCTCACTGCTTCTCTGAGCTTGCCAAGAACCATAATGGATTCTTGAACTTGTTTCTTTTGGTTACCATTCTCATTCATAACTTAGATGCTTCAAAATGGCCCCTTTTATTGCCTCCCTCATCTCTCTTCCACTCCTCTTATACTGTCAGCCACAACTAATTTTTTCCAGACCAAGTCTCTCAACGTGTTGAAGTCTGCTCTTCTAAATGAAGGACCTCAGCTTTTGATTGGGGTCACTCCCAAGGGCCACTTCATGCCAAATAGAGCTTTGGTGGTTGTTTCCTACTGGCTTCCCAACTGTCACATCTCCTACCATCTCTGAGTTGGTGAGTACCATACTGAAATTGGACACCTGCCTGGTGGGTTCCTTAACTAGCTGTATCAGTAGACAGTCCTGCAATGTGTCCAGCAAGGCATGACTTCAGGTGTTCCTGGCCACTGTAACATCCCAATTGATGTCCAACAGGTTCAGCTCTCTTACTGCCACTACTTCCTCTTTTTCCACTCCCCTTTCTAGCTCTTCCCTGAGCTCTCTGTCGCTCTCTTTCCCTTGCCCTTGTGGTCTGTATACCGCCAAGTGTAGTTTCTTGTCTGAGTCCACAGTGAGTTACACCTACAGTGACTCCATCTCCCTCTTATTATCCTGATGCACCCATCTTCCACAACCTAAATACCATCCTTGACATAAAGGGCAATGTGTCCTCCTCATTCTTTTCCTCTATCCCTCCTGATCATTGAGTACCCAAGAACAATCGGGTCCCAGTCATCATTTTCTGAGGTCCAAGTTTCTGTGTTGACCACAAGGTCCACCTCAGTGTCTGCAATCTTTGCCTGGAGCCCTCTGATTTTGTTACCCAGGCTTCTGGAGTTAAGGCATACCCCCTTCCATCTAACACCTGAACCCTTTTTTCTATCTATCTGATTTCATTGCTTTTTCTTCCCTGGTCTTAGCTTCTTGTTTTTCAGTGTGGTTTCACACTTTGTGCCCCCCCCCCAATTGTCCTTTCTCCTAGTCCAGTTTGTTCACAATTTCTATCCACTGTGTTGCTACAAGCTGCCAGATATTGGGGAGTACTAGTTATGTTCCCTTTCCTCATGTATATTACCATAGTTCCCCTAGTCGTAGTCTCCTGTGCAGTCAGTTTAATTGTCTGATACAGATGTTGAACTTCTGCCTCATTCTCTGGCCCCCTCTCTTATCAGGTGGAGTCCATCACCCTCGAATAGCCTCCAGTCCCAGAAGTCCTCTCAACCCCCCACAAAATTGTACCCATCTTCTGATACCATCCCATAAGCCACCTATTAAACTGCTTTCTCTTATCCTTCCTTATTCTACTCCCCCCCCCCGTCCCACACAGGGAGGACCTCGGAAAAGGCTAAGGAGGCTGAGTGTGCAGGCAGTCTGTCCCCCAGTGTGTGAAAGTTCTGGTTCACCACCTCCACTGACCAGTTAACCAGATCATTGATACCCAGGTGTACCAGCATCCCCAATTCCCCCCACATCCCTCCCTCTTTTATCTAAATCTGGGATGGCCGATGAAAAAGGAAGGCATCTGACTATCTTCCTCCCATCTGACCCCCTTCCATCATCCTCTCCACACCCCTAATCATTGAATCTCGACCACGAAAACTCTCCTTGTAGACATGCTTCAGTTCGTCTCAGTGGGTGTCATCACTGTCCTGCCGTTTTCCTCCAACAGAGTCAGAGTCCCCCCCCATTGGAATCAGGTAACTAGACCTCCTCTGGGGATGCGAAGTGGCTTGCCATCTGGATTGTGTTGGACTGGACATTCTCCCTGTAGCTATACCTGCTTGCCTTCTACCACCCTCTCCCCACCACTCTCTACACCCTGAACCAGTGGATCTCTTTGGGTGTGGGGTTCAACTGAGCTGATAACGCAACAGAGGTAGTTCTCCTCCTGCTGCCACCATCTGAGAATGGAGCTCCACTAAGTTCCTGCAGATGGGGCAGTACCCCCTCCTACAGCGCATATCCCTAAAGAAGAGTGCCCAACAACTGCCACAACTGCTGCCTCCCCTCTGTACCTCATCCCTATACTGAACTTGTAAATAAAGCTATACCTACAGTAGCTGAATAAGATATGTAACTATCACTTAAATGCAGTTTACAGCCTAAGAGAGTCAACTTGACCTATATCAAGAAAGCAGCAATATCAGCACATCTGCACAAATCAGATGAGTTAATTAAACAAGCAGTGCTCACGCAAGATAGGGTGTTGCTGTAGACACCAACTTTAGCACAGAACAAAGACCAATGTGAGTAGCCATGCTTACCATGATAGTATGTAACAGCAAGCAATGACCTTAGCAGAGAACAGACTACAATATTAGACAAATAGTGCCCACCAAATAGGGTGTAGCAGCAAGCACAACCCTAGCAGAAAGTAAGCTACCAAATTAAACATGTAATGCTCATCGAGATCAGGTGTAGCAGCAAGCAACAAACTTAGCAGGGAACAGATGACTAATTTTACTAGTGACACTCATCCAGCGAGGGTGTTGCTAGGACTCAGTGTAATCAGGATCAAACAGATATGGCAGTGCACTTTACATACACTTCTTCCTGTGTGTTGAAACAGAGTTCCTGGTTGCTGGCTGCCTCTTCTGGCTTACTCTCCCTAACAGACTTTCCTGACATACTCTGCACTCCAGGCCGCAGTGCAGAGGACCACTAGGAAGTAGGGGATTTAAAGATGGAAAAAGTCCAGTCTTCCTCATGTGCTGATTGTCTGCTTGTAGCCCTGAAGGGTGGAATAGAATTTACAGCTCAGTGCCTGGCTTGCTTCCTTGGTTCTGTGGGGATAGTGAACAAAAGCCTACTCCACAAGCTCCAAAATGTCCTCTAAATTGCCCTGAAGCCAGACACAAACGGTGCTGCTGTTTTGATAAACTCCCATTCTCTCCCAGCTAAATCCCTCCCCTGCAGCAGAGCTTTGTGCTGTTTCTGGAGGGAGGGGGAACAAAAGCCTACTCCACCAGCTCCAACGTGTTCCCTGAGTTGCCCTGAAGTTACACACCAGCAGAAGAAGAGAGGAGGTCTTATCACTGTACAGATCGTTGGTGAGACCCCATCTAGAGAACTGTGTCCACTTCTGGAGACCACATCTCAGGAGGGACATAGACAGGGTAGAGGCTCTCTGGAGGAGTGCAACTAAAATAGTATTGGGGGGATCTCAGTATGTACACCCTGGAAAACAGGAAGGATGATAGAGACCTTTAAATACCTCACAGAGCTGAATAACTTACAGGAGGGGCGTATTTTTCAGAGGAGAAGGTGCACGAGAACAAGGGGGCATGCAGTGAAGCTGGAAGGTGAAAATTTAGGAGGGATGTGAGGAGGTACTTCTTAATTGAGAGTGGTGGATACCTGGAACAGTCTTCCAGTGGAGGTGGTGGGGATGAAAACACAATGGTGGACTTCAGGCATGCATGAGATAGGCACAAAGTAGTCTTGGTTAGGAAAGCAGGGTTGGGGGTGTGTCCGGATATCAGATAGAGTCTGTGGTGATGGTATAGGCACGGAAAAATGGGCAGACTATGTGGGCCAAGTGGTCCTTATCTGCTGAATAAATTCTTTTTCAGTGACCACCCCTCAGTATGTTTCTGTGTGCCCATCTTCATGTATGCAAATGACTCTGCCTTTCTGCTACCAGAGACTTGGTCTCCGTGCCTGAGCAACCCTGCACTGTTAATTTGGCAACATCAATCGCTGGTTCCACTCAAACTAATTGTCATTCAATGTCAAAAAAAAAAGTCTACAGGATCTTAGGAAGTTAGCAGCAACTTGCCAGGCTCCCTACAACCACAGTCTTTACCACTCTGGGTCCCCTTGAAGAAGTCACCTACTTCAAATATCTTGGTGTGTGACTTGATCATGTCCCTGATTATTCTTCCCATATTGATGCCATCCACAACAAGCTCCATCATAAGCTTGGCACTCCCACCCAATCAAGTCATGCCTTCCACTGGCAGTCTGCCATGAGATCATCTTCAAAAAAAAACTCCTGTTGTGTGGCTATGTGGATGCGATGTACAGTGCTTCCTGAAAAACATTCTTGGCCATAGTGCACCCCCATTCCATTCTTTCTGCTGTTTTATGTAAAACTTCCTCCCACAGCACCCACCATGACTTTCTGTACTCCAGACTCTCCCTCCCTTCACTTGAGTCATGGTGCCTCCCCATTCTACCTCCTTCCTCTACAAATTCTGGTTCCACTAGCTTCCTTCCTAATTGTTCACACTACCCGCTCTGTCCCCTCCTTTTATTCCCTTGGCTTCTCTGGTTCCTGTGCTGTTTCTGTCCATCACTGTAAAACCTTAGCTGGGCAATCTTCCTTTTCCTCCCACATTCCCCTCCTATGGAATAAACATCCTTCTGCTCTCTGTTCCTATTCCTTTTTCCTCTCTTAAAAAAAAACGTTCTTGACATCTCCATGTACACCTTCTCCTGCAGCTAACCTCCCCTCTCTTCCTTTCCCCATTACCTTTGTCCACTTCTTTTTTCCCCTCTCACCAGGACCCTGCCAGCCCACCTTTTTGTAACTCTTGAGAGTTTGATAATCTATTGGTCCTGCATCTTACTAGCACCATACCTGCCTACTTGCACAATTCTTACTATTGTATATCACATTTTGTATATAGCAATCTCTGCATGCAGTATATTGTATATATTTAATTATATTGTATTGTACTTTTTTGTTTGCTGTATTCCCCTCTCTCCTGTTTTTTTACTCCCCATGGGTCCCACTTGAAAACAGTCATTGACTTAATGTGCATTTCCTGACTAGAAAATTGCAAAATTTTTTCCTGTTTCACTGAGCTGTCTGGTGCTTGTAGGAGATGAGTCTTTCTAATTCTCAAGGAAGAGTTGAAGGTAAAACTGCAGTACAAACAGGATTAACTTGTTCTGTCAAAAAGGTCGCACTTTGAAAATAAGCCTAAGGAGCTACTATATTTAGTGGCGACTGTGAGCAATGATTTTCTTTATAAAGGGAAGAAAAGTAAAAAAAGGAAAAAAAACTTAGTGGGGTGGTACAGTATTGTTAACCTCTGGTAAGTCTGGGAAATTGATGGTCATAGGGGAACCCTCAGCTTCCCTGTCTTAATACTGCAAGATCTAGAGGTCCTGATTAAGCAAATGGCCTGAAGAAATATTTTTTAAGTCTCTGACATGTTATATATCTTGCTTTATGTCTGATTTATCCTGTGTCTCTTCACCTGACATGATGCCGAACTAACTGCCCCACTGTCCTTTGTGGCCAGCTTTGTGATGACGTGAGCAACGGGCTAAGTTACGGGGGATATCTATGTGTCAGTACTTAGTAACTCATTTGAATACTCTGCAACAATGCATTTTTGTGCTTAGTCTACTGGTACTGATCATGCAGACTCAGCCTATACCAGTAGACTAAGTGTGAAAATGCACTGTTGTGGAGTATTAGCATACATTACTAAGTGCTAGCACAAAGATGTCCCCCACGGTGACCTCCTGCTTTAATATATATCTCTTTTAAATGGGGGTCAAATTATGCTATGGACTTACAGCCATTAATGACACCTACATTTTAACTCAAAAACTAGCTCTGTGGTACTTCACATAATTCAATTCTGTACGAGCATATCAATATGACCTTTGTGACCTCCCACCTAAGCATACAATACATGATTTTTATTTAGAGAAAAGATTTATTCTGTATTTGGGAATAGTGTTTCTGTAAAATTAATAAAGTTTAATGTTTTCCCATGTAGTTCATATAATGCCACTCTTTTTTTCTGATTCTAGACGTGCATGCATCACCAGTTCATGTAAACATGATGTTTTTGGTCTCGGATTTAGATATTTGAAAACTCTCCTTTTTTATTGTCCTATGAGGTTGTGACACACGCATGCACTGTATTTAAGAGTGGCTTCTTTTACCATGTTTTATATCATTATATCTGAATGAGCAACACAGTTAAAAGAAAGTTATCTGTTATTTAAGTAAGTAATAACCCACAACAGGATATGGGGTTATTGGGGATTAATCAACACCCCAAGTGTGTTGTGAGGCCCCAGGCCACAGGCTGAGTGCCCTCACAGCACCTGGGGTGTTGCTTAATCCTCAATAACTCCATATCCTGGAGTGGGTAATTGCGCTTATAATATGGGGTTATTGGACTGTTGGGAAAACCTCCCAGAAATCATGGTTTTAACATTGAAAAGTGAGAAACTTTAATAGATGTGGCTCCACCAGACAAAGCAGTGCCATACTGCAAATCTGGAGAAACACATCTCATGTTGTATGCAAACAGCAGCTTGTGTCCTGGTTCCTACAGGAACAATGGTACAATATTGCAGGACTCCACTGACAAACTCGGGGGACAACTGTCCTGCAGACAGTGTGTGTCCCTTGCTCAGTTCAACAGCAGCTGCAGCATTCCACGGAGGAACCCCTGCTGTTGATTAACGCTGACAGTTGCTGCAATGTGCGAGAGGACTGCCGGGGTGCGACTTTGTCACTACAGGCAACCACATTCTGGAGTCGCACAGTGCAAGCACTCAAAACAAGTCTGCATGTGGTGAGTGAACTGTGCGGCTGCCACACTTCACTTTCGCCATCTCTCTCTATCTGTCAGAAGAGGGGTTGGTGCGGCCGCTCAGTGAATTGCTGCAAATCGAACCAGACACCTGACAACAGAGACAGGACTCTGCAGCATTTCTAAATGACATATGCTGCAGTCTCTGTTGCTGACTGTCTGTCTGTCAGTCTCTCTCTCTATGTCTCTTTCTGTGTCTCTCCCTGTTGCTACAGGGGTCACTAGCATGGGGGAACAAGTGAACAGGTGGTGAGTCAGTCAGTGGGTGGGTGGGGCGGCAGATGTCTTGGTCTTTCTCTGCTGCTGCTACTGTACAAATCTGACAGCACAACTGATGAAAGAGAGGACACTGCAGCATTTTTAAATTACATGTCCTGATGACTCTGTTGCTCAGTGTCTCTCTCTCTTGTGCTACATGGCTCAGTGCAAGTGGTGGGGGGGGGGCACGCTCGCAACCGTGCTGTGGCTCTTGACAGAAATCATGGCCATTCATCAGATAAGAACTACTGTGTTTACCACTACCTCTCATTTGATGCCTGTGTCATGTCAGTGTCTGTACTTCACAAGATCCCGGTTGCTGCACTTGCCCACATTCTGTGCTGGTTGTGGTTGCTGCTTTTAATGACTGACGTGATCTTTTACTTTGGCTCCTGAGGCAACAAGTCCTGATTTCGATGAGGGATCTTGCCATAGGGACATCTCACAGCAGCTATGCATATATCAGTGATTAAAGGAGAATTGCACTGAACCTGTAAGTCACTTTTCCCAGTAGATGCATTTTTCATATATTTGATCCCTTTCTGTCATCGTTCCATCTTTACTGGCCTTTTGGTAAACACAGTGGGTGTTTCTGATTAACATACTGCTGGCAAGTGCCATTTTAGAACTGTATGATGTAGTTTATGTTCCTTTTGGGCTGCAGAGTTCCAGAGTAGAATATGAATGCATTGTGGAAACAATGAAAGTTCTTTAACAAGGACATAAAGTACATCATACAGTTCTAAAATGATACTGCCCACCACAGTGAAAAGCAGAAACAACCAGTGAATTTACTAAAGGCCAGTATAGATGGAACAAAAAAATAATATGAACCAGTATTAGAAACCAATCTTCTACAAAAACCACAGGCTTGCAGATTCAAGGCAGTTCTCCTTTAATGCACGGTCACCTGATGCTGCTAGACCAATTGAATGTCTGCTTTTGCCAACCCCATGTCATAAGGATTTTTAATATTTATACGGATGTTGTGTTAGTCTGTCATTTTAATGAATGTTGTGAATATTCAATGATATTGTAATTGTATGTTAATGTGAGCACTGTGATTGGCGAATGGCACAATTTAAGCAAAATTCAAACTTTATGACTCAACCTCCTGACAAAGGAGTGAGGACATTCCAAATGCGCATGGGGTTTTGTTTGCAGTAGGTTTGATATTTTATGCACTGATACATATTTTATATATAAGAAGAGTCTGAATTAAATATCTTTGACAAAATACTCTTTAAATAAGATTGAAGTGTATGACTATACTGTGGTTTTCTCATTGCTGCCTGTGCTCAGAATGTTTAACTATAGTATTCCATAGGAAACAGAATGTTTAGTGTGAGTGATGGCTTCTTCCTGCTAAAAACAAGTATACTGAAGACCGAGAACATAAATGTAACTTTACGTTGTACAGTTATAGCTCATTGATAGTTCTTTTTTTCTATAGAGTTTTTTTCTTTGGCAGCTGGGGGGCTATAGCAGCCATGTCCCCATTTCCCTGAACCTTCCCATCCCCTAGAGACCACATCCAGAGCTGGACCAGGCATCGCAGGTCATGGTGAAACATAGAATTTGACGGCAGATAAGGACCGCTTGGCCCACCCAGTCTGCCCATTTCCCTACCTACTGGATAAGCTGCAGATCCTAGTTAACCAGCAGCCTACTTCTTTCTACCCCAACCCCCCAGAATTGCCTTATGACTATCCCATGCATGCTTGAATTCCACCACTGATTTTGACTCCACAACCTCCTCCGAAGGCCATTCCATGCATCCACAACCTCTCTGTGAAAAAATACTTCCTTAAATTACCTCTGAGCCGCCTCTATCTTCAAATTGTGCCCTCTTGTTCTTGCACACTTCTTTTTGAAAGATACTACCCTCTTGGACTTTGTTGATTCCCTTGAGGTACTTGAAAGTTTCTATCATGTCCCCTCTCCTCCTTTCCTCGAGGCTATACATATTAAGCTCCTTAAGTCTCTCTTCATATGTCCTCCGTGCAGACCCTGCACCATTTTAGTTGCCTCCTCTGGACAGCTTCCATCCTGTCTATGTCTCTTATGGAGATTGGGTCTCCAGAACTGCACACAGTACTCCAGATGGGGTCTCACCAGCTGTCTGTACAGAGGGATAATAACTTCCTGTTTTCTACTGGTGATGCCTCTCCTATGCATCCCAGTATCCCCCAGCCCTCCTTGCTGCCTTCTCACATTGCTTGCCCACCTTTAGGTCATCTGATATGACTACCCCCAGGTCCCTTTCCATTTTTGTTGTTGTTAGTATCTCACCCCCCATTGTGTACTCTTCCCTTGGGTTTTTGTTTCCCAGGTGCATTACCTTGCACTTCTTAGCATTGAATCTAAGCTGCCATACATTTGACCATTCCTTTAACCTTCCAAGTCCCTTCTCATCCTTTCCACCCCACCCTGTGCATCAACTCTGTTGCAGATCTTAGTGTCATCTGCAAAGAGACATATTTTTCCTTCCAGTCCTTCTGCAATGTCGCTTATAAAGACATTGAAGAGGACTGGTCCTATTGAACCCTGCGGTACCCCGCTAGTAACCTCCTTTCTTCTGAGTGGACTCCATTTACTATTACCTCTGTGTCCTATTCTCCAGCCAATTCTTTACCCAGGCTGTCATCTTGGGACCCACTCCCAGGCTGGCTAACTTATATATTAATCTTTTGTGTGGGATTGTGTCAAATGCCTTGCTAAAGTCTAGGTAGGCCATGTCCACAGCCCCTCCTGATCTACTACTTGGTCACCCAGTCAAAGAAATCTATCAGATTCGTCTGGCATGACCTTCCCGCTGTGAATCCATGCTGCCTAGGGTCTTGTGCCCCTCTGGCCTCTAGATACTCGACAATTCTTTCCTTTAGAAGTGATTCCATCATTTTCCCTATCACTGAGGTTAAACTAACAGGTCTATAGTGTCCTGCTTCTGCCTTGCTCCCACTTTTGTGAAGGGGAATCACATCTGCCCTCCTCCAGTCCTCGGGTACCACCCCATCCTCCCATGATTTGTTAAAGAGGGTAGTCAGTGGTGTCACTAGTTCTACCCTTAGTTCTTTTAGAATTCTGGGATGAATCCCATCAGGCACCATTGCTTTGTCCACCTTCAGTTTTAAGAGTTCTTTCAGAACCCTTTCTTCTGTAAATGGGCTGGTATCAACTTCTGTATCCAGAGTGTTACTACTGTTTGTTTTATGTACCTCCCTCTTCCTTTGTAAATACTGAGCAAAATATTTGTTTAGTATCTCTGCCTTTCACATTCTCCCTCTGCCCACCCTCCCTCCCTTTATTAAGCCTCGCTATCCCTCCTTGGTCTTCCTTTGCTCCCTGATGTACCTATAAAGGTTTTATTCCCCTTCTTAACTGAGTTGGCTATCTTTTCCTCAGTTTGGGCCTTTGCTGTTCTGACCGTCGTCCCAGCCTCCTTTTGCTTTAACTGATACAGTGGGTGTCTGAGGTTGAGGAGCAGGGCTTCACACGTCCCCAGCCTCCATTTTCCATTTCCTGAACCTAAGACCCTGCTGCAGCACGGACACTGGTATTATAGTATTTCACTTTAATTCCTCCTTACCGGATTGCTGGTTCAGGAATGACTGGACACAGTAAGTAACTTCTAACAGCTCTAAGGTTTATTCGATAAGCATACAGCAGATTAATCAGCAGGCCTCAGTCATGGAAAACTACTAACACACTTTGCTTGTGCACTTTCCAAAACACATGTAGTACACACCAGACATACCATTAGCCCAAAACTGCAGGGGGTGCATGAACTGAACCATTACGCCATTTTACTGGATATGTTACCATATACTGCAGGTTTGAACTGTACTAAAGGCACACACACCAGGACAAACTGCGATCCCCTCTCTTTACCCCACTTGTGCTTGTACTATCACCAGGACTTTACCTTGTGGCAGTCAAGGGCCAAGCCAGCAAGACTTCCTTCCCCAGCAGAAAAGCGTAGTCCAGAGGATGCTCGATCCTCTCCCACAACAGCCGACCCACAGCAATTCGAGTCTGCGCCTGTACCCAGGTCACCGGCATGGCAAGCAATAGAGCTACCTCAGGGCCACTGGACTGGCATGTTTAAAAAATATGTATTTTTTATGTAAAGGGTTAGAGTAGAAATAGTTAGATACTAAGGACTAACATGGCATCATCAATGTACTGTGGGTCTAAGAGATTAGGATATTTTTTTTTACCAGGAGAGACACACTAAGCTGAAAGCTTATTTACAGGTGTGACCTGGGAGCACAAGGAAGTTAAGTAACTTTCTCAGGGTCACACAGTATGCAGGGGAGGGGGCATATGGATATAGTGGGGATATGCGGCAGCAATGAAAAAACTCACATTATCACAATCCAACATTTGAGAATTTTTTTTCACTTAAACAAAGTGGGCCGGAATTTCAAAGGCCTTAGATTGATGCAAGGTGCTTGCGTTGAACAGGTCTGACACAAAGGCACCTTGCGCCAAGGGCTGCGCCAAGTGTGAATTTCAAAGGCTGTCTGCATCACCCAGCAGGCTGCCTGCATCAGAGTGTGCTAGCGCCCACCTTGTGCCACGAAAGTGGCTGTGGCATGGTGCTAGGGGGCTTGCAGCAGACCCAGACTGCCGCAGCCCTCGGATCCGGATTTTCAAAGACCCTCCCAGGAACGAAGTGCCAAGTACCCTTAGACCAGTGAGGGGCTGGTCTAACGGTACTTAGACAGCTTCTGGGGAATCGTCCAGTATGTGCCACTGTGTGGCCTGCCCCGAGCTATCCCTGATGGGTGATCCCTGGTGGTCCAGTGGCCCCCCCCGACCCCTGTCATGATTCGGCTAATTCACTTATGTATGTTAATTCTCCATTAGGTAGTTTGTCTTCACATTCTCCACCTTCTCCTATTTCTCGATTTGGTATTAAACATAGCCAGCCGCTGAATGAGACGCTTGTGTGTACTGTGGCGTGCGCGCACTGACAGCTCATTCGGGCGCCGGCTGTGGTGGCTTATGGAGGGCTGCAGCCGGTCGCTGGATCGGGGTATGGAGGGAGGTGGAGGCAGTGATGGGCACTACTTGTGGGGGGGGGACTAGCCCGCCAGGGTACCGGTGTGTGTTGTGGCACAGGTGCTGGTGGCACCATTGTGTTGGGGGGGCTGTGTCTGGTTGCATGCCCCTGTCTGTGGGTGCTGCAGACTCCCTGCTGCCGTTGCGGCATTCTGGGTGAGTGCGCCATACATTTGGTGCAGCACCACCTTTGCTGCAAGTCGCTGGACTTTGGTGCCGGGACCCTGTAGAATTGAAATTCGGGCGCAGGGTCCCGGGTGCACTGCACTCGGTGCAAGCTGCCATTGTCGCAGCTTGCGTCGGGGCTTTGAAAATCCAGCCCAGTTACCATTGCTTGTAAATGCTACTTCTAAAAATAAAACACTCTGGGTCAGATTTTCAGAAGGCACAATGGCAGGCTGAAATGTATGCTCTGCTGCATCTGTGCCCGAACATTTGCATTTGACTCACCTCACTTCTGTTTTTAAAGGATCCACCCATTTGTGAGAAAAAGTCACAAGTTACATAAAAATATATGATGCCGCTATCATTTTTTATGCAAATTTTGCTTTTGTAGATGCAACTGTATCTGAACTATTGGTAGAGTTAGATAATCAAACAGATGTCTGATCAGTCCAAATGGACATAGTGAATTCAAAATAACTGCAGATGGATCTTTTCAAAATCTGTCTATTTTTAAAATTTCCATTGATCTTAAATGTGTAGATATTTTATCACCGTTGGTGCTGGTTACGTTGTTTGCGATCTGTTGTAAACACTGTATGGTGTGCCTTATCAGAAATACATGGATTGCTGGATGGAGGCCTTCTTGGGCTGAAATGACAGTATTTTCTCTCCAGTGCTATGTCTCTGGTGTTTTATCCTGACATTGTTTCTTCTTTCATGTTTCTTGGGATAACCTACAGCTTTTTGGTTTGGAATGGCATTGTTTATTAGAAAATATATTTTTATTAATACATAGAAACCTTGCTGTGACGTTCAAATATATTGCTGTAAAGACAATCACAGTGCAATAAAGGTGGAGTATTGTGTATTTTATAATTTGTTGCCAAGTATTATAGGGAACACCTTTACTATATTTACTAGAAGGAATACAAAACAACAGACAGTATGGGTTGCGACTTTTTACCATCCTCATTCTCTCTTACTCCAGGCTCCAGTGTGACATCATCTCACTGAGCTGTTCAGGGCATTCTGGCCTATGTAGTTCACAGGGAATATAACAGTCTGCAGTGCAGCATAGTAAACTTTGCTTTACCATGCAGTAGATATCATTATAAGAAACAGTATATAACACTTCCTCCCCTTAAATCTGAGCGCACTAGATCCCATTAGTATATTTTCTTTCTTTTTAGTAATGTAACTTTAACCAACAATTTAACATTGAACAAACAGTTTATTCCTCACTATACTGACAAGGTAGAGGTAGACTGCTGTGACCTTGTAACAAGTTCAGGGGATTGTTCTGCCCTATGGCTAGGAACTTGTTCTCAGATCTGACTTTTAGAGATTCAGTCGGTCTGGAGATTTACAAGCTGTTACGGGATAATGTCTTTCAAGGTTAGGCCCATCGCCACCAGTTGTTACCAACACATCCATGTTAGTATGAACACTCCCTGATGAAAGTTTCAGTGGAGCTGCTTCTGGTGGTGCTGCTGTAGGATTCACAAAATAATCTGTCTCAGTGACAGGATCTGGTGTGCTTCCTATTGGCTTCAGAGGTATTGTGATCATATCTCTCATTACCTGGAAGATGTAGCACTTGTACTTTGGACAGTAAAAAATGGTTTATATGTACTTTGTACACTCTTGAGCTAATCTGAACCAAATAAACCAGAAGCCCACCTATCCTTGCAGTAGTTCCACTCCCCATTTTTCCTTCCCCTCTAGGAAACAACATACTTTCCCCTTGTCCTGGGGTTTGAGTTCTCACAGATTTTTCTGATCCTTGTCACGCTGTGCTTTTTGCCTCTCTTGCTTGGTTTTAGTAGTTCCCCAGTGGCTTGGCATAAGTAAATTAAATTTGTTTGTGAGCTGACATTTCAGAAACAATTCAACTGGTGGACAACTGGTAACTAAATGTGTGGTGCCTGGCTACATAAAAAGGAAGTTTGCCAGCCAATGTTGCAGTGACAGTTTGGCCGTGCCTTGGTCTACAGTTAGTATTTGCTTTGTTATGCCTTTTTTTAGCATTTACACACATTGTCCTACAGTCCTATTTAAAGCTGGATGGTAGGGAGGTACACAAGTATGTTTAATTCCATTGGAATTAATGAACTGTTGAAATTGTGCTGAGGTAAACTGGGGCCCATTATCGGACATCACTTCCTCAGGCAAGCCGTATGATGCAAACAGATTCCGTAGTGCCTCTGTGGTCTTGGCAGGTGTTATTGTGGACACGGAAATCACCTCCAGCCATTTGGAATAACTGTCCACAATGCTGAAGAAATAGCCTATTTCTTTCTCAGCCAAATCAATATGGATTCTGTGACAGACTCATGTTGACCATTTCCAGGGATGAAGGGGTGCCACAGGTGGCATGTTCCAAACCATCATGCACATTCCTCAGCTTTGCACCTTCTGCTGAATGTCTTTGTCTAGTCCTGGCCACCAGAAGTAACTACGCTCTAAGACCTTCAATGTGCACAACCCTGGGTGTTCACTGCGCAGTAACATGCAGTCCCCATAGTATGCAGCCCTGCTCTGTTTACAAATGATCTCTTCACATGAAGTAAGGAGTTAGTGCCTCATCGGTCACACAACCAGGCCAGCCATTTAGGGTGAGTTCCCACACATGTGAAAGAATAGGATTCTTATGCATTCCTTCTGTGATATCCCTTGATGACACAGATGGTTCTCCAACACAGAAAAAGAAGAAAATATCTGCCTCTTCAGCTAGGGTTGCCTGTCCTTGGCATGGCAACCTGGATAGTGCATCCACATTACCATGTTCCCCTGATTTCAGATATTCAATATTGTACTAATAAGCAAGCAAAATGAATGGCCATCTTTTCATCCTTACAGCTGCGAGTGTAGGTATTGCTGAGTTTGGGCACAAAATTGCCATCAGAGGCTTATGGTCAGTAACAATTGTGACTTTATGACCATAAAGATATTTGTGAAATTTACAGAAGAACATAAGAACATAGCCAGCAGAAGGAGACCACATTGTCAATCATGTCTGCTCAATTTGTTGCAGAGTTCTGGTTTTACCCTTACACCAGTGTTTTACGTACTCCAAAAGTTAACCCAAGAGTCTCTTTTTCAATTTACGCATAGTTCCTTTCACTGCTCGATAAGATCCTTGATGCAAATGCAGTAGGCCTTTCTTTGCCATCTTCTATTACATGGGATATCACTGCCCCCATCCATTATGGTGAGGTATCACAGGCTAACCCCAGTGACATCTTCGTATCATAATGTACTAAGAATTGACTGTTTAAAAGTTGCTGTTTGCATTTACTGAATGCCGCTTCACATTCACCTGACCACTTCCAAGGCTTATCCCTCTGAAGTAGCTCATGTAAAGGTTTCAAGGTAGTTGTCAGGCCTTCCAAAAACTGACCATAATAGTTCAGTACTCCAAGGAAAGGTTGAAATTCAATGAAATTTGTAGATCTGGGCACTTTCACTGTGGCTGTAACCATTTCTGTAGTAGGTTGCAATCCTTCCGCATCCACTACATGTCCCAGATATTCCACCCTGGACAGTAAAACTTACATTTCTCCAGCTTCACCTGGACCCCATAGGACTCAAGCCAGGTAAGCATTTCATCCAGTACCTTTAAATGTTCCTCTTTTGGTCAGCCTGTGATCAAAATGTTATCTAGGAAACTCACCACATGATTCAGTCTATGCAAAATGTGGTCTATTACTGAGTGGAAAATCGCAGAGCACTAAAAATGCCACATGTTAATCTGTGCTGTCTGTACAATCCCCGATGGGTGGTTATAGTCAGATACTCCTCAGAATCTGAGTCCAATTCAAGTTGCTGATATGCATTTGACAAGTTCACTTGTGTGAAACTGACCCTACCTGCCAGAGTGGCAAACACATTTTCAGCATTTGGAAGTGGTTACGCCTCATCATCAATACATCGATTTATAGTGACTTTATGGTCACCACATATGTAAAGTGTATTCGCAGTGTCAATGGCTCAGCAGGATGCACACTTGCCTCTGAGGCTGAAAGATCAGAAGGCTGTGGGTTCTATTCCCACACCAGGCACTTGGGTTAAATCCTATTACTGACACTGTAGTGCAGCATGAGGGTGGTGCTGCATTCCTGAGGTGCAGTCTTTCAGATGAGACATTAAACTGAGGTCCCAGCTGCCTGTACTGGTGGTAGTTCTGGTGGATGTTAAAGATCCCATGGCACTTCTCGAAAAGAGCAGGGGAATCGCGTCCTGGCCAAATTTCCCCCATTCACACCCCCCCCCCGCAAAAAAATACCACCAACAGCTTAAAATCTGGTTAAATTTCTGTTGGCATCGATCTGTATCCCCCTCCCCCTGGGACGAGGCTGAACATAGGCAAAGAAATTGTCTAGTTCTCCTTCCCGGTCAACAAAAAAAAAAACTAAAACTAACTAAAAGGGACTTGTCTGATTTAGGTATAGGTACTACCACAATTGGTGCTGCCCATCTACTTCGCTCCACTTTGGAAATCATGCTGCTGGCCTCTAACCTTGATGACTCTCTATCCACAACCTGGCAAAGACCATAAGGCACAGGCACAGGCCATGGCTTGTAAAACAAAGGTTCTGCACCATGGTTGCAACTTTATTTTTGCTTTAAAGTTCTTTATGGGCCCCAAAACATTCCTCAAAGTCTGCTTTATGGTACATCAAAATCTCTTTTACTGTGCTACTCTGTGAAGTCACACTCTGTGCCACCTGGAAAATATTTGACCCGTTTAGTCCGATATGTTAAAGCCAGTTCCATTCCAGCAATGCTGGCCTATCTTCCTTAGCTATAACCAGTGTCAAAACAGTCGGCTACTCTCCATACTGTATATAACTTGCACTTTTCAGAAAAAGAGACGGGCAAGAACAAGGGGACACAATTTAAAGATGGGGGGGCAGTTCTGGGGCAATGTGAGGAAGTATTTTTTCACAGAGAGGGTAGTGGATGCATGGAACAGCCTTCCTGAGGAGGTTGTGGGGTCTAAAACTGTGGGAGAATTCAAGAATGCATGGGACAGACATAAGGCAATTCTTGTGGGGGGTAGGAAGAAATAGGCTGTTGGTTAACTAGGATCTGCGGCCTATCATGTAGGTAGGGAAATGGGCAGACTAGGTGGGCCAAGTGGTCCTTATCTGCCGTTAAAGTCTATGTTTCTATGTTTTTACTTTTTCAAGTAAAAGAGTCTCCTCTCCCAAGTAAGTTTTGAGTTGCAGTGAGGTGCTCTCTAAAGGAGTGTGGGACAACTTTTTGTTTGTAGACTGTCTCTGAAACTATTGTTCTAGGGACATGGATATGTTGTTCATCCACACTGTCTGGCAGGTTCCTTACCGCTTTAAATCTTGCTGGAAGGTCTTCAAGCTGGCTCCTCCCACCCACCCGGGTGGTAAAACTCTTGGCTCCGCCCCATGACGCCAGATATTCCTTACCGCTTGGAAGCTCAGGTTCCCTCCTTAACGCTCTGCGTGTAGACTGGATCCTAATTCTTCGGTTCGTCTGAAACTTATTTTAAATTTTTGAAGACTTCGGTCAACTTTCTCCCTTGTGGCTGCAATGGACAAATCGACTCCCGGATTTCGGCGGTGCCCTTGTGGGCAGAAAATGTCCAGGATGGACCCGCACTCCACGCGGCCTACTGCCTCGACCTAGAACACGACCCGCGGGCCTGCGAGTTATGCCGTCTGCCGGGCCAACGCCCTGAAGCATCACAATGCCTAGTTACAGCTTGGGTGCCCCGAGAAGCACTACCACCGGTGAAGTCGGAGAGGCCTGCTAGCGGTTACCGCAGCGGCTGGCCTGGCTGAGCAACTCGAGCAGATGATCGCCTCGAGGAGGAGGTGTGCATCTAGCCGCATCTTCCTCTTCTCGGTTGTGGCATTTATCCCGCCTCTGGGTACTTCATATTCAGCTTCTTTCAAGAAGCTTTGCCAATCCTTTCCATTAAGGAGAGGGGCCATGGACATTCTTTCTCGGCCCAGCATGACCCATGTTCATGTCGGCGTGTGGAGCGGAGAGGTCCTCCCTGGGAGAACCAGACACTGCTCAGTCGAGGCTGCGCAAGGTCGCTTGTTTACGGTCCCCCGGCCAGGCAGCGGCCGAGGCACCGCCTGGCGCGGGATCAAGATTTTTTCTCGACCGATCGGACGGGCTGTCGACTGGTGAAGCCGAGCAACCTTTCTTCACAGGTTCCCCGTGGAGACCGAGGACTTCCTGCGCCCGTGCCGCAGTCCCTGGTTAAGGCTTCCGAGCTGAGGGAAGAGCGGGTGTCCCCCGCCCTTCCCAGACCCATCCTCGAAATGCCGAGGATCTTGGTCTCAGTCTCGGACATCGTCTCGGTCCAGCCGATCCCGCCAACATCGGCGGTCTCAGTCTCGGCCTTAAGTGGTGCGCGCTGCCACTTGTCCTCTTCCTCCTCGGAAGAGGAGAGGCTTTAGCGCAAGTTGTGTTGATGCTATTGCGGACCTGATGTGGCAGCAGTTACTTGTCTGGGAACAAGCCGACGCTGTCACCTTGACGCCATCAAGTGGCTGTCACACTTGAGCGTCAGCACCCCTCGCTGTAGCCAAGGTGCCCAAGCCTGGGCTGGTTGTTCGGCCAAAATTAGCTGCCCCACCGATTGTGGTGGAACCTCCGCCCCCACAACCGAAATCGGGGGCGCCGACCAAGGACTGTCGGTCGGCTCAGGGCCTGCCCCACAGGTTGTCAGTCACCCTCACTCCCGACCATCCTTGGCAGGTAGAGGGTGGCTCAGGTCCCAGGCTGTTCTTCGCGGACTCCTCGGAGTCCGACGATGACTCCTCCCTGTTCTCCAGGCCAATTGACCTGGAGTCCTCCGGGGACCAGTTGATGGACGAAAGCCCGTCGTCCTTCATGGGTTTGCTTCAGCTCATCTCAGAGTCCACCAGGATGCAGCTCAAGCCCGTATCCAAGCGGGCCAAGTATCCCCTGATGGAGATACTGGACTGAGGGGATTCACCCATGGAGGCCTTTCCCGTAGCTGAAGCCATTGTTGGCCCAGCCCTGGAGCTCTGGCAGCAGCCTGCTTCCTGTCCTGCGCCTTCAGCCAGGATGGCCAGGAAGTATGCAGTCCCTGCCGGTTCTTTGCGGTTTTGGACTACCCTCTGCCCGAGGGGTTGGTCACCGACAAGCGTTTTCGGCGTTCCAGGAGCGCTAGGGATGTGGACAAGCCCCCCGACAAGGAGTCCAAAAAGCTGGGCTGTGCCGGGCGCAAAGTGTACACTGCGTCCTCCCTTGGCCTCCGCCAGGCCAGCTCGGCTGTGCTGATGGCACACTTCTCCCACGCCCTCATGGGCTCCCTGGATGAGGTGATCCCTCATCTCCCGGCTGACCTGCAGATCACGGTCATGCAGGTTTGGGACCAGGATAGGCTGGTGGCTAAACAGCAGCTCCAAACGGCTCTGGACATTGGAGACTCCTGTGCCAGGTCAGTTGAGGCCATGGTGGCCATGCGCCGCAGAGCATGGCTGAGGATATCCACCTTCACGGCGGATACCCAGCACAAAGTGGCGGATGTCCCCTACCTGGGGACCGATCTCTTCGGCCCTGGAGTGGAAGGTCACCTCCAGCGGATCGAAAAGTCCAGTGCCACTCTGGACTCGGTCACCTCCGCCCAGAAGGACAAAGGCCGCCAACAGCAGCAGTACAAGTCCTTTCATCCTTCTGCGCCTGCAGCACGTCTGGCCCAACAGCACCAACACCAGGGCCAGCAGGCTCGCGCCTGGCATCCCAAACCCAAGCCCGCGGCTTCCTCCAACAGGAAGCAGGGAGGTAAAGGCCCAGGAGGTCTCTCGGCTGGTCCCTCCTCTAAGCCTGCCCAGTGATGGGTTGAGGGGTGACGCCCCCAGCCTCGTCACTCCCCCCTGGGTTCCCCCCATGGGGGGACAGCTCCGCCACTTCCTTTCCGCTTGGTCCGTTATCACCACGGACCGTTGGGTGTTGGAGATGGTAGGAAAGGGCCTGCCCCTGGAGTTCGAGCAGTCCCTGCCCTTCTGAGCCGTCACCCCTTGGGGAGCTACAGGGTCCGCAGCCTCTTTGTAGGCTCGCCGAGCCGATATCGCCCTGCTCCTCGAAAAAGGGGTGATCAGGAAGGTGGCGGATCCTCCTCCAGACCTGGGGTTTGTGTCCAGGTACTTCCTGGTCCCAAAACGGACGGGGGGCTGGCGCCCCATTCTCGACCTGCTTGATCTGAACAGGTTCCTAAGGTCTCGGACCTTCAGGATGGTCACTCTGGCTCAGATAAGCCCATCCTTGGAATGAGGCGTGTGGTTCTGTTCTCTGGACCTTCAGGACGCGTTCTTTTACGTCCCAATCCGTCCGTCCCACCAGAGATTCCTCCGCTTCGGGGTGGAGGGGTCCCTCTACGAGTTCCGGGCCATGCCCTTCGGCCTTTCTCTAGCTCCCAGGGTCTTCACCAAATGCATGGCAGTGGTGACAGCATTTCTGCGGCGCCGAAGGTTCCAGGTGTACCCCTTCCTGGACGACTGGCTGATTGCAGCCCCCTCCAGAGCGGAGGTGGAGCGGTCCAGAGATCTGGCCCTCCAGGTTTGTTCTCAGGTTGGCCTCCTCATCAACGAGGCCAAGTCGGAACTCATGCCAAAGCAGGTGATAAAATTCATCGGGGCAGAGCTCGACTCCCAGTGGACAGGGCCGAGGTTCTTTCCTCCTTTGCCCATTCATTTCAGGTTGGGCAATCACGTCCTGCCCGGGACTTCCTGTGCCTCCTGGCCCTCATGGCGGCCTGCACCAGCGTGGTGCGTTGGGCCCGCTGGTACATGCGTCCCCTTCAATGGGAGCTGGCCAGCCAATGGTCACAGCACTTCGATCCTCTGGATCTGCTAGTGACAGTGACCCAGGGGATGTGTAACGCTGTCCAGTGGTGGACCATTCCAGCACATCTGCAGGAGGGCATCCTGTTTGTCCGCCCCGAGCCGACAGTCTCTCTATCGACCGATGCCTCTCTGATGGGTTGGGGTGCCCATCTGGGGGAGCACAGAGCACACGGCCTCTGGTCCCCTCGGGAGTCCCGATGCCACATCAACCTGCTGGAGCTTCGAGCGGTTCGTCTAGCCCTCACCGCCTTCGCTCCGTTTCTACGGGGTCAAGTGGTTCAGGTCCAGACGGACAACACCACGACCATGTACTACCTAAACCGCCAGGGCGGGACGCACTCCATGCCTCTGTGCAGGGAAGCTCTCCACATTTGGTCACTCGTGCGCAGCCTGGAGGCGGATCTCCTTGCCATTCATGTGGCAGGAGCCTCCAACACCATGGCCGATGCCCTAAGCCGGATAGGGGCTACGTCCCACGAGTGGTCTCTCCTGCCGGAGGTAGTACAAGATCTGTTCTCCCACTGGGGCACGCCTCAGGTGGACCTGTTTGCCTCCAGGGAGAATGCGAAGCTGAGACTGTTTCATGCCCGCCCCCCTCAGCAGGGCTCGCTGCAGGGGGATGCCTTTTCGAGGCCGTGGACCCCGGGTCTCTTCTACGCCTTTTCCCCATTTCCCCTTGATCCACAAGGTGCTTCTCAAAGCGAGGAGGGACAAGGCGCAGGTGATTCTGGTAGCCCCAAACTGGCCCCGCCAGTTCTGGTATCCAGATCTCCTCAATCTCAGCTCCAGTCTCCCGAGGCAGCTTCCAGCCTGCCTGGACCTGATCTCAGTCAATCAGGGGAAGGTATTCCATCCGGACCTTCAATCCCTGCGCCTGACAGCCTGGTTCCTGAGTGGCTAGAGTTCCAGGCCTTGGGTCTTTCCAACGAGGTCCTCAACATCGTTGAGGCGTCCCGTAAGGAGTCGACCAGAAAATGCTACGCCTTCAAATGGAAGAGATTCTCCATTTGGTGTCAGGGCAAGGGCCCGATCCTTCCCTCCTGTTCCTTGGCAAGCATTCTGGACTACCTGTGGTCCCTTTCTCAGCAAGGGCTTGATGCAGATGACCCTTAAGGTGCACCTGGCAGCCATCTCTGCTTGCGGGCGTGGGCGGGAAGCAGTCGGTGGCGCAGGGAGAAGGTGGTCGGGTGCTTTTCAAAGGCCTTGATCACATATCCCTTCATAAAGTAGAACCTCCACCCATGGGATCTACTGCTAGTATTGGCTAAGTTCATGGGCAAGCCATTCGAACCGATGCACAGGTGTGACATCTCTCACCTGTCGTGGAAGACCGCCTTCTTGGTGGCTATCACGTCCAGCCAGAAGGATGGGAGAGCTCCAGGCGCTTTCCATCGAGTCTCCTTATCTGGTCTTCCACAGGGACAAGGTTGTCCTGCGCCCCAACCCGAAATTCCTTCCGAAGGTGGTGTCGGAGTTTCACCTTAACCAGATGTTGACTCTGCCGGTGTTCTACCCCAATCACACCTCGGAGGCTGAATATAGGCTCCATACTTTGGACCCTAGAAGAGCGCTTGCTTATTATAAGGAGCGGACGGCTGAAGTTCGGGGAAAGGTTCGCCAGCTGTTTGTCACCTACGCTGAAGCCGCACCTGGCAGACCTGCAGCCAAGCGGACAACGCTGGCTTCCAGCGGGCTAAATCTGGCGTCATGGGGTGGAGCTGAGAGTTTTACCACCCGGGTGGGTGGGAGGAGCCAGCTTGAAGACCTTCCGGCAAGATTTAAAGCGGCAAGAAACCTGCCAGATAGTGTGGATGAACAACATATACCATTCCTAGAACTCCTGTTGCAGGTGAGTAACCTGTATTTACTGTTGCTCCAATGTTCAGCTGCATATTCACAAGTGTACTATCTAAGTGCATTTTAGTATTTATCCCTTTTTCACCTTCACTCATTGTGTACGCTGCAAATAGCCCAAAACGGTCATGTTCATCAATGCTGCTTATCCTAAACTGTCCTCTACACAGTGTGCTACAACTCGTACCCTCCTATTTTTACAGCTGTGTGCAAAATGCCCAATTTTCAGACATGGGTGGCATTCTTCATTTTTAAATTTGCATATGCTAGGTGAATACATCCCACCACATATATAGCAAGCTTGCTGACTTCCCATGTTTGTATTCTTTTTTGGACATCACTCCTTTTTCAGTATATTCGCTACTGGAGGATTGTTTAGCTGCAGTAGCTGCATTGCCCCACACTTTATGTACACTACCAGGCTGAAAAACTATCTTCTGTGCAAGCTCCTGTGTATTTTTTGAGGCCAATTCCATGGCTAAAGCAATTTCTGAAGCAGATTGGAAAGTCCGGACCTTTTCAGACAACAGACGTTTTTGTGTTGATTCACTTTTGAAACCACATACTGATTTGTCTCTGTGTGTTTCACTCAGAAAAGATCCAAACTCCCAGTTTGTAGAATGCTGCTTTAAGGCTACAGTATAACTGGCTATTGTTTCACTGTCTTTTTGATCTCGATGCTAAAATTGAAAATACTGAGAGTCTCAGCAAGCTGCAAATATGGTTTGTCTTTCGTTTTTTCTGGTGCTATTAAATTATTTCAACAATCCGTAAGTGTGGGGTCCAGTTACAAACTGGAAAACACTTACTTGTTTTTCCACTGATATCTCGTTTGCATCCATCCCGCTCCAGATAGGAATCAAAATCCTCTTATGTCTCATCAAACTCTGAAATACTTCCAAGCTGAGCCATAGTGGTATAGTGTGCTGTTCCCTTTTTGGCAAGTATACTTTCCAAGAGAAAGTCAGTCACCACCCCATTGCCAGAAACTGTAATATATTTACTTGAAGTAATATAAAACAACAGATACCATAAGTTGCAACTTTCCACATTCTCTTTATTTCTGTCTCACTCCAGTCTCCACTATGAAATCATCTTACTGAACCCTGCATGGCATTCTGTGCTATATAGTTCACAAAGGTAGTTTTACTAGGAAAGCCCTTGGAGAGCCTGTTGGGGCTAAATCTTTTAATCACTTCTGTATTGGAGTATTTTTAATGGTGTTTTTTTTTTTTTATCACAACATTGTTTTGTCACCACCTCCGCAGACCTGGCAGAGCAGTGACCCCGAAGGGTACGTCATCCGCACATTGGAGCCATCATGGGTCCTGCTGGGTCCTGCGGCTTCCTCTCCTGTTTTTCCTCACCCGCACCCATGCAATGGGTGCAGCAGCTGTCTCCACCTCTGCAGGAGGCAGCCAAGCACCGTGGCCAGGCCGAACCCCTCTTTGTTATGCTGATGCATGTAGCACAAACCCCCCTCCTTGAGGAAGGAGAGCAGTTCTCCAGACGTTCAATCCTTACCTCCTTCGGCCAACCCCCGAATGACCCGAGTCCGTTCCTGAACCCGGATTGCCGGCGTGGCGCGAGGTGTGGCGTCCAGTGCCTCAGTGCCACTAGGCCGGCATTTAATGGTGTTTTAAACTGTAAAATGATCAGTCTGTGACCCTTGACCCCCCAAATCATGGGTCTTCTGCTGTAATAACTTTACAGTTTCAAAAGCCCTTTGGAGCTCTCCTGTGTTGCTATTTTACCTTTTTAAAGGCAGGGTACAACCGTAAAAGCAGACTTTAAGTTTTTATAAAAAGAAATTAGTGAAACATGAAGTAACAGACCTCCACTTCCTGCTCTGAGCAAATAAAAGGACTGCCTCTGTGAGCAGAGGCGAGCTCAGACTAGAGGTGACACCCAGGCAGAGGCAAGTGCGTCTGCTTGCATCAGCCAAGGAACAGGCCACGAACCCTGCAACATTAAGTGAAAAAAATCAACCATGTAGTCTGCTATATTACAAAAAGGGGATTATAATATCATAGACTCAACAGGAGATGTATTAAAACTACTGTGTAGAGAGGGGTCAATAGCACCATGCATAAAATGTAGCATGTATGCAGGGAAAACAATGCTTACAAACGCTGAAGTTTACAATTGCATTAAATGGTTAGCCTATGAAGAATTACAGCAAAAATGAATAGCACGGAAAATGAATTAGAATATGCAGTTGAAATAAAGAACATGGAAATGTTTATAAACACATTAGAAACTGAATCTTTGATACTACAAGAGGTACAGGTAAACAAAAACCAAAAAAAAGATCAAAAGACAGAGAGAGAGATAGTAGCCTGTTAAGGACAGAAGAGAGGAGAAACACAAGGGGTAGAGAACAAACAGATTTAGTTTAGTTGCCATATGTGTCCTTATAAGAACAGATCCAGAAGCAAATGATTTGATACCTTTTATTGGACCAATTTAGAACAAAGTGCCTAAGCTTTGGTAGCGTAGAGAAGAAACAAAAGATTCTGAAGACGCAGAGTGGTGCACAGTAAAACACAAAAAATCTAATAAAAAAATATAGAAGGGAAGACATTAGCAGTCAATTACGATTGACAAATAGATACAACAGTTTGCTTGGTGAGGATAACAAGGAACGGGTTGAGACCAGTAAACAGAGGGAAATGAATATACATGTACCAAGGCAGATGGTGCTTCTGGGTGATTCCATAATAAGGAAATGTAACTCAGGGATATGTGGGGCTGACAAGCAGAATAGAATGCTATCATGTTTACTGGTGGCAAGAATAAAGGATATAAGTAACAGAGCACCTGAAACACCGCCCGTGGTTTGTACGGGCAAATGGTTACAGCGGGCAATTTTTGTCTACCGTTTTCCATTCATGTAGGGGTTTCATATTAAACAAAATGCATATAGTGTTATAAGTGCTTTGTCTATTTCAGGCTGGAGCCAGCTGTTCTCGCCATGTTCGCACCTTGTTAGGGGGTGATCACCGAGGCTACTTAATCCCTCGGTCATCAGTGTTGGGTTACAGGTCCAAACACAGCAGTAAAGATGGAGGGAAAGAGAAAAGCTATGCACTAAAATTGAGCTCCTTACAAAAATGGATGACTGCCAAAAATGAGCCAGTGTGAGCTAGCGCAGCACCTTGGGCTCCCAAAATCAACAGTGGCCTATATACAGAGGTAGCAGGAACAGCTCTTCTCTGAATGGCACCAGAACTCAAATCGATAGAAAGAGAAAGTGAGATGGAAAAGATGGAGAGGTTAAAGATGCCCTGCTGCACTGGTTCCAGAACATGCGAGGCAGAGATGCTTTGATCAGTGGCCCCTTTCTAACCCAAAAAGTAAAACAGTTGGTGGCAGCACTCTGCAAGCCTGATTTTAGTCCCTCAGAGGGGTTGCTCCAGAGGTGGAAGTCATGAAATAACATTTGGTTTTGCCAAACACTCAACAAAAAACTTAACGCTGACTTCACCAGTGCAGACCAGTGGATTGCTAATGTCCTGCCAGGGCTGCTCCCAAAGGTTATGAGCCCAGGAACATCTTCAATTAGGATGAGACCATTTTTTTCTGGGGGGTGGGGTGGTGTATTGGGCTTGGAACATTGGCTTTTAAGAGTGAGACACTGCTTGGCCAAAAAAAGCCAAAGAATGCATTTCTGTCATGGCATGCTATAACATGGATGACACAAAAAAAATGGGAGCTTCTAGTTGCTGGCAAATCACAAGTCCCAAAGTGCTTCAGAAGAGTTCATCACTTGCCTGTGACGTATAGAGCAAACCAAACCGCATGGATGACCACGGACATTTTTACTGAGTGGGTTCGGAGATGGGATCATAAACTGAGGGACAGAAAAATGCCCTGATCCTAGACAACTTTTCTAGGCACCCGAACATCACTGGGCTAAGGAATATTAGCTTTGTCTTCTCCCTCCTAACACTACCTGTATTATACAGCCCCTAGATCAGGGCATAGTTTACTCGATGAAGCAGCAGTATGTGAAAGCAGTGAGAGAGAGAGAATGCTTGATGAGTTAGACTTGAACCCAGAACTGAGTGCTTTGCAGTGCGCAAAACAAATTATCTTTGTTATATGTGGTGAACCTTTTAAAACAGTCATGGGATTCTTTGTCTCAGCTTACCTTACAGCTGTGCTTCAGGAAAGCAGGGTTTTCTACTATGGAGGAGGCTACAACAGAGGAAATTGTGCCAGAACCTGAAATTCTTGCAGTGCGTGATGGGATGACAGAAGAAGAGTTTCAGCACCTGTGTTGCCTTGGTGACAATGACACTGAACCCAAAACCAGTGACACTGGAGAGGTGACTGGCTCCATTCAGGCAGACATCACGGAGAATGATGAGGAGGAGGGAGATCAAGACCTGGATGACAACAAGGAAGAGATTCTTGTCACGCTGGACGATGATCATTTGGTGGTTCTGACACTAAGGCATGTTATGAAGCAGCACCCACATCTTCAGCCTGACTGGGAGACAATGTCAAAAGTAGAAAAGGTTTGGCATCCATACGGGCAGAACGAAAAGGTGTAGACTCACATACCTGAGTTCTTCACAGGAACCAAGTGGGATTGGTTCATTGCATTTAGACTGTACTGTGTACAGTACAGTGTGCTAGTGTTCATTGCTAACACTGAAGCAAAATGTTTTTTTTTTTTTAGTTGCTTAAATGAAGTTTTTTTACTGTGGCTTAATAAAACTTACTATAAACTACATACATTTTTGCTTTTTCGGCATTTTTATTGTCAGGTATTTACCATCCACTTCCTATACTGGGCATAACTAACTAACCAACACAAACGTGCCTGATACAAGCGGTAGGGACTGTATTGATGAAAAGTGGAAAAAGTCCAATAGTTGCCATTAACGTGGGGACAAACAACATAGACATAGACCACAAGAAAGATATACGCCACAAAATTATTGAAATGGGCAGAATCGTTAAAAAAAATGGGCTGCTGTACTAATCTCAGACATATTACCGATTCCAAGGGTGCCCCAGAAAAGATTAAAACTATAATATGGGTAAACACAAGGTTAAAGTATTGGTGTCACAAGGAAGGCATGAGGTTTATTGACACATGGAAGTACAATATTTTAGTATGAAAACCATTTGTACAGCAAAGATGGATTGCACCTTAACATTTATGGGACACACATATATTGGGAAGCTTGTTAAGGAGCATGTTGGAGCGATTCATTTAAAGTAACTTCGAAGGGGGAAGGAGAAAAGATCTTAAGGGAAAATGGTATCACGTCTAATACTAAAACTGGAACTTGTTACAAAGCTCGTAGCCCAGAATAAAATATCAACATCATATGTTTTCTATGTAATGTAAGGAATTTAAATAAAAATGGGAGCTTTTCGAGTACTGTTAAACTCTGGGCAAGAAATAGATATTGTCCTAATAACTGAAACTTAGTTTAGTTATTTATTTATTGAAACGTTTCACCAGGAAAGGCACACTGAACAACAAGTTGCTCATCTTAAGGTGCGTCCTGGGAGAAAGGGTAGTGGAAATACATGCATGCATACAACAGCAAACATTATTACAACAATACTGGCAGCGGTGAATAGCAAACAACAAAAAGAACATATTAAGTGCAGCAAAGAGTACAATTATATACGGAGGTCCCAATGGACAGGTCAAGTGCATTACATTAGGATAACACCTTAAATTCATGGTGGTGGTACTATTTAGCCTAAAGAAAGGGGTGGATAAGGAGTAACAGCAGAGGTGGAAAGGTAGCAATGCTGGGAGGGGAGCAGATGAATAGGAATCAAGGTTTTAGATATAATTATAGTAGTAGATTGACAGGAACCTAAAGTCATAATTATATTAGTAGTTATAGATAACCCAAAAGAATGGCCAGGTAGGGATCTCAGCAGGGAAAGAAAGTAGTGGGGTTGGAAGGGAGCTGTAATTAAGAATAATTACTTAATATATTGCTAGAGGCTGGGGAGCAGGTCAGGAATACCAGGTAGGTTAATTGCAGGTACAGTTCACAGAAAGGAAATTATGTATTTATTTTTATTTATTTAATTGCTTTTGGTAACCAGGTAAGTGCACTAGACAGAACTGACTATTTTCAGGCATGACCCAGGAGAGTACAAATCAAGGAACAGGTAAAAAAATATATATATACAGTGTTGTACCATAGGAGATTCCAAACAGTTATACAGAGGTGCAAGTTACATAGTACATAGAGGAGGTACATATCACACTGTATAATAGGAACAAAACAGACAAAAAGCAGGACAATAGTAGATATGCATGACTCGTGAAGCTAGGGACATTTGCAAATGTCAAGGGAGGCAAGGTAATTGGAGAGGCCTTTCTTGAAAGTGGGTGGGATTTTGAGTGCCTAAGATCAAGTGGGAGAGAGTTCCAAAATTTGTGGGCATAGAAGGAGAAGGCAAGTTCACCCATCCTGGTAGAGCATTTTGGGACAGATAACAGAGCTAAAGACATGGAACAGAGGGAATGAGGGCAGTCTATGGGGGTGAGCATAGCAGCGAGTGTGGAGGGGATAGAAGAACGAATAATGTTGCCAGTCAGACAACCTAATAAATAAGCCTGACATGAGGAAGGAGACAACCAGTGGAGGTCAGAGTAGAGAGTACAGTGGTGCTTAAGATGAGGAGCAGATAGCGCAAATCTACAGACATTGTTGTAGGCAATGTCCCACATTTGCAAGATGCTTACCTGTGCCATAGCAAAGACAGGCAGAGCGTAGCAGAATCCAGGGAGAAGAAGACTTGGACGACAGGTATCCTGGCGGCAGGGGTCGGAAACTGACAGACTAGTAAACCAGTCCAGTTTTAGCGTTGACTGATTTGCAGATAGCTTTGACATGCAGAGAGAAGTTAAGAGATGGATCCAGTATGACCCCTAGGTATTTGAAGGACTGAGTTACTTCCACAAGGGAGCCATCAAGACAAGAAACCTGGAGAGACGGAGCTGAAGTGACAGATTTCCTTTGTGACCCAAAGAGCATAGCCTGGGTCTTGGCAGCATTTAGCACCAGGCAGTGGGACATAAGCCAAGTTTGGATACGATGAAGATCAGAGGAGAGGTGGGAGTTAAGTTCATGAATAGAGCTGGAGGAGACATAGAGAACCAAGTCATCAGCATAGAGTAAGTAGAGACTGTGGGAGGGCCCCGAAGGTAGGTTATTGATGAACAAAGAAAAGAACAGGGGCCCAAGTATGGAACCTTGTGGGATGCCCGAATGAAGCAGGACAGGGGCAGAGAGAACTTCATGACAGGAGACAGACTGGGAGCGGCTCCACAGATAGCTGGCAAATCAGGCAAGTGTGGATTGGGAGGCGCCAATAGAGCCTAGTTGATGCAGGAGCAGGTTGTGGTTTACCGAGTCAAATGCCTTTGACATGTCAATAAAAACAGCCCCAGTCAGCTGGCCGTGGTCCATAGCAGATTTGATGTCGCTGATGAATTGCACTAGGGCCGTAGTGGTACTGTGGTTTGGCCTAAAGCTATGCTGAGCAAGAGATTGCAAGTTAAAGTTGGCAATGGAGTTAGACACCTGATGATGGATAAGCTTCTCCAGGAGTTTACTGAGGGTCGGCAGGAGTGCAATAGGATGGTAGTTTGTTAGATTTTTTGGATCACCCTTTTTGAAGACTGGGATAACCCTGGCATTTTTCCAGGAGAGGGGCACAGTACCCGAGCTAATGGAGAAGTTGAACAATTGCGTGATGGGGGTGGCAAGAAGAGACGCGCCTAATTTGAGAATTCTAGGTTCCAGTCCATCAGGGTGTGCGCTGCCATGGGGAGACATCATGTTAAGAGCTCGTAGGACATCCAGCCTGGAGACTGGATGGAGAATCAGGGAAGGATGGGATGGGGAGGTCAGGAAGGTCGGGGAGGCGTGTAGGGGGCCCATCAGCATCAAAACTAGGGAGGACAGTAAAGTGAGCTGAAAGCATTAGCTATGGTATTAGGGTTGTTACAGGAGACATTATTTATTAGAAAACCATGGGGGGTTTGGGACGTAGAGCATCCCATTATGTGGTTTATTTGTGCCCAGTACCTTTTTGGGTTACTAGAGGTGGCATGAAGAAAACCTCTATTGTAATTGCTTTTGGCAGTCCATAGTGCTTTCTTACAAGATTTACGAAGGGAGCGATATGGGATGAAGTCAGAGAGCAGGGAGGAGGTTTTCCATCGGTCCAGAGTTTGTCCTGCTTTAAGCATATGTAGAAGAGGACTAGTTAACCATTTGTAGGCAGGCCCTGCACCCTGCAATCTGATGGAAGGAATGTGCTTGGACTGCAAGGAGTGCAGAGAGTTGGTAAAGTATTCTACAGCCAAGTCAATGTTATTTGTCATGAATATGGGGACTAGCTGATATGCTGAAGACCCTTAGAAAAGCTGAGGTGACGCGACTGAGAAGTCAGAAATGGAGATGATTTTGGGTGGGTGGGAGGGAGGGCTGGCATCCCAGACACAGTTGAGAGGTAAATGGTCGCTAATGGAGTCCGGTAGCATGGTCACGGAAGAGATTCTGTCCGGCCTGTTGATAAGTACCCAGTCAAGGATGGTGTGACTGTTACCATCGTTGGAATGTCGCGTAGGCACCGAGACAAGCTGGGTTAGGTTGGCCTTGCTTATATTAGAGTCAAAGACAGGGAGGTTTGGGCCGAGCCAATTCTGATTGAAGTCACCTAGACAAATTACTTCATTGTTTTTGGTGTCCCAGGGGAGAAAAGCCAGGAACTCCTTGAGCCCATGTTTGCAGGAAACTGGAGGCATGTAGGTGCAAACAATGTGCAGTTTTTTTGAGTCACCTAGCAGAAGCAGTGCATGAAGTACCTCACAGGACACAAGCGAGGGGCATGGTAGTAAGGTTAGGTTTAGATGAGACTTGTAAAATAGTGCCAGACTGCCACCTCTTTTTGATGCAGGCCGATCAACCCGGAATAAGTTGTATCCGGGGAGGGAACACAGAGAGTTGGGGAGAGAAGGCTTAAGCCAGGATTCAGAAATTGCAAGGAGATCAGGCCTCTGAGTGGTGGTCCAGGCCTTAAGTTCTGCATGATTAGCCACCAAGCTTCTTATATTAAGGTGGGCAATTTTTAGTCCTCTGGAACGGGGCCTAGGGGAAGAACCGACTGAATAGTGAGGGAGCCCTGTGGCCACGGGGCCAGGGTTAGTTTCCACATCACCTTCCAAAGATAAGGAGAGGACAATAATCCAGGTAGCAGCAATCAAAAAGGTGAGGATGGTCCTAGCTTTGGAGATGCGTTTGGAAGTGCTGTAAGACCTAGTCAGGCGGAGAACCAGTTTTGGGCAAAAGTGTTCAATATGGCTATTGAGTCACTTGGGTAGTGGTAGCAGATTGGAGAAGGTAAAGTCCTTCATGCCTGCAGAAAAGCCTGGAAGAGCAGCAGTTGGGGGGGTGAAGTATTCCAGGGCAGTGCCGCAATAGATAGGAGTCAGTAGGACTAGCAGGTAGAGTGGGGGCTGCATGATCATGTAATAGAATCTGATATTTTCCAGAAGCAGGACTGAGGCAGCAAACACAATAGACTGCGGGTTCTAGGACTGCCCACAGTTATGTGCCCCACCCCTTTATCACCAGAGGCCAGTCAGATAGGGTATAGGGCAGAGTAAAGGAGTATTTAATAGATGGAGGAGGTGGGGGAGGGGGTGGCCGGAAATTTCAGCTTGGAGGAGCACAGCTCACACAAAGTAAATGCAAGCTGCTCCCTCTGAATAGCAATGAAATTTAAGCTCCACGAAATTGGGCTACTCGCATACAAAAGGTGCCAAGTTCCAAAGTTTCAGTGCACACAGTGCACTCTGCCTCCGTGTCCGTACTTGCGGGGCAAATTCCGGTGGCGAACTGTCCTTGGCTGGACTGGGGAGGGCTGCAGAAGCAAGCCCTCAGACCTTGGAAAGGAAAGGAGACAGAGGGGATAGCCTTTTAAATAGGGAAGGAAAATCAAAGTCAAACAGAGGCAAAGAGAGAGTAGGGGGCTTGAACAGGGGGAGGAGTTGCACTACAGAGCAAGTTCTGAGGGAGAGGGGAAGTTCTAGTGGCAGGTAGGCTGAGTTTGGAACTAGGTAGGGAAAGCACCAACCATGCAATTAAACAATTTGAGAAAATTAGTTTGTAGGATTTTATTTAAAAAGCAGATTACAATGTAGTCCTGAAAATTTCAGCTTGAGGGAGCACAGCTCACACAAGGTAAATGCAAGCTGCTCCCTCTGAATAGCAATGAAATTTAAGCTCCACAAAAGTGGGCTGCTGTGCCTCAAAAGGTGCCAAGTTCAAAGTTTTGGTGTGCACGGTGCACTCAGGGCTCCCCCTTGTCCGTACCTGCAGGGCAAATTCCAGTGGCGAGCTGTCCTTGGCTGGGATGGGGAGGTCTGCAGAAGCAAGCCCTCAGACCCTGGAAAGGAAAGGAGACAGAGGGGTTAGCCTTTTAAATAGGGAAGGAAAATCAAAGTTAAACAGAAACAAAGAGAGAGAGTAGGGGTCTTGAATAGGGGGAGGAGTTGCACTACAGAGCAAGTTCTGAGGGGGAGGGAAAGTTCTAGTGGCAGGGAGACCGAGTTTGGAACTAGGTAGGGAAAGCACCAACCATACAATTAAACAATCTGAGAAAATTAATTTGCAGGATTTAGTTTAAAAAGCAGATTACAATGCAGTCCTGAAAATTTCAGCTTGAAGGAGCACAGCTCATGCAAGCTGCTCCCTCTGAATAGCAATGAAATTTGAGGTCCATGGAATTGGGCTACTGTGCCACAAAAGGTGCCAGGTTCAAAAGTTTTGGTGCACACAGTGCACCCAGGGCTCCTCCGTGTCTGTACCTGTGAGGCAAATTCCAGGCGGCGAACTGTCCAATGTAGGGCTGAAGTTATAGAGGAGGGGGAGGAGGAGTGGCAAATCCAGTGAGGAAGTGAATTCTACAGCTTTGGGAAGCAATATGAGAAAGCAGCGTGGCCTACAGTGGTAGACCGGCGAGGGACAACCAAGGAACGGAAGTCGTAAGATCTAAGTGAGTGGGCAGAGGGAGGGAGGACTGATAGAGAGGAGGTGAGATAGGATGGGAGCGATCCAAACCAGAATTTAGAGACAAATTTAGCACAGTGATGGAGGTGACTATTTTCTAGTGAGGGAAATGCCAGGGAGTGGTAGAGTTGACAGTGGTGGGTGAGAGGAGGAGAGTCCAGAGCAAAGCAACAGAAGGAGTTGAAGAGGGTATCCAATCTGGCTATGGAGGTCTTGGGAGTGGCACTGTAGATTCCATCACAGTAGTAGAAAATAGGAAGTATCGTCTTCTGGACAAGTTCACACCTAACCAGGAGAGGGAATCAGTTCTGGTTCCTGTATAGAGCGCCGAGCTTGGGGTACAGCTTTTTTCAGGATGGCGTCCACATGACCAAAGAAGGTGAGATGCTGGTCAAGCCAAACACCCAGATATCTGAATGAGGAGGTGTCCTCAAGGACTGTCCCATCAAGGGTATGGAAGGAGGGCAGGGAGGGGAGCCTAGAGAGTCTCTGCCTAGTTCTGAAGGTCATGGAGACTGTCTTCTTGGTGTTTAGAAAAAGTTGATGAGAGCAAAACCAGTGCTGGACATTGTTGAAATCCTGCTGAAGTCTGTTTACAACATCAGTGGGGGACTGTCTGGAGGTGTAGAGGACCGTGTTATTTGCATACATATGTATTAAGGTTGACGTACAGACAGATAGTAGGTAGTTAAGAAATATGGAGAAAAATATAGGGCCCAACACTGACCCTTGAGAGACACCAGTGTTGATTGGTGGGGGGGGGGGGATGTGGAGTCAGTGATTCTGACTGACTGGGTCCGACCCACAAGGTAGGCTCTGAACCAGTTATTGGCTGAGTCAGTCAGACCTGCTGAGGAAAGGGAGTTTAGTTATTGGGAATGGGAAACTTAGTGGTCAGAAGATGAATGGGACAAGAATATCTCTGGTCACTACCTAATGAGGGTGGACAGGAAAGGGAAAAAGGGTGGCGGTATTGCAATTTGTATCTCTAATGACAATCTAGTTAACAGTTAACACACAAAACTTAGAAGATTTTATCATAGGCTTATATTACAAGCCACCAAATACTGATGATGAAAGTAATCAGGAAATTATGCAAGAACTGGTAAAAGTAGGCGACTTTGGAAAGACAGCTTTTGTTGGGACTTAAATTACAATGACTTAAACTGGGAAAATCAAACTGCTACTATAAAACATAGTATGCAATTCCTTAATATATATCAGGAGTTAGATCTAGTACAGCATGTCAGACAGCCCAGCAGGAGCAGTAATATATTATATTTACTACGTAGTATAGAAGCCATCAGAATCACAGACTGTGAAGTCACACAACCATTAGGAAATAGTGACCACTCCAGTACATGTTTCAACATACTAAATAAATGCTGTAGATTAAAGGGCTGCACAGAAGTGTATTTATGTAAACCAGCTACTAAAGAACTTATAAATAGAGCTATTTCAGAGCGTAACTGGAACACTATGGTCAAAAAAAAAAAACAACTATTGAGTTTTGGGAATGTTTATAGGAGACGCTAGTGAATGTTAGCAATAGGTATATAAAAAAAATATAACTGAAAAGGAATGAACCCCAAATGTTTAAATAAGAAAATAATGAAGCTATTAAAAAAGAACAACTCCTATGCAGACTGTAAACAAAATAGTACAGCATTGGATTATGACAAATTTAAAAAGATGCAAAAAAAAAACAAACTGTAAAAATGCAATCAACAAAGCAAAAAGGAATATGGAAATTAAAATGGCAATGACCACTTCAAAAAAGAACAGCAAACAGGTTTATAGCTATATAAATTCCCTAAACAAAACTGACACAAAGCTCACCACGGTCATACAAAAAGAATGCTGTGTTTTCAGATCCCACTGATATAGCTAACACATTTAACAATTACTTTGGCTCTGTTTACTCAAAGGCAAGTGACATCCATTACCAGAATGTGTATAAAAGTGACAGTGACCTCAAAATAGAAGCTGATGAAATAAAGAAAATAGATGATCTCAAAGCATATAGCTATCCAAGATTACACATTACACCTCAAATGTTAGAACTGATGAAGGAAAGCATCATTATCCCACAAAAAATGTTATTTGAAAAATCTTTAAGCACAGGAGAGGTGCCAAAGGATTGGAGAAGAGCAAAAATTACCCCAATTCACAAAAAAGGGGATAGACAAAATGTCTGTAATTACTGCCCGATAGGTTTAACTTTGGTATTAGGCAAGATCCTGCAATCAGAAATCAAAAATCAAGAATAAAATCCTGAGTCACATTAAAATAAATAATAATTTAGTTATAGAACAACATGGGTTCACCTCTGAACGTTTCTGCACAACAAATCTTTTTTTGTTTTTACGAACAAATCAGTAAGCTATTAGATCAGGGAGGTGTGGCAGACGTGGTCTTGTTGGAATTCTGTAAGGCCTTCGATACCATGCCCCACCGGGCAGTAATTGAAAAAATGATTAGGCTTAATATCAATAAAAACACAGTGAGATGGGTTGCAAATAGGTTTATTGAATGAACCCAGAGGGTGATGGTGAACAGTTACCTATCTAGGGAGGGCAAGATGGTGAGTGGGGTGCCCAAGGGTTCGGTACTGAGACCCATTATATTTAAATTATTCATAGCTGATCTAAATAATAACATACAGTACTGGATTACTAAGTATACAGATGACGCCAAACTAGGAGGACCAAGTAATACTGTAGAGCAAATAAAAGGTATCCAAACAGACCTGAACATTATAACAGAGTGGGCTTATAAATGGGGCACAATGGTCAGCCTAGACGTTGTGTTGGGTCTTTCATTTAGGGAAAAACAATGCACCAAATCAGTATGTATTAAGTAACACTTCTCTGAAAGTGACACTTAAAAATGTCTAGGCATAATTATAAATAACAACCTGGACTTTAAAGACCAATGTATTAATGTTGTGTCGAGAGCTAATAGAGTACTGTGCTTGGTGCTATAAAAAGAAATATAAAAAGTCATAGAGCAGGTGTTATAATGCCCCTGTACAGATCTTATGTAAGACCACTTTTGGACTACTGTAGTCAGTTGTGGTGTCCATATAGGAGGTCGAATGTTGACAGAGTGGAGAGGAAGCAACGCAGAATGAGTAAAATAATATCGGACATCAAGAATAAACCTTACGAAGAAAGATTGGCTAATCTAAAACTATATTCATTGGACAAAAATAAGAGATATACTACTGTTTTATGATGTAATTATACCTTATGAATGAATTAAACATTACCTTCAAAGACATAAATTCAAAAAGTAGGCGTCATGCACTACAGGTCACCACAAGAAGATTTAAAACAGAAAAAAGAAAGTACTTCTACACATAGATGATGTTATACCTTTGGAACAGTTTACCTGAAAATATCATAAAAAGTGAAACTAAAGAGATTTTCAAGAAAAGATTAGATGACTATATAACGAATGGAGGTACATTAAGATATTACATTTGATCTTTAAGAGTTAAATTTGGGTTTATATCCTTATCAGCTCCTTACACATTAGTTAACATTAGTGAATAGTGAACACGGAAAATAACAGTCTGCAAAGCAATGCAGTAAATTCTGCTTTACCATAGAGTAGATACCCTTATAAGAAACAGTATATAACATGCCTAATTTCTCTGTTTTTATCCTGAAGTTGAAGGGGAATACTTATGAACAGTGCCAATTATAGTTTTATAGTCTGTAAGAGGCACTTATGAATGGGGTGTTGGACTTTCCTGTAGGTGGCAGCAGTACAAAGATATTGTTGAATACTGTCTGCCTTACATTAATACTATGATGCCACCATGTTTAGAACAGCGTGATGTCATGCAGTGTGAAGCCATGAATAACTACATTGTAGTTAAGCAGAGTTTACCCTATGTGACATCATAATGATGGCAAAGTATAGTACTGTAGTATCAGTGTAGGGCAGACAGCAGTCTACAATGCCTCTGGACTGTTGCCTGCTACAGGTAAGCATAATACCTTATTTAAAAGACTTTTCACTGACTTTCAAACTATAATGGACACTGCTTATAAATATTTCCCTTTTAGCATCATGAGAGACTATGATGATGGGAATATATGCAAACCTTTTTTGCAGAAATAGATTTTTGTAAACCCTGTCAGAATTTCGGAGTACTCTTACATTTTTGAAGATTGGTGGAAATGCACAAACCCTGAAGTGTCCTCTTTATTTGTTTTTGATCTTGGTCATACCCAGATTGATGCTTCCTAAAATAAACTCAGAGTTGTTCCTACAGCACAGCCCCCAAAACAACTTCCAGTTTGGAGAAAAGAACTGATGGCTATTGCCCATTTAATAATATCTGTTTTATAAATATAATCTTATCTGATGCCAACTTCTGTTTAATCTCCTGACTGACTGTGGCTCCCCTTATTCTTTTCTTATAGGGAGCTAACATAGAAACATAGAATCTGTCAGCAGATAAAGACTATATAACCCACCTAGTCTGCCCATTTCCCTGCTTGGTTTGGCAATCCCTACTCTTATCTGGACTGCCTTTCCCCTGCTCTGCTGTACAGCATGGTGCCTGTATGCTTATCCATTGCACTTTTATAATCTGTAAAGCGCCTTGGTTTTGAAAGGCGCTATAAAAATAAAGAGTGATTTGATTTGATTTTGAATCCCTATACTGTTTTCACTTCCACCACCTCTGCTGGTGGGCTGTTCCATGGATCCACCACCCTCTCTATGAAAAAATGCTTCCTAGCATTCCCCTTAAGCCTCCCTCCCTCCCTCCAGCCTCATGTTATGTCCCCTTGTCCTTGTGCACTTTCTTCTCTGAAATATGCTTCCCTCCTGTACCCTGTTTATTCCTCTAAGGTATTTGAAAGTCTCTATCATATCTCCTCTCTCCCTTCTCTCTTCTAGTGAATAGATGTTAAGTTCCTTGAGCCTTTCCTCATAAGGCCTGTGGTGCAGTGCATGTATCATTTTTGTTGCTCTTCTCTAGACTGCTTTCATTCTGTCTATGTCCTTCCTGAGATGCGGTCTCCAGAATTGGACACAGTATTCCAGATGAGGCCTCACCAGTGATCTATACAGTGGCATCACCACTTTACTCCTCCTACTGGTTTTGCCCATTCCTATGTACCCCAGAATTCTGTTTGCTTTCCCCACTGCTTTTTTCCATTGTTTGGAGGACTTCAGGTCATCGGATATGATAATTTCCAGGTCTCTCTCCTGACTTGTGGTGGCTAGAACCTGCTCCCCCCTCGTGTATTCCTCTCTTGGGTTTCTGTGTCCCAGGTGCATTATCTTGCACTTCTTGGTGTTGAAACCCAACTGCCAAACCCTTGACCATTCCTCAAGTAGTCTTAGGTCGTTTCTCATTTTATCTAGCCCCTCCTGTGTGTCGACTCTATTACGGATCTTGGCGTCATCTGCAAACAAGCATACTTTCCCCTCCAGTCCCTCTGCAATGTCACTTATGAAGATGTTGAATAGGACTGGACCCAACACCGATTCCTTTGGCACCTTGCTGGTCACCTCCCCCTCTTCGGATTTTATGCCATTTACTACCACCCTTTGGGTCCTGCCTTTTAGCCAATTTCCAACCCAATGTACCACTTTAGAGCCCACACCCAGATTCTCCGATTTGTTAAGCAACCTTTTATCTGGAACGGTGTCGAAGGCTTTGCTGAGATCCAGGTAGGCCACATCCAGCATCCCTTCCTGATCCACCACCCTGGTCGCTCAGTCAAAGAAGTCGATAAGATTAGTCTGACAGGACCTTCCCTCAGTGATTCCATACCGCTTTGGGTCTTTTGCATCACTTGACTCCAGGAAATTCCACTACTCTCTCCTTAAGCTGGGACTCCATCAGCTCCCCCCCCCCACTGAGATCAGGCTTACAGGTCTGTAATTGCCTGCCTCCTACCTACTTCCACTCTTGTGCAGGGGAACCACCTCTGACCTCCTCCAGTCCCAAGGTACCTTCCTCGTCTCTAGTGATTGGTTGAAGAGGGTTATCAGCGGACCTACTAGGACTTCCCTGAGTGCCTTTAAAACTCTAGGGCGAATCCCGTCTGGCCCTATTGCATTGTGTGTCTTTATTTTACCTAGTTTCTCCAAGACTCTATCCATCGTAAATGGGCTGGTGTTCACCTCTTCCCCCTGTAAACCTTTCCTCATGAGTCTTGGCCCCTCCCCTGCTTCTTCCTCTGTAAATACTGAGCAAACATACTTGTCAGTATCTCAGCTTTTTCAAGGTTGTCCTCCACCTACCCACCCTCTCCCTTCTTTAGCCTAACAATACCATTTCTGGTCTTCTTCCTCTCTCTAATATAACTGAAGAAGGTCTGTGCTATTCCTTCCTCCGTTCTTTCCTTAGCCCATCTGACAGCTTTCCCAGCTTCTCTCTGTTTCTCCAGATATTTCACTCTGTCTTCTTCTTTCTGTGTCTCTTTGTATTACCTGAATGCCTTACTTTTTTCTTGCACTTTCTTGGCTACTGAGTTAAGAGAACCACAATGGCTGCTTCTTTCTTTTGTTTTTGCTAAGCAGTGTGACACATTGACTTGCCACTCCTGCTATGGATCTCTTAAGTCTAAGCCACTGTTTTTCTTCCCTTCCCCCATATCTTCTGCTGCCAGGGCAATTTTAAGCTGTTCCCCCATCTCCACGAAGTTGGCCTTCTGGAAATCTAGGACCTTAATCTTTGTGTGGCTTTCTTCTGCCAACGGGTTGACCCTAAACTACACAGTTCTGTGGTCACTGGTATCAAGGAGACTGACCACCTCAACATCCATGATTATGTCCCCATTTGTCAGCACTGAGTCCAGTACAGCCCCCTCCCTGGTGGGCTCAACCACAAGCTGCCTTAGGTTTGTCCCATACATGGCAGACATGCGATCCCTGCCCCTTGATGTACTTGTAGTCTGGATATTCCAGTCTGCATCTAGCATGTTGAAGTCACCCATTAGTAGTACTTTCCCTTTGGCCACCATATTATGGATAGCCTCCACTAATACTAGATCTATGTCCTCCCCCTGCGTGGGAGACCTGTAAACTACTCCAACATGGATGGTTGTTTTGTTCCCTGGCTCCAGAGTGACTCACAATGCCTCTACTTCTTCCCTGGATCCCTGAGCCTCCTTAGCTTTAATCCCTTCCTTCACATACATAGCAATCCCTCCTCATCTCTTCTCCTCCCTGTCCTTTCTAAAAAGTGTGTACCCTGGTATGGCTGCATCCCAGTCATGGTTCTCTATGTACCATGTCTCCGTAATAGCCACAATGTCCAGGTTTGTGTCTGCCATCAGTGCTGTTAGGTCTGGGATTTTGTTTTCCAGACTGCAGGCATTTGTGCACATGACCTTGCACTCTGTGTACCCCCTTAATGTTCCTAACGAAGGATCATCCTAATCAATATGCATACCCTCTATGTCTGAGCTATATTAATAACACCCAGTTTGGTATTTCCAATGTCAGTGTGGATTCGCAAGTTGTGACTTCCGAGGGGAAATGGTTGATAACACCATGAGCTAGCACTTCCAAATTTAAAGATCATACAGATCATCATTCTCAATAAGAAAGTAATCTACAGTACTCCCTCCCGCATGAGCAGCAAAGGTAATTTCTCCCTCCACGTACAAGACTTTGGTTAGGCTGCATTTTCAGTACTGCATATAGTTTTTGTCAGCACAGCACAGAAAGAGCATGTGAGAGGTTGAAAGAGTCTGGCATAGACTAACCAATTAGCAGCTTAGAAGGCAAGAGCAATGATAAGAGGTTGGAAATACTGAGTTTATTTTCTTTTCTACAACAATAGCTTAGAATAGCTAGTCCAACTCTTTCATTATCTATACCTGTGGAATGATGCCCCGGATGAAAACTCTTTTTCTGTGTACTGGTCTCATGCTAACAACCTTTCCCTAGCAGATCTTTTTGCTGAAGACAGCAGTTTCCCTGGACGGTGCTCCTACTATTTGACGGCAAAATGTTTAACTCTTGTGCAGCAGTTTTTCTCAATAACATTTATTTTGCTCTCATTTCTGTGTTTTCATGGTATTTTTGTTTAAAAATCACTATTTTCTTGGGTCCCTCCTGGTTCTGGGAAGTGAGAAAATAGCAATTAACTCTGTTAGCAGTAAAAAAAAAATATAGAAAACACTCTGGTTTCTTTTTCTGTGATTCCAGTTGAAAAATGTACTTTTTTCTCATTTTTCTGGCCATTTTGTTGAGGCCTAATGTGGGAACTGTCAGTGGTTCATGACTGTGGTCAGTTTCTGAGTGCTCTGCCAACATTTAAAGCACTCAATTTCACAGCTGAAGTGAAATTTACAAGCTGGCTCATAAGAACTGTGGTCGACATTTAAACCAGCTCTTCAAGACTAAGGTCAGACATTTCACTGTGGTGCCCTTCCTAGTCTTATGTCTGAGTTGGAGAGGCCAAAAAAATGACTGGGCTCACTGGTTTTAAAAGGTGCACACAGTGTGGTACCAGTTTGGTTAAGGCAGATAGCTACAGTATACATAGTGTTGCAAGCGTTTGGGTACTACTCATGATTGGGAAAACTGAGCTGTGCTGAGTGTTTTGTCCAAAAACACAGGAGAGAGGTAAAACGGCTGTCTGTGGCAGCTGTCTCTCTGCCCAGCTCCAAAGAGTATTCCCTTGTAAAGGTTGCAAACCCTTTGGCAAAATTGTCAGCTGAATCTGCTTCCCCTAAGAATCCTCAAGGAATCTTTCAAGGAAATGAAAAGCCACATCTGATACTCATTCAGATAAGGATAAAAAAGAAAACAAAAAAAAATAATGTCATGCTGACACTCCAGTGTCGTCAACCGGTCTAAAGAAAGTGATAAAGGAGAAGCACACTGAACCTGAACAAGAGGCACAGTGGTGCTTCTTGCCTAGTCCTGCGTGCCATCTATGGAAGATGTCAAACAAATGCAAGAATTTTTTCTAAACTTGAAGCATCAGGCAGATAGGCTACCTGTACGCTGGTCCCAACCGCCACAAAGAGGATTGGCATACATACAACATTTAAGAAACTGAGTACAGACATTTTTGGAAATACCATCCGATGGCATGGGTATTGATAAAAAGGTGGAGGAAAGATATCAGGTCACCAAATCTGACTCTGATTATCTTTAAAACATGCAAGCCCTGATGGGATTATCCAAGCTGCTGCCTGCGAAAATGCAAAAACTAGCTTTTCAACAGCACCTCCAGACAAAATTTCTAGAAAAATCTATTAATTTGGAAAACATTCCTACTTGTCATTATCCCTGAATATGAGATAGGCTGCTTATCAAAGCTATACTGCTTATTACCAGGATAGCCTGCCTGCTGATGGCAGGTCAGAGGCACTGCAGGTAATCAGAAATTGTTTGGATGCTGCAAAGCACCAACTGCAAATGTCAGTGGACATTAATGACACTGCTCTGCCACGAGGGCTTTAGCTAATACAGTGGCTGCCAGGACAAAGCTTTGCCACAAGAGGTATGCCTACTTAAGAACCACTGTTTTTTTCCTTAATCTGTAAAACACAGCTGTTAATTTCCCATATGAGGGAAACTCACTGTTTGGGCATCAGACAGAGTTACAGGGATAAAGATGACAAAAATAAGACAACTTTCAAAAAAATGAATGGAAAAAGAAAAGAAAAGAAAAACAGATTATATCAGACCTTATGGAAGGGAAGGTTTGGAAAGGGGTTTTTACCAGACACAATACAACCCTCAGCCATACCAGGCTCAAAGAGACTCCAGCAGAGCAAGTGACTACAGGAGTTATGAGGCAAACCACTACTACTAAGCCTTCTCAGCCGAAAATTAATCCCTGACGAGTTAAGGATAGCCAGTCCCCAGGATCCTGTGTGTGTGTGTGTGTGGTGGGATGCCTTTCCTACCACCTTCAACACTGTCAGTCTATAAAACAGACCAGGGGGTGCTGGCAGTGGTGGGGAAGATTCTCCCTTTGGCCTTTCTAAAACAGCCAAAACAAAAAGTTGAAAAATATCAACCCAAAATCAGAAAGCCAGCAGCCATTACAACTGAGCACTCAGAAACTTCTGTCTCAAAATGCAATAGAAGAAGTACCAATAAAAGAAAAGGGAAGGCATTTTTCTCCAGGTACTTTCTAACAAGAGAAAAATAAGGGGAGTTGGGGCTTATACTCAACCTAGGGTATCTCAACAGGCACATAATGAAAGTAAAATTCAGAATGGTAACCCTGCAGATAGAGATCCAGCCTTTACAGCAGGGAGACTGGCTTACATCACTGGATCTCACAAAAAATACCTGAGGTTCTGTGTGGGAACTCAACAATTCCAGTACTTGCAAAGCCCTTAGACCTCACATCTGGCAGAGAGTATTCATAAAATGCATGGCCATAGGGGCAGCAGCCTTAAAGAGCAGCTGATGTCTTTGGGAAAACTTTGGAAACATAATTGACAGAATTGGTTCCATCTCTAAACAGCGATCGCCGTTACAGCGAGTGTACATTGCCGAAAAGCAAAACGATAATGTACACTCCCCAGCTAACCCGACAACAGCGATGATAAAACATCAATATATCTATGCGGGGGGACTGCACTGTTAGCACAGCACTCAGTGACAGTTCAGTTGGCCCTGGCCGCGGAGGTGTGAGGAGGGCTGTGCCAGCGCCGGCTCTGTTTCAGCATGGGGGGAGTGGGGTGAAGGGAACAACCTGCTGGGGTGTGGGGCCACTTGACAGCTGATGACAGGGGCATGCTTTTCTGTTTTGACAACGGGGAAATCTGGGTTCAGGGAGGGGGGAACACTGTTCCACTACTGGCGGGGGGGACATCTACAGTATTTACAAATGGGGAAATCGGGGTTCGGGGAGGGGGTACACTGTTCCACTAATGAATGGGGGATGTTTTCAGTGCTTTGCAGATGGGGCAATTGGGGTTCGGGGAGGGTGGCACACTGTACCAGCACTGTCTGGGCGATAGTTAAATTGCTTTACAAACGGGGACATTGGGGATTGGGAAGGGGGGCCACTGGACCACCAGGATGTGATACCTCAGGTGCACCATGCTGCTAGTGGTGCTGCTGCTGTGTCCGCACACCCCCATCCTTACTTTGCCCAAAGTTATTATCCGCTTTTCTTCAACAGTAATTAGCGCCATGCTGTAAGTCGCGCTACCGACCATAGCACAGCGTTATGGTTCTGAATAGCCTGGAGCACCTGTTTGCATGTCCCTGACCCTCCCCAGGACCCGTACATACATTATGTATTAGCTCTGGTGCTATTTCATCATTTGAATATTGTGTTATGATGCTATTGCGGTGCAATCTTGGCGCAAACAGATTGCGCCTGGCGCAGCAGTCTGAATATCTGGCCTCAGGTTGTGAAGAAGCAATAGGAGCTGATGGACCCTTAAGAAACGGCTCTGCTTTTTTCATGTATGTGGCCTCAGTAATAAATAATGGGGATAAGAAATCAAGAGCTAATGAGAAATACAAGTGGCTTTGTGTCCAAATATTATGTTTTTCAAAGTTCTTTTTTTGTAATTTGTTTTTTATTCATTTTAAAATGAAATATACATGTACATCCTTGTACGAAACTTACTAAGTTACAATACATATAGGGCTTAAATCCCTTGTTAGATAGGATTTTGCATCTCTCACTTATACACTGTTTCAAGGGGCTATCCAATAACATTTTTCGTCATGCTAAACTATTACTATAAGCTGTAGAACTGTAGCCCATGAGCACATGATCATCCCATTACTTATGGTATCTAAAATGCTTACAACAATCCTATGCCCTTGTGGGCTGCAGGTGTCATGCTCTAACTATATGTTAACTCTCAAACATGTATTTTATTAGTCACATTTCCAACTACCCCTCAGGCAAGTAATTCACCTGGTGATCAAATATCTTAAGGTACAGTTACACCTTAATAACCCACTAATTCTCCATTATTTCTTTGATCAACTTCTTAATTACTAATTAATCTTGTCAGCAAGAAGCAGAACATTGGCAGTACTTTTATTTATGTATTTATTTACGCATACAACAAATGCTAAAGGGCAACAGTGCCACATTAAATAGTAACTACCACTAACTAATTGTTAAGCCACTATGCAGTTCTAACCTCAACATGTGCTCTTACCTCCCTGACAACAGTATGAACCAAAAACTAGCAAGCTCCTTTATTCTGTCCTCCTACCATCTAACAGAAACATGCATCACAAGGGATGAGCCATGAAAGCAATATAGAAACACAGAAACATAGACTTTGACGGCAGATAAGGACCACTTGGCCCATCTAGTCTGCCCATTTCCCTACCTACAGGATAGGCCGTAGATCCTAGTTAACCAACAGCCTATTTCTTCCTATTAAAGATCCCAAGGCCCTTCTCCAGCAGAGTAGGTAATTTCTCTGGTGTCTTGGCCAAATTTCCCCATTCAGTAAAAAATACCACCAACAGCTTAATTCGGCTCAGTTTCAGTTGATTTGTATTTGTGCCCCTCACCCCCAAGGATGAGGCTAAAATGTGGGCCATTTTTAGGCAGAGTTCAGTGAAGAACTCTGTACAGTCACAGCTAGGGCCCACAGAAAGAACACACAGAGAACTGTTGTCCACAACTAGTCAAGATTTCCACGAGCATGACTCTCTCACTTGGGTTGTCAATGGTTTTCAATATGCATGCCTGGACATAGGTCCAAAGCCAAACAGCTGTCCCTCCGGCCTTTGTGTTAAAAGTGGCTCCACTCCAGGTGCCCCATCCCCATTCTTCTTTAAATGCTCAAGTTCAGCCCCCGTTGCATGGGTTTCTTGCATACAAACATACACAATTTCTGTTGAATTTCTTTTTTGCTACACGTTTTACTCATTATGTGCGATTTTAAACCAGTGAACTTCCAAGATATTAATCTGAATGGATCAACCATAAGTGCTTACATAAATGTTACTGCACTGCCAAGTATGAGGTGAGCTATACCGCCTTCTGAATCCCCACGGTGAGCCATACAAACAAATTAGCAATGTGTCTATACACTCCATTTTCCTCCATCATTCCATACCCCTACCCTAGAACAATGGGACTGCCCCACCCAAGACAGTAGCCCTGTACCCTTCCCCCTGGAGGACAAATCCTCAACTGGTCCTCCCATCTTCACCCACTTGCTGTGGATGAAACTGCAGCGTGCCCTACTAGGGGCCCCATGTCCCACATCTCCAGTGGCAACCATGCCTAACAGGTTGCAAGATAAAGCAAATATGATTAGTGTGGTAGTATAAAGGGCCAGGCTGTAAGAAGCCCTTTAAATTGGGGTGGACTAAGGGTATAGCTCCCTCTACCCCTAGATGAGACACACCACGCTGCTCGTGCATGAGCCTGCAACACTCCCACCTGAACTGCAGGCTGCTGAGGTAAACCCCTCCCTCCTCCCCCACCCACTGGTGTCAAAATAGGATGAATGCCTCAAAAGCCAGTCTTTAACTCCACTGGAATAACATGTTAATCAAAGAACTTTAGATTTTTGCAGCCTAATGTCTGTACAAATGGCACTTAATAAAACATATGAAGAGCAAGCAGGTCAAAACAGCTAACACTACACATAGTTAAACAGGATCTTGTCTTAACTCAAATTGTCCATTAGTTCCCTTTTACCAGACGGGTTCCCAGCTCCAACTGCTGGGGGAGCCCAGACAGCTCAGCATTACCACAGAGTTTCTCTATTAAGGTACAGAAACTCGATCTCAGCGATCGCAGATGAATTTGCCGTTTTCAGTCACTGCTTCCAATTCACTGTGCCTTCCACAGTCCACCCCAGCCCCAAAAATAGCTAAGCTCTTCTGTCCTTCCCTTCCCAGGTTAGATATCAGGTAGGACAGTGTCACTGAACTCTGGCAAAAGTTAAAACACCGGGTTCAAGGAGGTCAGTCAGTGCAGTCCCAGTATCAGAGTCTGTAAGTTGGTGACCATCTCTGTGCCATTGCGGCCTGTACTACACGTGGTTTGTGACTCCTACAACCCCAGTATACTCTATCTGGCAGCACTCATCCTTACTCAAGGGGAGGGAAGATCCTGTCTGGTCATGCGGGGGGCAGAGAGGAAGAGGCCTTAGGGATTGCATAGGATATAAAAAAAAAAAAAAAATAAAGACACAGGTACCTCTCCTTTGCAACTGGAAGTACTGGATCACTTCGCTGGTGCAGTGGCACTGAGTGCCAGCCTCCCTTCTGTTACTCCCTCCTCCCATTTGATGAAATCCTGTGCTTCAGCTGGGCTGGAGAAGGTCCTGGGAGGCTGTCCTGGTCTCATGATTTTCAGCTTTGAGGGGTACATATGGTGCTGCTACTATCCCAGTTTGCAGAGGTTAGCTTTTACATCAGCAAATTGTTGCCATTCCATCCGGAGCCCTCTACTATAGTCCAGAAAGGTGAGGATTCTTGCCTCACCAGCCTGGATCAAACCTTTTGCTCTCACCACTCTAGTGACTACCACCTTGTCCTGATATCTACGGAATCAGGTGAGAAAGTGCTGTTATCAGTATCCTGGATAAGGGCATCCTCCTGGTGTTCAGTGAGCCCTCTCGAATTCCAATGTGCAGCCCAATTCCTCCAACTCTAGGTGTTATTTTAGCCAGTTAAAGATAAATTCCTCTGGCTTGCAACCCTCTAACTCCCCAAGAAGACCAATAATACAGATATTACAGTGTCGCAACCTATTCCTCTGGCTGTCTATTCATCTCTGGAACTGCTCGCTCAGGTTATTCAGGTGGCCCTTATTGGATTCCCAGCCAGCTATTTTATCCTCAGTTGTGCTCACATGGATCTCAACTTCAGATAGTCTGGTGGCATGACTCACTGACACCATGTTAATTGTTTCCACAACTGCCTGAACGTTGGCCATCTGGGCATTCATGTTAGTGAAGCCTGTCCTCATTTCAGATTGCACATCTATGATTAAAGCATTCAGGGAGTCTCCTTACTGGTTCAGTTCTTCACTTGTGGGGGCTTCATGTGCTACAGCCATACTCCCAGTCCACGCTCTCACCTCTGTTGGGTCCTGAGGCTTCACTGCTGCAATAAAGGACAGCTGCTTTTTGCTTGATTTAGACATATTCCAGGATGCTCTCTGTCATTTCCTGTAGGCTGCCTGACTAGAAATACATGGATGCCGCCAATTAAGGAGGGATTCCAAGTGTCTTGAAGGGAGCTTTGACTCTAGGTATTTGCTATCTCTGCCCACTCAGCAACGTCCTCTGGAACAACAGTTCCTTGTCCATGCACAGCATAAATGTTAAAGTTTAAAGTAACAAAGTAGCAGCTTAAGTGAATACTTGCAAAAGTTTAACAGCATTCTTCAGGATTGCTAAGTAGTTGACTGGGAGAAAGAAATGAGGCATTCTGGGGATGCCCACAATATATAGGTGCTAACGAGGTGCGCTGACGTGAGTGGCCTCAGCCTGCAAACATTTTTGGCTGATCCTGATGCTGATGGCTTATAGTTCCATGATATGGCTCAGCGGAGGAAGTACCCTCGAAGAAGATCAGCTGTTTCTATAGTACTTGCAATCATTCTCTGTGGCTGCCAAATGACGGTTGTCGGTTGTCTCCCCATACGATGCACAGGGGTAATGCCAAACTTCACCCAACAACTAACACACCAAAATCTGGCCAATGGAAAATCATGTACACAAATGCTCACAGCCTGGGAAATAAGATCCCAGACCTGCAGGCAATAATGTCAGAGGCTAAACTGGACATAGTAGCATTAGTGAGACGTGGTTTACCAGTAACCACACTTGGGAGACTTCAGTACCTGGCTATGTATTGATCAGAAGAGACCGAGGTGCAAAAGGGGGAGGAGGCCTGTATGTTAATGAAAATATCAAAGCTACAGAAATTCAGAATACACAAAGGAGCCAGAAGACTGTGGGTCACCCTGGAAACAGGAAATGGGACAGCCATAAGAACTGGGGTTGGCTACAGGCCCCCAGACCAGAGGGAGGACATAGACACATTACTGTTAGAAGATATACAAAACATGACAGCTAAAGGGGAGGTTCTGATAATGGGAGACTTCAGCATGCCAGATACAGATTGGTCAATACCAGCAGGAACATCTGCCAGAACTAGACTCATAGTGGATTCCCTGCAGGGGGAGGGCCTCAAACAACTGGTACAGCAACCCACAAGAGACAGGGCTATCCTAGATCTAGTACTGACTAACAAAGAAGGGATCACAGATCTCAGGTAGAAGGTCACCTGGGGCCAGTGACCATCACATGGTATGGTTCAATTTGGCTACTACATCTAAATCATCCCATTCCAAGGCAAAATATGGGACTTCAGAGGAGCTGACTTTGATAAGATGGCCAACAGAGTTAAGCTAGCCCTGGCAAAAAAGAACACAGGTGAGGGGGTACAGGCAAAGTGGGCAAGCATTAAGGATGCAATACTTGAAGCAACATCCCATTGTGTTAGACAGAAAAGGAAGTGCAAAAGAAGAAGGAAACCACTCTGGTTCTCAAATACAGTAGCAGAAAGGTCAGAGCCAAAAGGCTGGCCTTCAGGAAATATAAGGGAACACAGCGGGATGAAGATAGGGAGGCATACCAAACTGCCCTAAGGGAAGCAGGTAAGACAGTAAGGCAGGCAAAGTCCCAAACTGAGGAAACACTAGCACGAACAGTAAAAGAAGGTGACAAGACTTTCTATAGATACATTAGTGAAAGGAGAAAGTCCAGAGGGGTATTGCTAAGCTTAATGGAGAAAAGGGAGCATGTGAGGAGGAGGACCCTGTAAAGGCATCTATCCTAAATAGATACTTTTGCTCAGTATTTACTGAAGAGAAGGTAGGGCAGGGCCCACAGCTCAGCATCATGGACACAGGGGGGAGGGAGGTGAGCACTACTCCCTTCACAAAAGAAAGGGTCCTACAAGAGCTTGCTAAGCTCAGAGTGGATAAGGCAATGGGACCTGATGGCATACATCCCAGGGTACTTAAGGAGCTAAAGGAGGAACTAGCAGAGCCATTAGCAGAATTGTTTAGTGAGTCTCTGAGCACAGGAGAGGTCCCAGAAGACTGGAGAAGGGCTCATGTGATCCCGCTCCACAAGAGTGGTAGCAGGGAGGAGGCTGGGAACTACAGACCGGTCAGTCTTACCTTAGTAGTGGGCAAGATTATGGAGGCACTCCTTAAGAAAGGATAGTGCAACACCTGGAATCCATAGGGAGCAGGGATCCAAGACAGCATGGGTTTACAAAGGAAGGTCCTGTCAAACTAATCTCATAGATTTCTTTGACTGGGTAACCAGAGTGGTGGACCAAGGGGGAGCAGTTGATGTCGCCTACCTTGACTTCACCAAAGCTTTTGACACTGTTCCACATAGAAGATTGATTAATAAGCTGGGTAGGCTTGGGGTGGGTCAGAAGTTGGTCAACTGGGTGGCAAACTGGTTGACTGGCAGAAAACAGAGAGTGGTGGTAAATGGTATACAGTCAGAAGAGATGCAAGTCACAAGTGGGGTACCTCAGGGATCAGTCCTGGGGCCAGTCCTGTTCAACATCTTCATTAGTGACCTTGCAGATGGACTAGAGGGTAAGGTTTGTCTGTTTGCAGATGACACCAAGATCTGCAACAGAGTAGATGAGCCAGATGGGGTGGGCAAAATGAGAAGAGATCTGGATAAACTAGCAGAATGGTCAGAAGAGTGGCAACTGGGATTTAATGCAAAGAAGTGCAAAATCATGCACATAGGGAAGAGAAACCCTGAAGCCACTTATAGGCTGGGAGGAGTTGCTAGCAGTCACAAAGGAAGAAAGAGACTTGGGCATCATCATCACTGATGACCTAAAATCTTCCAAGCAGACCTCTAAAGCAGTAGGTAAGGCTAGGGGTGCTAGGGTGTATAGTAGAGGTATCACAAGTCGTAAGAGGAGGTAATAATCCCTCTGTACAAGACATTGGTTAGGCCCCATCTGGAGTACTGGCAGTATTGGAGGCCACACCTTCACAAGGACATTAACCAAATTGAGGCAGTCCAGAGAAGGGCAACCAAAATGGTGCAGGACTGCATCAGAAGACATATGAGGACAGATTAACGGAGCTCAATATGTATACCCTTGAGCAAAGGAGGGAGAGAGGTGATATGATCGAGGCATTCAAACACCTTAAGGGCATAAACAAGGTGAAAAGAGTCTAACATGTTTAAATATAAGAAAAATAGCAGGACAAGAGGACACAGTATGAGATTAGAGGAGGCCGATTAGGGGAATGTGAGGAAATTTTTTCACAGAAAGGGTGGTGGATGCATGGAATGGCTTACCACAAGAAGTGGTGGCTATGAATACAGTGCAGGGCTTCAAACAGGCATGGGATAGGCATAAGGGAGCAATACAAATGACTATGAGTAGATAGGTCACTGACAGAGCAAAGGCCGATGGCACATTTATAAGGTAGAAAAAGAAATGGGCAGACTGGATGGGCCTTGCGGTCCTTATCTGCCGTCAACTTCTATGTTTCTATGTTTCTATGGTTGGCCGACGAGGCACGTGGTAACTGTGTTAGTCACCATTGTTTGGAGATGAACCACTGACCCGAGTGAGAGGGTGTGCGGGGTTCTTAATGTGTGGGTTGATGGGGGGGGCGGTGTCACTCGGTGGAGGAGGGGGTCTGCTAGACTACCTGGAAAAAAATTATAATTTTAAATCATGGACAATCAACAGGAAGGGGGGAGGTCCACTAGACTAAGAGGGAATCCCTATTCCCCCAAACCAGCATGGGTGCCATGGGGCTATGTGCATGCAGATGAGCCCATAATTGGCATGTGAATGGCCCCTTAGCACCTTACATACCCAATGGGCTCATCTGGATGCTAGGGCTGAATATGACCTACAGGAGCCCTAGCGTTATCCCAGATTGGGCAGTGCTATCTCCAGTGGGCTACACTGTGGGCCGTATTCAGCCTTGGGCCAGATCAGTGCGGCACATCCATATTCAGACAGTGTACTGAATCGAAGCAAGTTGTCTGAATATAGTTCAGAGCCAGCCATGCGCAATGTGCTGCACAGCATTACTGGCCGCACAGAGCTATCGGTCAGCTCTGAATATGGGGGCCTACTCTGTATATAGCATTTTTGTGATTATGGCCATTAGTGAACAAACCATGCACTGCTAAATACTATACTGCAAGCTTAGGCCGAAGTTCTGGTGGACATTTCTCACGGCACTTCTCAAGAGTAGGGGATTTTTGTTTTTCATTTTAAATTAATCAATGGCTGACATCAGTTGCATACATTGTAAAGTAAATACAGGTTACTCACCTGTAACAGGAGTTCTAGGAATGGTATATGTTGTTCATCCACACTTACTGGCAGGTTCCCCGCCGCTCCAAATCCTGCAAGAAAGTCCCCAAGCCTCATTATTTGTTGCTGAAACAGGTAATGTCTGCAAGATTTGGAATTTGCGGCAGTCTCTTCAAGTTTTCTCATCAGAGGTCGCCGCCATCTTAGCTGCCCATTTCCCCGCATCTCAAGGGTCAGAAAATACATATATTTTACTGTCATGGACCATGTGCAACTTGGTAGGGAACTGGATGCTGTGAGGGATGTTTAACTCACACAAAGTACTTCTGACTCCATCGAATTGTTTTCGCCTTAATCGGGTGGCATACGCAGTGTCCAGAAACATGTGAACTGTTACCTCCTCCACACTGGGAGGACCGTAACACTTGGCTAGACTTACTAGAGGGTCTTGGGAGCCCATGTTATCGAGTACTACCATAACCACTCTGAGTAGATCGGAAGGAGGTGTTGCATGGTGCTGTACTCTGTAAGCTTTTACAACTGTCATGCCCAGCTCTGGGGCATATTCCCAAAGTTGCTCCTTCAACCAACCCTTGACAGAAAGGGCCATATGGTTACCCTCAGCACCTTCTGGTAGGCCCACTAATCGCATGTTCTGACTCCTGATCTGGTTCTCTGGTATCTCCAAACGATTAGTGGACTGTTGGGCCTCCTTGGCGTGCTGGGCCATGGCACTCTTGCATGCTTCTGAATGCCGATGGACCCCCTCCATCTCCCTCTGCATTAAGTCAACCATCTTTTCAACAGTAGCCAGTTGGCCTGTAATTAAATCAAGCCTTTGGTTCAATGCATTGGATGAGGCTAGTAATTGGTGCATCTTGCGGTCTAGTGACTATAAAGTCTCTTCGGCACCCTCTCCCTCGAGTGAGTAATGGGCCATCGATCGGGTACTGGGGCCAGCCACCTGTCCCTTTCCTCCTTCTTTTCTCCCTTCACCTTTCAGTTGATTCCGATTGGATTTGCCCATCCTCATCTGCAACCTTAATCCTTTCTGTAGACGAGTATTTTTTATTGCAAGGTTTTATGAATAGTACAGTTACAGCATTTGCAGTAATATTGTCTGAGGAGCTGTTGTCAACACGACTTCTCTGCTTGGGCTCCACAGCGCCCCTTTAAAAGTTCTTCTTCAGGTGTTGGTGTTGTTTGAGGAAAGCTGGCATCACATTCTATCTATACTTAGACGACTGGTTAGTATGTGGAAAGACAAAAAGGGAGCCAGAAACCTTATTCCAAAGAGTAATGTACATGACACGCAGTCTAGGCTTCCTACTGAACCTGGAGAAGTTATCACTAGAGTCAGTACAAACCTTAAAATACACAGGTGCAGAACTGAACATAGTATAGACCAAAGCATTTCTACCCTATGAATGGGTGTAGACAGTGGTGGCTTTTGCAGACAGTTTCAAAATAGCAACATAAAGGTCTGCTTAGGAATTCCTTAGACATCTGGGTTACTTGTCAACAACCACATCAGTAGTCTCATGGAAAAGAAAGTACATGAGGGGCACTCAGTGGCACTCAAAAAGTACTGGTCTCAGCTGAGACAGCCGTTGACCACCATGCTCCCAGCAAAAGAGGATTTGGTACAGTCACTGCAGTGGTGGAAGAATATGGTCCATCTGACAAAGGGAATACCCTTTCAACAAAAGTCCCCACACAATGGTGCTGACATTAGATGCCTTCCTCCAAGGATAGAGAGGTCACATTTTAGATCCAACAGTATAGGGTACCTGGAACAGATCAGAATCACATGAACACATAAAACTGTTAGAAATCTAAGCAGTGTATCTGTCCATCAGGCATTTTGAGAAAGTCCTAATTGATCAGATCCTGAAGATCAGGCAGCCAACACCGTAACAATATACTACATAAACAAACAGGGAGGATCTAGATCATCAAAACTATGCAAGGATGTAGTAAAGAGTTGGGAATCTGGCTTACAGTCTGCAAACGCAGATATCTGCAGTCCATGTACAGGGAAAGGACAATGTCCTAGTAAAATCACTCAGCAGAATAGGGACTGTGTCCCAGGAATGTTCACTGAAGCATTCAGTAGCACAAACAGTATTCAAATAATGGGGACTTCCAGATGTGGATCTGTTTGCCTCATGGCAAAATAAGAAGCTGCCACTGTTTGGCATCAGAACCCCCTCTTGGGGTACAAACTATCAGGATGCCTCAAGTTTCCACTGTGATAGAAAGTTTCTATATGCTTTTCCTCTCTTGCCTTTGTTACAGAGAGTATTCTTAAAGGCAAAGTCAGACAGAGACACAGTGATTCTGATAACACCAGACTTGTCAAGATAGCCTTGGTACTCTCCTCTGACAAATATCCAGAAAAATATAATCCACTGCTTATGTCCAGAGATCTGCTAACACAACCCAAAGGATTGGTGACACATCCGAATCTAACATTGCTTCAGTTGACAGCCTGGTACCTGAAACTATAGAAGTCTCAGAGCTAAATCTGTCAACACAGGTACTACAAGTCCTTGAAGTTGTCAGAAACCCTTCAAAAGGAAAAAAAAACACAGCAAAGTGGAAAAGATTTTCACTTTGGTGCACAAGCAAGCAGGAAATGCCTTCTAGGCAGATATCCCACTAATAATAGACTATTTCATGCACTTAAAATCGCTTTGCTTAAGGCCAGCATTCCTAAAAGTGCATGTCAATGGGCTTGCGCAACTGGATGAGATGAATGCTTGTGTGACTTCGATACACTGTGGCTGTTTGCCTCTCTATCCATGGGATATACCACCCTGTAGGGATATAACGCAAGGAACCCTAGAGGAGGGTTCCCCCAATAGGTGCCACGGGTATAATTCCCTTTGCTAAAAGTAGCTTAGGAAGAAGCCCACAGAAAGAGAGAGAGAGAGAGATGAGCCGCTGGAGCAGGAGGGGTGGGTGGGGGCAGTGAACAAAATGAATGAGGACTGGCCCAGAGGAGGGCCTTTAAGGCTTGGTTAGGCGGTGGTTTGTTGCTCCCCACTGAACTCCGCCAACCATCAGCCATCAGTTTCAATGGGCTTGCTCAACTGGATGAGATGTATGCTTGTGTGACTTCAATACATTGTGGCTGTTCACTTCTCTATTCGTGGGATATACCACCCTGCAGGGGTACGACACAAGGAACCCTAGAGGAGGGTCCCCCCCATAGGTGCCCTGGGAATAATTCCCTTGGCTAAAGGTAGCTTAGGAGGAAGCACAAAAAGAATACCCCAGGCCCAGCCGGTGGCGCAGAGGGCTGAGGCGTTGAACGCCACACCTCGCTTCACACCAGCGACCCGGGTTCGGGAGCGGACTCGGGTAGCTGGTGGGTTGGCCGGGGGGAGCTAGGCTCGAGCGTCCGACGACAGCTCGCCTACTCCGGGGTGGGATTTAGCCGCATTCCGGCACTTGTGCGACCCCGAGCGGAGGCTCGAGGAAGTGCAAGTCCTGCAGGGATTGGCCGGTGGCCGTTGAGCAGAGCGGACGCCGACGTATGCGCCATGACGCCAGGGGGATCGAGTCTGCTCGGGAGGGAAAAGCGGGAAAAAGAGCCTGCCTCATCCGGGAGGAAGCGAGGACCCGGGGCGTGCCCGCGGTTGCCAGCCGCGCGACAGTCCACGGGCCGACGAACACTAAGTCACGGGTGTCTCTCCTCCTCGCCTGGGGTAAGCCGCGCTCCATGGGGCCTGTGGACTGTTCGTGTAGGGTTGCGGTAGTGGGATGTTTGCGGGTCATCGCCGAAGTGTCGGAGGAGGCAGGCTGAGGGAGGAGGATAAATTACGATTTCAAAAAAAAAAAGAATACCCCAGAGGATGTTGAGCATCGAAGAGGTGAGAAATCAGAATATATCGAGACTGGAAATGAAGGTGATAGGCATAGATGGGGAAGGACAGGAGAAGAATGAGATATGACGAGGATGATAAATGAAATGAAATGAAAGCAGACAAGATGCAGAAGGGTGGACTTCCTAAGGAGAGAGGGAACAGCCGGGGACGCCATCCGACTCCATCCAACAGTGGAACTAAACTACGGAACCTAAGAAAACTCCAACCCTAATGTTATGACCATTGGCACAGAGAAGAGGAACCCCCAGCCCTTGCGGAAGAAACTAGTGATGGCTTTGCTACTGCAATTTAGAGTTGAGATCGAGGGAGGAGGAAAATATTCCAATTTAGAGGACGCTCTCGCTCTGTCCTTCTAAATGGATGACTGTTGAGGGTTGCGAGTGATGTCTCTGCAACTAGATGCTGAAAAGCAAGAGAGGCAAGAGAGAGATGACTGCTGAGGCACTCAGCTCGCCTACATGAGCCTATGAAACAGACCAGGTGAACCAGAGGTGGTCTTGCTGGAGAATTGTATAGAGGGTGCCTCCGAACCTGCTGGGGTAGCCAAAGTGGCTCTGATGAAGAGAGCCTCACCCCTCGCAGCTGGAAGTCATAAATTCTACATCCAGACGTGTCGCCGAGATGAGGGACGACTGAAGGTCCACCCAGAGCAAAGACATTCTCGCTATGGGCCAAGGAGAAGGACCCCGCTCCGAGCTTCCCGTGCTCTAGACACAGACTTCATGGGTGCAGAGCAAGACCATCGGCTACAGGCTAGCCCTTGGCAAAGGAGTAATGGACACAGAAGGCATGTCTCCGAATGGAGAGAATTTTGATGAGGTAGCTTAAGACCCAGTGAGAGGTATGCTCAGTTAATCGAAGTGAATGAGTAGACCCTGAAGTCGGACTGAGCGAAGGAGAACCAGTTACCCGTGATTGGTAACTACTGGGGTGCATGCCAACTGGGTCTATTGAGAGCCAAATTAGGAATGGATAGATTTGCATGAAGGTAGGAGCGAGAGTGGCCGGGCGGAGCCGGCAGCCGATGATGAGGTAGGCAGTACTAGGAGGACATCTGAAGAGGTTTGACTAGAATAAGGCAATAGGATTTTTTTTTCTCTCTGTTCTGCAGGAAGGGATGACTGGATAGCAATGGACGGCCGACAGGGCAGGAACCCCCCCAAAAATGGAAAGCCAAAAGCAAATGTGGGTAGGGACGATAGGGAGAAAGCAGCTCAGAACACCCGGGTGTCATCGAAAATGAAACACCAGAGCCAAATCTGGGGCAAAATCCATGCATTGTGCACAGCACCCAGGTAGTCCAACATGTATCATGACAGTTATTTGGAAGGCAAAATCATTAGCAGTCGAAAATGGAGGCAGAAGGTGGGAAAGGTAGCCCACAATGAGAGAAACACCTCTGATGTGCTGAGGGGAAGGGGGATGCTTTCCAAAGCAAGTCGAGCAGCGGAATGAATTGAGTACAGCCAGCAGGCAACCTGACCTGACAACCGGAGGAGATAGAGAGAGGTCAGGAGATGAGACAAGAAGTAGCAGTGCTGGAGGAAGGCCCAGAAAAGGGGGAGGAGGAAGGGAGCGAGCGAATCTCAAGAGCGGGGAGGAGTGCCATAGTGTCTGGACACGAAGCAATCGGCACTGGTCTCCGCAGTCACACACCAACTAGAGCTCCACAGGTGATGAGGAGAGGCATTGCTGCAGAACTGCATGTGGCAACACCAACAAGTCAAAAGTTTAGGTCATGCCAAAGTGCTGTAGAGCTGGAGGTATGAAGGATGTTGGAGTCTGGGAGCGGCGGGAAAGATGCACCATTGAGGCACCAGCAACAAGAAAGCAGTGGTGGCAAGAAATGAAAGAAGTGGCAGTAGTACCAGCCGGGGGGTGAACAAGGAAAACAGGTGGAGGAGAGCTTCCAATATGAGATGAGCAGTCGGAGTGACAAGCGAGAGGCAACAGGGAGGGAGTGAGAGAGAAAGGGCAAGCACAAAATGGCCACTGCACAAGCGGCAGGTGGGGGGAGAAAGGAGAAAGGCAGGGAGCTGGCAACCAGAGGTGCCACAAGAGATATCAACAGCAGAGGAATGGGAGAGATGGGAAGGGCAGCAAGGAAGGGCGGTGCCTCTGACCGCAATGAAGAAAATGAATGAGGACTGGCCCAGAGGAGGGCCTTTTAAGGCCTGGTTGGGGGAATGGTTTATTGCTCTACCCAGTGAACTCTGGCCAGCCCTCAGCTGTCAATTTATTTGCAATTGCTGCATATCAGTCCATGGCAAACAAAAAACCCTTGCTGTCACCTCCAGTGTTCAAAAGATTCTTTAAAGGGTTAAACCACATAGACCCAGTCAGGACACTAGTCCCTGCATGGGATCTAACCTTGGTAATTTCAGTGCTGATGTTTCAACCCTTTGAGCTAAGGGCCACAGCAGATTTAAAGTCTGTCATGTGGAAAACAATATTCCTGGTGGCCATATCTTCTGCAGGGAACATCACTCACACAAGTTAATGTGACATCTTAGAACAATTGCATAACCACTTTGCCACGGCTGGCCTTGCTTTTGACACCTCTCCGGTAAGCAAGCTATTTCAGCACCATGACATTAATAGCCCACTTTTCTCCCCTTCTAATGCATCCTGCCATTTAACTAAGTTGTCATTCTCCAGCATCACCCTTAAGCAGGTAGAAGACCTTCTAAAGGCCCTCGACACCAAGAATAGTGTGGGAGCCGATCAGCTTGAACCTTTTTTTTTTAAACTAGGATATTACCAACTGGCGCCACCCATCTACCACCTCTTTAATCTGTCTGTTTCCAAGGGGGCTCTCCCTTCCACGTGGAAAACAGCACACATTATTCCGCTTTTTAAATCTGTCAACCCTGGTGATCTTAATAACTACAGACCAATCTCTCTGCTGCCTATATTATCGAAAATGCTGGAAAAAATTGTCAACTCCCGACTTAGAGAACACCTAATGTCCTCCAGTATGCTTAACCAACTACAGTCTGGCTTCAGGCCCAAGCAGAATACTGTATCTGCCCTGGCCAAGGTCTCAAATGACTGGCAAATTGTCCTTGACTCCCAAGAATTACATTTGCGCATTGTTCCTTGATCTAAGCAAGGCCTTTGGTACTATGGACCACAACATTGTACTATGCATGTTGTACAACATCAGACTTGATGAATCAGCAATGAAGTGGTTTTCCTACTATCTCATAGGCCGACAACAGCAGGTCAAACCCAGGGTGACTTCTCACCATTAAAAACTGTTTTGAGAGGGGTTCCTCAGGGTTCAGTCCTGGGGCCCTTATTATTTGCCATTTATATTAACGCTACTGATCATAATAGTAGGTCCGCAAGTGTTCACATTTATGCAGATGATACTGTGCTCTATGTCGCCTGGCCTTCCCTTGAGTCAGCATGTCTTGAATTACAATGTGAACTTGACATCCTACAGCAAAATCTGATTCACTTAAAACTTTTGCTTAATGCTAAGATGACTAAAGTTATGTTTCTCTCTCCTCACAAGAAAAAAACACCCACCACCCTCTCACCAACCAACTTCCTGCAGATCAAGACAACCATAGGGCAACCTCTGGAAAGTGTAGACAAATTCAAATACTTAGGGTTTTGGATTGACTGCAAGCTTTCATTAGTTTTATATGTCAACGTACTTGCAAAAAAAATAAGACAAAGATTAGGACTGTTCTTTCGCATTAAACATCTGTTAATTCAGGAAGCAAAACTAAGACTGGTTCAGATGATATTCCTCCCTTTTCTTGATCATGCAGACTTCCTTTATAGTCATAGCCCCATTAGTACACTAGTGAAACTGGATATGCTGTATCATAGAGCCCTTAGGTTCATCACAAATGCCTCCTATAACACGCATCACTTCTCCCTTTATGTGACTACAGGCCTGATGTCTCTGGTTATTAGGAGATCGCGGAAAGCCTCCTTATGGGCTTACAGAGTTATCACTAATACACTTCCCTCTTACATTACTGCACTTTTCAAATGTACTCCCTGTGCATACCCTCTTAGAAGATTCAATTATATTACATCTGATGTTCCTAGGATAAGATCCAGATTCGGTGCATCATCTCTTAGTCATGTCCTTCCTTCCTTATGGAACTCACTCCAGTACTCCCTAAAACTGACTCATCTTGGTGGTATATTCCCTTTCAAATCTCTTATGCGACTCTTCTTGAAGAATGACTCGTTGCTACTCTTAAAAGGTTTTAGACTTAATGACATAAACCATACACTATTTACCAACTTTCAGCACCTACTAAATCTCTCTCCTACTTCTTCCTCATTCTGCTGTGTTTTACCAGCCCATACCATGTGCCCTACTTCCTTCCATATTCCACACTTTTATACCTGTGTTTGCACTTTAATTAGAATGTAATATGTAGAACTTATTTGATGTAGAGTTAGTGTTCTCATGATAAGTGTTTCTCTGTACATTTGTAGTTTCCCTAATTGTTATCATTGACTCGATTGTTCATATCCATCCAGGACCACCTTGTAAATGAGTTTCTCTCAATGGTGTCTTTTCCTGGTAAAATAAAAATTGAATTGAATTGAAGAAGGATCAGTGAACTCCAGAAACTAAATATAGAGCTTAAAGAAAAAGTAACACAAAGAACAAACAACACTTTCCTCCCAAAAGTAGTGTCAGAGTTTGTTTGTTTTTTTCTTTCAGTTGTTTAACCAGGAGTGGTACACTAAGCTGAAAGCTTGTTTATAGATGTGACCTGGGAGCACAGAAAGGTTAAGTGACTTACTCAGGGTCACACAGTATGCAAGTTGGGGCTGTGGGATTCAAACCCAGGTCTCCAGATTTGCAGCTCAGAGCCTTAAACCACTGCACTATACTGCCTCCCAGTTTCTTATGAATCAGTCTATCATATTGCCTGTTTACATCAAAAAATACACACAAGTGACTGTGAAAGGGCATTACATTGTCTAGATGTAAAAAGGGCCATCAGTTTCTATAAGAGTAGGACTGTGGCTATAATGGTTGACAGTAAGCATTTTCACGTATGGGGAAGTATCACAGGGACACCCTGCCAGCAAGCAGACATTGTCAAGATGGGTAGTATCCACTATCCAGTATTGCTATGTAACAGCATGTAAAGTGTCCCCTGAGGGAATCGGGGCACATTCTACGAGAGGCACAGCAGACTCTGCTACTGCCAAAAGGAACATACCCTTGGATGTAATCTGTAGGGCTACAGCCTGGGCTTTTGTCCACACATTCATTACTCACTACAGACTAGATAGCCAGGCTACAGAAAATGCCAGGTTTGACAACTCAGTTTTACAGAATCTGTTTCCCAAGTAATCCTAAACCCCTCTAACCCAGGGTACTGCTTGGAGTCTGCAAGATTTGGACAGGCTGTTCTAAGCTACTGCTGTAGAAGGAAATGATACTCACCATTGTATCTGCCTTTCTTCTAAATACTTAGAACAGCTAGTACAACTAACCCTTACTTACCTGCTCTATTTATGATTATTATATATAGGTTATGGTAAGTGTTACATGCCCCCCCTCCCCCTCAGCTGGAGCTTTTCAGTGAGCATTTGTTCCTACATCTGTGTTTTATGTTTTACTTAAAACTGGTTCAAACTTGCTGGCCCGGTGGCACTGAAGGTTGAGGCATTGCCCACCACACATCGCTCCACGCAAGCGACCTGAGTTCAGGAACGGACTCAGGTTGCTTGGGGGTTAGCCGAGGTGAGGAAGGATTGAGCATCTGTAGACAGCTCTCCTTCCTCTGGGAGGGGAGACTAACGCTATGCACTCTAGACTGACACCCAGCAGTGGCTGGGTGTCAGCACAGATGCACAGCCAAACACAGGAAGGGCCCACGTCCTGGGCAATAGGTTGTCTCCATGGAGGTGGGGACAGCTGCTCCACCCATTGCATGTATGTGGGCTCGGGGCAAAAACAGGAGGAAAATGGCCGGAAGATGACAGGATCCACGATGGCCCAGTGTGTGTCCCTCTGCGATGCTGCCCTGACTTCTGGAGTTGTGCTTGGGGGAGAAGAGTAGCTGCCACTTCTCACCCTGGCCCTGCTGCTGCGGGGAATCGTGGGGGTTGGAAGAGTGGGGATGACCGGAGCCAGAGGAAGGAGCCCTCCAAGGAAGGGCCAGAGACACCTGTCGGCTCAGCAGAAAAGCCAAAAAATTGTAAATTAAAAAAAAAAACCTGGTTCAGACTTTTTACTATTTTAGAATTTTATTCAATTTTAATTAGAGAATTTATGCTATTGTCATTGTTTTCTAAATCAGATCTTAACAACAGCTGGACTCTTCAGCTAAAGATCTGTTAGAGAGAGGCTGTTAGCGTGAGACTGGCACAGAGAGAGAGAGAGAGAGAGAGAGAGAGAGACTGAGTTTTCATTTAAAAGACCTACTAAGTTCTGGGGCACCATTCCATAGGTGAAGTTGATGAAAGTCTATCCATACTTAGAAGATTGGTAACTGGCAGTGGTGGGCTCCTCTGGGGCAAGTTGTGGCCTCCACATCTCTGCATGATGGTGTTCACTGGCCATGAAGATCTCTATATGGACATGACGAGGCAGCCTTCAGAACATGTTCCATTGCCACATTAGATACTGAGCTAGCCAAAGCAGTACTGTGCTGTGTACTCACCTGAAGTGACTCCACCACCCTCCACTGGTCCCCATTCTTGTCCTGGTATGCATGGCCCAGGAGGTCGTGGTGGCAGGCAGCTATGCCTCATAGGGCAAATGCTTCAGATTGGGTTTTGTCAACTTCATCTTTCTTATGGTGCGGTGCTGTGGTAGGCGCACAGTGAGTGGGATCCACCCAGCACAGAGAAAGGGGACACATCCATTTTTCCATTCCTGACTAGGGGTGGACCACTTGTTAGGGCCATGACAAGAAAGTTCAACACTTAAAGGGACATCAAGTCTAAACTAGTATGCATGATGTGTGCTTTATACAGTCCTGTGACGGTGCACAGTGGTGTGAGTGTGCGTGGTTGTAGGGCTATACATGTTTGGTTGTATGTGAAAGCTAGGGTTTGGGTGCTATGGGATGTGCCAGATGACATCAAGAATGCAAGGGTAGGCAGTGGATCATATACTAGGATATGTGCCCTGTGTGTTGTGCCTGTGGGTGGTGTGGGAGTCTTGAGCTTGTGACCCTTGTCCATCATGCTATCCTCTTCAAAAAGATTGTATGGCACTTTTTTATTTACTTCATTGGGTCCAGTTTGTGTGCTAAGATGGACTGTATCAAAGGGGGTTGTCTGGAAAGTTAAGATTGGTGTGCATACCTGCAGAATTAATGTGTGGGCCCAGTGGTGACACACTCATAACAGTGTATTTATTAAATAGGTAAATAGGTAGCTGCACTGTCCAGTGAACCATTTACAGGCACAACCCGGGCCAGAAGGCACTAGTAGAAACATAATAGTAGCAAATTATTTACAAGGTTACATTTACATGATGCATTGAAGCATAACAGTAGTAAAACCATTTACATATAGTAAATAACAATGATTACAGAAACATACAAGTGACACTGGGGTTGCCCAATCTCCCAGTGTCACCATCCAGAATCCTCTTTTTTTTTATTCATATTCCCCCACCTGACCCTCTTTCTCAGCACATCTCCCCTTCCCCCCAGAAACATAAGAGTGACACTGGGGATGCTCAATCCCCTAGTGTCGCCATCCGTATCCTTCTGTTATTTTTTTTTTTAAACCCCATAAAAAAAAAAGGTCCATCAATGTCTTTTGTGGTCATTATAGTCCCCCACCCAACCCTCCCACTTGGCACCCACAACTCTGCACCCAAGCCCTCACTTACCAATCGGGGTCCAACGCTGTATCCTCTCTGGACCGCAAACACGTCTTCACTCTTCAAAGTTAGACCATGAACTGAAGAAACAGGTATGCGGTTCAATGTACTTCAATGGTGTTTTAAACTTGGAGGCATAACTTCGCCATTTTTGCATATTTTTGGCCCAAATTTTCAACATACCTTCTTTGGGACCCCGCCTCAAAAATAATTGCACGGACGTTAGACAACTCTGTCCCAAAAGGTGATTTTGGGGTCCCTGCATGAAATCACCTTTTGGGCATAAATTGAAAATTTGTTCTGCCCTTGTTCATGAGGAGGGCTCATAGGAAGGCTATGTCGACAATTTGGAGTAAAAATATTAAAAAACAACAAAGTAATGCGCCTATGTTGAATTTTGCAAACGCAGTCTCATAATTTTAAATATTTTTACCCAAAATTTACAACATAGCCATATCTGTACAGCACCTCATAAATGTAATAGCTGTCATTTTTTAAATCCTGGCCAAAATGTTTTTTTTTTTTTTTTTATATCCTGAAATGTAATTTTGCAGTCCCTGCGTGAAATCACCTTTTGGGCAGGAGCTGAAAATTTTCTTTGCCATTGTTCATGAAGTGGGGTCATAAGAAAGCTATGTTCTAAATTTGGTGTAAAAATATATTTTTTAAAAAGTTATGAGGCTGTGTTAAATTTTGCAAATGCAGGCTCATAAGTTTGGTAATATTCAATATTTCTCCCCCAAATTTTCAACATAGCCATTTCTTTACAGCAACCCATGAATGTGACAGCTGTCATTTTTCAGCTCCTGCCCAAAATGTGTTTCTGCATCCCGAAAGTTAATTTCGCAGTCGCTGCGCAAAATCACCTTTTGGGCAGGAGTTGAACATTTGCTCTGCCCTTCTTCATGAGGCACTTAGAAGTGATGAGTTTCCTTCATGTCAACACCTGCAGTCTGCTAAGGAAACTCAGTGTTATTAAAACTTGGATTTCGCATTCCAAGCCTGATGTCTTTGTGATAACAGAGACCTGGCTGAGAACAAGCACCCATGACTATGCTGTCAACATCCCTAATTATAATATATTCGGGGTTGACAGACCTTCTTGGGGGGGGGGGTGGAGTTGTTATCTATGTATGTGACAAATACACTGTTTCCATAGTTGATACTTCCTCTTCTCCTAAGGAATTTGAGTGCCTCACTATAAAAATCCAGCTCTGTCAAACTACGTCCCTGTCAGTTATAGGTTGCTATATGCCTCCATCAGCTGGACTTAAGGTAAGTGAGTATTTCAATATCTTGGTACCCAAGCTGCACTCTGAAATTACCATTTTGGGCAACCTCAATCTTGATTGGTTATCTGGTTCTTCTAAGCCTCTAAGAGAACTTTGTGATGCCTTTGGGCTCACTCAGCTTATCACGGAAGTTACCAGACCAAATGTAAAGAATCCCGATCGTAGCACTCTACTTGACATTATTCTTGTAAATAAACCACACCTATACTCCTATGCTGGTGTCTTTAATTACATTAGTGATCACTGTTCCATCGCATGTGTGAGGTCTACTGCCAAAATCATATTGTCCTCTAGATTTATCTACAAAAGAAGTTGTAGGAACTTTAACACATCTGATTTCCTATTGAATCTGCAGCATGCTAGCTGGCAAAACTTTTATCTGGCCACTACAGTTGATGAGGCATATGTAATCTTCCATAGTATTTTGCTGGACACTATCAACAGGCATACGCTGTTAGTTGAAACCTGTACTAAAAAGAAATCATGCTTATTGTTCTCGAATGAACTAAAAACTGCTCTGCATAATAGAGATGCCCTATGGAAGAAGGCAAGAAAAACTAATGAACAAGCTGACTGGGCAGCCTTCAGAGCATCTAAAAACCTTGTTACCGAGTTAACCAGGACTGAAAAAGCTAAATACTTTCGCAATGAGTTAGACACTTCCTCCAGTTGCTCCTGTAAGTTCTGGAGAACTCTAAAGGACATTGAGGGGTGCAGTCCCATCAATTCACTCCCATCACAAATATGCTACAAAGGGGTTGACTACATGGACAAACTACAGATACTCGACCTCCTCAACAATAACTTCTCCACAGCGGGGTTGGCATTCGATTCTTCCCCAGCCAATGCCCTCTGAGAACAGCTGCACAGCCAGCTCATACTGTCCGCATCTACGCTGACACCTCAATACAACACAACTTTTGCATTTGAACCAGTATCCTTAAAAACTGTGGAAGATCTATTACTAGCTCTGGATATAAGGAAGGGCGCTGGTGCAGATCTGATTGAACCTTACTATCTAAAACTTGGTTACTTTGTTCTAGCTCCCCCTCTCACACACTTATTCAATCTGTCCTTGTCACTAGGTGTGCTTCCTGCAATATGGAAAACGGCCCAAGTAATTCCCCTATTCAAGTCGGGTGACCAGAGTGATCTAAACAATTACCATCCCATCTCTCTGCATCCTACAATATCCAGACTGCTTGAAATAGTTGTCAATGCACAGCTTAGGAGTTTTCCTGAGTGTAACAACTTCTTAAACCCAGTGCAGTCTGGTTTCAGGTCCAAACAGCACCACCTCAGCGTTGGCTAAAGTCTCCAACAAATGGCTAATGTCCCTGGACAGTAAAAAACATGTCTGTGCACTGTTCCTGGACATGAGCAAAGCATTCAACACAGTCGATCATACGTTGCTCCTATCTATTCTCAGGAACCTTGGACTTAACAACCCTGCCATTTCTTGGTTTAATGGCTACCTCACGGATCGCCACCAGAACATCAAGGCTGGCGGGGACTTTCCCCCCCCTTAAACCTATGTTAAGGGGGGGTTCCCCAAGGGTCAATATTAGGCCCTTTATTGTTCGCGATCTACATTAATAACATTGACACGGGGATCAAATCGGCTAGGCTGCATCTCTTTGCAGATGACACAGTCTTGTACCTTGACAGGCCCACCTCCGAGCTAGCATGCGTGGACCTACAAGAAGATTTTAACACTTTGCAGAATAATCTTTTTTACCTAAAATTATTGCTTAATGCAAAAAAAAATGTCATGTTATTTTTTCCCCCAGCTATTGGATCTAAGTCAGTCAACTCTGCAAAGCCCCCCCCCCCAAGTTTCTACCCTCTTAGGGGAGTCTCTTGAATTTGTGACAGAATTCAAGTACCTGGGCCTATAGATTGACAATAAACTTTCTTTTGTTGACCATGTGGAGGAGCTTGCAAAGAAGCTGAAACAGAGACTTGGCCTCTTTTTTAGGATAAAAAACCTGCTAACACAAGAAGCAAAAGTTAGGTTAGTCCAAACAACCTTCTTGCCCCTTCTGAACTATGCAGACATTATCTATGGGCAAGGCCCTAGTTCCGCCCTCTCCAAGCTAGACACACTTTACTATCGGGCAATTAGATTCATTACAGGTACCCCATACCGTACACACCACTGTACACTGTATACCATGATTGGTTGGTCCTCCCTCGGTTTCAGACATCAGAGAAATGCAATCCTATGGATCTACAGAGCGATTATCGGAAAACTGCCCTGCTATATCTCTGACTCTCTTCCTGCTTCCTCACCAAGTTGCTATGAACTCAGAAGCCTTTCCTTGTTCTCCTTGTCTGTTCCTAAGATTAGGACACATTTTGGTATAGCTGCTACAAGTTAACGTTCTTCCTGTACTATGGAATAAACTGCAAAACACCCTAAAGCTTGTAGTGCCTGTAAGCATGTCCCTCTTAAAGGCTCTGTTGCACCTCAAGATCAGTGAAAAATGTAATTGTTTTAATTAACTTCCCCCCCTTCAACACCTCTTCTATTCCCCTTCCCTTTATTGCCCATGCCTTGCCTCCTGTCCCACGACCCCTTGCACCCCTCCCTCCTCTTTCCCTCTGTGTCCTACCTTTTCTTTCAAACTGGGTATATATTTTCTTTTGCATTAGCTATGTATTTCAGGGTTATCACTTGTTCCTATAGTGCATCTCCTGTAATTTACGTACTGCCTTGTATATTTTTCCTCCTATAAAAAAAAACTCTGTGGCTAAGTGTATTGACATCTCTGTTATTGACTCACTTAATCTTATGTACCTGCTCTGCATTGCTTATTTTTGCACTGTTTGTTCCAAATATTGGTGTATGTGACTTATTACTGTTGTACTCGGGACCACCTTGCAAATGAGCATGTCTCAATGGTATATTCGCCTGATAAAATAAAGATGAATGATTGATTGATAACAAGGCTGTGTTGAAAATTTGGTGTAAAAATATTACAAAACATCAAATTTATGATCCTGCATTACATTTTGCTAATGCAGGCTTGTGACTTTGGTAATTTTCAATATCTGTACCCCAAATTCCTTGGCTGCAGTCCTATCGGCTCTGGACAGAGTTTGTTCATTACCTCTGCTGCTGTGCCCTTAGTGCCCATCTCTTACCCATCCATGCTCTCTATATGCTAATCGTTGTTTCCCCTCTCTCAAGGCCTGTGTCTCTCACTCTGTTCCTCGTTCATGGCCAAATACTAGCTTGCCTCTATTCCTACTTAACTCTCCTTTCTCCTTAACCCTGCCTTCTGCTCTTCCTACTCTCTCCATTCATTTGCTGCGTGTTCCTTTCACAACTTTCTATGCAGGCACATACCAGCCCGTGGGAATTTCCAAGTTCATCAGCCAGAATGTTATCTTATGCATTGTAAATTGTGTGGATGCCATATTGTGCATTTTTCTTTGTGGATTTTCCATTCTTAAATAGGGGTACATCCTTTGCTGTTTTCCCCTCTTCTGGACTGTCCTCATCGGTAAGGAGTCATGAAGAGGAAGAACTCCTTTTAACTCCCGTGCTACCATTGGGTAGTAACCACCTCACCCTGGCACTTCCTGGTTTAACACCCTCCAGATACTAACCTGTTAAATCTGGCATAATCAGCATTGCCATCTGCTGGATTTACTGGTCTCCTGCAACTTACATCCCCTGCTGGCCCTGCCACTGGGTCAGTGCTGGGTCTGCTGCTCTTGTTAAACGGTCACCAGTTGTAGACTGCTGACGTCTGCTGGCAACACTAACTTGGGTGAACTGACATACACAAATGTAACGTTTATGCTGTATAACATGCAATATTTGAATTTATGAAAGTATGGTGGTTTGACAATTAAACAGTTCTTGAAAATGGACTTGCCAAACATTTCTATATTTGTGTCATAAACAAAATGTTTAATGCTATATTGGTCCTAGCTGTTCCAGATTTATATTTGTGTCTTGAAACCGCATTTAGGGAATCCACAGGGAAAGGAATCAGCTCCTGGTGGGGGACTCAATTATTAGGGGGATAGAACTGGGGGGAGCAGGGAAAACTGAAGTAAGGTGCCTGCCTGGTGCCATGGCTTGGAGGGACAGGAAGCATATCCTCAGGATCACGAGAACAGCTGCACGGGAGTCTGAGCTGGACGTCATTGTCCACCTAGGGACAAATGACTTGGCTCATCATGAGATTAGAGCAGTGCAGGAGGACTTTGTAGAGTTGGGGAGGGGCCTAAGACAAGTAGCACACACAGTATCCTTCTCAGAGGTGCTGCATGTCAATGGCATGGGTGAGGCGAGGGTACTTTGCACCATGTAGTTTAATGAATGGTTGAAAAAATGGTGTGGAGCACAGGGGTTTGGCTTCACTGGGGACTGGGGTTCCACCTGGAGGGACATCATCGTAAACTGGCAGGATGGTCTGCATCTGTCCAGGAAGGGAACAAATCTTTTGAGCAATCGGTTTAAATGCTTCATTGGCAAGCTTTTAAACTAGTCAAGGGGGGAGGCACTGATAAGCAGCAGGAAAATTCCAGCCTCTCCCTACAAAACAGGGTACTAAATGAGAAAAAGACCGAGGCAGGAAGGTCAGTGGGGGATGCTGCAACAGAAGGTAAAGCCATCAAAAAATGGAGAGCAATGAGTACTAATGCCCGTAGTCTGGGTAACAAGCTTCCTGAATTAGTGGCCTTGATGGAGGAGGAACATCTGGATATCGTGGCAGTCACAGAAACATGGTACACACAAAACCATGACTGGGACGTAAACATACCAGGATACACTATCTACAGGAGGGACAGGGAGGGTAAAAGAGGAGGAGGAGGAGTAGCTCTTTATATAAGGGAAGGAATCAAAGCAACAGAACAAAAGGGTAAACAGGGAGGAGAAGAAGCACTGTGGGTAAATTTGGAGACAGGCAATGGCACCACAATCCGCACAGGGCTTAGCACAGACCCCTCTCAGGGGAGGAAATGGACAAGGAAATGATAGAAAGTATACTTAGAATGGCAGAAAAGGGGAGATATTGCTGATGGGTGATCTGAATATGCCAGATGTTAACTGGAGTGTTGTTGCAGCAGCCACTTCAAAGAGGGGTTATTCTAGATGCCTCAAAGGGGCATGCCTTAGACAACTAGTATTGGAACCCACTCAGAGGGAGCAATCTTAGACCTGGTTCTCTCAAATGGAGATGGAGAGAGGATCACAGATGTAGTAGGTAGCCATCTGGGAACTAGCGGCCATCGAACAGTATGGTTCACAATCAAACAGCAATAGAGTCAAGTCATACAAAGGCAAAAGTACTGGACTTTAGGAGGGCTGACTTTGCCAAAATGGGTGAGTGCCTAAGGAATGCACTAGCAAATGGGCAGGAAGGAGGGGTGGCAGAACAATGGGGAATAATACAAACTGCCATCACAGAGACAACGAGCCTTTGTGTGAAGCAAATAAACAAAACAAAACAATGTAAGAAACCACTATGGTTCTCAAAAGAAGTGGCAGTGAAGGTTCAAGAGAAAAAGAAAGCATTCAGGAAGTACAAGGAATCACAGAAGGAGCAGGACAGAGAATTGTATCAGTTAAAGCAAAAGGAAGCTGGGAAGACAGTCAGAACAGCAAAGGCCCAAACCGAGGAAAAGATAGCCAACTCAGTTAAGAAGGGGATAAAACCTTTTATAGGTACATCAGGAGCGAAGGAAGACCATGAGGATAGTGAGGCTTAATAAAGGGAGTGGGGGTGGCAGAGGTGACTGTGAAAGGCAGAGATACTAAACAAATATTTTTGCTCAGTATTTACAGATGAAGAGGGGGAGGTACCTAAAACAAACAATAGAAACACTCTGGATACAGAAGTTGATACAAGACCATTTACAGAAGAAAGGGTTCTGAAAGAACTCTTAAAACTGAAGGTGGACAAAGCAATGGGGCCTGATGGGATTCAGCCCAGAATTCTAAAAGAACTGAGCATAGAACTAGTGACACCACTGACTACCCTCTTTAACAAATCATGGGAGGATGGGGTGGTACCTGAGGACTGGAGGAGGGCAGATGTGATTCCCCTTCACAAAAGTGGGAGCAGGGCAGAAGCAGGAAACTACAGGCTTGTTAATTTAACCTCAGTGATAGGGAAAATGATGGAATCACTTCTGAAGGAAATAATTGTTGAGTATCTAGAGGCCAGAGGGGCACAGGACCCAAGGCAGCATGGATTCACAGCGGGAAGGTCATGCCAGACGAATCTGATAGATTTCTTTGAATGGGTGACCAAAGTAGTAGATTAGGGAGGGGCTGTGGACATGGCCTACCTAGACTTTAGCAAGGAATTTGACTCAGTCCCACACAAAAGATTAATATACAAGTTAGCCAGCCTGGGAGTGGGTCCCAAGATGACAGCCTGGGTAGAGAATTGGCTGGAGAATAGGACATAGAGAGTAATAGTAAATGGATTCCACTCTGAAGAAAGGGGGGTTACTAGTGGGGTACTGCAGGGTTCAGTATTAGGACTTGTCCTCTTCAATGTCTTTATAAGCTGACATTGCAGAGGGACTGGAAGGAAAAGTATGTCTTTGCAGATGACACAAAGATCTGCAACAGAGTTGATGCACAAGGTGGGGTGGAAAGGATGAGAAGGGACTTGGCAAGGTTAGAGGAATGGTCAAATGTATGGCAGCTTAGATTCAGTGCTAAGAAGTGCAAGGTAATGCACCTGGGAAACAAAAACCCAGGGGAAGAGTACACAATGGGGGGTGAGATACTAACAACAATAAAAATGGAAAGGGACCTGGGGGTAGTCATATCAGATGACCTAAAGGTGGGCAAGCAATGTGAGAGGGCAGCAAGGAGGGCTGGGGGGATACTGGGATGCATAGGGAGAGGCATCACCAGTAGAAAACAGGAAGTTATTATCCTCTGTACAGACAGCTGGTGAGACCCCATCTGAGTACTGCATGCAGTTCTGGAGACCCAGTCTCGCAAAGACATAGACAGGATGGAAGCTGTCCAGAGGAGGGCAACTAAAATGGTGCAGGGTCTGCAGGGAAGACATATGAAGAGAGACTTAAGGAGCTTAATATGTATAGCCTCGAGGAAAGGAGGGAGAGGGGACATGATAGAACTTTCAAGTACCTCAAGGAATCAACAAAGTCTAAGAGGGTAGCATCTTTCAAAAAAAGAGGTGTGCAAGAACAAGGGGGCACAATTTGAAGATGGGCGGCTCAGAGGTAATTTAAGGAAGTATTTTTTCACAGAGAGGGTTGTGGATGCATGGAACGACCTTCCGGAGGAGGTTGTGGAGTCAAAAACAGTGGTGGAATTCAAGCATGCATGGGACAGTCATAAGGCAATTCTAGGGGGTGGGGGTAGGAAGAAGTAGGCTGCTGGTTAACTAGGATCTGCAGCTTATCCATTAGGTAGGGAAATGGGCAGACTGGGTGGGCCAAGCGGTCCTTATCTGCCGTCAAATTCTATGTTTCTGTGTCTACGTTTCTATGTTTAGACTGACTCACCTTAGAAATGTCATTAGTATACAGGTGACACTATGCTAAATGTACTTTTTTCTTCTTTACATGTGTTCAGCTTTTGGAAATGACATGGCTGAGGAAGAAGAGGGAGAACAGTTTGAGTTTGAAGACAGTGGTGATGAGATTCCAGAGGCAGACAGGCAACCACCTGCTCCTCCCCCTCCAGACTACATGAATGGGATGGAACACCATGCTACCACCTTCTTTTCTGAAACTACAGAAGGACAGCCAGTAATCAAAGAACACGGTGAGGTCATGCATGATAACAGTGCTCTTTCATAGAAGTATGCAACTCCCACAAGAGAAAAACGAGCCAAAGGTGGTAGATGAGGTCTGCATTATCTTTTGATGCATACTGTCTCATAAATATTTTAAAAAAAGTTTTGAACTATTAAAAACCCAAATCCAGAATTATATGCTGGAAATTAGCAGTGGTTGGAATGCCCCAATTATGTTTTATAATTATTGGGTGGAAAATATGTTATAAAAAGAAAGGATAGATTTGAACTAATCATGTATTTTGGCTTCGAGAAAGGAAGGCTGAGGGAGGACATGATTGTGGTGTTCTGAGTGCTAAAAAGTATAGTCAGAGTGAAACTTATACAGCTATTTGAGCTAGTAAATACAAACAGAGCTAGAGAACATACATGTAAACTGGGGGGCAAGAAAAGGGGAAACACAAGAGAGCATTATTTCACACAGAGGTTGATCAGAACATGGAACTGCATACATGTTGAGGTTATGGAAGCTGGCACTGTTCAGGCTTTCACAGCAGAACTCAACAGATTGCTGGGGGGGGGGCAGCAGTACAGTTACACTGCATGTAGGGATGACTTTCCGGTTGTTAAAGGGAACATAAACTTTGTTTTTTATATGTATATTTTTTTTGCAATTTACTGCACTTTCTGTTACAGCTGCACCTTCCAAGGCTCAGCCTCTGCCATCCCAAGCTCTGACCGTCCCCACGGCTTACCTGCATCTGTGATCCTGACCCCAGGCTTGCCACCTACTGGGTGGGGCCGTCGGTCAGCCCAGAACCCATGGACTTGAAGTCGGGGCTCCAGCAGGCATCTCCACCGGATGAACTCCCCCGGATGGGGCCATGGGACCGGAACACACCGGCGGAAACACGTCACTCAGTCATCGGACAGGGCCATGTGGAACAAGTGGCATGGAGAGTACAGTGTCATAGAGGGAGTTGGCATCATTTCTGTGGATCTATCCCCGGAGAGGAGGAATATGCAATGACCCAACAGCATCAGTTCCTCCTCTCTGCAAGTCAGGTGCTGGTTTTGTTGTCAAACCCCCAGCCTCTACTAGAAGTTAACGTATCACCAGACACTGAACCCACCTTCCCCCCTGAGAAGGAGGGCAGTTACTAGGATGCTCAATCCTTCTCCACCCTGGCCATCCCTCTGACTCCTGAGTCCATTCCCGAACCCGGGATGTCGGCATCGCAAGTGGAGATCATACCGCTGCGCTGGTGGGCCATTTTTTTATATTTTTATATTTTTTTAATATAAGCAGAAATTGGGGTGAAAGTGGAGGACTAAGGACCTCACTGTGAGCCACATTGTGAATACAATTATTATGCTACTTGTGTAGCTATTTGCATAGTGTCATCACACTCGCACCGTGCCACAGTGCCCACTTTGTGAATCCTCACCCAGATCACTACTCTGTGAATCCTCTTCAGTGCTGCTTCTGGCGACGTGCTGTTTCTCAGTCTAGAATTCAGTATTAATATAGTACTATAATAATGCAGTTCACCTTTTTTACAAAGTCTGAGTGATAACAATGATTTATTAATAAATAAAACCCTTTTCTCTATTTGTAACCCCCTTGCAAATGGGGTTCCTAGAAATGCCAGTCTGGGTTTACCTTAGCCCGTTTTGTTCTGTCCTTCTCCTGACTTGGCTACTAATTTTTCTGGCTCCCCAGGTTCTGTTTGCCCTCGTGTGTGCCCCAGCTTGCCGTCAAATGAAAATCCAGCCCCTCGGGGCTTCAACTGCTGACCGCGAGCTCCCGCTGCAAAAGTGCTGCTTCCAGGGCAGCGGGAGTCGCGATGGCGTGCAAAGTGCCTTTGATGTGGAGCCGCAGTTTTGCGGTCTCCTCGGGGACTGTGCCGTGGGTCCCAGGATCCCTTCCACCTAATTGGGACCTGGTGACCACGGGCAGCCTGCTGGGGGACCGCTCAGATGGGAATTAAAGGAGTTCTGACCAGGGCTCATTTGAGTATACCTGTGCCGGGCTGCAGTCATCTGAATAATGCATAACAGTGTATCTGGCTGCCTCCAGGGTAGCTATGTTCAGCTCCAGCCGAAAAGTAAAGAATTAAAATGTTTTAAATAATGGAACTGTTGCTGCTTGTTGGGAATATGTTGTACATGTGGGGAAAAGTGTTTAAAGTTAAAACTAATACTGTTTCCTTGGCAATTCCAGTATTGTGGGACTCTATGTGTCAGTCTGTCAGCTGCTGCAGGGGGAGCTTGCAAAAGCGCAATAGCAATAGAAAAAGTAAAGGAGCCACATTTTTTATCTGTGCAGCGACTACAAGTGCAGCCTTTAAGCTATAGAACTGTGTATTGGGGCATATCTGGGGAAGGTAACTGGTCATCGTGGGTGGTGTAGCAGCTCAGGGGGCTACACCCAGTATCCTCTCACCCACGTAAAGCACCCTGAGTGGAGGCACTGCGCAAAGGTTTTATAAGTTAGCGAACCCAACCCCCTTAGCCTATGTTCGAGGTAGTAGGCAGGGGTGTAACACTGGGGGTGGTGCCGCACAGGGGTTACATATATAACATGTATATGTGTGTGTGTGATGTATAAATGTACATATGCAGATGAAGGACTATTCAAATGATCCTGAGCTACACCAGGGTTCTGTTTAGGAACCATTTACACAAAACAGTTAATAGTGTTGCTGTCTACAGTGTGTTGCCTTCCGAAATAGAGATTTAACATGGATTTAGTGAACATTTTCACTGTTGGGGAAGTCTGTTTTTGTTTTGAGAATACACATAGCTTTCTGCAAAGTGGGAATTTAATAGCTAAAGATAAGATTTGTTTAAAATGTGGCACTGCCATGTACTTGATACGTGATTCTTCCGCAGGACAGAGAGGTTTCATATGGAAGTGTGTCAATAAATCATGCAGAGCTAAAATAGCATATTAAGAGACACCTATTTTTCCAAAAGAAAATACAGTACCTCTGTGTGGCAGGGTTGAATAAGGCCCTGCCCCATTTGTTATACAGAAAGAGTTTAAACATAAGGGTCTGTTCTATCCTCTCATTTTCTGTGTCTTCTCTGTCTGGTTATGCAACCAAATTTTCTTGTAAGACCTAGGAACTGATCATTCCGATGGTGTCGCAGTTCTTCACCTCTCACTATCTCTCTGCCTCCACTTGCTGTTCTGTCTTTTCTTCCCCTTTGCATTTCTGCAGTTATAAAAAATATATGTGAATCTTTATGTGGAAATGTCACTGATACGGAGATCCATTTGTTTAAAACTGTATATAGTTATACTGTTGAAATGATTGCAAAAAGTTATGTGGAACTCAAGGGGTTAACCTGAGAATGCTGGATGCAAAATCTCTGCAGAGCTGGCTACAAGAGGTCAGTTCTGGGTTAGTATGTTCTTTTTTGCTGCACCTGCAAGAACACTGGAAACTGACAAGAACATTCTGTGAAAAAACACTGTCTCTTTAACAAGCTCCCTGCAAAAGACTGGTTATAAAAAGAGCAGTAATGCAGTAATGTTTTGCAGGGGGGAGAGAGAGAGAGAGACTGAGATTTGAAACTGAGAAGAAACACTCAGAAGGAGGACTGTTTTCTCTGTACTGCCTTTGTAAATAGTTATACTGAATAATTTTGGGCTGACCCAGTGGCACTGAGAGTTGAGCTGCTGGATGCCCCACCTTGTGACACACTGACAACCCAGGTTCGGGAACAAGCCTGGTTGTCGGAGGTCAGCGGGGGGGGGAGGAATGTGAGCGGCTGCCGGCTGGCAGCACTCTGCCTTGGGAGGGAGAATCAGGTCTCCTTGGAGCTTGGCCACCCCCTGGTGGAGGCTGGAGTGGCTGCTTCACTTCCAAGGAGTGCTGGCGTTAGGCCGAGGGAGGGTGGAAGGGGTTGGTATTGGAGCTGCGGTGCGCATGTGCACCTCCACGCACATGCATCACCGCTTCCGGGGCCTCGTGTAGGACCACACACAGGGGTGAAATGAAGGAACCATCGGGGGCCACCTAGGATGAAGCCCTGGACTGACTCAGGGGATCCGCTGGGGCACGAATGGTGCCATAAGATCCAGAAAGACTCCCGAGTCCGGTAGGTTAGCAGACAAAGTTGGTGACCTGCTGAAGGAGGATGAATAGAATTGTAAAAAAAAAAAAATACTGAATAATTTTCTTTTTTTATTTTGCTGTTATTGAGAAAAATAAAATGCTATTTGTGAATTTTGAAACTGCTCCTGGTTTTCCTATGCTTCCTGACCTATGCCTCGATGACAGATGGTATCAGTCTAAGTGGGATTTACGCTGTGCATACTCTAAGCTAGAAGTTTTGTGTGTGGGTACTAGACCTGATACCAGGAAAAGCCCAACTTGCCTACAGCAGTATGGACACTGCACAGTCAGAAAACTATGACCTGGTGAAAAGAGATGTCCTTAAAGGATATGACATCTCAGGAGAAACCTACAGACAGAGATTTCAGTCTCTGAAGTACAACTCAGTAGACAATCCTTGAGAAGCCTTCATCCGACTCAGAGAACTCCTTATGAAATGGCACCAACCCGAGGGCAAAACACTCCCACAGATCATCAAAAAATTTGTAAGTGAGCAGTCCATCAACATCCTACGCATAGAAGTACAGCTTTGGGTAAAAGAACACCGACCTGAAAGTGGGGAAAGGGCAGTTTCTGTCGCCGAAGACTACCAAATGGCCAGACTGATGCCACAGCAGCGAGGTAACAGCCAAGCACCAGTAAGACACTCTTTTTCCCATTTAAATTCCAAGTCTGATAAGAACTCTGGTGGGGGTAGCTAATCTGTACTCAAAGACTTTATTTGCTATAACTGTAATAAGCCAGGTCATATTACAAGAAATTGCCATAGTAAGAAGGGTGACACTGGAGCAGATTTGTCCTTAGCAAATTGGGGCAAGTAGTTAGCAGATGTGAAGGTGGGAGATAAGATTGTGAAGGGACTTATAGATTCATGATGCAGACAGATCCTAGTGCATAGTGAAGTGCTGGTAAAACAATATCCAAAAGGACCAGGTACTGGTGTCATCTGCATCTACAGGGAAACTCGATACTATCCCATCAGCCAAGTAACTCTGACTATTAATGGAGTGTCGCACCTAATGAAAGTGGGGGTAGTACCTAAGTTAACTGCACTTGATTATTGGAAATGACTTTCCAGGACTTACTAAGTTAAGCAGAGAGGGAGTAAATCCTGATGTTTCAGCAGCTGTGGTGACAGGAGCTCAGGCAAAGAAAATCTCGAATGGTGGGGACTGTTTTCCTTTCGCTGATTTTGATTCGGAGTTGTTTGAGCACAGCTTCAGGATCTGGAAGTCCAGGAAAGAAAAATGACACCTGAAGAAGCAGTGGCAACAAAAGACTGATGGACATAAGGGGTTAACATATGAAAATTCTGAAACTAAACTGATCACTGATTGTGATTTTCTTTCAGAACAAGCTAACGATGTTTCTCTCCAAGGTTATTTTAAGCAGCTGGTGGTGATACCAAAACAGGGTGAAGCTATGTTTAAAAAATGTAATGTGCTACTGTACAGAGTTTGGGTTAAACCTCAGACACAGGACCAGATAGAACAATTGGTTATACCACAGAAGTATAGATCTGAGTTGTTAAAGATAGCACATGATAGTACTATGGCTGGTCACTCAGGGAGGGATCGCACCCTTGCCAAATTGCTGTATAGATTTTACTGTTCTGGAATTCATGAAGATGTTGCTACCTATTGCAATTCTTGTGCCGAGTGTCAGAAAGTAGTCCCAGTGACTAAATAAGAGAAGGTGCCTCTGGTGCCCCTACCCTTGATAAATGTGCCTTTTGAGAGAATTGCAATGGATGTGGTTGGCCTCTTGGACAAAAGCAAAAAGGGTAATCAATTCATTTTGGTAGTGTGTGACTTTGCTACTTGATACCCAGAGGCAGTTTAAATGCGTACTATCATAGCTCCTAAAGTGGCAGCAGAGCTTGTCAAAATGTTCAGCAGGGTGGGCATACCTAAAGAGATTATTACTGATCAAGGTAGTAATTATGGTGCTGCATTACTGAAGGAGCCCTACCAACTAGTAGGTATCACTGCCATAAGAACCTCCCCTTATCACACTCAGACAGACTGTCTTGTTGAGCGTTTTAATCAAACCCTAAAATGCATGTTAAAAAGGTTTGTGAAAGGGGAAGGGAAAAACTGGGACCAGTGCTTACTTACCTGCTTTTTGCTTACAGAGAAGTGACACAGGCATCAACAGGTTTTTCATTTGAAATGCTGTATAGTAGACAGCCTAGAGGGTCACTAGATGTAATAAAAGAAACATGGGAAGATAACCCCTATCAGAAACAATCTATTACATCTTATATGTGTGCCCAGAGAAAGAAGTTGGCAAAATATGTTGAAATCACCCATAGCAATCAGGAAGAGGCCCAAAATCAGCAGAAGGTGTATTATGACCTTGGGGTAAAAGAAAAAGCTATTGAGCCAGATAAAAAGATCTTGCTAGTGTTACCCACTACAGAAAATAAACTGTTAATGAAGTGGCAAGGGCCTTATAAAGTGCTTAGATGTACTGGCACAGTTAACTATGAGAATGAGACCCCTGATAGGAAAAATCCTACTAAGATATATCAGGCTAACCTCCTGAAGAAATGGGTTGAAAAACACCAAAAGCTGTTTTGCTAGTTTTACCAGAAACTGATAAAAAAATATTGATATAGCTTATGATAGACTGGAACAAACGGTAACTGCTGATGCTTTAAAGGTGAATGTTTTCTTAACCTCTGAACAAACCACAGAAATTTGTAACTTGCTAAAGACATTTAACAGTACTTTTACCACAGTACCAGGCTGAGCAAAAGAGGCTGAGCACGTAATACTGACAAGGAATGCTCGCCCTATTAGACAAAAGACATACAGATTATCAGAGCAGATAAGAGCAGACGTGGTTAAGGAAATATAAAAAATGAAAGAATTGGGTATCATAGAAGACTCGAGAAGTGCTTAGTCATCACCAGTGGTGATTGTACACAAAAAAGAAGGGGGTGTAATAATCTGGCTTGATTTTAGGAAACTTAATCAAGTGTCAGAATTAATGACAGTTATCCTATGCCCAGAACAGATGATTGGTAGACAGACTGGGAAGTGCCAAGTATATCAGTACCCTTGATCTCACCAAGGGTTACTGGCAAATCCCCCCAGCTAAAGACTCTAGAGACAAAACTGCATTTGCCACTCCTGTTGGATTCTGTCAGTTCACCAGCATGCCGTTTGGTTTACATGGTGCACCCACTACATTCCAGCAGTACATGGATGTAATTTTATCTCCTCACACTGGTTATTGTGCTGTGGACCTGGATGATGTTGTGGTGTACAGTCCAAACTGGAAAAGCCACCTGGAACACCTACGAGCAGTTATCCATTCAATCAAAAAGGCAGATCTGACAATTAATCCTACCAAGTGTGCATTGGGCATGCAGGAAACCAGATATTTGGGCTATGTTTTGGGAAATGGAGAAGTCAAGCCAGAGGTTTCCAAGACAAAAACGGTAGCTAACAGCCTTGTCTCCAAAACCAAGAAACATATCAGGTCATTTTTAGGGCTGGCTGGTTTTTATCGGAGATTTGTTCCCAGCTTTGCCAAATTAGCTACTCCCTTCACTGAACTCACAAAGAAATGGTTCCTGAATAATGTGAAATGGACCCCAGAGTATGACGAGGCTTTTCAGGCCATTAAAGCTGCATTATGTTCAGCCCTGGTTTTAAGAAGCCCAGACTTTGAGAAACAATTTTTGTTGCAGACTGATGCATCAGAGGTCGGTCTAGGTGCAGTCTTGAGTCAGCATATAGTTGGGAAAGAACATCCTATTCTGTACATGTGTAGGAAATTGCACGACAGAAAAAAGGTACTCCACCACTGAAAAGGAATGCCTTGTGGCAAAGTGGGCCATGGGGTCCCTTAAGTTTTACTTACTAGGAGCCAACTTTGTACTTGTAACAGATCACAGTCCTCTTTGTTGGCTTACCAAATGAAAGATAAACATTCTAGAATCACATGATGGTACCTGGCACTACAGCCATTTAAATTTAAAGTGATGCAGAGATCTGGAAAAGGGAATGTATATGCTGATTTTCTGTCATATGGATCAGGAATTGAGAATTCTGAAGGTTGAAAAAAATGTGAGTTTAAACTTCTTTGTTTGCTATGTGGCATATGCACTGAACTGTAAAGGTTATAAGCTAATGTTTGATGAGAATTAATGGAAAGTTGTGGAAACCTTTTTTTTTTTTTAAACAGGTTCCCTCTTAAAGGGGGTGTGCCAGGGTTGAATAAGGCCCTGCCCCATTTGTTATGCAGAAAGAGTTTTAACACAAGGGTCCGTTCTGTTCTTTCCTCTCATTTTCTGTCTGGTTGCGCAGCCAAATTTTCTTGTGTGACCTAGGAACTGATCAATCTGATGGTTTTGCAATTCTTCACCTCTCGCTATCTCTCTGCCTCCACTTGCTGTTCTGTCTTTTCCTCCCCCTTGCATTTCTGCAGTTATAAAAAATATATGTGATTCTTTATGTGGAAATGTCACTGATATGGGGATCCCTTTGTTTAAAACCATATATAGTTATACTGTTGAAATGATTGCAAGAAGCTATTTGGAACTCAAGGGGTTAACCGGAGAATGCTGGATGCAAAATCTCTGCAGAGCTGGCTGCAGAAGGTCAGTTCTTGGTCATTATGTTCATTTTGCTGCAACAGTAAGAACATTGGAAACTGACAGGAACATTCTGGGAAAAAAAACACTGTCTCCTTAACGAGCTCCCTGCAAAGACTGATTCTAAAAAGAGCAGCAAGGTTTTGCAAGGGGGAGAGAGAGAGAGACTGAGAAGTAACACTCAAAAGGAGAACTGTTTTCTCTGTACTGCTTTTATAAATAGTTATACTGAATAATTTTCATTTTTAATTTTGCTGTTATTGAGCATAAAATGCTATTTGCGAATTTTGAAACTGCTTCTGGTTTTCCTATGCTTCCTGACCTGTACCTTGATGACACTCTGTAAAAGATGATTATGCTTATTTATTATTGGGCATTAAAAACACCAGTCGGAGTAGCCACAAAGCACCTGTCTTAGGATACAAAAACAGTTATCGAATGATACCATTTTCCACAAGATATCTGCAAATAGAAACTGATGAGAACTTCATTTCAACTGGATGAACCGGGAAGAATTGTCCAGATAGACGAGACAGTCATGGTGAATGCTAAATATAATTGTGGCAGGAACATGAGAGAGCCTGAGCACTGGGTGTTTGGCATTTATGACACCAGTGAAAAGTTCAATTTCCTGTATTTTGTGGAACAGAGAGGTGCCGCATCTTTGCTTCTTTTGATAGAAGAAAAATTCAGAGAGGCTATAGCTTAGTAGTAGAGTGCATGCTTCACATGCATGAAGCCGTGGGTTCAATCCCTGGCATTTCTTCACTTACACATTTTTGAGTGTTTGAAGGCATGGTGCCAGGAGGTGGCTTTTGGTTATAGCAAGTACTGGGGTCCTACCTAGGAGATAGAGGTCTGTACAAAATAGATGACCTCCATCCATCCAGGAGGGGAATGGCAGTCCTTGGTGGAAGGTTTAGATCTACTTTGATGGGCATTTAATCTAGCCAAGGGGGAGGCAGGAAAAACAGGGATGTGAAATTGCCCCCACCCAGAAAATGGAGCAGCAGAGAGGAGAAGCTCAGGGGAAGTAAATTCCCTAGGGGCATAGGGACAAGCGGGATGGGTGGGCAAACAGGTTGGAAGGTGGATTTAAGGCTGAGAGAAGTGTTACGAAGGGTGGTCAGAGGGGTAATGAAAAAGGGGAGGACAGTATTGAGGAAACAGGAAGAGTGAAGAATGGAATCAGGAAGGGATGGCAGAGCAGGTGGAGGGAGGGATAGAAAGAGTGGAGAGACATATGTGCCAGTGCAAGGAGCCTAGGAAATAACATTTCTGACATTGAGGCAATCATTGCAGAGGCAGACCTAGACCTGGTGGGCATAACAGAGTCATGGTACACTGCCAGCCACATCTGGGAAGTGGCCATACCAGGCTACACCATCTTCCAGAAGGACAGGCTGGGGAGGAAGGGTGGATGGGGTTGTTTTATATGAGATGAACGGTATAAAGACCACAGAGATATAGGGGCACCTGGGGTTGAGGAAAGGCTGAATGTTTCTTGGGTTGACTTAGAGACAGGGTCCAGGGCCTTTATCCCCATGGGGTGGTGTACAGGCCACTAACACAGGGGGAGGAGTTAGACAAGATTTTGGGGGAGGCCACTGGTAGAATGGAAAGCAAAGGGGAGGTATTGATTTTGGGTGACTTTAATCTGCTGGGTGTAGACTGGAGCATTCTGACTGCAGCTATGGTAAGAAACAGGGCCATCCTCAACTCCCTACAGGGAACCCACTAGAGATGGGGCAGTGCTGGACCCAGTACGTATGAACTGGGATAGCACTGCAGACATAGTGGATAGCCCCCTGGGTACAGGTGATCACTGCACTGTGTGGTTTGGCATATGGACTGGACAAGAGAAAAAACACGCTAAGATGAAGGTCCTGGACTCTGGGAGGGAAGATTGTAAAGAAATGTGAGACTGCCTCAGTAAATACCTTGGGGGGGTGGCTGGGGGGAGGGAGTGGAGGTCCAGTAGAAAAAGATCAAGGAGGGAATAGCTAAGGCAGTGGCATGCTGTTTAAAGGAAGTAAACAAGGGTAGGAGGAGGAAGAGGCCACTATGGTTCTCAAAGGAGGTGACTAAGGTGGTAAGAGAGAAACAAAACAGCTTTCAGAGGGTACAAGGAAACCCAGACAGAGGCAAACAGAGAGCTATATCTGGATAAACAAAGGGAGGCGGGGGGGGGCATCTATGGCACAAACAGAGGAGAGGATCATCAAGGAGGTCAACAAAGGGAATAAGATTTCCTTCAGGTACTGTACGTGAGAGAAAGAGGAAAGTAAGGGGTGGGATGTGAGAATCTGGAGGGAGGGGGTAACTGTGCAGAAGAACAAGAAAAAGCTGAAATTTTAAATGTGCACTTCCACTTGGTCTTCTCAGTGGGGGGGGGGGGAGAACATGTATTAGCAGGCAAATGCAGTTGGGCTACATTCACCACTTGCAGAGTAATAATCTCAGCACTGCCTCACTCGCTTAGTATGTGCTCTTTCAAGAAGCATTTAGTAACTTCCAGCTCCACAAAGCTAAACTGCTGCCCCTCTCTCCAGATGGTCAGAACTCTAGGAAACCTGAAGCAAAATGTGACCCTGCTGTCTCATAGCTCTGACATAATCGGGCCAAATGCCATTCTTTTCTGCTTTACCTGGCAGAAAAAGTCCTGGAAAATAAAAACCTAGTCACTTTCATGCTGGATACCCTTTTACTCTCTGTAGGCAGCTAGGATGTGTTGTTTATCTGAAAAATTATGGACCTGGAAAATCATCTGCTGAGGTGGGACATTTCGTGGTAGCATTAGTGCGAGGGCATGGTGTGTATTGTAAATTTTAAACTTACTCCCTACTGTCTCCCAGCATCAACACCATCAGGAGCTAGACCTCTGGGAACACCACCACATTTCATACCTTGATCCCCCTCTGGCAATTCCTATATGTCAGCATTGTTGCAATGTTGATGATTCTCTTGCTGGTTGATTTGTTCCTGGTGCTCCTCCAAGTCCTGCTTCAGATGAATCACTTTTCCCAGCAAACCCTCAAGCACATCTTTTGTTGCTGAGATCTTCTGTTTTGCTTTTTCCAAATGTGTAGCATGGGTTTAAGGTTGTTGGTCTAAAACACCCAATTTTGAGGCAAGGTCCTGCAGCTTTAGGGTTAAGGCTTATAGGCAGTCAGAGATCTTCTGACCCAGTGCTGCCATCACCTCCTCTGAGACCTCCTGGACACCATGGGTCTCATCTGCTCTGCGAGGCCTCGCTTGCTTTTGTTCCTTACTTATGTACTAGGCCAGATTCAAGGTCACCAATCTCAGATATTCCTCCATTCTCCGGTTTGCTAGAATAAAGGTAAGCAAATATGTTAAGTTTGATACACAAAAGCAACTTAAAATGGTTTAAAACACACCAGGAAGTAGAAGCTCTAGGAAAGTGTGTCACGTCTCATCTGTTACTCATGAGTGCCCCACAATGCTTTATTTTTAACTACTTATGAGTTTCCTAGCACCCAGTGACGTAATTTGAGTGGGAGCCTACAGTGAAGCTTTCCCTGCAAAGCTTTCACACAAGTGATGTCACTGGGTTCTAGAACTGACAAGAAGGGCAGAATTAAGAAGGGACCCTACATAAGGAAAAATAAGACTATTTCAAACCAAACACACAAAACACTACTCAGGATATGAAATACTGTATTACTATGTTACTATCACATAACTAGTGCTATGATTGAGTTTAGTTGTGAGTATCTTGCCCCTGGTGAAAAGTTAAGATGGTGGACTTGACAGAGGTCTGAGTGGAACTGCAACAGATAGTATAAAAACCCCAAAACAAAAGGATTCCTGAAAAAATGTTAACTGTAGTCACTACTCTACTGCATATCAAGTGATGGTCATTTGTGTTCAATTTTATTGGCCACAGTGAGCTTCTGCCTTAATAGCAGGATTAATCATACAACATCACACCCCTAGTTTGCTTGTGTAAAGAAGTAACACAGATTTATAATTGTTTGGTAGGAGATGATGCTTCAAGCAGTAGCCTGATAGCTTATGTGGATGATCCAACCAACCCAAACGCCAAGAGAAAAGTAAACCCATATTCTGTTATTGACATTTCACCGGAAAGGAGTCAGTCCCTACTGTCGGACTCAAATTACCAAGATGAGACTGCAGGCCCAAGGGTGCCTAGTGGATACTCTGTTCCAGTGCCTTGTGGATACACTGTTCCTTCAAACTTACCACTGATATTGCCATCATACTCTACTCCTGTTATAATACGTCATTTGTCTGTTGATGAGGAAGGTAACGATTTTTAGTACTTCAGCTTTTTAAAGCAGTGAATGATGCACGGCAGTTTTGAAATTAGCACTAATTGTTTTTAAATCACAAATACAACTTGATCTGAATTAGTGTTCTCCTGATATTAGAGCCAGTGTGAAGAAAACTCTGTGTGGCGTGGGCTTTGGGCTATGACTTTTATAAGGGCCCCATGTACCAGCATTTGGTGGGCTGTGCATGCATGCATACTGAAAGGAGGCAGTGTCTGGTAGGAGTGAAGGATGTAATGGGACACCAGACTAGATGTGAATCAGACAGGAACTAGCCAGCTGAGCCATAGAAAGAGAGAGCAGGGGACCTGAATCAGAGACTGTAGGGAGCATCATAATTTACAAGAGAATGGAAAGAGAGATCATCATTGGGAGGGGGGAGGGGATTTGAACCTCTAATGGACAAGCACCTCCTCATCAAGCAGACTCGATAGACAGCACAGCCTTCTTCTGCTGGCATATTTTTTATGTTTCTAGACCACCTGCAAGCCTATAGAATGAGAAACTCAAGCAGTTGCAGACAGAGGCAGGTCATTATAAAAAAAACAAACAAACAATACACACTGCTGCTACAAATTTGTGTCCTCAGTGAGAGACATTTATGCCAAACAGAAGAAAACACACTGATGGACTCACTGGCTACTGGAGATCTGACACCCCAGTGTCCACTGAGCCATTGACTGTGTTTTGTTGCTCTGTTTACCAAAATAAATTTCTCTAATTGAGAACACAGATCTGTTGGTGGTTTTCTTTCAATTTGACCTGCCTATCTGTATATTTGCTTGTGTGTCTCATTCTCTGGTGTCCCTGACTTGACTGGCTGCACTGTAAGTGGTAGTCATTACTTGTGTGTGCTATCTCTTGGTGTGTGTATGTGGAAGTCCTGACCTACATAAGGGGTGTTTTGTAATTTTAAGTACAGGTGGGCCCCAAATTGTTGCTGATCCTTTTGCTTCAGGTAGCCTTAATCTTACTGCATATGAGGTCTGAATGCATACATTTATTTTATTTATTTATTTAAAGTTGGTAACTGGGAGAGGCACACTGAGCTCTTTTCCAGGTGCAACCCGGGGAAAGGGGAGAAGGGAGCAACATTATACATGAGGGTTAGCCATGAAACTACAACAAAGAAATTATGAAATTGCACAATAGCTTAGTAAATAAGTGCAATACGACAGGCTGAGTTAGCCTAGGAGGAGTATATGGAGGGTGCAAGTGGTGTTAGAGGAAGGACTGGGCCTAGCACAAAGAGGTGCCGCCAGAGAAGAGAGAGTGTTCTGATAGGGCTCTTTTGAGGACTGGTGAGGAGGAGGAGAGACAAACGAAGAGCGGGAGCCGGTTTCAGATAGAGGAGAGCCTAAAAGCGAAAGCAGCAGAGCCAGCGCAAGACAAGGGATGTGGAAGGGAGAAAGTGCAGGTGTTCGTAGACCGGAGAGGATAGGAGAGTTTAGTCGCAGGGCAGAGGAGAGAGGAGAGGTAGGAGAGGAGAAAACTAAACCAGTATTTGGAGATGAAGAGAGTGGAAGGCAGCATGCGATGGCAATGAAGTGAGGAGAGGGAGAGGGAGGAGTACAGAGTGCAGTGGTGGGTGCAGGGAGGGGCATTCAAAGCAGAGCGACAGAAGGCATTGTAGAGAGAGTTGAGCCTAGCCAGAGCAGAGGCTGGGGAAGTGCCATCGATAACATCAGCATAGTCTAAGGTGGGCAAAATCATTTTTGTAAGGAGTGTGAAGCGAGCGTTCTGAGGAAGGGAGTCCTTATTGTGATACAGAGCACCTACAGTACTCTGGGTCGGAGATTAGAGTGGATGAGCTTGAAGTGTTTGGAGAAATCCAGGAGGCGATTGTGCCAGACACCCAAGTATTTATAGTAGGTACATCTTCCTGTTGTGCCTTGTCCAAGGCTAAACATTTGAGCAGGGAGGAGAGGTTGGCTAGTTTGTGAGGAGAACTGATAGTTATTAAAACAGGTTTACACTACCTTTGATGTGGTTGTCTTGAAACCAGTGTAAGACCAAGTGAAAGTCACCTTGGAGTTGAGATTCAACAACAGGTGCAGAAGGACCAGAGACATAAAGAATGGTATCATCCATGTACATTTGTATGTTTGAAATGGAGCAGGCTAATGGAAAATCATTCTGAAAAATAGAAAAGGGTATTGGTCCCAGGACTGAGGACTGGGGGCGGGGGCACCAGCAACTTGGACATGTTGGGAATGACAGGAGAGGTAGGACTGAAACCAATTGACTGCTGAGATGGAGAGTCTGACAGAGCTAAGTTTATTTAGCAAGAGGGGTTGGGAGACTGAGTAGAAGGCCTTGGCAAGATCAATTAAAATGGCAGCCATTAGGTGACCTTTGTCAATATCAAAGAGGATAGTGGCATGACAGAGAGAGAGAGAGAGGTGACAGTTGAGTGATTAGCATGAACTCCAGATTGGAAAGGAGAGAGAATGTCTGTGGAGTTGAGAATGCCAATAAATCAAGAGAAGACTAGGATTTCCTGTATTTTAGCCAGAGAAGGAAGAAGGGATATAGGACAATAGTTACCTGGTGTGTATGCATCCCCACCATTGTGGAGGGGTATTACATTTGCAGTCTTCCAAGTCAGGGGGACCTCACTAAAGCAGAAAGATTGGTTCAGTAGATGGATAAGTGGGTGAGAGATGGCTGGTACAGAGATGCTTAGGAGAAATGGGTCTAGATTGTCAGGGCTGGATTTAATGGGATCAAGGGCTAAGAGGGCATTATAGACTTTGAGGCAGGAGACTGGAGGGAAAGTGTAGCTGCTGGAGGTGCAGGTTGGGGGAAGGGAGGGATTGAAGGGGAGTGAGCAGGTGGCAAAAAAGGAGTTAAGTTCAGAGGCTATGGTGGCTGGGTCAGAGACTGGTGTGCCATCAGTGATAAATGTAGGGGTGGATTGTAGGGCAGGAGGGTCAAGGAGAGAATGGATTGTGTGCCAGAAATTGGCAGGGGAGTTATAATTTGGTGAAGCTGAGAGTGGAAGTATATAGCTTTGCAGACCTTATACCTTTTGTATAGGTATTTCTTAGGGTCCTATAGTGATGGAGGTCAGAGGGGACATGTGAGACTTTGAAAAGGGCCCAGGCTAGGTCTCAAGATCTACATAGGTGAATGATATCAGCAGAGATTCAGGGCTGGTGGCGATGTTTAACTCTGCGCCTCCTTAGTTGGGCATGTTGGTTCCAGATGATTGGAAGGAAATGTGTGAAGATTGACAGGGTGGAGTCAATGTCAGGTGTTGAGTACATTAGGAGCCAGTTGATTGAGTGAAGATCATGTAGGAGAGCTTCGGGATCTAGGAACCTGTGGGAGTGAACTCATCTGTAGATAGGGGGTGAGTGGGGAGTGTGAAGTTTTCAGATACAGAAGGTCATAAGGTGATCGCTGAAGATGTCAGGGAGGGTGCCGGCTGCCACGATCTGATGAGGGAGGTGAAAAGAATCCTGTCAAGGAGGGAGTGTTTCTGTGTGATGGGGTTAGGATGGGTAGCCTCCTGAATTAGCTGAGTAAGGTTCAGGGCTTTGATTTGCTCAATGAGGGGCTTAAAGAGATTTGCCAAACTGTGGAACTGAGTCACATATTGTGGTGCCTTACCTCCAGGAAATGCCACCTGTGCATATCTTAATAAATATTCTTTGTTATTTTAAAAGTGGGAGGGATTGTAAATTTGCCCACCAGTGATCCCTTCCACTTCCCGGTATCTGTAGCTGCCCAAGATCCGCCCCGTGCTCAGTCACATAATGACGTGGGCCCAGGGAGAACACGAGAACGCGCTCCATTAAAGTCTATGGGGGGCAGCTTTAAGAACATTGTTATATATCATAACAGTTATTTGGTGATTAATCAGGGGCACTGGGGACCAAAATCTCTCATTCTCGGAGCATTTTGAGGACTTGCTCAAGAAACTAAGGCAGAGGCTGGGCATCTTCTTTAGGATTAACCGGTTCCTTACTACAGATGCTAAAATGTGCCTGGTCCAAACAATGTTCCTATCCCTGGTTGACTATGCAGATTTCTTATATAGTCAGTGCCCAAAAGCTTCTCTTGATAAACTGGATACGCTGTACCACAGAGCTATCAGGTTTATAACAGGCCTTCCTGTTTCAACCCACCACTGCTCATTGTATGCTGCCATAGGGTGGACCTCCCCCATGTTTAGGTGAAATAGGAATGCAGCACTTTGGACTCTTAGAGCTGTCACAAAAAAGCTTCCTCAATATATCTTTGACTGTCTCCCGCTAAGCACACCAGGAACATATGCCTTAAGAAGTGCCTCATTTTTCACACTTTGTATTCCTAAGGTCTCTTCCCACTTTGGTAGAGTGTCAATTAGCTTTGTACTGCCATCATTGTGGAATAAACTGCAAAAGTTGTTGAAAATGAGTGTCCCCATTGTTTTGAATTTCATCAAGACCTTATTTGTTCGGACTGTGAGGGAACACTGTAATTGCTTCCCTTGTCCCTTCACTTATCCCGAGTCCTAGGCTCACAGCTCTCAGCTGCATGCAGTGTTGACTAGAGTTACTGCTGGCTCTCTGTGGATTCACCTCATTCTGAGGGAACCCAATAACTATTCTCTACCCAATTAGGTCACATCTGCATGCTCTCTACCTGTATTCCAGTTTCGGCCTCTTATCTTCTTCCCCTATGCACTCCCCTGCAAACCATGCCCTCCCACCTCCCCACTCTCACTGTTCTCCTGCCCCCCTGCTCCACTGCCCCAATCTCCTAGGAATTCTACACACCCTCCCTAACCTAGCGGTGCATCCCTGCTAGTTACCCTGCACCCTTGTTAAGTTATACTTATCTAGGCTATCACATAACTCGCCCATATGTAATAATGTCACCATCTGAAGTGCCTGTATGCCTGCCTCTGTAATACTGTGTTGCTGCATCGATCACCTACTTTGTATTCATCTGTTGTCATAATGATGTATTTGTCACTGTTGTATGTAATTTCTATTTTGACCCGGTATTAACTAGGTCTATCCTGTGAATGAGCTTTGTATTTATTTGTTGCCATAATGATGCATTTGTCACTGTTGTATGTAATTCTACCTTGACCCGGTATTAACCAGGTCCATCTTGTAAATGAGCTTGCTCAACGATGTTGGCCTGGATAAATAAATAAAGATAAAGATTTTGATTGATTGATTGATTTGATTGATTGATTGATTGATTGATTGATTGACTAACACGGCCCTTGTTTGTCACTCAGTGCCCTTGATTAATCACCAAATGACCATTACGATATATAAATACATTCTTAAAGCTGCCCCACATAGACTTTAATGGGAGCGCGTCCCGGCACTCTCCCTGGGCACACGTCATTACGTGCCTGAGAGTGGGCGCAGATCTTGGGCAGCTCCAGATACCGGGATATGGAAGGGATCCTCAGTGGGCAAATTTACAATCCCTTCCACTTTTAAAATAACAAAGAACATTTCACAGATGGCGTTTCCTGGAGGTAAGGCACCGCAGTATGTGGTGCAGTTCACATTTAGAAACAGTTTGGTAGATATATTTAAGCGAGGGTAAGATCCAGTTTAAATTGAAGTCACCTAGGATGAGTAGTTCTGTAGACAATGCGTTAGCGACAAAGGAGGCGATTACGTCTATGAGTGAGGTTGGGGGCATTTGGGGGGAGGCGTATAACAGGACAATGGATAGAGGGAAGGAGGATGGGAAGTTCAGGGTGACTGCCAGACCTTTGTGGGATGAGAGGCTAGACACGCTGAAGGTTACATGACAAGGCAGGTTCAACCGAGCATGAATTGCCACACCACCTCCCATGTTTACCTCAGTCTTGACGAAAAAGTTGGTCGTTTGGGAGGGATACTTGGGAATCAGAAATACGGATTACAAGCCTATCCTAGTTTCTTGTCTGGTAGACCTTATTTGGATATTGGTATTGGGTTTGTAATAATGAAAAAAGCACATTTGGGGGGCAAGAAATAGCCTCTTCTGTTACATCATATGTCCTATGTTCAATAGTTATGAAGCCCTTATCATTCTTAGCAAGGCATAAAGTAGTGTCGGAGGCTTGATTAGTGGTCTTCGCTAATCAAATTAAAAAATGATTAGCAATTGGCCGAAGTTGATTAGCAATTACCAAAAATTCATATTTGTGCTCCAAACCCCATAAAATGTACTTACCTTGCTCTATATTGATAAAATACACATTTACACGTTTCTGAGACAGATACTCTTTTATTTAGCCATTTCCAGAGAAATACAGCAATTGTGCAACAGCACACATACATTCAAGAGCTGAGATAGGATGTCTGCAAAAGCAGACCATGAATATTCGTGACTATGAATTCGTGAGCGTGATCCATCGTGAGCTGTGATAAATTAAATAAAGAACCCCTGCCCTAGCATAAAAACTGGGACCGTAACTCCCTGAGTCTCTTACATGTTCACTGCAGATGCAGGGCCCACAACATAACAGGGCACATAAATATTGGGCTCGTACAGATCATCTCTGCAAAAGCAGGGCACATTAACTTAGTCTTATTTTGTTTCCAAATGTTCACTGCAGACGAAGCAGTTGTCACATAGCTGGGCACATTAAATAAGTTCTGGTTCCCCCAATCTCTGCAAAGCAGGGCACAATACTTAGTCTCTTTTTCTGTTCCCAGATTGTTCACTGCATGTGGGCACACAACTAGCAGGGCGCACAGATCTCTGCAAAAGCAGGGTACATTAACCTAGTCTTATTCTAAATGTTCACTGCAGACGAAGGGCACATAAGCAGGGCACATTAAATAAATTCTGTCCCCCCAATCTCTGCAAAGCAGGGCACATTAACTTAGTCTTATTCTGTTCCCAAATGTTCACTGCAGATGAAGGGCACATAAGCAGGGCACATTAACAAAATCTGGTTCCCCCAATCTCTGCAAAGCAGGGCACAATACTTCGTCTCTTTTTCTGTTCCCAGATTGTTCACTGCATGTGGGCACACAATCAGAAGGGTGCACATATCTCTGCAAAAGCAGGGCACATTGACTTAGCCTTATTCTAAATGTTCACTGCAGATGAAGGGCACATAAGCAGGGCACATTAAATAAATCTGGTTCCCCCAATCTCTGCAAAGCAGGGCACAATACTTAGTCTCTTTTTCTGTTCCCAAATTCACTGCGAAGTCAAGAGCAGGGCACATTACTTCTGGTTACCGAGATTTCAGCAGCAGGGATGCTTACTTAGTCTTATCTGTCCCCAAATGTTCACTGCAAAGATGCAGGGCACACAACATAGTAGCAGGGCACATTAAGTTCTGGTTCCCTCATAATCTCTGCAAAGCAGAGCACATAGTCTTTATTCTGTTCTCAAGTGCAGTTGTTCACTGTGTGTTCCCAAATTCACTGCAAGCAGGGTACAAACTTAAAGTTCAAGGCAGGGCAACTCTTTCATGCCCTAGTTCTCCCACCACCCACAGTCCAGATCTAGGCCTTGCCCATTCGTTGCCATTACTACGCCGTCCCATCCCCATCTGTGCCCTGAAGTCCGTGTGCCCCTCTTCCTTCCTACAGCTCCTCGACCAAATGAACATTTTTTACTTATTTTGCTGCTGAGCTCCCCAATTCTGCTGCATTCCTGCTCTCCTCTAAATCTGCCTGTCCCTCTGCCTTCTCCTGCGATGCAGCCGCCTGCTGTCTCCTCCATCCAGGTCACCCCATGCCCTCTCGCAGTCTCGGCCAGGTCTCCCTCCAGCTCCTCCTCGGTGCGGCCACCATTCCTCCCGGCTCTGGCTTATCTCCGACCACCTGCAAAACAAAAAGACACAATTAGTTAACTGAACGACGGCGCAGTGACGATAGAAAAAAAAAAGTGACATAAAATAAAGAAAACTCACCTTTGGACTCCTGCTCAACCTCCCAATGCCTGCTTCCTCTTCTGGGTGCACTGCAAAAGGACTCAGTCATGTTTGTCCCACATGGAGACCGGGTTGGGAGGGGAGCAGGAGCATCACTGGACCAATCTGGGAACAGCTCGGGGTTCATGGGGCGGGGCGCGTTGGAGGGTGGCACAAAATGGATACCAAGACAAAAAAATGTTTTAAAAATTAAAGTGACATTGCCCAATAAGGCACGTTTACAGGACCCAGGACCAATTGGCAATGCTTAGCAATGACTGCTAATCATTGACAGATTTGACTCGCTTTTTGCAGATCTTGTGTCGCAAACTGCGATGCGAACCCACTTATTTTATGCCTTGCTTAGTGGAATTTAATGTGATAAATGTGGTTGTCATACTGCAGGCTGTGTAGTATATACTGTACAGTATTTTAAAAAGCATACCTAATAAAAAAAATCCATATTATGGATTCTAGTAATACACCAGGCTTTTCAGGACCCTGCATCCTTAACATAGCAGCAGCACATCAGGATGCACATACATCATTGTTGAGAATTTCCCAGGATGCACTCACTACCGGCTTCTTGGGATGCACATGCATCATTGTTGGGAATTTCCCGGGATGCACTACTGGCTTCTCGGGATGCACATACATCATTGTTGGGAATTTCCCGGGATGCACATGCATCATTGTTAGGAATTTCCCAGGATGTACTACTGGCTTCTCAGGATGCACATACATCATTGTTTGGAATTTCCCAGGATGCACTATTGGCTTCTCAGGATGCACATACATCATTGTTGGGAATGTCCAGGGATGCACTACTGGCTTCTCAGGATGCACATACATCATTGTTGGGAATGTCTCAGGATACACTACTGGCTTCTCAGGATGCACATACATCATTGTTGGGAATTTCTCGGGATGCATTAACTTCTTCTCAGGATGTACATACATCATTTTTGGGAATTTCCTGGGATACACTACTGGCTTCTCAGGATGCACATATATCATTGTTGGGAATTTCCCGGGATGCACTACTGGCTTCTCAGGATGCACATACATCATTGTTGGGAATTTCCCAGGATGCACTACTGGCTTCTCAGGATGCACATACATCATTGTTGGGAATTTCCCAGGATGCACTACTGGCTTCTCAGGACGCACATGCTGCTAAGTATTGCCTACCTACACTGTAGTGGGATGAAACAAAATGACTCTGTATAGGAACATTGTTGGACTTACAGGATTTGGTCAGGGTCCCCCCCCTTTTTTAGTTATTTTGGGAGTCCAGGGCCTCTGAGTGGCAAATGCTACTGAGAGCCGCGACACACAATGATACTTTAACAAAAACTGCCTGTGCTACATTGCCATAAATGTGGGCAGCATAATTTAAAACTGGTTGTAAGCAGCTCTTTAGAGTAAATCATTTCTGTTTTTTATTAACCTTAACATGAAGTGTAATTTAAAAGATTGGGGCAGATTTTGAAATGCTGCACTGGGAATACACTCCAGAAGCATCCAGTGCAGCCCCAATGCAGCCGATCAAAGCTCGGGCACTTTTTGGCTGTTTAGAAATTTCCACCACAGCTGAGACAATTGGACTCACTTTTCAGCAGTATGCATCAGATCTGTGCACATATTGCCAATTCCAGGTTTAACTGCTAAAACATGGTCTAGCGCTTCACACAACATTCATCCAAAATTGGTCACAGCTGGGATTTTCAGTTGGGTCAATCTGAAAACCCTAAGGGACACATGAGGGATGAAGCTGATTTAAGTTCTTGCCCCAGCTGTCTATTGTATGATAGCCTAGCTGAGATGCAGTATTTCATAAAAGCATCTTGTACAGTAGTTTACCTGTAGCTGAGTAACCAGAGTTATACATAATGCCATCATCTACATATAAGTGTTTGCCATATGTACTTGACTTTGGGCATCCATCACTTTTGTACAAGCAAAATAAAGTGGGTCTGAGTATAGACCTTGTGGGACTTCTTACTACACTGAGTGAATGATTGTACTGTACACCACTAATTTCAACTGTCTATCAAACTGCTACTGTGTGAAGTAAATGTCCATTATTATGTAAGTGTGTATCTGCTATTAGGTAAAGCATTTTTTGATGTGTTAAGCTTTATGAAAGATGCTATACAAAATAAAAATATTATGGTATTGGTGCTAAACAACAATTTTGGCATACATCAGTGGCCTCAATGTTACTTATCAGGTGCATTTTAAATGGCTTCACTCTTCATTCTAAACTAATTTGTGTTCACATCATTCTGTACAGTAGCAGAAGTAGAACTAATTGCTTGGAGACAGCACAGCCTGGTTGTTAAAGTGCCAAGTTCTGAACCTGGAGACTCAGGCCACTTAACTCATTGTACGACTGTAAACTAGCCAGCTAACCATGTCTCTCTTTTTGCTTAACTCTGAATTTTCCTGTTCGTTCTTCAGTGTGCCAAATGGCTACTGTAGCTTTTCATGGCTTAATTGTCACTGAAAAAAAATGTGCATGGAAAGCATGACAGCTGTATAGTATATAAAGAGGAAAGGGAAGAGAGCAGAGAAGGAGGGCATTGTTTCAGTTTAATCGTTAGACTTTTGAAGTCATTACAAAATTCTCAATAAAAAATAAATACATTACAGAGACTGCAGAAACAAAATTATAAAATGACATAACAATGTACCTTTTAGTATTAAGAAATAGTAGACTGTTAGTTTGCAACTAAACAGCTATTCACTGGAAGAGAGAAGGGAGAGAGGGGATATGATAGAGACTTTAAAATACCTTGGAGGAATAAACAAGGTACAGGAGGGGAACATATTTCAGAGACAAAAGTGCACAAGGACAAGGGGAACAGCCTACCAGCAGAGGTGGTGGAAGTGAAAAGAGTACAGGGATTCAAAAGTGCATGGGATAAGCATAAAGGCACCCTGCTGTACAGCGGAGTGGGGGAAAGGCAGTCCAGATAAGAGTAGGGATTGCCAAACCAAGTAGGGAAATGGGCAGACTAGGTGAGCTGTATGGTCCTTATCTCCTGATAGATTCTGTGTTTCTGTGTTTCTATGTTTCTAATCCACATAAGTCCATTCTGCTAATGAAGACATTGAATCATCATATCTTTCATATCCTGATATGATCATAACTGCAATGGTTCATTCTAATGCAGTTCATAATCAATTATATATTCACGAAAAAGACCATCCCTCTGAGACCACCTTAAATTACCGGCAAAAACCCATGCACGTCCTTCAGCCCTTACCAGTAGGAGTGCCTATCTGGCTCCACGGAAGTTATAGTGAAAAATACCCAATATTCAAGTAAGAGTTTTATTGGACATACTTATGTTACTATAACACATTCGCTTTCCTGTTACTTTTCTAGGGCACGTTATGTTTTGTAGGTATTGAGTACAATGCCTGAGCCCCAGTAAAACTGGGGACCCAAAGCATGCCTATAGGGCAAACTAACCATTATCTCCTATCCCACGAGCAGTAATACTGCTAACTTTTAGGGAAAAAGATCCTGAGCAGCCCAGTTGCTAACTGACCATAGGGCAACCATTGGCCCTGACCCAGAATGTACATTTCATTCCTATTAATATTACTTTTACCCCACAATTTCCAGGTTTAGCAAATCATGTCAGCACTTGTGATATCCAACAGTAATCATATTACCTTGTTCTGAACAAAATCACAATGTAGCCCTGGTTCACATAAACTGCACCCAACCAAGGCAGCCAAATAACAGATCTGGGGCTAGAGTCACAATACTTTGCCTGGGCACAAACCCAGGTTGCTCAGGGCAAACTGGGCATTGTGAATAGCTGGTATTCACAAAGCCCAGTTTTCCCTCACAAACTGGGTTTGCCCCCAGGCAAAGTAGTAAGAGGAGCCACAATGCACATGAAGTGGAGGGGACCTGCCTATCCCCACAATCCCATTCACTAAGATTTTGCTGCACACAAGGGCCTTTGCAAAGGTCCTGGCATGGAGCAAATTATTGCAGACAAAAACCTGGTGGTAATCTGTGCAATCCTAGTGGCTGATGGAGGCACTGCAGCCCCCCCACTCCATCCCCGGTCCCCGATCACCCACTGGATACAGTACAATTTGTTTCCATAGCGTAGTGGTTCCATCCCTTCCCCGATCACCGATCGGATAATAAAAAGATTTTACATAGTGTGGTGCCTCCCCCTTCCCGATCACCAATCCGATAGTAAAAAGATTTTCCATAGTGTAATGGTTCCTCCCCCTCCCCCGATGTCCCGATTGCCGGTCCTGTTGTAAAACATTAGAACCCTGGTAGTCTAGTGGCCCTCCCCCAATGTTCCAGTTGCCAGTGTCATAGTCAGAAGAAAGGTTCCAGTCCCTGTCTCCCCCCCTCCAGTCTCTGATCACTGTCCTGTAGCAGAAAAATATTCCAACCCTGGTAATATAATGGTTTCTCCCCGTCCCTGAACCCTGTCCTCTGAACCAATGCCACTCACACCCTGGTGTTCTAGTGGACCCCCACCCTGTCAGACAGTGTCCCCCTACCCCACTCCCCCCCAACTCGATCCCCAGTCGGGGAGCAGCACAGCCCTCCTCACACCTCCATGGCTGCCTGCCAACTGAACTGTCAGTGACAGCATACAGTATACACTCCAAGCTCATTGGAACCAGGTTGGACAATCTGCCCCAGCCAGGGAATTGCTCTGGCTGTTGGGATTGTTGGTAGCTTCAGTCAGCACATTCCATTGGGTCCACTGGTGCACGCATCCCCTCCAGGAGGAGCTGGGGTACCAGTGGTCTAAGCTCCATGATCACGTGGATTAACCGGTTTGGATGACACAGCTGACGCAGAACACCATTGAGTGGTAGTTATGCCCCACAGCCTTGCAGAGGAAATTCCCTTTGTCTCCCCAGAGAGGATCCTTACCCTAACATCTGGTGGGATGAGGGGCTCATATTTCTGACCACAGAGCCCATGAATTCTGGTCACCAGGAGTAATCTGGCAGCACATCAACCTGCTGGAGCACAGAGCAGTCTGGTTGGAGTTTGCTGCACTGTTTCGGTGTCAGGCTGTGCAAGTCCAGACAGAACACACTATAACATGTTCTGCCTGAACAAGTAAGATATGACACACACCTTTCACCTTTGTCAGGAGGGGTCCTACACATGGTCCCTTGTACGCAGTCTGCAGGTGGATCTCCTTAGTTGCAATGCGTGTGGCAAGGGAGGACAGCCAGTTGTCAGATGCTCTCAGTAGACTGGGAGAGACATCTCTCGAGTGGCACTTGCACCAGGATGTTGTAACACAGCAGTTCACCTGGTAGGCATACCTCTCAACTGTCCCTGATTTTCAGGGACATCCCTGATTTTACCTCAAACTTTAACTATGTCCCTCCTAAAATTTGTGTTTCCATGACTAAAGTGTGGGGATTGTAAGCACAAATTAATGTCAAACATTAAAGTTACAGACTTGTTCTAATTTAAAAGTTTCATTTAACACTAAGTCACTTATTCTACCAGCTTCCTGAATGGATATCATTAATTTTGAAAACGTGTCCCTGATTTTGTTCTTTGCCCCTGATTTTTTCAAGCCGTGTCCCTGATTTATGAGGCAGTAGGTTGAGAGGTATGCTGGTAGGGCACACCTCTAGTAAACTTCTTTGCCTCCTGGGAGAACAGTAAGTGGAGGGTCTTCTGTGCCCACCCCCGCAGATGGGAATACTGCGTGCGGGATGGCTTCTTCGAGCCCATGATCCCAGGCTTTTTATACACTTATCCTTCCTTTCTTGTAATCCACATAGTAGTGCTTAAAGTGTGCGAGGACAAGGCAAACCTGAGCTTAATAGTTCCAGACTGATCCAGACAATTCTGGTACCAGGATATTTTCAGCCTCAGCAGCAAGTCCCCATGGCTTCCTGTTCATCTTGAGAAGAAAGGGGAATTGTCCAGCACCTGAGCCTTCAGTCCCTGGACCTCTCAGCCTGGTAACTAAGTGCTACAGTTCCAGGTTTTAGGATTTTTGGAAGAAGTTCCAAAAGTGCTGGAGGTATCCTATAAGGAGTTGACTTATAGAAGGTACTTGTTATACTGGATGAGGTTTTTGCACTGGTGTGCAGCCAAGGAGATTGACTCTCTCACCTGTTAGAGGTGTGGATCCTCAAGTACCTCTGGTTCCTGGTTCAGTCACGGTTAAGGGCCATGTTGTTTTAGAACCACCTGGCCACCATCTCTGTGTACTAGGCATGGACCGGTAGACTGATGGTGGCTCAGGTAAAAGTGGTTGGATGCTTTTTTTTTCTTTTTCTTCTTGTATTTCTGCACCTTGGGTCTGACAGGTGGCTCTGGCCCTCCTCTCAGAGGGCTTGTCATCTGAGCCCGGTCATCCCAATCTAGCCCTACCCCAGTGGTTCCCTCACAGATTGCCCCTTGTGGCGAGGCTGGAGAGAGAAGTGCCAACTCTCCTTCTCTCCCAGAGCACAATCCAGATGCTGGGGCGAGTCATGATCGGGACATAGCCAGGCCATCACGAAGCCTGCTGGTCCCCCTACTTTTCTGGTGTTCTCCCCGCTCTCCTCCTCCTCGTAGCATGAGCATGCACGTGTGGAGACACATACATGCCACGTTCCTGTGCTCCGATGCCTCTCTGGCTCTGGTGCTGCCCTTCGGCCTCCACTAGGGGACAGCCAAGGAGTGGGATGACAACTCTCCCCGGGAGAGGAGAGCAGTCCATCAATCACTCAGTCCTCTCCCACCCCTGCTGACCACCGGCAACCTGAGGTCACTTCTGACCCCGAGTCACTGCCGTGGCGCAAGATGTTGCGTCCAGTGCCTCAACCCTCAGCACCACTGGGCTGGCTGGTTGGATGCCTTTTTAAGGGCTTGGACCACCTGTCCCCTCCAGTGTGAGAGTCTCCACAACTGTCAAACTTACTGATAGGTGCTTTCTAAGCTAATGGATAAACCACGTGAGCCAAACCTTATGTATCAGATGTCACACTTGTCATGGAAAACCATATTGTTAGTTACTATCACCTAGGCCAGAGGGATGAGTGAGCTCCAGGTGCTGTCAGTGGAGTCTCTGTATCTAGTTTTCCTCAAGTAAAAGGTCATCCTTTACCACCACTAGAAATGCTGCAAAGTTTTAATTCGCTGGTGAAGTTGTCACAAATCCACATTATTTACATTTGCAAAAAAGACTGCAAATTACTCCCACTCCCTGCTGGCACCCTCCTCCCCCTGCCCCCAGTGAACATCATGCCGCTGCTTTCCTGTATGTTAGCAATATGTAATCCCCTCCCACCACCTACATGCCAATACACTCCTCCCACCTCCTCCTACCTGAGTTCCACTGTCTTTAATAGTCTCAGTCCCCCACCCAACCCCCCTCTGGCCCCAACTATTCTCTTCCTCCCTACAGTACCCACAAAATATAAGCTGCAGATAAAGAAAATGGTCCCCTGGTGCAGAGTGTCTGCTCTGTTCAGTGCCGACTTCCCATCTCATAATGATGTGAATGAATGAATGGTGACTTTTTTGCTCCTAGTAAAACCTGATTGGATAACCAGTCAGGCTTTATTAGGAGCTAAGATGTGACCACACTCTGCACCAGGGGACCGTTTTCTTTATTTGCAGTTTATATTTTATGGGTGCTGGTGGGGGCAGGAGGGTGGTAGGGACCAGAGTGGGGATGGGTGGGTGACTGAGACTAACTTGTTAAGGCAGTGTGATTCTGTGGGTGGGGGTAGGGGAGAATGTTAAACACACAGGTGGGGGAAAGGATTATATTTTGTTAAATAAAAGCAGCAGCGTGATGTTCACCTGGGCGGGGAGGGAGTAGGGAGGAGGGTGCCAGCAGGGGGATGTTGGCGGGAGGATTTTTTAAATACAATTTCCTTTTCGATTTGCCAGTTTGGCTATTTACCATGCAAATTTTGGCCAATCCACCTGGTGAATAACAACATGACTTGCAGTCCCAACTCCGCAAACTTGCTGAAATTCATGGCTTTTTTTACAGAGTGAATTTCGGCAACTTTGCACATCTCTAACCACCACCACTCAAAGTTCCTGCCCAAGGTAGTCTTCGAGCTTCAATTTAACCAAGCACTAGCTATATCTCCTAGTCTACTTTGTGAAGCCAACTGTGGATGCCAAACATTCGTTCCATGCTCTGAACTATGATAGGTGCTTTTCTATTGCAAGTAACCCATGGCAGGGTCTGCAGTGAGGTTCTTCAGCCATTCATGACCTATGCTAGAGCCGCTTTTGGCAGACTGGCAGTGAAGCAGAGGACTGGCCATTTGATCACCTCCTTAATCAATCTGTTCTACCGGTTGGCTGGTAGGGAGTCGCCAAGGGCTTGAAGGCTCATTCCACCAGATATACTGCTACCTCTGTTGTTGCTGCTAGGCACACCCCAGTCGAAGAGATCTGCAGGGCTGCTGCCTGGTCCAGTGCATTTTCATATCCAACTACAGCTCTGACCTGCTTAGTCATCTTTTTTTTTTTTATTCTTCTATTTATGCCTCCTTCGCCCCCTCGGCTGTGGTCTTCCTCAGGAGCACATGGAGTCATCCCCCTACAGCTCACCCTACCCGGCCATCCTCTGTCGCCCATGTAGCCTCGGTTATACCCCCCCGGGCGGGGATGGGGTGGGCCCCAGTCCCCCGACACAGCAGTAATGTCGGTCAGGAGGATGCCAGGTGGGTGGCCGTAAATCAGGGGCAAGCTCCTAGTGCTCCGTCTCCACCAGAGCCGAGAGGCATTTTCCCTGTTTATCTCTGGGGAGTGGCTGGTGCCCTGATGTCAAGGTGTATCCGACGTTTGCCACTCCCCCACTCCTCACTCTGGTCTGCAGTGCCTGCTGTATCTCCAGCCTCCGCCAGAGATCAGCAGAGCACCGATCCAGGACCCCTGTCCCTCCCCGGGAGAGGAGAGCTGTCCTCCGGATGCTCTATCCTCTCCCTCCCCTGCCGACCCCCAGCAACCCGGTGCTTAGTCATCTTGATGCTGCATTCAGGAGGTCAGTCCTCCAGCCTCTGTTCACCAAATAGTTGGGTTCATGTCATGTTTCCTCCTCCTGTAGAACTGCTAGAAGTCTGCCATAGTATGGATAGTGAACTGAATCCAGGTTGGTAAAACTAGAGGTTTCCTACCTGTAACCAGAGTTTTACTACTGGCATTCAGTTCACATCCACACAACCCACACAGTCACCCCTGGCAAGTAGCGCACAGATCCCAGCATCCAGTATACAGGATCTCAAGTAGTGAGGGTCAGAGATGAAGGGTGGGGGGATAAGTCAAGAATTAAGACATCTGGTTATTTAGCTGCATCCAGTGGAACTGCCATAACGTGGCTGTGAACTGAATACCAGTAGTAGAACTATGGTTATGGGTAAATATCCTCTATTTTTGCGCTGTGCTTCCCTTCATCCAGGTTGTACCTAGAAATAACCCTCTGCTTGGTGTGCCTTCCTTGTAGAGCCTATAAATTAATAAAATGAAATGAATATGTCTATTAGATTTTTTTTTTATTTATTTTGATTGTTGGGTGAACCCACTGGGACAGAGTCCCTTTTACAGGACTGATCCTGGCACAGAAGCAACCCACGCAATATAGAAGACATGACTACAATGCAGAGAGGATAGAGAGACTGCAACGTATTATCAGAGACAATTACAGGCAGTCTTCACAGATTCCCTATTCATACTAGAACTGTCTACTGCAGCTGAACATTCCACTGAATATACAAAAGTGTCGTACTGGCACTAGGGTATACTCTTTATTTGTTTCAAAGTTCTTTTTCATTTAATATAAGAACTAAGGGCTGGAGTTTTAAAAGTCTGGATGCAGGACTTGTATTATTATTTTGGACACAGCTGCATCACTTTAAATGTGCCAGAATGTTTTCATTTGATTTCTAATGCATTTATAACACTTTACTTACGCTATGGCAAAAAAAAATGCATGCACCAGAATTTTGACATATGCACCATTTTTGATGCACGTGTTGTAGTTACTGTGTCCAGATGTTAGATTTTTTTATTTTTGGGTGCTCTAAAACATACCTCTCAACCTCTCAGCATTAAAAATCTTAGCACTGGCCTTCAAAAATCATAGCAAATGGCCAGAATGTGTAGCACTTTCGTATTTTAAACAATAATGTTTTCAAATAGTGGGCCCCATATAGTTAGTGATAAGGAATATTTCTGTCAACTTAGTTCAAGGGTTTATTATTTTTTGTGTCCAGAAATAGCTCTAACATTATTAAGAACACCAGTAAACCTATGCAGAGCAAGGATAAATGTGAGTGTGAAAATCATAGCGCTATGCGAAATTCTTAACAGTTGAGAGGTGTGCTCTAACAGTCTTGTCACAGGTAGCGCAAATGCATTGCAGTCATGACACAGGGCTTTGAAAATCCAGCCCTTGGAGCTTAAGGGGGAAGCATACCTTGTAGCCCATTGCGACCCCTTTTGTTTTCTTTTTTATTGCCCGTGCACAAGCTTTCATTTCATCATGTTTTTGTTTGTTTGAATTATTTAAGTCATGTAAAAAATCAACAACAGTTACTGAAAAGTATGCTTTCTTTATCAGGTGAGCAAAGAAGTGAAAATTGTCCGAATAATCTTTGCAGTTCAGAAAGTCTACAAACTGGGTATGTGCCACTGACATATTATTAGTAGAAATATGTTGTCAGTTTGTGTACTGTAATCATTCTCAGTATGAAATGAATTACTGTATTAGTTGTAATGTTGATATTTTTAAATGGGGTGTTATTGAAACATGACTGAGAAAGGCTTGGTTGCCAAGGGTAGTTGTGAACTTGCAGTAAAAACCAGTTCTCAGTTCACCTTGTTTCTCACTTCCTGCAAGACCTCACTGACGCGCTGTGAATGAATGTGCTGAAGTACTTTCACCTGCAGTGTCTAGTCCAATGACATTGCTTCCAGAGGAAATGTACAATATGTAGAGTATTAGTACTGATGAAGAGTAACACAAAGCAAGAATGCGGGTTTAGTAAAGGAAAACACACAACAGCAGTATTCAGACAACTTGAGCAAACAGGTAGTTTACTCATTATTTTTAACATTTGGAGAGTGACATTCATGTTTGGTGAGTAAAAGTTCTTCAGATTCTGAATTATGCTGTTTTTATTGTGCCAGCAGTGTTACTAAGCCACATTTTTCCAGACCTAGAACATTTTCATGTGTTGTGATAAGTACAGTATTAATTAGCACTGAAGAAGAACATTTTGGGAAGAGTATTGTCTTTGAAATAGTGTGTGAAATAAGCTGTTACTCATCTTTATCTGGAGCACTGCATGACGGGGTGTGGCATATATTCCAGTATACACATGCCTCAGTTGTGTAGCATGAAGCATTTACTAAATGGACCGATTGCAGATAAAAAATATATAAATTATGCAAAATAAGAGTTAACATTTCTTCCTTTAAAATACATTTACAAGGAAAAATAGTCTCTGGCTCTGTCTTACTTTCTTCCCATTTGGTTGTATAGTGCTGCCCCACTCCAGCCCACTCCCTCCCAGTTCATAACGTTTCACCCTATGTGTTTGCACAAATGTGTCACAATTGAGAAACAGCCATGACGTGTAAAAATATTTAATAGTTTTAAAATCCCATTGTTAGACAACCTGTTTACCTTTTGAAAGTGGCTAAAGTATAGAGGTGTATTGTCTTTTTCTGGTTATACAGCACAGGCACTGCTATGGAAATGCTTGCGTGCCACGACTAGACCAGACTGCACAACTAACGTGTTACTTACATAGCAGCAGTTAAACACTGGTATGGTTTTGGCCATTTGCAAAGGTTAAATAAGTTATCTGACATGGGGAGTTGTAAACCACTGAACAGATGTTACTTATATTATAATGACAGTGTGTACAGCATATTGTGACACATTTGGGAGAACACCAGGAGAGGGGTGAGGTTTTTGTAGGCAAGGGGGTGAACCATAGAAATGGAGGTGCAGTACATTTTTCCCCTGCTGTGGTGTGGGAGAATGGGACTGGGAAAGTGTTCATTGTGATGGTTTGGTGTGCTGAGGGTTGTAACTTTGACTTTGACTTGGGTGGGGATTCTTTTTTTTGTTACATAACAAGAAACTGTTTCTGTGGTGGGCTGAGTGGTAGAGAAAATGCCTGCCATCTAGGAATAGAGCATTAAAAAAGAAAGGGTAGTGACTCCAGTGACATGATATGGCTGGTCTGCTAATGGAGTGCTTCAAATGCTCTTCAGCGACAGGAGACGTGCAGGAGCACTGGAGGATGGTCAAGTCTGGTCCTTCTACATAAAAGTAGGAGCCAAAAGGAGCCAGGCAGCTTTAGACCAGTCAGTCTGATGTCTACAGTGGGAAAACTACTGGCATCTGTAATTAAGCAAATTATAGTGCTTTTCCAGGAGGCCATTGGCCTGCGGGATTCCAGATAGCATGGATTTACCAGGAGGAGGTTTTTGCTAACAAACATATTAAATTCTTCGATTGGGTAACAAAGGCCTTGGAAAGGGTTAGGCAGTTGATGACCTGTACCTGCACTTTGGCAAAGTCTTTGACCCCATCCCACATTGAAGATAAGACTAATAAAGAAATTATCCAATCTGGGAGTGGAGGGCAAGATTACAGTGTGGGTGAAAAACTGGCTGAGTGTGGGAACCCCAAAAGTTGTCCTAAATGGAAAACCCTCAGGGGAAATGGAAGTTACAAGTGTGATGCCCCAGGGATTTGTTCTTGGACTGTTTTTCGTTAACAGATTTATTTTGGATATTATTTATTTAAAAAGTTTAACCAGAAAATACATACCGAGCTTATAACTGCTTGTTTCCAGATGCATCCTGGGGGAGAAGGAGATAACTAAATAATATAATACTAAAACTACAGAAGTCAAATAAAATGATCTAGACAAAACAAACAGAATCATAAATGGGTGAGGGAGGTTTAGGGAAAAATATTCCTCTTTGTAATTAACACCAAGTGTGTGGCAGAGTGGACATCAGTGAGGGAGTAAAGTCCATAAAGGAAGATCTGGAAAATCTGGAGAAGTGTTTAGGGATCTGGCAACTGAAAGTTAATGAGGAAAAAGTGCAAGGCAATGTATTTAGGAGCTAAGTACACGAGAATGGGGTATAGGATGCATGGGGTGGTGGTGGCGAGCACATCAGAAGAAAGGGACCTGTGGGTGTTAATAATGAAGATCATGAAGGCATCAACACAATGTACTAGGGCTGTGTGGCAAGGCAAATCAGTGCTGGGATGCATAGGAAGAGAGATCTTTAGAAGAATGAGGGAGGTAATGCAAACTCTGTTTAGATCCCTGGTTCAGCTACTGTAGTCAGGGTCTGTCTGTCCTATAGCAGCTCAAGTGCAATCCCTTAGTGCTAGGCTAGACACTGGCACTTAGAGCCTGTGTGGCTATGTAGTGAGCCTGAACTCTACCCTTTTCCTCATGAAGTAATGCCAGATACAAACGTTTGAAATACAGTTTAGAAATGAGAAACAAACTTAAGTGTGCTAGCTGGGACTTGAACCCAAGCTTGCTCTGAAAAACATTTCAGTAATCTACCAGTTGAGCTTCCAGGACAACTGGAAACCTGTTACTTCCTTAGACACTCATCTTTCTCGGTGTCAGCCAGGAGCTGCACAGCTACACACATTTGAATTATATTTTACTTACAAGGGGTGCAATGTTCATATATTTAAAATACAACTTAGAAATGGAAAAGGCATTAAGTGTCCTAGCTGAGATTTGAACCCTGTCCTGTTCAGAATGTTATGATGCTCGGTATGGCACTGCTGCAGTGAAAACTTTACAGTGATGTCGTTGACAGTGACAACAATGACAGATTGCTGTAATGTCCGCTTGGGACCCCAGCACAGCTTCCTGGGTCTTGTACCTCCTCCCAAGTCATACCAACTTGGAGTTGATTATAATAAAATGGGGGGGCAGGGGCAAAGCCCCACAAAAAATACTACTTTTTGGTTGACGGCTTATACCAACTGGGATTGCCATTGGCATAAAGCCGTCGATGTAACGTTGGTCAACACATTTTTTGGTGACTGGCTATTGTAGAACCCTAGTGCTCTACCAGTTGCTGTACCAGGACAACTGTACAGTATCTCACAAATATGCACATCACACCCCTCCTGACTCCTGCTTACAAATGGAGAAAGATGACTGTCTATGGAAGTCCCATATTTCCAGTTGTCCTCAATGTGCAGCTGGTAGAGTATTCCAGCCTGGGCTCAAATCCCACTAAGGTACTTAATTTTGTGTTCTAATTTTTTAATTGTATTTCAAATATATGCATATCACATCCCTAGTAAATAAGATACAAATGTTTGAAAAGGTGTTACTGAGGCTGGTATTAAAAATAGAAAGGCTGATCTCTATTCCAGCACCCTCCTTACTAATGACAGGGTGTGAACAACATGCACCACCCAAATGACTGTCGCATTGTACCAGGACGAAAAGTACCACTGACCTTAAATTTCAATTAGAGCATACCTGATGTTCAAGTTTTAGGTACATACCAGTAGTTGTGACACAGGTAACCCCATTATAAATCACGACATCATTTTTAGTCAGTCCCATTTGTTAGTTATGAACATTCCAGGTTGACATAACAATAAAAGAGTGTCTCATGTTAGATGCAGGTGGCTAAGTCTGTTTCCCACAAAGAGGTTTCAAGGCATACAAGGCAGGTTGGGGATATCGGCAGCAGTTCCAGGTCCTTAGCCTGCATTGGCTGGTGTCCAGTTACAGCTTTAGATACAGCTGCCATCCCATGGATGACGCACACAGTGCCCACTTAAGCATGTGCACCAACTTTTGTGTGCATTACATGACCTCCACTACACCTGCTGTCCCATCTGAGCCTATTCACTGGCTGTACAGGATGCTGGTCAATTGGGCCAGCACTGGATGAGGTCCTTTGCCCCAAGGTAATAAGTACTTGCCTTAGGTCACTGGGCCACTGCTAAAGTCGATTGCTGCTTGATGCAGATGGGGTTGTGTCTTACATGCGGGTTCCCCACAGGGCCATTCACAAGCATAGTAGTCCTCACAGCCCCTGTTGCAGCCTCCTACAAACCCCTCCCTATACTGGTACCATGTATGCTCATATATCAGTCAACCTGACGTATAAGTCAACCCTTCATTTTCCTTTTCAGTTTTAGGCAAATTACAGACAGTTTTGCCACTCAGAATGGATGGAAAAATCTTTCTTGTGACCAACGCTGGGCACAGAATCTATTTTCATGGCTAGAACTCACACAGCATCTGGTTATAGAAGCAAAAAATGATTACCTATTGTATACTCTGCAGATAGGTTGATATCATATACAGTATAAGTGAAGTCCCCTTTCTAGGGTGATTATTATAACACCAACAACTGGACCTAAACACAAGTATATTCTGTACTTTTATATTTATTTAAAATTTGGTGACTGAGATTGACACACTGGGCCAAATCTCATTTCCAGGTACAAACAGGGAGAGGGAAACAGAACAGATGAAACAGAATACAACACACTGAATACAAAATATACATATATTATATTGGCGCGGTACTGCCAGTATAGCTAGGGTTCACCAGGCAGTTTAATGTTAAACCTTAAAGTTTGCACTTTAATAATTTTGCAACTGTTAAATGGATGTGCATGAAATTTGGTATGCTTTGCAGCCAGGGGAAAGTATCTTGACGTGACAAATTTCGTATGAATCCCTTTTGTGGTTTTTGAGATACAAAGTGGTGAAAAATGCAAAATTTATATTTTTATTTGCATTTTCTTTTGACAGTCATTTCTCGGAAACAGCTTTTGGTAGTGGTCTGAAATTTTCAGGGTTAAAAGTCTTTGCCTCACAGATTAGCCTTTTGAAGGCTTGGTAAAAAAATATTAATCTGTTCAAAAGTTATTACATTTTTCATTTTCCATTATTTCGTATGGGAAAAAATAGATGTCCCATGGGAAAATAAACTTGTTTTTGCAGAGAGATATTTTGTTTTCACAGGCAGGGTTACATGGTGTCACAGGGAGCCTGGTTGTCTAGTGGCATCCCCTACCTGCCCATTATTTTCCTGTATCCCTGGTGTCTAGTGAAACCCCCTCCCCTTATGTTGTCCTGTGTCTAGTGGCACCCTCAGCCTCCGACACCATGCTTTTATATTCTTGACGGGGTTCATTGTCAACAGGGGATTGGGAACCCCGCTGTTGGCAAATGAAGAATATAAAAGCATGGTAATTAAAATGCAAAATTTAAGGTTTAACATTAAATTGCCTGGTCAGCATTAACTATACATATATATATATACAGAAATATATATATATATATTCATTGTAAAGGTCCATTAATGCATCAGTTATCACAGTGATATATGGAAATATGATGTTAGGATTACACACCTACCACCCCACCCCACCCTCCCCACATTCCATTTGTAAACAAGCTGAGGTGGTGCAGTATAGGAGAATGGGGTGAGAGTTAGGCCCAATGACCCCAACACACACCCCGATGCCTGTTGGTGTGTGGAGGTGGGGTGGTAGGGGTGTAACCCTAACATCACATTTCCATACTTTTGTCACTGTGCTATCAACCCTAACTGATGCATTATCAGAGTTTTTTTGCAATGAATTTCCCTTCTTTTTGAGAAAGTGTAATGTAACTGGTAACTGGTATGTGTTAGTGGGAGTGCGGGTCCTCTGGGCCCTGCGCTTCCTTCACATTGCCCATTTTTAGCGTAATAGTATACGTATATGGGAGCATGGGCACTCCAGGCACTGCGCTTCCACTTACACATTAGTACGGAGCCATACAGCAGTGCCGTAGTACTCCAAAGGAACCCTTGTAACACGTTTTTGTCAATATCTCCGTAACCGTAGCAAGTAGGAAAAAAATTCCACTGCAGGTGTAATCTATGACTTCGAAACTTGTTTTTTTGGCTTAGCTCACCTAATGGTTGGTAGCAAAAAATACGTATCTTGCGCAGTTTCTGAGATACGGGCGCTGAAAGTCACCACAGGCACCACAGTGTTAACCTATGGGAAATTTCTCAACTTCGGAGTGCTGTAACTATGGGCCCATTGAATGTTTTGGGTCCAAACCACCAAAAGGCACATATGTGGGCTAGTGCTTGCGACCCTGAAAATTTCAGCCCAAAAGCCGCAACCAGTTTTCTGCAGGGGGGTGGCAAAGATTTGCTGTTTTTGGGCAAAGTTCTGTCGCAAATTGCGACAGTTTCACAAAAATAGCATGACACTTTCATGATTTCCGAAAGTGTCGTGGCCATTTCTGTTGCAATTTGCAACAGTACTGGGGCTCCAATTTTTGAAATGGCATTCCTAGGGGGTTCCCCCGCCAAAAAAGATAGGGCTGTCATCCTCAGGACCCAACTAGGTAAACACAACAGTCAGTGTTTACCTAGGGGGAGGGTCCCAAATTTAAATGCCAGGCATTTTTCTCTCTTGCTAACAGAAAACAAGATGGCCTCCACACGGCAGTAAAAGGGCCATTTGCGACAGTAAAATGTAGTGGTGGCAGCTTTTTAGAGATGCATATATTTTTTCCCATTGACTATAATGGGAAAATTATTTTTTGAATAACTTTTGAACAGTTTAATATTTTTTCACCAAATCTTAGAAAGGCACATCAGTGACCCAGACTGCGTTTTCCCTGAAGATTTCAGACCAAATGGATAAATCTTGTGGGCTGTGGCCACGAGCAAAAAAAGTGCAAAAAGCCATCTTTTTACATTTTTGGCTGCTCTGTAGTTCCGCAGCTTCTTATCTGACTGTATCACAACTTGCCAGATCCAGAGATCTTTGGTACCAGACTGCGCATGCAAAATTTCAGGCAAATCTGTTGTACAGTGGCAATGATATTAAAGTGCAAAATTTGGGGTTTAACATAGAAGTGGCTGTGCAACCCTAACTATACTGCCACTACCGTGGCAGTATAATATATACAGTATATAGATATAGATATATATGTAGATATATCCATCATGTGGTAAAAACAAGAAAGTATGCAAAACAAAGCACCTTAGGTGCTGAGATAAAGTACACCAAAACAAGAATGTGTAAACATCACAAATGTAATCAAAGTCAAAATTAACAACATATGGTAGTACAAGAATCAGTTAACAGGGGGAGGCCAATGTAAGTATATTTTAATGAAATTGAGAGTGGAGTGGGGACTAGAGGGAGACTAGGGGCTAGCTGCAGTTGCAGGATGGGACTGGCAATAACAGAAGAGAGACCTAATAGAGGAAGAGGGATGGATAAATAGAGGGAGGCTATGGGGTGGATCCCATACCTCTCAACTGTCCCTGATTTTCAGGGATGTCCCTGATTTTGCCTCAGAAATTTCTAGTGTCCTTCCTAAATTTGGTATTTCTGTCACTGATGAGTAGGGATCTGAATCACAAAATAATGCCAGCCAGTGGATTTACAAGCTACTTCTCATTAAGAAAAGGCTATTCACACTAAGAAGCATGTTGTACATAGCTTCTGGTACTAATATTACTATTTTTTCAGATGTGCCCCTGATTTTGGACATTTGTCCCTGATCATTTTAAGCCTTGTCCCCGATTTGTGATGAGGGAGGTTGAGAGGTATGGTGGATCCTGAAGGTACTGTAGACTGACCAGTAGAGGTTTTACAGAGAGACAGAAAAAGTGTGGGCATCAGAAGAGCAGAGGGAGTAGGAGGAGGTGGGGATGAAGGTGAAGGATGGCAGGCAGGCAATCTAGTGAAAGTGATTTTTAAAGCAGCACCAAAGACCACATCTGCATAGTTGAACACTGGCAGGATCCTCTTGATGATGCTCTCATAGTAGACTGGAAGAGACAATCACCAAGCTTGGGACATAGTTATTTATGCATGGCATTGATGTGGGGAGAGACATCGAAACACAGAATTTTAGACAGCAGATAAGGACTGCTTAGCTCGCCCAGTCTGCCTGTTTTTCCCTACCTACAGTATTGATGCAGCCCCAAAGTGCTATGAACATACGAATGTGCCAGCAGAAACAGATCACCTGGCTCTTTCTTCCTCCCTCCCCATCTTTCTTTCTAGTAAGATTCCCTTATGCCTGTCCCATGCATTCTTGAACCCAACCACTGTTTTTGCCCCACCACCTCCAATAGAAGGCTGCTCCTGCAATCCCCTACTCTTTCTGTGAAGAAGTACTTCTTCACATGTCTCCTGAATCTACTCCCCTTCAGCTTCATAGCATGTATCCTTGTTCTTCTCCCATCAAGATTTCAGTCTAGCCACACACCCAGGTACTTGAAGTGGGTGATTTCTTTAAGGGGGGCATGAAGGGTCTTATGAACTGGGTTTGTTTGGAGCCTAACCAACCTCTGCTTATTGCCAAAAGTAATATAAAGTTCTTTTTTAGCATTAAGAGACTGCTGGTTTGAGCAGAACCAACACTGGACAGTATCATAGTCACACTGAAGTGACAATTCCATCTCAGGGATTGAGACTCCTGAAACAGAGAGTACATTGTCATTCATACATATGGGCATATACATACACGTACATACAGTGTCATTCACATACATATGGATACTTGAGGAGACTCAGACTGAGAGGAGGTTATTGAGAAAAATGAAGCAAAGGATGGGGCCTAGAATGAAACTCTGGAGGATTCCAGAACACGCAAGAGCGGGAGAGGATAAGGCGTCACAATGTGGACTGACTGGTGCTAGTCAGAAAGGTAGGAAGAGAACCAGCTGACTGCAAGGCCAAACAATCCTGCCCATCCTAGTTTATCTAGGAGGATGGGGTGGGCCACAGTATGAATGGCCTTGGCTAAAGCACTGAATATGCAGCAGTGATCTGGCACAGGTACGTACCTGCCAGTATAGAATCAATGACCCAGGGAAGGGAAGGGAAGAGATGGTGCAGTGGGATTTTTGAAACCCAGACTGGATGGTGAGGTGAAATGGGAGGCATCAAGGAAGGAGAGCTGAGCAAAAACGTGCTTCTCCTGCTCTTTGGCCAGGGTAGAAAGCTGTAGGAGGAGATGGTAGTTCCGTGGGACTGAAGAGTCCCTGCTTTGTGGAAGGGAAAGAAGACTTTGGCCAGCTTCCAGGCCCTGGAGACCATCCCAAGATGAAACAAGAGGTTGAGGAGGGTAGTGATAGTTGCAGAAATAGTGGTGGATGAGAGTTGAACTTTTACAGGCAAGTATTAAGTGTGGATTGCAGTGCCATGTTTGAAAGATTAGGGTTGGCAGAGGAAGGACTTTGATGGGGGGGGACACTTGAAGACTTGTCACATGGAGCACTTGGGCTGGGGAAAGGGATACCAGTGGACTAGCAGGGTGCATATCTGCATGAAAGTGGGGGCAGGGCCATTGTACCACTATGACTTCATGCCATCTGGCCAGAATAAGGTGTGGGTGTGCTTGGGGGACATCATAAAAACATAGAAACATAGAATTTGACAGCAGATAAGGACCACTTGGTCCACCCAGTCTGCCCATTTTTCTTTACCTACAGTATCACTGCAGACCCTACCTGGTCTCTGGCTCTTTCTCCCTCCCCCCTCTTCCTTTCCATAAATGATTCACTTATGCCTATCCCATGCATTTTTGAACCCCACCACTGTTTTCGCTTCCACCACCTCCAGTGGAAGGTTTTTCCAGGAATCCACCACTCTTTCTGTGAAGAAGTACTTCCTCACATTTCTCCTGAATCCACACCCCTCCATCTTCACAGCATTTCACCTTGTTGTTGATCACCTATTTGTCTGAAAAGTACTTAGCTACTGTACCTTATTTACCCCCAACCCCCAAGGTATTTAAAAGTTCTCTATCATATCCAACCTCTCCCTCCTGTCTTCCATGGTTTACCTACTGAAGTCCTTTAGTCTCTCCTCATAGGGCTTTTGATGTTGACCCTGCACCATTTTAGTTGCCCTCCTCTGGACCACCTTCACTCTGTCTATGTTTTCTGGATATGCAGTCTCCAGAACTGGACACAGTACCCTGTTCCTGGTTCATACCTGCCAGCATAGAGTCAGTGCCCCAGAGAAAGGAAGAGATGGTCCAAGTGGAATGCCAATTAGCAACCAACCGGTGCCATGTGGTGACTTCATTGTGGTTGCTAACCAGAATGTGGTCATTTGATGGGGTGACAGAAAACTCTCTATTTTATGCTGCCTCCCATTGCAGGAGAAAATGGTTCCCTTTAACATTAAATTCAAGGACCATTTTTTGATACTGAAGTCTTCAGACATAATTATCATATTTGTACAGTTACTGTGTCTCTTATGATTATGAATATCTTCTAAAATCTTTTGTGTTCCAGAACTGCTGAGCTTCCCATCACAGTGGGATTCACTGGCCTGTAGCACCAGGAGGGACTTGGGTGTCACACAAGATGATAAATAGGTGGCCAGCTGCTTTCCTGGGGTGACATCAGACAATCTTATAGCCATGGTGGTGGAACCCATGAATGAGGGGCAGGGAAGGCTGGATTTGTTTGTGCATGTGGGCATGAATTATATGAGCAGACGGAGCATGGAACAGGTAATGTCAAACTTCTGTGCTCTGGGGAAGATAGCAAAGGACCAGTAACCTTCTCTAAGATGCAATCATGGCCATGTCTGAATGAGAGGGAACAGCTCCATGTGTTCCAGTTCAATGCATGGCTAAAGGTGTGGTGCACAGATGAGGGATTTCAGTTCCTCAGGGATTGGGGCCCAACCTGGAGTGATTGAAGGCTGTTGAAATGATGCCTTGCATCCTAATAAGAAGGAATGGGGATGCTGGGATCTAGATGAGCACAACACATAGCTAATTTACAGTAGTCATGGGGGAGTCAGTGTGGCAAGGAACACAACTTGGGTATGATCCAGGGTGGGTCTTGCCAGCCTCCCTACACCAGCAGATGTAATTAGGACAACCAAACCCAAGGGGAATAAGTAACAAGGGGATGGGACCAGTTGCTGATGGATGAGAGGCACAAAGGCAAGAAGTCTTGGCAACAATATGCCAGAGCTGCAGGCTATGATCACGGAATGGAACTTTGACCTGGTGGCTGTCACTGTGACATGGGTAACCCCAAACCACGATTGGGAAGAGACAATACCGGGATACTGTCTGTTCATGAAGGACAGAAAAAAAGAGTAAGGGAGAGCGTGCAGAACTCTATGTAAAGGAGGAAATAGAGGCAACAGAAGTGGACAACCTAGGGGACTTGAAAAAGCTGGAGACTCTGTGGGTACATGTATCAACAGGGAAGGGAAAACAAATTAGGATTGGGGTGGTCTACAGAACACCAGGACCAAGAACTAGAAGACATGCTAAGAAAAGTGGTTGCATTTGGGGAAGTGGCAATTGTAGGGAAATTAAAGATATCAGATATGGACTGGAAAATCCTAAACACGGCAAGTGCAAGGAACCAGCTCCTTGTAGATGCATGCCAGGAGATGTTCCTAGTACGAGTAGTCCAGGACTTGACAAGGGAAGGGGCCCTGATGGATCTGATTCTCACTAACAGTGAGAAGATCCAAAATGTTATAGCCCTGGACCCATTAGGATCCAGCAACCACAAAACAGTGAGGTTGACGGTCCAGATGGGGACCACCAAAGGGGCAAATACAATAAAAGTATTGGATTTCAGGAAGGCAGATTTTGACAGAATGAGGGGCCTGTTAAGGGAAAGCACGGAGGAAATAGGGCATATAAAAGTGTAGAGGAGAAATGGGAAGTATTTTTAAAAAGGAATGCTGCAAGCAGCAACAAACTCAGTTGGGAGGGTAACAAAGGGAAGAAAGTCAAGAGGCCCAATGTTGAGCATGATTGAAGTAAAGAACACAGTAAGAGCCTAGAGGAGGGCATTCATGAAATGTAAGAGAAGCCAGAATAGGAGAGGATATGGAGGAGTACCTAGAGGCAGAAAGGGGAGCTAGTATAATGGTCAGGGAGGCCAAGGTGGAGACAGAACTCAGGTTAGCAAAGAGAATAAAGTGAGATGAAAAGGTATTCTTCAGCTATAAGGCAAAGCAAAAGGCCAATGCAAAAATCTGGAACTTCAGAGGAGCTGACTTTGATAAGATGGCGAACAGAGGTAAGCTAGCCCTGGCAAAAAGATATACAGGTGAGGGGGTACAGGCAAAGTGGGCAAGCATTAAGGTTGCAATACTTGAAGCAACATCTCATTGTGTTAGGGAGAAAAGCAAGAGCAAAAGAAGGAGGAAACCACTTTGGTTCTCAAAAACAGTAGCAGAAAAGGTCAGAGCCAAAAGCCTGGCCTTCAGGAAATATAAGGGAATGCAGCGGGGCGAAGATAGGGAGGCATACCAAACTTCCCTAAGGGAAGCAGGGAAGGCAGTAAGGCAGGCAAAGCCCAAACCAAGGAAACACTAGCACAAACAGTAAATGAAGGGACAAGACTTTCTAAAGATACATTAGTGAAAGGAGAAAGTCCAGAGGGGGTATTACTAAGATCAAAGTGGATAAGAGGGAGTGGGTGGAGGAGGACCAAGGAAAAGCATCTGTTCTAAAGAGATACTTCTGCTCAGTATTTACTGAGGAGAAGGTAGGGCAGGGCCCACAGCTCAGCACCATGGACATAGGGAGGAGGGAGGTGTGCACTAGTCCCTTCACAAAAGAAAGGGTCCTACAAGAGCCAAGCTCAGTGTGGACAAGGCAATGGGACCGGATGGCGTACATCCCAATTCCCAGGGTATTAAAGTAGCTAAGGGTGGAACTAGCAGAGCCATTATCAGAACTGTTTAGTGAGTCTCTGAGCACAGGCGAGGTCCCAGAAGACTGGAGAAGGGCTCATGTGATCCACTCCACAAGAGTGGTAGCAGGGAGGAGGCAGAGAACTACAGACCAGTCGGTCTTACCTCAGTAGTGGGCAAGATTACGGAGGCATTCCTTAAGGAAAGGATAGTGCAACACCTGGAATCCATAGGAACACAGGCTCTAAGACAGCATGGGTTTACAACAGGAAGGTCCTGTCAAACTAATCTCAGATTTCTTTGACTGGGTAACCAGAGTGGTGGACCAATGGGGTGCAGTTGATGTCACCTACCTTGACTTCAGCAAAGTTTTCGATACTGTTCCACATAGAAGATTGATTAATAAGCTGGGTAGGCTTGGGGTGGGTCAGAAGTTGGTCAACTGGGTGGCAAACTGGTTGCTGGGTAGAAAACAGAGAGTGGTGGTAAACGGTATACAGTCAGAAGAGTTGCAAATCACAAGTGGGGTACCTCAGGGATCAGTCCTGGGGCTAGTCCTCTTCAATATCTTTATTTATTTATTTAAAAGTTTAACCAGAAAGGCACACTGAGCAGAGTACTGCGCGATTCCAGGTGCATCCTGGGGGAAGGGGGACACAAGGAAACAGACACGCATAAGCAAGTACAGTAACAGTTCAGATAAATCACTAGGTTAAAACATCATTTGGAAAAATTTGAGCATACATAAATCCATGTTTATATTTAGGCATTAACAGTGTGACTTGCAGCTAATGTCAATCATCAATTCATGCAGAAGGAAGCAAAGCCTGCAATTAGAAATGAGACAACTAATTCAGTTCTGTATTGGAATGCCAGGGCAGAGTAATGAGCCGGCACAGCTATGAGCAAGTGCAGGGTGAGTTGCAGTGCACATTTATGAGGTATCTGAGGCGAGTGGGTGAGGACATTTGTTGAGTGCTTGCAGGGAGGGAGTTCCACAGCTTAGGCATACGGTGTTCGAAGGCTGCTTGGCCAGTTGATGAGGTCATACATGGTAACGTTAGGAGAAGGGTGTTTGCTTTCCTCAGGAAATAAGCAGTGATGGGAAGAGTTCATCTGTGACATTGCAGATGGACTGGAGGGTAAGGTTTGTCTGTTAGCAGATGACACGAAGATCTGCAACAGAGTAGATGATCCAGATGGGGTGGGCAGAATGAGAAGAGATCTGGATAAACTGGCAAAATGGTTGGCAGAGTGGCAACTGGGGTTTAACGCAAAGAAGTGCAAGATCATGCACATAGGGAAGAGAAACCTTGAAGCCACCTATAGGTTGGAAGGGTAGTTGCTCGTATCATAAGGAAAGAAAGAGACTTGGGCATCATCATCACAGATGATCAGAAATCATCCAAGCAGACCATTAAAGCAGTAGGTAAGGCTAGGGGGATGTTGGGGTGTATTAGTAGGGGTATCACAAGTCGTAAGAGGGAGGTAATAACCCCTCTTTACAAGACACTGGTTAGGCTCCATTGGTCGCACCTTCACAAAGACATTAACAAAATGGAGGCAGTCCAGAGAAGGGCAACCAAAATGGTGCAGGGACTGCATCAGAAAACATACGAGGACAGATTAACGGAGCTCAATATGTATACCCTAGAGCAAAGGAGGGAGAGAGGTGATATGATCAAAATATTCAAACACCTTAAGGGCATTAACAAGGTGAAAGAGTCTAACATGTTTCAATACAAGAAAAACAGCAGTACAAGAGGACACAGCATGAGATTAGAGGGAGACCGATTAAGGGGTAATGTGAGGAAGTTATTTTTCACAGAAAGGGTGGTGGATGCATGGAATGGCCTACCCTAGGAAGTGGTGGATATGAATACAGTGCAGGGCTTCAAACAGACATGGGATAGGCATAAGGGAGCAATGCAGATGAGTATGAATAGATAGGCCATTGACAGAGTAAAGGCCTATGGCACATTCACAAGGTAGAAAAAAATGGGCAGACTGGATGGCCTTGTTGTCCTTATTTGCCGTCAACTTCAATGTTTCAGTGTAGGCTGAGAAAGGTGAAAGGCTGGGCCAAGGAGGACAAACATAAAGCAGAGATACTGAACAAATGCTTTTTCATGGTATTTACTTTGGAAAATGAAGGTCCACTGCTGACAAGGGACAAGCAGTCGACATAGTCAACTGAGATTTTAGTAAGGCCTTTAACTCAGTTCCTCCATAACAGACTGTTCAAGAAAGTAAGGGATTTAGGGGTGGAATAAAAATTGGCGAACTGTGTAGAAAGCTTACTGAGGAGAAAGAAGCAAATGGTAGTGGTAAACAGGGAATTCTCAGAGTTACGGGAAGTTATGAGTGAAGAGCCATAGGGACTGATGCTGGGACTGGTGTTCTTCAACATGTTTGTGTGTGACATGGAGGCATAAAAGCAAGGTCTGCTTCTTTCTACATGGCACAAAGATGTGTGCAAGGGGGAACATGGAAGAAGGGCTAAGGGAATTCAGGGAGAATCTGTGTATGCTGGAGAATGGGTCAAAGATCTGGTAGCTGTGCTTCAGTGCAAAAAAATGCAAGGTGATGCACATTGGGAAAAGGAACACAAGGGTGCAGTATTAAATGGGGGTGGGTTGGGGCCAGAAAGCACCATGGAGGAGAAGGACCAAGGGGTAATAATATCAGAGGGTGTAAAATCCACAGAACACTGCAACAGAGCTGTGGGAAAGGCAAACATGATTCTGGGATGCACAGGGAGGGGGATTAACTGCAGAAGAAGGTAGGTATTCCTCCCAGTGTACTGTCACTGGTAAGACTACATCTGGAGTACGGTGCAAGATACCGGAGTCTACACTTAAGGAAAGACTGTGATAAAGTGGAAGCAGTTCAGTGCAGGACAGCCAAGATGGTCTAGAGACCAGGGGGCAAGTCAGAGGAGGACAGGCTGTATACTTGGACATGCAGACCCTTGAGTAGAGAAAGGAAAGAACTGACATGATAGAAACATACAGGTACCTCCTGCACAGGATAAACAAGGTGGATGCCAAGGAACATTTGTCCTTGAGTTTAAATACAGGCACTAGGGGGGTCTCACATAAATTAGCGGGGGGCGGGACACTAAGGAAAGCTGTTCATAAACAACTATATATTGAAAGAGTGGTGGACAAATGGAACAAGCTACAGAGAAGTGGTAAGGGCCAGCTTGATTAGCAGTTTCATGCAGGGACAGGACAGACAAATGGATGTAGTCAGAAGGAGGGGCAGAAACTTGGTTGCAGCACTGCAGTGTTGTTAAAACTCTTCCTCATTGAGAAGGAGAGGACCTCTGGGAAACTCATACCTCCTCCCCCTGCCAGGACTGTGATGGAATGAGGTCTTGGCCGAACTCGTGTTTCTGGCCTTAGGAGCTGCAAAACTGCCACTGTCGTGATGGGCCAGATACTGAAGTATGTTTTTAACAACACTGGGTATGCCTGTGGATGAAAGCAATCACTTCAGACTTGAGAGGAATGTCCCTCAAAGCACTGTTTCTGAAAAAAACAAAAAAAACAGCAGGTAGTTGATAAAAAGTTTGGGGACAGAGGTACCAAGTACACCACAAATATTTATTTTTAATGACATTGCAGGTTTACATATAAACAAAACTGAAGAGAGAATATTTCATTTGGCCACAGTGGCTACTACAAGGCGTATACAAACAAGCTGGAGCCATGACCAATTAAAGCAGTTTGAGGAGAAAAAAATTTGCAATTTTTTTCAAGACACAATGCAGACGGAAAAATTGTTGTATCATACAACGAATAATGTAGAGGATAATGGCTGGGGATCGGGTGATAACCACGCTGTAATCACCTCGAGTGGTTGCTAGGGCAACATGGTAAACCTCGAGAGCGCAGCTCGAGAGGTTTACTGTGGCCCTAGCAACCACGAGAGGTGATTTCAGCGTGGTTGTCACCCGATCCCCAGCCATCATCTTTTATAGTGTATGGTAAAAAAAAAACTGTTTGCATTCTGGGTGTGAGAATTATGGAACTCTGGTGCATTCTTTTTTGTTATGCCACTGTTTGGAAGTTCCGAAGTGTGGTTAACAACTTTTACAATACTAAACAGTGCATAACAAAGCTGTGTGACTGCTGATTATGGAGGTTAATAGGCACTTACCATACATTATATAGACATTACTGACATATTATAGGGAGATGTGGTGAGTTTCCTACCCCTGTTGATAAGTATTGTTTAGTTAGTAGGGCTGGTAATTCCTGACACCCCCAACCCCCAAAGGAGATGGACTGGTATAAGCAGTTTGATCATTTGTGTATCAGAGGGAAAATCTGCAAAACGTAGAATAAGCGACATACTCTGTTGTTTTTCATATTGTATCCTTAAAATCAAACAGTAAGTATACCCATCTAATCACACACACTGTTACTAATGACTTTATATGTTGGCAATTTTCTTTAAAGTGACGATAACGTTGTCAAAAGAGAAGATGATGCTTTAGCCAAATGGGCTGCAGATCCTGCAAATACAGCATGGATGGAAAGTAAGTATCATTAAAACATGGTGTACAGCTTGCTGCTGAAAGTGCTGGGAACTGAGTTGTGAAATGGACTGAAACATACAAGCCTGACAGATTGGTTACTTCTGTTAAACATTGTACTGTCAATCATGACATCATTCTTAGGTAATCAGAGTCATTTATGTCTAAACATTCCAGGTGCTTTCATAACCGTAAAAGGATGTCTCATGAATATTGTTCTGAATTTCTAGAGTTCTGAGTTCAGTTGGTACAGTTCATTTCTCACAAAGAGGATTCCCTAATCGTCACAGTAAAACATTCTGATTTTAAATTCAGATTCCATTTTTAAACAGAGTTCTGTCACATGATTTATATGTTTATATGTACATTTCCAGTGTCCTCTATTGTTATGTTTCTTCTCAAGTTCATTGTGTGCCAGAAATGATCAGCTTTGCTTTGCAGTTCTCTTACCCAAAGAACTTGAGAATGCACTCTTATAACCATAAGGGATACAGTAACGGTACATGTTTGGGCTGGCAGTATAGCCTAGAGGTTAGAGTAATGAACTGTGAATGAGCTTGGTACATCCAGCAGAACTGGGTTTGATTCTCACAGCTTTCTGCTTGTATACTGTTTGACTCTGAGCAAGTCATTTAACCACCTTAGTGATCCTGAACTGTACCGGGTCAAAATGTTGTGGGCATCATAGCGCAGAAAAAGTGCACTGTAAAAATAGCGACTGGCATTACAGCTACAGGGGTAGTATAGTGCAGGTAACGTGTGTGCTATCCTTGTAGCTGTTGGCCATTGGGAAGAAAAGGATAAAGTCTCTTCTGGGTTTTGTGCTGCCGAACAGCTGCTGTGGTGGAGAGGGTAGGGCCACAAGTAGGGAGGGGCGGCGGAACATCAGTAGACCTGGTTTCGATTTCCCATCCAGGGACATGTATTTTTTTTCTCCATCTCCCTGGCACATTGATTGTTTTGTGCCTTTTTTGTCTCCCCAGAACATTTATTGTTTTTTTTTGTCTCCCCCGACTTGTGGTGTCAGTGTGTCCACCCCCTATCCTGCATGTTTTGCCCCCCTGTTGTCCTTCTTCATTTCCCCTTCCCCTCCTCAACAATGCCCCTCCAAGTTTTCTTCCCATCCCCAAGGTGCCTCCCCTCTCCCCCGAGTTGTTTATAATAGTTGTGGGAGTTCAGGATGGCTTCTTTAGTATGCTTCGCTATGGTAGCGCTTGGTGTTTTTACCGAGCACTACCTTTACTATCACCATTTATACTGCGTGGTTTTTGACCGTGCTGTAGGTGACTTCGTTATCTTGACCTAGTGCCCTCCTGGATCACCCCTGAAATCATGCACTTGTGCCTCATGGGACTTACCCAGTTACCAAAGAATGAAAAAAAAAGTGTGTCCCTACAGTAGGTGACACCACTCTCACAGTTGTAAGAGAGGTCTCACATGCATTCTTAGGACATGAGAACTACAAAACGAAGGTGAACAGTTCAGATACCTTAAGAATGTAAGTGAGACCACTCTTACAACAGTAAGAATGGTCTTGTCACCCATATTAATATATTATTGATCACGCTTAATCAATAATATAGTAAATGTTTAAAAAGCTTTACTGGCCGGCACCATGGCACCAAGCGAAGGGATTCACTTGGCACGCTGGTGGTCTGGTTCATGTCTCGAGCCCAGGTGTCAGGAGTGGAGACCGACAGGGAGGGAGTCCAGAGCACCCATTGGGCGCTTCCCTCCTGGGGGGGGTGGGTCTTAGATACCTGGAGGTGGATTGGGCAACGTGCTAGGCTGCATGAAGCCTCGACATACCACTGCACATCCTCACCTTAGGTTGCCATCACCCTCAGGCCCAATCAGGATGGAGTGTGGAGGGCAGAAAATAAAAAAGCACACCCCCCCTCCAATCGCCCGGTGATGGCCTCCGGGCCCTGTCACCACAAAGCCTCGGAAAATGTCTGGACCGACCCCGCAGCATCCGGGATATGTAGTTGCGCCTAAGGGCGCTTCCCACCCAGAAGGAAGGGACCTACCCGACAAAGGGATATTTTTGGTTACCCAGGGGGCTGCTAATAGGAGAAGTGGATGGTGGCAGGGGACAGAGTGGTGGCGGGTGCACCTTGGAGGCCCGAAGGGGTGGCTGGTTGGGGTGCCCGGGGAAGGAGGCGCAAAAAAAAAAAGCCTTACCAGAACATGCCTGTTTCCAGGGCAGCTGCATGTGATACACTCTTTACAGAATAAGAGTGTCACACACAGAAGAAAGGAGCACTCCAATTGGTTGAGAGTGCTCCCTAAATCTGTAAAAAACAAATGCCCAGGGTTCCTAATTCATACCTGTGATGCTGTCTTTTTAACTAACATAGAAACATAGAATCTGACAGCAGATAAGGGCCATCTGGCCAACCGTCTGCCCGCTTTTTCTCTGCCTACATTCTCACTGCAGACTCTTACCTTTTACAGCTCTTTCTCCTTTCCCACTTCCTTTCCACTATGATTCCATTGTACTGATTCCATGCATTCCTGAACCTCTCTACTGTTTTCTCCCCTAGCATGCCCGCAGGAAGGCTGTTGTAAGAATCCACCACTCTTTATGTGAAGAAGTACTTCCTCACATGTCACCTTAATCTACCCCCTCCAACTTCATAGCATGTCTCTTTGTTCTTGAGTACCTTCTTGTCTGAAAAATACTTCTCTCTTGTACCTTATTACCTCCTGTACCTTATTTACCCCATGAGGTATTTAAAGGTTTCTACAAATATCTCCCCTCTCCCAGATCTCTTCCAGAGTGTACATATTGAGATTCCTCACTCTCTCCATGTAGGGCTTCAGGTGCAGACCCTGCACTATCTTAGTTGCCCTGCTGTGAACTGCCTTCACTCTGTCTGTGACTTTCTGGAGATGCAGTCTCCAGAACTGGACACAGTACTCAAGGTAGGGGTCTTACCAGTACATCTATACAGGGGTAACACCACTTTCCCATTTCTGCTGATGATATCCCGTCCTATGCATACTAGTATTCCACTAGCCCTCTCCACTACCTTGTCATAGCTGCCTAGCTAACTTTAGATCATCTGATATAATTACCCCAGGACCCTTTCCTGCTTGGTAGTCATCAGTACCACTTCACCCATTTCATACTCCACCCAGGGTTTCCGTGCCCCAAGTACATTATTTTGCTTTTATTCACATTGAAACCAAACTGCCATACCCTTGACCACTCCTCGAGTTTTCTCAAGCCGCTGTTCATCCTTTTCACCCCCTCTGAAACGTCCATCCTCTTGCAGATCCTGGTGTCATCCGCAAAGAGGCAGACCTTCCCTTCTAGCGCATCTATAATATCACCTATAGAGACATTAAAGAGGACTGTATTTATTTATTCAGTTGGGTTTCCCTTGACAAGATAGTAGTACCTCTTTATTATCCAACTACTGCACTTCTTATTACCAGGAACATTTCTGATATTACATCAAAAATACCCTCCATCTCTTAAACCAATATTCTCCTTCAGTTAGCATAAAATATTGATGGATATCACAAAACTCAGGACAGGACGCAAATATTATGATGCTCAGGTTTTTCTGAACGGTTTTCAGGAGCGAGCGGCAAAAACATAAACAATTTTTTTTCCTTCCACTGGCGTAAATTTGTTAGTTACTGTACACTGACAGAAACAGCTTGTACCTTTTGCCTGAGGTAAATATCAGGGTCAAAAACTCAACATTGATGTCTTATGACATGATGATCCAGAAAATATTATTGGTTAGAGTTGCATACTTGGAGTAAAAAAAAATTGGTTTAAAAATAGGAGAATCCCGTGGATCGACATTTTTTTTATCATGACCATAATCACACTTACTGTATGTTTGCATGATCACTTCCGATCTTGTTGGTTGAAAGGTATGTGAAGTACATTTCTAGAAGAGTTTGGTGTGTATACGTGCGTATGTGGTGTTGGTGGAGAATGATAATAATAATAATATCTTTATTTATTGAGCACCTTTCAAGTTATCAAGGCCTGAGTTTGACATCCCTATCTAGTTTTCTGTTATTTTATATAAAATATTTTTGCCCCTTACAGTCAGTTTACAAAAAGGTATAAAAAGCCATGGAGAGATTGTAGGAGATCAAAATTTCTACCCCTCTGCCTCTTAATTGTCTTCTGTACTCGTCTCCCTTCTTCCTACTCTCAAATGTTTACTTATTTGGAATTGGAGGAGTTGGAAATTATGGCATATTTTCCTTTTTTCGCCAAGTTTTTGAGGTTGCTGGAATCTCTGAGCGGGTTTTGTTGTCAGACTCGGGGCAGAGAAGAAGTGTCTTTTGACGTGCTGGTAGACTAGTAATTACTGGAAGTAACTGGTGGCAAGAAGGAACCAGAGAAGGTAGAGGAATTCCTCCTATGTTTCTCCTCCAACATCACGACTTTCAGTTTTTGCTACTTCAGGTGTAACACTGTGTTTAGAACCATGACGGAGATACGAAAACCTGTCATAGTAGCAGGCGTGGGAGACAGAGTTCATGAATTTAGAACAGAAAAGCTGTATCATAGTAATGACATAGCTACAGTGATACAGTGGAAGGGCTTTTAAGCCCGAGGTTCGATGGGCAGAGCAACACCGTCGCTCCCCCATCGAGCTTAAAAGGTCACAACATCCTGGGCCTCCCCAGGATTCTTTTTCATTTCGGCCAGAGGCGCCGCCTTTCCTTGTTATCTTCTGTTTCTCCTTTCCTCTGTTGTTGCCATCCTGTGGTTCCTCTGGCCTCCGGCCCCCTGCCTTTCTCCTGTCTTTCCCTGCTTGTCGCTCACGCGGCGGCCGTTTCATGCTTCGTTCCCAGTTCTGTTCCCCTTCTCATCGTTTTACTTCTCCCGGCGTTGCTTCCCTCGTGTCCTTCTGTTCCTCCACTCCTTCTTCCTTACCTGGTTTCTCCATTTCTGGGCTCTCTTTCCTGCCACTGCCTTCCATACGTCCACCCTGCCTCCTCCCTGGAACATGGCATCTCATTTTTGACCTGTCAGTCCCTGTTCCTTGAGCGGGTGCAGTTCAGCCTTTTCTGTCATCTCTCACTGACACGGGCATTGCCGACTCTCACATACCTGGACTGGATGCTGGTCTCTTAGCTGCCCGGCTGTGAACACCAGTCTGGGAGCCTCTGCATCTGCACTGTCTGGAGCAGGTTTTTTTCCCATCTGTTTCCCCGCCATCGATGTCGCTGGTTTGGGCGAAGCAACTTCCTTCGTGTTTGGTTTTTTGTCCATCCGTTGCTTCGGCCCATAGCTTGGAATGAGCCCTTGCTATCTGCACAGAACCTGCAGGCCTTGGAGGTTGGATTGCCCATTATGGGGCGCTATTCTCTTTATTCTGACTGCAGCTGCTGTTTAATTACACAGGTTTCCTTCGCCATCTCTGGAAATGACATGCAACTCTAATCGGAGCTCTTCCTCATGAATTCGGTGTCTTCCAATGTGTGCTGGTCAGCATTCCGCCACGTTCCACCCTCCTGTCTGGGTTTTTTGCCTGTACAGGTCCCGGTACTGCTGCACTTCCCAGAATGTTTTCTGAGCCTTGAGTGAGTGGCTCCCAATTATATGTACTATTCTTGATTTTCTCTCTGCATTCCCTGCCTTGGATGCTGCTGTGCATGTCTAGATTTCACCAGTGTGCAATGCACACTACATGTATGTCATACATAGATACATAGACAGTGTTGACAGATAAGGGCCTATGGCCCACCCAGTCTACCCATTTGAGCTTGTAAGTTCAGTTTATGTTTTCCTAGAAGTCTGTTGCCCCTTACCCTGACCTCCAGAATTCCTTTATGTCTATCCCATGCATTCTTAAATCCCGTGATTGTTTCAGCCCCCACCTCTTCCTCTGGCAGGGTGTTCCACTTGTCCACCACCCGTTCTGTGAAGAAATTCTTCCTCATGTTTCCTCTGAATTGTTCTCCTTCAACTTCATCCCATGCCCTCTAGTCCTGGAACATCTTTTTCGCTTAAAAATAGTGTATTCCTGCACCCTGTTCCTCCTGTAAGATACTTGTATGTCTCTATCATATCCTCTCTCCTCCTCTCCTCCAGGAGTACATGTTCAGTTCCTTCAACCTGTCTTCATAGGACTTGTGATGCAATCCATGCACCATCTTTGTTGCCCTCCTCTGAACCTTCTCTACCCTGTCTATGTCCTTATGTAGGTATGGTCTCCAGAACTGTACACTGTACTCCAGGTGGGGCCTCACTAGTGTCTTGTATAGCGGAATTTTTACCCCCCTTTTCCTGCTGGTGATGCCCCTGCCTATACATCCCAGCATCCTATTTGCTTTACCTGCTGCCTTGTCACACTGTTTCCCTACCTTGAGGTCATCAGAGATGACAACCCCAAGATCCCTTTCCTGCTTGGTGCATGCTATATCCTCACCCCCAACTGATATATTGTGCCAGGGTTTTTGTGCCCCATATGCATTATCTTGCACTTCTTTGCATTGAATTTCAACTGCCAAACCCCTGACCATTCTTCAAGTTTCTGCAGGTCCCTTCTCATTCTGTCTACACCCTCTGGTGTGTCTACTCTGTTACAGAGCCTTGTGTCATCAGCGAACAGTGAAATTCTGCCTTCTAGGTCCTGTGCAATGTCACTGATGAAGATGTTGAATAGGACCGGTCCCAGCACTGATCTCTGTGGTACCCCACTGGTCACTCTCTTCCCTCTGTGGAGTGACAGCCATTTACCACCACCCTCTGTGTCCTGCCACCCAGCCAGTTACCTACCCACCACACTACTGTCCTGCCCACACCCATATTCCCCAGTTTGTGTAATAGTCTTCTATGTGGCACAGTGTCAAAGGCCTTGCTGAAGTCCAGATAGGCCATGTCCACTGCCCTCCCTGATCCACCTCCCTAGTCACCCAGTCAAAAAATTCAACGAGGTTGGTCTGACATGACCTCCCCTGGTGAAACCATGCTGCCTTGGGTCCTGTAGTCCACTGACAATCAGATGTTCCACCAATCTCTCCTTCAGTAGTGCTTCCATGATCTTCCCCACTACCGAGGTGAGGCTGACTGGTCTGTAGTTCCCTGCTTCCTCTTTGTTCCCACTTTTGTATAAGGGGACTACATCTGCTGTCCTCCAGTCTTTGGGTACCTCCCCTGTTTCCAGTGATCGGCTAAACAGGATAGCCAGAGGTTCAGCCACCACCTCTCTTAGTTCTTTAAGGACCCTGGGGTGCACCCCATCTGGCCCCATTGCTTTATCAGCTCTTATTACTTCCAGTTCCTTCAGGACCCTTTCTTGTGTAAAGGGACTTGTGTCCATTTCTGCACCATTCTCACCCCTTGTACTCCCTTCAGACCCATTACCCTCCTCTTCCTCAGTAAAGACTGAGCAGAAATACCTGTTCAATATGTCAGCTTTACTGTTGTCATCCTCCACAGCCCCATCCTCCCCTTCAGTCTCACTATCCCTCCTTTGTCTTTCTTTTTCACTTATGTACCTGTAAAGGGTTTTGTCCCCTCTACCCACTGATTTTGCAATGTGTTCTTCTGTCTGAGCTTTGGCTTCCCTTACTGACCTCCCTGCCTCCCTTTGCTTCTCCTGGTACTTCTCCCTATCCCCTTCTGCCTGTGTCTTTTTGTATTGCCTGAATGCAATCTTTTTGGCTTTCACTTTCTTTGCTACCTCTTTGGAAAACCATAATGGTCTCCTCTTCCTTTTCCTCTTGCTAACCTGCTTAATGCATAATTCTGTTGTTCTTGTAATCCCCATTTTAAATACTGCCCACTGTTCCTCAACCCCTGATTCCTGTCCCATTCCCCTTAATGCCTCTTTCAAGTATCTCCCCATTTTCCCAAAGTCTGCCCCCCTAAAATCCAGGATACGTGTTTTTGTGTGGTTTGGTTCTGCTCTTTCTGTGATTTCAAACCACAATGACTGGTGGTCACTGTTCCCAGGTGCTCCCCACTGTTACCCCATCACACTGTCCCTGTTTGTGAGCACAAGGTCCAGTATTGCCTTCTGCCGAGTTGGTTCCATGACCAGTTGCTTGAGAAGGCACCCTGAAGGAGTCAGGATAAATCTGCTCCTAGTTGATGCTGCTGCTGGGATGCTCCAGTCCACGTCTGGAATAATGAAGTCTCAACCAGTACTACCTCACCCTTGTCTGCCATCCTTTGGATGGCTAGCATCAGCTCCCTATCTGTTTCTTCCTCCTGGGCTGGTGGTCTATAGACCACACCTGTGCGGATGGCTGGCCCCATTTTCCTTTCCAGCTTAACCCACAGTATCTCTCCCCCATTTTGTTCCTCCTGGATCTCTGGCCCTTATGTCATTTTCACATACAGTGCCACTCCTCCTCCCTTCCTGCTCTGTCTCTTCTGAATATGTTGTAGCCAGGTATGGCCATCTCCAGTCGTGGTTATCATTACATCAGGTTTCAGTGATGGCCACAATGTCCAGGTCTGACTGCACCATGACAGCCTCCAGATCTTCCATCTTGTTGCTAAGGCTCCTGGCATTTGCACACATGGCTTTCCATGATTTGACCTCCCTAGACTGTTTCACTGTTCTACTCCAGCCCCTTCCTTGGTTGTCCTTTATCCCTGGTTCTCCTTGCTGTCTGCCCTTCTGCTGAATTTTGCCCCTTTTCTGCTTATCCACCTCTTGGGCACTAATCTCCATCTTTTGCACACTGCTTTGCAGAGATAGCCACTCCTCTGGTTCACTGGTTCCACTGCTAGCTGTGGGGGGTGAGCAAGTAGGTACCCTCCTTGCTGGCCTGCCACCCCCCTTTGCTAGTTTAAATTCTTGTCAATGTAGCATTTAAACTTATCATTGAGTGCTTGGATTCCCCTCCAGGATGGATGCAGGCCATCAGGCTTGAACAAACCTCCATCCCTCCAGGTGGGTCCCCAGTCACCAATGAATCCAAACCCTTCCTCACAGCACCAGTTCTTCAACCATGAGTTAAAGTTCCTGGTGCATGCACTCCTATGCTCTCCCTTGCCTCTCACAGGTAGTACTTCTGAGAAAGTGACAGAAGTAGCTACTTGCTTGAGACCCTTCCCCAATTTCCTAAACTCTTCCTGAACTTCCTTGGGATCCCCATTTGCCAGGTTATTAGTACCTAGGTGGATAATGACATCCAGCTCACCCTCCCGTCTTGCCTTCCTAGTGATCCCCAGGATCTTCCTTCCATCCCTCCATGCCGTGGCACCTGGTAGGCACCTCTGCTCCCTGTCCTCCCCCTCCTGTGTTCCTAGCTGGATCCCTCTTATGATGGAGTCCCCCACCAGGATTCGCTTCATCCTCCTCTGGGGTCCACTGCTTTCCCCGCTGAGGTCACCTCCTTGGCTAACCTCCACATCCTTTCCTTCCACTTCTCTGGGTACCTCTATTTGGTTGTCCTCATTTGCCAGTGTGGCATATGAGTTCTTGAGTGGAATAGGATCTGGGATGTGCCTCTGCCTGACCGCTCTAACCCTCCCTGAGCCCACTGTCATCCAAGTGCTCCTCGTTCTCGGCATCCTTTGAGGCAGTTGCATTGGACTGGGTGGTCTCTGGATAGGGGTGATGGTACTCCTGACCCAGTTTACTTCTGCTCTGAGTCTGGCTACCTCATCCCACAGTCCAGAGAGATGCATGCAGATAGGGCAGCACCTCAGTGTCCAGAAGGTCTGCCTGAATATGGCTGCCCCACAGCCACTGCATTGCACCACTCCCCACATTATACTGCAATTATACTGCTATTCCACTACTTGTCTGCTACTGAAGCTCTCCTAGTTCCCTTTTTATTAATTTACTGTCCTAAAAATCCTGCCACTGATCCTCAGATAATTTTCTTTAAAAAAAAAAAAATTGAGTCAAAACACTTGTGCTGAGGGTGGGCTTCTTCCCACTTATGCCCCTCCTACTTCACACCTTACTATACCTGTGTTTAGCTCCTGTCAATCAGATTTAACAGGGCATATAATTGAGAGTTGGGGGAAGGGGAGGAAGGGGAGGCGAAAATTGCAGCAATTAAAGACAGCACAGAATTACACCACCACTACGTTTTAAATTTTCAACAGCCCAAAAACAATTCTAAGTAAAGACAACAAAGAAAGAACAGTGTCACTAAAAACCCACAATCTAAGTTTAAAAGAAAAATAGCAATTACCAGTTACTCTAAAGCACTGAATTGAATATGTTTCCTTCCTTACCCTTCTGGCTTCTTCTGAGAAAATAAAACTCTTCTTGCTACCTCAACTCTGACTAAGCCCCACCTCCAGTTATCACTTAGCTGAGGTCAGAGGCCAGACAATTAACACCCTTCACCCAACTACAGGGCAGTCAGACAAGCCAAGATAAAATTTGCAGCAATTAAAGACAGCACAGAATTACACCACCACTACGTTTTAAATTTTCAGCAGCCCAAAAACAATTCTAAGTAAAGACAACAAAGAAAGTACAGTGTCACTAAAAGCCCACAATCTAAGTTTAAGAGAAAAATAGCAATTACCAGTTACTCTAAAGCACTGAATTGAATATGTTTCCTTCCTTCCCCTTCTGGCTTCTTCTGAGAAAATAAAACTCTTCTTGCTACCTCAACTCTGACTAAGCCCCACCTCCAGTTATCATGTAGCTGAGGTCAGAGGCCGAGACAATTAACACCCTTCTACCCCAACTACAGGGCAGCCAGACAAGCCAAGATAACATTTGCAGCAGTTAAAGACAGCACAGAATTACACCACCGCTACGTTTTAAATTTTCAACAGCCCAAAAACAATTCTAAGTAAAGACAACAAAGTAAGTACAGTGTCACTAAAAGCTCACAATCTTAAGTTTAAAAGAAAAATAGCAATTACCAGTTACTCTAAAGCACTGAATTGAATATGTTTCCTTCCTTCCCCTCCTGGCTTCTTAGAAAATAAAACTCTTCTTGCTACCTCAACTCTGACTAAGCCCCACCTCCAGTTATCATGTAGCTGAGGTCAGAGGCCAGACAATTAACACCCTTCACCTAACTACAGGGCAGTCAGACAAGCCAAGATAAAATTTGCAGCAATTAAAGACAGCACAGAATGACACCACCACTACGTTTTAAATTTTCAACAGCCCAAAAAAAATTCTAAGTAAAGACAACAAAGAAAGAACAGTGTCACAAAAAACCCACAATCTAAGTTTAAAAGAAAAATAGCAATTACCAGTTACTCTAAAGCACTGAATTGAATATGTTTCCTTCCTTACCCTTCTGGCTTCTTCTGAGAAAATAAAACTCTTCTTGCTACCTCAACTCTGACTAAGCCCCACCTCCAGTTATCACTTAGCTGAGGTCAGAGGCCAGACAATTAACACCCTTCACCTAACTACAGGGCAGTCAGACAAGCCAAGATAAAATTTGCAGCAATTAAAGACAGCACAGAATTACACCACCACTACGTTTTACATTTTCAACAGCCCAAAAACAATTCTAAGTAAAGACAACAAAGAAAGTACAGTGTCACTAAAAGCCCACAATCTAAGTTTAAGAGAAAAATAGCAATTACCAGTTACTCTAAAGCACTGAATTGAATATGTTTCCTTCCTTCCCCTTCTGGCTTCTTCTGAGAAAATAAAACTCTTCTTGCTACCTCAACTCTGACTAAGCCCCACCTCCAGTTATCATGTAGCTGAGGTCAGAGGCCAGACAATTAACACCCTTCACCCAACTACAGGGCAGCCAGACAAGCCAAGATAACATTTGCAGCAGTTAAAGACAGCACAGAATTACACCACCACTACGTTTTAAATTTTCAACAGCCCAAAAACAATTCTAAGTAAAGACAACAAAGTAAGTACAGTGTCACTAAAAGCTCACAATCTTAAGTTTAAAGGAAAAATAGCAATTACCAGTTACTCTAAAGCACTGAATTGAATATGTTTCTTTCCTTCCCCTTCTGGCTTCTTCTGAGAAAATAAAACTCTTCTTGCTACCTCAACTCTGACTAAGCCCCACCTCCAGTTATCACGTAGCTGAGGTCAGAGGCCAGACAATTAACACCCTTTACCCAACTACAGGGCAGTCAGACAAGCCAAGATAAAATTTGCAGCAATTAAAGACAGCACAGAATTACACCGCCACTACGTTTTAAATTTTCAACAGCCCCAAAACAATTCTAAGTAAAGACAACAAAGAAAGTACAGTGTCACTAAAAGCCCACAATCTAAGTTTAAAAGAAAAATAGCAATTACCAGCTACTCTAAAGCACTGAATTGAATATGTTTCCTTCCTTCTCCTTCTGGCTTCTTCTGAGAAAATAAAACTCTTCCTGCTACCTCAACTCTGACTAAGCCCCACCTCCAGTTATCACATAGCTGAGGTCAGAGGCCAGACAATTAACACCCTTCACCCAACTACAGGGCAGTCAGACAAGCCAAGATAAAATCTGCAGCAATTAAAGCCAGCACAGAATTACACCACCACTACATTTTAAATTTTCAACAGCCCAAAAACAATTCTAAGTAAAGACAACAAAGAAAGTATAGTGTCACTAAAAGCCCACAATCTAAGTTTAAAAGAAAAATAGCAATTACCAGTTACTGTAAAGCACTGAATTGAATATGTTTCCTTCCTTCCCCTTCCCCTTCTGGCTTCTTCGTCATGTTTCTCTCCTATTAGCCATTCTGCATCGCTTCTTGTTATGTCATTTCAGGTGAGTCCTGGGGGCTTGCATGGCTCCTTCATACCTCGACTTTCTCTCCCTGCCTTTTAGGTCCCCTTGCTTTTGGGGTTTTGGGAGTCACTGTGGCTGTCTTGTGGGTGGCGCCCCATTGCTCATTGAACATAGTGTTCACCTTCCCTGCACTCAGCTTTGAGGCATTAAAACTGCCGTGGGCCATCAACAGCTCTTCATAGCCTGGTTTAAAGAAAAAAAAAAACGCCATCTGAGATTTCCTCTCCTCATGGCCTGCATTTGCTTTTCTTTTTTGGCATGGCTATCATTACTCACATGCTTGCCTCATCAATCTGCAGCCCCCATACCGCATGTATCAGGTTCCTGATTCCATCCATCATCAGCCATCAAGGATTCACTTCAGTCATTGCTTCTGTATGTCATCATGCCACGGTTTTTTCTATTAGCTTGCTCTACCATTAACATAGTTAGGCCGTCTGTGGCTGACTCCATCTGGCCTTCCATCGAACCTGGCCTGTGTTCCACCTCATCCAGCTCACCCTACTGCCATTCTCATCCTGTGTCGGCTGGGTCCTATGCTACCCCATTGACCTCCCTCTGTCCTTTGTCCTTTCATACATCGCTTTCCTGTACCAGCCTCCGTGGCTTCAATCCATCGTCGTACCTCATCTGTTTCCTAATTTTACCTTCTTTGTCCTAGTGCCCTTTCTAGTACCAGCCATCATGGCTTCACTCTACTCCTAGCTTCACTCCTCATCATACATCATCCAATTTTGTTCACTCCTCCTCATCATACCTCATCCAGTTTTGCTCCTCGATCATTCAACCTGAGTTGCCTCTGGTTCCAGATCTACCTTCATGGTCTCGGAGTCTACCTCTTTTCGAGGAGCCTACTTCCTTTTACTTTCTTCATGCAAGTTCCTTTTCAAGTTCATTCCTGTCTCCTCCTCTTCCAGTTCTGTACTGGCCATCCAGAGGATTCACTCCACTTGTGGCCTGCGATTAATATTTCTTTTGGGCACACCTATCATGACTCCTATGCCACCTAATCAACATGCGGCCATCCTGCTGCACGAATTGAGTTCATAACTCCAGTCATCAGTTACTCAGCCTTACCTCAAGGTTCATCTATTTACATCGCTTCCTCGAACATTCCTATCATTGAATCCTATGCTATCTCATCGACTATAACCTCAGGGTCTAATCGTTCAAAGTCTAATCGTTCACATCACATACTCAGGCATGCCTCTTCAGCCTCAGTGTGTGTCTGCCCACTCGCTTCGCTCAATCAAGCCAGTCTGCATTGTCCTCGATCTTCTCATCAGCACATCTGGAATCTCCTTGTGCGTATGTCTAGATAACCCTTGCTCCTCTGACTTCTACATGGATTTACTCCCTCCCATCGACAAAGAAAGTATTCATTGTTGTCTCATGTTCCTTCTTTGATCTGCGTGCAGCCTCATGTTCCCTCTTCAATCTGTGTTCTCATTTGGGGAATTTCCCTATTCCATCAGCATCCTCCCTACTTGTAGTCCTCTTATTACTGAACCCTTCTTTTTAATGACATACATCCTCAAATCAAACGTCATCAGCCTGGAGGGAAGGCAACATAGGCCTTGGATCCCCAGAGGTTTCCTCCTCAATGGTTTTTTTTTTTTTCTCTCCTCCGTGCCAGTGGTCACAATATTAGTTAAGAGTTAGTGCTATATTCAGTTAATTAATTAGGTTCATTGGTGCTTTCTTCGGTTAGTTGGTTAGTTAGTTAGTTAGGTAGGTTCCACTGTTGGATGGAGGCGGATGGTGGCTCCAGCTTTCCTTTCTCTTCTTGGGAAGTCAGTCCTTCTCTTCTCAGAATTCATTCATCATCCTCGCTTCTTGGAAGCTCAGTGTCTTTGGGTATTCTTTTTGGGCTTCTTCCTAACCTACCTTTAGTCAATGCATTCATTCCCGGCACCTGTAGGGGGGGAACCCTCCTCTAGGGTTCCTTATGTCGTACCCCTACAGGATGGTGTATCCCATACATAGAGAGGCGGAAAGCCACAAAGCAAATCAAGTTACACAAGCATCTTCTCATACCTTATCAAGTTACGTAAGCACATCAAACATTTTTTTAACTTTTGAACTGTCCTACAACAACTTTTTACTATGTACTAAAATCCGTTCACAATATTAGGCAACCATATACTATAAATAAACAGAATGCCTGTAAGCTATGGTAACAAGCAGGGTACCTCAGGACTCAGTGTATGCAAATATCCAATGGTTGAATATCACACAAATATCTTCAGTTAATAGTCTTTAATAATTAGCTCCACACCTTTCAAATGGTAATATTTCAGGCCACAATGATATAAATCTAATAGAAAGTACAAAAACATTGTTTCAGAATACATTGTCACATATAATTCATATTTATTGCAAAAAATGTCATTAATGCACTAGTTGGGGTTAGAGTGACCAAAGTAGGGAAATGTGGTGTTAGGGTCCCCCCACCTTGCAGGCAGCAACAGGAAAAACCATTACTGTTTGACCTCTCCTGCATCTTCACAAATCAGGTGAGGGGTGTACCTTGGGGTTGTCAGCCCTAACGCTGATACTGGGCATGTGCTTATGCATATCTATGCATGTAATGTTTACGTGCATGCCCAGTACCACGGCTTGACATTCAGACCATGATTTAACTAAGTTTTAGTGCCCATTTCAAGGAAAGAAACACTTTCCTGAGTATAGTCTTCTTTCTACTACTAGAAATTTTATTTAATTGAACTCAGGTAGACTAGTCCATGCTCAAGCCTTCCAGCACTTCAACGCCATTTTCAAATGTGACCTTCCTTTTATATTGGTGTGCAGACAATGGGAGCAGACCGGCAGGGTTTTTCTTTTTAGTAAAATTTGGAAAAGTAATTATTTTCATGGGGACTACATTGTGTCTATCTACATTATGGCACAAGACAGACTGCTGCAGGCAGTGAAGGCTCATTTCTGAGTACTGGCCAAAAATATAAGAAAAGAGCTGACAGTGTCCCTTTAACTACTGTATTGCAGAGGGAGGTGCTGATGTCATAAATGACATAATCTCTGGCTTCATCCACCATAGCAACTACAGGAGCCAACAGACTACAGGCTGCTATAGAAACTGCTATGGAGTAGAGGACTAGGGTGGAACCTCACAGTCTTAGAGATGACACTGTAAACTGCAGCACTGTGCCCCCTTCCCAGGGCTAAACCCCAGACATTTTTCTAAGTTGATACTTCTGCTCATTTTTGAACTATATAAACATAAACATCATTATATAGTTTAGTTGTTGGATTTTTGAAATACAATTTTTGTTTTTGAACCTTGAATTTGTAACAGGTAATTGGTGTGCAGAAGACAGAAAAACATGCTGTGATTTGTTCCAAGCTTTCAAAAGGCTAGCCTCAGGACTTAGCCCTGGGTCTTATCCTCGTTAACATTTTCATAACATATGTGACATAGCAGTGGGCATTCATGGCAAGATCTGCCTCTTCATGAATGACACTAAGAGTTGTGCAAGAGTAGACACTGAGAAGGGAGTTAGAGCAGTACAGAAGGACCTGGGAAGGCTGGGAAAATGGTCTAAGATCTGGCAGCTGAGCTTTAACATGCATTATCAGTGGAGCTGCAATTTTCTGCATCCTGATTGGCTAAGAGGTGCCAGTTGCGATATACTTATCAGCACATATTGTGCCAACAGGTACTTCTTATGCCAGTCAGGACACGGTGCAGCCAAAGATCCATGCCTGCCAGAAAGTTTTGAATTTTCTAGCAGCCATGTTAGTAATTACTCTTTAATGTTTCTCTGTACTATGTTTCATGATTGTTTTTGACTAGCACTCTCCTGAGTCGTGCCTGAAAACAGGCATATTTAATGTCTAGTGCACTTACCCAGTCATCAAAATCCAAATAAAATAAATACACTGTAAAATCACTGCCATGCAGTGCTTGCCCTAACACTCAAAATAAACATGTTACCACTTTTCAAAGATTTCCAGCCACTTCACCAGAACTACCACACAACAAATTCATGCTGTACACATTTAATAGTGTAATCTGACCTTCATTTGAATTTGTTTCTCCAAACGTTTGTTGCAGCCTGCTAATCCATGGCTTTTCAGTGGATCCTCAGTGCACACATTCACCTCCCATTACAGTGCTGTCTGTTATCTGTATCTCTTATCCCCAGTCTCCAGTCCCCCCCCATATGTCCTGTCTTTGGTCCTCCCCCACCATTCCTCTGACTTTGACAGTGACCAAGAGTGCTGTAGAAATAACAAAAAAAGTTGTGCTCCTCACTACCGACTTCCCTTTTGCACTCACTGGGGCAGACATGCTGAAAGGGAGAGCCATTCTCATCACTGGTGGCTTGCAAAGCACCAGTGAAAAGTGCTATGTCAGCTCTAAAGGGACATGCTCTCTCCCTGTAAAACAAATCAGTTGCTGTCACTCTGCATAAAAAGACAGAATTACAAATACTTAAAAAGAAAAGAAAGAAACAAATTCTGGACTTTGTGTGTGGTGGTGGTGGTGGTGGGGGGGGGTGGGCTGTCTGACACAGGCCACCACCCTCAAGTGGCTCACTAAGCAACATTTCTATGCAAGGACAATGACAAGGACTACCTTTCTGTTTTTTTTTTATTTTAAATATTAACTTTTTTTTTACAGTTTCCCTCTGAATGTATTCATTATTTTTTTTTTAACTGCGGGACCCATTTTATGAGCAGAATAAGACACTCCAAGGTGTGATTTATGGACTGATCAGAGCATTTCCCAGGTGTTAAAGGCACTCGGTGGAAAGTGCCTCCTACTTCATTACACACCTGGAGCATGCTTTTATCAGTCCATAAACTACCCTCATCGTGTCTTATTCTTTATGAAAGGTAAACTAATGAAAATTGGGAAGAAGAACCCTGAGAGTTCTACACATGATGAGGGTGTAGCATTACAGAACACAGCAGAAGAAAAAGACCTGGGGTGATAATATTGGGAAATCTGAAATCCACATCTCAGTGCAACAAGGCACTAGGAAAGGCTAGCAGGTTGCTATGGTGCATAGGGAGGGGAATAAGCAAGAGAAGCTGTGGGGGGATCCTTGCACTGTACAGTTTATTGGTGCACCACACTTGGAGTACTGCACAAGGTTCTGTAGTCTACACCTGCATAAGAATTGTGAGAGGGTATAAGCAGTGCAGCAACAGGTGACCAGAATGATTCAGTGAATGAGGAAAAGATCTACGAAGAGAGGCTGCAAGACCTAGACATTTATATTCTGGAGAATAGAAAGGGGGGGGCATTACACAAACATGCAAATACCTGCACCGGGTAAACGGGGTGACTTGCAAAGGCATATTCGACCTAAGTAAGAATACAAGAATGCAGTGGAATTTAATTAAACTGGTAGGGGGCATTTAGGAGGGATATCTGCAAGCACTGTTTCAGCAGAATGGTGGAAAAGTGGAACAAGCTTTCAGAGGAGGTCATGACTGCCAAAACTCTGGGGGGTTTCAAGGTAGGGTAGGCCATAGTATGAGGGTAGAGGTCAAAGGTAAGAGAAAGGGATGGCCACTAAGGCCTACAGAGGGCAGTTGGATAGGGTGGGCAGATTGGATGAGCCACTGGGCCGTTTTCTGTCATAATTTTCTGTTTTTGTTTCTATGAAGCCGGGTTTTACCAGCAATTGCTTAGTGACACAAATATGACTGATGTCCCAACTTAGGTCTTGTCCCATAGTGCGGCAAAGCAGTAGCACAAGCCTGTCATCCTCTCAATAGGCTCAGATGCTAGTGTAGCCTCCTGTCAGCCTGCAACCATGAACCAGACATAGCATGCAACACCCAACCCTCGGTTCTGAAGAAACTGGCCTGTGAAATAGACTCTTTTACTGCAAGCCACTTCGGGGCTGTTCTGTACATACTGATGCAGACCTGAAGCTTGGGGTGAAATACTTAGTTGTCTTTATTTTAAATTAGGTGAGCTATAAATGTGCTTCAGATCCAAAAGAATGCTGCTTCTGTAAATGCTCCAACAGTGTTGCAAAAGCAAGTTCTTCGAGGTTTGGAGCATTTCCTTATGATAGGCTAATCACTGGCATTCAAGAATAATTTTTTGATAGTGTGTCTAAAAACTGTGAATAAAGCAGGTTGTTACCACATTTTATGGAGCACTGAATAAGGACTCCCCTGCATTAGCCTCAGCGTTTCTTATCACTATTGACATTTCGCAGTGTGCCAAAGCAGGGACTTAAAACAATTTGCATGATGATGTAGTTCTTATCACATTTTAATAGATTACCCATGATGGAGAATGCACTCCAGATGAGCATTCGGAAGTAATTAAAATGTGTTGTTTCAAGCCGGCCCGGTGGCACTGAGAGTTGAGGTGCTGGACACCACTCTTTGCGCTACGCCGGCGACCTGGGTTCGGGGAATGACCTTGGGTCATTTGGGTGAAAGGCGTAGAGCTCAAACATGCTGATGGGCAGCTCTCCCTCTCCCAAGGGTGGCGAGGGGTGGTTTGGTGCCCCCGTGGTTCTGCTCCCACCAGGTGGAGGTCCGGTGGGTAGCGTAGATGAAGAGGGGGTGGCAAACAGTAATGGGAGGAGGAAGGGGCTGAGCTGGTGCCACGGGTACACAGTGTGCCTCCAAACACTTGCATGGCCATGTGCCAGGGCCTCGGGGGAGGGGTGGGGTCAGGGGAGGAAACCTGTAAAAATACCTATGTGTCCCTGTTGCCAGTTGGAGGGAGGAGGTGATGGGGACCAAATAGCTCTATAAAAAAGGTATTGTGTCTGTTCCAATGTCTAAATATAAAGGTTTTTGTAAATGCTGCCTGACATATCTTTCCTTTTAGATCCAGATGAAGTCATTTATGATGATGTGCCAATAGAAAATTCAGACTCTGCAACAGGTTTGATATTTTATTTTAATTATTCAGAGTTGATTTATACCTGTGAAAAAAGTTGTATATCTGTTTTAAGTACCATAGCAACATAGTATTGTGGAGACGGAAGAGATTAAAAGCCCAGTATTCAAAGATTTGTACTGGCCCGCACATGCTAACCCAAGTTTGTGCTAGTGCTCTGGATGGGGCCATATTCAGAGGACCCCAGGGCACCTCCCCCAAAACTGGCAGCACCAAGGCACTAAATATATCGCTGTGCCTATGAAAATGAGGTGGCCCCCTCGTGCAGAGCGGTGCAGCAGCATGTTCAGAAGTTTGCGGTGGTAATAAACAGCCCCTCGGGCAGTGCTGTTTACCCCTGCCAAAAAACACTTCTTAACAGGTGCGATGCCTGCACCCCCCCCACCTAAAGGCAGGGCAGCTGTACTGCAGCTGGCTGCCCCTGTGCCTGGCTGCCCCTACCCTCGAATGTCTGTTAGATGTCACTGGTGGTTCCCTCCCTTGATTGCCTGGTAGATAAGTATTGTAAAAGTCCCTTGTGGTCCAGTGGTTCCCCCATCTCCTGATCACCTAGCAGATATGTGTTTTAAAAGTCCCTGGTGGTCCAGTGGTCTTCCCAGCCCCCAATCATCCTGTTTTAAAAGTCCCTGGTGGTCCAGTGGTCTCCACGATCTTTATCCCCCAGTAGATATATATTTTAAGTCCCGGATGATCCAGTGGTTTCCTTACCCCCAGATTGCCCAGTAGATATGTATATGATATTTCTTGACTATGTATCTTATCTGTCCTGGTCCCCTGGGACTTGTAGTAGCTTTTTACAGTTTTTGTTAATGTTTTAATGTTTATACACTGTTTTTCCACATATGTTGTTTTGTACAATGAATTACTCTGCCTGTATTGTTGTAACTTTGTACCTCTCTTTTAATGCATTTCATGTACATTGTCTCCCAGGTCATTCCTGAAAATAGGCATTTGTTTGTCTAGTGCAGTAGACGTTTGTTTGTCTAGTGCACTTACATGGTCAACAAAAACTACATAAATAATTACATTTTTAAAATTTCCTGGTGATCCAGCATGTCCCAGCATTGGCATGCCATCTCAGTTTCAAATATTACACATAGCAAAATACTGTTTTTTTCAGTTAGCCCTTAAACTGTCTGTTTTAGAAACATAGAAACATAGATGTTGATGGCAGATAAGGACCACAAGGCCCATCCAGTCTGCCCATTTCTTTTTCTACCTTATAAATGTGCCATCGGCCTTTGCTCTGTCAATGGCCTATCTATTCATACTCATCTATATTGCTCCCTTATGCCTATCCCATGCCTGTTTGAAGCCCTGCACTGTATTCATATCCACTACTTCCTGAGATAGGTCATTCCATGCATCCACCACCCTTTCTGTGAAAAAGAACTTCCTCACATTACCCCTTAATCAGCCTCCCTTTAATCTCATGCTGTGTCCTCTTGTCCTGCTATTTTTCTTATATTGAAACATGTTAGACTCTTTCAACTTGTTAATGCTGTTAAGGTGTTTGAATGTTTCGATCATATCACCTCTCTCCCTTCTTTGCTCAAGAGTATACATATTAAGCTCTGTTAATCTGTCCTCATATGTTTTCTGATGCAGTCTCTGCACCATTTTGGTTGCCCTTCACTGGACTGCTTCAATTTGGTTAATGTCCTTGTGAAGGTGTGGCCTCCATTACTGCATGCAGTACTCCAGATGGGGCCTAACCAGTGTCTTGTAAAGAGGGATTATTACTTGCCTCTTCCGACTTGTGATACCCCTACTAATACACCCTAACATCCCCCTAACATTACCTACTGCTTTAGTGGTCTGCTTGGATGATTTCAGGTCATCAGTGATGATGATGCCCAAGTCTCTTTCTTCCCTTGTGACTGCCAGCAACTCCCCTCCCAGCATATAGGTGGTTTCAGAGTTTATCTTCCCTACGTGCATGATCTTGCACTTCTTTGCATTAAACCCCCAGTTGCCACTCTTCTGACCATTTTGCTAGTTCATCCAGATCTCTTCTCATTCTGCCTACCCCATCTGGATCATCTACTCTGTTTCAGATCTTGGTGTCATCTGCAAACAGGCAAACCTTACCCTACAGTCCATCTGCAATGGCACTGATGAAGATATTGAAGAGGACTGGCCCCAGGACTGATCCCTGAGGTACCCCACTTGTGACTTGCATCTCTTCTGACTGTATACCATTTACCACCACTTTGTTTTCTGCCCATCATCCAGTTTGCCACCTAGTTGACCAACTTCTGACCCACCCCGAGCCTACCCAGCTCTGGTTACCCAGTCAAAGAAATCTGTGAGATTAGTTTGACAGGGCTTTCCTTTTGTAAACCCATGCTGTCTTGGATCCTGTGCTCCTATGGATTCCAGGTGTTGCACTATCCTTTCCTTAAGGAGTGCCTCCCTAATCTTGCCCACTACTGAGGTAAGACTGACACGTCTGTAGTTCCCTGCCTCCTCCCTGCTACCACTCTTGTGGAGCGGGATCACATGAGCCCTTCTCCAGTCTTCTGGAACCTCTCATGTGCTCAGAGACTTACTAAACAGTTCTGATAATGGCTCTGCTAGTTCCACCCTTATCTCCTTTAGTAGCCTGGGGTGTATGCCACCAGGTCCCATTGACTTGTCCACCCTGAGCTTATCAAGCTCTTGTAGGACCCTTTCTTTTGTGAGGGGTCTAGTGCTCACCTACCTCCCCGCTGTGTCCATGGTGCTGAGCTGTGGGCCCTGCCCTACCTTCTCTTCAGTAAATACTGAGCAGAAGTATCTATTTAGGATAGATGCTTTTACATGGTCCTCCTCCTCACACGCCCCCTTATCTCCTTTGATCTTAGCAATACCCCCTCTGGACTTTCTCCTTTCACTAATGTATCTATGTAAAGTCTTGTCACCTTCTTTTACTGTTTGTGCTAGTGCTTCCTTGGTTTGGGCCTTTGCCTGCCTTATTGCCTTTCCTGCTTCCCTTAGGGAAGTTTGGTATGCCTCCCTATCTTCATCCCAGTGTGTTCCCTTATATTTCCTGAAGGCCAGCCTTTTGGCTCTGACCTTTTCTGCTACTGTTTTTGAGAACCAAAGTGGTTTCCTCCTTCTTTTGCACTTCGTTTTCTCTCTAACACAGCGGGATGTTGCTTCAAGTATTGCATCCTTAATGCTTGCCCACTTTGCTTGTATCCCAACTGTATTTCTTTTTGCCAGGGCTAGCTAAACTCTGTTGGCCATCTTATCAAAGTCGGCTCCTTTGAAGTCTCATAGTTTTGCCTTGGCATGGGATGATTTAGTTGTAGGGGCCAAATTGAACCATTCCATGTGATCGTCACTAACTCCCAGGTGACCTTCTACCTGGAGATCTGTGATCCTTTCCCCTGTTAGTCAATACTAGATCTAGGATAGCCCTATCTCTTGTGGGTTGTTGTACCAGTTGTTTGAGGTCCTCCCCCTGCAGGGAATCCACCATGTGTCTAGTTCTGGCAGATGTTCCTGCTGGTATTGACCAATCTGTATCTGGCATGTTGAAGTCTTCCATTATCAGAACTTCTCCTTTAGCTGTCATGTTGTGTATATCTTCTAACAGTAATGTGGCTATGTCCTCCCCCTGATCTGGGGGCCTGTAGACAACCCCACTTCTTATGGCTGGCTCATTTCCTGTTTCCAGGGTGACCCACAGTTCTTCTGGCTCCTTTTCCTCAAGTCACCCCTATTTACCTGTGCTCTCAACCTTTCCTCCTACTTAGTATATTTCCTCCCTTTCCCCCACCCTATTTATTTTCTTTCATTCCTACATTCAGTAGACGGAATATTTACTATGTATGGAATACAAGAATTCAAATCGCTGCTCAGTTTTACTGGCAGAATGTGCACCTCTACATGCACACAACAGAAGACCTCTGATGGAGCCAGGAGCTTCTGTTCTATCTGCAACAGGTTAAACACTAGTGATTTCCCTGTTACGCAGGTAAGGCTAGGATGGGGATTTCTCACGGTTGGCAAAGAAACACCAGAAAAAAACCCTGTATTACTTCATTTTATGTTTGCTTGCACACATGTTATGGTGGTAACGTGTAGCCAAAGTAATGGCAGGAATTTTTATGGAGACAGTATAGTGTAGTGGTGACGTGTAGGCAATTTGCATACTGCTGACAGCAGGGCAGTATGATGTGCCCCCAGTTTGTTGTGGGCTGAGGGGGTACCCAATCCCACTCAGCACATGCACACACAACCGCACACTGTATGTCCGATGGGGTGCCCAATCCCTGTCGGATCCAATATCAAAAGAAAAAAATGTTAAAATATCAAAAAGATAAGCAGCTTACTTATTTCTGAATCTTGGGAAGTAAAAAGCGGCTGTGGTTGAAATTACCGGTAAATGGTCACAGCCAAAGTAATGGCAGTTTTTATGGAAGCAGTGTAGCGCAGTGGTCTAAGGCTCTCAGCTGCAAATCTGGTGATATCCAGCAGACCAGACCTGGGTTTGAGTCCCACAGCTTCCACTTGCATACTGTGTGACCATGAGCAAGTCACTTAACTTCTTGTGCTCCCAGGTCGCACCTGGAAACAAGTCCCAGCTTAGTGTGCCTTTCCTGGTTAAACAATTTGCCCTTTCCCTTTCCTTTATCAAAGAATGCAGTCAGCCTGTAAGACACAACAGTGTTCAGCATTTGGCCATATAAAAGGAGGAGGGAGAGCCCCGTTACCACTTCTCTAAACGATACTATTGCACTTAGTAAATCTGCTTCTTTTGTGCAGCACCAGCATCTATTTGTGCTCATCGCAGCTATGAAATGGCGAAGACCAAGAACAAAATGCCAGACACTGACATGCACAGTTTAACCCTTCAACTCTGTTATGAGACTAACAGCTGGAAAATCAAAAAAGGACTTAAGAAACTATATATATATATATATATATATATATATATATATAAAAATAATCATTAAAATAGATTAAACAAAAATTAACAAGAAAGTAACATACAGGGCAAGCTTTATAGCTTTAAAATCAGCACTCTAAGCACTCCTTTTCCAGTTGCCCTGCATCTCTCAATTATTCTCAGCAAGACGGGAAATGAGAGCAACAGTATTGTGGTAATAAATAATAAACATTGGAAAACTAGTCAGTTCAATCTGTACATAAATGAAATATTTAAAATAGAATACAGTGGTTGGAATATGCTCCTTAAGTTGCTGGTTCTCTGAACAATCTGCCAGTTGTGCTCCTTACACCACCCAAAGGTGTCTTTGCAATAATTTACTTCAGCTCCAGCATGCAGTTTGTTGCCATTCTGCAGCGTTCTGAAGAAAAAGCAAAGGAAAAGAGGAAAGCCACAGGAACTAGCAGGCGGGAGGCAAATTAAGAACTTCTGATAACGATAGCATACCTGTTAACAAAATAAAACACGCTGTGTGAGCCTGCTTCCCAAAACTACTTCTCGGTTTTGGGAGCACGTAGTGCCGACAGCACTTCCTCTCCAATCACCATTCTTGTTCAGCGTCTCTCCGATACTCTCATCAAAATGTTGGAAACACGTGAATTGGTTAGATACTGGATAAGTTGTATTTCGTCATTTTTTCTTTGGGTTCCCTTTATCCAAAATTGAAGGTAGACCTTATATGTTTATTATTTTCAACATTTTCAGTGAATACATCATGCAGGACTTTAGGATGTAGTTTTTAGGATAATGTCTATTTCACCTCTCTAATATAGAGGGTAGGGGACGTATCAGAAAGCCCAAATGTTTAGAGTTAGGTTCCTTTTTTGCTTTTGAAAGTACCATCGACTCTTGGGGATACCATGGATTAATTCTCTGTTTTTGATCCTTGAAGTTTTGTTGGAATTTTCATGTGGATTCATTTCCTGTATTATGGTTTTGTTGTTTCGATTGGAGAACGTACTTATATGGGGGGGGGGGGAGATGAAGTGGTATGCAGTAATATGTATTTCTTTGAGGGTGTATATTCAAATTTTAAGACATTACCACATCTTTGCATCATTGTCAAAATAAGAGACAGTATGCAATAATAACTATTTATGTTACAATTTTCCATTTTTTAAATACCATTTGATTAATGTATTCCATGGTCTTTTTTTCAGTCTCAAAATAATTTCCTATTTTTAAGGGAGAGGGGCAGACAATAATATTTATTTGCCATGAGGTTTTTTGCTTCAAGACTTCATAATAGTTTCTTTGGGTATGACCACCCCCCATAAAAAAGGGAGGGGAATGTCTGCCTTCATACCTATTTACTTTGATATTTTCTTAATTTCCCTTTATACTATTTGCATTAAGTATTTGTAAGAATAAGTCTTGCAGTTTGATCAAAATTCCCCCACTCCTTTCTTTTTTTTTTTGTGGGGGGGCAGTATGTAATTCTATTTAGCTGTTTGGAGACCTTTTTGTTTCTGTGTTTATTATATTTCTTGTATTAATGTTTAAAGAAAGGGACTGTATGCTTAAACTCTTACGTTTGCTCTATCATTTACCGTAACACTTGCAAACTTTTCTTTATACCACTTGTATTTCAGCTGGGGAAAAAACAATTCCCCTATTGTTTTGGGAAGGGATCTGTTTTTGGTATTTACAAATATGTTTTGGGGGCTATAAACCTGCTAGGCTTTGTTGATGTATGACAGAATACTTATTTATGTTTCCTTTATTTTTATGTTTGCTTACACGCATGTGCAAGAAACATAGTTCCACCATCTGAGTTTTCATAGGTGTGGCAACCTGCTTCCAATGCCCTGCTCCTTTTTGCAGGTGCTGCCCCACCGCACCAATGACTGTCTGAGCTGTCTATGACAGCAGTTCAGATGCAGTGGCGTACAGTTGAAAGCGAACGACTGCTACAATCAGCGGTGGTAACATGTAGGCAATTTGCATACTGCCCTGCTGTCAGCAGTATGCAAATTACCTACACGTCACCACCTTAGCAGTCGAACTGTATGCCACTGCATCTGTATGATGCGCCCCCCCCCCATTTGTTGTGTGCTGATGGGGTGCCCAATCCCACTCAGCACATGCACATACCCCCACACACTGTATGTCCGACGGGGTGCCCAATCCCGATAGCTCCATAACCCCCAAAAAAAACAACTTCATGCTGCCATGCTGGGAGCGCACCCCAGCGAGGCAGAAGTCCTGTCGTCATGTGCTTCCCATACACTGTGTGTCCAACGGGGGTGCCCAATCCCCTGTTGGCTCCACTGCCCCCCCAAGCTTCCTGGTGCCTTGCTGGGAGCCCACCCCAGCGTGGCAAAAGTCCCATGTCATCTTTTTTAAAGATACACCTGTCAAAAAAGAAAACGGTCCCTTGTTGTTTCTTGTGCAACCCTCCACCAACCTGCACCCAACCTCTGCGCACCCCACCTCCCCACACCCCCCTCACCCCATACTTACCTTTGGAGCCTGGCGTGATGATCTTCGGAGGACTGGGAACACATCTGCACTCTTGAAAGCCAACCTCGAACTGAAGAAATGCCGGTAAGCTGTATAATGGCATAAATAGATTTTTTTCAACTTTGGTCCATATCTCTGTCATTTTTTTTGAATTTTTGCAATACATTTTCAACATGGGGTTCTTGGGACCCCATCTCATGAATTCAGTCACTGTCATCTGGTCATTCGGTCCCGAAAGGTGATTTCGCGGTCACTGCGTGGAATCACCTTTTGGGACCGATTAATGAAATGACAGTGTTGCTGTTCATGAGGTGGCTTCTCAGAAAGCCTATGTTGCAAATTTGGTGAAACCATTTTAAAAAATGACTGTGTTACAAGCATGCATTGCGCAGTTTCCATGCACACTCACAAGTTCACAAATTAGTAATATTTTCACTACAGATTTTCAATATTGGCATTTTTTCACTCCTCCTTATGAACAGTACAGCTGTAATTTTTCATATCCTGTCCGAAATGTGTTTTTGCATTTCCGGCGCAGAATAGCGCAGTCGCTGAGGGAAATTAGTGTTCGTGACAGATTAAGAAAATCACTGTGACACCGTTCATGAGCAGACATCCTAAAATACCTATGTTGAAAATTTGGTGACAAAAGTCTATAAAATGACTGTGTTACGAGTGTGCATGGCGCAGTTTCTACGCATCTTTGTAACTTCACGAATTTGTACTATTTTCATTCCAGATTTTCAACATTGGCATTTTTCCACACATCCTTATGAGCATTACAGCTGTCATTTTTTGTATCCTGGCCGAAATGTGTTTTTGCGCTTCTGGCGCAGCATTGTGTGCTCGCTGTGAGAAATCATAGTTTGGGTCAGATTAAGAAAATCACAGCAACACTGTTCATGAGCGGAGGTCCCAAAATGCCTATATTCAAAATCTGGTACAAAACATCCCCACAAGAATTGATGCTCACGCCATTCCACCCCCACCCTGCAGCCAGTGATAGGCATTGAGGTGCGCCTTGGACTCTTTGGCCCCAAAGTTCACACCATTCTCCTATACTGCACCCATTTCAGCGTATTTCCTTATGGAATGAGGTGAGTGTAAAGCCTGAACACCCCAAGACACACCTCGACATTTGTCAGTGTCTGCAGGGTAGGGTGAGGTGAAATGTCATGACCCTTATGGGCGACGACCTAAGGACACACCCCAATACCTGTCCATCTCTGCACAGTGGGCGTGGAGTTGGCATCAGTTCAGTACATCACTGCCGTTTCTATACTGCATCTGTCTAACTCCTGCACTTCCGTTGCTAATGCCAGCAAGCAAACATTCAGCATTGACAAATGCTTGTTCTATTTGTGTATAGGTGTATAAGAAAAGGCTTATGAGGGCAAATAACAAGGATCCCCTCTCTCCCTCCCTCCCTCGACCTTCACATTACCCTTTCATACTGCCTGCTATTATTGCTTTTTTGACTGCAGCATCACTTTGCCTGCCTGCTTGACTTTGGCTTACTGTAGCCACAGTTACTGCTGGATCCTTCTCCTTGGTTGTTTTGTCTGCTGTTGCATCACATAAAGCGTCTGTACAGCCCAGAGTCCCTGCATTTTGGTGTAGAATCTTATACCTTCTCATGCTAAATGCAAGCCCATATTTCTCAGCCCATATTCCTGCTTGACTCAGAACATCCCTTAACACTGAACGGTGACCAGACAGCATCATGCTCTGCCTCCTACCTGTCAGTCCATGGGCTATCTACTTCCTGTACACTTTAATGACTTCACGTTGCACTTCTGTCTGCATGAGTTTTCCATGTGGTATGTTGTCAAATGCCTTGCTAATGTACAGATAGTTACATCTTCAAAGAAAGCAATCAGGTTGGTTGGGCAGTATTTACCTTTTTAAAGCCATACTGGATGCTAGCGAACAGTCCATGCTCTTCCGTGTGCTGAACCATGCCCTTTTCAGCACACTTTCCCCCTGTGACATGCTGTCTCTCATTCTACTCCTTGGACCAAGGTGTGTGGGGGGGGGGCACGTGACAGACAGGTGAACAATCAAGGGCACAGAAACTCAGCAGGATGTCCTGCCTGTAGGAGGTCCTAAAGGGAGTATGCAAGTAGGCCCTCCTAACGTGTCCAACATACTTTTGTGTCCCAGAATGTGAGTGGGACAGTACAGGAGTGGAAGAGGTTTGAAATTGGTGTATTGGTCTTCGACAGACAGCTGCAGGTGGCAGCAGGGAAGCAGGGGGCTCTGCCAGTCAACTAAGGTTAAGATATGTGGTCACTTCTGTTTTAAAATTCACTATTAGGAAGGGTGAACAGCATAAAGTAGACCATAACTGAGAACAGGTGTAAGACCCTAGCTAAATTAGGAATACAAAGAGATTAAGGGGGCATAGGGGAAAAGTAATGACACCCTATCTAAGGTCAAGGTACAAAGGGGAAAAGCAAGTAAAAGTCTACTTATAAATTTAAAGGAGAACTGTGCTGAACCTTTTAGTTGAATTCCCCTGTAGAAGCTGATTTATATACCAGTTCTGATTCTGTTACTGCTCCATCTGTTCAAGTTTTCTAGTTATCCTAGTGGGTGTTTCTGATTTACAGCCGGGTAGTAAGCATCATTTTAGAACTTTATGATGTAGTTTATGTCCCGTGCTCAGATCTTCTGTTGTTGGCACAATGCAGCCATGCTCTAGTATAGAACTCTGTGGTTGAGAGGGACATAAACTACATCATATAGTTACAAAATGGCACTTAACACCAGAGTGTAAATCAGAAACACTTCTTGAGGTTACTAATAGGCTCATATAGCTGGAACAATAACAGATCTGGAAGTAGTATTTAAAAAATACAGCTTCTACTGGGACAAATTACTTGCAGGTTCAACACAGTTCTCCTTTAAGGGGGAAGCTTATTAGTACCTGGTTGGAGCATAGTAGCAGGGGTTATGTGGACAAAATGGGAAATCAAGAAACAGCCTATCTCGAGTAAGGGTATAAATTCATTTTCAGGTAATAGTGGAAGAAGCTTTGGGAATGATGGAGTGGTGCAGTACAGTGGCTATGGAGCAGCAGTCTTCAGGAAGACCTTCTGGAGACTGAGGTGCTGCCCCATCTGTATGCACTTCTCTGGACAGAGGGGGGAGGTCTCTAGACTCTGGGTTGATTTAGCATGGGTTTGTGGGACATTTTCCCCCACCCAGGGGCCACCTATTCCACCACTGATACCTCAGAGAATGTCTAGAGGTAGGGTCAGCTAGACTGCACTGGGCTCTGGGAGAGTGGGGATAAGTGAACACATTCCTCAGTCAGTGCCACTATGGAACTCTTTCTTCATCCTGGTGGCATGGGACTGCCAAGATAAGGCACCTGTGGTGGTGGCAGGGGAGGATGTGGGGGTCTTTCAAAGCACAGACCCCAAGATAGGAGGAGGAGGAAGACTCCAGTGGAAGAGGAAGCAACTTCTGTTGGGGGATTCGGTCATCGGGTGGGGAGTTTTGGAAACACCACAGGAAGGAAGGAGGGAGGCAAGGTGCCTATCCAGCACCTCAGCATGGAGGGATGGGGAGTGGATCCTTAGGAGTGCTAGGGCAGCTGGGCAGGAGAGGGAGCTTGATGCCATTGTCCATCTGGGGACAAATGACCTGGTAGGGGATGCAGCGATGGCGGTGCAGGATAGGTTTAGGGAGCTGGGGGAAGGGGACCTGGAACAGGTAGCACACTGTGGTCATCAAAGAAGAAAAGCCGGAGGCGGGGGTTGTAAGGCTTAAAGTTGATGAGAAGGAGAATGTAAGGGGAGACCTAGAAATGCAGAAATACTGAACAAATACTTCTGTTCAGTATTTACTGTAGAGGGGTGCAGAGACCACATTTGGGCTGCAGATACAGTTGAGGGGAGAAGGCGTGGATACCAGTCCATTTACAGTGGAGAGGGTCCTGCAGGAGCTCACTAAACTGAAGGTGGACAAAGCAATGGGGCTGGATGGCATACAACCAGGGTCGGACTGGGCTACAGAGGGCCCACCTGGAAAGTTGGCACAAGGGCCCACCTGGAAAATCAATAAGGGAGGGCCCAGGCCATCACATTTATATCAGTATTCCACTTCAGTATGATACACTAGCTCTGTGTTTGCATCTTGAATTTACTTACAGGGCCTATTTAATTGAAAAATAGAAGATAAAACCAAAGATTCTCAGAGCTTAGAAGGTGGCCAGGAACCCAACAGAGGGGGCCCACCTGGAAATATCCAGGTATCCAGGTGGGCCAGTGTGAACCTGCATACAACTGAGGATATTAAGGAAGCTGTGGAGAGAGCTTGCAGAGCCACTGGCAGTCTTGTTCTCTAAGTCACTCAACACAGGAGTGGTCCCAGAAGACAGGAAGAGGGCACATGTAGTCCCCCTACATAAAAGCGGTAGTAGAGAGGAGACTGAGAACTATAAGCGGTAAGCCTCACCTCAGTAGTGGGAAAGATCATGGAGGCACTACTTAAGGAAAGAATAGTGGCACATTTGGAATCCAATGATGTCCAGGATCCAAGGCAACATGGATTCACAGCAGGAAGGTTGTGTCAGATGAATCTGATAGATTTTTTTATCTGGGTGACGAAGGAAGTAAATCAGGGCGGGACCATTGACGTCACCTACCTCAATTTCAGCAAGGCCTTTGACACCGTCCCTCATAACTTCTACAGAATTAGTCACCTGCTCACAAAGGAGGCCAAGATTCAACTGGTTCAAGCTACCTTCCTATCTTTAATAGATTATGCGGATCTGCTCTACAGCAACTGCACTGCCTCTGCACTGGCTAAGTTGGACACCCTCTACCACAGAGCTATCAGGTTCATTACTGGCCTTCCACTTTCCACACACCACTGCTCCCTGTACTGATCGTTAGGCTGGATTTCCCTTCACTATAGAAGGAATCGAAACACTGCCCTATGGGCCTTCAGAGTGGTGACCAACAAGCTTCCCTCATATGTCTCAGATTGTATTCCCCGGAGTGTGTTAGGCACTTATGCTGTAAGGAGCTATTCCCTAATTGCCCTCCAAGTTCCAAGGGTCAAAACTAATTTCGGCAAGCTGCTCTAAGCTTCTCTTTACCCACATTGTGGAACAGTTTACAAAGGAACTTGAAGCTGAGCTGCCCTGTTAGCCTGAATATCTTAAAGGCGCTCTATGATCGCTACATGAAAGCACCTTGCAAATGTTTTCCTCACCGCTAGCCCACTAATTCCGCAACTCCCCCTTTCCATCCTGACGCTCGCCATGTTTCTACCCCTGGCTCTCACTCTTTCCCTATTAACTCTTCTTGCTGCACCCACCTTTCCCAGTCCACTCTAGCCTAGCTAAAGTCCCACCCAATCCATAGTAGTGTCCCAATTATCTATCCCCCCTCCGTCATTTTCATAATAAACAAGTACATGACAGCCATCGTCACTTTCTGTGGTTTTAGCTCAATTTTTCCCCCAGTCGTCAGTAATATATCCCTCCTTTTCTTTGCCTCTGTAACCTGCCACCCCATACACGGCCTCTTTCCCCTATAGGTGTAGTTGCCGGCTGCCTCACTCAAAAGATATCTGCTTATAACCCCTGTATGCCTATGGCTGATTGTACATCTGCTGACTTCTTCAATTATAAAATAATGCTGTTTTTTTTTTATTTATTTCAACCTTGTACTGTGCTGTATACACTGTATATATTTTTTCTTGCTTGTATATTATTGCTTTTTGTGTACCTGCTTCTGTACTGTACTTTGATGTATTCATGACCAGGTCCGCCTTGCAAATGAGCCTTGTTCAATGGTGCCCACCTGGATAAATAAAGATTTTGATTGATTGATTGATAAAAGGCATAAACAAGATGGGTAGTCTGGGCATGGGGCACAAGGTGGTAGACTAGGTTAGGAACTGGCTTATAGACAGAAGGCAGAGGGTGGTGGTAAATGGGATCTAATGCAGGGAGAGAGGTATGACCAGCAGGGTAGCTCAGGGATCAGTCCATGGGCCAGTCCTGTTTAATGTCTTCATTAGTGACATTACGGAAGGACTGGAAGGAAAGGTCTGTCTGTTTGCAGATGACACCAAGATCTGCAACAGGGTGGATACTCCAGATGGGGTGGAGAAAATGAAAAGGGACCTGGGAAAGCTTGAAACATAATCTGAGGTGTGGCAGCTGAGTTTTAATTCAGAGAAGTGCAAAATAATGCATCTGGGAAAAAGGAACCCTGGGGAGAGCTATACGATGGAAGGGGAGTTGCTGATGATCACCAAGGAAGAAAGGGACCTGGAGGTTATCATATCTGATGACCTAAAAGTGTCTAAGCAGAGTACAAAGGCAGTAGGGAGGGACAGTGTCATGCTGGGGTGCATAGGCAGCGGTATCACTAGCAGAGGGCGGGAGATAGTGATACAACTGTATAAAACACTAGTGAGGCCTCACCTAGAGTACTGTGTGCAGTTTTGGAGGCCTCACATTCGTAAAGGACATTGACAGAGTGGAGGTGGTCCAGAGAAGGGTGACTAAGATGGTACAGGACCTGCACCAGAAATCATACGAGGAGAGATTAAGGGACCTCAACATGTACTCGCTGGAGGAAAGGAGGGAGTGGGGGGATATGATAGAAATGTTTAAGTATCTTAACTCATTTGCTCCCAGTGGCCATTTTGGGTCGGATCCAGCAATGCATGGTTCTGATGCCATATGGTATCTATGGGTACAAAGGAGTTAAGGGTATCAACAAGGTGCAGGGAGGAGATGTCTTCCAATTTAGGAGGAGTGAAAGAGCAAGAGGGCATGACATGAAATTGGAAGGTGGCAGGTTAAGGGGAAATGCGAGAAAGTTTTTCTTCACAGAGAGGGTGGTGGACACATGGAGCAGCCTGCCACAGGAGGTGGTGGGAGAGTGCACAGTGGAGGGATTTAAGCATGCATGGGACAGGCACAAGGGAACACTGGAGATGGGAAGGGGGTGGAGAGTCACAGACCAGCTAGGGTCAGGGGCCACAAATGGATGTAGTGCTTGTGGGTAGACTGGATGGGCCTAGGAGTCCTTATCTGCTGACAATCTCTGTGTTTTTATGTTTCTGTGTTTCACTGCAGTGCTACCTCTGCATGGACAGAAGCAAGAGAGGAAACACTGCACCACAGTCTTCAAAAACTGGTTGAAGGCATGATGCAGGGAGAAGGGGTTCACCTGCATTGGGGACTGGGGTCCTACCTGGAGGTGTAAAGGCCTGTACAAATGGGATGGCCTCCATCCATCCAGGAGGAAAACAGCACTCTTGGGTTGAGGGTTTAAATACTACTTCAAAGGGCATTTAAACTAGCCAAGGGGGGCAGTAGAAGAAATTAGGGTGGCTGTGAATACTTCCAGATAATGGAGCAGCAGTGAAGAAAACCCAGGTGAAATAAACTTCCCAAGGGTAGAAGGTAGTAAGAGCAAGGGGGTGGATGGTCGAGAGGCAGAACTAAGGCTGAAAATTACTAGGTGGTGGGCAGAGGGAGGATAAAAGGATAAGGACAACACCAATCAAAAGAGAAGGATGAAGCATGGACTTGGGAGGGGAGGGCAGTGTAGGGGCAGGGAGGGACAAAAGGAGTGAAGAGCCATGTGCACCAACACAAGGAGCCTAGGAAACAAAATTCCAGGCTTTGAGGCTACCGTTACGGAGGCAGACCTGGATATGTTAGCCATAACAGAATCATGGTACACCAACAAGCACAGCTGGGAGGTAGCCATTCCAGGTTACAACAAGTTTTGAAAGGACAGGGCAGGAAGGAAGTTTTTTTTTTTTATACATAAGGGAAGGTGTAAAGGCCACAGAAATACAAGGACATGGGGGGAATAGAGGGGCTGGAGGTTCTTTGAGTGGGCATAGAGACGGGGTCTGGGTCCTTTATATGCGTGTGGGTGGTGTACATGCCCCCAACATGGGGTGTGGGATTGGACAGGGTTTTGGGGAGGCAGTAGGCAAAATGGAAAGCAAAGGAGAAGTAGTAGTTATGGGTAACTTAAATCTGATGTATATGGACTGGAACTTCCTGGCCACAGGTACATCTAGGAGCAGAGTCATCCTAGACTCCCTGCAAAGGGCATTTCTCAGGGAGCTGGCTAGAGCTCCACTAGAGAGAGGGCAGTGCTGGATCTCGTACTTACAGAGATAGCATTGCAAACGTCACAGTGGTAGTCCCCTGGGTACAAGCGATAATTCTACGGTGTGGTTTGGCATATGGATTGAGTAGGAGAAAAAACACACTTAGATGAGGATGTGGTCTTCAGGAGAGCAGATCTTAAAGAAATGGGTGACTGCCTTAGGATATAAATAGCAAGTTATGTAAAGGTAATAAGCAAGGGTAAGAGGAGAATGAGGCCATTGTGGTTGTCAAAGGAGGTGGCTATGCAGTGAGTGGAAGACCAAAAAAAAGTTAAAATTATAAATGAATACTTCTGCATGGTCTTCACAGTGGAAGGGGGCTGACGGACTGGCATACAGTAGCATGCACGGGGAGGGGGAGTGGACACAAGTCCACTCATGTAAGAGAGAGTCTGCTAGGGGTTGGAAGCCCTAAAGGAAGATAAGGTGATGGGGCTGGATAGGATCTACCAATGGTACAAGATGAGTACAGTGCCAGCCACCCCTCTGGCAACACTATTTAGCAGCCTCATTAGAGACAGAGGTAGTTCAAGAGGAATGGAGGAGGGCTACTGTGGTCCTTCTGCTCAAGAGTGGCAGCAGGGAAGAGGCTAGGAATTACAGACCAGTCTGTCTCACATCACTGGTGGGGAAGTTGATGGAGTCCCTGCTGAAAGAGAGACTGATGGAGTACCTGTAGACATATGGGCTGCAGGACCACTAGCAGCATGGCTCACAGAGGGAGGTCATTTCCAACAACTCTCATATATTTCTTTGACTGGATAACTAGGGAGATGGATCAGGGAGGGCAGTGAATATAGCCTGTCTGGACTTCAGTAAGGCCTGTGACACTGTACCACACAGGAGGCTGATAAAGAAACTAGGCAACCTAGGGGTGGGGGAGAAAGTGGTGAGCCTGGTATCTAACTGGTTGAAAGATAGGAGGCAGAGGGTGGTGGTAAATGGGATTCACTCAGAGGACAGGAGGTTGACTGGTAAAGTACCACAGGGATCGGTGCTCAACCCTGTCCTCTTTAATGTCTTCGTAAGTGACAATGCTGAGTAACTGGAGGGGATGGTGTGTCTCTTTGCAGATGACACAAAAATCTGCAACAGGGTGGACACACAGGAGGGGTGGAGAAAATGCAGAGGGATCTAGGTAAACTAGTGGAGTGGTCCAGGGAGTGACAGCTGGGTTTCAGTGCCAAAACATATAGGCATGGACCTGGGGCAGGGAAACCCATTGGTCGTGTATAAGATGGGGGGATGGGGGGTACTTACAGTTACCAAGCAAGAGAGGAACCTTGGGTGATCATGTCTGATGATCTCAAGGTGGTAAGGCAGTGTGATAAGAAGGACACAAGGCAAACCAGATGCTGGGGTGTATAGGGAGGGGGATCTCTATAAGGAGAAGGAGGTGGTGTTGCCTCTATCGCTCACTTGTGAGACCCCACCTAGAGTAGTGTGTCCAGTTCTGGAGGCTGCATCTTTTTAAGGACATCAACTAGGAAGAAACATAGAAACATAGAATTTGACGGCAGATAAGGACCGCTTGGCTCACCCAGTCTGCCCATTTCCCTACCTAATGGATAAGCTGCAGATCCTAGTTAACCAGCAGCCTACTTCTTTCTACCCTCACCCCCTAGAATTGCCTTATGACTGTCCCATGCATGCTTGAATTCCACCATGGTTTTTGACTCCACAGCCTCCTCCGGAAGGCCGTTCCATGCATCCACAACCCACTCTATGAAAAAATACTTCTTTAAATTACCTCTGAGCCGCTCCCCATCTTCAAATGTGCCCCTTGTTCTTGCACACCTTTTTTGAAAGATGCTACCCTCTTGACTTTGTAGATTCCCTTGAGGTACTTGAAAGTTTCTATCATGTCCCCTCTCCCTCCTTTCCTCGAGGATATACATATTAAGCTCCTTAAGTCTCTCTTCATATGTCTTCCGATACAGACCCTGCACCATTTTAGTTGCCCTCCTCCGGACAGCTTCCATCTTGTCTATGTCTTTGCGGAGATTGGGTCTCCAGAAATGCATGCAGTACTCCAGATGGGGTCTCACCAGCTGTCTGTACAGAGGGATAATAACTTCCTGTTTTCTATTGGTGATGCCTCTCCCTATGCATCCCAGTATCCCTCCAGTCCTCCTTGCTGCCCTCTCACATTGCTTGCCCACCTTTAGGTCATCTGATATGACTACCCCCAGGTCCCTTTCCATTTTTGTTGTTGTTAGTATCTCACCCCTCATTGTGTACTCTTCCCCTGGGTTTTTGTTTCCCAGGTGCATTACCTTGCACTTCTTAGCATTGAATCTAAGCTGCCATACATTTGACCATTCCTCTAACCTTGCCAAGTCCCTTCTCATCCTTTCCACCCCACCTGTGCATCAACTCTGTTGCAGATCTTTGTGTCATCTGCAAAGAGACATACATTTCCTTCCAGTCCCTCTGCAATGCCGCTTATAAAGACATTGAAGAGGACCGGTCCTAATACTGAGCTCCTGCGGACACCACTAGTAACCCCCTTTCTTCAGAGTGGACTCCATTTACTATTACTCTGTGTCCTATTCTCCAGCCAATCTTTACCCAGACTGTCATCTTGGGACCCACTCCCAGGCTGGCTAACTTGTATATTAATCTTTTGTGTGGGACTGTGTCAAATGCCTTGCTAAAGTCTAGGTAGGCCATGTCCACAGCCCCTCCCTGATCTACTACTTTGGTCACCCAGTCAAAGAAATCTATCAGATTTGTCTGGCATGACCTTCCCGCTGTGAATCCATGCTGCCTTGGGTCCTGTGCCCCTCTGGCCTCTAGATACTCGACAATTCTTTCCTTCAGAAGTGATTCCATCATTTTCCCTACCACTGAGGATAAACTGACAGGTCTGTTGTTTCCTGCTTCTGCCTTGCTCCCACTTTTGTGAAGGGTCTCCACTCAGGAGAACCCCAACATCCTCCATCTGCCCTCCTCCTCGGGTACCACCCCATCCTCCCATGATTTGTTAAAGAGGGTAGTCAGTGGTGTCACTAGTTCTACCTTTAGTTCTTTTAGAATTCTGGGATGAATCCCATCACGCCCCATTGCTTTGTCCACCTTCAGTTTTAAGAGTTCTTTCAGAACCCTTTCTTCTGTAAATGGGCTGGTATCAACTTCTGTATCCAGAGTGTTTCTACTGTTTGTTTTAGGTACCCCTCCTCTTCCTTTGTAAATACTGAGCAAAAATATTTGTTTAGTATCTCTGCCTTTTCACAGTCACCCTCTGCCCACCCTCCCTCCCTTTATTAAGCCTCACTATCCCTCCCTTGGTCTTCCTTCGCTCCCTGATGTACCTATAAAAGGTTTTATCCCTCTTCTTAACTGAGTTGGCTATCTTTTCCTCGGTTTGGGCATTTGCTGTTCTGACTGCCTTCCCAGCTTCCTTTTGCTTTAACTGATACAGTTCTCTGTCCTGCTCCTTCTGTGATTCCTTGTACTTCCTGAATGCTTTTTCTCTTGAACCTTCATTGCCACTTCCTTTGAGAACCATAGTGGTTTCTTACATCATTTCGTTTTGTTTATTTGCTTTACACAAAGGCTTGTTACCTCTGTGATGGCAGTTTTTATTATTCGCCATTGTTCTTCCACCCCTCCTTCCTGCCCGTTTGTTAGTGCATTCCTTAGGCACTCACCCATTTTGCCTAAGGAATGCACTAACAAATGGGCAAGAAGGAGTCCAACAGAAGGCTACTAAAATGGTGTGGGGGTTGCACGAGAAACCATATGAGGAGAGGCAGTGGGAGCTCAGCAAGTACTCGTCTATTTTTGGATTCCTTGTCCTGACTGTTTAATGTATGATATATTGCGTATGACCACAAATCACAAGGTATCTCTGTACATTATGGCCCAGATATTCAAAAGGGTTGTGCATGGTGCAACAGTGTTACACCATGCACAACCCACTGATGTGCCCTGGCATGATATTCAAAAGGGAAAAGTGCGCCGTACAAATCCCGATGCGCCGGAGCGCATCAGTAATGTATGCAGGCACAGGTGAGTTTGTGCCCATATAACCTGCACAGCCTGATATTCAGCCCGATGTGCAGAGTCATGCATGCGCAACCCCTACCTGCACCTGCAGAAAGTTAAGCCAAAAAAAAAAAGGAACAAATGATGGCCACCCACAGGTGAGCTGCCACATTTCAGGGCGCAACACGGCAGCTGCCATCTGTGGGTGGTCATCCTGCCTCACTTGACGGAGCCCCCCCATGCCCCACCGTGGGCATCCGTGTAGCTAAATCCCCCCCGTCCAATATCCCTGGTGGTCCAGTGGACCGCTATGTGCCCGATCACAGGCATCGGTATAGTAACCCACCCATCCAATATCCCTGGTGGTCCAGTGGACCGATCGGTGCCCGATCGCAGGCATCTGTAAATCATAAAATAGTCCTATTACCCTGGTGGTCTAGTGTACCCCCCTCACCACCTGCCCACTGAGCTCCACCGCCCCGCTACCCCCTCCTGTCAGCTGGTGGGCGGCAGCACCCCACCCGCCTGCTGCCCCGCCGCCCGCGGACTGACAGCTCGGTAGGGCTACATGCCCATTGGTTCACAGTGTGAGCCAATGGGCGTGCAGCTCATACCATACAACACAGTCCAGATATGTGAACCAGTGGGCATGCAGCCCTACCGAGCTGTCAGTCGGCAGGTGGGGGGCAGCAGGCGGGTGGGGTGCTGCCGCCTGCCAGCTGGCGGGGGAAAGAGGCGGTGGGGCTCAGTGGGTGGTGGGGAGGGGTACACTAGAACACCAGGGTAATAGGACTATTTTATGATTTACAGATGCCCGCGATCGGGCAGCGATCGGTCTACAGAACCACCAGGGATATTGGACAGGGGTTACTATACTGATGCCCGCGATCATGCACATAGCGGTCCACTGGACCACTAGGGATACTAGAGGGTTTCATTTAGACAAATGCCTGTGATCAGGCTGCAGGGGACCAGTGTGATGTCAACAGATGCCTGTGATTGGGCACATAGCGGTCCACTGGGCCACCAGGGATTATTGGACGGAGGTTACTATACCGATGCCTGCGATCGGGCACAAAGCAGTCCACTGGACCACCAGGGATATTGGGGGGGGGGTTCTTTTGGATGAATGCCCGCGATCGGGCTGCAGGGGGCGTCAGTCCCCAATGGCTGCTGCCTGGCAGGGCGCCAGGCACAAGTCGTGGGGGATTGGCACACCTGCATGCTAATGGTATGCAAATGGGGCCATAATGACATGCAAATGGCCCTATGTGTACCTTTCATAAATTATAGCCCCATTTGCTTGTCCCCTTTTGAATATCGCAGGTGCTGTGCATGGCGCAATGGCACTTGTGCTAGCACATCTCCATGCTCCACTCTGGCCACTTGCGCTGGCACAGTGCAACTGCTCCATGCACAGTGGGGGTGGCCAGGGTGCGATATTCAAAGCTGCTGCGCCATAGTGCAGCTCCGTTGAATATCGCCCAGGCCACACCCCTGCGCAACAAAGTTGACCTGCGCCCAGGCTTGCGCCACAGCCTAGCACCGTTTGAATATCTGGGCCTGTAAGTTTTAATTTCCTGTACTTATAAGTGTAATTTGTTTCCCACACTGTATAGCAATGTTTATCTTATGTATGGAATGTTTATATTCCCCGGGTCGCCCCTGAAAAAAGGGACAGCTTTGTCTCAGTGGGCCTACCCGGTCAACAAAATTCAAATGAATAAATAGATATACTTCCTGGAGGGGAGGAGAGCAAGAGGGGACATGATTAAGACCTATAAGTACCTGATAGGTGAACAAGGAGCATGAAGAGTGTTTCTTTCATAGGAGGAGGAGCACCAGGACATGGGGCATGCTATGAAGCTTGGGGAGGAGATTTTTTTTTTTGTAACTTGAATTTATTGAAGTAAATTGCGTGCACCTCTCTGGGCTGAGGGAGGAGGTCACTAGACACCAGGCTGAGTTGAATCAAATTCGGGGAGGCTTTTCCCCCACCCAGGGGCCAGCAAATCTGACACTGTTACCCCAGAGGATGCCAGGAAGGAGGAATGGCTGGACTATGGCAAGCTCAGGAAGGGTGGGTGTAGTGGGTCAGAGGCATATTCCTCAGCTAGTACCACAGTGAAATTCCTACATTGCTCTGGAGAGGTGGGACTGCCAGGAGGAGGCACCCATGGTAGTGGTTGAGGAGGACGTTGGGGTTCTCCTGAGTGGAGACCCTAAGGAGGGAGGAAGAGAACCCCAGAGGAGGATGACGCAATTTGTGGTGGGGGACTCGATTGTGAGGGGATAGATTTGAAATAGGAAAGGGAAGGGAGACAGAGGTTAGGTGCCTATGTAATGCCATGGCCTGGAGGGATAGGAAGTGGATCCAGAGGATTGCTAGGGCAGCAGGACAGGAGGAAGAGCTGGATGTCATTGTCCACGTGGGGACTAATGGCCTGGCTAGGGATGGGTCTAAGATAGTGCAGGGCCGGGGGAGTTTATAGATGGGGAGAGGGATTTTAAACTGGTTGCATGCTCAGTGGCTCTCACTGATGTGCTGCTTGTCTAATACAGGGGGGAGAAAAGGGATGTCCACACCATGACCTTCAACTCATGGTTGAAGCAATGGTGCAGAGGGGAAGTGTTCAGCTACACTGGGGGCAAGGGATCCAGCTGGAGAGATAAGGGCCTTTACAGGGGTGATAGCCTGCATCCATCTAGGAGCGGAACCACAGTCCTCAGTGGATGGTTTATATAAACTAGCTGTGGAGAGTGGCAGAAGAAATCACTGATGCAGTAACTGCCTTCCCCCAGGCTGAAGTATAAAGTAGTTGGAATTCCAGGGGAGTGGAATCACCCAGGGTGGAAATTAATAAGGGAAGCAGGGCAGTAGAAATAAAGGGGATGGGAATGGAAGCATTAAATCAATCAATCAATCAAGCTTTATTTAGTTAAGCGCATATCTCAATTGCCACTCAGTGCGCTTTACACAGTCTAAAAACTTAAAATAAAATACAAACCAAAACAAACATATAGATAAATACTAACATTAATTCACAGTAAAAACATATTAACTATTCATAAAAGCTTGGTTAAATAAAAAGGTCTTGAACTCCCATTCGAAGATGTCGGCTGTCGGACTCTCTTGAATCTGGTGAGGAAGGGAGTTCCACAGGACTGGGGCTGCAGAGGAAAAGATGCAAGCCCTCGATGTCTTTGAATAAATCCTGGGAACTCTTAAAAGACCCTCATCCATGAAATGAAGGAAGTGGATTGGCTGGTAGAGACGCAGGAGATCTTGCAGGTAACCAGGCCCCTGGCCATATAGGGCCTTATTGGTCAGCAAACCGACCTTGTAGGAGATGTGTCACCTCGCAGCCAGTGCAGAGAGCTCAGCACAAGTGTAATGTGGCATGATATATGGTAGACCGGTCAACAACCTGGCCGCTGCATTCTGCACTAACTGCAGGTGGCGCATATCTACCCCCACTAGACCCAGGTACAGGGCATTGCAGTAATCCAGGTGTGACATCACAAAGGCATGGAGTAATGCTGGCAGATCAGCTGGGGGATCAGTTGTTTAGCCCTGGCGATGTTCCCCAGATGGTAAAAAGAGGTCTTGACCACTGCCGACACCTGTGGCTTCACCATCAAGCCACAGTCCAAAATAACGCCAAGGTTCCTCACCTAATCGGAGGTGAGCAAATGGGAGTCCCCAAGTCTAAGCTCTGAGACTCAACCAGATTGCATCCTCATCCCCTGGCGACCAGGTTCCAACACCAGTACCTCAGTCTTATCTGGGTTTAACCTCAACCAGTTCGCCCTCATCCAGAACTAAAAAAAAAAAGGGGGAGGGGGGAGAGGGCAAAAAGGAAAGAAAGGGAGTAACAAGCAGAGTGGTAACAAAATGTTAAAGTCCATGTGTGTGAATGCTAGAAGTCTGAGAAATAAGATTTTGGACCTAGAGACCATAATGGTAGAGGCTGATCTGGATATTGTGGCCATTAGCAAGTTGTGGTGCACTGAAAACCATGACTGGCATGTGTGTATACCAGGATATACTCTGTTCAGGAGGGACAGGGTGGGAAGGAAAGGAGGGGGTGTGGTGCTTTATGTGAGGGAAGGCATAAAACCAATGGAGATATGGGGAACACAGAGGGGAACAGAGATACAGTGTGGTTCAGTATAAGGATGACTGCAGAACTGAACCACACAAGGGCGAGAGTCTTGCACTTTACTAGGGCAGATTTTAAAAAGACAGAGGAATGCCTCAGGGATGACCTGGTTAGGCGGGGATGACCTGGGTGGGGTGGAGGAACAGTGGGTAAAGCTAAAAAGTGTCATAAGGAAGGTAACAAATCTCTGCGCCAAGCAAGTGAGCAAAAGCAAGAGGAAAAAGGGACTGCTATGGTTCCTGAAAGAGGTGGCTGAAAAGGTAAAGGATAAAAGGGCAGCCTTCAGAAGGTATAAGGAGACACAGAGGGAGGAGGATAGGGAGGTGTATCGGGGGGAAAAGAGGGAAGAAGGGAGAGCAGTAAGGAGCACGAAGGCTCAAACTGAAGAGAGAACAGTCCAGGTGGTGAGGGGGACAAGAAATGTTATAGGTATGTAAGCAAAAGGAAGAAGATCAGGGGTGGGATTGTAAGATTAAAAAGGGAAAGGGGGGGCTGTATGGAGTGTGACCAGGAAAAGGCAGACAGCCTGAACAATACTTTTATTCAGTGTTCACAGAGGAAGGAGAAGAGGAGGGGCCACAAAAAATTAACAGGAACACTGGAGGGAGGGAGGGAAGGAGGGAAGGAGACGCTAGTCTATTTTCAGAGTAGAGGATCCTGAAGGGACTTGCTAATCTAAAAGTGGACAAGTTAATGGCTCAGAGAGGTACCGGCTGCACCTGTGACAGTCGTATTTAACAGCTTATTGGAAACAGGAGTGGTTCTGGAGTATTGGATGAGAGCAGATGTAGTCTCACTTCATAAATGTGGCAGGGAAGAGGCTGGCAATTACAGGCCAGTCAGCTGGACTTCAGTGGTGGGGAAGTTAATAGTGTCTTTGCTGAAGGAAAGAAATGTGGAATCTCTTGAATGCAGTGGGTTATAAGACCTGAGGCAACATGGATGCATGGGGGGAGAGGTCCTGTCAAAGAAATCTGATAAATTTCTTTGACTGGCTGACCAAGGAATTAGATCAGGGTGGAGCAGTGGACATTGCCTATCTAGATTTTAGGAAGGCTTTCAACAGTATTCCACGTAGGAGGCTAGTAAACAAGCTGGGTAGCTTAGAAGTGGATCCAAAGGTGGTAAACTGGGTAAGAAATTGGTTGGGGATAGGTGACAGAGAAAGGTGGTAAACAGAGGTCACTCAGAAGAAGGGAGAGTGACCACAGGGGTGCCTCAGGAATCAGTGCGGGAACAGTGGAATCAGTCCTCTTTAATGTCTTTGTAAGTGACATTGCAAGAGCTGGAAGGGAAGGTCTGCCTCTTGCAGATGACACCAAAATCTGCAATAGGATTGACACTGGGGGTTGAAAGGATGAGCAGAGACCTGAGAAAACTCATGGAGTGGTCAAGGGTATGGCAGCTGGGTTTCTGCATAAAAAAGTGTATAGTAATACACTTGGGGCTCAGAAACCTGGGGCAGAGTCAAAAATGTGAGGACTGATACTGACGACCACCAAGCAGTAGAGGCCTGGGGGTAACAATATTGGATGATCTGAAGGTGGCCAGGCAATGCAACAAGGCAGTTGGGAGTGCTAGTGGGATACTGGGGACCATAGGGAGGAGTAACATCAGCAGAAAGAGGGAGGTGATATTTATTCTGTCCAGATCACTAGTAAGACCCCTCCTAGAGTACTGTGTCCAGTTCTGCATCTCCGGAAGGACACAGACAGAGTGGAGGCAGTCCACAGGAGGGTGACTAAAATGGTGTGAGTTTTGCATCAGAAGCACTACAAGGAGAGACTTAAGAACCTAAATATGTACACCCTAGTAGGGGGTGGGATATGACAAAGACCTTTAAATACCTTATGGTGGTGAATAAGGTACATCAGGGAAGTATTTTTTCAGAAAAAAAAGATGTTCAGGGACAAGGTGGCATGAGAAGAAGGTGGAAGGGGTAGATTCAGGAGAGATGTGAGGACGTACTTCTTCACAAAAGGAGCGGTGGATTCCTGGAATAGTCTTGCAGCAGAGGTGGTGGGGTTTAAGAATGCATGGGATAGGCATAAGTGAATCTTAGAGAAAATGAAAGGGGGTGGGTGTGTGAATCAAGCAGGATGTGCAGTGATACTGTTGGCAGGGAAAAATGGGTGGGCTAGGTCGACCAAGTAGTACTTATCTGCTAGCAGATTCTGTGTTTCTATGTTTCTAGGAGGTCTGGTCAAATAGAAGATAGTCATGTAATATACAGCATACGAGTACATAGTTTGACCATGTACAATTCCACAGGTGTTCCTTGAAGGGGTAAGATCAAGACGGATGTGAGGTAGTATTACTTCTTTACAGAAAGGGTGATGGACACCTGAAACAGATTGCAAGAAGAAGTGGTAGGGGTGAAGACATTGGGGAGCTTCATACATACGTGGGATAGGCACATGGGTACAATAAACAGAATTAAGAGAGGAGGGAAGGACACCTATGACCAAATATAGTCCAGGGTGTAGTGTTTTGCAGGGAAGGTAGGGCAGACTAGATGCGTCTACTGGTTCTTTTCTGCTGGCACATACTGTGTTTCTATGTCAGGGTTTTATTTAACTCTAAAAATTGATTAGCGTTTTGCTCATAAAAGTGCTAAAACTTTGTGAAAATGCATAGTTCTTGCCTCGCTGTGTTTAACAAATACAGCACTTCTAGAAAATCTATATAAATACTTTCTGTACAGTTAGTATCGTCCCAAGAAAAAAACTGCTAATCAATTATTTAAAACCCTGCTGTGTTAACCACCATATATTTTATCATCCTTGAAAACTACTCTTCAGCATGTTCATCAGTGATCTGGAAGCACCTGTCTAAGTTCACTGATGGCACTAAGCTGGCCAGGGTGATAGCGTCCCTAAAGGATGGGGGAAAAACCTTTGGATGACCTGAACCAGATGGGTGATTGGCGGAACTCCTGCAGACTCTGATTTGGTGTAGTCAAATGCAGTGTGCTACACTCAGACAGGAAAACAGACGTGGGAAGTACAGATTGCATTGTGTGGGGCTCCTGCTGTTGGCTTGGAAAAGGAAACGACCTGGGGGTCATACAGTGGCAGTAGCTCTATTAGTAAGATTGAGTAGGTACTTCTTTTTAAACCCTCATTTTTGCACGTTAACAACACAACTGTCCCTGGACAGAAAAACCTGACTTTCGGCATGTGTGTAGTTTGTGCCAGTATCTCTGGATCCTGTAAGTTTGGTAGTGGTTATACTATCCATTTAAAAGCTCTAGAATGTGTAAAAAACATAAAAATGTGGTTATTAAGATCTTTGTTGCACATTAATTGCACAAAAATGGCGGCAATATGAAATGTTTAGGTTTACTACAGTTTGTCCCATGGATGATTCGTTGATAGTTGGTTTTAATTTTTTCTAACTAGATTTCTGTGAAACTGACGCATGCCACTTTATTGAGTTAGCCCCCACTTTTGTTAGACTAGACTCAATGATTTTGTGAGCCTCAGTGGTCATGAAAGTGGGAAAAACATGAGAATGTTATGCATCAAAAACAAGAAAATGTATTGAAATTATGTCTGAAACTTCTGTGGTTGACTATGTAGGGTTTATTCTTTGTGTGTTTTTTTAAAGAATAGTTTTTAAAATACTATTGAAAGTAGGCTGTTGTTACAAAACAGGTCATGCATTTGTTACTTGAGAATATGTTTTCTTGACTCACAAACCCACTGTCTTTAGTCTTACTAGTCACAAAATTGGGAAAAATAAAAAAACACACAGCTTTTATGAAAATAAGAGATCAACACGTAACTTACATTAAAAAGTGCCCTTTGCAGCATAAACTAGAGTTTTTATGCAAGCCGGGTGACAATGAAAGATTATCACACAACGTGTGTAAAAAATTGCCCTTTGTAGCATGAACTGTAGCCACTGTGTGTCCAACCCCGGTGGCTTGCTAAGTGTCTCCCTTTTTTATTTTTATATTGTCTGTTTATGCTGTTTTGCCCCCTTGTCCATCCTCTGCTTCCGAGTTCCCTCCAGATCCCCAGGGTACTTCTGGTCACGCTACCTACTCAAGCTCTGTCACCCTTCATTGTGCCTTGGATCCCCCCCCCCCCACCAGGATTGTAATAGAGGGGATATACCCCTGGATATACTGCACACTTTTGTCAGGGTCTACCTGGCGAATAATGAGAGTTGCAGTCCCAGCTTTGTGAATTTGCTGAAATTCACAGATTTTTTCGTGGAGTGAATTTCAGCAGCTTGGCACATTTCTAGTAGTGACACAACAATGCTTGTTTAGAAAGTGCTGATATTAGGGTAATACCAGTATGGTGTTGCATGATTGTTGCAACCCTGAAGAAACCACATCACAGTTTTGCCAAGGTTCCATTTACTTTTTACCCTACTTTTTCATTTTCCTACTTCGTACACATTTGCATCAACCCTAATACATGCATTTACGTAATTTTTTGCAACTTAGATATATCTAGCTGTATTATGCTACTTATCACTGGCAACAACTGTTTTAGACAAGGGTCTGAAACATGACAAGCAGTATGTGGCTGTTGTTAAGAGGGACAATTGGCTGCTGGGGTGCATCAAAAAGGGGTGACTGGCGAGGTAGGGGAATTAATATTGCCTCATTGCAAGGCCCTGGTTAGACCCCACCTCTAGTACTGCATGGAGTTATGGGTTCCTTCATATGAAAAGGACATTGATGCAATAAAATTGTGCAACCCAGGGTGCCCAAAATGATCCGAGGCACTGTATGGGGCCAAAGACTGAGGAGAGGCTGGTGGCCCTTAAGATATTCACTTTTGAAAAGAGACGTTGGTAAGGGGAATGAACTTGAAGAATGGGTGGTTTTCTTTCTTTCTTACAGCAAGTTTGTATATACTGTATGTTATTTAGGTTACACCAGTCAGGGACACAAAGTATACCAACTACTACCGTATATACTTGCGTATTAGTCAACCCAATTTATATACATTAACCCCTCCTTCCCTTGTGAATTTTAGTATATGCCTCACTTACAGGTCAGCCCTCATAATCAGTGCTCTCCAACACCTCCATAGCACCACTCCACCAGTATAATGCCATCATACATGTGCCCCCACTAAATGCCACCCCTAGTCCACAACCATAGCACTGCATCCAGGTACGCATTACTGTATGCGGCTTCCAATTTTCACTCCATGCCACCATCACCTCAAGCTTGATGTGTCACTGACTTTTCCTCAGTGGTATGTGGACAACGGCTGGCACTCATGATAAGAAGAGCTACCAGTATGTGCACTTTGGTTGATTTGTGAGTTTGTTTGGTGGGTCGGTGTAGTGGTCCAGTTGAGCCCCTGCTTGAAAACATGCTGGCAAAAGAGACGCTTAAACAGTGAAGCAATCTGCACATATAAATCAACCCTCGCAGATGAGTCAACCTCGTGTATTAGTCAAGTCCACTTTCTGTAGTGCCTGTTTATCGTACAAAAAAAAAAAACTTCAACTTGTAAGTGAGTATATTCGGAAACTATAAAGGGCAAGATTTTCAAAAGGAACAGTCAGGATTTTCATCAGCAGATTTGTGTCTGTGTTTAGCAGAACTCTTAGATTTGCCTCAAAACCTTATACAAAAGGGCCACCTTATGGTCCAGTGGGCCCAGCGCTGCCATGCTGGTGATTTGGGTTAGGGAGCTGACTTGGAGAGTTGGCTTGGCAGCCTGGAGAGGGCTGGGATGGCGCTGTTCCACTGCAGCTCTTCCAACATGGAGGGTTGATGCTGGGTTTCTGCCACCACAGCTGCCCCCCCTGTGGTGCTCCAGGGAGCTTGCTCCTCCACCGATTGGCTGCTGTGCTCGAGGCCTGTCTGGGTGCAGCACAGCACCATGCTGGAGACAGGGAAGGTCAGGTAATGAGAAGAAATGCCAGAAGAAAAAACAGAGTTACCAGGATGATGTCTCCCAGCACTGCTGCTTTATTCCCACAACCCTGGGTGCTGGTAAAGGGGGGGACAGCAGAGGTCACAAGGGAGGGGCGGATTGGATGGGGATGTTAATCTCCTTGCAGAATAAACACTTTAATTAAAAACTAAATTACACAAATTGAATTTGGGTCTTTGCTGCAAATGGTGACTTTTTGTTTCAAAAGGATGGATCTTTTAAAAGAGAATCAAAGGATGATGGACACAAGTGGCCAGATGCAGACACAGGCAGAGTTTTCATTTGCATCTTCATCCACCTACTTTAACAATCTGGCCCAAAGCCTTTATACTGTCGAAGTGTGAGTGAAAGGGTTTATTCAGTTCAAGTTACCATTGCAATTTACATAATATAGGGAAAATTCACAAACAGTTAAACACGTGTCTTTAAAAATCAGAAATGTGAGTGCTAATTACCCTAGAAATTGCTAACAGTTATTATAACATTGGGTAGGAAGAGTGAGAGAGGTGACTGGCGGAATGCCATCAGGTGACAGTGCATTAATGCACCCTTATCAGCACAGTTAGGGTGAAGCAATGTGGGGAAGATCACTGGGCAGACCTGCACTTGTTGTGTAGGAGAAAATAATTTTGCAAAGGCAGCCATTTACAATCTTCACTAAAGGACTGTCTGTATTAGTACAGAAGGCAGAGGTGCCTTTTCAGAATTATTGTCCCCCACATAAGAACTGCAGGGAGGCATCTGCACAAGAACTGTAGGTGTAGGTCTCTCTCTCTCTCCCCTACTGCTCCCGTATATTGAGTTCATCCCCCCCCATGTGCGCCCTCGTCAGTCCATTGTGAAGAGTTGCCTGATTTCACTACCCCCCCAAATGTGACAATCTGTTCCTCAGTCCGCTTCTACTCTTCTGCAGTGTGGGAGCACAGTGACTTAGATCCCCATCCCCAGCACTGAAGCCCACACCCACTTGCTGACTGTTCAGCTCACATGAGTGTCTCGCCCCCCCATATTCCATCTGTCCACTCCTTCTGTGCCATGGAGTGCAGGAGTACTGTGCACTACTGATATGAGCATGTTCGGTGGTCCGGCATAGACAGAGCAAGTCAGCAGTGGTATACCAGGAGCTGTGGTGCGGCAGAGAGAGTGAGTGTGAGGCAGCAGTAGGAACAGTAGGAGCCACGATGCAGCAGAGAGAGTGAGCGCGAGACAGCAGCGGGACAGTAGGAGACATGGTGTGGCATAGAGAGAGAGAGAGAGAGAGTGGGAGGGAGTAGGGAGAGAGCAGGAGCTGCAGTGCAGCTGAGAGACTGTCCTCCCATGTGTGATACTGGGGACCCAGGGCTTATTTCAGCCCATTTGTCTACTTGCCTCCCCAGCCAACTCAGCGGAGTAAAAAGTAATGGCTATCATGCTTCTGCTGTGCTGGAGCTGTTCCCCGTCATTGTACGTTACTCCCCGTTGTCTTGAAAATTGTAGGTATGTGCCGGGGGTGGGTGAGGGGGTCACAGAGAAGAGCACCAGAGAGTCCGCTTCTGCTGTCCTGCTCATCACCAGTAATCGGGAATGCTAACAGTTGCTGGGGTGTGAGAGAGACAGAGTCACACATTGGCAGACACAGGTGTGTGTGTGTGTGTGTGGGGGAGGGTAGATTGTCTCTCTGATATGTATGGTTGGAGAACAGAGCAGCATAGCGATCAAGAGAGCATGAGACAGAATAGCTCAGGTACTAGCAATCCCTGATGTGCTGTGTGTGTGTGTGGGGGGTCTGTCTGATATGCAAGTTTGGGGAAACAGAGCAGCATAGTGATCAAGACAGCTTGACAGAGAGAGAGGGAGTGGCACAGCTAATGACAATCCCTGCATTGTGCTGTGGGTGTGTGTGTGTGTGTGTGGGGGGGTTGCCTTTGTACATGTGTTAGGATGTGTAGGCGTGCATTTTATGCGCAACACATGTCACAGATGATATCAGTAGTATATCTGTCACATTTGTGTATGCATAACAGCAATGTAGGATACATTATTTCTTAGGGACCATTTTACCAGGTGGCAGGATACAGTTAATTTTTTGTCATTTAAAAGCACTTTTTTATATATATTTTTGTTGTTTAAACATAGCCCATGTTATAAGTGCAATAGCACACTCCAGGGTGTGCCGTTATTGGGAATTATCGCATACCTGGATGCTGTGAGGACACTCGGCCTGCGGCCTCGTGCCTCACAATGCACCCTGGCATGCATTAATCCCCAATAATGGCACACCCTGTGGTGTGTTATTGCTTACTTTTCAACCAGCTGGAGACCTACAGCTGTGCCTTTCATATATTCAGTCTGAGCATAGACCTATATGATCATGCTGATTTGCAGGGGATGAACTGATTTAAAGCTTAGTGAAAATTCAAATATGATTTTAAGTTTTGCTGGTGACAGAGCAAAGCTGCAGAAGTTTGGTTTGTGGAATTTCCAAATATGTGTGCTGTGTGCTACAGTGCAACAAGTAATGTAGATGTCAGCATGGCCCAGTGTGTAGCATATCCACCTCCGGAGCAAAGGGTTGTGGGTTCAAATCCAACAGTGGAATTGGGCTTATCCCATAAACCCTAACACTCAAGTGCAATATTAGGGGATGCTGTACTGTTGGGGTGTGCCATCCTTAAAACTGAGGTTCTGTCTGGCTTTTCTGGTGGTTGTGCAGGTGGACATTAAAGATCCTATGGCACTTCTCAAAAAGAAGAGGGAAATTTCCCCTGGTGTCCTGGCTCAATTTCCTCCATTTACTAGAAGTACCACCAGTAGCTTAAATTAGTTCAGTTTCAGTTGGTTTGCATCTATATCTCTACCCCCCCTCCACCACACACATGGTTAAGGCTGAGAATAGGCTGTGTTGTCTACCCTTTTTTTCCCCAGTCAACAAAAAATAAAAATATAAATACATTTTTGTAAATGACCTCATCTTCTCCAGAGCTGCCTTCACCTTTCCTCCTTGTTCTGCGAGTCACAGAGGATATGAATCTGGCAAAATAGAATGGAATAGTACTTGTTTTTTCTTAATGTGTACCTTTTATGTAAGAAGCATACATACTGTACATACATACATAGACACTGACGGCAGAAAATGACTCTTGGCCCATCCAGTCTACTCACCCTACCTAACTATTCTGTCTTGCCATGCCTTTATGACACCCTCCCTCTTTGTTACTGTCCCGCCGTTTTTAACTAAACTCACTTGCCTGTTCCATCACTGCTTAAAGCTGCTGATTGAGTTGGCCTGTACCACTTGTATATATAATGGCTAAGAGAGCCGAGGTTAGAGCGGAGCTTACTAAGATAATTATGGAATATGAAAAAGTAAAACATTTCATAAAGTGCTAGGTTCGTATCTTTGAAAACTTCGCTTGATGCCATGTCTAAGTAATCCAGAAAAAACTTTTATTATATTCAGTTTATTATTCCTATTGTATTATAGAGTATTTTTAAAGTCTGGATTTACTAAAGAACTTAGAAACCAACAGAGTACAAAGTATAGGTATAAAATTGTTTTTGTTAGGTTTCAGTGGTTCTGTCAGGGTCTGAGACCACGATACATAGTAAATTTTGTATTTGTTGAAATCTGGTCACTATTATATTGCTTCAGTTGTGTACTAGGAAAATCAAATAGTTATACAAATGTTAACTGTACTTGATTACAAAATATACATGAAAGATCAGTTTTCATATTTTCAGTGGTTCTGTCGGGATGTGAACCGAAAATTATACATAATACAAAATATTGTTTTGTATTTCTTTAAGTCTTGTCACTGTTAAATTGCTTTAAATAGTGCACAGAAAAGACTAAAAAGTGCTATCCGATTTAAAAACAGTGATGTAAAAACCATGTCAAGTTTCAGAGATTCAATGGAAATATGAACCTATAAATTAATTATGCAGGGATAACATTAGGCTTAATCTATTAATTGGACAGTAAAGAACTATGCGTAACATTTTAATGCACCAAAAAACAATTAAACAGGATCATGAGACCTTAGGCAGAACTAATGCTACATTACTAGAAAAACACACCACCAGCATAGTTAGAGCAGAGACCTAGGAGTTGTAAATGTAGGGAAAAATACTACTAATGTTGGCGTGGAACAAGTTTACTTAAAATTTCATATTTTTTAAGATTTCAGGAGTCCAATTTACCAAAGGACAATATCAAAAACATAGAACAATTCAAAAAAGGACATGCCTGGGGAAACAAAATGTAAACTACTATTTTTAACAGAGTTTACAAGTTATTATACAGTATGAGAGGTTAGGTATCATGACCTCTGACCCATCATTTACTGTTTCTACATTAATATGACAAAAATTTATGAATCTAAGTAATGCAGAGAAAAAAGGATGTGGAGGGGAGTGTGAGTTCTTGTCTTCTGAATGGTGTGCCCCAGAAATGGGAAGGCACCTCAGAACAGTGAATCTTGAGGCTTTACATGAACGGTATGGTAGAAGACCTGAGAGATTCTGCATCATGTCCCACAGTCTGTGGTGGATGGACTACATAACTCAAATGCAGCACCTTTAAAGATGACATGTTGCTTCTCAGACAGACAGCTACTCTCAAGATCACTGTTCTGCTCCTAAAGTAAAAAGAGTAAAAATATGCATTATATCTCTGTACTTTAATATTTCTTCTGTAGATCAAGAAGACATGATATATGATGATGTTGAAAATGGGGAGGAGTGTGGCACTAGCTATGTCGATTATGGTTGGAGTTCCAGTGAATTTGAAAGTTATGATGAACAAAGTGACCCAGAAAGCAAAAATGGAATTCCTCATTCTAGTCTCCACAGCAAGAAAAAGAGTCATGTATGTGATATTCTACATCTTTTCTTTCACTGAAGTACTGCCACAGAGTTAACGTTGGCATATGGAATATACTGCTTGCATGGTAGTGGTCTCTGTGATATTGTTTGCGTAGTACTGTACTTATGGTGTTATTTTTTTTCACTTAATCTTTTTATTGAGGTTTATGTTAACAAGAAAAAGGAAACAATCCAGACAGTGGAATACATCTCCAAATGAGACTGCATTATTCACATTAAGTACAGTAATAAAAGAACAGGTATATAAGTTGGATGCATAGTCTAATATGACCTGAAATATTTAACAATATCTGTATAAGCATCACAGTAAATGTATAATGTGATATGAATAATAATTTAGTATTTTATTGTAACAGAGGAGAGTATAATAGGGAGGATTGTATTAAAAAGGAAGGAAAGGAACATTAAGAAAAAGTAAGAAAGATAGTAGAAAGGGAAAGGAGAAAGAGGAAAGGAAATGAGAGATATCAGGGAAGATGAACAGATATTGTAGATGTACTTGAAGGACTAGATTTAAAGATAATGTCTATATAGCATTTTATTGAGGTTTGGAATTACCATAATTGTTGATAAATCTGTGTTAATCCTGCCAACAGCTATTATACGAAGAAAGTCGGTCAGATATAACATAAGATATTCTGTCCAGTGAAGCATAATGAGAAAGATTCTGGAAAATGTCTGAGAGAGTTGGGATAATAGAAGATTTCCAGCTCATAAGGATAAGACGCTTAACCGAAAGGGAGAGAATATTCAACCATCTAAATGAGCATGAGATAGAGTGACATAGTTTGAGGGAGAAATACCTAACAAAAAAAGTTTGGGATCGAAAGGAATTGGTTGCCCAATAACTTGTGAAGCAAATTTAAGAATTATATGCCAGAGTTTATTAATGAGCCTACATGACCATAAAATGTGAAATAGGTTGCCGTTAGGAGAGTTGCAGCGCCAGCAATTGTTGTTGTTTAGTAGACCCATGCTATGTAAAACTGAGGGAGTTCTATACCATAAATGTAATATTTTTGTTTGAATTGAACTACGGGAATCTTTGAATGTGCAATGAGACAGGCGCCAACATTTACGCCATTGTGCATCAGTAATATTATAATTGAGTAGAACGCTCCACTTATTTTTAGATGTTATGGATTGATCTGGTAAATTTTCTATAATAACCTTGTAGGTAGTGCTGCCCCATTTTGCAGAGAGTTTGATCCAATGCGAGATATGTTGGTCATATAAGGTGTGTTTGTACACATAACTAGGGATGAAGTTATAGTCGGTTCGAAGTTGTAAATACTTCCAGAAGTCCTGTTTGGGGAGGTTCCATAGTTGCTGCAATTCTGAGAAAGATTTTAAGCTTAAGGAGTTGTAGTCAAGAATATCTCCGATAAAAAATATTCCTATGTTTTTCCAGGTACAGCAAAATATGGGTTGATTTTGTAAGGATAGGAGTGGGTTACCCCAAAGTGGCATGTATAAGAAAGGGGATGGATTGGATGTTAAGAATTTATGAAGAAGTTTCCAGTAGAAAACTGAGGATGAAATAGTAGGATGAGATCTAATTCTGGGAGGGAGGGGATTATAGATGAAAAGTGTGGGAACTCCACCTGGACATAATGAAGATTCCATTGTAACCCATAGCGGTGTTTGAGATGAGGGTTTGGCAAACCATTTAATGGTCTGTGCTGCTCGAAAGGCCCATAAATAGGCTTTGAACCAGGGCAGACCAAAGCATCCTGTTTTCCAATGTGAACGCAGTTTGATGCGGCTGAATCTCGGTATCTTGCATCCCATAAGAAGTCACCAATCACTTTATCAAGCTTGTCTAAGAAACTAGTAGGTAGTCTTAAAGGGATGTTGGAGAATAAAGTATTTTAGGGGAGACAGTCATTTTAATTGCAGCTGTTTTCCCTGTGAATGAGAGATTAAGAAGTTTCCATCTGTCTAGGGTGGTCTCGATGTTAGTTAGAAGAGGGTCAAAATTTAAGCTCCACATTTTCTCCAGATTATGAGAATTCTTAATACAAAGGTATTTAATTCCCAGTGGTTCCCAACGGAATCTGAGAGGAGAGTTCATGGGAATTTTGCAGTGATCGTTAAGGTGTAAAGTTTCAGACTTCCCAAAGTTCAAAACCAGACCTGACATCTCGGTGAATTTTTGGAGTAATTTAACTAAAGGAGGTCCGGCTTCACTTAGGTTTTCGAGTAGAATCAGGAGGTCATCTGCATAGGAGAGAGATATATATCTAGAGTTACCAATGGGAATTCCTTTAATATCAATAGCTTGCCGTAGGCTAGCTGTTAATGGTTCTATAGCCAAAGTGAATAGTGAAGGTGATAATGGGCATCCTTGTCTTGTCCCCCTTTCAAGTTGAAAAAATGGAGATAGAGTTGAATTAGTGAGAATTTTTGCCATGGGTGAGGTATACAGTAATTTAACCCAGGAGCAGAATTTTTGAGAAAAACCAAAATGAGAAAGGACTTGGTATAAATAATTCCAGTTTAAAGAATCAAAAGCTTTTTCGAAGTCTATAGCTATGGCAGCAGCTGGGGAATTGAGTTTCTTGGCTTTGTGTATTAAATTAAATAAGGAGCTAATTAAATCTGACCCTGACCTATTTTTAATAAAACCGGCTTGTGAGGGATGGGTTAGCTTTGGAAGAAGTGGTTCTTAATGGGCTGATAGGAGTTTAGCAAAAATCTTTCCCTCGGTATTAAGAAGTGAGATCAGTCTATAACTAGCCGGGAGGGAAGGGTCCTTGTCCTTTTTTGAGATTAAAGTAATGATTGCTTCAGTACAGGACGGAGGTAGCTTACCCTTATTCGAGGCCTCTTGAAAAACATTAACAAGAAGGGGGCATAGGGTGTCAGAAAGTAATTTATAAAAATCAACGGGAAAGCTGTCGCCACCAGGAGATTTACCATATCTCAAAGAAGCTAGTGCAATTTTAATTCTCATGGTGTTATTAACCTTTTAGTTTGTTCCAAATAATGTATTAACAGATTCGTGCCCGCAGACAATGGGCTTTTAGTACTGACTGGTTACTACTTCTTAGTCCCTTTCTATAAACCACACACACATCCTATGTTATTAAACTCTTGGATATGAACTTGTAATATGATTGACTTAAACACAGCTATATAATTAAACATACGGTAGCTTGTGCTATAACCCTGTTGAAATTACAGCAGGCAGTAGTCTCGGAACCACAGTGCTGTCCTTGAACCAGTCCGCAGTTTTCTGAACATGAACATGAGTAGTGCATTCTTTACAAACTTCAGCTCCTATTTAAAAGTTGCTGTAGTGCAGCTGCTTGTATCACATTGTCGCTGCTCGTTAAAAGTAGTTGCAGCTCATTGAATGCCTCCATGGGTTAACAGAAAGCTGCAATAGAGCTACGTAAAGGAAGCTGTAAAAATCTCACTTATAAAAGGCTTAATAAAGCAAATATGGACTGGAGGTCTTGGCTAACAGTGGAAAACTGTTGCCCCTTGGGTTGAAAAAGTGACCTCCAGTGGCAATATTCCTTAAGGCCTTAGGCCATAAGCCTGCCTTTTCACACATTATAACCTGCTGTTAGTCACTTTTGCACCCTCAGGGCACTAGTCTTCTACTATAAGCCTCCACTCCAATTAATATTTGTGTATTAGGGAAGGCAGTATAGTCCACTTTGCTCTGTACCAGAAACTGCCAGGTTTGAATCCCACCAGAGCCACCTAGTTACTGTGTATCCTTGAGCAAGTCACCAAACTCTACTGTGCTGTGCGTGAGTTGGTGAGTATAATAGATCAGACTTTAAATTCGTGCAGAGGGAGGGAGGGAGGGAGGGTGGTTCTGGTCATAATGGGTTGCCTAGTTTCCTCACCATGGATGGATCTCACCATGTGAGGCTAAAGTACTGACTGTTTCACTTTTATTTGTAGTTATGTTTCACATAGCAGATGGCCTCTTCCATCCTTTTGTGAATATGGACCGATATCGAAGCTTATCATTTAGAATTGTCTGGCTGGCTGGTGTTTGTCCCAGTCATGATTCAGGAGTTTGATTAGATTCTCTACTATCTGTATTCTCTGAACTAAGTCCTTCTCAGTAGGGGTATTTACTGTTGTCTGTCCAGTGTGTGGTTGTGTGGTCTAAACCTTACTAGTCATTTAGGGCTCGATTTTGAGTGCCCTGAGAATACTGCAAAGCCCCTGGTGCGCCTGTCATTTGGTGCACAAGGCCTGCGGCATTCTCCCGGCTGCCCATTGGGATTTTCAATCGCAAGGGTCAAATGCCACAGGTTAGATCAGGTTTTCATTGGTCTAACTTGTGCCATTTGGGGGACCCTTTTTACAGAGCTTGCACCAAATATTTGGTGCAAGCTGACGTGCAGTGTGAAAACTGTCGTAACTGCGCCCGATGTACTAAAATTGGGTGCAGCTGCATGAAAGGAGTTTGGCGCAGCTGCGCTAAAGTGTGGGGTTGATGCAGGACTTGCCACAAGCCCTGTGTCAACCTTTGAAAAGCAAGTCCTGTGTGTTCTTAGTGATGTTTTTCATCATTTGTTGCCTTTGCACTGATTATAGACAAAGGATTAGATGCTACATCCCAGCTGTGCTGCCCTGAATAAAAAAAAAAAGTTGCAAATAAAAAAACAATATCAGTTTAAGACCCTGGTTAAGGTGATCACAAAGATGATACCTCTTGAAAACTGGAAACACCCTTGTTTGAGAATTTACATGCATTATGAGTTTTGTTTGCCACCGCTGGGAGAATATATTAATACTGTGTAACCCCTAGGTGGCGCTATCCCAAGGGCGACTACCCCTGCCTGCTTGGCTAGTAGCAGGTTAAGGGGCCTGGGTACTGAAATGGATGCCTCCACCCGGAGGTCAGGGTTGTTAGTGGTCAGTCTAACCTGGGCACAGCCCTCCGGGACATTGTAACCCCCCCTCTTTCCCCTCTAGTGGCCTGAACAGTATATAGTAATCACTTTTGCAATGACCCCTATTCACCATACAAGTACCCACACTGTTTGCACTTACCATCAGGGCTGGTTCCTCTGGCTCGACCCCGGGGATCCCCTGTAAAACAAGGTTATGCACAGCAAATAGCAACAGTACAGTACTTTTGGCACAAACTGGAACCACAGTCAGGTTAAATGCAAAAAGAGTTAGATCTGATTTATTCAGGGGACTTGAACAAGGGAGGGGCGTAATCAGGTTGATTTGCTTAAAAGCTATATCAATCTAATAGTCATGCATGCACTTCAGAGTCCCTACACAGTCGCACACTCTGGGTACCCAGGTGGGGAAGAGGTGGGCTAGCCAGGAACGTTGCCCGGGGTAGGCCGCATCACAGCTGGTTGGAGACCTGTGATGGAAGAAAGCAACATGCACAACACACACTATTTGTAATTTGGAGCCGGAGGGCTCAGTTTGTGAAAGAAAGGGCAGCAAGACAATCAGATGACAACACGTTAGATTTAGCTGTTGTTGCAGGGAGCTACCCTGATGTTTACTAATGATACCCAATACAGGACACAGGCAGGACGAAATTGAGACTGCAGGTTGTTGAGCTGGCGTGCCGGGAGAAGCAGGGCCGACACGAATCACCGAGGCATCTTTCCTGTTCAAAGCATTGAGCAGGGTGCTGATCCCCAGGCAGGTCTCTCGTCGATGGCTTTCTCTGTGTTGCGGGTAGTCTGGCAGGGCCAGTGTGGCAAGGCCCAGGCCAAATGGAGATGCAAACGGATTTAGTTCGTTGGAGCTGGATGCCGCCTCCAGCAAGCAGAACACAGTTCAGTACACAGTAGGGAACCAAATCACGACCCACTAACAGCACACAGCACATTTACATGTAAGGAATTCTACTATACCAGGCAGATTGCTCTCCGGTCGCAATTACAAAGTCTCTGCACAATCCAGGAGTACAGAGGTGGCTGGAAATCCTGACAGGCCGATCGCATTTAGCAAATCTTCGGTCTTCTTCAGGTTGGAGCCTGGTCACAATTCAATGGCTTAATTCATTCTCAAAACTTGGATTTAATCCGAATAAACTCTCTTCTCCCTCTCAGGGCCAGCAAGCCAACAGACAGACCAAAACTCGAGCATTTCCACAGCTCTCCCATGCGAAACTATGCAGGATGGCTGCTCAACTGTCTCGAGCTGTTACTCCTTCACTTCCCAACTTAGATCTGAACTGAAACTGCAAGCAGTCTGGGACTTTCCCTAAGATCCAAAAGGTTTGGTTGGCTGATCTGTCTGTTAGTCACAACAAGGGCTTCCCCTCGAGGTTCATTTGGGCACCAAAAGCCCAAAACTACAATTCCTACAGAATTTTGCTCCCACAAAGCTCCTGGGGACAGGCTCCATTTTAGAGTCCCCAAAGGTACTGATTGACCCATTTCAGCAGTCTAGGACCAAGATGCTGGAAATTAACAGAACTGTCCATGCTGCAAAGAAGGCAGGTTAGACAAACTACAATGTCTTTACCACTCTAATAGATAATTAGCAAACAGTTACATCTTCTAACAGAGCTCCCTCTCAGATTAATTATAGTTGCAATCTAGACAGCTCTTAAAGAGACAGTACACAGAAGCTACACAGGCATTCTCTGGCAATAACATTTAAACTGCTGAATGCAGGACACCAGCTGGGCAGTGGGCATTTAGACAAGCTCAAGGAAGACTTTTCAGGAACCCCCATTTGTAGGGGTTACACCCTTCCCTGCCTGGAGAAAACGTGGTGTCCACGTCAAGACTGTACCATCACAGTATTGAAAATGCATTATAAACGAGGCATATATAACATTAGCATGCTATGCAAATACTATCTAATGCATCAGTTAACGTAAACTTATACCTTTACTATACATATTCACTATACTTCACAATACTATATTCATAATGACAATACTTATGCATGTTTCATACAGGTGATGCTGATTCCACTATGATTAACATACTTTAAACATTACAATACTGATTTATGTTATAACTTCTTGTACATTAAACAATGTAAGAGGGGGCCCTTCCCTATCAGCTAATTTGGGGCTAGATGGGACAGGGGCATCATACTGAGAAGGAAGAACAATCAACCTGGAATTGGCCCTTAAGCTTAGTTTGGGTAGTGAGCTCTGAGCAACATAAACACCACTGGCCACCCAGGAGAATCATGACTGAAACGCAGTACTGGCCTGACGGCTCGGCCAGTCTTTCTGGGGGGAACAGCCACGGTCTGTGTACTTTCAGCACTAACTTTGGGGCTTTCGCCATTCGTGAGGGGTGCCTCTGCATGGATAGGAACATCCAAACTGGGAGCACTGTCAGTTCCTTGCTCGGTAGGCTTTGTTTCCCCAACACTTGGTTCATTGTTGTCTTCTGACAAGGGCCCTGCTGGCTCATTTTGAGAAGGTTCTGGCACAATTAGGCTTTGTGTCACTGAAGGGGGGCTGTCAGCACTCTCATTTTGTTCTTCAAGTTCTGGTGTGTCACCAGAGAGACTCAGACCATCAGCCCCTTCTCGGGCAAGTCACACAGTTCCACGAAACACAGGGAGTCCGCAGCCTCAGACATAATACTTTGCACTTTACTTTCAGGGAGCATTGGCTCCAAGGACGAAGCTGGGGAGTTAGGAAGTCCAGAAGGCCCAGCTTCATCCCCACAGTTGGTCATAGGGTTACCCCGAAACAGCTGACTCAGTTCATAGGAGGGGTAATAGGCATTGCCACACTCACTATCAGCAGAGGTGGACTGACAGTCACTGTCATTCTGGGCCTGCTGCAGGGGAAACCTTAAATCTGTAACCACTGAGGTAGGTTGACTCTGTCTCTTTTTTGCAGCAGCACGAGTCACCGGCCCAGGGGAGGCAATGTCTGCTGGCTCAGCTTCAATAATAACTTGGCCGATAGGCAACAATAAGTGGTTACGGTGCATGGTCTTAACAGCTTTGGAGTTATTTTCATGCACTTTGTACACTGGTAGATCATCCAACTTTCCAACTACTACATGAGGAAGATGGTGCCACCTACCAGCAATTTTGTGTTTGCCATGTAGTTCCAAATTACGTAACAAGACATGTTCTCTGGGCTATAGCTCTTGAGCATTTACTTTCTTGTCGTGCCTCTCTTTGTTGGTGAGATTTCTCTTGGCTGTCATTGTCTGGGCCAGTTGATATGCATGGTTCAATTGAGCTTTCAGTTTCTGTACATACTGCAGGTAGCTTTCAGCCCGGACCCCATCTGGAGAGACACCAAAGCAGACATCAACTGGCAGTCGGGCCTCCCTCCTGAACATGAGACGGTAGGGGAAAAACCCAGTAGCGTCATTTTAGGTGTAATTGTACGTGTGTACCAAGGTGCTAATCTGCTGGTTCCATTTATGCTTGTCTTTTGGATGGAGGGTGCCCCAGCATGTCTAGAAGGGTGCGGTTAAAACGTTCTGGTTGAGGGTCGCCTTGCGTGTGATAGCGGGTGGTTCTTGAGTTCCGCACCCCCCACAGAGAGAGAGCATTTCTTTGATTAGCCTACTTTCAAAGTCTCTACCTTGGTCAGAGTGGATCTGCTGGGGGGCACCATAGTGGACTAAGAATTTTTCCACTAGCACCTTAGCCACGGTAGACACCTTTTGCTGTTTTGTTGGAAAAGCTTGTGCATACTGTGTGAAATGATCCGTAACCACTAACACATTGCCAATATTCCGTTGATCAGGTTCTATGCACAAAAATCTATGCAGACCAGTTCCACGGGGGTGCTGGTAGTGCTATTAACAAGGGGGCCGTCCTCTTAGGCTGGGCTTTTCTTTGGAGGCAATGACTACAGGTCTTTACATGGTGCTCAGCATTGGCCTCCATCTTGGGCCAGTAGAATCGAGATTGTACCAGGTCAAGAGTCCTGTCAATACTGAGGTGCCCCATGTGATTGTGGAGGGACCTTAGTACCAAGTGTTTAAAGGCCGTGGGTAGGATCAATTGTTGTTTATCTACTTGACCATTACAATCCACTGTCTCTCTGTACAACAACTGACTGAGTAACTTCTACCTGGGGCGCTTCTTTAATCAATAGGGCAGTTCGCAAGTCAGGGGAACTCAACTTAGATACATCTTTCCCCGCACACAGGGCATGAAGTGCGGGTGGAATCATAGGATCTTTGGATTGAGAGCACTGAATACTGTCATTGTCAAGTTGAGGTAGTGCACTAATATATAAAGCAGAGAAATGGCAATAGGCAGCCGGTATGCAGGTATTAGGAGGGCCCAAGCAATCTACTAGACAGTCCACTCTGTCCGCAGACATCCGTTCATCTCTGTCAAACTTTTAGCATAATGCTCGGATGTCAGGTTCAGACAGCCTGACCCAATCACTCCTGGAAGCTGGCCTTCGTGACAGGGCGTCAGCATAAATATGGTTCAGTCCCGGTCTGTATTCGACAGCATAATCATAGATTGATAATGCAGAAAGCCACCGGTGCCCAGTGGCGTCCAGCTTAGCTGAAGTCTGTACATAGGTTAATAGGTTATTGTCAGTTTTCACCAATATCTTTGCCCCATAGAGATACTCATGAAACTGGTCAATGATGGCCCATTTTAGGGCAAGGAACTCCAGCTTGTACACAGGATAGTCTCGCTCTGACGGGATCAGACTCCTACTGGTGAAAGCCACTGGTCTCAAACCATCCTCATGGTCTTGATACAGCACAGCTTCTAGACCCTGCAGACTACTGTCCGTATACAGCACGTAGGGCTTGGTGGGGTCAGCATAGGCAGGGATGTGGGCATGGGTGAGCTGGTATATGACTTCATGGAAAGCTGCTTCACATTTGGGTTTCCAGCAGGGCCCAAACAGCTCACCTGTGTGGAAGTACACTTTCTCCGGTTCTTTGACACCTTTTTGTATTTACGGTTGGTGGGGGGTATCCCTGGGTAAGATTCAGGAGTGGGTGAATCACCTTGGAGTAGTCTTTTGTAAACCTGCGGTAGTAGCCGCAGAACCCCAGAAACGTTGTAGTTCTTTCAAGTTATGGGGCTGGGGCCAAGTAGTCAGTGACTCAACTTTACTGGGATCGGTCTCTATCCCTTCTGCAGATACTATGTGCCCCACATACTTCACGGAGCTTTGAAAAAAATAGCACTTGTCGATAGACAGCTTGAGGCCGAAGTCTTCTGATCGGTCCAGCACTTTAAACAGTCAGGTCTCATGCTCCTCTAATGTGTGTCCAAACATAGTGACATCATCTAGGTACACTAGACATTCCAGCAAGTTCATATCTCCCACAGCACGTTCCATCAGTCGCTGAAAGGTGGCCAGGGTGCCCGAAATCTCCTGTGGCATTCTCAGGAATTCATACAACCCCAAAGGACAGATGAAGGCTGTTTTCTCATAGTCAACTGGAGCCATCGGAATCTGGTAATATCTGCTGCGAAGATCCAATACCAAAAACTGTTTGCTCCCATTCAGGCAGTCTAGGGCATCTTGTATATGGGGCATGGTGTATTGATCTGGGATGGTCCGCTGGTTCAGAGTTTGTTAGCCAACACACATACTCACAGACCCATTCTTTTTATGCACAACCACAATGGGAGAGGCATATGGGCTCATTGATTCTTGTATCATGCCAGCAGCAAGCATTTCCTGCAGGTGTCTCCTAACATCACCTATTTCCATTGGGGTGAGGCGTCGGGATCTCTCTCAAAATGTCTGGTCATCATGCAGGTGTATGTGATGCTCTGCACTCTAGACACACCCTACGTCCCATTCCTTTAATGAAAACACTTGGTCTCTCTGGGCGAGTTTCTTGCTAATTCTAGCCCTTCATTCAGCTGGCAACGGGGACTCACTAAAGTCAAATAAGTCCGGGGTCACTCTCTCCGTCTCGCCAGAGCACTTGTTGCTGGGCAATACAGCAGTGTCTGCGCAGTGTACTGTAGCTAGGGTGCACCCTCTGTTCACCTGGATATCCTGATCTGACACATTCTGAACCTGGACCATGACTCGTCATGCATAGGCGTGGGCACGAGCAGGCAAGGTGCTGGGTTTGACCAATAATCCCTCTGGAAACTTTCCATCACCTGGTGCATCCAACATCAGTATTTTTTTCTTGACATCTTTCCAGAGGCAGACCTCCCCGTGAATGGTTAATTGGGCATTTGGTGCCAGTACCAGAGAGTCAGGATCCTTCTTCCACATGATCCCCACAGGTTCATCCTGGTCTACTTCCTCGGGTTTCTGCTGCAAATCATAGACCCTCTTGATTAGAGCCGGAATTCTTAGGGCCCGCCCAGTCCATTGCCCTTTCTTCTCGTGACAGAGTTGTGCCAGTCTTCCAACCATATGGACGTTTGTCCCAATTAATAGGGGAACCCCATCATACAGTCCGGTGGGGGGACACACTAAGGCAAGTGTTTTGACTTGTTCATCTACTCCAGCAACGGAGGTAGGGAAAACAGCCAGATCTGAATATACCCTGAGTGCGGATAAGAATTCTCGCTCAACCCCACACATGTAAGCCTTCCATGGGTTGTAGGGGCACATCAGGCAGGTGCTTTCGATATCAGTCTTGGAACACTATAGTCACTTGAGACCCACTGTCAAGCATGGCCCGGGTGGACACACCGTTCACCTTCACTGTAGTTTCCATTGAAGGGCCCACCACCTCAGACCATTCAGGTGCTGTAGGCTTGGATGTCGACTTGGCAGCGACCTTTGAAGAGTAATTTTTTCGAGCTGCTCCACCTGGCAGCTGGTTATTGTTCCGTCGAAGCCAGGCTAGTAGTCTAATAGTAACCTTTCTCAAGTTATCCGGTGAGCGACAGGTGAACTGGGTGTGCTCGTCCTCCCTGCAGTGGTAGAAAAATTGGGTTCTCTAGAGTCTCTGAGTGGTTGTGGGCCGTCTCCCTGCTTGGGTACATCAGGGGCACCTTGCAGCTCTTCTTTGACTTGTGACTTGCATTCCTGATCCTCTGGACTTCCAACAAGTTTGGGGGTTTGTGTGGCTCGTAGTAGGTCCCCCACCAGGGCTCTCAATTCTCATACTCCTTCCAGTAGGTTACCCTCAGTCCGGGTTTCTGAGGAGACAACATGAACCCCCACCCCACTAGGTGGGGCCTCACCTTTTAACTCAGGAGGTGCCTGATAGAGGTTAAGATCTCTGGCTGCCTCGGCGGCTTGTTGGCTGACCCTCAACTCTGTCAATTCTTAATCAGCTCTCTCATATACTGTGCCTCAGTCTCATCACCTTGCTCAGGGGTCTGGCAGGTACGGACAACCCCAGCATAGGGCTCCCATCCCCCTTCATCATTCTCTGCTTCACAAATCTCTTTCATGAGGTGACAATACTCGGGAGGATTAGTCTTCCTATCTTGCAATTTAAGTTTTAGCATCATCACACTAGAGTACCTGGCTGACTTGAGAATATGGTTCAACATGACCCGATTCAGTTCACTTGCAGGCACCCTTCCTTTTCTGTGAGCTCTCCCGATTCTGGTAACAAACATAGACAACTTCTTGTTCTTTCATTTCTTGCCAGATTTGAATTTCCACAGTAAATCGTCTCCTGACTCAGTGCTTCCAAAAACTCCCTTCAATGCAGAGAGGTATTCAGCTGCAGTAGCCTCCGGGCTAGTGGCTCAGAAGAAGCGAATGGCCTCCATTGCAGGGCCCCTCAAACTTTCCATGAGTCTTTTCCTTTTCTCCCTCTCAGAGCACTGCCACTCCTGAACCAGGAGGTAGCATAGTCCATCCATGTTTCCAGGTCATCCTCCCATATAGGCACTGGGACTGTGCCCGAAAAAAGTCTAAGTCTACGGTGAGAGTCCAGGTGCACAGATGGAATTACTATGGGGGGGGTGACCATGGGTGAGACTCTAGGGGAGGCAGGAGACGCTGTCGGGAACTGCAATGGCATGGGTTCTTCAGAAAGGTCTAGCACCTTCACTAACTCTTTGGCGGTTTGTCCCTCAGAAGCTAACTGCTTAAGCAGCTTGTCCTTGAACTCCTCTATACTGGGGGACCCACCTGGGAAAGCTACAGGAGAGTAAAACTACCATGGTGTGGTCAAACAGGTCTGAATCCCTCCCTTTCACTTCAACGTTCCCCAAAAACTTAACATGCACTACAGCTTCTACAGTAACAGCATTAGTGGTCCCTAATGGAACATCCATTAACAGGAGGGTCTGTCAGGGGTCTATCCCCTCAGCCTTTCTCCACCCCATCATTCAGTGTACTAACAGCTTATGGGAGGCGCTTATTTGAGCTTAGATGTAGCAAGCGCCTCCATTTTTCCACCAGTTTGGAATATAATGGGGTAATTCACTCCTCTGGCCACTAGAGGATGCTAATCCCAGCGGTGCCTCCAAGATGTAACCCCTAGGTGGTGCTATCCCAAGGGCTACTATCCCTGCCTTCTTGGCTAGTAGCAGGTTAAGGGGCCTGGGTACTGAAATGGGTGCCTCCACCTGGAGGTCAGGGTTGTTAGTGGTCAAGTTAACCTGGACACAGCCCTCCGGGATACTGTAACCCCCCTCTTTCCCCTCTAGTGGCCTGAACAATATATAGTAATCACTTTTGCAATGACCCCTATGCACCATACAAGTACCCACACTGTTTGCACTTACCACCAGGACTGGTTCCTCTGGCTCGACCCTGAGGACCCCCTGTAAAACAAGGCTATGCACAGCAAATCGTAACAGTACAGTACTGTTGGCACAAACTGGAATCACAGTCAGGTTAAAGGCAAAAAGAGTTAGATCTGATTCATTCAGGGGACTTGAACAAGGGAGGGGCGTAATCAGGTTGATTTGCTTAAAGGCTATAACAATCTAATAGTCATGCATGCACTTCAGAGTCCCTACACAGTCACACACTCTGGGTACCCAGGTGGGGAAGAGGTGGGCTAGCCAGGAACGTTGCTCGGGGTAGGCCGGGGTCGCAGCTGACTGGGGCCCTGTGATAGAAGAAAGCAACATGCACAACACACGCTATTTGTAATCCGGAGCCGGAGGGCTCAGTTTGGGAAAGAAAGGGCAATATGACAATCAGATGACAACACTTTAGATTTAGCTGTTGTTGCAGGGAGCTTCTCGGATGTTTACTCACGATACCCAGTACAGGACACAGGCAGGACAAAATTGAGACTGCAGGTTGTTGAGCTGGAGTGCCAGGAAAAGCAGGGCCCACACGAATCACCGAGGCGTCGTTTCTGTTCAAAGCATTGAGCAGAGTGCTGATCCCCAGGCAGGTCTCTCGTCGATGGCTTTCTCTGTGTTGCGGGTAGTCTGGCAGGGCCAGTGTGGCAAGACCCAGGCCAAATGGAGATGGAAACAGATTTAGTCTGTTGGAGCTGGATGCCGCCTCCAGCAAGCAGAACAGAGTTCAGTACACAGTGGGAAACTAAATCATGACCCACTAACAGCACACAGCACATTTACATGTAAGGAATTCTACTATACCAGACAGATTGCTCTCTGGTCGCAATTACAGAGTCTTGGCACAATCCGGGAGTTCAGAGGTGGCTGGAAATCCTGACAGGCCGATCGCATTCAGCAAATCTTTGGTCTTCTTCAGGGTGGAGCCTGGTCACAATTCAGTGGCTTAATTCATTCTCACAACTCGAATTCAGTCCAGATAAACTCCCTTCTCCCTCTCAGGGGCAGCAAGCAAACAGGCCAAAACTCAAGCCTTTCCACAGTTCTCCCGTGCGAAACTACGCAGGATGGCTGCTCGACTGTCTCGAGCTGTTACTCCTTCACTTCCCAAATTAGATCTGAACTGAAACTGCAAGCAGTCTGGGACTTTCCCCAAGATCCAAAAGGTTCAGTTGGCTGATCTGTCTGTCAGTCACAACAAGGGCTCCCCCTCGAGGTTCATTTAGGCGCCAAAAGCCCAAAACTACAATTCCTACAGAATTTTGCTCCCACAAAGCCCCTGGGGACAGGCTCCATTTTAGAGTCCCCAAAATAGATTGACCCATTTCAGCAGTCCAGGACCAGGATGGTGGAAATAAACAGAACTGTCCATGCTGCAAAGAAGGCAGGTTAGACAAACTACAATATCTTTACCACTCTAATAGATAATCAACAAACAGTTACATCTTCTAACAGAGCTCCCTCTCAGATTAATTATAACTGCAATCTAGGCAGCTCTTAAAGAGACAGTAAACAGAAGCTATACTAACATACTAATTGCCAGCAGATTAGGCCTTACGGTCTATCGAGTCTGCTCGAACCTCAGATCCCTAGTTGGGTACAGAGGTCCTCCCTCAACTTGTGTTCCAGAAACCCCTATCATCCATCCCCAACCCCCTGGGCCAGGCCATTGTCTGATACATCCGCTTTCTGTATCTGTCCTACCCTGTCTTGAAGCCTTCCACTGTGGATATCTGAACCAGCTCACCAGGCAGCGGCTTCAAGGATCCACCACCCTCTCAGTGAAAAACCTCCTCCTCTTTTCCCCCCTCATCCTTTCACCTTCCAGCTTCAAACCATGCCCTCTGGTGATACCTCCCTGCTTTAGTCTAAAGATTCCCTCTGTGTTGACCCTATTTATTCCCTTAAGGTACTTGAAGACCTCAATCATGTCCCCCAATCTCTCCTCTCCTCTCCTGCAATGAGAACAGGCTGAGCTCCTCAAGTCTGTCCTCATACGTCAAATCCCCTAGTCCTCATATCATCCTAGTAGCCCTCCTCTGTACCCTGTCCAGGAGCTGTATGTCCCTCTTCAAGTGTGGTCTCCAGTACTGAACACAGTACTCAAGGTGTGGTCTAACCAGTCCATTGTACAGTGGCAGAATCGCTTCCCTTCTCCTAGAGGTGATCCCCCTTAAGATGCATCCCAACATCCTGTTTGCTTTGCTAGCCGCTTCTGCACTGCTCAGAGTTATTCATACATGCATCCACCATGACCCCTAGGTCTTTTTCCTGTTGATGCCTCCAGCCTCCCTCCCAGGGTGTACCTGTGTTTAGGGTTTCCCCACCCAAGATGTAACACCTTTCACTTGGTGGTATTGAAATTTAATTTCCAGGTGTGAGCCCACCGTTCCAGGGTGTCCAGATCCCCTTGCAGGGCCAACCTCCCCTCTTCCCCCTCCACTACTGCTTCCATCTTGGAGTCTTCAGCGAATAGACTCATTTCACAGTGTATACCCTCCCTGATGTCAGATACGTATGCATTAAACAGGATCGGACCCAGGACCGAGCCCTGCGGTACCCCACTGCCAACCTCGCTAGGGTTCGAGAGCTCCTCACCAACCACTATTCTCTGAGTGCATCCAGCTAGCCAGTTTCCTATCTATCTGACCATCAAAGGGCCCACTCCCAACCCCATCAGTTTCTCCACCAGACCATTGTGGGGGACCAAATCAAATGCCTTGCTGAAGTCCAAGAATAGTACATCCACAGGCTTTCCCCTGTCCAGTTCTGATGTTACCCATTCGTAGAACTCCACAAGGTTGGTTTGACATGATCTACCTGGCACAAACCCATGTTGCCAACTATCCAGACCTCCCACCTCCTCCAAGTACACCCTCAATCGTTCCTTTAGTATACTCTCCATTATTTTTTCCACCACTGAGGTCAAACTGATGGGTCTATAGTTAACTGGTACTTCCCTTGACCCCCTTTATGGATTGGCATCACATGTGCCTCTCGCCAATCCCTAGGTACCCTCCCTGTCTCAAGCAGCCTGTTGAAGAGCTCCGCCAGGGGTGCAGCCAGTGTGTCCGCCAATTCCCATAGTATGCTCGGATGCATGCCATGTGGCCCAGGAGATTTATCTTTCTTTAGGGCCTTAAGAGCTTGCCACACCCGTTCGGTGGGGATAGCATCATCTGTCCCACCCACCTTACTGGCCTTTTTATCCTTTTCCTGATGTGACACCCCTGGGGTACCTCTCCCTCCCTCATGCTCCATTTCTGTAGCTCCCCCGATCCCACACACTACCGCTTCTATCCGCATCTTGCCTTGTTTTGTAAATATCCCATCCCCTCTCTAGTGAGCACAGAGGCGAAGTATTCATTTAATACTTCCACCTGGTCCCGTACCTCTTCCACCCACCCATCTTGTGATCTCAATCTGCCTCGCTGGCCCTTAGTTTTTCTCCACTCCCCAAGGTACCGGAAGAACCCCTTTTCCCTTCCCCGTATCCCCTGTGCCAGCCGCTGCTCTTTACTGGACTTTGTCCAAGCACCATCTGGGTGACTTTTCTAGATGCAAGACGGTAAGTTTTCTTATCCCTATCCCCTCTCATTGTTTTGTATTTTTTGTAGGCAGCCTTCTTTTCTCTGTCTGCTAACTGAACCTCACTGGACCACCAGAATGGTTTATATGACCTTGTTCCCTTAAGCTTCACCTTAGTGCAGGTCCTGACTGCCTCACGAAGTCCCCGTTTTATGACTTCCAATCTCTTTTCTACATCTGTCATTGTTGTAATCCCCTTCAAGTGATCCTTGAGAATATTTCCCATGCCCACAAAGTCTGCCCCCCTGAAGTCCACAACCAGTGTCCTAGATTTCTCTCCCATGCTTATTTGAAACCAGACAGTATCGTGGTTGCTCCCAGTCAGGGGATCCTCTACAACCAGGTCCCTCACCAGATCCCCATCCGCCAGAACCATGTCCAGGACATGCCCGTCCCTTGTGGGCTCCATCACGTGCTGTGTTAAGAACACATCCTGGAAGCCGTCCAACAGCCTCTACTCGTTGTCTACCTTAGAGGACTTGGTTCCCCAGTTTGTACCTGGCATATTAAGGTCCCCCATCAACACCACTCCCTCCCCTTTTGGTCCGCACTGGGCAATGATGTTGTCCAGCAAACTAACCTCTAGAACATCACCCATCCCGGAGTGCCTATATATTACACCCAGCTTGATCTTACCTCCTGCGGGGTTCGTAAGGTAACCCATAAGGCCTCCACGTTTCCCTCTGCCTCTTCTACCCTGGCAACTTGTTTCCTAAGCTGCTGGCATTTACTAACACCACCCCCCACCCTTATCCCTGATCCCCTTTGTCGAACCCCAACCGGGTTCCTTATACTTCCATCCTCCCTCTGCTCCTCCTGAAACCTCCTCCCCCAGTCTATTTCCCCCATCCCCCTTGGTTTTGAAGGCTAGTCCCCTTATCTATAGGAGAGGGTTTCTGGTCAGCCCTTCCCTTATCCCTCCCCCCTCACAAGTTTAAACCCCACCTTTCTTGAATGTATCCACCCCCGTTTAAGGACTTCCTTCCCTAATGGGGTAAGATGAAGCCTGTTCTTGGCATACAGTCCCTTATCCTCTCAAACTCCTTCCCAGTTTCCTAACACCCCCGACCCACATTCTTCACCCCCACTTCCTGAGCCAGTCATTAATCTCTGTGATCTTCACTTTGTTCTCCACTGAGGCCTTTGGTACCGGCAATATTTCTGAAAAGGAAATGTTGCATCCATTATCCTGACAGACTCTGGCAAGTTCTCGGAACCTTGCTTGGATTTCCAAAATGCTATTTCCCTCTATATCGTTAGTCCCCAAATGCACCAGGAAAGCCGGTTTCCCTCCACAATCCCTAACCAGTTCATACACCATGAACTTTGCTCCGTGCACTGTCAGCCCAGAGATACTCACTACGTTCACCTGGCTATGGCATCCCTTTCCCTGTCCCTCCCAATGGATACCCCTAGTCATCGAGTCTCCCAATAACAGAACCTTAACACCACCATCATCCTTATGGTTACCTCCACTATGCACTCTCAACCCCCCTTCCCCCCTTTATCTGTGATCTCAATTCCATAGGAGTCTTCCTGCCTTATTATGAGAGATCCCCTTGTCGCCCTCACCTTTCTGCCTCCCTTACAGGCACTCTCTGGTAATAACGTTTAAACTGCTAAACACAGGACACCAGCGGGGCAGTGAGCATTTAGACAAGCATAAGGAAGACTTTTCGGGAACTCCCATTTGTAGGGGGTTACAGCTGCATGTAGCCCCCAACTGCAGGAAGAAAATAACATAAATCTCTGCATCCCTTTGACTTAGAAGTTAGATTGCCTCACAGAGTAATTCATAGTGTTGACTTTTCCTCTTGTCCTTCTCTTATGTAGAATGCCAGTGGGCTTGGAGGTATGTCTTACATTATTGCATCTTTTTGCATAGATTTCACAAGATCTGACTCGTTTGAAAGAGCACTATGAGAAGAAGATGAAAGACCTAATGTCAAATGCAGTTGGGGCTGTGGAAATGCAGCAGATGAAGCAAAAACATGAGCAGAAGGTAATGTTTGTCAACACTTTAGAAATCTGCAGGTGGATTTCCATTCCAAATACAGTTACTTATCATAGGGATTTGAATTCAGTCTGAACAGAAAAATTAAAAACAAAAATTGTTTGACCTAGGGAGTGATCATTACTTGTGGTGTGATTTGCCTTCCTCTAGTATAGGATTCAGCAGCAGTTATGTTTTCTTGTTGCAGTTATGTTGGCTAAATCTACTTGGGCACAGGCCTTTGCCAGAGAATCCTCTAACCTGATACTGGCAGTTTTCTACACTTAAGGGTCACCTTAGGCTGCCAGTCCTAGATGGTGTTCACAGATGGCTGGTCACACTGTGCGTCTGACAGGGTGTTCTGTACATAGCTACGCAGTGTTTCAATAAAGAAGAGAACACTCCTGTGGACTGCAGAAAAAGTGTAATTTACTACAGAAAATACAAATTCATAGAAAGGCAGCCACTCTGACTAGCCCTGGTGCTTCAAAGTTCAAGTAACCTCTTCTTCAGGGGGCATGTCTGTGGTCCCTGTAGCCCAGCCTGTTCTGGTCCAGAGTGATACAGTGCAAGGTTGTAGTCTGGGAGCAATACAGAGCATCAGAAAGGGGGTATAACCTGTAACATAGAAACATAGAAATTGTGGCCAGCACATCGGTGCAGCAGTTGGATTTTCTCTTGCGATGCTGGCGACCTGGGTTCAGGAACAGATCTAGGTTGTCCGAGGGCCGGCCGGGGAGAGAAGGATTGAGCATCCCTAGGACTGCTCTCCTTCTCTGGGAGGGAGGGGATTGAGTGTCCAGTGCACAGTGGCACCCAGTGGAGGCTGGGTTCCCCGCACCACACCGGCACCAGTATGTCTTCAGGGGGGGGGGACACTGGTCATCATTGCATGTTTCTGCCAGCACAGGGGACAAATGCTGCTCGGTCGTCTCCATGGCGCCTTCCCTGTGGCCTCAATTAGCATCCGGTACCAGCTCTCCTGACCAGTACCAGTAGTGCAGCACTGGAAGGGGGACCAGTGTCACAACCCCACCATCTGGGGGGCAAGCCAGGGGTAACTGGGAGAACGCTGTGATCGCCGGAGGTGGAGGCACAGGGGGCTGTGACCAAGGGCTGTAACCGAGAATCCCGGAGCAGGCAAAAAGTATACTAAATTGAAAAAAAGAAACATAGAAATTGTTGGCAGATAAGGACCGCTAGACCCATCCAGTCTGCCCGTAGGCCCTATTCATGTATGCATCTACTCACCCTAAGTGGTCAATGGCTTTTAATCACTCCCTTACATAGAAACATAGAATTTGACGGCAGATAAGGACCGCTTAGCCCACCCAGTCTGCTCATTTCCCTACCTACTGGCTAAGCTGCAGATCCTAGTTAACCAGCAGCCTACTTCTTCTTACCCCCACCCCCCAGAATTGCCTTATGACTGTCCCATGCATGCTTGAATTTCACCACTGATTTTGACTCACAACCTCCTCCGGAAGGCCAGTCCATGCATCCACAACCCTCTCTATGAAAAATACTTCATAATTACCTCTGAGGACGCCCCCTCTATCTTCAAATTGTGCCCTCTTGTTCTTGCACACCTCTTTTTGAAAGATGCTACCCTCTTGGACTTTGTTGATTCCCTTGAGGTACTTGAAAGTTTCTATCATGTCCCCCCTCTCCCTCCTTTCCTCGAGGCTATACATATTAAGCTCCTTAAGTCTCTCTTCATATGTCTTCCGGTGCAGACCCTGCACCATTTTAGTTGCCCTCCTCTGGACAGCTTCCATCCTGTCTATGTCTCAAGGTTCCCCTGTGCTTGTCCCAGGCATGTTTAAACCCCTCCACTGTACTTGCCCCTACCATATCTTGTGGCAGACTATTCCAAGCGTTCACCACTCTCTCTGTGTAGAAACACTTCCTCACGTTACCTCTTTATCTCCACCCCCCCTCCAATTTCATATCATGCCCCCTCATTCTGGTATCTTTCTTACATTGGAAAAGATCTCCCACCTGCATCATGTTTATGCTCTTGAGGTACTTAAAAGTTTCTATCATGTCGCTCCTTTCTCTCCTCTCCTACAGCGAGTACATATTGATGTCTCTTAGTCTCTCCTCATATGTTTTGTGGTGCAAACCATGCACCATCTTTGTGGCCCTTCTCTGGACAGCCTCCACCTTGTTTATGTCCTTACGCATGTGTGGTCTCCAGTACTGCACGCAGTACTCCAGGTGAGGCCTTACCAGTGTTTCATACAATGACATCACCACTTCCTGCTTCCTGCTAGTAATACCTCTGCTTATGCACCCCAGCATGCCACTGGCCCTCCCTGCAGCCTTTTCGCACTGCTTTGATACCTTAGGGTCATCAGATATAGATATAGATTATGTTAAAATGCTGCATATTGAAATGGTAAAGGTAAATGTTGGAAATGACAGCATATGCAGAAACAGAAAATTAATTGCAAAAATGCAACTTGAAAATCCTAAACCCAGCAAGGCTGTCCCAAAATAATAAAATAAGATGGGAGGGTTACTGGTGCCATGGTGTGCAACACAGACACCTCGAATCTGTATATCTGTAACTTGACAAACAGTACAATAGATTTTTAGGATATAGTAAACATGGTTCAGAAAATACCAAATGTTGTGAATTAAGAAATTACAGTCAGTGGGACACATGTGTGGAGACAATTAGTGTCCTGCTTAAGTGGCCGTCTCTTTAAAACGAAGTTGTGTTTTTGGCAAATGCCTCTTCTGTAAAGCACACTTTCCCACATTTAATTTATTAATTCACATTTAATAAATGAAGATGGTCAGTTACTGCAAATACAAAATATTTATTTGGTTACAGTTCATTTAGTACTGTACTGTACTGTATTGTACTGTATTAATTGTTGCTTAAACTCGCTCAGAGCGTGGTATACTGCAGTCCCAGTTCAAACATGTAATCCTCCAGTGCCACTTCAATAGTGAGACCTCATGTCGAGTACTGTGCCCAGTTTGGGGCACCAGGTGGGAAAAAAGCAATAACAGCTCTCGAAAGGGTTCAGAGAAGAGCAACATGTGCAATAAAGGAGATAAAAGGCAAAGAATATGACAAAAGACTGGAAGTATTAGGGTTGTACTCCCTGGAATTCCATAGGCTAAGGGGGGATATGTGTCTGCTCTACAAAGCCTTATCAGACACAGTACTATGGGATCAGTTAGGCTTGGTTCTAAGAGACCAAGTATACTCTACAAGAGCACATCTGCTACAGTTACGCGGGGAAAAATACAACACAAACAAAAGGAAGTACTGGTTCAGTACAAGAGTGATCAAGGTATGGAATGGGCTCCCAGTCGAGGCAGTTGCTAGCAGGAACATGACCGAGTTCAAGACCCAACTGGACAACCACTTGATTGCAAATAATATATCGGGGTACTGCTGATACAATTGACATGCTATAATGGACCCATGGTCTTCTAAGAGCTCTTTAATAACCTATGAAACCTATGAAATAAGTAAAACCACACCGGTAAGGAATTCATTTTCAGGGAACAAATCGAGTGAATTGTTCAGGATGTCAGTGTAGGCAGCAGAGGTAGAAGGCATAGCTGATGGAGCGACAGTAGAGGTAGAAGGCATAGCAGAGGTGATAGCATAGGCAGCAGATGTAGAAGGCATAGTAGTGGAACCGGCGCTAACATAATCAGTTATCCTACGCTGTTTAGATTCCTTAAGTGCTTGCTTTTGGATTTCATTTTCAACCTCTAATAGGCTCTCCTAGAAGGTTACCTGCCCTTGCTGCTGGCACCATTTCATTGCCACATGGATACCAGCGAGTGCATCAGATGTTTGCACATTTTCAGGCACTTCCTTCTGTGTGTCAGACTCCATGTCTGAAGAGTCATCCCTGGCTGCTCATACAGTTGCACTGATGACCTCACCATCAGTGAGTTCACCAACAGTGGGCTCGTCTTGGTCCATGTCCACAAAAGCAGTAAAGTCTGCTTCGTCCATCCCTGCAGGGATAGGCACATCATTTAAGACAGAGGAAGGTTGGGAATCTGTGTCAGCAGTGGCTGTGTCTGCACCAAAATGGAACCCAGCTTTTCGGTAGCAGTGTGCTACTGTCATAGGCTTCACTCTCCTAGCAATTTCTGCTGCAAGTCCTTCAGTGCCCTCATCAATGATTTGCATAATCTTGGTGGCCAGAAAAGATTGATAGTGGCCCTTTGAATTTTTAATTACGCCCATGTCCATGGGCTAGACAATGCTGGTTGTGTTGGGTGGAAAAAAGGCGAGCTTAATGTAGCACAGATGGCGAGATAATTCATGGGGGTGGGCACTACAGTTGTCCACCAACAGAAGGATCTTTCAACGGCTTCGTCTGAGTTTACTCTCCCAGCTCATCAGCCACTCCTGAAAGATTGAAGAAGTCATCCATGCATTGGATGAATTTGCATATGTGACAGGGAGGACATTAAGGTCCTTGGCAGCACCTTGGTTGACAGCTCTTGCCCATGTTTTGTTTTTCAGTGCCAGATGCATTTGAGCAGCAAAGAATGGATATGCGGTCCTTTGCCTTCTTCCCTCCCATCAGATCCATTTCCTTCATTGCATGACCACAATCGGAGTAGCCCCTATACATTAGCCCCGTCTCACCTGCGTTAAACACATTTTCAGGGGTGTATGATGTAAGAAACCCAGGTAGGACTTCACGGATCCAGTTCTGTACTGCCTCAGAGTCAGAATCCTGCTTTTCACCATGTTCTTTTTTAAAAACAATTTGGTGACGTACTTTCCACTTGGAAAGCCATCCATCGCTGGGTTCAAATTGATTGTGCCCCATCTGCAAGGCTAGATCCTTAGCTTTAGCCTTCAACATCGGGCCAGAGACATGGTCACCTTTAGCAAGCGCCCATTGAAACCAAAGGAAAAGAGTCTTCAACACTGCAGTCTTTACCCTTACGTTTCCGTTTTCGTAGAGGGTTTGCATTTGACCTCCATTCAGCCAGGATTGCATCTTTGTTTTTGCTGATGCGTCGCGCCTGGCTCTTGGAAATGCAGAACTGAGTTGAAACTGAAGACAGAGATGCTGTCGGATACTGTAGTGCCTCAGTCACTTTCACTCTGTCAGCAAGAGAAAGTTTGTTCCGAGGTTGCTGTGACATGTCGGTCAGCGAACAAACACAAACTGAAACAAGACTTCAGGCCAGTGTATTTAATCTTTTTTCACACCTTCTTTAGGTGCTAATTGAGTCAGGCTGTTTGATCTTGGGTGTCAGGTGTCTCTCTGAAGTGGATTTTCTTAAATTTGCTGTGTCAACTAAACAAAGTTAAGCAAGCCTTATTTAACAGTAAAAATTTGGTTCCCATCACGTCTTCCCATTTAAGCAGTTGTCCTGCTTAAGCGCATCCCATTGTGGGGGATGGTCTCTGAGGCACTCCACTTACCTGACATCATGGGTTGTGTACACCTGATAGGCTGTCTGATGCACATGTGACTAGTTTTGTGGACGTCCCCTTCTGAGTGTCCCTGGTCACTTCTAGTCAGTTAAAATTGTGCATCTAACATAGGTTGTCGCACTTTCCAGAGCTCCAAAGCTTCACAAACCAAAAGAAACTACTACAAGGTAGGCAATCAGCCTTTACTTTCTGATGTACTGCTTCCTAGTCTGTAGACAGTATAGCCTTTTGTGCGCTTTTATCCTCGTCGGGTTTTTATACAGTTTTAAATACAGTCATAGCAAGATAGTACAAAACGCAATGCTTTTTTCCTCTGTATCTCTCATTACAGGTACTTCCCTCCAATCAGTCGCATTTATAATTATGATGTGCTCTGGGTCCCCTCCTAACGGCCCCAGACTCATTCCATGGCTAATGCTTCTGTATTTAGTGCTCTGGGTTCCCCTGCCTAGCGGTCTCAGACACTACCAGTTACATCCACTATATAGCTGATCTCCTATGCCACTCCTGTGACCTGGGAATCCTCTCAGCACTATTCATTACAAGATTTTGGGCTCTGATACTCCTACACAGCAGTGTCAGACAACATCACCAAAATACATCTGGGCTCCCATAAAGTGTTCAAAGAGTGCTCTTCAGCCTCTGTTTCTGCTGCCTCTAGACACTAACCTCATAAACTTTGTGATCTGCTTCCAGCCATTTTCACCTGCTTCATTGCAGCTGCATATCCAACGCTGTTATGCCTGTATCTGCACCCATCATGGCGTTTCTGAACTGTTATTTTATGACCCCCTCACCCCACGCCATGCCTCGCTCAGAAAAACTACTTCCTGCTTCTTCTGCTTCCTTCCTTGCCTCCGATTGGCTCTGCCATCCCGCGGACCTCCTAGAGTCCCGCGACGTCACCACTGCCGCTACTTTTCATGAGATATCGCTCTAAATCTCGCGATACCTCGCGAGGTAAACAAAACCTTAGAAACGCCAGGGACTTCAGGGAAGCCTCACGGACGTCTCCACACCTCCCCACTTCCTAATAGTTCGCTCCACTTGGAGAAATAACTCTAAAGGACACAGTGACAAACTTTGTGCCTCTGCCTTCCAGAGAAATACTGCTAAAGGCAAGCAAGCACCAATTCTCAGTATGTGTGCTCACTCTGTGTATCTCCTAATTTTAAACCATACTGATATCCACATTGATTCAGTGCCCCTCACTCCTTAGCACTGCCACTGCTTCTTAAAGGCACAGCGCTACTTTCTTAAAGATACAGCACTCCTCTCTATCTCCACCTTGGCACAGACAGATCACACATCAGAAATATGCCAATACATTTATCATCATTCTGCCAGCACACTGCATTATTTATTAACTTCTGGCAGATCAATCCAATCCTTATGTTTTGCTGTTCATTTCCATATTTCATACATCTGTCAGCACATTTCTTCACATAATTTTGATATTTAATTTAATTATCACCTGAGACAGCACACTATGACATTTTCTTTCTGTCCTTTCAGGTGACCATGCCCAGAACAAAAAGTTGCAAACAATGTCATGTGCCTCTGTCACATCTACACTCAGGTAGATTATGCACATCTTGCATTGAGGACGCCAACACCCGCACTGAGACACAAGATTCAGAGGATGACTGCTCACCTCCATCCACTAGCCAACATAACACACAACAGATGGACGCTACTAAAGTGCTCCTTCACAATAACCATCTATGCAGGCACAACAAGAAGTCCTAGCAGCCATGCTACAAAACTACAGAACTTTCAAAGACTCAACTTCCAACAACTAAGTCTACAGCACACATCGCACGACACAGAACATTCCCGACAGAACCACAATTACACTCCAGTGACTCCTCCGATACGAGGACTCCCCACCGAGCAGGACCCTCAAACACTACTAAAATGGTGTTTCCCAGACCAAATTCAACACTGGTCCGACACATTATGGAAACAGTCGGATTTGGAGACGGTTACGCCAGCCCCTACATCCAAACTGCTTCCTCACTGCAACCTGCAGCAAAACTAGCAGATGCATTCCCAGTATGTGAGGCAATAGACAGATTGTCCAAAAGAATGGTCAGCCTCAGAACCAGCCAGAATCCCAGAAAGAAAATCCTGGGACAGAATGTATCCATTACAAGCAGAGAAGCTAGCACTCTCGTGCACTCCCCCCGCAGTGGACCCTCAAATAGCCGCACTCAACAGGAAGACGGTGCTTCCCACCGAAAACGCGTCCGGTCTTAGAGACCCCATTGACAGAAAGATAGAGGAAAACCTTAAGAAGACGGCCGAGCTGGCTGGCTTGGGAAGCAGAGCAGCTGTCACTGCTATTTACGCAACTCGGGCACAACTCACATGGCTCCTGGAATTACTAAAATACATTCCCTCTAAATCTCAACAAGCTACACTATTAGAAAATGCCATACTGTCAACCAAATACCTAGCAGACATGGCAGTCGACTCACTAAAAATAAATGCTCGATCAGCAGCCATCACTAATAGATCACGTAGGTCACTATGGATGAAACTTTGGGACGCAGATAAGGAGTCCAAGGCTACGCTTCATAAGCTACCTTTTACAGGGAACATGATTTTTGGCCAGTCTCTAGAAAAATATCTCACGGGTAAGGAGGACGGCAGATTAATGGCCAGAGAACAGCCACGAACAACCTACCTCCCATCTCGCCCCAGAGGCAGACAACCGTCCTTTCGTGACAAGCGACGAGCCACCTACAATTTTCGAGGAACCTCCTTCCGACAAAACTACTCCACCCCCTACCACTTCAACCGTTACAGAGGCAGGGGCAACACTCAAAGGGGCAGAGCAAATTATCTTCGTCGCAACAATGGAAAAACATGACTGTCTACCCATTCTTCGGCAAACATTACCCGTGGGGGCGAGACTCTCTCTATTCCTCCGACAATGGACTCAGACCACCACAGACAAATGGGTTCTAGAAATAATAAGCCAGGGCTATGCAATACAATTCACTACTGTTCCAAGGGGACACAGAATGCTTCACTCCAACATTACCAAACAATCATACACAACAACACAGATTTCTACAGCTATTGCAGAATTGCTACACAACAATGCCATCGCCCCGGTCCCAAAACAAGAAGAAGGTACTGGCATATACTCCCGCTTTTTCTTGGTTGCAAAAAAGACAGGAGGTTTCCGACCAGTGCTCGACCTAAAACATGTCAACAACTCCGTTCGCCACATACCATTCAAAATGGAAACTACGAAATCCACTCTCCGCGCCCTACGACAGGGAGATTTCCTCACGTCCATAGATTTAAAGGACGCGTACCTACACATCCCAATGCGCCCCGCGCACTACAAATTTCTACGATTCTGCACTCTAGATCAACACTACCACTACAAGGTTCTTCCTTTCGGTCTAGCTTCTGCACCAAGAGTGTTCACAAAAGTTTCAGTGGTACTCGCAGCACACCTACGACAAAAAGGTATACACGTCATTCCATATCTAGACGACTGGCTCATAAGAGCCCGCACCCTTCAACAATCACTAAGGGAAACACAACAGGTGATACAATGCCTGGAATCACACGGATGGATTATCAACATCAAGAAAAGTCAACTAACCCCCACACACAAACTGGAACACCTAGGAACATTGATAGACACAGGCAATGGAAAAGTTTTTCCTTCCCACTCCAGAATAAACACGATTATATCCACCGCTCACAAACTGCGATCCACAAAACAAACCACACTATGGCACGTATCCCGCATGCTAGGTCTCATGTCATCCACCATAGACACCGTCCCATGGGCACGATGGAACGCAAGACCCCTCATGCTACTCCAACTAAAACAAGGACAGCCAGACGAAGTCAACCTTTCCAGACATGCCACTCTACCACCACGAGTAAAAGCCAGCCTAAAATGGTGGACAGACAAACACAAACTAGCACAAGGTGTTCCTATGGACATTTCATACGACATTACCATAGAAACGGACAAAAGCCTCTCCGGATGGGGAGCAGTACTCGGAACTCTCAATGCCCAGGGACAGTGGTCCACACAAGACGCAAAGCTCTCAATCAATGCTCTAGAACTGAAGGCAGTATTCAAAGCACTACTGCACTTCTCGAATATCATCCTACACAAACACGTACAAATCAGGTCAGACAACCAGACCACGGTCGCCTACATAAACAAACAAGGCGGCACAAAGAGCAAGACCATGATGTCTCTTTGCTCCAAACTGCTCAACTGGGCTCAAACAAACCTCAAATCGATATCAGCCATCCACCTGGCTGGCAAGCTCAACGTCACTGCGGACTGGCTCAGTCGCCAGATGATACACCCCGGCGAGTGGAAACTACACCCACGGATATTCAAACAACTAGACGACAGATGGGGCCCAATCGACATAGACCTCATGGCATCTCACAAGAATCACCAATGCCCAAAATATTGGTCATGCTTCAAGGATCACACAGCGATAGGAGTCGACTCCCTATCGGCAACGGCAAATTGGTACTTCCAAGTGGCATACATCTTTCCACCCATTCCTCTCATCCCTCAAGTCCTAAGCAAGATACGACTATCGAGAGCCCGAGTCATTCTTCTGACCCCACACTGGCCACGAAGATCATGGTTTGCGACATTAGTCTCCATGGCACTGACAGATCCTTGGCACCTACCTCTGATTCCGGATCTCCTCACGCAAGGCCCCATTACACACCCGAACCTGCATCAATTACAACTGACGGCATGGCTCCTTGAAAGGGAGAGATGCCAAAAGCAGGTTACCACCCCTCGGTCATTCAGACTATGGCTTCCTCACGCCAACCTTCCACACTTTCCACCTACTCCCGACACTGGAGTGTTTTTAACACATGGTGCCGTCATCACAAAATCGACCCCACTGAATGCACCATTCCACACATACTACTCTTCTTACAGGAAGGTCTACAGCTAAGGCTCTCCCCCTCATCTCTCAGGGTTCAGGTCGCAGCCATCGGCGCCGCCCGTGGACACATCCAGGGCACCACACCAGGCTCCCACCAAGATGTCATCCGCTTCTTAAAAGCAGCACATAACCTTCGTCCTCCTCACAAACCCACAGTTGCGCCATGGGACCTTCCTTCGGTGCTTACAGCCATGACAAAACCTCCATTCGAACCAATTGAGTCCATCCCCATTCACTGGCTACAACTCAAGACAGTATTCCTAACAGCCATTGCCTCAGCACGGCGCGTTGGAGAATTACAAGCACTATCCCACAAAGAACCCTTCCTTCAATTCTTACCGGACAGAATCTCTATGCGACCACTTTCGTCATTCAGACCCAAAATCGTGTCACAGTACCACATGAACCAGACTATTGAGATTCCTGCTCAGCTGCCTCCACAAGACATTCAAGCAGACCCTCAACTTCGCCTGCTAGGCATGGCCCGATTGCTCTCCACATACTTATCAAGGACTGCATCCATACGCAAATCGGACAGACTTTTCATTATCACTCAAGGCCGCAGACAGGGCATGGCAGCATCCAAAGCTGTCATTGCCGGATACCTCAGAAGAGCAATAGCAGAGTCTTACAAGGCTAACAGCATACAAATACCTCCGACAATCAAGGCTCACTCAACTAGAGCCATCGCCACCTCATGGGCAGAAAGAAACATGGCCACTGCAGAGGAGATTTGCGCTGCAGCCACATGGTCAACGATACACACTTTCATCAGACATTACAGACTTGACGTGTCTCAACAACACAAGACGAACTTTGCTACCGCTGTTCTTCTAGCGCCAAACACAAGACTTTCTACTATTGTCACGTCTAACCCACCCTAGACTTCATTCACTGCTTTTTAATAACCCATGATGTCAGGTAAGTGGAGTGCCTCAGAGACCATCCCCCACAATGGTAGTTTACTCACCTGGTAAAGGTGATTGTGGGGGAATGGCTCTCTGAGGCACTCCACGCCTCACCCTACAGCATTACGTGACAATTACCTTTTCAAACAAATTGGTATTCTCTACCATTCAAGCTGCTTAAACCATGTAGTGATACTTATTGCAGTAAAACTTAGTCTTTTCCATTAACCATCCATTGTCTACTGAGCAGTACATACCTGGGGTTACAATACCATTGGGGGGGCAAAACATTACTTTTACTTGTATTTCAGACACAGCTTTGGAAAACATCTAACTGACTAGAAGTGACCAGGGACACTCAGAAGGGGACGTCCACAAAACTAGTCACATGTGCATCAGACAGCCTATCAGGTGTACACAACCCATGATGTCAGGTAAGTGGAGTGCCTCAGAGAGCCATTCCCCCACAATCACCTTTACCAGGTGAGTAAACTACCATTTAGTTGGCTTCAACTGTAATAGATGCACTGGAGAAAGTGAATCCCAAGTGAAAATGGACCACAAGAAGGTGGTGTGTCGTGAGCTGGAGTTATCTCTTTTTATGGGGTGTATTGTGTAAGACAATAAAAATCCAGTACTCCCTCAGTTACTCTATGTGACAGAAGTGTCAAAGCTGCAACCTTGAAGAATCATTGAAAAAGATGGCTAGGTAAAGTGGCAACTTTTGCTAAAGAATAAAGTATAATCACTAACAGAATTTGTTAAGTTTTTTTTTCTTAATTTCTAGTTAGTCAAATCGCATAGCATTCTACAAAAATGGAGCCCAGTCCAACTTGTCATTGAACCCATTTGTTCTTAAAGTTCATCTGACAATTCTCAGTCTAAAAGTCCATTGAGAGTCCTTTTGCAGAAGTGTGCGTATTCTGATCCCCCCTCCCCACTCTGGGATTAACAGGAAGGGCTTCCAAACCCACATACTTCAAAATTGTCTCACTAGCCCCATGTGCAGATTACAAATGTTTTATCATTGGGTGGTGTGTTCTTTCACTGTGAATTGCCCTGTAGTGCTCTTGTATGATCCTTTCCTTAAAAGGTCTAATCATCCTACCAAAGTACAGCAGTGCACAGGAGCACCACGGCATACACCATGAAGGAAGTGAAGCAAAGGATGACTTGTCTGATGATCACACTTTTCAAACCTTCCCCTCTGGTATTATGGAATACACTGCCTTGTACCCCATGGGCTAGATATTCAATGGAGTTGTACCAGCACAACCTCAGAAATGCGTTCCAGGGCGATATTCAGATGGGAAAATGCACTGCGCAATTCCGGATGTTCCGCGGCCCAAAGCTAATGTATGCGGCGCATCCCCAGGGGGCGTGCCCATGCATAAGCGGCACATCTTGATATTCAGCTGAGAACATCTCGGAGATGTTTTTTTTTTTATTATTTCAGTCTTGGAATTAATACCTTTGAGCCAAAGTCTCTTTTACATAGGCTCCATGTCATATCAAAGAACAGTACGAATCGTATAGTGAGAAAATACACAGTGATCCTAGGAGTAAAGGTAACAATAAAATAGGCACATGTGGATTTAAGTTACAAAAACAGGTATTTTGCAGACATACAAGCAGCTAGGAGTAAGCTTAAGTAACAAAAAGATCATTAGGGTTGGGATCCAGCTACAGGAGGAAAAAGATGCAGTCAAGAGGCATTGTCAGAGACAAAATGAGGAAATGAGGGAAGACAACAACTAGGGACATGGTCTTACAGGACAGACAGAAGGTAAGTGCTACAGCGTAACATTGTTCAGAGTAGGGATACAAGCATTGTATGGCCAGAGGCAGGGGTTGGCGTTGTCAACAGGGAATATCAGCAGACAAGTGTGGGCTGTGTCATTCAGTTTAAGAGTGTTATCCAGTGGGGCAATCAGTGCAGGAACTGATGATGCCCTCTATGGAGCAGCAAGCATGGTTTGATGCTGGGACTGGTTAATGGGGACCTCAGGAAGGCAGGTACATTATAGAGTAGTAGCAAGTGTAGGATGGTAGGGTGGAGGAATGGTGGGGTAGGGTGTGCGTGAAGGAGAGGAAACAGGCCCAAATTGTTTTATGCACAGCAGTCACAGGAGGCATTGGCGACTAATGCTTGGCGCAGTTTCTTTTTGAAGGAGCCCAGTGTTTGATCTTTGGTAACATCACACACACACACACACTCTCAATCCAGATCTTACTAAAGTAAATGAATTAATTCACAAAGTTGTGAATGACTATTACAGTATGCACTGCAAGCCCATTGGTCCACAGTGTGGACCAATGAACATGCAGCAGATACTGTAAGCTGGCATTCGCAGGCAGTCACAGAGGTGTGTGGTGGGCTGCTGCCTGCTGATGACTGGGGGGCAGGTGGCTTGGGGTCCTATGTGGGTGTGGGGATTCGGGTGCCACTAGACTACCAGGGATGGAGATTTGACATATATGGACACAATCAGGGTATCAGGCGGGGGATCCACTAGAGTACCAGGGATGATTATAACTGTTTTGTTTTACAGGGATTGGGGACGGAGTGGGAGGTGGGATCCACTAGACTATTAGGGATGATTGAAATCTTTTTACGGGGACTGGGGTATGGAGTGGGGATGGTCTATAGACTTCCACTGACAGTAACAAGCATGTTGTGTGCAGGGGCTTCATGATTCTGCCAGCTAGCTCTGCACAACTCATGCAAATGGGGTCATAATGACATGCAAATGGCCATTTGTACCTTGTATGCATAATGGCCCCATTTGCATGTTCAGATCTGAATATCTGGAAACTGCACCCAGCGCATTTCCAGATGTGCTGGTGCATTCCCATTCCAGGTTTTCACACCTGTCTGGAGGATGCACCGGCGCATCATATTTGCACTGCCCACATATTTTGATATATTCAGAAGAGATGCGCCATTGCTGATCTCTTTTGAATATATCCTTTTGTTGCTCCGGTGCAACTCAATTGTGCTAAACAACCACTTGCACCATTGCCAGGTGCACTTTTAAATATCTAGCCCCATATGTGCAAGTAACACAGTTTTTATTTATTTATTTGTTTTTGTTAACCGGGTAGGGCACACTAGACAGCCAAGTGCCTATTTTCAGGTGCGACCCGGGAGGGTTACATAGGTAGTAGCATACAGGGGTCAGTTACATACAGTTGAGCACAAACGGGATTAACAGGAGATGGATAGGCGACTAACAGTAAAAACAGTAAAGTACAAATTTGGCAAACAATAAAACAACAAACATTACCTGGAAAGAAGGAGGAAGCAAGGCATTGTTAGAATTGATGTAGGGGGACATGGGTGCACACAATTATGGAGTAATACAAAGCGAATTTGGGTAGAAACAAGATGAGGTTAGGTACATTTTGTGGGCTAAACTAGTGCTATCAGAAGTAAGTGCTGGGAGGGAAGAGTAAGAAAACGGGTGAGGGGTGGGGAGGACTAGTGGAATGGGTGAGGCCGGGTTGGAAGGGAGGAGTGAGGGGAGAGAATGGGGAGGGATGTAAAGTCTGAGTGGTGTTGCTAGCTCAGAGGGGTAAGGTGCAGTGGGGCTCTGGGAGCTCATGGTACATGAGTAGGGAGGGAGAATCTAGGAGGTACAAGCGCAAGCAGAGGAGGGTTTCAGGAAGCACCAGAGTGAGGTTTTAAAGCAGGGATGTGAGGGGGCGGACCGGGTAAGGACTGGGAACCAGTTCCAGATTTTAGGGCAAAGGAGGAGAAGGCCCGTTCCCCCAAGAGGGAGCGAGTTCTAGGGACAAGCCGATCGAGGGTCTCTCTTGATCTTAGGTGATAGGACGGGGGAACAGGGTTGGGGGGGGAACGAGGGCAGAGGGAGTGGCCGATCTTATAATGCAGGGAAGGAAACCCTTATGTTTTGGGGGATGCCAGTTGGAAGTTGGTTTTGTTGACAGTAACTGGCTGTACACTAGTTGGTCACCCAGACTTTATCCTTTTTTAAAGAATGACTCTTGGTCCAGCATTGGCCACTTTAGTAAGATCTGGATTGAGTGCAAGTATTGGCCAGTGTTTATGCACAACATGTCTCAGGTCCATAGCAAGTGGCCCATAGCCAGTGACAAAAGTTACCTGTTCTAGGGGTGGTGTTGGTGGCATCAGTGTGAGTAGTGTGGAGCGCTCGCAATTGCATGCCATTTGCATGGAACTCTTTAACATTCCATCACTGTAACCATGAAGTCTACACTGCTCCATAAATCACTTGCTTCACATTTGAAGCCCTCACTATTTGAACAGTTGCATTTTAACCTTATCATTTGACCATATAGATTGTATTACTGCAGGAAACCTGGATGTGAGCTCCTAGCATGCAACAATGTCTTGCTTTTCTGAAACCTGAGGTAATCACAGGTTTCCCAAGTATTCCTTATACTGTAGCTTGAGATCAAGGTAGTTGGTCTCTTTTTTGTGGTTAGATGCAGTAAATTATACAATAACAAAGAATGTTTCCAGCCTTCCGACTGGTCAGTGGCCACCTTGAACAGCGTTGTTATCCTGGCACAGTATCACTGTTTGAAGGTCTGGCACAAAAATGACCACAGCAACATAAAAAAATAAATCACTCCCTCTACCGTGCACAGAAGTCATAGTCAGTGTTACACTCCCAGCTCACTTAGAACAAAAACCTAGCTGTCTTCAGCTTTGTGCTCCTCAACTGCACCGTTTCATTCCACTACAGCATTCTTTCCCATGTGGCTTCACTGACAGTGACTGCAATTTAAAAGTGAACGTGCATGTCGGCACTGTCTCACTCTTCCCCAGCTCATCAATTTTGCATTGCACTCCACTTCGGCATCAGCACTGTCCTACTTTTTCTCTGCTCCACTTTGGCTGCTTCTGTTTAATTTAAAAATAGAAAAAGAAAGCCAGCCGAGACAATGGAACACTGTAACTGAAAAAAAAAGTAACACCATAAAGCAGACAAAAAGAACTGGCTTCCTGATTCAGAGAGATATGGAAGGGGGAGATGACCGCAACACAGTAAGAGGAAGAAACACTTTAAAGTGCAGCACCACCTACTGGCCAAAGAGCAACATGGAATATTTTTTCAAATATGTACTTCCCCATACAAAAACAAACAAAAATATATTTTAAAAGTGTTGTTTTTTAATCTTTCTTTTTTAATAAAAGTGAGCCATTATGTAATAGCAATAATGAACTCCAGGTTATGTGTCTGTGTAGGATATGTCACTGCATGGGTTTTCTCAACCATGCATGGTGTGGCATTATTCCAGCACAATATACATCCTGTCAGTGCCGTAAGAAGAAATTTTGGTGCCCTGGGCAAAAGACAAATTTTGCGCCCGCCCCGAAAAGAGACAGTGGGATCTGGGAGTCTCAAGGCCCCCAGAAGCTCTGAGGGGTTTACATGCTCTGTGGTGAGTTTTGGGGCACGTCTCTGGCCCAAATTGCTATTGCTACTCCCCAAATGAGCCGAGTCAGTGACACAATATTTTTTCAGTGCCACATCCTGTAGGTGTAGTCTAAGGACCAAAGTCCTGCAGCCATGCCAGGGGACAGACCCAGATGAGCTGAGGTGAGGTACTAGACCCATGTCATCCACCACTGCATACCATACTTCCAGAATCCACTGAATCCAGGGGGTAACCAGCCAATTGAGCACAGGCATGGGGGTCTGTATAGAAGACATGGGAGTCATCTCCCAGAAAGGTAGCATATCCCTCTCTATGTGCAGCCATTGAGGACCTGTCCCTGCCAAGTGCCACTGAAAATGTATCTGACGTTGGGCTGCAGTATAATATAACTGAAAATCTGGGACGCCCAGGCCTTCTCAAGACTTTGGTGCCAGCAGAATGTTAAATTAAATTCTAAGACATTTGCTGTGCTATAAATAATGTGATATGGCGTCCCACCACTTACACTAGTCCATGGTAGGGATAGGGATAGGTAATGGCACATGTTGACAAATATAAAGAAATCTAGGGAGAACCACCATCTGAACTGAATCTACCCATCTGAAGAGACTGAGTGGGAGGGTGTGCCATTGCTGCAGATTTTGCACCAGGTGTCTGGTCAAGGTTGGAATAGTTGACCTCATACAAGCGGTTCAACTGTAGGGGGAGTTTAATGTCCAGTTACTTTACCTCGCTAAGATCCCAGCAGAAGGTGAAGTGCTGTTTCAGGGTCAAAATAGGTATGTAGTAGATGGTGAGTGCTTCTGTTTTGGTTATGGTGTACCCCCACTTTTATTTGCCCTTAGTCTGAAGCATCTAACTATTGTTGTATGGACCAATTTAGACATCAAAGGCATCATGGTAGGGGGAGTTGAACAAAAACTGGCACTGCACAGTATGCCAACTATTCCGATTTTTTCTGGGAGTCCCTGCATCCTCCCCGTCCTCATCTACTGGACACCCTTCAGCAACTTGGATCCTCAGCAGGTTATGAAATAAACCTCTCCAAATCCGAATCCATTCTCCTCAGTGCCACCCTTCCCCCTCAGATTTAAGGATTCCTTCCAGCTTGGTTGGGTGAAGCAAAATACATTTCGTTACCTGAGCATACAGATCTCAACTAATGTATCCAAACTTCTAAAATTAACTCTCATAAACTATATAATACACTGCAAGCTGATTTAGCCAGGCAGACCTTGCTTTCCCTCCCCCTATCAGGGCATATTCAGACAATATAAATGATGGCCTTTCTGAGGATGCTTTTCTTGTTCCAAACTCTATCTGTTTTCATCTCCCTTACTTTCTGGAATTGGTTCCATATGGACATAAAAAATATTTTTTTGGGCAGAGAAGAGAACCATGGTGGCAGAACAGGTACTGCAGGAATCCAGGGATCAAGGGGGGCTAACATTATCCTGTTTTAAGAGGTGTTATTTTGTGGCACAGGGTGCCTTTCTTTGCACTTTGGCCAATCAGAGAGTTACCTAAGGTTGGTATTCTGTTCAAGCGGACATATTGCCAACCACTGCTATCTGGGCACTTCCCATAACACAGCTCGCCCACCCCCCATATCTGGAAGCACATAATACATGGACGAGAGAGTCACTAAAGATCCTAATGAAATTAAGAAAGTTTAGGGATACACCTAACCCTTCTGCCTGATTAGACACCAGGAGGACCACATCACTCTTGCTGGACCAAGGTTTTGCCTTTTGGAAGGGGAAAGGACTTACCTGATTGTCCCAATGTATTTCCCAGTAAGGCCCCCTCTCGTTGAATGAACCACAAGGTAAATATGCTCTAAGCAAGGAAGACAACAATCTTCATTATTTACAAGTATGACACTATTTTTAGTGCACTATGGCCTTTTCCCTCCTCATGAAAGCACAGACATTCCTAGGACAGTGCTTCTGTTGGGTGGTAATGTTAGGGGTTAAATTTCACTATATTACAGAACTTTATTAGGTCTTCATCAAGAACACCATCCCCCAATGAAAAATATCTGAATTAGATTGGAACAGGAGGAGCAGACACAAATCCCAGAAAGACAGTGGTTCAGGAGATTGTATACAGGCTGGAGGGTGACATCATCCCCCACATGGAGCCAGAGGAAATTCTGTTGGAAAATGTTACTCTGGTTTTTCCGCACTCCCATGGTGACAAAGCACTATGGAGATCCAGTAGGCATTGGGATAGCTATATGTGTGTGTGTGTGTGGGGGGGGGGGGTACCCACTATCATATCCTGTGGGACTGCTCAGGGTTGACATCTTACTGGCATCAAATTCACTAAGAATTGCAGGAAATATCTATCCCACTGACCTTTACAGAGTTGGGTCTGGGCTTTCCTATGCTACTTAAAGGGCCAAAAAACAGGCAGAGACTGGGCCAAATTCTCAGTGGCTACACTGAAATGTAACACAATTAACTGGCTTTCAACATCTCCTCCTTCAACTAACAATGGTACATGAAGTTTTTCAAGCTTTATACCATGGTCAGATTCACTGAATACCTTCGCTTGGACAGGCAAAAATACTTGGGCGTTTAGGGCCCATAGCACAGGTGGACAGAGGGGGCAGCTGTTGCAGGGGGAGATGCAGGGGAAGTTAGGAGGTTAGCTAGTTAGTTGGTTGGTTTACTAAATCTCATCAAAGTGCCCCTTCAGGCCTTTGAGTGCCTGTACAGTACACACAATAAATAACTATATCACAAATAACATAAAACCACAATACAAACCTCATCTAAACATACGAACATTCATCCTCTTTTACAGTAATGTATACTTAAACAGACATAGCAACATGTATGTTAAGCAGCTTTAGTTAATCAAAAAGCTCTCAGAAGTAGGCAATGTTTTGATTTCTTCTTAAAGGATAGGGCAGATCGGGCAGTGCATAACCCTTCAGGGAGTGAATTCCATCAGGTAGGGACTGCAACCAAAAAGGCACAGTTACCAGTAGACTTCAACCTAGAAGAAGGGACAGTGTTTCTTTTCTGTTAGAAATATGAAACGTACAGAGTAGCAGCCAGCCAGGTCTGTGTGACTACTGTCTCCTTCAGCCTGGAACCACGATACAACAGCACATAGCAGGAGAGAGTATAGGCAAATAAAGTTGCAAAATTCATCTTCCTGGCTAGAGGACTCTTCTGGACTGGTTCAATACTCTTTTCTCTGTGCTGGACCAGCACACTCAGAGTATGAACCAGAAGATCCTTCTGGCCAGGAAGTTGAATGTTTGCAGTGACTACTCTCCTGCTGCTGGATGCAGAGCAGTGGTGAAACAGAAAGCTCAGTCAGTGGGAGCACTGGAGCAAAGCAAGCCGAGCAGCAGCCTCATATGTATTTCCTGCCTCTGCCACTAATGGCAAGAGCTAGCTAGACGGTGCTCATGGCCGGGTGAGGGTTGGTGGAGTCTGGATTAAGAAGTTGAGAACAGAGGGAGGCGTGAGCTGCAGAGCAGACTGGAGGTCCTGGGGCACGGGGGTGGGAGTAAAGTCACCAACACACCACCAGAAATGTATTCATTTTATTTTTTCAATCCTACACCACCCCTTCCCCCAATATGTCATAATCAAATATCAAACTAAGGGGTATAGGACTGAGGACGATCAATCAATTCACATAACAAATGATCCAGGCAGGCACATGGCACACACAAGGAAATAAAGGATTTTTTTGGAAATGTTAGTTACAGCAAGTCATCACACTGATACTAGTAATTTGTCATCAGTGTCCTGTCTCGGGGAGAACGGATGGAGGGAGGCGGGAGCCCTGTCGGCCTGTGGAGCAGACTGGAGGTCGGGGGGGTCAGCAACACAACACAGGCATGACCAAGATTAAATACTGTTACTGCTCATTTATTTTTCTTTTGAAATGGGCGGCACCCCACACAGACTCAGAATAGCAACGAAGAGAGAACGAGGGACGAACAAACGATCACAAAAAAAACACAAAAAAAAACAGCCAGGCAACAAGGAATTAACTTAGGAAATGTTAGTTATCTTTATCTCAGGCGGCAGCTCAGCAAGTCTCTCTCGTAGTATGACTCCACCAGAGGATAAACACACACAGATAGACTCTGACAGGACAGACCATATAAACATAAATAAAAAAGGAAAACTACTCAAGGAAGACGAAGGAGAGTGCAGTGCTTGCTTGCACAATTAAATTTAATCAATTGTTTATCGCTCTGCCTCTCGGCTCTCACTATCAACTTTTATCAATCAACTCTCTCCTCTCCTACTATGTTAAGTTAACTAACCGCCTCTCACAGACAACCACATGCTGCGCGAGTCTGCCCAGACTGCCCCTACCTTTTATACTGGCGCCGCTGGCGGCTGGCCCGCCCAGTTACCACCAGTCTACATGATTGTTTTTGCCTTCAGACAGTGCGACCATGTGCCCCCACACACACACACACTTGTGGGTCCTTCCACAGATGTGCCCTGCTGTCAGCCACTATAATTACAGTAAAAAAAAAAAAAAAAAAAAAATGAAAGCTATCAAACTGCGCCCCTCGAAGGCATGTGCGCGGGGCAGGTACACCACCTGCCTCACCCTTCCTATGGTACTGCATCCTGTTGTGCATTATTGCTTAGTTATAAAACAATGGTTGGAGATGGAGCATTCTGACTGGCTGTCAGCATTACGAGACTCTTACATTAATCTCTGTTACACTGTCATTCTTCCTGTCAGCATTCCATCCTGTAGCACTGCTTAGAAAATGGGTTTGCAGTTTCCTGGTCTCTGATTGTCTGATATCCCTGGCAAGATGGGCATTTATGTGGAAACAAAGGCTGAGAAGTAACAAATCTCACTGCCAACTGACCCTTTACACTTTCATATCCCTGTGCCACTGTGCCAATCTCGAAATTTTAAAAACACATCGGTAGCCATTTTTTCCTGACTAACTGACCAGCAAGCAAAAGATGCCTGAATATCTGTCTATCAAATTAAATCATCTGGGAACTGGAACCTCAGCCATCTGTTTAATGAAAAAGAGCCCCCCAAAAAGACGCCACCTGCTGAAAAAAGAAAAACACAACAAAACAGAGTTACAGAAAGTTGTGTTGAAATAAGTACCTTAGAGAATGATGAAATTGAAGCTGACCAGGATGAATTAAATTACACAGCTTGGGCTCTCAGAGTATTTTGTGACTGGGTGAGTCACAGAGGGACAGTGTTAAACTGGCAAACTGCTCCCTATGGCAGAAGACTCCAGGAGAAAGGACTGCTGTGTGACTGAACTTCTCTGCTGGGACTAAATTAGAAGAACTTTTGTATTTAGACCTTTAATTTAGGGTAAAAAAACTAACATACAAAACAAAACAAAAAAAAGTGTGTGTTTGGGTTAACTGAACTGAATGGGTAACTGAAAAGTCATCTAGGTGTAAATCTCAGGTGACTGAAAGGACTTAACTGTTGTGAGGTTTAAATTACTTGTAGAAAGATCTGTGGTAAGTAGGGGGAGTGGCTTAGCTAGAAGGCTACATTTAAAGACTGCCTTAGAAAGGTTCTGCTAATAGCTTGGCAGAAGACTCCAGGAGAAAGGACTGATGTGTGACTGAATTCTCTACTGGGACTATATTGCCCTCCTTCCTCCCTCCACCCAAAGCTAGTTCTATTTTTATAGGCACAGGATTCGATTGACAACAGGAAACTCCCTGTTTAGGGCAGGAAGTGGAGTGATCACAGAACCACCAAGGACCCACCATCCTAGAAGGTCAAGAGTAGCCTCGGCCCCTCTAGCTGCTGGAGGTCTGCCTCTGAACAAGTAAGCGGTCTACTGAGAAATATAGGATATTCTTGTCTCAGAACAGGACAATCAGGAGCTTAAAGGGCACAGGCAGAAAGTAAGGAGAGAGAAAAAAACAGAGGAAAGAGTAAGGATTGCAAACAGTTAAGGGGCCAGAAATAAGACATGATTGGAGTGGTGCAGTGCAGTGGCTGTGGAGCTGCAGTCTTCCGGGAGATGTTCTGGAGGATGCGGTGTTGTCCCATCTGCAGGCACCTCTCTGGGCTGAGGGAGGAGGTTGCTCATCTCCAGGCTGAGTTGGCCAGGATTTGTGGGACCTCCTCTTCCATCCAGGGACCACCAGTGCCACTGCCGTTGCCTCAGAGGTTGCCAAGAAGAGGAGCAGTTGGACCACAGTGGGCTCAGGGGGGTGAGTGGTGGAACAAAGGCACATCCTCCAGTTGTACCTCTCCACAATTCCTATGCCATTCTGGCAAAGTGTGGTTCTCTATGGAGGCACCTACAGTGGAGACCAAGGAGGATGCTGGGAACCTCCACAAAGGAGACCCACAGGAGGGTGGCAGGGGACCCTGCAGGGGAAGGAAACAACTCCTGGTGGGGGACTCCATTGTTAGGAAGGTAGAACTGGGCAAGGAAGGGGAGAGGGAGGTAAGGTGCCTGCCTGGCGCCATGGCTTGGAGGGACAGGGAGCGAATCCTCAGGATTGCTGGAGCAACTGCACAGGGGAGGGAGCTGGATGTCATTGTCCACCTAGGGACAAATGACCTGGCTAAGAAAGGGATTAGAGAAGTGCAGGAAGAGTTTGTGGAATTGGGGAGGGGCCTTAGTCAAGTAGCACGCACGGTAACCTTCTCGGAGGTGCTACCCATCTATGGCATAGGAGAGGCTAGGGTGTTCTGTACCATGGGATTCAATCAGTGGTTGAAAAACTGGTGTGGAGCTCAGGGATTTGGCTTCATTGGGGACTGGGGTCCACCTGGAGTGATGCAAGCCTATACTGGCATGATGGGCTGCATCTGTCCAGGAGGGAACCAGGATCCTAGGTGATAGGTTTAAATGCTTCATTGGCAAGCTTTTAAACTAGCCAAGGGGAGGCACTGGAAAGAACAGGAAAATCTCAGCCCCAAACAATCACGGTAGTAAGTGTGGCAAACACCAACATGGAGGTGTCGATGGGGAGAAGGGCGGGGTAAATGGAGAAAGTGACAAAGGCAAGAAGGACAGGGATGGGGCAAAGGGGTAAGGCCATCAGGAAATGGAGGGTGAATGATGCCAATGCCCGTAGTCTGGGCAACAAGCTCCCTGAGCTGGTGGCCTTAATGGAAGAGGGATGCCTGGAATCGTAGCAGTCACAGAAACATGGTACACAGAGAACCATGACTGGGATGTTAACATACCAGGGTACATAACACAGGAGAGACAGGCAGGGGAGAAGAGGGGAGGGTAGCTCTCTATGTAAAGGAAGGGATAAAAGCAACTGAACAAAAGAGTAAACAGGAGGAGAGGAGGCACTGTGGGTCACCTTGGAGACTGGAAAGGGCACCACAATCCGCACAGGGTTGTGTACAGACCCCCATGTCAGGGAAGGAATGGACAAGGATATGATAGAAGGCATTCTTAGAATGGCAGAGAAAGGAGATACTGTTGATGGGAGACCTGAAATATGCCAGATGTTAACTGGAGCACATTTGCTGCAGCGACATCCAAGAGCAGGGCCATTCTTGGCGCCTACGGTGGCAGGCATTAGACAGCTAGTTTCGAACCCACTCGTGAGGGAGCAATCTTAGACCTCGACTCTCAAACGGGGCAGTGAGAGGATCTCAGATCTAGAAGTGGGTTGCCATCTGGGGAAAAGTGACCATCAAACAGTGTGGTTCACGTTAAACTCAGCTACAGAGTCAAGCCATACAAAAGTGAGGGTACTAGACTTTAGGAGGGCTGACTTTGGCAGGATGGGAGAGTGCCTCAGAAAAGCACTAGCAAACAGGCTAGAAGGAGGTGTGGAGCAACAATGGGGAATTATCAAAACTGCCATCACAGAGGCAACAAGCCTTTGTGTGAAGCAAATAAACAAATCAAAACAAAAGAAAAAGCCACTATGGTTCTCAAGAGAGGTGGCTGTGAAAGTCAAGAAGAAAAAGATAGCATTCCAGAAGTATAAGGAAACACAGAAGGAGCAGGACAGAGAGCTGTACCAGTTAAGGCAGAAAGAAGCAGGGAGGGAAGTCAGAATAGCAAAGGCCCAAACTGAGGAAAAGATAGCCAACTCAGTTAAGAAGGGGGATAAAACCTTTTATAGGTACATCAGCGCGTAGAAAGACAAAGGGAGGGATAGTGAGGCTGAATAGAATAAACAGTGGGTGGGCAGAGGGGGACAGTGAAAAAGCAGGAATACTGAACGAATATTTCTGCTCAGTATTCACAAAAGAGGAGGGGGAAGTGCCTAATCCAATTAACAGAAGCACTCTTGATAGGGGGGTCGATCCCAGTCCTTTCACAGAAGAAAGGGTTCTGCAAGAACTCCTAAAACTGAAGGTGGACAAAGCAATGGGTCCTGATGGAATTCACCCCAGAATTCTAAAAGAATTAAGGAAGGAACTAGTGAAACCACTGGCTACTCTTTTTAATAAATCATGGGAGGATGGTGTGGTACCCGAGGACTGGAGGAAAGCGGATGTGATTCCGCTTCACAAAAGTGGGACCAAGACAGAGGCAGGAAACTACAGACCTGTCAGTCTGACCTCTGTGGTAGGGAAAGTGATGGAGTCACTTCTGAAGGAAAGAATGGTTGAGTACCTAGAGGTCAGTGGAGCACAGGATCCAAGGCAGCATGGGTTCACAGCAGGAAGGTCATGTCAGACGAATCTAATAGATTTCTTTGACTGGGTGACCAAAGTAGTAGACCAGGGAGGGGCTGTGGACATGGCCTACCTAGATTTTAGCAAGGCATTTGACACAGTCCCACACAAAAGATTATTAGTCAAGTTAACCAGCCTGGGAAAAACATTGGCTGGACAACAGGACACAGAAGGTAATTGTAAATGGAGTCCACTCTGAAGAAAGGGCGGTTACTAGTGGGGTACCGCAGGGTTCAGTATTGGGTCCAGTCCTTTTTAATGTCTTCATCAGTGGCATTGCAGAGGGACTGGAAGGAAAAGTATGCCTTTTTGCAGATGACACAAAGATCTGCAACAGGGTTGATACACAAGGAGGCGTGGAAAGGATGAAAAGGGACTTGGCAAGGTTGGAGGAATGGTCAGATGTATGGCAGCTAGGATTCAATGCAAAAAAGTGCAAAATAATGCACCTGGGAAACAAGAACCCAGGGGAAGAATACACAATGGGTGGGGAGGTAGTAACAACAACAAAACAGGAAAGGGACCTGGGGGTAATCATATCAGATGACCTTAAGGTTAGCAAGCAATGTGAGAAGGCAGTAGGGAGGGCCGGGGGTATACTGGGATGTATAGGGAGAGGCATCAGCAGCAGAAAACAGGAAGTTGTTATCCCTCTGTACAGACAGTTGGTGAGACCCCATCTGGAATACTGTGTCCAGTTCTGGAGACCCCATCTCTGCAAGGACATAGACAGGATAGAGGCAGTCCAGAGGAGGGCAACTAAAATGGTGCAGGGTCTGCAAGAGAAGCCATATGAGGAGAGACTAAAGGAGCTTAATATGTATACCCTTGAGGAAAGAAGGAGAGGGGACATCATAGAAACTTTCAAGTACCTCAAGGGAATCAACAAAGTCCAAGAGGGTAGCATCTTTCAGAAAAAGAGACTTGCAAGAACAAGGGACACAATTTAAAGATAGAAGGAGGGCGGTTCAGGGGCAATGTGAGGAAGTATTATTCACAGAGAGGGTACTGGATGCATGGAACAGCCTTCCTGAGAAGTTGTGGAGTCTAAAACTGTGGGAGAATTCAAGAATGCATGGGACAGACATAAGGCAATTCTTGTGGGGAGCAGGAAGATATAGGCTGTTGGTTAAATAGGATCTGTGGCCTATCCTGTAGGTAGGGAAATGGGCAGACTAGATGGGCCTAGCGGTCCTTATCTGCCGTCAAAGTCTATGTTTCTATGTTTCTGTGAAGTGATAGACAGTTCTCCATCAGTTCTGTCCTAAAGTGCTGACTGCAGCAGGAGAGCAGTAGTCAGTGTTGGAATACAGCGCTCTCTGTGTGGGACTAAACCACCACATGAACATCCCATTGGTAGACTGTAGCATCAACGTGATATCAGATGTGCAGTTTAAGTCATCTAACAATGTGTTTAACTCTATTAGAAAAACTTCGTAAGGACCAAAAGGATACTGCTCCCCACCTGTTCTTGATAAACTTCGGCACTCTGCTGCTCTCTTGCCTGATATCACACCTGGTCTTGTCAACAAAGTGTAGTTTGACATACAAATGGTTATGTCCAGGCATGATCGGGAGAGACTGAGAGAACTGACTGTACAATTCTCCTTAATAAAAACGGACACTGAAGGGTACCAGAACATAACTTTCTCTCACAACAAGAGCACCAAGAACCACAAAAACCCCTTTAGATGCAAGCAAGGAAATTTACAGGGGATTTATGTATGCAGATGAGTTCAATCCTCTCTGCTCTGTAAAATCATTCTTAAAATAGATTTTCAAGTTTGCCATCTGAAGAGCCAGCATTTTACCTGCATCCCTGCAAAAGCCACTTATGCAGACAGCGAACAGTGTTGGTACTCCTCTGAGTCCACGAGGAAGAACTATCTTGGCTCAGTGATGTCAAAACTAAGCAGTGTAGCTAAGCTTAGTAGAAGGTACACCAGTCATAGCATCAGAGTCACTGCGTCCAGCTATTCTCCAGTACAGGGCTTGCTAACAGGGAGATCATCAAGTGTTACTGGCCACCGCATAAGACTAGTCTCTCCAACTACTGGCAGGAAACAGTGAAGACAGTTAAAAGTGTGTTATCCTAGGTGGGCAGCAGAAGACAAAGAAAACAGCCACAGATGCAAAGAAGAGGAGGAATCACAAAGTAGCAGCTCTTCCCTGCCTCCTGCAGGCACCAGCAGTCTCCAACTTCCAATCCTGCAAACAGCTTCCAACCTGTATACTGCAGCTTCTTTGCACCAATCAGTTTGATAATGTATAGCAAATAGTGGGCTTAATTTATTTCTTGTCCATCTCTCATCAGAATGTGCAACTTATGGGTTTAAAAAGTGTGTTCTTATTTTTTTTTTGTCCTAAAAAGGGACAATTTTTTTCTCTAAAAGCATTAAAATGTTTTATTTTACTCATTTTCTATGTGCAATAATACCCTCCTTTCCAGGTGAGTGTTACAGGCTATACTGGACCTTCCTGTGGTTTTAAGGCACCTGTGGTGTCAGGCCTCATTATACCCTGGCAGTCCAGTATAGCCCATCACTGCCCACCCTGTTGGGTACTATTGCTTGCTAATTGACTGGTATGATGCATTCGATTCTGAACCAGTATTCTAATATAGTTTGTGGGTGCATTCTGTTATTAAAAATCTCCCTTTCACTGAGGAAAACATTTGGTACACTTTTTTTTTTACCTCCTCCGACCTCCTGCGTCCCCCTCTCCTTCGGGCTTCCTAGTGCTGCTATCACCCCAGCTATCCTCTTCCTGAGCTCTCTCCTTGCCACAGATCTGCAGCCAACTCCCCGGGTGTCCCAGCGTATTCCTTCGCTGGGCGGGTCCCCCTCCGAGGGGGAAGGCACCGGGGGCAGGGGAAACCCAGCGTACTCTATTTTTACTGATCCAGGGTGCTGCTGCTGTGGAGGAGTAGGCTCCCGGAGGTTCTGGCAGCGTGAGGCGGAAGCTGTCATCCGCCGTCCGGCCAAGTTGTTTTCTCTGCTTTCTTTCTTGTTGTCCCTCCCATGCCGCTTGTAGTACTCCTGGTCTCCACTGGGGGCCACTACAGAGCGAGGCTCCCACTCATCCCACCCCTAGGAGAGGAGAGCCATCCTCCAGATGCTCAATCCTCTCCTTCTCTTGCCAGTCCTCAGGCCCCGAGTCTGTTCCCGAACCCGGGTCGCAGGCATGGTTTGAGGTGTGGCATCCAGCGCCTCAACCCTCTGTGCCACCGGGCGGGCTGGTACACTTATAACAATTTTTTTTTAACAGTTTTTAATAGCAATAAGGTACTCCAGTAAGTTAGATTAACAGTCAGTTAATCACCCCCTAGGGGCAATATGGCACTCGGCTGTGCCTTGTGCCACATTATGCCCTTAGGGGGTGATTAACAGACTGTTAATCTAACCTCTGGTTATGCTTTATTTATTAATTATAAAATGGGTCTCAGAAATGCTCCATTTTATTTGACTGTCAGCATTCCAACAGCCATATATTAATTAAGCAATAAACTACAACAGGGTGTGGGTTATACTGGGATCCACCCATGCCTGATGTGGTTCGGTCATGAGACCACAGGACAAGTGACCAAATCCACACCAGAAGTGGGTAAATCACAGCATAACCCACACCCTGGAGTGGTTCATTGTGATTATACAATGCCCCCCCCCCCTTTTTTTTAGATAGAAAACAAATAAAAGGGTGTTTTTCGAGTTTTAGTTTATTTTTATGGGATTTGTTAGTCCACCAGAAAAAATAGTGCCTGGTTGCTAGGGCTGTAGCTATAGCTATGGTGTTGCCTTTCATGCATCATAATGCAGCCCTATATATAGACAGTTATGGGCTGTCACATTTTTTTTCTTCTTCTGTTAATGAGAAGGCTGTGAGTTGTGGTCTGCTTTTTTGTGTTTTTTTCCCCCACACAGACAGCCTTGGAGAACAGAGCAGCTGTCACTGTGTGGTGCAAATGGGCTGCCATGGGAGAGAGAGTAACGGGACTACACCAGCCCAAACTGAGGAAAAGATAGCCAGCTCAGTTAAGAAGGGGAATAAAACCTTTTATAGGTACATTAAGGATTGAAGAAAGACCAAGGGAGGGATAGTGAGGCTTAATAAAGGAGAGGATGGGTGGGAAGAGGGTGACAATAAAAAAGCAGGGATACTGAATGAATACTTCTGCTCAGTATTCACAAAAGAAGAGGACGGGGAGGTACCTAATCCAATCAATAGAAGCACTCTGGATAGGAGGATTGAAACCAGTCCATTCACAGAAGAAAGGGTTCTGAAAGAACTCCTAAAACTGAAGTGGACAAAGTAATGGGGCTTGATGGGATTCACCCCAGAATTCTAAAAGAACTAAGGGGCGATCTAGTGACACCACTGACTACCCTTTTTAACAAATCATGGGAGGATGGTGTGGTACCCGAGGACTTGAGGAGGGCAGATGTGATTCCCCTTTACAAATGTGGGAGCAAAGCAGACAGGAAACTACAGACCTGTTAGTTTGACCTCAGTGATAGGGAAATGATATAATTACTTCTGAAAGAAAGAATTGTTGAGTACCTAGAGAATAGAGCAAGCAGGACCCAAGGCAGCATGGATTCACATCAGGAAGGTCATGTCAGACAAATCTAATAGATTTCTCTGACTAGGTGACCAAAGTAGTAGACCAGGGAGGGCTGTGTACATGGCCTACCTAGACTTTTAGCAAGGCATTTGACACAGTCCAACACAAAAGATTAATAAACAAATTAGCCAGCCTGGGAGGGGTCCCAGGGTGGTAACCTGGCAAAACATTGGCTGGAGAACAGGACACAGAGAGTAATAGTAAACGGAGTCCACTCTGAAGAAAGGGGTTACTAGCGGGTACTGCAGTGTTCAGTACTGGGACTGGTCCTTTTAATGTCTTTATAGTGACATTGCAGAGGGGCTGGAGGGAAAAGTATGCCTCTTTGCAGATGACACAAAGATCTGCAACAGGATTGATACACGGTCGGTAGAAGTAATGAGAAGGACTTGACAAGGTTGGAGGAATGGTCAAAAGTATGACAGCTTAGATTCAATACAAAGAAGTGAAAAGTAATGCACCTGGGAAACAAAACCCAGGAGAAGAGTATACAATGGGGGTACTAACAATAACAAAATGGAAAAGGACCTGGGAGGAGTCATATCAGATGACCTATAGGTAAGCAAGCAATGTGAGAAGGCAGTAAGGAAGGCTGGGGGATACTGGGATGTATTGGGAGGGGCTTCACCAGTAGAAAACAGGAAGTTGTTATCCCTCTGTACAGACAGTTGGTGAGACCCAGTCTGGAGTACTGTGTGCAGTTCTGGAGACCCCATCTCCACAAGAACATAGACAGGATGGAGGCAGTCCAGAGGAGGGCAACAAAAATGGTTTAGAGTCTGCACCAGAAGCCATATGAAGAGAGACTAAAGGATCTTAATGTGTATACTCTTGAGGAAAGGAGGGAGAGGGGGGACATGATAGAAACTTTCAAGTACCTCAAGGGAATCCACAAAGTCCAAGAGGGTAGCATCTTTCAGAAAAAGAGATGTGCAAGAACAAGGGGACACAATTTGAAGATGGGGGGGCCCCGGCTCAGGAGCAACGTGAGGAAGTATTTTTTTAATGGAGAGGGTGGTGGATGCATGGAATGGCCTTCCAGAGGAGGTCGTGGGGTCAATAACAGTGAGAGAATTCAAGAATGCATGGGACAAACATAAGGCAGTTCTGTGGGGGTAGGAAGAAGTAGGGTGTTGGTTAACTAGGGATCTGGAGCTTATCCAATAGGTAGGGAAATGGGCAGACTGGGTTGGCCAAGTGGTCCTTATCTGCCATCAAAGTCTATGTTTCCATGTTACAGAACACCTGTTATTGTGTGGTGTAAACGAGCTGGTGTTGGGAGTAATTGTGTCTCTCGGGGAATTTCTTTTCCATTTTTTTCTATTACTATTCATCGAATGATACAGTGAGAGCAGTAGTGCAGGTGTGACAGAGACCGGGAATGGAGCATAGAGGGAGCAGGAGTTCAGTGGAGATTGAGCAGTGGTGAGGTGGGTGCGATTCAGTGGCAATCTGCCGCGACTGTAAGACTTGTTTCACTGCCCGCTTCGACTTCTGGTTGGAGAAAGAAAGCAGCTGTTTTTCCATTTTGTGTGTGATCTGCTTTGGCTTCACTGAACACTGCATAGGTGCCAACTGCCGAGTGGCAAGGGATGAACATTTTGAGCAGGTCAGGATAGGCATTGGTTTAAGACCGAGATAGAAAAAAAAAATGCTTGAGACTGGAGCCGAGTTGAAGGGATTACGGAGCCATGATATATGTATAACCATGTGGGCAGTGTAACTGCTCCACTTTTCAACCATGATTTGTAAAACTAATAGCCATAGTTTTTCTTTAAATTATACTTTTCCCCCATTCAGCATTACTGTCCCTTTTAAAAAAAAATGCGTTTACCTGAAGGGGATGGTAGAAGTTGGACACGAGCTGCTACAGTACTGTGGTTTTACCAGTAATTTAGCAAGGAAAAGAAGATGGCAGTTTTGAGTTGTTTTTTTTTTTGGGGGGGGGGTTAGACTGATTTCTCTTACAGATGCGGCTGACTGGCACCCTTTCCCATCGGTTATGCCAGGATTTACCACTGGTAAAAGGTGCGAGTCAGCCAATCAGAATGCATGATTCTCGGACCCCATTGTATAATCTCTGTTACATTGTCATGTACAGCCTGATCACCATAGTGCATGCATTCTTCCTGTCAGCATTCAATTCTGTAGCACTGATGAATGTCTAGAATGATGCGTTCTGATTCTGAACCAGCATTTCTAAACAGTTGGTGGATGAGCTACTTTGTTAAAAAGCCCTCTCTCAATGAGGACATGTTCAAAGGTACATTTCCAACACTTTTCTTTTTAAACAAGTTTTTTAACATCAGCAGCAGAGAGGAGGCTGGTAACAATAGAACTGTCTAACGTCAGTATTGGGAAGTTAAATGAGACAATTTTAAAAGAAAGACTAGTGGAGTATATTGAATCTAGTGGCCACAAGACCAGAGGTAGCACAGATTCATGGGGGTAGAGGTGCTCCTGTCAAACAACCTGATTGATTTCTTCAACTGGTTGACCAGGGAGATAGATCAGGGAGGGCAGTGGACGTGGCCTGCTTAGATTTCAGCAAGGCCTTTGACACTGTACCAGAAGGAAATTGGGCAGTTTAGGGTGGACCCTGAGGTGGTAAACTGTGTATTGAATTGGTTAATGGATAGGCAACAGAGGGTGGTGGTGGTAAACGTCACTCACTCTAATGAGTTGAAAGTGACCAGCAGGGTACCTCAGGGCTATGTACTGGCAGCAGTCCTGTTCAGTGCCTTTATAAGTGGAATTGCTGAACAGCTGGAAGGGAAGGTATGGCTCTTGGCAGCTGAAACCAAAATCTGCAGTAGGATAGATACTGTGCTTCAGAGGGGGTGGAGAGAATGAGAGGAGACCTGAGAAAACTTGAGGAGTGGTCGAGGTATGGAAGTTGGATTTCAGTACGAAGAAATGCAAAATCATGCACCTAGAGCACAGAAACCCAGAGGCTGTGTATAGTAAGAGGGAAGAGGTACACTTACAGTCACTAAAAAGGAAAGGGACCTTGGTGTAGTCATATCTGATGACCTTAAGGTGACCAGCCGAAAAAACAAGACAGTAGGCAGGGCCAGTGGGATGCTGGGGTCCATAGGGAGGGGAAACACCAGCAGGGGAGAGGTGGTGTCATGACTGTATCAATGGTTGGTCAGACCCCACTGGAGTGCCATGTCCAGTTCTAGAGATCACATTTCAAACTTGAGATAGACAGGGTAGAGGCTGTGCAGTGGAGAGCAACTAAAATAGTGCAGGGGCTGCATTATAAGCCATATGAGGAGAGACTGATGGACCCCAATATGTACATCCTGGAAGAGAGGAGGGAGGGGGACACGATAGAGACCTAGAAGTACCTCACGGGTGTAATTAAGGTACAAGAAGGGAGTATTTTTCAGAAGAGAAGGTGCACAAGAAGAAGTAGTGAGGCTGGAGAGGGGATATTTAAGAAGGACGTGAGGAAGTACTTCTTCACTGGAAGAGTGGTGGATGTCTGGAGCAGTCTTTCAGTGGAGGTTGTGGGTGAGAAAACAGTGGTGGGCTTCAAGCATGCATGGGATAGGCACAATGGAATCTTGGTAGGAAAGCGGAGGGAGTAGCCAGAAATCACATGGGGTATCTAGGAAAGCGGGGATGAGGGAAGTAGCCAGAAATCAGGTAGGGCTGCATTGACAATATAGGCAGCAACAAAATGGGCAGACTGGGTAGACCAAGCGGTCCTTATCTGCTGATGAATTCTGTGTTTCTGTGTTAGTGATGATTGTTTCGCTGTCTGTTTTGTAGATGCAGAAGCTGATGAAAGCTGCAAAAGAAGGTACAAAAGATGGATTTGAGAAAACCAAAGCAGCTGTGAAACGAGGTCGTTCTTTTATAAAAACCAAATCCTTCATTCAACAAGGTATATAAGGTTTAATGTTGTTAAGAGAAATTTAACTTTTACATATCTGTGTTATTCTTAAATAAGTCATTGTGTGAATCTTGGCGAACACTCATAGCAACATGGTAACATAGTAGTTGATGGCAGATAAGTACTGCTAGGCCCATTAGTCTGCCCATATTCCCTACCTGCATCAGCGGCCACTGACCCTACTTGGTCATTGGCTTTTCCTCTCTTTCCCACATAGGGTTCCCTTATGTCTATCTCATGCATGTTTGAATCCCCCACTGTGTTAGCACCCACCACTGGGTAGGTATTCCAAGCATCCACCATACTCTCTGTGAAGAAAAACTACACATTTCCTCTTATCCTGCCCCTCCTCCAATCTCATATTGTGCCCCCTTATCCATGTACAACTCTTGTACTGAAAGATGTCACTGCCCTGCACTTTATTCAAGCCTTTGAGATACAGTAGAATCCCATTTATCTGAACCACCATTATCCGGAACTTCCCATCTAATGGACTGAAGTCTTGTCCCCCACACTTCAGGCAGTCTCATGTAACCTCTAGCATCTTTATAGTTACTGACGCTATGACCGATTAACGCTGGAATTAAAAAACATTTAGAGTCCAGTATACTGTAACTTCTTGTCACTTGTACTGTGCTGCTGCGGTGCTAATTGGTAACAGTTCACAGGTGTTAATTTGTGGTTTTAATAGCCTGTTACGTAGCTGGCTGGCATAACATTTTCTCACACTGTTACTGTTACAAGTGATTCACGATATCTAAAAGGAAAAGAACAGAGCTTACAACAGCACAGAAGCTCGGGATAGCGGAGTGTCTGGAAAATGGCGAAAAAGCAGTTTCCTTGGCTGCTGAATATGGTGTGGGAAAATCCACCATCTTTGATATTCGGGAGGCAAAACAAAAACTGATGGATTTTGCAAGCACCATGGAGTCTTCTTCTGGTGGTGATGGGAGAAAAAACATGAGGGCATGTGCAGACGATGATAGAGGTGCTGCAATTTATGTATGGTTTAGACAGGAGAGGGAGAAGGGTACACCTATATCGGGACTGCTGCTAAAAGAAAAAGCATTACAGTTTCATCAGAAATTAGGGCACATGGCACCATTTACAGCTAGCAATGGGTGGTTGAACAGGTTTAAAAAAAGCCACGGCAACCACCAACTTAAGTTGTGTGGTAAGAGGTTGAGTACAGCAGAGGAGGAGATTGTGCCGTTCATTCAAAAAATCAGTGGCTTTATAGTGAGTGAGGGCCTCACAGCACATCAGATCTACAATGCTGATGAGACCTGTCTTTTCTGGCGATGCTTATCAGATAAGACACTTGCTCATGGGGCAGAGAAAGATGCCCCTGGTTTTTAAAAACAGAAGGACCATATCACTATCCTTGACTGCACAAATGCAAGTGGGAGTCACAAATTACAGCCTCTAATGATTGGTGAATCCTGCAAGCTCAGGTGCTTTAAGCACGTCAGTATGGGCACACTGCCTGTACACTACACAAGTCAAAGCAACAGCTGGATGGACTCCTTCATTTTCAGAAAATGGTGCAATGATAATTTTGTACTATCTGTTAAGCAGCACCTGAAATCTCTGTGACTGCCAATGCGTGCCATCCTGCTCCTCGATAACTCCCCAGCCCACCCTGAGATCCCTACTGTCAAAACTAGAAATGGTTTTATTAGATGTCTTTCCTACCTCCTAACACTACATCAAAAATCCAGCCCTGTGATTAGGGCATATTAGAGATTCTGAAACAAAACTACAGAAAAAACTTTTACAGATCGTACTGTCTAACAAAATCAGTAGCTCTAGCTCAGCGAGAATCATCAAAGCGTGTCACCCTAAAAGATGTCTGCTATATGTTTGGCTGATGCCTGGCAATCTGTGTACCTTGAGACGATAAAGAAATCCTGGAGTAAATCCGGGATTACATTACAATGGGTGGATGACACTGTTGAGGAGGGGGAGACTACTGATGAGACACTGGTAACCGAAGATGATCAAGAGGAGCTTAGTGTGATTACTGCTGCCCTTCCTGGAATTCCCCTCTCAGCTACCGAATTGGATGAATGTATCACATGTGACCAGAGTGAGGAGGGGCATGAAGTTTTGAATGAGGATGGCCTTGTGAACCTGGTCAGAAGCAGCATGCAAGATGACGAGTTGGAAGATGAGGATGAGGAGACGGCAGAGGAAGCTATGTGCCAGGAGTCTTCCATTTCACACACTGAAGCTGCGTCCTGTTTTGAAAGATGCCTTCACTATCTGGAGAGGCAGCCCAACACAAGTGCAGTGGAACTGATGTTAATTTGCAACTTGCACACACGGGCAAGTTAAAAAAGATTAACAGGCATGAAGCAGAAAACTGTGAGATTTTTTTTGCTCACACTAACGCTGTGTTTTCTGTGTTCTCTGTTTCAACACACTAAGCAATATGTACTTTTAAATAATAACCATATTTTACAATGTTACAAATGCTTTAGAATGGTCAGTAATGCTGTGGCTTTGATCAATCATCGCACTAACCACTAGGCACTTTACTATGTTATAATGCTACAATGTTTTAAAATGTTTTTATCAATAATCTAGTTGCACTAAGCATTAAGCACTTTAGCATTGGCACAGTACTGTACAACGCTGCAGTGGCTTATAAGTCTGTCTGCTTTCTTAAGTAATCCTGGCACTTTAGTCACAAAGGCACTAGGCACATAGCACTTTAACATTAAAAGCAACTGAAGTTTTTAACTAGTACTGTATTTAACTTGTATAGGCACGTATGAGATCCACTAAGTAACTCTCTGGTGATGTTTTTAATTTATTGATATACATTTCTTGTGCAAAGAAACAATAAAGCACTTTTAGTTTCACCTAACTTGCCAGTGGCTGTTGTCATAGTATCACCACCTCCGTGTTGAACAGTGATATCTAATGTGGAATTATGCAGCAGGTAGGAACATCTACAGAAACAAAACAAATGCACAGTCTTCAGAATGCTAGAGTCACCTCCCATAGAGTGGACACATTATTTTCACAATTCAATCACTTGCAATCACCCTGGGAAGCAACAGACCAGAGGCTGGTTGTGATCCCAGGTCTCCTGTGTTGTATCATGGTGCACTACCATTAGGTCATGGGATCTGCCTGTTTCATGCTTCTGTGGGAAAGTTATTTTAAGTGATGATGGCAGCCTCTAGCTACTCCTTCACAACCCTGGTAGCTGGCCCCCTCTGCTCCCAGTCCTGAGCCATACAGGGTGTAGGCCAGTGGGCCAGGAGGAGGTGTGGACACGCACCACTTTCTGGAACCAGTCTTCATGATGTGGAGTGCTGACCACTGTGACTGCCTAGGGGCATCAGTAGTGGTTAGGCACCCCTCGGGACGACCACATCTCACTCCTCCAGGCCTGATTGGCTCCCCTCTTTCAGCCCCCTTCCCTAGGAGACTCCAGAGTGAGCTGTGGGCATCACAGGCACTGGCAGGAGTGTTTTCAAGCAATTTTCGATTCCGGTGGGGTATGGCAGTCCTGGAGTACATCCATATCCCATCATTCCCTGCACCCTGCAGGACAGGGATTTGTTAATACATCGACCAATAAAAATAAAACAACCAGTACTTTAACTTTCTAATAACCTTTAAAAATATTGTAAAATGTCAATATTTGTGTAAGGCATTTGATACTGTAGAACATTATATTTTGTTGTGTTAGTTAAATTAGATGCATACTATGTTCAGACTTTAAGGACTGTCTGTCCACCTGAACACAAGCTGTTTCTTCTCTCCAAATTCCAACCTGTTTGCTATAGTGTCCCTTGGGGGTCCATTTGATGCCATATCATATATAGCATCTTTGTAAATTAATTACAACAGTCCAAAACTGGTTTGACTGTGTTAGGTGAGGAAGAATCCATGGTCAGGTATGTAGCAATATTGTGATAACCGAAGGCCCTGGGTGGGCTATGCAGTATGAGACACAAAATATTGTTAGAATATTGTTGGGAAATGTCTTGCTGCTGCTGTTAATAGTGCTGCTGTATGGACAGTATGTTCTATGTATATAATTTGAGTTGTCATTTTGTATTTGTGTACATGTTGTATCCAGCACGGCTGAAACATGATGTGATGGCCAGGTCAGTACCTACTGCCTTTGCCATCCTTAGAGAACCATATTGGCCTCTCACCTTCTCCTTCAAACAGCATACCATTACCTGTATATCCTTAGCCCTCCATTGCCTCCACCCCGCTATCCCCTTAAGTCATTCTCTAAAGCAGTTTCCCATTTCTAAAATCTTCCCTCCTGAAAACCAGGATCCTCATCTTTGTGTCTTGTTTTTTTTCTGCCCAATCTGTATGCCAAACCAAGCAGTACAGTGATCATGTATACTTGGGGACTACCCACTGGGACATAAAGAGCCAAGGGTGGCCCTGCTCCTTGATGAAGCTGTGGACAGAATGTCCCAATCCACATCCAGAGGATTAAAGTCCCCCAGAATCAAATCTTCTTCCTTGCTGGACATTTTTCTAATGGCTTCCCCTGGGGGTCTGTGTAATTCATCCCCTGGGTCTGTGACCTGTACACCACCCCATATGAATAAAAGCCCTTGACCTGCCTCTAGGCTGACTCATATTACCTCTAGCCCTCACTGTCCCCCTGTAGTCACTGTATATCTGTGAACTTTGTACCCCACCATAGTTAAGTAATAAGGCATGACCAGAGGTTATGTTAATGGTCTGTTAATCACCTTGTAGGGGTGTAATGTGGCATGAGGCATAGCCAAGTGCTACATGCCACTAGAGGGTGATTAACTGACCATTAACATAACCCCTGGGATTGCTTTATTGCTATTATAATAAAAAATGTTTTTTAAATAGTGTTAAACCTTGTTCAGCATATGATTAGGCTGTACATGTATGTTAATAAAAGATTAACATAGGGTGATAGAATGTCTACAACCAATCAGAAAGCTCTATTTCTCAGACCCTTTTTATAATAGCAATTAGTGAGATGTGGTTTACCAGTAACCACACTTGGGAGACGTAAGTACCTGGCTATGTACTTTTCAGAAGAGACCGAGGTGCAAAGTGGGTAGAGTGACACTGTATGTCAGTGGAAATATCAAAGCTACAGAAATTCAGAATACACATATGAGCCAGAAGAACTGTGGGTCACCCTGGAAACAGGAGATGGGACAGCCGTAAGAACTGGCGTTGTCTGCAGGCTCCCAGACCAGGGGGAGGACATATACACATTACTGTTAGAAGATATACAAAACATGAAAGCTAAAGGGGAGGTTCTGATAATGGGAGACTTCAACATGCCAGATACAGATTGGTCAATACCAGCAGGAACAGCTGCCAGAACTAGACACATGGTGGATTCCCTGCAGGGGGAGGGACTCAAACAACTGGTACAACAACCCACAAGAGACAGGGCTATCCTAGATCTAGTACTGACTAACAGGGAAAGGATCACAGATCTCCAGGTAGAAGGTCACCTAGGTGCCAGTGACCATCACATGGTATGGTTCAATTTGGCCACTACAACTAAATTATCCCATTCCAAGGCAACAATATGGGACTTCAGAGGAGCTGACTTTGATAAGATGGCCAACAAAGTTAAGCTAGCCCTGGCAAAAAGAAATACAAGAGAGGGAGTAAGGCAAAGTGGGCAAGCTTAAGGATGCAATACTTGAAGCAACATCCCATTGTGTTAGAGAGAAAAGGAAATGCAAAAGAAGAAGGAAACCACATTGGTTCTCAAAAACAACAGCAGAAAAGGTCAGAACCAAAAGGCTGGCCTTCAGGAAATAAAAGGGAACACAGCGGGATGAAGACAGGGAGGCATACCAAACTTCCTTAAGGGAAGCAGGGAAGGTAGTAAGGCAGGCAAAAGGCCCAAACCAAGGAAACACTAGCACAAACAGTAAAAGAAGGTGATAAGACTGTCTATAGATACATTAGTGAAAGGAAAAAGTCCAGAGGAGGTATTGCTAAGATCAAAGGAGATAAAGGGGTGTGTGAGGAGGATGACCATGTAAAAGCATCTATCCTAAATAGATACTTATGCTCAGTATTTACTGAAGAGAAGGTAGGACAGGTCCCACAGCTCAGCACCATGGGCATAGGGGGGATGGAGGTGAGCACTAGTCTTTTTACAAAAGAAAGGGTCCTACAAGAGCTTGATAAGCTCAGGGTGGACAAGGCAGTGGGACCTGATGACATAACTCCCAAGGTACTAAAGGAGCTAAGGGTGGAACTAGGAGAGCCATTATCAGAACTGTTTAGTGAGTCTCTGAGCACAGGAGAGGTCCCAGAAGACTGGAGAAGGGCTCACGTGATCCCGCTCTACAAGAGTGGTAGCAGGGAGGAGGCAGGGAACTACAGACCAGTCAGTCTTACCTCAGTAGTATGCAAGATTATGGAGGCACTCCTTAAGGAAAGGATAGTGCAACACCTGCAATCCATAGGAGCACAAGATCCAAAACAGCATGGGTTTACAAAAGGAAGGTCCTGTCAAACTAATCTCATAGATTTCTTTGACTGGGCAAACAGAGTGGTGGACCAAGGGGAGCAGTTGATGTCACCTACCTTGACTTCAGCAAAGCTTTCGATACTGTTCCATGTAGAAGATTGATTAATAAGCTGCGTAGGCTCAGGGTAGGTCAGAAGTTGGTCAACTGGGTGGCAAACTGGTTGGCGGGCAGAAAACAGAGAGTGGTGGTAAACGGTATTCAGTCAGAAGAGATGCAAGTCATAAGTGGGGTACCTCAGGGATTAGTCCTGGGGTCAGTCCTCTTCAATAACTTCATCAGTAACATTGCAGATGGACTGTAGGGTAAGGTTTGTCTGTTTGCAGATGACACCAAGATCTGCAATAGAGTAGATGATCCAGATGGGGTGGACAGAATGAGAAGAGATCTGGATAAACTAGTAAAATGGTCGGAAGAGTGGCAACTGGGGTTTAATGCAAAGAAGTGGAAGATCATGCACATAGGGAAGAGAAACCCTGAGGCTACCTATAGGCTGGGAGGGGAGTTGCTGGCAGTCAAAAGGGAAGAAAGAGACTTGGGCATCATCATCACCGATGACCTGAAATCATCCAAGCAGACCACTAAAGCAGTAGGTAAGGCTAGGGGGATGTTAGGGTGTATTAGTAGGGGTATCACAGGTAGGAAGAGGGAGGTAATAATCCCATTTTACAAGACGCTGCTTAGGCCCCATCTGGAGTACTACATGCAGTACTGGCGGCCACACCTTCACAAGGACATTAACCAAATTGAGGCAGTCCAAAGAAGGCCAACCAAAATGGTGCAGGGACTACATCAGAAAACATATGAGAACAGATTAATGGAGCTCAATATGCATACCATAGAGCAAAGGAGGGAGAGAGGTGATATGATCGAAACATTCAAACACCTTAAGGACATTAACAATGTGAAAGAGTCTAACATGTTTCAAAATAAGAAAAATAGCAGGACAAGAGGACACAGCATGAGATTAGAGGGAGGCCAATTAAGGGGTAATGTGAGGAAGTTCTTTTTCACAGAAAGGGTGGTGGATGCATGGAACAGCCTACCTCAGGAAGTGATGGATATAAATACAGTGCAGGGTTTCAGACTGGCATGGGAAAGGCATAAGAGCAACACAGATGAGTATGAATAGATAGGCCATTGACAGAGCAAAGGCCGATGGCATTTATGAGGTAGAAAAGAAAAGGCATGCTGGATGGGCCTTATGGTCCTTATCTACCATCAACTTCTATGTTTCTATGTTTCTTCCTCACATGTAAGGAACTCCACCATCTTTCCTCTCTGACCTGTCCTTCTGGAACATGGTGTAGTCTAGAATGGCCACTTCTCTTCTGTAGTTGTCTGTGCACCATGATTCCAATGTGGCCACCAGATCCAAATCTGCCTCATAATGTTTACCTCAGTTCAGAAATTTTGTTTCCTAGGCTCCTTGTTTTGACTCACATGGCTCTCCATTCTCTTTGCGCTGTCTCCCTTAACCTGTCCCCATTCCTGCTTCTACAAACACAAAAGCAGCATGCTGAGTGGCAAACAGGATCTGTCAAAGAAAGGCTGTGTTTAAAGAGGAAAAAAACACATCAGCACACACAGACCTGCAAAATGAAACAAGCATTTTTCAATGCCAAATGTTCACTGCTGATATTGCTGTTGTACTGGATCTTTTTTTGTAAACTTTATTTAATTAGCAGAATAAAATACAGGATACAATGCATCAAAGGATACTGAATAAAATACAAGGTCAGATACATGTTTGGCAACTACTTAATCAGTTAAACATTATACAGGTACATATACATGTTAGGTAGGCCTGAGGTTATAACACATTACCACAGTTCATTGTAAATTACAGAAGAATGTGGGCTATACCTTAAATAATGGAACATACAGACTGTAGTCTAAATATATCCAGAGTAATGCCTAAGTGGAACGAGGGATTGAGAGAATGGCCAGCACAGTGTAAACATTCCCACTTAGGTGCCCAGGTATAAATCTGTAAGGTTCTATACCACGCTCTTACTATCAGAACAGGATGACCCAATGCTTGCCTATGGCTTCTCCAGGAGGGACTTTATTTCTAAATATTTCCAAGTTTGACCCCTGACTGTATACTGAATTTTTTCTAATCTTATGCAGTCAATAAGGGATCCCAACATCTCAATCACTGAGGGGGCTCTAGGAAGTCTCCAATGGGTTGCCAGTGCTTTGAGCCATATAACATTACCCAGTCTCCACAGGCTAAAACTGGGTTTATGAGTATCCTCTCCCCTCAGGGGTAGTCCCAGCAAAATTTCCACTGGATCCAGTCTAGATGAGGTTCCCAGGATAGAGGCCAATAGCCCACACATTCCCCTCCAAAACAGTTTCACATAATGGCAATCCCAAATCATGTGGAAAAAAGATCCCTCATTGATCTTGCACTTGGGGCAAAGAGGGAAAAAAACCCGAGTCTATCCCATGGGCCAGAAGGGGAGTGTGATATGTCATCAATCGGACATTATACTGAATGGCTCTCACTCTGTTATTTACCAAACATTTGGTAATGTTCTTCAAAATAGATAACCAGCCACCCCCTGTAACCCCCTCTGGGTACAGGTCAGCCTCCCATTTGGCTCTTATCCTCTCCAAGGATCAGGAAGGGATCCCATCATCAGACTGTAACTTCTTCTGAGAGGTCTAAAGGAGGTGTCATCTGACTGTCAGATAAATAATTCCTCAAGAGGTGAACAAACAAAGTTGTAACCTCCCTGGTCTTGACCATTTAAGCTAGAAATAATTTCTGCTAGTTTCACATAAAGAGGGTAGTGGGAGGCCTTAATGCTGTATTCTCTAAGCAGCTCATTAAAGGAAAGAACTGTACCCTCCCTCAACACATGGCACAGGAGATATAGGCCCTTGAAAAACCAGGAGTGCAGAATAGGTCTTTCCCAGTGGGTCAAACCCAAGTGGCCTCTCAATAGCTCTCGAAGGAAGCAGTCAGGGGAGACCCCACCTCCATACCCAATCAAATCAAGAGCTGCCCTCCAGGCCTTAGTGCAGGGGTTACTCAGATTATTATATGGGGTCATTCCCACAGTACTTGCCAAAGCAGTGTAGTACAAGGGAACACATGAGGAGCCCTCCAAGTCAACCCAGGCAGGCTGCTTATTCTTCTCCTTCAATAGGCCCTGCACATGGGCCAGCTGGAATGCCACATAGTATTGCTTACACTGGGTAAGCCTAGGCCTCCCTTTTCTGCAGGGCAACCATAAAATGTATGTTTTAATTCGGGGCTTTTATTGTGCTATAGAAGTTGTGTAATTGCACTCTAGGGCCTTGTATGTTTCTTGGGAATAACCAAGGGATTGTCTGGAAGAAGTATAAGAACTGAGTGATGATTGACATTTTATCACGTTAACCCTAACTATGAGGGTGAGTGGCAAAGCTCCATGCAAAGCAATCCTCTCTTACTTTTTAGTAATTACTTTCATGTTGATCTCAACCAGGGTGGAGAGCTTAGCTGGGATGGTGATGCCTAAATACTTTAATTGTTTAACAGGGGGAATGTGAGTTTGAGCTATGGTGATCGTGTAGGCCAGAACTCCAAGAGGCAACCACTCACTTTTCCCCCAGTTAATTTTATGACCAGAAAGGGGACTGTAGAGTTCAAAGATTCCTGACAAAGTGGGGAGAGATTCCCTAGGGGAATGAAGAAAAGGCAGGACATCATCAGCAAAAAGGGATATCACATGGTTTGTCCCCTTTCAGGTGAATCCCTTTATGCATTTGTGGGCTCTGATACTGTGGGTAAGAACTTCAATTGTTAAAACATACAAAAGAGGGGAGAGAGAGGGCAGCCTTGTCTTGTCCCCTGGGACAGGGCAAATAGGGTAGATAGGGTATTGTCAGTAAGAATTTGAGCTTTTGGGGTCTGATAGAGTGCACTTATCCATCTCAGCATGTGGGGCCCTATGCCATATTTCCTGAGCACTGCCACCATGAAGGGCCATTCGACCTGATTGAAGGCCTTTTCCATGTCTATTGCAAGGATCACCCCCTCCGAACCCTCTGGCCACTTATGCATAATGTTAATGGTTCATCTAATGTGTTTGGCCTGTCTCCCCTTTACAAACCCACTTTGGTTGGGGAGATTCAGCCTGGTAGAAGCCCTCCAGCCTGGAGGTCATAAATTTGGCCAGAATCTTATAGTCAGAATTAAGGAGTGATATGGGGCGGTATGATGAACACTTAGGGGTCTTTCAAGGCTTAGGGAGGACTGTAATGGTAGCTAGACATATTGACAGTGGTGGGACTCCCTCTTCCAGGGCCTTCACTTCCATCCCAAACATCAAGGGACCCACAAACTCTCACATCGCTTTGTAAAATTCCTCAGGGATCTCATCTGGATCTGGCGCCTTCCCCCTTTTTGCTGCCCACACGGCACCCCAAGATCCTCCATTGTTAAAGGGTAGTCCAGGGCGATTCTCTCCTGGGACCCTAAGGTCGGCGAAAAGATATGTTATTCAGGAAAACATCAGGATCTGCTCCTGAAGGGAATTCAGAAGTATAACGTTTAGAATAAAATGATTGGAAGGAGTCGTTGATCTTACCCTGATCATAAGTGACAGTGCCTCCACATTCTCCACCCCAATTATAGTCCGTCTGCCATTTCTTTTCCACAAATCCTGCCAGCCATTTTCCTGATTCATCACCTTGGAAATATGAATTAGATTTAGTAATGATTAAGTCCCTTTCTAATTTCTTAATAGAGAGTTGATTAAGCCTGTTCTTCAAGGACTTAAGTTCATCCACTCTCTCCACAGTCAGAGAGCTCATTGCCTCCCCTCTGACCTTTTGATTTGTCGTTCAAGTGCAGCCTCCTGTTCTAAATTAGATTTTCTTTTAAATGACGAATAAGAAATTGCCTCACCTCAAATGAAGGCCTTTAGGGTGTCTCAGACAATAGCACAGCTGGTGTCTTCAGGGGCATTAAGGGTCACAAACTCTGTCAGGTGCTTTTTTATTTGCTGTAGAAATTGTTTGTCTACCAGGAGAGATGGGTCCATGTGCCATTGCTGAGAGGATGAAGCTTCCTCTTACCCCTTAATCACAGTCTTGAGGGGGGCATGATCAAAGATTACCAGTGGACCATATTCGGCCTCTAATGCATTACCCAACATAACTGAGGAAAGAAAAATATAGTCCAATCTGGAGTATATATTATGGGCATGTGAGAAGAAAGAGGACTCTCTGGAAGTAGGTTGATAAAATCTTCATGCTTCATTTAAGGCCCTCCCCTCAACTAATCGGTGGAGATCCAAGAAGCTATGTGGCACTGGGCTTCGCCTTATGCCTGAGTGGTCAAGTTTGGGGTCCCAGTAGGAGTCGAGGTCACCACCTAATAGTATGTTATCATGGAAAGGAGCCAAAGTGGTTGCAAGGTGTGTGAAAAAATTGGGGAAATCAAAATTAGGACCATAAATGGATACTAAGGTCACAGTTTTACACGAATATCCATCACCACAATTACAAATCTTCCCTGTGGGTCTGACAAGGAGGATACAACCCTGTGAGGGAAATTTGGCCTAATCCAGATTGCCACTCCTCTTGCCTTAGAGGTGAATGGTGCTGCTACCAATGTTCCACCCCAAGATGATTTTAAACACTCTATCTCCTCCCCAGCCGAGTGAACTTCTTGTAAGAAAATTATGTCCCCTTTCATCTTTTTTACTTGGGACCAGACCCTCTTCCTCTCTACTACTGACCTTAGACAGTTATGTTCCATGAAACTAACATAACATTATCCATCAACACTAGTGTAAAATATTACCCTTGGGCTGCCTAGTACCTGAACATTATACAGTCAGCACTCAGATATCCTTTGCCTTCCATTCTCAGCTCAGGTGATGGACATCTGAGAGAGATGGTTAAGTGGAAACTGGAGGCTTTGGTCTGCAGTTTGATCTATGGCTGTTGTGGCTGCTTAGGTCTGTGGCTGCTTTGGTTTGTGACAGCTTTGCCTGCTTTGGTCTGTGGTTTTCTGTATAGTACTCTACTGGGAATGAAAAGGGTCAGTTATCTGAGAGTAAGCCTTGAGATCCACATAGGAGACAACAGGAAAGAAGGGCAACGGAAACGGATAATGCAAGGGATGGATAAACGAGTGTAAACAAAATGGGAAATAAAAAAATCATGCAGTCAAAGATGGATACATGAGAGAAACAGATAAATGAGATACGGATAAACAAGTACTGACTATATACACAGTATAGAACTTGGCAAAGGTTTTCCTTAACTAAACTTTAACTTTCCCCAACAGGATCCCCCACAATCTAAACAACTGTAATGTAAAATAAAACATAACAAAGACATTGTAAACTCTTTTAACTTCCCCACTCCCAACTTGTTCCTTCCTTCTTCAAAATAGGGCTGAACCAAATGATAGATATAATAGCACAGAACCTAACCTCCTCCCACCCTAAGACGCAAAGTGTTACCCATCCACTACTTTTTGTGGAGATGCACTTAATCCCTTTCAAAAATTTTAATAAAACAAATTAACATTTAGATTATGTACAAGGTTTACCCTTCTCCTACTTATAACAACATAGAAGGGCAGAGAGGCAAGGTAGGCCCATTACCTCCTCGAATCCCAACCTCTGATTCTTAATGACTGGGTCCTCATGTGCCTTTGGCAGGCTCCGTGAAGGAGGCCATCCACTGCTGAGGTATAGCAATAGGGCCCCCAGTGCACAAAATGGAGGTTACAGCACTATCATGGATTGCTCTTACCCAGTGCATATTTAAATTAGAGCCAACCATGCAGGCAGCTCCCAACCCAGTTTGGAGCGATCTCCTGTAACCCCCAAGTATAAACACAATAACTTTAACATTGACATAACTCTAACAAGTCAGCAAAAAAGGTCTTAAGAAATAATGAGTACAAAAATGACCACATTTTATAGACCCCACAATGGACAAAATTGTATTTCAAAGTGGTCCACTCCCGAGGCTAAGAAATAGAATAGACATAGCTTCCAATAGGACAGAGGGGTCAGCTGAATCATCCACCCTTCATAAACTACCCCTTTAACTAATTGCCTCAAAACAGGAATAAGTTTTAAATATTTAGAGGTCGTCCGCAGTGAATGGTGCCCTAAAGATTACCAGAGTAACATACTCCCACAGAGCAACCTCTTGAACATTCAGGAAGGGCAGGAGGACTCCACTGAGCTGTTACTTCCCTCCAGTGATAACTGCTGCATCAGGGCTTCATACCAAATAGAGGCCTTCCAGGGACTGGATGGAATTTACACCTCCTTCAAGCCAAAGTAGCAGGCTCCCTCTGACAGTTTACCCATCTCCCTGGCACACACTGCCTTTGAAATTGCAACTGGCGGGAGTAATCAGGAACAAGCTGACTCGCGTTGCTGGATCATAATGGCCCCTTCTTCCGCGCAGCATTCAAGACTTACTGCTGGTCCTGATAGCATAAAAATTTAATAATAATGTGCCTTGGTTTCTGGTCCTGAGAAGGTTTTGGGCCAGGAGATCAGTGTGCCTGCTGAATCTCAAGAGTTACATCTTGTGGGAGTTGCAGTGTAGATCTGAGCCATAAACTAATAAAACCCAGACAGTCTCTTCCTTCAAGGCCCTCAGGCAGGCCAATTATCCTAATGTTGCACTGGTGCTCACGATTTTCGTGATCGGCGATGTTTTGTTTCATTATTTTAATCTCTGTAAGGGCCCTTGCCAGATTGGAATTTGTGCACTGTAGTCTGTACTCTTGGTCTCCCATTCGGGTCTCCAGTTCCCCCAGCAGGACCTCATGCACTTCCATGGATTCTGTTGCTGAGTTAACTGGCTGTTGAAGGTGTTGGATTTAGGCCATAATGATATCAGAGCCCACTTCCATCCTGGTGCCCAAGTCATACTTAAGGTCCTTTATCAAGTGCTCTAGGTTTTGATACCCCTCAGGAATACTAGTGCAGGGTTCAGCAGGAATGGGCATTGGCTGCTGTTGTCTCAAGGATGACTGATTGCTTCCTGGGATGTATCGGGTGCCAGGAGGCTACTTGCAAGCTGGATCTCAGTTGATCTCCAACCGTTGCTCTGTCCGGCTGTTTGAAGGGGAGTTTAGTTTGTTTCTTCCCGAGTTTCGATGCTGTGGGCATCTGTGTGCTCTTTGCCAACCTGATTAATAAAAAACAACTCAATTAGAAAGGCAATGGAGGAGGATTGCAAGGGATTACTACGGAGCCCCTCTCTCAAGCTGACATCTGCTCCTGCGCTAGGCCCCCCCCCCCCATTGTACTGGGTCTTGCTTGTACACATTTTTACTGTATATAGAGCAGATGAGATGCAATGTGTCATTTTCAGTGGTATCCTGCTTTAACACATTGTTAGGTTGTAATTACCAAGGATAGGGCAGCTGAGAGGCAATACAGTATCTGTTTTTAAACTGGTTCCTACATTTTGACCACAAATGTCCAACAGTCTTAATATGACCTGTTTAGATTTTTTTTTAAATCCCATCCAAAAGGGGATTTTGTTGTGCAACTCTGGAAACAAGTTTTGGAGGGTATTTGAAAAATTTCACCTGCCGTGCTCAGGAGGCGAGGTAACACAGGGGATATGTTGAACATTAAGGGCCAAAATCTGCAAAAAACTAAGTTATGAATAAATACTGGAACACTCTTTATCCTCATAACCTAGTTGGTTTTTTATATCTTTAGCCCATATTTTCAACATAATCTTTTTTTTACCACTCCTTCTGAGCATGGCAGGAGTCATTTATAAAACAACAGATGAAATGTCATTTTGCACTACAAGTGTTAAAACACATTTTGGGTAGGGTTTGAGGAATAAAAGTTGTCACATTCATGAGGTGGTGTAAAAAAATGGCTATATTGAAATCTTGGGGTCAAAATATTGACAATTACCATAGTTATGAGCATGCATAGAAAAACTGCAACATAGACTTATAATTTTTTTGTTTTCTCATATTTTACCCCACATTTTCATCACAGACATCTTATGATCCAGCATAGCCTTTTTATGTGCCCACCTAACGAACAAGGGTGGAGAAAATGTGCAAATCCTTCCAAAAAGGTGATTTTGTACCACAAATGCAAAAACACATTATAAGCCAGGATTTGAAAAATGACAGCTGTTGCATTCATGAGGTGCTATGAAGAAATCCCTATGTTGAAAAGCTGGGGTCAAAATACTGAAAATTACCAATGGTACGAGCCTGCATTCATAATGTCAATGTAGGCTTATCATTTTATATACACACACATATATGTGTATATATAAATATATATATATATATATATATATATATATCTCCCACATTTTCAACATAGCCTTCTCATCACCCCGTCTCATGAACAAGGGTAGGAAAAATGTTCAACTCCGTCCCAAAAGTGGATTTTGTGCAGTGACCACAAAAATCTTTTTTTGTGACAGATTTGCCTAATTTCACTGCCATGTTGAAATTTGGCACCAAAATATTCAAAAATGACAAAGCTATGCTAGTAAGTTCAAAGCCACATTGAAATACATTGAACCGGATTGCTGATTTCCTCAGTTTGCGGCCTGGCATTGAAGAGTGAAGACATGTCTGCAGTAGAGAGGGTTATGGTATCAAATCCCCCTGGTAGGTACAGTAATCAGGGCTTGGGGATCAAATCAAATCAAATCTAAATCTTTATTTGACCAGGTGGATGTCGTTGAGCAATGCTCATTTGCAAGATGGACCTGGGATGGGGGTGCTGAGTGAAAGGGTCAGATGAGGTTACAGTAATGGCAATGGCATCAGCAGACATTTACTTAGGATGGTGGGAGAATCTTTATATTTTTGATGATGCAGATAATAGATTTTTGGGACAAGTGGTGCATTGGCACTAGCACTTTAAAGAATTATTGATAATTTGTAGTGGATCCAGGGAGTCAGACAACATTTCTATAAATGAGCTTAACAGCAAGAATCTGAGTTTGTCCTTTACAGCTGAAATTCATGATTCTGAAATGGAATTTTTGGATCTTAAACTACAGCTGAAAGTTGTAAAAGAGATGAAGACACCTAGATATCATAAACATATGGCTGGCAACACTCTTGCATGTTACACGTGCGCATTCACCACCTTGTGTCTTCTATCCCTTGTGGTCAGTTTCTACTGCTTCAAAGTAATTGTTCTTGTGATGAGATTTTGTACAACAATCTGTTGATATGTACAGTACAGCTGATTCAAAGAAAAGGTATATATGGTCAAAATCTTGATGAAGCTCTTAGAAGGTCCAGTTCTATGCAAGGGACATTCTTTTGGTGCCAAAGAGTACAGGCACAACAAGTGAGGGTCATTTCACATGTATATTAGTATTTAAGCCTTTGGCTCCAAAAATAAGAAATAACATTGTTATCAACTGGCCATTGTTACAGCATATTAATATGACAGACCTGTTTGATGAATTGCCAAGGGTGCCATACAGCAGGGCATAAAATGTAAGGGATTTAATTGCACACAGTCATCTGATTCCCACAAGCAATATTCTTCCAACTTGGATTCCCCCACACACACAGAGGGTTCATATTTGTGGAAATTGTAAAGCATGTAATCATCTTATGAGTGGAAAACATTTGATAATTTTTGAACTGAATATTCAACTCAATATCAGGGATTTTATGTCATGTTACACCACTTTTGTAATATATGTGTTAATATGCTCTTGCCCTAAAATATATGTAGGGTATACACTCTGACAGGTAAGAGAAAAGAATTGGCAAATGTTTGTGGGACATCAGACATGGGAATTTGACTTCAGTTGGTAAACATTTTTTGGAACGGCTTGATCAAAATGGAATTCTGGATAAATTCAGCATTACAGAATGAATGCCATAGACAAGGGAAAAAGGGAGACAGGGAAGAACATAACTTGGATGACTCTGGAATGGTGAAAGAAAAAGAGGGCAAGGGAATTACAGTGAGAACCAAATGATGACAAAAGTATTAGCTCCAACCGGAGGTGCTAGGACCTTGGAGCTGGTTATTTAAGTAAGGGGGTGTAGGGGGCAATGCCCCAAAATGGGGGTTGCAGGAGGCAACGCCCCCAGCAAAAAAAGAAAAGTCAACTGCATCCTCACTCTAATTTCTTCATGATTACAGACTCACTGTTCTGGAGTCGCTTGTTGTGATATAAAACTGGGAGACAGAACACAGTCACTTCTCCAGAAAGAATCTAGATGGATTTTTAATTTAAGGGCCCTACACCCAGTAGGGTTAAATTATGAAACTGATTATACTGCTTTTCTGTAAATTAAAGATTAGAGTTTATGCAAAACAGCTTGGGCACTTACCACCACATTAAGTTGCTGACACCGTGCTGATGTTACAGAAAAATTATTTATTTACATGTTAAAACATGGCTAAAACATCCGCCTGACATGTTCCAGGTCATCTACTTGACCCTTTCTCAAGGCGGGGTGAGAAGGGTCAAGCAGACTTGACCTGAAACGTCGGGCGGAATGTTCGCCGTATTTCTTTGTCTGGCGGGTACTACATAGCTTATCAACCGATAATCATGCTCTTAATGATGTGCAATATTTTACACATAACGATTCATCTGCTTGAGGAAACTTCACGGCCTTGTACACTCCTGCTTTTCTGTTCTGGTACAATAAATGTTTGTATACAAATTTTTAATGCTATGACAGTTCTTGAGTATATTAAATATATGTAGCCCCTCTCCAGCACCGTCCTGGAGAGGGCCAGTCTCTAACTGCTGGCTGGGAAGGATGCAGGACATGGGGCCTGGGTTCCTAATGATGACCTACAGGGACCATTCCCAAAACTGAAATAAAATTGCAGTACCTCCACAGAGTATATCTTAAGTGAGTCAGATTACCTGCAGTACAGCACCTTGGGATGCTGTATCAACCCATCTCCCCAACAGTTACCTCACGCATGGACTTACCAAGTTCAAACCTCCGCACATTCAGGTAAAACATTTACCTTTTTCCATTTCATCCAATAAACAGGATCACTAAAATTAGGCTTTGGATTCATCTCTGCTGCAAAACAATGACTTCATGATTTATTTACAGGGGGAGGGTTTAGGAATGAGGGTAAGTGGAACAGAGTTCAAGTAAGGATTTAAATTTGCATTTCCGAAATCACATTTCCCTTTTCCAATTCCAATACCATATTTCAATCAGTGCAGCCATCATCTCTGCCTAACTAGCTAACTGCTGCAGGTTCTCAAACCCAGACCCACAAGTCCCAGTCCATTCAAAGCCCACAGTCCTTCACTTGGTATCCAGATTCTAGATGCAGGCCTGAGGTGCAGCTGGTAGCCAGCGTTGGTGCGCTTACTTGAATTAACAACTTCTTTCATTTCTCTCTCTTTGGCTGTACCTCCAGCCCTAGTGTGCTTGCTTAACTATTTACAGTCCCCAGGTGCAGGGCAATTCCTACGTTTTACTCATGGTTCTGCAGAATCTGTCATCGGATGGCACAGTTCACTGGAGTCCTGGGGATGCATTGCAACACAGCAGAACCGGGCACAAAGCTTTAACAGGGGCACAGAGGCTGCAGCTTGCTCTTCCTTCATCTTGCTTGCAGATCTTGCAGCTTGTCCCCTTTAGCCCATTACAGGCCCCATTGCAGGGCACATGCGCAAGGCCTACCAGCTACAGGGGACCCAGACCAGGGAGTGGACCCATGGCCCGGCTCCCTCCGGTCACAGCGCCTTAGCACTCAGGTACAAGACCCATGATTCCCTGCAGCAACAGACCCCACTTGATGGCGGTTAGCAAGTTCCCAGCTAGACCTGGATGTGCAGCAGAAACAATCAGCACGTTCTCTTCTGCTTCTGTTTCTTTCTCTTATCTCTCTGCCGTGGTGTGTAGCCACAGCCATCTGCTTCTCTCTTTTCATTGGTGTATACTCAGAAGCAGACAACAGGCATCCGACTCAGAAGGCACCTGTTCATCAATCTGCTTTCACAGTCTGTTAACCTGAACACAGCCACATTCTCGCTCTGGCTCACACATCATCATCTGCGTACACAGTCCCTTTTCTCACTGCGCAGGTACTGGATTCAAGAGGCTTAATCTTCCTTTTCCTTTTCTCAGCACATTTATATTCTGTTGCTCCTTATCCTCTGTACTTCATCTTTTTCCAGGCTTAGACACAACATTCATTCTTTTTCCAGGCTCAGAACACAACCTTCGTCTCTTCCCAGGCTTAGACACAACCATTGTCCTTTTATTTAGGCTTAGGACACAACCTCTCTCTTGCAATCTGCAGCTTTCCCTTTTCCATTTGAGCAGGTGCTTTTCTCAACGCTGTGGTGCAACTTCAGAACAACACAACACTTTCAGAAATCCTGCAGCTTTCCCTTTTTCTCTCTGACAAGCTGCTTCTTCCTTTTCCCAATGGGGCAGGCACTCCCTGCGCTGGGGGACAAACTGCTTGCAGCCTCCAGGCAGGCTCATTTCGCAGCCCCAGTCTCTTCAGGGGCAGGAGCCTGACTCCTCTGGAGGAGCTTCCACTGAACTGACTCCAAGCCCAACTGTTCCTGCTTTATTGGGAGCCATTTCCTTGCTCCCCACTAGCTGGTGCCACTGTCCTTAGGCAAAAATTAATATGGATGAGGCTCCCTCGATGCCTCATTGGTGCAGAAAAAATGCCTTAACATTCCCCAGTATTTTCCATCAAAAGTCCTTTCAATCAGTCCCAGAGTCCCTTCGAAGAATCCTGGCTTCATGGTTGGCTGGCTAATATCACATGGCTGCAAAACATGCTGGCCATTGTAAATAGTGTCCACATTTTAGTCCCAATGTTTCAAGAGTCCATGCAGCCAAACTGTAATCATCTATTTATTTCAGAAACAGCTGTAGCCACCCGTGCCCTGTAGTGACTGCATTATTTAACTTGTTAGCTCATCTGTCTCCCAGTCACTGGTGCCATTCTCTAATGTCCCCAAGCAGCACACACATATTGCCCCACAGCATTTTTAGCTGTGTCCCAACTTTAAGCATTGGCTGCAGTCTGTGGAATCGTTTTTATCTATTTACTCCCCAGACTGACAGCCTCTTTCCTTCCATTGCACACCATGGGTGGGATATTCAGAAATGCGCCTGGCAGGGGCGCAAGCAGGGCTCAGCACAACTGGGATGTGCAGGGCATGGACTGGGTGATATTCAACGGAGCTGTGCCATGGCTGAGCACTATTGAATATTGCAACCTGGCCTCCCACACTGCACAAGGCACAGTGGCACTGCGCCACCACGAGTGGAAAGAGTGGAGCAGGGCATGCCCCAAGCAAGTGCCATGAAATTCAGTGGTGGATATGCAAATGGGGCCATAATGCATGCAAGGTGTAACTGGGGCCATTAGCATGTCATTATGGCCCCATTTGCATGCAGGTGCACTGATCCCCTGTGACTTGCACCTGGCGCCCTGCCAGGCTGCAGCCATCAGGGACCGACGCCCCCTGCACATCGCGGCAAAGTGCCCCAATGCCCGATCACGGGCATAAGTATATTTAAAATCACCTAACTCAATCCCTGGTGGTCCAGTGGACTGCTTGCAGCCCGATCGCGAGCATAAGTATATTTAAATCACATTACATTATCCCTGGTGGTCGAGGTATCCCTACCCACCCACCCAATGAGCCCGCCACCTCGCATCCCCAGGCCCAGGTGGTTTTGCGGTGGGGAGCTTCCGCCTGCCGCTGACCAGGGAGAGTGGGGTGGCGGGGCTCATTGGGCGGGTGGGGAGGGGTACCACTGACCACCAGGGATAAGGTAAACTGTTTTAAATATACTTATGCCCATGATCGGGTTGCAAGCGTCCACTGGACCACCAGGGATTGAGTTGGGTGATTTTAAATATACTTATGCCCACGATCCGGCTGCAAGCAGTCCACTGGACAACCAGGGATTGAGTTAGGTGATTTTAAATATACTTACGCCCGCAATCCAGCTGCAAACGGTCCACTGGACCACCAGGGAGTTTGGATGTGTTTGTAAATATACACATGCCCGTGATCGGGCGTGGGGGGGCACGATGCTTACAGACCCTTGCCCCAGAGCTCGGGTGGCCACCCACAGCTGGTGGCTGCCGTGTTGCACCCCACAATACGGCAGCTCACCTGTGGGTGGCCAGCCCCTGCTCCTTTTTCCTTTGGGCTCAACTTTGAGCACCAGTGTGCGGCGCAAGTAGGGGTTGCACCAGCATATGCGTGGCACATCCCGGGCTGAATATTGGGATGTGCAGAATATGCATGGGCACGCCCTCCCCCGCACTTGCGCTGCATACATTACTGGTGTGCCTGGGTGCATCAGGATCTGCACGGCGCAACATCCCCTTTTGAATATCGCGCTTGGGTGCATCAGTGGGTTGCGCATAGTGCAACACTGTTGCGCCATGCGCAACCCCTTTGAACCCCATTGAATATCCCACCCCATATCTTTATTTAAACATTTATTTTGTTCCCTGTCCTAGCGCTACTTTATGCCCTCAGTGCTAGACAGGCTCCAGCACCTTCAAAATACGCCCTCCTTTATATTCCTGAGATGACATTTGCATTTCTGAGCCGCGATTGCTTTTCGCAATAACTCCTTTTCCTGCTTTTCTGCCGCCTCTCCGGTCCTGCTTGCATTTCCGGTCCTTCTCTTATTTACCAATGGGACTGGGACCATTGAAGAGGCACAATGAAAGTCCACTGAAATGGCCATACAAAATTGCACTTCTGCTCATGAGCGGATCTCGCCGGCACTGCTGTGCCATTCCTAAAGAAGGCGGCTCCACGAACCAGCCCCTCAGGCCCCACTATCTCTCTCTCTCTCTCTCTCTCTGAAACCATGTGGAGGCTAGCAGGAGAGGATCAGAAACAATGGGAAAAGCAAGGAGACCATGACCCAGGACAAAAAAAGAATGGGGATGGAATCAAAACCCCTTGGGAAACTGAGCCTTTTTCAGGGGCTCTGGGTAAGTCCCAACAGTGGGGTAACCTCCCCTCCTTAAATGCTTAGCATCCACACCAAGCCAAGTTTACTTTCAAGTCATCTCTGTAACCCAATCCATTAACAGTAATTTCAAACCTATGAAGTCCTACTCTATAATAGGGTTACCTAATCTATACATCAATCTCAAACATTTTTCATTTTCCACAATCATCATCTATTTCAACAGTTTACACCTTACCCCATAAACTCAGAGCTTTAGATGGCATAATCCCACCCCAGGGATCCTTGGCACCATTAACATCCAAGTGGCACTTTTGAGGCAACTTCCACCTTCAAGCACAAGGGCATCCCCACCTACATTTTCCATTGTCCAGCAAATGAAAGTAAGCTAAGCCTGTTTTGTGCCAAAATCACTTCTCCAATACCTTTCATAACCTCTTGACCGTTTCCCGCTACTTGCAAGGATCCTTAGATTTTAGTGAGCTGGGGGGTCCATGCAGGAGTGATTGGCACAGGAGATCCCAGGGCTGCCTCCATGATGTAGCCCTCTCCAGCACCATCCTGGAAAGGCCACTGCTAACACTGCCTAGGATACAGAACGGCCTGGGTTCCTACATATGACCTCGGTGGTCCTTTACCAAAACCTGAAATAAAATGGCAGTGCCTCCACCCAGCATACATTTTAAGTGGGTCTGATTACCTGCAGTACAACACCCTGGGATGTTGTAACAACCCACCTCCCCAACAGTTACCCCAGGCACGGACTTACCAAGTTGAACCTCACAACATTCAGTTAAAACATTTACCTTTTTCCATTTCATCCAATCAACAGGCTCACTAAATTGAGGCTCAGGATTCATGTCTGCTGCAAAACAGTAACTTCATGATTTATTTACAGGGAGAGGGTTTAGGAATGAGGGTAAGTGGAATAGAGTTCAAGTAAGCATTTCAATTTGTTTTTCCCAAATCACATTTCCCTTTTTCATTTCCAATCCCATATTTCAGTCAATGCACTCATCATTTCCGCCTAACTAGCTAACTGCTGCAGGTGCCCAAACCCAGGCCCACAAGTCCAAGTCTACTCGGAGCCCACAGTCCTTCACTGGGTACCCAGATTCTAGATGCAGTCCCGAGGTGCAGCTGGTAGCTGGCATTGGCGCGCTTACTTGAATTAGCAACTTTTTATATTTCTCTCTCTTTGGCTCTACCTCCAGCACTAGTGTGCTTGCTTAACTATTTACAGTCCCCAAGTGCAGGGCAATTCCTGCTTTTTACTCACACATCTGCGGAATCAGTGATCGGATGGCACAATTCACTGAAGTCCTGGGATGGATGGCAACACAGCAGAACCAGGCACAAAGCTTGCATAAAGGCCAAAGGTTGCAGCTTGCTCTTCCTTCATCTTGCTTGCAGATCTTGCAGCTTCTCCCTTTGTCCCATTATATGCCCATTGCACGGCATCGCGCGTGCGGCCTGACAGCTACAGGGGACCTCAAGGATTGGGTACTGGCCCCACGGGCCTCGCCCTCTGATCAGAGCACCCTAGCACTCTGGTACAAGACCCGTGATATCTTGCAGCAGCAGACCACACTTGATGGGGGTTAGCAAGTTCCCAAACTGGCCCTGGGTGTCCAGCAGAAACAATTAGCATATTCTCTTCTACTTCTCTTTCTTTTTCCTATCTCTCTGCCATGGTGTGTAGCCACAACAATCTGTTTCTCTATTTTCCTTGCTGTATACTGAAGAACAGACAACAGGCATCCGACTCAGAAAGGCACCAGTCCATCCTTCTGCTTTCATAGTTTCTTAACATGAAAACAACACATTCTCACTCTGGTTCACACATCATCACCTGCAACACAGTCCTTTTCTCACCGTGCAGGTACTGGATTGAAGAGGCTTACTATTCCTTTTCTGTTACTCACAACATTTATATTCTCTTGATCCTCATCCTCTGACTCCATCTTTTTCCAGGCTTAGATACAACCTTTATACTTTTTCCAGGCTCAGAACGCAACCTTGGTCTTTTCCCAGGCTTAGACACAACCTTTGTCCTTTTATTCAGGTTCAGGACGCAACCTCTCTCTTGCAATCTGCAGCTTTCCTTTTTCCATTTGAGCTGCACTTATTTCACCACTGTGGTGCAATTTCAGAACAACACAGAACTTTCAGCAATCCTGTAGCTTTCCCTTTTTCTGTCTGACAAGCTGCTTCTTTGTTTTCCCTATGGAGCAGGCCTAACTGCCCAAGGGGACAAATTGCTGGCATCCACCAGGCAGGCCCATCTTACAGCCACAATCTCTCCAGGGGCAGGAGCCCCCCCTCCCTCTAGAGGAGATCCCACTGAATTGACTCCAAGCCCAACTGTCCCTGCTTTATTAGGTGCCCTTCTCTCTCCCCATTAGTGGAGCCACTGTCCTTAGGCAACATTAATATGTGGAGGCTCCTCGATGTCTCATTGAGCAGAAAAGGTGCCTAAACAATCCCGATTTTCTCCCAAAGTCCTTTCAATCAGTCCCTCCCTTTCAATAATCCTGGCTTTGTGGTTGGCTGACTGGTGTCACATGGCTGCAAAACATGGTGACATTCCCTCTGGAAGATTGCTCGAGTTGTACCAGTCTACAAAAAGGGGGACACCACTAACCTGGATAACTACCGCCCTATTGCCATCCTCTCCACCCTCTCTAAAATACTGGAGAAAATTGTTGCTACCCAGGTCTCGGATTACCTGTACTCCTTCAAAATCCTCACCCCTGACCAACATGGTTTCCGACGGGCACAGCATATCCACTGCTTCCTATACAGCTTACTTAATAATGTCAGACTAAGCAGTGGACAAAGGCTCTCTCTCTCACTGAGGCTACTTTTGTTGGTCTTACAAAAGCATTTGATTTTGTTGACCACCCGCTGCTCCTATCAAAGTCATCATCCCTAGGCTTCTCACCCTCTGTCACCACCCGTATCCAAAATTATCTTTTGAAGCATCAACAATTTGTTCAGATAGGAGATGCTTAGTCCCCTCTTGCTCCTACTTGGATCGGAGTGCCCCAGGGTTCGATTCTTGTTCCTCTCCTGTTTACAGTCTTCATAAACGACATCCCACCACTCACTGGTGCTTGCTCAGGTCTGCTATATGCCAACAATTTTGTTCTTTACTCATCCTCCTCAAACCTCTCAGATATCAACCTGAATCTCAATAGTAACTTCAATACCTTTCAGAGCTTGCTATTGCAAAACAAGCTTGTCTTAAATAAAAATAAAACTGTGACTATGCTCTTCAGTTCGGGTTCAAAAATTCGGTCCTGCACCCAGCCATTGAGATTCAGAGCACTTGATGGCTGTCCCCTTAACACAGTTACCTCTTTTAAGTACCTAGGAGTAACCCTTAATCCCACCTTGGATTTTGACCTGCACCTAGCCTTAGTCATTAAATCCATCAATATTCAACTTGGGCTGGCATATAAGGTGAGACATAGTCTAACATCCACGCCAAGGATGGCCATTCCACAGGGATCCTGAGACCCAAATTGGCTGATGGGTTAATAGCCTTTCTGGCAACCACACTGAGGGCTCCTCCAAAGTGGGATGTCAGCTACAACAGCATTTGGCCGTTTTGCTCTGTCTTTACCCAACCTTACTCACAGATGCACACTATACTCCAGTCTGGGGTGGCTTACCCCCTCAGCCTTCTGTTAGTTTACTTCCTACTATTTTATAAAGAATATAATCTCCTCCCAAATATCTGACAAATTGGCTCTACTGCTCAAACCTGTGACCTCTACCTACCCAATGAGATCAGCTGACAAATCCCTTCTTGTCCAAATGAGATGTAAAACCAAAATGGGGTAGAATGCTTTCTCTAGCTGGGCCCTAAACTATGGAACTCCTTCCACTGGTCTAAGAATCTCCCTTCTCCACACAGCTCGTATGGCTCTTCTAAGTTCTGAACCCTGCTCCTGTTCTCTATCTACCCATTCATGTACTGGTTCCTCCTAGTTGCCTACCGGCTCCAACTTCTACTACTCTCAAATCTGCCTGGAATTCTTGCTGTTTCCTCTCTTCTAGCACTTACTCACTAGTTGTACGACTTATGACTGTTAGTTATTTGCACTTATATTTCTGTTTTGTTACTACATGTAGATTTCTGCAAATGTACTGTCATTGCTGAAAATTTTGTGTAAGTGTACTACTGTATGTCTGACTTCTACTTGTTCAAATGATGTTTTCTTGTATCTACTATTGTCTACGTACCTTATGTTGTAATCTCCTGGGTCGTACCTGAAAATAGGCAGCTGTGCTTTCTAGTGTACACGCCCAGTTAACAAAAACTAAATAAATAAATAAATAGTGTCCACATTTTAACAGCGTCCCATGATTTCAAGTATCCCTGCAGCCAAACTGTAATCATCTATTTATTTCCTTACACAGCTGTAGCCACCCCTGTGCCCTGTAAAGTAACTGCATTTCTTAAATTGTTAGCTCATCCCTCTGCCAGTCACTGCTGCCATTCTCCAATGTCCCCAGGCAGCACACCTGTAGAAGCCACTGTGGTTTAACTGTGTCCCAACTTTAGCACTGGCTGCAGTCTCGGAATCCTTTTATCTATTTACCACCACCCCCCCACAGACTGCAAGACTCTTTCTTTCCTTGCACACATATCTTTATTTAAGCATTTATATATTCCCTGTCCTAGTGCTACCTTTATGCCCTCAGCACTACACAAGCTCCCAGTTCTTCAAAATATGCTACCTCATTAATATTCCTGAGGCAGCATTTTCATTCCTGAGTGCAATTTGCACTCACAATAAATCCTTTTCCTGCTTTCCTGCTACCTCTCTGGTCCTGCTTGTGTCTCTGGTTCCTCTCTTATTTCTCAATGGTACTGGGACCACCAGAGAGGCATACTGAAAGGCCTCTGAAACGACTGTACAAAAATGCACTTCTGCACATGCATGGAGCTCACCGGCACCTCTGTGCCATTCCTAAAGCTGCTGGATCCATGAACTAACTCCTCCAGCCCTGCTCCATCTCTGAAACCATGCGGGGCCAGCAGGAGGAGCAGGAACACGGGAAAAGGCAGGTGACCAAGACCCAGGGCAAAGAGAATGGGGGTGGAACCAAACCCCTGGAGAAACCAAGTTTTTCAGGGGCTCACAGGTAAGCCTCAACAGGGTGGTTACATATTTTTTAAATTAATCTATTTTGTATTGATATATAGGGGTTCTGTTTTCTAGGTGGAGGTCAGCACTTTAACAGCAATAGGACACAGTATTTGTGAATGAATGTTTGCTCCCAGTCAAACATGTTTGATTTAAGTAAATTTTCAATCATATATATGTCCTTTATATGCTGAAATGTGTATGTAGTGCCCCTCAATATGAAGACAGAGTACCTCAAAGTGCTGGGGTCAAGGCAGTCACTCCAGCCTATGGATGTGATCTATTAAAGTGTTTCATTAATTTTGCAGTTCTGTATGTGATGAACATTTTTTTCACCTTCCAGCTTCCCCTGGCCTCTTCTGTTTCCCCTGTCCTACCATCTACTTTTTACATTCACTTGTGTGCATGTGCAAGGAACGTCTTGCAACAGTATGACTTTCAGAGGTGCATGACCCTCCTCCCCCAATGCAGTGCTCAGAGTAGCAGGTACAACCCTACGGGACCAATACATGACAAGCTGTGTATGACAGCAGTTCAGCTGTGTTAGTCTTCACTTCTAAAAAAAGCAGTGGTAGCGTGTAAGCAATTAGCATGCTGAGGTCAGCCAAACTGCTGTCATGCACAGCTCGGCATCAAATCCCTCCTGGTTCCTCCTTCTGCTAATGTCTACCCCTCCTCCTTACTGTTATCCCAGCCCCCACCTTGTGTGCTGAGGGGTGCCCAATCCTCAGCTCATGCACCCCAGCACACTGTGTGGCTGATGAGGTACCCAAACCCCCATCTGCTGCAGACCCCCAAAAAAACAGTTGCAGCACTCTGAGGCCACCCCAGCGTGCTCATGCTCCCCACACCCCACACACATGCTATATGGCCAGTGGTGCCCAATCCTGGCTCCGGTCCCCCCAACAAACATGTAAGTGGCATGCTGGCAGCCCACCCCACATACCAACAGCCTCTGTTTTTCCCCATAATTCCTGTGAAACAAGAAAACAGTATCTCGATGGGTCCTTGGCCCCTCACCAATCCGCGCCCACCTTTGTGCACCAACTCCCACACCTCCCCACCCCCCACCCAATACACCTCCAGAGCCCAGCTTGACAATCTTTGGTGGACTGGGAACATGTCTGAACTCTTCAAATCCGATCGCGAACTGAGGAAATGCCGGTAAGCTGTATAATGGCATAAATAGGGTTTTTCCAACTTAGGTGGATATCTCTGCCATTTATTTGACTTTTGGCACCAAATTTTCAACGTGGTGTTCTTGACTCCCCTTCTCATGAATTCAGTCACTGTCATGGCATTATTCAGCCCCAAGAGGTGATTTTGCGGTCACTGCGTGGAATCACCTTTTGGGACTGATTAACAAAATGACAGTGTCGAAGTGTTCATTAGGGACTCTCAAAAAGCCTATGTTGCAAATTTGGCGAAAAAATTCCAAAAAATGACTGTTTTATGAGCATGCATTGCGCAGTTTCCATGCACACTTGTTAGTCCGCGAATCTGTAATATTTTCACTCCAGATTTTCAATATTGCCATTTTCCCACATCTCTTTATGACCAGTACAGCTGTCATTTTTCACATCCTGGCCAAAATGTGTTTTGCACTTCCAGCGTACAATAGCACAGCATAGGCATATTTTCACAGCTCCTTATGAACAGTGCAGCTGTCATTTTTCACATTCTGGCCAAAATGTGTTTTCATGCTTCTGGCGCAAAATAGCATGGTCACTGTTGGAAATCAGTGTTAGCTATAGAGTAAGACAATCACAGTGACACTGTTCATGAGCAGAGGTCCTAAACTGCCTATGTTAAAAAATATGGTGGCATAAGTCCATAAAATGGCTGTATGTTATGAGCGTGCATTATTTCTACACACACTCGTAAGTTCATGAATTTATAACATTTCACTCAGATTTTCAACATTGCCATTTCCCACATCTCCTTATGATAAGTACAGCTGTCATTTTTCACATCCTGGCTGAAATGTGTTTTCGCACTTCCGGCGTACAATAGCACGGCAGCTGTGGAAAATCATGATCGGTACTGAGTAAGAGAATCACAGTGACACTGCTCATGAGCAGACGTCCTAAAATGCCTATGTTGAAAATTCGGTGCAAAAATTCAAAAAAATTACTGTTTTATGAGCGTGCATTGCGCATTTTCCACACACACTCTTAGCTTCACGAATCTGTCATATTTTCACTCCAGATTTTCAATATTTGCATTTTCCCACACCTCCTTATGAACAGTACAGCTGTCATTTTTCACATCCTAGCTGAAATGTGTTTTCACACTTACAGAGCAGAATAGTGCGGTCACTGTGAGAAATCAGTGTTCGGTACACAGTAAGAAAATCATAGTGACAGTGTTCGTGACCAGAGGTGACAAAATGCCTATGTTTGGTGAAATAATTCCATGAATACTGTTACAGTGCAGGATTTTGGTTCTACAGGCTCAAACCATGAGCATGCCCAGGGCGATAGGGTTCCGAAGACAGACACTTAAGAAGTATGAGGGTGAAATGTTGATCAGATGCAAGGACTTGCAGAGAAGGTACTCTGTTGGGATATGGATGCTAAAGGGACATGGATACAACTTGGGGGCTGCATAATGCCAAACACCCAATGCAAATACAGCGAATATTTGGCATTGACAAACGCTTGTTTATTTTCTCCCTGCTTTCCCTCCTTCCTCTGTGTCCTAACTTTAGTTCCTTCCCCTTGCATGTCTACCTTGCCTTTCTCATTGTCCTTGTTTCCCTTCACCACTGAGGAATTTCTTCACCAAGGGTTATCCTTCCTTGTTACTTAAGTCTCTGGGGGGCAATCTCTGCCAGTCTTTCTGCTTCCTTCTTTGGCTGGTTTACATGCCCATTTAAGTAGCATTTAAACCTTCCACCCAGGACAGCACTTCCAATCCTGGATGGATGGAGGCTGTCTCCCTTGTACAGATCTCTATCGCCCCAGGTGGGACCACAGTCCCTGAAGTGGGCAAAGCCCTCCTCCCTGAACAATGCCTTCAACCACTTGTTGAAGGACCTGCCTGAACTTCTCCTGCCTCCTCACAACCATACATAAGTAGCACTGATGGGACAGATTGACACACTGTTGAAACAGTCCAGGAAAGCCAGCCACACCCAGGTCCTTTCTAATGCTCTCAATCACCCAGATCCTGTGGAAAAGCTTTTGACATTCTGAGCATGCCTTCACTAAACAGCACAAGAATGATCTGCCCATGGAAATTACACTACATGCAAAGTTGAGGTGGCCCAACAATAGCTGAAGTTTGCACATTGCAATCTTGTATGCCTTTGTCACTCTGGCTAACAATTTCCTCAGACCCACCACCGTATCATGTGGTATGTGACACTCATTGGCTACTGTGTCGGTCTCAATATCTAGGAATGATAGCTTGGTTTAGGTCCTTCAGTTTTATCCTGTGTTAGGAACACCCCCAAATCAGCCCACATTGCCTGGAAGGACCCCAGTAAGTACCCACAGTCTCTGGATCTGGGTCTTCCCACACATGGGAAGTCATCCATGTAGTGTACTACCTCCGTATGGCCCACCTTGCACGTGGTTGCCCAGTGCAGAAACATAAGACACTGCCATTTGACATGGATTAATTTAGTCTTTGACTGAGTTCCCCTCCAGGGTATGACAAATAATTAACTTACCCAGCACCTTCCTGGAGACTTCTCTAAAAGCTAACACCCTGGAGTGCAGTCATGGAGGTGCAGTGAGCAGCCCACGAATCTTTGTTCACACATTCTCCTTTGTCAGTTTGGCATGGATCACATCTGGTCATTCCCTGGTGGACATCAGGTTCTCAGCCTTGTACAACTTTCAGGGGACAAGTTATGGTATTCCAAAACCTTCCCTTAAGCCATCTGCCTGGAGTGCAGAGCTGCACAATCTGGGTAAAATCTGAACATGCCTCAACAGGCTATGCCCTTATTGGCATAATGAGGCCTGTTGCATCACTTAATGGGCAGCAGTGTGGTGTTGTCCAGTTTGCACTGAGTGAACAGGTACGGTCGTCCACATACCATGCACCCATGATTGTACCTACATTGGTGTACTTTATACATCCCTTGGTTAAAGGAAAAAAAACTACCCACCTCCTAACACCCTTCCTTTCTAGTGCCCTGCCCCCCCTTTTTGGTGACAGTGGTCTCCTGACTGGAAATCCACTGTCAGTGTGTTGAACCCCACACGAGATCAATGGCCCACAACAGTGGAAGGTCCAACATGTACCATTTCCTACCACGGTAATTTGGTTTCTGTGATGAAATTCTCCATCATGTTCTAGCCAGAATCCACCCCTCCATTGCTATAATGCATGACCATCAGCCAGCTGTAATAATTCTATAAGTTGGCTGTTTTAACTGGATTCACCTGAGACAAAATGCTTTAAAAATAACAAAACCAGTCAACCAGTTTTCTCAGCTATGGGTATAGTAACCCTCTTCTTGAAAGGCTGTTGTCTGCAGTTCAGTGGGTGAAGCAACCAGCCATACCCTCTTCCTGAGCTACATAAGCAGTTCCTCAGAGCCTCCCTCTGAAGCACTTTTTCTTTGCCACCAGAGGCTCTGTTGATCTCTGCCTTCTCTCTTGGGGCCTGCTGGGGCTTTGCCCCCCCCATCCCCAGTGTTTGCCTCCCTCCTTCCCTTGTGCTTTGGGCTCTGTTTGCTTTGTGCTGGACTTCTGTTTATTGTGTTCTCCAGCTTTTTGATTAGTATTTGCTTTGTTTCCAGCTGCTGCATGCATCTAGGTGTTGCTTTTTTTCCTGTTCTCCTGTGTTTGTGTTTTTTCGTTTTGTATTTTCTTTCTTTTGGGGCTTTCTAGTTTTCCTAGCATCCCTTTTCCCTTTGTTTGTATTGTACTCTTCCTGTGCTTGTGCTCTTCAGGCTCCCATTTACTCACCAGATTTTAGCAAACCCTCAGTTCAACTGCAATTTCTATCTACATGCTTCAGCTCAAGCTGCTGCCTCCCTGCCTCTGCTGACTCCTGTGCTTATCCACCTTACGTGTATGCACCTGGTCCAGGTTCTGTCCTGCTCCAGCTATTTGCCACCTCCTGCTGTGTTGTGTCTTTTTCTCAGCAGCTCTGCTCATTTCATTCAGTGTTAGCTCAGTCAGGCAGCTACAACTCTCAATTTTCAGTCTTGGCACTGCTTAAGTATATTCATGTTGCTGTATTACTATACTGACACAGCTTACAGCTGCAGGCATTTTAGCAGTCCATATCTGATTTAACTATTCTGCACCTCTGAGTCATTAATTTGCTTCAGCTTGCTCACAGTACTCTGGCAGCTTGTATCATATGACTCTGTCATACTAGGACCTGCCAGTAAAAGCACCTCTATTTTTGGGAGATTACTACCCTACCAACATTACTGATTGGTCTCATGCTGCTCAGCTTGTGTCTTCTCTGCTATTCCATGGTTGGGGACTGTGATGTCACAGTGGGGCATCATGGATCCAAGTAGCAGGAGCATGCTTTATGTAAGCTCTATCTTGCTGCCCTGCTCCTTTGCTTACATGGATTTTCAGTTATCCATACATAAATTAGCCTCACAGCCTAAGTGGCTTTCAAGATTTTCATTACATTCCATGACTACATCACAAATTCTCCTTACTGGAATAACCTAACTCTGCCTTAATGGCATTTAAGATATTCATGCCAATCATATCAATTCACTATCCATGCTGAAACCATAGCAAGCAATTGCTTAACCTCATCGATTCAATTGCACTAAACCTCTGAATTACTGTCATCACAGTCTCTCACAACCTAAACACCTACCTTCTAAGTCACCATTAATTTGGCTTCCTTAATGAAACTGGTTGGCTTGTTTTTTGCTGGCTGCTACTACTATCATAAATTCTGACTACTGGTTTGCACCACAGCCTCCTCCCTCACCCAGGCTGCTGACTTTGCCAGACCTCCTCATCACTAACCTACTATCTAATCTTCAGCCTCTGGCTTTGCCTGGCTTACTCATGAATAACCTGTTACCTAATATACAGCTGCTGGCTTTGCCCAGCCTCCTCCTATCCAGCACTTTGAAGTTGATTCATGCTGTCATTCATAAATTGGAAGAATGCAAACTACAGTAGTAGACACATACATTGCCAGCTATTTCCTGGAATTTCTGTGATATTTCTAGAGAAATCTCCTGCTTTCTGCATTTCCACAGTAGGGGCAGCAGAGAGAAACTCTTTAGAAATTTCATAAAATATATGGAAATAGCTGGCAATGTCTGTGGCTACTACTGTATGACCATTACCTTTTCTGGCTCTGGGCTTACCCTGTAAGCCAACAGTCTGTCTCTGCACTCACAAAGTTGATATCTAGAGCTTGAGAACCTTAGGCAGGGTCTTTCTTGTCTTGCCCATAGTAAGAATGTTCTCAATCCAGGCTGAGCTTTAGTGTGCAGTCATATGGCACACCTCTTGACACAGAATGCAAGACTTTAGCTACCAAGGGGTGGGGCCCTTAAGCCAAAGGAGGCTCCTTTGCTAATGGCTATGCCATGGCACCTTTGAAAGCTATTCACCCTACAACTGCTTATAGTTCACCAAGTCTCCTCAACCTCCCCTTCCCTGCCCAGCTCAACTCTCAGACAGAGAGTGCTAGTCTCTCTAAACATGTGCCTCACCTATGCTCAACCACCAAACGGCGGTCCCTCACTCTCCTCAGGGTCCTAGCCCTACTACTTCTTATATCCGGAAATATTCACCCCAACCCAAGCCCCACCACTAACAGTCAACATAAACTACACCAAGGGCTGTGCATAGCTGCCATGAATATCTGCAGCCTTCCCAAAATACATCATCTCTCCAAAGCTGGATAGCGCAACATCAGCCGGATGTCCTTGCACTCACTGAAACATGGCTTTCAGAAAAAAAAACAGATTCATTCTTCAGCCTCCCAGGCTTCACTCTACACAGAGTTGACAGAGTGGGAAAATGGGGCGGTGATTGTGCTTTCTATGTTAGAGACTCCCTACTGAACCAAGCTCTACCGATCCCCCATTAGACCACAACGCCCAAGCCTTATCCATAAAACTTACCTTGGAGCCCGCTAGAGCTCCCCTAACCATCACAGCAGCATATGTACCCCCAAGCAACCAAGCTATGGACATACAATCCCTCACAAACTATATTTCCAACCTCCCCCAAAAATGGAGCATTATCCTGGTTGGTGATCTAAATGTTAACTGGCTCACCAAGTCAGCAGCTGCCATCAAGGACATCTTTGCAGTGCTGGATCATTCCCAGCTGGTCCAATAACCCACCAGAGTAAACACCTCACATAGCTCCCAGACCCTACTGGACATACTACTAACTAACTGACCACATAGAATCTCTGACCTGCTGGTCCTCCCAGACTCTCTGAGTGACCACTCCCCTATCCTCTGCTCCTGGTCATGTCACCTGCCCAAACCCCAAAGTAGTGTCTCCACCTGCAGACACTTGCGACCAGGTGGCCTTCAAAAAAATCAAACACTACCTGGCCCAGTGGGACTGGGCCCCTATAACCCAGGCCCCTAACATTGACCCAGCCCTTGATTACTTCACATGCTCTTCAACAAAGCATGTGACATTTTTGCCCCCCCTGACTAAATTGAAAACTGTAAAACATAATGTCCCTTGGATCATGCCCACATTACGGCAGCAACTAAACAAAGGGATGACCTCTGGCACAGAGCCATTGAATCTGACTCCCAAGCAGACAGACTAGCATACAGAGCAGCACACAATGGGTGCACCTGGGCCATACACAAGGCCAAGGCTGAATACTATAAAGACACCTGGCTTCCTCCTGGGAGTGCACTAATGTTTTGGGACAAAATTAAAGAGCATAATGGCAAATCCCACATCCCCCCCACCTCCAGCTCTGCATCAACAATGCCACCTCAACCGACTCACAGGCTATCACTAACTGCCTTAGCAACCTTTTCTGATCTTAGTACAGTCCTCCCGAGTGACTTTTTTGACCCTATCCCAGCTTCCTCTGAACCACACCTCCAGTGTTCCCCTTTCTACCTTAGGGTCATTACAAAGCAGGAAGCAAAATCCTACCTCTCCAAAGCTCTCAGTGGCTCCAACTATTGCAAAGACTCCTTTGACATGAAAATCCTCTACCAGGTTCTTGACACTGTTCTTTCCCCGCTGACCGACCTCCTTAAATGTTCCCTATACTTGGGACAGTTCCCTACAGTCTGGAAAACTGCAACAATTACCCCAATACTAAAAAGTGGAGACAATACCAACCCCAACAACTATCGGCCCATATCCATCCATCCCCCTCTCTCAAAGGCCCTTGAAAAAATTATTTCCTACCAACTCACCGAGTATATGCGAGCCCACAATTTGTTTTGCAGTGAACAACATGGCTTTAGATCAGGCCATAGAACACCACCACCCTCACGAATTCTCCAATTTCATTCACTCTGCCCTTGACCATAAACATCTGGCCAGAGCCATCTTCATGGACCTCTCTAAGGCCTTTAATAGTCTCCACTCCCTCCTCCTGGACACACCACACTGGTCTATCCGTGGACCACTGTCTTGGTTTAATAGCTACCTTACCTCCATATCCCAATGTGTTAAGATAACTGACACCTTATCATCCACCTGCCTGTCCACTTGGGGTCACCCAGGGATCCATATTGGGTCCCCTACTCTTCAGTATCTACTTAAATGCACTACCCAAATCCTGTTCCGGTAACCTACTGCTATATGCTGATGATGCGGTTCTCTAAGCCACACACCCCTGCCCTGACAACCTACAGTCTTCCCTCCAACACTTGTTCAACCAGATTGAAAGTTGGTTCACTAGTCACAGACTTGTGGTCAACATCAAAAAAACAAAAGCTATGCTATTTGCCCACCGGCAGAGCAAGGCCAAGAACACTGAACTAAAAATCCTCTCCCAAGCTCACCTCCCTCTGGAACAAGTACTTACTTAAAAATACCTCAGCCTTACCTTTGACACCTCCCTATCCTTCCATGCCCACATTAACATCCTGACCTCAGCCATTAATACCGATCAGCCTCCTATACCGCAAAGACTGCCTGACACCAGAGGCTCTCATCCTGCTGTCACCTCTCTCATTGATTATGGCTCCCTATCTACTCTGCTGTGGATAACACCACCTAAACAAAATTCACACAGCCATTAATAAAGTGTACCAACTCCTCCTGGGTGCAGACAAACGCTCCCATCTTGCACCTTCTACATTCTCACAAACATCTTCACCCTTGAGGAAAGACTACAATATCAATCCTGTCTCCTCGCAAAACAAATCACCTAGGGTTAACTCCATTGGGGGTCTCAGCCTCACTACTCTCATGTTCCCGCATTGCGACCAATCGTTCTGCCAACAAGCATCTGTGGAATGTGCCCAGGGTCAGAACCTCCCTTGCTTGGAGATCATTCCCCTATAGAGCTTCTGCCTGGTACAATGAGCTCCCCCTAGCCATAACCTCCATTCCCAATCTAAGACACTTCAAGACCATCCTAAAAAAAACACATTCTCTCCTTGTGCCAATGCCAGTGCAGCTGCTAATCCTCCTAACTGACCTGAACAGAGCTGCACTATGGCTGCTCCACATTGACATTGCCACCAATTATATAGGACTAACTGTATAGGACAACTCTGCTGCTGATCTCTGTCTCTGCCATATGACAATGCCCTAGAGGCTGCACCTACACTGTAACTATACCTCCTGTACTAATACCAGTACCCTAGCTAATAAATGTATACTGTAGGTCAACAGCCACCCAGGCTACTATATGTAAATACTTCCTTAAAACTGTGTTGTCTCACTAATGTGTAGATCACTGTTACTACTATACGACAATGCCCCAGAGGCTGCACTTGTATTATAATTGTTCCACCATAATAATATCAATACCCTAGCTACTACATGTATAGACTTTCAGCCACCTTGGCTATTATATGTAATTACTTGAAATGTGATGTCCCACTAATGTACTGTCTCAGAATGTATGACTATGCTGACTCAGAGCCTTTGTAAATGAGTCTATGACTCAAAGGGTTGTAATTCCTATGATTGACTAAATAAAAATAAAGTCTTCAGGGAAACCCCTCGGATGTCTACTTCCACCTTAGGTCTCCTGTGTGGGGGTCAGGTGAGTGTCTTCCAATGGTCATTGCTTTCCTCCTCCCACCTTAGGTGAGGGCCTCCTGTACAAGAGTCTCCCTTTGCTGCAGAGCTATTTTTGCAGCCACACTACGGTGTTTCCATACAGGGATAGAGCGAGAGCCTTCTTCCAAATTTAAAATCACCTGAAATTGGGTCTCCAAATTGCAGTAGCAAGCCATCTCTAAATAAAATATCCTAAGCCATGAGGAAGGAGACCTAGGCTTTGGATTCCCAAAGATGTCCTCCTTTAAAAGGTTTTTTCTCCTTCATATCAAAGATCAGAATATCAAGTTAGTTGTTAAAATAGTATCTTCACTAGTTTCCTTAGGCAGGTTTCTGCTGTTGAATGGAGATGGATGGAGGCCTACTTGCCATTCTCTCTATCCTTAGGAAGCCCCTTTACATCATCAGAGCAATCCTGACAACCTGTGCATCTCATTTATGTTTCTTCAAGCTGTGTCATTGCAGTCAATCTAATTTTCAACCTCGTAGTCATTTATTGCTCAATACTCTTTTTGGGGTTCCTTCCTAAAGTACCTTTAGACAAGGGAATCTTTCTTGTGCACCTCTGGGGTGGAACCCTCTTTGAGGGTTCCTTGCACTCAGTACCCCTACAGGGTGGTAATTCCCCATGGAATAGAGAGTGGGAATGGCCAAACAGTTTTCTCAGTTGCACAAGCATAACACTACTATGGTTGCATAGGCCCACTGAATTGAAAAGCTATTGCCTGTAGTTCATTGGGGTGAAGCAACCAGCCATGTCCCCTTCCAGAGATAGGTAAGCAGTTCCTCACAGCCTCACTCTGAAGCACTAATTCTTTACCCCACCATCCTCCACTCCTCCTCCAGCAGCATGCCTCTGTCCTCAGGGGGCTCCTTCCTAATGTACCTTTAGCCAAGGGAATCTTTGCCATGACACCTCTAGGGGTTGAACCCTCTTTTAGGGTTCCTCATCTTTGGTACCCCTATAGGGTGGTAATTCCCTGTGGAATAGAGAGTGTGAATGGCCAAACAGTTATCACAGTCACAGAAGTATAACACTACTATGGTTGTGTGGGTCCATTGACTTGACTTTACATCTTCTTCCTATTCCTTTTTTTTTTCACTCTCTTGCACTTTGGGCTTATCAAGTAAGGTGAACATGTCCATGTATTCTCCATTGTCTATCTGCTGCCTAACCTTGTCAGAGATGTGCAAGCTCACTAGCTCCCAAGGTTTATATAGTTCGTGGTGACTAGTAGCATCAAACCTTGCATCACCAGAGAAGGAGGTGAAACCACCATTTCCAGCATCAGTGACAGCCCCACCTTGCCATCTGGGGTTCTATCTGCTTGCACTTTTGCCTGCCAATGAAAGCCAGTACCATATTAAGCTTTTGTCAAGTGGCAACAATCCCTGTGGCGATGCAACCAACAGAGGAAGGGATGAAGGAAATGGAGTTAGGTTTATGAAATGCAGTGGTTAAACCAGGGTGGAGCCAGCAGAGCTGAGAGAATGGGCTGCAATGGAACCTGGTGAAGGGCAGCTGACTGGGCTGGCCCTGCAGGAGCAAGAGGAAGTAGGAACCTCTCCTGATGTGGAGGACCCACAGGTACTGGAGGTCAATATCTGCTAGCCCTATGGAAGAAGGAGCCGCATCTCCCATGCATGAGTGCTTGAGTGTTGGGTTGCCCCAGGCAGGACTCTCTTAAGTAGGCTTCAGCAGGTCCCTCAATTCTTCAACACTCCAACTTTTGAAATCTAATCTACTGTGTGGTGGATTCAGTGGTGTCTCAGGTGTCTGCCAGCATTTTAACCCAGCCTTCTTCACTGTGATTGCCAGTAGCTGGTCCACTGGAGCTGGCTCTGGAGGTGTCAAAGCTGTGGGTACAATGCCAGTTGAGCTGGAATCCTGGATGGGCCAGGGCCTCCCACATTCTGGAACTGGGCATCCCACCATGCTTTCCTTTCAGCTTGGCAAAGGACATGTACTGCTGCTCCAATTCCACCACAGTCCACATCCCCTTTTTGCATCTTAAATCCACAAACTGTGCAAGCAAAAAAACAGAAACACAAAAACTCTATCTGCAGTATATGCCTCCACTTGTTACAGCATCACAGGATTGAACTGGGAGTCAAATTCTGGTTAAATTTTTTTTAACTTTACTCTGGGCATACAGGGGCATGGTCTTGGCATGTCTGTCTGTTTATTACAAATGCCCACCCCTTTTCTTTTCATTTTTTTTATTTTGTGGCTTGGACAGTTTTGTATTGTAAACATAGGTAACCAATCCTTTTCAAACAATATTATTTAATGACTTTGACCCCGCTTGGGCTAAAATGGCAGTATAATCTTCATGGGAAGTTTAAACACACCCACATACAGAATATACTTTTCTATATCCTTTAAAATTGTCAGTTTTAAAATGGCTATTTGTAGTCAAACCAACCTTTCATTAAATATTAATTATTCTGAATACTCAGACCTGCTGTGATTATTACAGTGTAATGGTGTACTATTTAATCAGCTGTAGAAAACAGTAGTGCTGCACCACTGTTCTCTCACATCTGTGATGCTCCCAAGAAACATACTCACTCACATGAGTGACTGCCCTATCCAGATAGTGGCCACTATTTCACGTAATAGTAGTTTTCCATGCATGTGTGAAGATGCTATGGATGGTCACCAAATCTATGATGGCAGTTGGATCTCATTGCACATGTGCAGTCTTTTGTACCTGTGCTGAGTCCCTCAAGGTGACCTGAGCTGCTTTGTGGCCACCCAAGATGGTAACATGACTCATTTTTATATCTTTACCTGTAATGCAGTCAAAAGTGTTTCTTAGATTTTGATAGAATGCATTGTACCTCAGAGAACAGGTTTATTACTTCTCATTTGCATTCTCACACTGATATGAAGTGCTAGTGTGACATATATCTTATCAAATCTGCTCTTGTTGCTCTTATGTTAAGTCTTTTCTCCCATCTGCTTTCATATACAACAATCAGAACTGTGTGGAATTGAATTACATTCTTCTTTACATCTTACAACCAGATTGTTCTATATTGTTTCCTGCCATTTGCATACTAACATGATACTGTGCAATTTTGTTGTATTAAGTTTCCTTTGGAAATGAAATATTGCCTCAGCTGTAACAGATCCTTCATGAAAATGCCATGATTTACATGTAGAATTTAGAAGGATCTGAGAATGCTTTTACTGAGATGGGAATGGGGGGCAGAGGTTAACTTCATTTATGCCCATAATGAGGCACCCGCAGCTACAGCATTTAGTGGAAATGGTAAGTTAGTATCAGAAGCAAGGCAGCTTACTGCACAACCCAGGTGAATTGTGCAACAAGATGTACTGCCTTATCCAGGGTGAAACTAGCACAATTTTATAGATGGGCTTAGAACAGTTTTCTTCATCTCTGTTATGTGACACTCACGTGGTGCAGTGTGGTATCATATGCCACCTTTCAGCCATTGTCATCTCCTACAACCCTACCCTGTCACTGTGGTAGTCGCAGGGTTGGCTACCCCCGCTCAGCCCCGTTGACCATCTTTCTACATATGGAATGGGATTAATATCACACAGAAGGCTGTGAATCCACCAGCTGACAAATCCACAGAAATACTACCCAGCTGAGTGGTGTGCAAGTGTAACTGTTCCACCATCCATGCAGTCAACTCAGGGTGCACTTACCTGTGAGTACTATTGACCAGGTACTTGGATTGGAGTTGAATATGGGTTTACTATTTGCACTCCCTGCTCCATTCTTAGTTCAGCTGTGAGTGTGGAGGTGAACCATCACTGAGGCAGACACCAGAACCATCTGGAGAACAGAGGACAAAGAGAGTGGAGGAAGGATGACCACCAGGAAGAAATCAGACACAATCTTTGGAGCAATAACAAATCCAAATAATCAATTTGTCTGACCATCATCCAAAATATTCACTTGCTCTCCCCTTTTTGTTGGACTAGCAACTAAGGCAAGAACTCCATGAGGGAAGGAACAAAACCTTTCTCCCCACCACCACACCAAACTCCATAATCTAACCATTGCCACCCTTTTAAATCCATTTTCCATAACAAAGTTTTTGAAAACAAACCTGTTCTGTCCTCAATGCCAACCTTAAAACTGGTATTTAATAAGCCATTTAAAATGGGGTAACCAGACTTTGCAGAACAAAATTCAGGCTGGCCTGAGAATCAGAAAGCTTGAGAGACAGGCCTTTTAACTTACTCAGAATCTTTGGAGCTGACTGCAGTAGCTGGCAGAGTGATCCAAATGTCAGCCCCGGTGTAGGATTAAGTGGGCTCAGCACTGCTTTGCTCCTGGTTAAGTACACTCTTGCTCCTCCTCTTTGTTCACAAATCCTCCACCTCCTAGGGACCCCTTACCTACCTGCCTAGCCCTCCCGAGTGAGGTCTACCTGCCTACCTCTCTGACTAGTTAGCTCAGCTGTCAGGATGGGCAGTGGTATGTATGTTTGGATTTCCCATTTCTCTCTAAAACATTTTGCTGGCCTTAGTAAACTGAGAGAGTGATCAATTCCATGACCTGTGCACTCTTCCAAGAAAATAGAATGAGACTGTATCTCAGTATCAACTCTTTTTAATTACTGATAACAGGTCTCTTGTACAGTTTGCCAATTACCAGCTTAATCATTCATGTTCATAGAAATATAACATTTGATAGCAGATAAGGAGAGCTTGGCTCACCCCATCTGCCCATTTTTCCCTACCTGCAGTATCACCACAGACTCTACTTGATCATTAGTTATTTCATCCTCTCCCATTCCTTACCTCTACAATTCTATTTTACCTATCCCATGCCTTTTTGAACACCACCACTGTTTTTGAACCCACCACCTCTACTGGATGGCTATTTCAGGAATCCACATTTTTTCTGTGAAGTAGTACTTCCTCACATCTATCCAGAATCTTTCCCCCTCCAGCATAATTGCATGTCCCCTTGTTCTTGAGCAACTTTGTTTTCTTAAAAATAATTCCATCCTGTACCTTATTTAACCCCATTAGTATTTAAAAATCTCTATCATATACAGTACCCTTCTACTTCCTGTCTTCCATGGTGTACATAATGAATTCATTAGTCTCTCAGTAGGGCTTTTGATGCAGACCCTTCACCATTTTACAGAAGTTGCCTCCTCTGGACCTCATTCACTCTGTCATATGGTACTCAAACACCTTAGAGGACACTGTCAACCCTCTTTGCATCATATAATTTCTGGTTAAAACCCTGGATTTTATGATTGCGTACCTTCTCTAAAATTCATTGCGTTGTTGGTTGTTTGATTTGCTTCTTTCTTTCTTATTGGAACTGAAATGCATGGGAATGGTGCAATTACACCCAATCTTGTTTTGATTCAAGTCCTTGATCTACTCTTATGCATATCTCTCGAACCTTAGGAACACCCCAAAAGTAAAATCATCCATGGCCATTAGTCTCTTTCTCCCTAAGCATCATGAGTGGCTGGGCTGCATTATGGGCATCCCCAAGTCCAGAAAAGATGCAGGAGTTGATCAAAGAATGTAAACAAACACATTTTGTGTGGTAACAGTATATTGTGTGCAGTCTGTTTTTCTTTAAAGACAAACAAAAATGAATCAGAATTAAAGTACTAGATACATCAGCAATCTCCCCAGAATGTGAGCAACCATAACAAGCATTTTTTTTTAATCTTGTCACAATCTGAGTCCTGTGGGGGTTGGCAGTGTCCCTTTAAGAAAATTCAAGTTTCTATTGCTTTTCTTTAGGAGACACATATCAAAGCAGAAGATACCTGCTGTGTTAGATGGGAATGGGTAGGTCAAGTGTGTGGAGTGGGCAATAGTACCAAGAGGAGGGGTGTGGCAATTTTAATTTCCAGGTCTGTGGCTTTTCACCATATTGAATTAATCAGGGATAGGGAGGGAAAGTATAAGTTATTACACAGAAGACTCAGTCAGCAGAAAGTCCTGTAGGGGTCGACTATGGACACCCCTATTTTTTTTTTTACAGAGTGCCATAGAATTATTTATTATTTTGTTTGGTGGGGATTGGAATTCAGTTTTTCAAACTGATTTGGACCAAAATGGGTACCTCAGAAAAGGGCTTAAGCCTTGCCGAAGGAGCCTCTAAGAGCTGATAAATCTGGTGAGTCTGATAGACCAGTGGCATTTGATATATCCTTCAGACGGCAGTTATACTTTTTTTCTAAGCCCCATGTAAAGAATAAGACATAACATGATGTGTACAGCCAGGGGCATAGTAAGGCACAAGGCCACAGGCTGAGTGACTTCAGCCCCTTGCTGTGTGTTAGCACTGTCTAATGCACACCACTGGAGTGTCTTATTGTTCTTATATTTTTTATGGCAGTATTATTTAAAAATGAAAAGATTTACATTTCAAAAAAAGTCTTAATTTTTAATAAAGTAGTCCCTCTGCCCATAAAAAGGCAGCTTTTTTTGCCTTAGGACATTTGTCATAATGTGATCACCACAACAGTAGTTCCTTTTTGTGCACTCTGACACTTACCCCCACCCCACACCACCAACAACAACAACCAGTGCCTGCAAGCCTGTCTGTGTGGGAGGGACACAATTAAAAATCATTTACTTTGTTTTAATTTGTTTTTCTTTCATATCTAGTATAGTATGCCAGAAGTACAAGCAATTGTACAACTGTCTCTGTGATATGGCAGAGACATCCAAGAAATCTGAGAGCAGCAGTTCTATTCCAATTTGTTTTTTAATTAGACAAGTTTTAGATCAGTTATATCATTTTTTTAAGTTCTTTTTAGGTTGCTGGTACTGATTGTACTCTGAGAGAAATGCGTCAAGAATCAGAGGAGATGTTACCGTAGAGATGGTGCTGCCACTTCACTTTCTGTTGCTGTGGCCATTGCACAGTGGCTGAGTAGTGGATCATCTGGTGACATGCAGGAGAAACGGTTTAGGCGGAGCACAGCAGATCAGAAAATAGATGGGGTTACTACAGTGTCCAAGGCGGAAAGGTCCACTGTACTATGTCAGTTACTGTTACTGAGCATGGAAGGAGTTAATGATGTGCTGGTTTCTTATACCTCAGTGAGTGGAGAGGCCATCCAGTGAGGGTCAGGGAGAGAAAGACCATAAATAATTCAAATAAAATAGGAACACAGTAATAAGTAAATGGGGAGTTTAGTTACCTGTCATTTTCACTTCACATTTTATAAAATATTTTATCTCATATTGATTATTTTCTTATCGATCAGGGAATTATCCCCAGCAACTTAGAATGTGGCATTGAACCCAGAGTTATGTCAGATCACCCCACGTCTGGTTGTATATTACTTTGGAGGCATGGGGTACACCTGAAAACATTTGGATATTTAAAATCAAAGTTGTTAAGGGATAAGGTGATAGGGGATAAACTGAAGGAGTGCATTAGCAATGTTCTGAGGGGGAACCTAGACTCCATAGACAGACTGAACATGTTATGGAGAGCAGAAAAAAGTGTGTTTTGTGGAGAAAGTATTAGGTTATTTACTATGCATAAAAGGGAAAGAGAGAAGAATACAGATGATTCATTAATATGAATATAAGATATCGAGAATACACTTTCTTGGGCACTGATGAACAAACCTAGAAAATGTTGAACTCCCTTGGGCACAGTATGCCACTTTACTCAGAAAGAAAGTGAAGTGGTCTATGTGATAATGGCGAGCCTAAAGGCGATCACCATTATCGCTCAGTCAGAGTGCTGAACACATTTTGGCACTCTGACAACCCAGCGCACCAGCACAATGGCACCAGGACATATTCTTACTGCTTTCTGTAGGGGGCTGCCCACACCCCCCTGGAGGGGCTTTGCCTCCACACACCCTACTTAAAAATTCTCAACTCCAGAGGGGTGCATGTTGGGGGAGGTGAAAGCAGTAAAAATAAAGGTTTGGGCCGGGCCCCCAGCCACTAGCCAATCCCTGATGCCATGATGCAGCTCAACACCAACCGCAGCACCACCCCTACAGCCTCTCCACCCCTCACAGCCAAGTTTGCTGTGCTTACTCCCCCCCCCAACGCATATGTATAGCAACATCCTGTTGCCTAGTTCACCCACCCCCTTATCTGGTCGCCCTACCTTTCCATCGCAGTGAGTGGATTGCTCCGGGAAGTTGTAGCCATAACGGATGGTGCCCTTCCTCATGCACCCACTTCATGGGTTACCAAGTGAAGTTAGCACTGTCTAGGTCAGAGTTAAATATAGAGACATGGGGAAGAAATCTGGGAAAACTGTAGCTCTTCTAGGGTGGGCTTAGGAATTTGTGATGGTAACCAGCCTACAGTACTCTGATCACCCACCCTAGGGGAATTGTCAAAGTCCTCTATATCTGTGTTCAGGAGCTCTATAGGGATGATTTAGACAACATGGACTTGATTCTCAAAAGAGAGTGAATGCTGCAATCCCCCGGTGTGTTGAACACATAGTGCATTGGGCTTGTGGCATTCTCTGTTCGGCAATCGGGATTCTCGATCTCGTGCACCATAGGTCATGAGTTCGACCAGCTTTTGCTGGTCTAACTTCACAGACCTTTTTATGGGGTTTGAACCAAATATTTGGCACAAGCCAGAGTAAAGAGGGTCAAGTGCCACAAATGCACTTGACCTTTGAGAATCGGGCATATGAGGCAGCAATGTGTTCGAGGCAGCACAGGGTTTAATACAGGGCAAGTGCATGCCCTGCATCAACCTTTAGAATCAAGACCCATATGTTTATACCAGAGCATAGCTGAATATTTAGCTCAGGTCCAGTTTCCTCTCTTAACGGAAGACCAATAGGAACTTCTGTTAGGTCCCATTTAAAAATGAGACATTTCCATGGCAATCTAGAACTTGATTCTGGATAAGGCACCCACTCTTGATGGGTTCCCCCTAATTTTATAATCATTGTAGTGCAGAGCTAACACCATTTCTAACAAGGGTTTTAAATATTTCACTTGGATAGAATTTAAGATCAGTCCCTTTCCATAGCTCGAATAGTTTTAATTTTAAAACTGGGAAAGATGCTGTCCGTGTTGGTAATTATAGACTGATGGTGCTCATCAATACAGACATGAACCTTTTGGCAAAAGTACTGGCTGTGAGGCTGGAAAAGTATTTTAATGGATTAGTAGGGCCTGAGCAGGTAGGCTTTATGAAGTGGTGGGGGTCCATTGATAATCTTAGGAAACTATGTTATTTAGAGGTAGCATGCAGAGAGAGAGAGAGAGAGAGCAAGATGCCTGCAGCCTTGGTGTCCCTGTATGCTGAAAAGACATTTAATCATGTTTCCTGAACATTCCTCTTTGTTGTTCTGGCATGGTATGGTTTCCCTTCAGAGTTTATTCAGTGGGTGAAAGTTCTTTATTTGAACACAAGGGCCCAAATCTATAGTAATGGTGTACTTTCCAATATATTCCACCTTGAACAGGGTTACTATACAGGACTGTCCCTTAATGCTCCTTTTGTTTAATTTATATTTGGAACCCTTTGGCTCATAGGCTCTGGCTTAATCTGGAAATTGAAGGGAATATGGTTAATCATTTTGCATATAAATTTTCATTGTATGAAGATGATATTCTGTTACATGTTGTGGAGCCTGTACATCCATCCCTGCAGCCCCATAAGAACAATATGCCTTTAGGATGATAAACTTAACTTGGGGAAAACCAAGGTCCTCCTTTTTTACATCTAGGACTTCAATGGGAATCCAAAACTATTATTTTGGGGGGGATTAAAGTATCCAGGCATTTGTGTGGTCTTAAAAAGAACAACTTAGATCCTCTTCTGCAAGTCTGCAAGACCTAAAATGACAGAAGACTTTCTCCCTGACTTCATGGGACCAAGTGTATGTAGTTAATATAAAGGAACTGCCCTGTATCCTTTATCCTTTTAAAATGTTAAATTTATATCTCCCATGTCAATGGTTTACACAATTGCATAGACTGCTTGCTGAATTTCTGTGGCAATGGAAAACAACCGGGTGAACATACTTTAAATTGTCACTTCCTAAGGTGGTGGGAGGATTCAGATTTCTTAATTTCTGCCTTTACTAGTTGGCCTCACGTGGGGCAAAATATTTTAGGTGGGCATCCTTCCACATGCAGATAGCTGAGGGAGGTAACATCCCACCTTGGCTTCTTATAGAACAGGACCTCTGTCATCGGTGAGAGTTAATGGTTCTAGTCCTACTTTATAATTCCCCCATAGCAGTCCTACAGGCTATCCTGTCATCACCACTATATTGGTCTGTATGAGTACATAGACAACTGAGTACCTATTTGAAGAAAAACTTCACTTGTTCTCTTTCCCAACCCATCTGTGGGAATGGAAACTTTCTTATTGATCACCATCCCCTCCAGGAAAGTTTATGGTGAGAGGTTCCAGATTTGACAGTGGGTCAGTTGTGGTGCTGTGTGGAATTTTAAAATTTTGGCAGAACATAGTTTCATGGAATGTTTGAAATTCCTCTGAATTTTGCTGGAAATGGAAAGTTAGAATTCTGCAGCAGAAAAATGCAGAATGAGTTTTCTGCAACATTTCTCTGGAACTTTATTATGTGGATCACAATATATTTTATGGAAATGGTTGCAGAATGATTTTCTGCAGAAAAAATCCTGTTCCGTGCAATATTATTCCATCGATAACAATAGGTGAAGTTCCACAGAAGAACCAGGAAAATTCCAGATGAAATTCTGCTGGCAGAATGGTCATTCCACACTAATTCTGCTGGTGGAATTCTGCATTCCACACAGCACTAGTCAGTTGGTTCAAAACAGCAGGATCCTTTCATTTTTTACTTTTCATGCTACTCATGATGTCTCGATGAACATATGTTTCAATTTTTACCAGACTGTTCACACCACTGGAGCTCATCTGGGCCCCCGGCCTCAGACAGATGATACACAGGACTTTACTGAGCATTCGACATTGGCAGCCTTGCAACCCCATAGTATTTCTCAGATATGTAAGATATTACAACACTTATACCCCAATTTGGTAGAGCAAATATGCTATTACTGGGAGGTAGAATTACAGCTGGTTTGGTTTCCTGCAGAATGGCAAACAGTTTGGGGTAATTTATAGAAATATCTTAAACATGATAAATACAGGCTACTGCAATTTAAGATACTGCAGGATTTTTTATACCTAAGAAATTACATATGATGGGAAAGCTGATATGCAGCCAGTGTACCAGATGTGGGAAGGACAAAGGGTTGTTATTTCACATTTTATGGACTTGTGCAAAGGTTAAACCCTACTGGGAGGATATTAAAAGTGGTCTAGATCCCCTCTGGGGTTTAGGTGATACCTTTACTCTGGAGATTTGTTTAATAGGAAGAAATTCAGATGATCTAATTGGTCCCAATGAGGAGTACATAGCTCTGATTGCTGCCCTAACAAAGTCAGTTATATTACAACACTGGCTGGACAGTCAGATCCCCACCAGAACAGAAAGGCATAGGGACATTTTGCTGGCTTTTTAAATGTTGAGAAGCAGATTGCTGGGTTACATCATAGGTCACAGACCTTTTGTAAAATGTGCAAATGTTTGCAGGCTCTGCTTCTTGTTCAGGGATAATGTCCTCCAGCTTCATTCTGTTGGTTTGTGTGATACTGCTAAAATGTTGATCTTGTAGTGTCATTCCCAAATACTGAGTATAACCAGACTATTAGAGTGGGTTGGTATTTGCTGTTGTTTATTGTAGAAGGTTTTTTGTTCATGTTGTTAGTGTTGATTTAAATGTTTCAGTAAAGTTTACTTAATAAAAAGGAAGCAATAATAATGGGCAGTGAAAACAGCACAGTTTGGCTTGAGCAAGCCTTTAAAAGTAGCACACCTGGTATGCATGCATCTACCCTCATTTACATGGATATAATTGTTGTGTTTCTGCTGGAGCAATATTTGAATTGTGAGTCGTAAACCAGCCTTCTGAATACAATTGTGCTATGCATGTTTTTTGCGCATTTGCAACTCATGAATTGCATTTGCACCTTGCAAACACTTAAAATATAATGCCCTAAGTGTAAAAAGTATGAACATCACAGAGGCTGCCATGCTTCGACCAAATGCTAGTATATTGTTAGCAAAAAATAAGAGTCCAAATGCAAACAGAAATGTGGCGCACTGCAGATATAAAAAGGTGAAGCACTGGGGTTCAGCTTTATTTCCTGTTGTTTTTCACCTGGATTTCTAAGCTTCAATAAAGTGTGTTAGAGCAACTTTTGTTTGATGATACTTTTTATGTCTACAGTGAACCATATTTCTGTTTGCAATAAGTGTAAAATTCACTGTTCAGGTATCCAATCAGCAGGTGTTTTGAAAAAAAGAAATCAGTGAGCAAAATCATAGTGAATAAAGTGTGAAAGGAATGATGAACAGTGTTAACAATAGTTTTAATTTTAATTGTATCTTAAGTGATCACACCAGTACAATGTTGCTAATTTAATGTACATTAGTCTCAGAGTAAAATTCATCAGTGAAGCAAATGCAAAGGGACAAGTAGTTTCAAAGAAGGTGGGGCTAATTGTAGATGGTACTAGAAATTAAAGGGTGGGGTGCATGAGGCAATTCTATGTAAATGGTAGGGTGTTTTATGCAGAAATTTATCAAATGGGGTTCTCACTTTGCAGAAAGAATGATATAATGGGAGAGAGCAGCAGAAGGAGAAATTCATCATTTTTTTTGTTAACTTGTAAGCATGTTAAACATTTTACATCTTTTCAACATTTTTCAAATTTTTTAATGAGCTGCTGACACCTTTGGGAGACCTTTGGAAAACATAATATTTGGAAACAATTTAGCTTGCATTTAAAGTATCTTCCATATAATTCACCTAACATTTATTATTGATAAACTCTATATGGAAACAGGATCTTTACCTCTCAGAGTTTATCTACAGACACAGATCAGAGTTCATATCACATACAGCTAATTCCTCAATTGAAGTCATAATCGTTTCTTGTGGTGTCGCAGTCAATTCTCATGGTAATAACTGTGATGTCACAAGTAGAATATTATGTCATCAGGTTAGGAGCTGATGAACTTGCATAGAGCATGCAAAGGACCTCAGTCATAAATAACAGGGAGGAGAAATACAGAGCTAATGTGAAATATATGTTTAATTAAGTCAAAATAGGGAAGGGGAAGGGGAAGGGAACATTGTTTAACCAGGAGCAGCACAATAAACTGAATCTTGTTTCCAGATGTGACCCGAGAGCACAAGGAAGTTAAGTGACTTGCTCAGGATCACACACCTAGGCGGCTATGGGATTCAAACCCAGGTCTCTAGATCTGCAACTTAGAGCCTTAACCCATTGCACTATATTGCCTCCTACTATGTTTTTAAAAATGTCTTTTGCTGGCACTAGTTGCTCTTTAACTACAGTCATTGTCTTAACTATTGTAGGAATTGTTTCATTTTACAATTCCTTATAGAATAACCATAAAATTGGCACTGGTGTTTGGGCCCCAGGCTACATTGAGTCTAGATCAACAACATGTCTAGATTCCCTTGTGAAATGATTCTAATTCTATTTCCACCCATGTAGGGTTGCCACCTTTGGATGAGGGGAAAAATGGATTCTACTCCACACCTCAAACTCTTCCCCTAGCTTCTCCCCTTTGTATAATTGATCAGTTCATTGCTCATCCTCCAAAGACATTTGTTATACCAGAGAACACTTTAAAAAGTGATAGGAGATAATGCATTATACTGTTGAATACCCTCCTGTTTTCCTTTCAGTATATTCTGATATACTTTAACAAATCTCTGATAAATGAGTTATCTACTGTAGGTTTTGTGTTGGCCTGAAGTCTACATTGTGTCTCCTTATAAAATGGGTAGAGAAATTGCATCCTGATTGGTCAGCTGCCATGTATTGTGAGATTATGACCACTTGTAAACAAGTTATGGTCAGTGCCAAAATGTCTGCCAATAGTGCTGCCACTCCTCACCAATGCAAACAATTCCAAGTTTCAAGGTGCACTGCTTAAAATAACTTGTTCCACAGCTAAAGTTGCTTTCCTCTGGTCTGGTCAGTAAACAAAGTAGAGGAAACATCCATATGAATCCCTACAAATATTTATTAGCTGATGCCCTGCTGATAGCACCAGCTAATAAATATTCATAAGGCTGTTTACTCTACTGACTTACCAACCAGACTGGAGGCAACTTTAGATATGGGGCAGCTGCTGCACTCAATTCATAATACATGACAGGTATATGTACTATTTTAGTCAATATGTTTAATAAGCCCTTTTAACCCAAACTGTGGACTCCCAGTAGTTGTAACAGCTACTGAATGTGAGGTGTCATTAGACGTAAAGTTTTACTAACATTCATCACCACACCGGAGACCACAGGGAGTCAAAAAAGATTGGCAGACAGTTTACTTTTTACCACAGTCTTACTCATTATTTTCAGTGTTTCTGTACCACAATGGTAATGTACCAATAAATTCATTTTGATTTCTTTTACTAATATACCAAATGCATTCTCCTAATAATTTATCAACTTGTAAAGATGCTTACTTATCTGAACTACCTGTTTATCTTAGTAATTTTAGGTGATAACATGTATTGCTGAGTGTTTATCGAGCTGCATAATTCTCAGCTTCACAGCTTTTTGCAATTAAAATGCCACGGAGGTCATGCAGAGCTGAATGCTCATACAGTATGTAAAACTACCTCCCTTGATTGAAGTACCATCCTGCATGATTGTACATAACTGCAGGAGTTCCCAGTCCCTCAACCTTCCTACAATGGAAGATCATGAAGGTCAAGGCACTAATATGCTCATGCAAAAAATCTTTTGTATAAATAACTTTTCACTTAGTTATTGGCAACCCCATTTTCTTCACATAATTCTACCTATGAAATACCAAACATTTATTTTACTAATATACCAGTTGCATTCTCTTAATAATTTTTCTAAAAAGCTACAGCTTATAAAGCTGCATGTTCATCAGAGCTGCATGGGTCCCTTTATAATTTTAGGTAACAGCTTGTATTGCTCCGTCTACATCAGGGCTGCGAAATTTCCAACCTCACAGACATTTCACAATAAAAATATCACTGAGGTCATGCAGAACTGAATGCTCATGTTCAAAAATGCCTCTCTTAAATAAAATACCATGCTGCATGTTCCTATATAGTTGCATGGTTCCTAGTCCCTCAGGTCATGGAGGACAAGGAACTAATATGCTAATGAAAAAAATGTTTTGTCAAAATAACAATTATTGGAAACCCAATTTTCATCACGCAGTTTTACCTGTACTGTACCACACATTTCCAAATTTGCATTTACATTAACCACATAATAGAATTTTCTACCATTCCGAAAATGATCATTTTTGATTCATTACCATACAAGGGGCAATGTGATCACATCATATATTGTACATTACTGAAGTAGATACCATATAGTTTTTAATATCTCAGAACCTAATATAATAATCAACCAATTTCATACTGCCACTGAGAATCTTACCCAATGTTCAGTATCAATTTCCCAGGACCTGAAAAGCCAACATCACCTATTATAATGCAAGAACAACATATTTCCTGAGTCATTTGGCCTTTCGTAATGGACTCTAATTGTTCTAAACATGTCAGGCACAGAAGCCTGTTGTGAACTTCTCAAATAAATGACAATTTAACATTTTAACAATGGAGCTTGGTGTCTGTATTATGGGGATGAGTGCCTGACTTTCTTGATTTGCATTACTATTTTTGGTCAAGGAGCAATGCCAGCCCTGTGCAAACTTTCTAAGAGTGTACACCTAATAACACCTCACATTTAACAGCCATGACAACTATTGGGAGTCCACAGTTTGGGTTAAAAGGGTTTATTAACCACAGGAGCTAAAATAGTATGTATGCCTGTAGACTATTATAAACTTGAGTGCTACTGATAGATTTTTTTATTGATATTTTAATTGTGTGGTTTATCATTATTTCATTATATACATCTGTGTATTGTTATAAGATAAATTTGGAATGGGCACACATGACCAGTCTCCCTGAGGAAGCGTGCATGTGTAGAACTGGTCGGAGCTATCAGTAAGTGTTGTTCAAATTCCCAGTGATTGTGTTGGTAGCTGTTCTGGTTGTCACAGCCTGGAAGCATCTCTACTGATAACCACATGAAGCAGGCAGCAGCAAAGAGCTGAGTGGCTATGCTACTGGTCAGCTACAACCAAGCAGGACGGAGTGCTGCCAAATGGTTCTGCTGAAGGTGGGGTGGGAGGGAGTGCCACAGAGTGTCTCTGCTGCTTGGGGAGGGGAGCAGTGGTGAGTGCAGGAACTAAGCATACAGCAAAGAAATAGTGCAGTAGGATGGGAGGGGAGGTGAATAGACAAAAGAACAGCATTGTGGTGAAAGGAGATGATTTGTTTTAATTTCACTCTGGAAGGACACAGTCCAGGTATCTGGTCACATGCTTCCAAAGCCCCTTCTTCTTTTGTGTAATAGCAATACATCAGCATGGCTCCACCCATGTAGCTGTAAAAAGTGCTGTCAAGTAGGACATAGGGCACTAACATATCACTGCCTTTGTAAAAATATTCCTGAAATCAGCAAAGCAGTGTAGTCCAGAGTGTCTACAGTGGTTTGTGTGAGCAGTGCTTGAAGACAGATTGGTACAATGGCTCATGGGTAGTCAAGTTCTGCAGCTGTGTGGATTATACAGCAGGTACAAGATTAGCAGCTGATAGAAGCCATGCAACAGGGAACACTGTTGGGCCCCATACTGGGCTGCAGATTAGAGAGAGAAGAAGAGAATGTGGAAACAAACCTGAGTGACTTCCTGAAATAGATGCTTGCAATACCAGTAACAAAGAAGTTAAATTATGTAGTAGATTAGTGTTTTGGCTTGGTTTGGTAGATAAGGGTAGCTCTGGAACAGACCAATGAATGTGTCAATGAACAAGCAAATACAAATATGCCTTTATTTGAGGAAAGAGTGTGTTTTGTACATAAGCTCATAAAACAGGAGGATGTGAGGAACACTGCAGATGTTTTTCATCAACTTGAATTTTTGGTTTGGTTTCATAACTTTGTTTAAAACAACATATTTTGACATACATCTTTTGAAATATGTTGGATACATTTACACCAAAAAGTTCCAAAAACTTGCCATTATCAATTTAAGCAATTCATCTTATTCTATTGGTAGAAATATTCTCCTGGAAAGCGTATACGTGCCCCTAGGTGGTGCTATCCCAAGGGCTACTACCCTGTCTGCTTGGCCAGTTGCAGGTTAAGGGCCTGGGTACTGAAACAGGTGCCTCACCCAGAGGACAGGGTTGTTAGTAACAAGGCTAACCTGAGTACAGCCCTCCGGGACACTGTAACCCCCCTCTTTCTTCTCTAGTGGTCTAGACAATATGCAACTAACAGTTTCACAGTAGCCCCTATTCAGCATACAATTCCCCACACAGTTTGCACTTATCACCAGGGCTGTTTCCACCAGTTCAACCCTGGAGACCCCGTGTAAAATAGCAACAGTACAGTACTTTTGACACAGACTGGGACCACAGTCAGGTTAAATGCAAAAAGAGTTAAATCTGATTTATTTAGGGGACTTGAACAAGGGAGGGGCATAATCAGATTGATGTGCTTAAACGCTGAATCAATCAGGCAGTCATGCATGCACTTCAGTGTCCCTACAGTCACACACTCTGCGTACCCAGGTGGGAGTAAGTTGGGCTAGCCTGGAACATTGCCTGGGGTAGATCAGCATCGCAGCTGGTTGGGACCCTTTGATGGAAGAAAGAAACATGCACAACCACACACAACCACACACAATCTGTAATCTGGTGCCGGATGACTCAGTTCATGACAAGAAAACAACAAGTGAATCAGATGACAACGCTTTTGATTTAGCTGATGTTGCAGGGAGATACCCTGGTGTCAACTCATGATACCCAATACAGGACACAGGAGGGATAAAATTGAGACTGCAGGTTGATGAGCTGGAGTGCCAGGAGCAGTAGGGCCCACGCAAATCACCGAGGCATCATTCTTGTTCAAGGTGTTAAGCAGGGAGCTGATCCCCAAGCAGGTCTCTCATCAGTGGTTTTCTCTGTGGCGTGAGTATTCTGGCTGGGCCAGTGTAACAAGGCCCAGACCGAGAAACAGTTCAGATGTAAGTCCTAGAAAGCTGGATGCAGCCTCCAGCAAGCAAGGCACAGTTAAACACACAGTGGGGAACCAAATCGCGACCCACTAGCAGCACACAGCACATTTATAGTAAAACGATCACCACTACACCAGGCGGATGACAGTCCGGTTGCAATCACAGAGTCTCTGCACAAAACCCAGGAGTTCAGCGGTAAATGAAGGTCCTGACAGGCTGATGGCATTCAATAAATCTTCAGTCTTCTTCAGGTTTTAAGCCTGGTCATCAATTCTGTGGCTTAAGTCTCTCTCACAACCTCGGAAGCAGTCTGATTCTTTGAAGAGCTCCCTCACAAGGGACAGTAGACAGGCAGGACAAAAACTCAGCCCTTCCACAGTTCTTCCACATGAACTACGAAGAGAAGCTGCGTTGAGTATCTCAAGCTGTTCACTCTTTCGATTCCCAACTCAGACTGACTTTTGCTTGCCATGCCCATTAATCGGGCACAATGAAATGGCTCAGAGACATGGTCTAAAATAAAGCTTCTCATCTTTCCATGTGGGACAGCTAAAGGCAGGCAGGCCAGACATCAGCTTTCTCGCCAAGTTCCCATGCTACCCTGCTGGATAGCAGCTCCTCGAGCTGGAGCTGCTCACCCTTCCAGCTCCAACTCACTTCTGCTTTACTGCTGCAGGCAGCCTGGGAATTTCCCTCTGATCCAAAAGGTTCAATTGGTCGATCTATCTGTCTGTCAAAGCAAGGGACCCCCCCCCCCCAGTCCATTCCGGCACCAAAATGTAAAAACTACAATTCCTACAGAAATATGCTTCGACAAGACCCCTAGGGACAGTCTCCATTTTACAGTCCCCAAAGGTAATGATTGGTGCTGACTGGCTGTCCAAAACCAAAATGGGTGGGCTACACATAATGTCAATGCTTCAATGAAGGCAGGTGAAACAAACTATGATACTATTGCCATTAAAGCAGATAAATAGTAAACAGTTACCCCGATTCCAATAAAGCTCCCTCTGCACAATTAGCGATGGCAGAACGGAGTGATAACACTGAAGCCTGGGTGGCACTTGAGCCTAGACACACTTGGCCACTACCCAGAATAATTAAGCACTGCAAAATAGGCAGCTTTTAAAGAGACAGGTGCAGAGTCGATTAGGCACTCTCATGCATTTTCTTTTTAAACAGCTAAAACACAGGACACCAGCCTGGCACAGGGCATTTAGGCACACCCAAGGAAGGTTTTCAGGAACCCCCATTTGTAGGGGGGATACATTTATGTTTTAAACAACTTGTAGAGCAGTTTAATAAAAATTAAGATGCTCCAGCATCGTTATTCAGTACATAGGGCAAGATTATAGAGGAATGGTAGGTTATCTAGACTGTTTAGCATTAGCAAAGATGTGAAACAGGATTTGCGTGCTAGACCCATTCTTATTTAACATTTATATTTATCAAAGTCTAGTGTAGTCCCCATGAAAATACAAATTGGTATTCAGTAGAGCCTGCAATCGATTAAATATTTTATTTTATCACCACATTTTTGTCATGGTATGATTTCGAAAAGTGGTTTCTTGGTTTTGTGGTGTCAGCTGATATACTAAATAAATTGAGTCCAACCAGCAATGCCAGGGTGAAAATCATGGCTGGATAACTACTCTAAGATATTAACAATTTAACTTGCTCATCTGAGCTGAGGTCCTCACTACTTGTCTTTATATTTTATGTGAAACTCCTCTCAGACTCCACAATGTTTACTTCCATCAAGAGTGCAGACACCTTGAGACTTGTTGCTGGTATGTGGGGAGCTTGTTAATTGAGAGGACCACAACTCTTCCAATAACAATAATAAATACATCCAAAAAAAGCAACCTGTACACCTGCTCATTCATCATATTTAAATCAGATATCTTATAAAGTCTTGCATTTTCTAGGAGCTGGTGTCTGCCCTATATTGAAATATTAAGCAAAATCCAGTGTAACCCCCATCCAAAATAAAACAGCTGCTACAAAGATCTTGCAATTCATTCATGTTTTATACTTCCTTAATGTCATGTTTTTACTACATGACTTTCAAAATGAATTTATTGTTTTTCAGATGTCAGCTGATATATGAATTGAGCCCAACCACCACCAAGAACATTAGAGTAAGAAAGTAAAAAGTTTAACAGTTATAGTTATTGACTGAAGAACACTTTGTAATGCCTACAATTTTGCATTTTGTTAAAAACTCTAATCATTTATGAGACTAGTAAAATTATCAATAACAAGGCTGTAATACAGCTCTCATGGTTTATGATGTCACCAGATGCCTTCATGAACTTTTAGCATTCTTATTGATATTTTCCAGTCTAATATTCTGCAGATCTTAATAAGGATTTTGCACTTACCATACATTCAGCATTAGACAGATCAGGCAGATGAACTGTCAATTGTTCTATAGCAGATTATATACTTCTCAGATCCACTAACTGAGCTAGACTGGATTGATTACATTTAGGCCCTGTACACATTAGAGCTGAAGATTTGCACTGGTTTAAAAACATTTAAAAATGTTTTAAACTCACCACAACCTGCCCAGATCAGTCTTCAACCGAGTTTTAACTTGGTTATACCACAACCGACTCCGTCTGCATCTGCCTCCAGTAACGTTTTTAAAATGGGTTCTCCTACAACCCTTAACGCGCTTCCTGGAAGAGCAATATGCAGATGCCTGTCCAACTTCAGGGTAACACGCTTTCTCTCATAAAACCGTTTTAAAAAACGGACTTGAGACTATCTCGCAGAAGGGTTTAAGCACAGTTTCCTAACACGCTTTGAAACCGTGCTTAAATGTGGACGGGCGACATGTTTTCGCTAGTTAAAATGTTTTAAGCACCTTAAAACATTTTAACTAGCTTGATGTGTACAGGGCCTCAGATAGTGCACTATCCAATCCTAAGGCTATCCTGGGGGGTGAGGTACAGCACTGTGCTCACAACCATAATTTTATTTTCATTTTTTTTTAATAATAAAATTATAGTCCCTCATGTTTTATTACTGGGATATTTGTATGAAGACAGACAAGATAGTTTCATCTCAGACTTCATGTTATGCTCCTGATGTTCTCTTCACAAAATCCATAATCATCTGCTAGACACATCAGAATATGTTTTGAAAATGATTTTGATCTGATAGATGAGTATGACTTCAGTGAAGGGAAAAGCAAAAACATGAGATGAAGTCTCAGACACAAAAGTTCATGTTTTCTTGAAAATGTTCTATAAACAAATGAAGGAAGATCAAGATAAAACATTAAAGAAATACATACAGTATTAACAAAAATTCTGTGAATATTTTGCCAAGTCTCAGTTACAAAATGGGATGCAACCAGCCTCCATATTGCAACTACACACATAGCAGCTATACACAGAACTTCACCTGAGAAGTCAAAAAAAGGATTCTCCAATGCATAGTAATTCAATCAGAATGACTATTAAATCCTCCAGATGCTAGTGTGCACTAACAGGACTTGCAGCACGCAAACACTTACACCTGATTATTGACATCCATAGACTTCATGGCACAGCATTAGTCTTATGGCACTATGCCATGCACACACAGTGTGATACCTAGCACTGTGGTCACATCCATGCATATCCACTCAGTCTATACCTTCTCTTCAGCTACTGGGCAGATGTCATACAATAGCTGACACGTTTATCCTCCTATGGCCAATCCTGTTGGTCCGGTGGCCCCCTCATTGACTCCTGATGCTAATTATAGTCTATGCCATTTAATAAAATCCCTCCTGTGCCCTTTTATCCCAGGGTATGTGTACATCAGTTAGGTCCTTCCACAATCTCCATCCCTTATCAGCTCAAATGTCCCAGGTTGCAAATAAGTGGCACCCCTTCTGCCTGACTGTAACACTTGTAAAGGCAGTGGTGTCACTAAAGTTATTACTAGGATTTGGGGGGCACAATGCTTTCTGTTTGGCACTGCATGACATTTGCATTGCAACCCCCTTCTTTTTTTACACTTGTGTGTAGTGGTGTTACTGCCCATGTGGGGAAGGGCAATGACCCCCCCTTTGAGCATTTCAAGGAGGGTTGCATGCATTGAATTAATGAAAAAAGCCACACAAGCATTTTTTCACAGACACCATGTGACTGTGAATGGGGCTCATTCTATTTAAAAAAAACATTTCTCAGTGACTAGAATCACTTTAATAACATTCTCTTACCGTGTATCTAAAACAGAGTCCCACAACAATTGAAATCATTGTAGAAACTCTACATTTACTAATGATTATATATTACTGACATACATTTAAATTACTATCATGGTAATATTGTAATGATACCAGTTTCCATTTTACTGTTTAAGACAGTAGTTCAGTAGACTCACTATTTATCTTCACTTCATAAATAACAGAATGGTCCCATGTTATTTAGCTTAAAACATTATTTTTGTGGTCTCAGAAGGTTACTTATATAGACTAGATTTTCCTCATATACTGTAAATTTAATTTATGAATTACTGTGATACTTTAATAAGATTTACTGGTAAATGATGCTTTATAATTTGCAAATGAAATAAAAGAAATATACTTGTCATATTGTCGAGATGACCATTCATTTTAATCATCCAATCATCAGTAGACAGAGACCGAAATTTATGACTGTTCTCTTTTAGCACACTAACCACAATGGACAAAATAGCAAATGAAACTAATGCATGTATATGGAACATTCATGAAAAATGATAAAATATTTATGGATGCATGTCATTAAATGACTGTTAGAAAAGTCATCTGAGACTGTATGTAGCGCATACATTTATCGAACTGTAAAAAAGACACAAACAATACAATACTGTTTGTTTTATATACTGTAGCATCATTCAAATATGAGTATAAAAATATTCATAAAGTCACAAGATCAAAATAGAATAGTGAAAACATATGTTGCTATCAAATTATTTTAAATTATTTGGGAAATACACAATAATGAAATCTATTTATTGTCTTTGTGGCTGACATTAAACGGTTTGGGAGATTTCACTGTGCTCCAGGTCACATATGTTATATTTAACTGTGTTTTGCAGGGTAGAAGCATTTGCCCCTTATGTGATGAAGCAAATCAGCCTATCCAGCAGTACTCCTGTCCAGTTTTGTGGGATAACTGGTAACTGACACCTTCCTTGTTTTAGCCCATGCAGATTTTGAGGTTACTAGTCTTGCTAGTTCTCCTATCAGGTGATATCCAACCTAACCCTGGCCCATACATACCCAATACCTTGGTAGCATCCCCCCAGGACCATCAATGGGCGGCCACCAAGGGTCTGAAGATAGCACATATGAACATATGTAGTCTTAGACCAAAAATACATGAAGTCCAGGCCTGGTTGGACCTCTACAAACCGGACTTACTAGCCATCTCTGAAACCTGGCTAAAAGCCCACATCCATGACCACGAGATTCAGGTCATGGGCTACAATAGCTACCGCAATGACAGAAAAACCAAAAAAGGGGTGGGGTCCTAATCTATGCTAAGGATGACCTCTCCATGTTACCTCTACTCCTGCAGACTAATCCTACTGCTGAGGGAGAAAGCGTATACATCCGGATAACCCTGGGGCACAGCAAACAACTAACAATTGGCTGTGTCTACCACCCACCAAAATCAGCCCTCAAATCCCTTGAAGCCATCACAAATGATACGGCTATCAAGGTAACAATGGAGCAACTAATCCTGGGTGACTTCAACAATAACTGGGCCCAGGACCCTGGTCATGCCTCGAAGTCACTTACCCATGAAGCAGGTCTGATGCAGGTCATCTCTGAACTGACCAGGCTTAATTACAAAACTGGGAACCACACCACCCTTGACTGGGCTCTGGTGTCTAACCCCACTAATATACAGAGTGCGGGCACAATGGCAGACTCCCTGAGTGACCATTCCCCAATCTTCTATATATGGAAAAACAAACCACCCAAGGTACAACCTAGAATTCTCTCTGCTTCTCCAAGTTCTCTGAACTACAATACAATCGCTACCTAGGTAGTCTGGACTGGAACCCCATAAATCTTCTCCCTACTCTTACTGAGGCTGTGCAATACTTCCAGGATGAACTAACCACAGCTGCCAACCTCTTTGCTCCAATGAAGGGAATGAGGGCTGAAGGCAGCTGCTACAAGTGGATCTCTTCCTCCCTCAAAGCCCTAATGGCTACTCGGGGAAAAAGCCTGGAAAAAGTTTAGGCTCTCCTCCCTCCCAGCAGATCTCGCTGTATACAAAGCTCTGAAGAACAAAGCCAAGAGAGCCATAAAACTCGCTAAGAGAGATTACTTAACATACCTCGAGAAAACCAGCCTGGGCAACCCCAAGCAGTTCTGGAATCATATCAATGACCTGATCAAGGGCAGCAAAAAGTCTGAGTCCTGTCCCATGGAGATTAATGGTCAGCTCAAAACTGACCCATCTCAAATATCGGCTGCCCTTAACAGGCACTTCTCAGACCTCGAGGCCTACAAGACCTGCCTGTCTCCCCAGACTCTCCCCCCTACCTCAGATGAACCACCTCACATGGAAAGACCCCCATTTCACCTGAGACTGGCAACACACTGAAGTACTAAACCTCCTAAGGAATCTGAAACTGAAAGGGTCAGGGGGACCTGACGGTAACAACCCTCAGCTACTCAAGGCAGGAGCTACCTCTTTAGCCTGGCCTATAACCATACTCCTCAATCGATCACTGAGGGAAGAAGCAGTCTCTGACCCATGGAAACATGCCAATGTTGTCTCTATTCACAAAGGAGGGCTCAGGAAAAAACTCAACAACTACAGGCCAATCTCCTTCCTCTGCTCACTTGCTAAGGTGCAAGAAAGAGTCATCTATAATCAACTCAGGGACTCAGGGACTACCTGGAAGCTCATCAGCTCCTTGCCCCCTCCCAACATGGATTTAGAACAAACCATGGTACTAACACTGCCCTCATTAACTTCACGGATGAAGTTCTCAGGACAATGGACAAAGGGATACCCACTGGTGCAGTCTTTATAGACTTTTCCAAGGCGTTCGACCTTGTCGACCACAACTTGCTGCTACAGAAGCTGCAAAATATAGGCCTAGACAGTCATGCCCTGAAGTGGTTTGGGAGCTACTTATCAGGGAGGGCACAGAGGGTCTCATGGAAAGGGACCATGTCTGACCCACTACCCCTAAACCAGGGTGTACCTCAGGGCTCAATTCTAGGCCCCATCCTGTTTTCCTTGTTTACCAACGACCTGCGTACCCACTGCAGAGAGAGCTCGGTTGTGCAGTACGCTGATGATACTGTCATCTTCCTGCGTGACTTGGTTGCCCTAGGCCCTCTACTCCAAAAGGATCTCACGTCACTAGACACTTGGCTGTGTAAGAACAGAATGGTACTAAATGCTGACAAGACCAAGGCAATGCTATTCAGGCCAAGATCCCTGGGATTTGACAGGTCCTCATCCCTCTCCTTAACTTCACTCTCTGGTAAAGCCATTAACGTAGTCACCTCCCTTAAATACTTAGGCCTCACGTTGGATCAGAATATCACATACAGGAGCACATGGACCAGGTCACCAGGACCTACATCAGAAACTTGGCACCCTGTACCAACTCAGGGACCAACTCATTCCTGAAGCCAGGCTCTCCATAGCTACCAGCATCCTTCTACCCAACCTGATCTTTGCAGCCCCTATTATACAGGGCATGGCTAAACAAGAGATTACCAGGATGCAAACTCTATATAATAAAATAGCTTGTTTCGCAACCTTAGACCACTCGAGATGTCACCATTAGACACTTTGGCCAATCTTTGTTGGCCCACATTGATCGCCCGACTCCAACACTCCTTGCTTGTCCAGGCCTACAAGCTTCTCAAACCCCATGCTCCACCAAGTATTGCCGGGACCATAACCCTCAAACACAATCCAAAGAACCTAAGGACCTCAGATAGAACCCTATTAGAAGTCCCTAGGGTAAGGACAAACGCTAGTGGAAGATCCTTTTCCTCCCAAGCAGCCTGCCAATGGAACAAGCTCCCTCCCCAGGTTCAGGCCTCCTCCTCACTCATGAACTTCCACACCAGGCTTAAGTCCCATCTGCTGACCTCAAGCGCATGCCACTGTCATGGCACTTAAAGCTCCTAAGGTACTCCCCTCATCTCCAACTCCTGTCTCCTAGCTTAACCTTCCTACTACCTGCCTTATACAGACTGCTCACCAGAGGCCATGTGTAACCCCAGAATAAACTATATGCAAAGTACTACCAATTGCTTACATGTCATGATGATAACCATGCCTGTACCCATGCCTGTATCCACTGCTTTTCTTTTACCATGCCTGTAACCATGCCTGTATCCACTATTTTTCTCTTACTGTAACCACCTCATGATGTAACTCACAATGCCTCAAATGTTCCTTATGTCCTTGTTCATTCTTATAACTTTTATTGTTATCCCGGGTCACCCCTGAAAAAGGGACCTTCGGGGCTCAGTGGGCCTACCCGGTCACCAAAATTTAATAAATAAATAAATAAAAAGATAGCATTCAGGAAGTATAAGGAAACACAGAAGGAGCAGGACAGAGAGCTGTACCAGTTAAGGCAGAAGGAAGCAGGGAGGGAAGTCAGAATAGCAAAGGCCCAAACTGAGGAAAAGATAGCCAACTTGGTTAAGAAGGGGAATAAAACCTTTTATAGGTACATCAGAGAGCGTAGAAAGACAAAGAGAGGGATAGTGAGGCTGAATAGAATGAATGGTGGGAGGGCAGAGGGAGACAGTGAAAAAGCAGGGATACTGAATGAATATTTATGCTCAGTATTCGCAAAAGAGGAGGGGGAAGTGCCTAATCCAATTAACAAAAGCACTCTTGATAGGGGGGTTGATCCCAGCCCTTTCACAGAAGAAAGGGTTCTGCAAGAACTTCTAAAACTGAAGGTGGACAAAGCAATGGGGCCTGATGGAATTCACCCCAGAATTCTAAAAGAATTAAGGGGGGAACTAGTGAAACCACTGACTCTTTTTAATAAATCATGGGAGGATGGTGTGGTACCCGAGGACTGGAGGAAGGCGGATGTGATTCCTTCACAAAAGTGGGACCAAGACAGAGGCAGGAAACTACAGACCTGTCAGTTTGACCTCTGTGGTAGGGAAAGTGATGGAGTCACTTGAAGGAAAGAATTGTTGAGTACCTAGAGGTCAGTGGGGCACAGGACCCAAGGCAGCATGGGTTCATAGCAGGAAGGTCATGTCAGATGAATCTAATAGATTTCTTTGACTGGGTGACCAAAATAGTAGACCAGGGAGGGGCTGTGGACATGGCCTACCTAGACTTTAGCAAGGCATTTGACACAGTCCCACACAAAAGATTAATAGTCAAATTAACCAGCCTGGGAGTGGGTCCCAGGGTGGTAGCCTGGGTAAAACATTGGCTGGACAACAGGACACAGAAGATAATTGTAAATGGAGTCCACTGTGAAGAAAGAGGTTACTAGTGGGTCAGCAGGGTTAGTATTGGTCCAGTCCTTTTAATGTCTTTATAAGTGACATTGCAGAGGGACTGGAAGGAAAAGTATGCTTCTTTGCAGATGACACAAAGATCTGCAACAGGGTTGATTCTGAGAGGCATGGAATGGATGAGAAGGAACTTGGCAAGGTTGGAGGAATGGTCAGAAGTATGGCAGCTAAGATTCAATGCAAAGAAGTGCAAAATAATGCACTGGGAAACAAGAACCAGGGAAGATTACAAATGGGGGAGGTAGTAACAACAACAAAAAGGAAAGGGACTTGGGGTAATCATATCAGATGACCTTAATGTTAGCAAGCAATGTGAGAAGGCAGTAGGGGAGGGAGGGATGGGGGATACTGGGATGCATAGGGAGAGGCATCACCAGCAGAAAACAGGTAGTTGTTACCTTCTACAGACTGTTGGTGAGACCCCATCTGGAGTACTGCGCTCCAGTTCTGGAGACCCCATCTCGCAAGGACATAGACAGGATAGAGGCAGTTCAGAGAAGGGCAACTAAAATGGTGCAGGGTCTACAAGAGAAGCCATACGAGGAGAGACTAAAGGAGCTTAATATGTATACCCTTGAGGAAAGAAGAGAGAGGGGGGACATGATAGAAATTTTTAGGTACCTCAGTGTAATCAACAAAGTCCAAGAGAGTAGCATCTTTCAGAAAAAGAGACGTGCAAGAACAAGAGGACACAATTTAAAGATAGAGGGTGGGCAGTTCTGGGGCAATGTGAGGAAGTATTTTTTCACAGAGAGGATAGTGATGCATGGAACAGCCTTCCTGAGAGGTTGTGGGCTCTAAAACTGTGGAAGAATTCAAGAATACGTGGGACAGACATAAGGCAATTCTTGTGGGGAGTAGGAAGAAATAGGCTGTTGGTTAACTAGGATCTGCGGCCTATCCTGTAGGTAGGGACATGGGCAGACTAGGTGGGTCAAGCGGTCCTTATCTGCCGTCAAAGTCTGTTTATGTTTGTGTTTCTATGTTTATACAGTATCTTGCATTGTCACTGACATATGTAATCACTTGTTCCATTTTGATGTCACACTTTCATTTCTTCATTACTGTTTGTACAACTTTAGAGTGGTTCATTATAGTCAGCTCTGTTGTGTTTGCAGTGTAAGACTCTCTTTCCTCCATCAAAAACGAATGTTCAGAACACAGCAAGAGTCTGTGTTTGGGGTTTTGTCACACATCCCTCATACAGTCTTAGAAAGTGCCTCCCCATTTCCTTTTTCAGTCTGGGAAAGTAGTTGTGGAGTAGGGTGTCTATCTTCGGAAGTGCTCCAGTACCTTTTATACTTGCTCATCCAATCTCTCAGACAGTGCTGATCCAGCTTTGCAAATCAGAATGTTAGCACCACACCAGGTCTTCAGTGTCCAGCACTTTTTCTTCACGTGTAACAGCTGCAGAAGTGGTGGCACTGAAGCTAGTGTGTAGCATGATCTGTCTGGCATGTATCTCACCCTTCTTCTGGCTTGCATTTTCACATGTTTTTTGCTGTTGCAATGATCCACAACAGTATCCTTCCAAATATGATCAAAGGGGTGATCACAGAAGAGGCAGAACATCTTTCCACTGTCTTTGTAAATGCCGTTAGACCTAAGTTGTAATGTATAGTCCTTTGTAGTGATACTACAGATTTTTACCATTTTCTTGGTGGTGGTTTTGCAATTGTGACTTGTGGTATGGTTGGCTCCAACGAGCTAAAAATGAACCATGGTTTAAAAGATTAAACAAAGCTGCTGAATGATGTAACATAACACTAAGAAGATGGTAGACTAGGTTCAGGAATATACAAGTCTCCTAGATGCAAAGTACACTGTATGTTTGAATTGATTTAAATAGATGCAGATGCAGATGCAAGCCTAAAAAGCTTGTCATCAATCCAAGATCATGAGAATCATGATTTATTTAGCTATGTACTGGCAGTCAAGACACACATACTGCAGTTACAGTAACAATGGGCTAGGGATGTATGCATTGACTGAAGAGCAAACTGTCCCTAGAAGTTCACAGTCAAACACAAATATATTGCAGTTAAGTACTGGCCACCATGGAATTAGATTGCCAAGAGAAGCAGCTTGAAGTCAGAGTTGGACTTTCACAATCAAGACAAATATTAAAGTTTATCACAGGCCCCTATGGATGATAGCGTCAAAGGGAACAGCTATGGAGGATGGCCCCAGAAGTTCTCAATCAAGAAAAAAGTACTGCAGTTTGTCATAGGCCACCATGGATAAGGTGAGAAGAGCAGCTACAGAAGCCAGACCCAGATGTTCAACTAAGATGAATAATATTACAGTTAATCTCAGGAAGTGCCATGGATGGGACAGTAGAGAGCAGCAGTGGCAGAAGCTGACCCAGAAGTTAAAGGAAGAAATATAGGGTTAATCACCAGTGACCATGAATAAGAGAGTCAAGGAGAGTGGTTACAGAAGCTGGTCCAAGAAATTACAACGAAGACACAAATATCATAGCTATTTGCATGCCATGAATGTTTGTCAACAAAAGAAGATATAAAATTCAGTCAGAAAGACCTTAAACCACTGTGATGGAATACAAACATACTTAACTGAAAGAATAACAGCAAAGGAATATCAAACTATCAGAACAGCCATGAAGAAACCATTTTGTAAAAAATATAAAAATTTGCAAACTTACGAGCATACGTAGGAACTGCATAATGCACACTCGTGAAACAATCATTTTAGGAATTTTTCACCAAATTTTCAACATAGCCATTTTAAGACCTTTGCTCATGAGCGGTGTCACTGTGATTTTCTTAATGTGTCCCATACATTGATTTTGCACACTGACTGTGCCATTATGCGCTTCATGCGGAAACACATTTTCATCAAGATGTGAAAAATGACAGCTATACTGCTCATAAGGAGGTGTGGTAAAATGGCAATGTTGAAATCTGGAGTGCAAACACTAACAAATTCGTGAATTTACGAGCGTGCGTAGGAACTGCGCAATACACGCTCGTAAAACAGCCATTTTTAGGAATTTTTTCACCAAATTTGCAACATTGGCTTTTTGAGAGCCCACCTCATGAACACTGGCACTGTCATTTCATTAATCGGTCCTGAAAGGTGATTTCGAGCAGTGACCACAAAATCACCCTTCAGGCCTGATTAACGCCATGACAGTGACAGAATTCATGAGGAGGGGTCCCAAAAACCCCATGTTGAAAATGTGGTGCCAAAATTCCAAAAAATGCCTGAGATATGCAGCAAAGTTGAAAAAACCCTATTTATTACATTATACAGCTTACCGGCATTTCCTCAGTTTGCGGTCAGCTTTGAAGAGTGCAGAGGTGTTCCCGGTCCACCGAAGATCGTCGCGCCCAGACTCCATGAGTAAGTATGGGGTGGGGGTGTGGGAGGCAGGGTGCGCAGTGGGTGGAGTGCGGTGGGGACAGAGACTATAAGGACAGTTTTTGTTTGCAGGTTTTTTTTTTTATTATTAAGACAACGCTGGAAGTTTGCCATGCTGGGGTGAGCTCCCAGCATGGCAGCTGAAAAAAGGATGTTTGAGGGAGGGGTCTGGAGCCGACAGGGATTGGGCACCCCGCTGGCTACAATAAGTTTTGCCATGCTGGGTGCGCCCCAGCTGTGTGCACCTTGAAAGCTTTTTGGGTGGTGTGGTGGAGCTGACGGGGGATTGGGCACCCGTCAGCTACAACAGTTTTGCCATGCTGGGGTGGGCTCCCAGTGTGGCACCTACACAGCTTTTTTGGTGGGTGGGGTGTGAAGCTGATGGGGGATTGGGAACCCCAGTCAGCTATACAGTGTGTGTGTGGAGGGGAGGAGTGCATGAGCACGCAATATGCGTGCGTGCGCGCATGCATCTGTGTGGGGAGGGGGAGTGCTGCTCACTCAAGCGGTGCTCTCTCTTTCAACTGTACAGCACTGCATTTTGAATCATCGCATTATGTTTCTTTCACATGCGTGCAAGCAAACATAAAAAATGGGATTTGAGTAAATTAATTGAAAATGTTTTTGAAAATAAGGAAAACAAACAGGAGTCAGCTGAATAAAACAACTATTTTTTAACCTAAGTGTAATAAGTATGACTGTCTTGTTTAAGTTGGGCCCAGGAATTAAACATGCAGACTTAAGAGAAGAACTAATTTTCTTAAGAGCATTGATTTTGTTTTAAATGTGGTTGAAAGAAGTGGACTGCAGTTTTTTAAAATATGCAAAAAAAGGTGTATCACCTTGAAACTTTATGTACAATTAAAATTAAATGCACAGCAGTGCAAATGGAAAAGCTGATACAGTAGATATCTTGAAAGGTGGGAGTAAACAATAAAATGAAATTTAACCCAGCAAAGTGTAAGGTAATGCATATGGGGAACAATAATAAGAGACACCCATATTTTATTCAAAATGTGAAATTAACAATCACAACAGAGGAAAGAGATTTAGGTATAACTATAACTGATAACTTAAAATTTAACACCCATATCAATAAAACTGTTAAAAAATTTCACAAGATTATAGGTTGTATATTGAGACATATCAAAAGTAGGGAATCATCTGTCATCTTGCCCCTATACACAAGCCTGGTTCGTCCACATTTGGACTATTGTGTTTCATTTTGTGCTCCAACTTCCATTGGCTATTTAAACATGACAGAAAGAGTTCAATGAAAAATAACTAAAAGGATTGTTAATATGTCCAAACTTGATTATGGTTCTAGATTAAAATCTTTAGGTTTTTACTCTTTGAAGTACAGAATACTAAAAGGCGACTTAATCTATACTTACAATGCATACAATAACGATTACTTGTTAAACACAATAGGATTGGAAAAGTTTTTAATAAGTAATCCCACTAGATCCCACAATTCAAAACTAAAATCATCCTTATGTAAAACCAATAAACGATCTAGATTTTTTACACAGAGAATTCCTCCAATCTGGAATACATTGCCTAGTGATATTATAAACAGCGAAAACATAGAACAATTTAAGAGGAACCTTGATAAATATATGGGTGACAAGAAATGTTTCTTCCACTGCTAATTTAGCTGGTGGTAAGTTCATAAATGGGCATGTGCCTTCTGAACTTGTATCAGTCTATTTAGTACCTGATGCTGCCCCCATCAGAAAACAGTTTATAAACAAGTAAACAGCATGGATAAGTTAATCAGTGCAGTACATATTTTGGTTAACTCCACACCTGCTTGCTGTAAGATGCTGCAGATACTGTAAATATATTTTGAATTAAATAAGTTGATCAGGTGTAGGCTATAAAAGTGGTCCGTATGTCCCTAAGGCCAAAACTCCTTTATTGCATCAGTCACCGAATGCTAGTGATTCCAGAGAATTGGTTTGTGGCCATGGACCACCTTTTTGGTCAGTTCCTGTAGAATGCCAAGCTTCCTTGGTTTAGTAGGATCACTCTGCGGGCCTATTGATGCCAAGGCAGGTGCAGTTTGCTATGGATAAAGGGCTACTGCTTAACCTTTTGGGAGGCCCAGATGCTTAAATAGTTCATGTAGTTGAAAGGAAAGAGCAGCTTCATTTAAGAGTGGCTGTCTTTTCATCTGCCCCCCAGTAACTGGCTGAGTGGTGTTACAATCAGCCTGCTGATCGTCCTAGTTAACGGATGTGCTCCCCCACATTTCTACATCAAGCCCATTATGCTGGGCCCCCTGCCAACCACCATCAACTCTGTGCTTGGCTAAACTGCCTACTGCCTGGCTAGTATGTTCACCAACCCACAGGAGGTGGTGAAAACCCAGCTACAGCTGCAGGATGAGCTAGGGATGCCGTGTTCATACTGCAGCATGGTGTTGGCTTTGAGCCAGGCTGACGGGCTCCACGGGTGGCAGAAGGGGCTCTCAGCAGGTTTGCTCTACCAGAAGCTCATGAATGAACTGCACTTTGACTTCTACTGATTGTGGGATTCAGGCCAATATATACTGTGTACTGCAGTGTATCATCATGTTTTTTTGGATGGGCAGTATCAGATCCTGAACACATGGCGATATCTCCCCCTAGCTACTGTGCTTCATAACAACCAACAACTGGCACTGCATCTTCTATTGCATTCTCTCACGTTTACTGTTCTCACCTTGTCTCACACACCCACAAGGATTGATGACCCTAAATAATACATTAACTACAATGATTCCTGGCTGGCTGTTTGAGGGAGACATGTACATCCAAGACTCATAACCCCCTAGCTATCATACTACAGTCCTGATGAAAGCCCCATATCACTCCATTCGATGTGCCCTCCCTCTGGCTCAGACAATGCACAGAAATTGTCTTAATTCTGAGTTCTACAAGAATTTGCTAGCTCCTACTTTTGAGATGCTCTCTTACTGCAGCGTCCCTGTTGCTGCCTGGATACAAAGAACTCTGCAACTTCAGGGTTAGCAGAAATGAAACAAGATTGGCTGAAATTGATTTAAATGTTTTTAAAAGTAAGCAAAACAAGCAGGATTCAGCTGGAAGAAATGACCATCTTCTAAACTAAATGTGATTCTGTAAGTATTGCTGTGTGGTTTAAATTGGGCTCAGTAATTAATTATGTGGATTTGAGAGAAGCACTGATTTTCTTATACGCATTGTTTTCATTTTAAATGTGGTTAATAGAAATGAATTGCAGCTTTTTAAACTATGCAAAAGGCAGTGCGAGTAGCACCTTGAAACTTTATTCACAGCTAAAGGAAAACACATAGTGCTGCAATTGGACTGGCTGACACAGTAGATACCTTGAAAGGTGGGATTTGGTGCACAGTGCCATCCCCATTAGAAAAGGATAAAACAAGTAAACAGCATGGATAAGTTAAGCAGTGCAGTATATATTTCAGATAACTCCACAGCTGCTTACCGTGAGATGTTGCAGGTACTGTAGATATATTTTGAATAAAACATGTGGATCAGGTGTAGGTTATAAAAGTGGTTCATATGACCCTAGGGGCCAAAATTCCTTTACTGCATCAGCCACCTAATGCTAGTAATTCCACAAAATTGATCTGTGGCCATGGACTGCCTTTTTGGTCAGTTCCTGTGGAATGCCAAGCTTCCCCATTTCAGTAGGGTTGCTCTGTGGGCATATTGGTGCCAAGGCAGGTGGGGGTTGGCGGGGGATAAAGGGGTACTGTTTAGTCTTTTGGGAGGCCTAGATGCTTTAATAGTTCTCCGATGTACCTGCAATTCTTCACTGCATTATGGTCTTCCTTCTGGGAAAACCTTCAGTTGTAAAGTACCAGTTATCACTAGATGGCTGTAGCTCAACAAGGGTGTATCAGGGGCTGTGTAAAGGGAGATCAGGGTGACACTCCCAATGTTCATCATTTCTGTTCAGCCCTACCAGGAATGGAACTCGGTATCTCAATATCAAAAATAGGTTAGACTGATTGTTGGAACCAAGAGCACTAGGCCTCAACACTCCTCTCACCACCTTAAGTAGTCCACTGTCTGAATAAATAAGCGCACCCACATCAACAGTAAAAAACATTTTTTTTATTATTGATGTTTATTCATATAAAATGTTCTAACATGGGTATTTTGATTAGATTCTCTTACCTATGGTAAACAGAGCACAAAAGCTATACCTGATAATGTAACACAAGTGCTACTCGACTACAAATCTTAGTGGCACAACATACTGGCATCACTGACAGTAAAATGAATATACCTCATGTTAGGCTTCTTTAAATCTTGGTGATTCCAACAAGCTCCCTTACCTCTAGTATGTAGAGTTAAAAATAGTTAAAAAAAAAAAATATATATATATATATCTATAATAACAAAAACTAAAATCACTGGTCTCACAGTAATAAAGTGTTGTGATGAAGCTTTTGGTTTTCTGTGTGTCAGTATAAGTCGGAGTAAGTTATAGTGAAATCTGTCTGAATTGGTATATTACTGACTGAAGGGTAAATTTGAGACCAGTTATAGTAGCCCACCTTTAGGGGTCATATTACAAGAACTGTGTCTTACCCTTTAGTTGATAGGAGGGTTGATAATTGTGTTGTCTGGGGCCTCAGCTGGTTGATAATTGGAAGTGGGACTGAGTCACGTTTCTGACTCATGCTCCAGCAGGAAGCAGGGAGTCCTATTTAAAAGGATCATATCAGATTGAGCTGTTTGTTGGTGAAAAAACAGCAGTGTAAAATCTAACCTACTTTTTTGGTGTAGCTTTTCAGACCTCACCAGGTTCTTTACACTACCGGGCAGAGGTCAGGATTGGAGCACAGCTGGCAGCAGGAGAGGGTCATGTGATTCACATGCACCAATCAATTTACCAATGCCGTGGCAACACCAAAGTCCCCAACATCGACAGACACAATACCGAGTATTGGCACTGTGCTGTCGGTATGCCGGTGTGTTTTCTTCGGGGCAGCACCTCCTGAACCCCCACACCCCGGTATTTATATAACCAACTCCGAGTTGGAGTTGTCTCAGAGAGGGGATGAAACACCAGGAGATGCAGTGCCGGTGCCAGCAGGAACCATTACAGTGACCTGTCAATTTCTGTTGATTTCTGTCACTGTAATGGACTTTGCTGTAGAAGTTTCTTTGTTCGGTCGGCATACCGGACCAATCACCAGGTAGCTGGAAGTGACAGGGAAACTATAAAAGAAACCACTCCCATCTTGTCACATTCATGTTCGTATCCCAGAAAGTGAGTGGAACAGAGTAGGATTGGAACAGGACTGGCATCTTAGGCATCCCAAGGTATTCACAGGCAACAGCAGGCATGCAAGAGACTCTTCCAGTCCACTGAGATAAGGTAAAGTACCTGTTGGTTTGATTCTACCTGTGTAAGAGATTACTGGAAGAAAGCAAGTGGGAACAGTGGAGAGAAACCAGTTCATACAAGCAGATACCAACTGTTGTGTGGGAAGGGAGAGCATCCTAACTAGGGTATGCATACAAAGGGAGATAGGCAAGTTAAAAGGGGCAAACTAAAAGCACCTGTAGTGCAGGACTACAGGTATCATCCAGTCTAGGGTATGGATAAAGAGAGAATAAAAGAAGCAAAAAGGGAAAACTTAAAACACCCTATCTATGGTCAGGTAACAAAGTGGGTAAGCAAAGCAAGCAAAGGAAAAATTAGAAACACCCTACCTAGGGTAAGTTTACAAGCTCTTACAGTTAACATAGTGAGTGAAGGAATGGAAATGTTTGGAGCAGTGCAGTGCAGTGACTGTGGAGTGACAGTTTTCAGAGAGACCTTCTGGAGGCTGAGGTGCTGCCCCATTTGCATGCACCTCTCTGTGCTGAGGGAGGAGGCCCCTAGACTCTTGGACAAGTTGGTTAGAATTGGGGGGACCGTTCCCTCACTTTGGGCAACTGAGTGTACCACCACTACCCCAGAGGATGCCAAGAAGGAGGGCTGGTTTGACTGTGGTGGGAGTAGATTTCAGAATGGGAAGGGAGGGGAGAGGAAGGGAGGGAAAGAGGGAGTTGAGGTATCTACCTGGCCTACCTAGTGCCTTGGTTCAGAGGGTTGGAAAGTGAATTCTAAGGATCTCTATGGTGGTGAGGCAGGAGGGGGAGCTGGATGTCATTGTCTACCTGGGGACAAATGACCTGGCTAATGACAGGGCTAAGATTGTGCAGGGGGATTTTAGGGAGTTGAGGAGGGGTCTCAGGCAGGTAGTGCACTCAGTGGCTTTCACTTAGTTGCTGCCTGTCTATGGTAGGGTGGAGAATATGGATCTCTGCAACTGGAGCTTCAACTCATGGTTGAAGGAATGTTGTAGAGAGGAGACATTCAGCTACATTGGGAACTGGGGAAATACCTAGAGGGATAAGGGTCTATACAAGAGTGATGGTCTACAGCCACGTTTTAAAGTGAGGAGGGTCTTACAGGGTCACAAAGCAGACCCCTTACTTCATGTTTGTTTCCTCTTACCATGACTTCAAGAGGGCAGTATAGTTAGTAGTACAGTAAAGTAGAGTAGAGTAGAATAGAGTAGAGTAGAGTAGTTCCTTTGTCCCTCAATTTCCTGCAGTACCCTCATGTTTTGTGTCTGCTTTTTGATTTGTTAATAAAAAATTGTATAATAATGAAAAGGAAAATTCCACACTATGTAGGAAAAAGAAGATTTCCACACTAGTAGTTCATGCATCTGTTTATAATTGTGATCCTTAGTGATCCAGAAGTTTTTTTCTGCACACTGTATGCACTACCTGCATCTGTCTGGGAAGCAAATCACAGTTCCCAGTGGACAGTTTGAATGTTTCTTTAATGAACATTTAAACTAGCTGAGGGCATGGCAGATGAAATCAGGAATCATGGGGGCATAAACTGCCCCCCCTCCCGCAACAGACTGAAGCAGAGAGAATGGAGGACTTGAGGTACATCCCCCAGGGTACAAAATAAAGAAAAAAGCAGTATGGTTGAAATGAAAGGGGATGGGAACCTGAGCTGTAAAAAGAGAGGGGAAAAGGCGGCAAGGCAAAAAGGAAACAACAGCGTAGCAGTTAAAGTGCTATTAAATGTGGAAAGCCATGTGTGCAAATGCAAGAAGTCTAGAAATAAACTTCTGGACATAGAGGCCACCATGGCCGAGGCAGACCTGGATATCATGGCCATTACTGAATCACGGTGCACAGGAAACCATGACTGGGACATGGTCATACCAGGCTATACCCAGTTTAGGAAACAAAGTGTGGGAAGGAAGGGAGGAGGGGTGATACTGTATGTAACTGAGGGTATCAACAGAGACACATGGAATCCAGGGGAAAATGGAGGGGTTGGAGTTATTGAGGGTAGCGGGGATAGGAAATGGCGCCATTGTTCACACTGGCATAATCCATAAATCTCCAACACAAGGAGAGAATTTAGATAAGGCACTGATGGAAGGAGGAGAATACAGATAAGGCACTGGTGGAAGCCACTGGCACAATGTCAGAAAAAAGGAGGTGCTGCTGGTGTGGGACTTCAGTCTAGTGGATGTACATTGGACCCATCCAGCCACAACTTCAGCTGGAAGCAAGTACATCCTGGACTCCTTACAGGGGGTATTTCTCAGACAACTAGTCAGGGAGCCCAGTCATGATGGGGCAGTACTGGAACTGGTGCTCCCTAACATGGCAGTATCATAGATGTCAAGGTGGTAGTCGCCTGGGGACCAGTGATCACCATACAGTGCAGTTTAACAAAGGAGGACAGTAGAAGTGAGCCACACAAGGACGAGGTGCCTGGACTTCAGTTGGGCAGATTTTAAATAAATGGGTGAATGCCCCAGCAATGACCTAGCAGGAGAGATTACCTGGGCAAGGTGGAGGAAAGGTGGGCTAAGTTAAGGGAAGGCATAGTGAAGATAACAAACCTCTGCACAGTGGAAGTGGACATGGCCAACGTAAAAAGAACATTGTCCAATTTCTTTTTTGGCCCCTTTATCTAACATTTTAGATCATATTGTATTTGATCAGATGATTAACTATTTACTCAAGGATGACATATTGGCTCCAGCACAGCAGGGATTCCGCCCACGCCACAGTACATCAACAGCCTTGGTCAGGTTCACACAGGTGGTCCATCAGGCACTTAGTAAGGTTTTGTTTTCTCTGTGGCCACCTCTGTGGGCCTGATCAAGGCCTTCAACTTGGTAAATCATAAATTGCTTTTGTCTGCCCTTTTTAAACTGGGCCTGTCTCTTGAGGTTGTTGGTTGGTTTGAGAGCTACTTTTCTGGTCACTCCCAATCAACAAAAATCCAAGGAAGTATCTCACTCCTATCTGTAGTTGTACCGGGTGTTTCACAGGGTTCTAGTTTGGGTCTCCTTTTATTTAGTTTATTTTTGAACACACTACCCTTAGTTTGTTTAAATATTCAAATTTTTCTTTATGCTGATGATGTGGGGATCCTCATGAGCAGTCCTGATTTCTTGGAAGTATGAAATGATTTGGCTTATGATTTTGTTCCTATTCAAAAATGGTTTTGTACTAACAGATTGGTTCTGAATAAAAAGAAAACAAAAAAATGATGTTTTTTTATAAACAAAGAAAAAATCTGGCATATGTTCCTACTCTTTCGATGTGTACACTGAATCAGATTGTGAGATTTGCTTCACAGTTACCATATTTAACACATCATTGTAATCTTTATGAATATTTGGGTTGGCTGCAGTTAGAGCAGAGATATCAGCTACAGCTTGGCATGACCAGGAAAGTTACTTTGAACATGGTGCCTAATATTTTTTATGTATTATTTAAAAAAACATATTCACATAACTCAACCCAATTAACACATGTACTTGGTTTTTGGTTCCTAGGATGAAGACTTCTATTGGACAGAGATCATTGTTATAGTTGCATCCTTCAGATTATAATGCCTTAGCATCCTGTATAACCAGTGTCCGTAATACTTTACATGTCTTTAGATCAGCTTTGAAAAAGCATCTTTATGCTACCAATGGCTGTGAATGTTTGACTGTTAAATAATTTTGGTTGTGTTTATTTTGTTACTATGTCTTACGCATATCTTGTCATTATTTATGTATTATGAATATTTTGTTATTTGTTCTGGTCACTCATGTAAATGGGTCTTTGGCCCATGGACTTTTCCAGATTTTAAATAAACAAAACAAACAAACAAAAATGAGAGGAAAAAGAGACCACTATGGTTCTCAAAGGGAGTGGCTAAAAAGGTAAAGGCTAAAAGTGCAGCTTTTAAGAGGTATAAAGAGACACAGATGGAAGAGGATAGGGAGGTGTATCAGAAGACGCAGAGGGAGGCAGGGAAAGTGGTGAGGAGCATAAAAGTGCAAACTGAGGAAAGAATATCTCAAGCGGTAACAAAAGGGGGCAAGGCATTTTTAGGTGCATAAGTGAAATGTGGAAGACAAGTGGAGGGATTATGAGGTTAAGAAGGGCAGGTGGGGACAGTGCAGAGGAAGATCAGGAAAAATCAGATATCCTGAACAATTACATTTGATCAATCTTTGGAGTGGATGGGGAAGAGGATGGGCCACATAAAAGCAACAGGAGCACTGGGAAGGGGGAGGTAGACAAAAGCCCTTTTAGAGAGGAGGCAGTCCTGAAGGGACTCACAAATCTGAAAATAGACAAAGCTATGGGGCCAGTAAACAGGTTACACCCAAGGGTACTGGGGGAGCTTAGGAAGGTACTGGCTGCATCTCTGACAGTCCTTTTTAACAACTCAGTGGAAGCAGGAGTGGTTTTAAAGGACTGGAGGAGGGCAGAAGTAGTCCTTCTTCACAAAAGCAGTAGCAGGGAGGAGGCTTGCAACTATAGACCAGTCAGCCTGCCATTGGTGGTGGCGAGGATGATAGAGTTACTTCTAATAGAAAGGACTGTGGAGCACTTTAATCCAATGAGATAGAAGACCTGAGGCAACACAGATTCACAACAGGGAGGGGCGGGTGGGAGTCATACTAGACAAATCTGCTAGATTGTTTTGATGGGGTGACCAGAGAGATAGATCAGGATGAGGTACTGTATGTGTGTATGTGTAGAGACCTGAGAAAACTCATGGAGTGGTCAAGGGCACGGCAGCTGGGTTTCAATGTATAAAAGTGCAAAATCATGTGCTTAAGGCACAGAAACATAGAGGCAGATTATAATATAGAAGATGAGGTATTGATGGTCACCAAACAGGAAAGAGACCTGACAGTAATCATATCTGATGATCTCAAGATGATGAGGCAGTGCAACAAGGCAGTGAGTAGGGACAGTAGGATGTTGGGTGCATAAGAAGGGATACACTAGCAGAAGGAGGGACATGGTGTTGCCATTGAATAGACTGCTGGAGAGACCCCACCTGGAGTAGTGTGTCCACTTCTGGAGACCACATCTCAGGAAGGATGTAGACAGAAGTGAGGCAGTCCAAAGGAAAGCAACTAAAATGGCATAGAGTCTGCATCAGAAGCCCTATGAGGAGAGACTGAAGGACTTCAATATGTATACCCTGGAAGAGAGAAGAGTGAGGGGAACAGGATAGAGACCTATAAATACCTTACAGGGTAAATAAAGTACAAGAGGGAAGTATTTTTCAGAGGAAAAAATGCACAAGAACAGGGGGACATCCAATGAAGCTGGAAGGGAATAAATTCAAGAGAGATGTGAAGTATTACTTCTTCATTGAAAGAATGGTGGTTTCCTGGAACAGTCTTTCAATGAAGGTAATGGGGATGAAAGCAATGGTGGGCTTTAAGCAGGAGTAGGATACTCACAAGTGCATTTTAGTGGGAAGCAAGGGGTTGGGGGAGCTGGAGATCAAGTAGAGTCTGTGGTGACAGTATAGGCTGGAGAAAAATGGGCAGACTGGCAACTGGGTGGCCAAGTGGTCCTTATCTGCAGTCAGCTTCTATGTTTCTATGTGTCACAGTACAGTACATGCCTAGTAATGAACCTAAGAAACAAGCTGCAAAACAACTCATGAATATCGGAAGTTGTGAATCTTTAAAATTCAGGTTGGATCTGTTTTCATGGAGAACAACATAAAGTTACTGGGTACAGTAGTTAATGCATTAGGGAACTGGAGGATTGTGGAATATGTAATTCATAATATAATTTGTATGCCTAGAAGGAACTGACTGACTACTTGGCCTTGGAATCCCAGAGGCTTTTCTCCACTTACAGTTCTTCTCTCTGTATTGCCAAAGGCCATAAAATATACTAATACAGCTTCCAGTTAAATAATCACTACAGCTGTTTCTCACAATATTGAATCGCACAGCAGCCTGGATATCACAAAGCAAACATATTGAGCCAGTGATCTTTTTGTCTGGCACTTAGTATATTCATATTACTTAAAAATGTGAAATGCTTTGATTCTGATTATTTTAGTCATGCTACTAAAAATACATACTTTTGTCTTTTCAAACTGGCTAGACCTATTTCTTTGTGTCTTTGTCACCTTCCCAGAAGCCACCTGAACATGCTATCACTAGAAAGAGTCTATCAGCTACAAGCTGAGGAGTCTAAGGGTGAGTCACAGGGTGATGAATTGGGTTAGAAATTGGTTAGTGGACAGAAGGCAGAGGGTGGTGGTAAATGGCACACAGTCGGAAGAAATGGGGGTCACCAGTGGGATGCCACAGGGGTCAGTTTTGGGACCAGTCCTTTTCAATGTTCTTCATAGCAAACATAGCAGAAGGGTTAGAAGAAAAAGTATGCCTGTTTGCAGATGACAACAAGATTTGCAAGAGAGTACATACTCCAGGGGACGTAGACAGAATGAAAAGAGACCTGGAAAAACTGGAGAAATGGTCTGAGGTATGGCAGTTAAGGTTTAACATAAAGAAGTGCAAGATCATGCACGGGTAGAACAAAAACCCTGGGAGGAGCTACATGTTTGGGGGTGAGTTGTTGACGGTCACCAGGGTGGAGACAGATTTGGGGGTCATTGTATCAGATGACCTGAAATCCACCAAACAAACCACAGAAGCAGTTGGGAGGGCTAGTGGGATGATAGGGTGTATAGGGAGGGGGTATTACAAGCCATAGGAAGGAGGTGGTGATCCCACTGTACAAGATGCTGGTTAGGTCTCACCTAGAATACCGTGTACAGTTCTGGGGGCCGCAGCTGTGTAAGGATATTGACAGGGTGAAAACAGTGCAGAGGAGGGCAACTAAGATAGTGCAGGGTCTGAACTATCAGGCATATGGGGATAGACTTAGGGATCTCAATATGTACGCATTGAAACAGAGATGGGAGGGGGGCATGACTGATACTTTCAAATATCTTAAGGGCATAAATAAGGTGGAAGGGGATAGCCTCTTCCAGTATAAAAAGTACAATAGAACTAGAGGGCATGACATGAACTTGGATGGGGGTTGCATAAGGAGTAACCTGAGAAAGTTATTTTTTTTTATAGAGAGTTGGTGGATGCATGGAATGCCCTGCCTCAGGAGGTGGTGAGAGCACATACAGTGGAGGGATTCAAGTGGGCATGGGATAGGCACAAGGAAATCATACATATGAGGGGGGCATAGCTGAGGCTGCTGACCTAATAGAGGCAGCGGGAGCAAATTGGTAAAATGGGCAGACTGGATGGGCCTTGTGGTCCTTTTCTGACGATAACTTCTATGTTTCTATCGGGCCCTGTCTGAGTAGTTAAAGGGGAAGTCCCCTCAACCAATTTTCTGTATATCTGTTTAGCTTGTAGCCATAAACAATGATTCCTGTCTTACACTCCCCAGTTTCATCCTAATTTAAATTTAAATGAAGTTGCTTCGCTGTGTTCTGCCCTGCTGCAAAAACCTTTCTGATGCCATTGCAAAGATCAAGACCCCACTCATACAATGTATTGTGGGAGTTGATGTTGCATACATGCACATGTCAGCAGAAGTGCTATTGTCAGTCAGTTCTGTTGTATGTCTTCTGAAGTCTCTATATTCTTGTCTTGCACTGACCATCAAACTTTTGAAGGGAAGTTATGTAATGTTTTATGTTGTTTAAAGTGTGTCTGAGTTGGAAAATGCAGTTGGGAGGATGCTGTTGCTTGTGATGTTTTGTTATTCAACTGATTAATTACTACAGTATGTGCTAGGAGCACTTTGCTTACTCCCAGTCCCTTTGATGTGTAAATATGCATTATTAACTCCGATGTTTCCTTTTATGAATGGGGTTATGTTCTTTGCAATGGTGTCAAACAGGTTTTCATACCTGGACAGACTAGAATGAAGCAACTTCATTTAAATTTAAATTTGGATGAAATTAGGGGGTTGCAAGAGACAGAATCATTTTTCATGCCTACACACTACACTGGAAAACTGATAATAAAAAAGGTCTCGGGGACTTTCCCTTTCAAGTTTGTAGCAAAATACCTGGAGCTAGATTTTATGCATCCCCCCGAAATTGACATAAGTGCGGGAAAAAAAACTGATGCACATGGAGCTTCACTTGTGGAGCCCCATTTTCCCTACATGCACCATATTTTCAAAGCAGGAGCTGTTTTACAACCAGCTCCCTCATTTATGGCAGCATGCAGCCATCTTTTCAGTGTAGCTGTGCCGAAATGTTACATCTGGTGGGACCAGGTGTAACATTTCCTGCAACTGTGCAGGCTGAAATTAGTCCCACTCTGCAGATGCAGAGAATTTGGTCCAATCAGCTGGCTATGGAGTTGGATTTATTCCCTGACAGACTGATAATTCAGGCCCTGGATCTCAAAGTGAGAGAGCTAGGTCTCAGAAGACAGGACTAACTTGAAGGGGCACTTGATTCAGTTTCAGCCCATTGGGCCAGAGACTCCTGAAATGACTGTGAGGCACCCATCTGTGTATAATCATGATGCAGTCTTTCTCTTCTGTTGTTTTTTTTTGCATTGAATGCTAAACCCTATGTGTGGTACAGAGTTTAGAAAAACTTCTAAAACAATGGGTTCGTTTCTCACAATGGCTACCATCACTTCTAGAAATGCAAAGCCCAATAGCAGATGGCATATCTTAAAACCTAAATTAATTCCATCAGTATCACAGGCCCTTTACTTACCAAACAGGTCTTCAGCCCATGAAATATTCCATGTAGCAGGCGTCATGTAGGCAATGAAGCCCTATCAGAAAGGAAGACATTTTCAGGTAGGTAACGACTGATTAGACAAGTTTAAGGCCCCAGCTCAAGTCAAAAGCCCTTAACCCTACTAATAGTTTGTCCTTTAGAATATGCCTTTCCTAGAATATATTATTGATGGCAGACATGAACTGTATGTCTGCCTCATTTGTAAAACCGTTGAGTTATGCTACTAATCATTTGTTAATGACTAATGATCACAAAAATAGCCAGTCAGATTTTTCTATTAATGATCTAATATTCCATGCAGTTTTTAATGCTTAATTAGAACATTCAGTAATTGACAAGTATGTTTCACTCTGACCATTGACATTCAGATGTAATTGACTGGCTCACAGTGATGATGGTTTAGTCAAATGTCCTCATCATTCTGCAAGATTCTGTTAATTTGCACTTTTATAAAACACTATTAAGTACAGAACAGTAATTAGAAAATTGCCTTGGTACTTGAATGATATGCAGGGCAAGTCTAGCCTAATAAACTGAATGCAGTTTATGCAGTTTATGCTGTACTACCGTATAGGAGTAGACTGAATGTACTATGTTTATGTTCAGTAGATAAAGGGAGTGTTGGATAGTATCAAATTTTATGCAAACTATGAAGCTTATTGATGCCCCCACCCCACCCCCAGCAAAATGATGATTTTAAAGAACAGTGGCAGGACATTGTAGTATACAGCCTGATCAATGCAAGCAATAATACTTGACAGAGTGAGTGGTATTGGGCTATACTGGACCACTCAGGGATGTAATGAGGCCTGACACTATAGGTGGAGGGCCTTATAGCCCCTGGTAGGTCTGGTATAGTCCAATACTGCCCACCCTGGAGGTATTACTGCACTTAGAAAATGGACTACAAGTTACATTCTCTTGGTAAAGTAGTCCCCCTAATTGTATACTTAACAGTAGGGGACTGTAGTGTTCCACACTTGCTAAACAGTGCAGCCAGTTAAGAGTACTTTTCTTTACAGACTGTTTCATTTTCTTGTGCAAAGGTCCATGGTGCTTTGGTATTATTGATTGCATGGGCTTGTTTTCGTGGGTCAGTGGTGCTCTGCTTTCTTTTCCCTTTGTATCTATGAGTTCACGCTGTGTAAGAGAGTCGGGGAATGGGGCAGAGTGCTATGGGTACATGGGGAATGCATGTGTGGAAGAATGCATGTGTGGAGGAGTTTTACACACAGTGTGGCACAGTTTGAAAGATATTATTTTAAATAGTCTCTTAATGAAGAAAAATGTTTTTTTACTCTCTTGCCTCTACTGCGCATGTACCTAAGGAAATTCACTTTGTGTGACAGTAGTGGTGAGCATGAGAGCTGCTACCACTACTAATGGAGTGCCAGTTACTATTTGAAAAACTGTTTCTTTTTCAAAAGGGACAAATTAATTACCACTGTGACTGTGTTTCTCTGGCAAGTTTACAGTATGTCAGGTTGAGGTGTTTTTTGCGATGGGGGGCTTGTTATGAGGGTGGGGTTGTAAGTGAGAGGAAAAAAAAAACCAGAAGAAACTACAACAAAAAACAATTATGCTCCTAATGGAGCACTTGAATGCCGACAGGTAAGTGGGATAATGTGAACCTAAGTGATAGGGAGGGGGTGTTTTCTGTCTCACTAAGTGAGACAACAACATGGCAGTAATTTGAAACTTAAAATTCTATGGGCACAAGGATACCTGAGTGAGGAAGTGACTCTTGGGCTGGTACTTTTTATTTTCTGGGCATCTATTGTAAGTTAATGTACCCCCTGGCAAGGGTACCCGCCAATCAGATGCCAGGAATAAAAAAAACATTTTCTAATTTAAGCTACTCTGCTACTGTTCACCTTATTGTCCTCCATTTCTTACTGCTGACGACTGTAAACAAAAAAGATCCATATTTTAATTTACTGCTCTGGAGATGACCTTCAAATAGCCATGAATGTCATACATGGCGATGTCAGTGAAGCAGAAGTGCTCCAATTAAATTAAAGTATGATTATAGTACAGGGTTTCTGTTTTAGGAAATTCACTAAATTCATGTACGTCATGGTACTAATTAATATTTAGCTTGTGCATGACAAATTCTGTTACACAAGCAAAGTAGTATAATGAAGTAAACAAAGGGGGCACATTTCCTGACACAGAAACACTGTACCATAAGGGAACAGTGATACAGCTGGAGCACTCTTTTATTTTTATTTTATTTAAAAGTTGATAATATGGAAAAGCACCAATGAGCCAAGACTCATTTCCAGATGCGACCTGGGGGAAATTCAACATGGGAAAATAGTACATTTACATATGACAACAAAAACACATCAGTAACAAGAAACAAGGGTCACAGTTACAAGATCCATAACAGTAGGTAACATCAAGGTACAGGAGTGCAACACTAAAGCAAACCAAAAAAACAGTTTATCCACAGATAGCACCACAATCCAGTTGCAGGATGGGCCGTTGCACCAAATAATAAATAATGGGTCAGGGCAAAAAGAAATACAGAGAGCAGGGCACATGTGGCTGTCAGGGGTTTGCAACTGTAGGTGATTGTTTAACTAACACTTAGGTGGTGGGGATAGGATACAATGGGAGCACTGTGGGTGAGGCAGAAGTCTAAGTAGCCCTTTGAGTGAGAAGGGGAAGGAGGATAGTCTGAGGTTGGGGGGAGTTTATTCTAGAGAAAAGGGAAAATAAAGGAGAAAGCAGATTGGCCAGATGCAGAGAGGGGGTGTGGGATGGCAAAAGTACACAGATCCCGGTGATGAAGGGAATAGGTAGAGGGAACAGCTTGGGAGAGGCAAGGAGAGAGGTAGGTAGGTAGGGAGGGTTCCAAACTAGAACTTTGTGACAAAAGAGGCACAGTGAACCTGTCCTGTGGGACAGGGGCACAAAGGTGAATGCGGAGTACAGGAGACAGTGGTGGGTAAGGGGGGCAGTGGAGAAGTGGCAGAAACAGTTCAGGAGGGTGTCTAGTCTGATAAATGAAAATTGAGAGGCAGTACCATAAACCACATCGGCATAATCAAAGACAAGAAGGATCATTTTGATAACCAACTCACTGCGGATGGGGAGGGGGAGGCTGGCCTTATGTCAATAAAGAACACCTAGTTTGGGGTGCAATTTAGTGCAGATGGCATCAACATGGTTAGAGAAGTCCAGATGGTGATCCAACCAAACCGCTAGATATTTGAAAGCAGTAACATTCTCTAATGGAGAGCCATTCAAGGATGAGAAGACGGGAGAGGACTGGAGGGTGGCCAGTTTTGTCTGGAGTCAAATGTCATTGCCACTGTTTTTTTGGCATTAAGATTTAGTTTGTTTTTCTGGAACCAGTACTGAACTTTATTGAAGTGTTTCGGGAGAGGGGACTGTACACTGATGGCAGAGGGCCCAGAGATGAAAATAACTGTATCATCAACATACATGTGTATATTTGAGGATTTTCAGACTGAGGGGAGGTTGTTTATAAATAGGGAGAAAAGGATAGGACTGAAAATTGAGCCTTGGGGGACCCGGAGAGGATAGGGAGAGGGGAGGAGAGAGCATCACCTATTTGAACTGATTGCTGCCTGTCGTGAAGATAAGAATGGAACAAGTTTACGGCGGATTCAGCAAGGCCAATCGTACTAAGGTTTTGAAGCAGTAGGGGTTGGGAGACAGAATCAAAAGTCTTGGCAAGGTCAATAAAGATGGCAGCAGTAATCCATAACTCAAAATAGACAGGAGGTGGTCAAATGTTGTTTTCTAGAGCCAGGCTGTACTGGAGATAGTGTGTTGGTAGTGGCCAGGAATTCAGATAGCCTACAGTGAATGAAGGATTCGTGAAGTTTGGCGAGCGAGGGGAGGAGGAAGATAGGTCTGTAGTTTCCAGGTGCAGAAGAGTCACCTCCCTTGTGGAGGGGTAAGACTTTGGAAGATTTTCAGGCCTTTGGGACAGTGGGGGTGGAGAGAGAGAGAGAGAGAGGTTTAGAATGTGAGTGAGCGGGGCAGTTAAAGCTGGGGCACAGATGTGGAGAAGCCTGGGGTGAAGATCATCAGAGCTGGACTTGGTTGGGTTAAGGGCAAGAAGGGCAGTGTAGACATTGAGGGGGGAAAATGTGGGAACTGAAAGGGTGAGGGCTGTCTAGTAGCATCCAGTATGACTGGGGGGTTGGGGGGATAAGGGAGATTGATTTTCAGGAAGCACGCATGTGGCAAAGAATTTATTGAAGGACTCAGCGATTGAAGCAGGATCAGAGACTGTGGCACCATCAACTTTGAGAACAGGGAAGGCTTGATTGGTAGGCAGGCCAAAAAGTGGGTGGAGTATTTTCCAAAAGGAAGCTGGTGTTTGTTTATCTTGCTGCAGATGTTGCCTAAAGTAGCTTGCCTTGGAGAGGCGGATGGACTTAGTGCAATTGTTCCTAAGAGTTTTGTAAACTTGTAGATCCACTTGGGATAGGGACTTCTTGTAGTGGTACCAAGCATTGCCCCTTGCTCTGCATTTTGCCAGCAGGTCAGCAGTTATCCAGGGGTGATAAAGTCTTCTTACTCTGCATTTCTTTAGTGGGGTGTGGTGGTTCCAGATGTGGAGGAATAGGCTGGAGTAAAGAGATAAAGCAGAGTCAACATCATTGATTATAAAGATGGGTTGCCAGTCTGACTCAGCAAGATCATGCTAGAGTTTAGTGGCATCAAGACTGTGGAGGGACAGGACAATACATATTTGGGGACAGCACATGGAGAGTGAATCTTGCTTATGCAGAAAGTGATGCAATGGTCACTGAGGGCATCAGGTAAGATCCCAGTCACAGTGATACGGTGAGGGTGAGAGGACAACACACAATCGAGCAGTGAGTGGTTGGGAACGGGGGTTTATATGAGTTGGTTTGTGGATCAAATTTGTAAGGTTTAGGGCTTCGATTTTAAGGAGGGTGGGCTTAGAGGAGGGGGAGAGCCAGTTCAGGTTGGCATCCCTTAGAAGCAGCAACTCACCATTTGCCATGTGGGATGATGTAGAAGTGGATGGAGAATAGGGTGTCAGTTGTTGTTTTAGGTAGAGCATAAAGAGCACCTATATAGAGCGGGGCCAAAGAAGGGAGGGAAATTTGCACTAGGATAACTTCATGTGAGGAAGTGCGGGATTCTTTGAAGGTAATAGAGTAGGGGAGAGATTGTCTAATGTAAAGGGCAACATTGCTCCTCCCTTGCCTCGGTCTTGTCAGAATAAGTTGAAATCCAGGATACAGAGGGTGGAGTCAGGGATCCTGGTTGATAGCCAGGTTTCTGTGACACAAAGAATGTTGGGTGGGTATTGGGTGATCCAGAAATTTAAGGTCATCTATTTTGGGGAGGAGACTGTGAACATTTAAATGACAGGTGTGAAGGCCCTTGGGCAAAGAAGTAAAATTCAAAGTTGTGCCTGAGCGGGATTGGATCGAGTTAGAGGTGGTAGAGATGGGATCTGGGTTAGGATGGACATCTCCAGAAAAAAGTAGGAGTAAGAAAAGGAATAGATAAGAGGGATACCCATACCTCCGGCAGATTGGGATGGAAGAAAGAGTAAGAGGGGAAGTGCAGCAAAACAGGTCCTCAAAGTTTAGTAGGCTTGAAGGGAGCATCCCAGGGTATATGTGTGGGGAAGAAAAAGGGAGGGTGTAGACAAGGGAACTTGGCAGCCAGGGTGCCAGTGGAAGGACAGGAGAGAAGGAGGGACTAGATAAGGTGGGGAGGATGGGAGGAGAAGTAATGTTTGGGAGGAGGAGAGGGACTGCAGGGGAGGAGGGCCAGGGGAGGGAGGATTCGGGGGGGGCGGAAGCAAGGAAACAAGGGAATGGAGCAAAAAGAAAGTTGAAAGGAAGGAAAAGATGGTTGAAAACATAGTGGGGGACAGAGGGGGTAGGCAGGAGAATGGTAGAGAGACTAAGGTCTAATACAGCCAATAAGAAATTAAGAGCAGTACCAGAAAACAGTAAGAAGTGGGCCAAGACAGATGGCTCTTTTTTTCACAAACCTGATATCTGGGCAGACTCCTAAAAATGCACTTGTGGATGCATAAGAGTGACTGAAATTGATAGAGTTGTCAAAGGATTAGGGGTGACATCTTGGAGCCTCTAGTGGCCAGGTACAGTAGTATAATGTGCAAATGGAAAAATGGCAAAAAAAAAAAAAAAAAACAGGGAAATAAAGAAAAGCAACAGTTTACATAGGGAGAGAAAAATATACCAGACAAACCTATGGGAGGAATCACAGCAGGGGGATGATGTTTGCTGGGAGCTGGGCTAAGAAAGCAGCAGGACAGGAGGGAGAAAGAGGAAAAAAAGGAAAATTATAATGAACAAATAAATCAATTAAAACAGTAATGCAATTTAAAAGAATAATTCAAGCAAGCAGCCAGTAAAACCAGTAACATCAAGCATGGTGAAAATCAGCTCGGGAAGCGAGTGAGAAATTCAGGAGCAGCTCAGAGTGTGAGGAGGGGATTTGCACTCAGTAAATTAAATAGGTGCTAGATTTGAAAAAATTCTCATGCTGGAACCTATACCTTTGGGGCTTCCGGGATGGGCAACTGGGCAAGTGGACAGCAGGCACTGGAAGCCACCAGATAAGACTTGGAGCCTGGTAGGGGGCTGTAGACAAGCCTTCAGGGCTTCTGGGATGGGCAGCTGGGCCAGTGGGTGGCAGGCACTGGGAGCCGATAGACAAGACTTGGAGCCTGGTAGGGGGCTATAGACAAGCCATCAGGGCTTCAGAGATGGGCAGGCTGTGTTGATCCATCATGAATGCTCTGTTATTCCATCATAAATGCTGTTCATAGCAATTTTAGAAGAGAAGCAAATTCAGACACTGACTTGTTTTGTTTATTATATCAAACTCTATGACAGTGCCTGGCCATTGCATGGGGCCAGCATTTGCATTCAGGGCTAATATGACTTATGTCTAGATATCAGTACTGTTACTTCTATAACTCAATCGACTCGAGCCAACAATAGAGAAGTTAAGAGGAGGGGGAATACTGAATTAGTTTTGGGAATGAGGAAAAATATTAATATTGCTTGTTTTTGCTTGTTTTTACAGTCCTCCATCATGTGGATTAAATGAGTTACGGCAGATTGTTAACAGGTTGGAGACATTTACACACTCCAAGAATCTGGTAGTTTGGGGGCATTGCAACATAGGCCAGTTCTTGAATAAGTCTTCAAGTTTTATTTTATATTACTTGAACTTGATTCAGTTGATTTCTTCTCCAACTCAACAGAACACATTAAAGCAGCAGTATTTGTTAGCAGAAAACAATCAGCATATAGTGTTTTTAGATACAATGTATTATTGATAAAACATCAATACATTCATTTTCTTTTTATTGTCTTTCATTCCTGAAATGAGATATGGGATTTTGAACTTTCGAAAAGTAACTTCTCTCAGGCCACACCCACTACGAATAAATTAAGCATCTTACGAACATACAAGCATACAAATTTCCCAGCAGATAAAGGCCTTATGGTCTGTGGAGTCTGCTCGAGTGTGCAGCTAGCAACCCTTACACTGCAGCTGCCCCCCTCCCCTCCACTACCACGACCCTCCCTCTTACCCTATCCAACCCCCTTTTGAAGCAATCCACTGTTCTACAGGATACCACTTCCACAGGCAGTGTATTCTACCCAGACACCACTTTCTCCATAAACAAGTGTCTTCACATTTCCCTCCTGAACCTTCCCTCCTCCAATCTGAGATCATGACCTCAAGTGTCCCTACCCCCCTTAACTTGAATAGTCCCTCCGTGCTTGTCTTGTTTATTTCCTTCATGTACTTGAAGGTTTCCATTATATTCCCCATCTCTCCTGAGTGCATGTTCAGCTCCCTCAGTCTGCTCACATAGAGTATGTCCCCTAGTCCCTGGATCATCTTTGTTGCCCTGCGCTGCCCCCTCTCCTTGCTGAAATCTTGCTGAAGTGTTGCGCTGGTTGTCATCAGAAATGTATGCTTGCACCCTCCTAATACAGGTGCAGTATGAATCATGCATGTAATGACAAAAATTGATCTCAGGGAATGCATTTTTAAAAATTGCTAGTGGCGGCCATCTTCAATGATTTGAGTAATTATGTTTATAAAATTAGTAATAAAAACTGTTTTAAAAATATCACAGAGAAATAAAACATATACTGACAATTAATCTAATTATGCCAGAACATATTATTGTTAAAAAAATATATAATGATTTTTTTTTATGACAACCAAATACTGCTATGCTAATTTCTAAATCACTCATTATTGGTTTGGATTATTACTAGTACAGAGAATAGGGTGATATTATCTGACGTGCTAGCTGATTTTATCAGTAATCATTTCTGTTTATTTTGTTTGGTCTAGTAAGGCCCCTAAAATTAAGTCTTACACTTTATTTTCTTGAACACTGTCTAGACGTGATTCAATAAAATTATTTTGTAAAGTCAAGAATAAGGATTGGTCTTTTCTTCACTGAATCCCAGATGTTGACTCTGTTTTGCAGTTCTTCATGTTCTTAGTTCTTGATAGAAACAGTATTTTTTTTCATTTATCAAGAGGCGGTTGTGAGATGTAAAGAATAATTAGTTTTCTAGTAATTTTACATCTTTAATAAAGGTAAGAGATGGTGCTTGGGCTGAATTTAAAACAATTATCATTAAATATTCCATGATGGAATACAGAAGAGTTTGGAACACTTGAAAGTGGTTGATAATACCTTTAAAATAAAATCCTCTTAAAAGACTCTGCAATCTCAAACTGTGTCTAATTCCCAGAAGTTTTGATCAGAAAATAATTTTTGATTAAATCTAAACCTCTGGAATCTGTTGGCAAGGATATACTATGTAAGACCGAAACTCACTATCCAGACAATTATTAAACAGATTTTTATTTTACTGACTTGCACTTGACAGAAACAGTCATCATAGAAACATAGAAACATAGAATTTGACGGCAGATAAGGACCACTTGGCCCACCCAGTCTGCCCATTTCCTACTCTACTGGATAAGCTGCAGATCCTAGTTAACCAGCAGCCTACTTCTTCCTACCACCACCCCTAGAATTGCCTTATGACTGTCCCTTGCATGCTTGAATTCCACCACTGTTTTGACTCCACAACCTCCGGAAGGCAGTTCCATGCATCCACAACCCTCTCTGTGAAAAAAACTTCCTAAATTACCTCTGAGCCACCCCACTCTATCTTCAAATTGTCCCCTTGTTCTTGCACACCACTTTTTGAAAGATGCTACCCTCTTGGACTTTGTTGATTCCCTTGAGAAAGTTTCTATCATGTCCCCCTCTCCTCCTTTCCTCGAGGCTATACATATTAAGCTCCTAAGTCTCTCTTCATATGTCTTCTGGTGCAGACCATGCACCATTTTAGTTCCCTCCTCTGGACAGCTTCCATCCTGTCTATGTCTTTGTGGAGATTGGGTCTCCAGAACTGCATGCAGTACTCCAGATGGGGTCTCACCAGCTGTCTGTACAGAGCGATAATAACTTCCTGTTTTCTACTGGTGATGCCTCTCCCTATGCATGCCAGTATCCCCCCAGCCCTCCTTGCTGCCCTCTCACATTGCTTGCCCACCTTCAGGTCATCTGAGATGACTACCCCCAGGTCCCTTTCCATTTTTGTTGTTGTTAGTATCTCACCCCCCATTGTGTACTCTTCCCCTGGGTTTTTGTTTCCCAGGTGCATTACCTTGCACTTCTTAGCACTGAATCTAAGTTGCCATACATTTGACCATTCCTCTAACCTTTCCAAGTCCCTTCTCATCCTTTCCACCCCACCTTGTGCATCAACTCTGTTGCAGATCTTTGTGTCATCTGCAAAGAGACATACTTTTCCTTCCAGTCCCTCTGCAATGTAAGCATAAAGACATTGAAGAGGACCGGTCCTAATACTGAACCCTGCAGTACCCCACTAGTAACCCCTTCTTCAGAGTGGACTCCATTTACTATTACTCTCTGTGTCCTATTCTCCAGCCAATTTTTACCCAGGCTGTCATCTTGGGACCCCCCCAGGCTGGCTAACTTGTTATTAATCTTTGTGTGGGACTGTGTCAAATGCCTTGCTAAAGTCTAGGTAGGCCATGTCCACAGCTCCTCACTGATCTACTACTTTGGTCACCCAGTCAGAAATCTATCAGATTAGTCTGGCATACCTTCCGCTGTGAATCCATGCTGCCTTGGGTCCTGTGCCCTCTGGCCTCTAGATACTCGACTGTTCTTCCTTCAGAGTGATTCCATCATTTTCCCTATCACTGAGGTTAAACTAACAGGTCTGTAGTTTCCAGCTTCTGCCTTGCTCCCACTTTTGTGAAGGAAATCACATCTGCCCTCTCCAGTCCTCGGGTACCACCCCATCCTCCCATGATTTGTTAAAGAGGGTAGTCAGTGGTGTCACTAGTTCTACCCTTAGTTCTTTTAGAATTCTGGGATGAATCCATCAGGCCCCATTGCTTTGTCATCCTGACTTAAAACCCGACACCACTACTGAAGTAGTAAACCTTCTGTTTTATGCAGGCGACCACCTAATGTGGGGATCTCCACCACCCTCACCCCACAGTTCTTATAGATACATCCTCTAAGTCTGACGTGACTGCAGATGACAGCATGACTAAGAATCATTCAGTACAGGAGTATGCACCTGTATGGTGTGCACAGGTGCATGTGCCATGATAGCAAAATCATGGGAATTTCAGCAGCACGCAGCACTTAATGAACCACAATTCAATAAAACACTGGTCAAAGCCCAGTACTTATATCTGAATAACTCCATGCATTAGCTCATAACACCACACTACAGCCATTCTGTAACAGAAGCACCACTGTCCCTCCCAGTAACGCACTAAGCATAACAGAAACACACATACTGAACCCATAAAATCACAAAAAACACATGGACAAACATAAAAAGCATAAAAACATAAACCACTGAATGAAGGCACAAAATCACTGCCTTACAAATAGCACATCTCAGGATACACTGTTGGGTTTCTGTCAGATCTCTACAGTCAGGCAAACAATATTGCTGGGCTAGTGTACTTAGGATCCCGGGTGTCAGGATTCTGATTTTCAGTCTTATAAAATACCCCCATTGCATTTCTTTATATTTGGATGGATGTATTCCTAAGTTGCATCCCTTAAGTAAACTTTTAAAAAGGATTGCTTCTCCCATATAAACTTATATTTGTCTAAATACTGTCTCCTTTCCCCTACACAGCATGGGACTTTGTAATGGTGAGGGCATTGAAGATAAGCGAAATTGCTTAACCAGTGCTGTTTTTTTTTTTTTTGTTCTGAGTCACCAGCCCTACCCTATGTAGTATGGATAAAGGGTACCTTACATGTACTGTGTTCCTGGCACTGGCTAGGACATTTGACCTTGTTGATCATAGCCTTCTATCTCTAAAACAGTCACAAATGGGTTTATCTACTAACTCTGTTTCCTGGTTTAGTGAGTTCTTTGAAATGCCATGTGTATGCTTGGGGATTAGTTCTGTTGTGTCTGAATCATTATCAGTGATAAAGAGGGTGCCATAGAGTATCCAGTGTATATAGCAATTCCTTTTAAGTGAGTTAATTTGGGTGAAGTAAAAATAGCAGAGGTAAAATGGGCTATGTGATTTAAATATCTATGTGCTAGTAATAGCACATTGTAACCTCAGCACTTACTTAACATATTTATTGTGTAGAGTAAGTAAAGGTTTGTTCATCAGGCCGGTGTTGAGCTGGCTATCTGGTGTACTGGATACAGTCACTGTCTTTGAGTCAGGTGACCTGGGTTCAGGATTGGATATGTGGATTAGAGATGCAGCGAATTATAAATTCACCCGCAAAGTGGACGTGAAGTGACCACTTCACATCCGCAGAGCCTGTAAAGTGCTCACTTCACGCTATCATTTCCACTTCACATTCTCATTATGCCTTAACGCGAAATAAGGCGAAGTGAGAAGAAAATAGGCACATCACATGGCCTGCAGTACTGTACGTCACATGCTTTAGCCAGGCGGAAGGAAGTGAGTCAGAGAAGCAGTTTCACTTTCTCCTTTGCATTTGTACAGGGAGAAAGCAAAATTGTTTTGTGAGAGGAGTTTGCTTGGCTCTTGGAGTCGTTACTGCCAATCCAATTCAAACAACTTTTTTAAAAGCTATTTTATTTAGTGTTTGTATTTGTATTGTGTTAGTGCTTTTTTGGTTAGTGAATTTTTTTGTATAAGTTTTGTTTTTGTTTTGTGTGTGTGACTGACTGTGTGTGTGTGTCGTCACGTGGACCCAGGAGGATGGAGGGTGAGGTTGGAGTTGGGGAAGGCAAGTTGCTGTCACGTGGGAGCGTTAGGAGAGGAGGAGGAGGAGTGCGGACCCGTGGGGGGGGGCGGGGCGGTTGTGTTATGTTGGACCACTCCCGAATCCTAGCCAGTGTTGCTTCCCCCACAGAAGCAACAAGAGCAGCAGCAGCACCACCAATTCCACTGGTGGCTGTTGTTTGTCCACATTCTCCACCACCACCACTAGCAGAAGCTGTTGGAGCTCCAGTAGCACCCCGTCCACCACCTCCACAGCCACAGGAGGTGGCCCCCGGCAATAGTGGGCAGTGGTGAGACTTGTGCCCACCAAGTGCGTACTGTGTCTGGTCCCCCCCCGCAGCTCCTCAGTGTGGGAGTTTTTTAATTGTGTGGGGGGAGACAGTACAGTGGTGCAGTGCCTTGTGTGTGGTGTGCTGGTGCGCCATGGTCCCCCTGGGACACATTTGGGGACCGGTGGCCAGCACACCCACATGATGAATCACCACAGGGCAGAGTGTCAGGCTGCCATGGAAGGGGCCATGCATCCACCTGCTGGCCCTTCCGTGGCAGTGGCCATGGGTGCTGCTGGGGTGGGAGATGTGCCTTGCAGCAGACACCGCCACAGCATGAGGAGGAGGGCTACATTAGGTGCTCCACCACCACCGCCACAGCCACAAGCACCACCCTGTCCACCACCAGCTCCACTACCTGGATTACCCACTGCAGTGGACCCTGGCACAGTCCCTGTTAGCCAGTCTGACCTCCTCCTGGTGTGGGCAGCACTTGAGGAAAACAACAAGCATTTCATTAATTTGGAGCAGCAGGTTACCAGAGTGGAAGCACAGCAGCAGCAAATACTTTCAGTGCTGCACCTGCTGCTGGACCACCAAGGCATCCCACGGCCATAGTAAATCCAGGTATTGTTTTCTACTCCCCCACACCCACCCCACCCCTGACCCCACCCACTACTGTGTTGTACTTTTGTTGTGTGTTTTTTGTTTGCTATTGCTACATCATACACATTTTCCGTTCTAGGGGAATCTTTCTTGCACCACATAGTGCAATACATTTTTTTGAAAACAATGCGTAAATGCATTACAGTGAGTCATGTGACAGAGGCATTCCCATTCTGAAAATCTGCCCACATTCTGCCTCCCTTCTCAGCAACATTAGGATATGATGGCAGGGAGAGCGTGTGTGCGTGCTCCTTACAGTGAATATCGGAATGTGCAGGTTTACGAATGTTTCTTTATGTTAATGGTCAGTTTGTTGTGAAACGTGTGGCCACATTTCCAGCAAGAAGAGACTTGGTACTGGAAACATCCCACACTTCACCACAAAGTGAACCTTATAACATTAGGAAACATTGCTTGGGATAGCTGCTGGACATTCAGTATAGTGGAGCATGCACCTGCGCTCCCCCTGCCATCACGTCTTAACGTTGCTGAGGAAGTGTGGCACAAATGTGGGTTGCTTTTCAGATTGTTAATTCTTCCGTCATGTGACTCACTGTAATGAAATTTGGGTGGTTTTCACAGACATATATTGCACTCTGTGGAGCAAGAAATATTCCAGTGGTAGTAATGCCCCCACATATAAGTTTATGTGCATCACCATAACTATGTAATGTGTTGACTGTCTGTAAAGCAGCAGTGCAACAATCTGTTGATAACTCTGACCTATATTTTTCAAAGCTATGTTACAGCTTCCTTTACTTATATCCGACTGACTGGAATGATATGATAATTTGCAGTAGTTGAGTGTGCTGTACTACCTTTTTTCATGTGTGAAATAATGAAAGGAGCATTCCTTTTAAATTGGTGCTGCTGACAATGAGTGTGACCAGGTCTTTGTCATTGTTTTCCTCTGCTTTTCTCCATCACATCAAGTAACTGTCATATATAACTTCTGTTGTTAACTGACAGTTATGCATCAGTCAGTGTGTTATATGATACCACAGAACAATAGTTATTGAAAAGCAGCTGCAAATAAATACAAAGCTGGTCAGAACAATATTGGAAGATGTGCTCATTTTGTTTTCATACATGAAAAAAAGTAGGTGTAAGAGAAGCAGACATAAATTGTGAGAAGAATCGCATCATTCAAGTCACTGACAACTCACACGTAAGTAGTGGTTGCTGTGGCAATTTAAAGTAGCATAAAAAAGTACAGTTCAGAACTGTGAGGACATTCTTGCAATGTTGCTTTAATTGTAAAAATGTCACTATGACATCATGATTATGAGCTCACAGCAACAATCACAGAACACACAAAAGTGGCACAGAGTCCCCAGATTTTTTCTGCAGGCCCACAATGCATCCTCCTTGTGTGCAGAAAATTGACAAGTGGTAACAAAGTGAAAAGAGACTGTTTCAGCATATACAAAGTCCCCAGAATTAATGGCGCACTCAGTCATGCATGCAGTGTTGGCACAGAGTCCCCAGATCTTTTCTGCAGGCCCATAATGCGTCCTCCTTGTGTGCAGAAAATTGACAAGTGGTAATGAAGTGAAAAGAGACTGTTTCAGCACATACCCCATCCCCAGTATAAAATGATGACTGTGAGGTTCGTGTTACTGGTCCAATGTGCTGTGCGAGATGATTCCACCAAATGAAATGTGATTATCTCAACTGGATTGAAAGGTGCCCTTTGGATGTACGCTAATAGTAGCCTTGGTGAGTAGATATTTATATAGATATATGGTTGTATATTTTGTAGGTGATGATGAGGGGGTTGAACTTGACATGGACATGTACTCATGCTATTGTTCTGCATCACACAGGTGACTCCAAACTGTTGCTGTGCACCTTCCAGTGCTCAATGAGAATTTTTTGCACTTAAATGGAAACGGATAACTCTCAAGCACATGAAGGTAAATATTTTTTTTTGGGGGATCATATTTTCAGTTTTGTCTGTAATGGTTTCTTATTTTTTTACTTCTTCAGAGATTTCATCAGCATCTTTCTGGAGTCCGGTTGTTAATGATGGTCATGGTCATCGAATGAAACGACTTCTGCATGTTGCACGTGTGCTCAAGTGCGGGGAAGGGGTGTGCCTGATGTTGAAGAACTTTTTTGGATAAGGCCACTTTGACAGAACAACAAAGTATTGCGAATTTTCCGAAAAAAAGAAATGAATGGCTTCTTAAAAGTTGCAACTTCATTGTTATGTGTCCCTCCCTGGTTCTCAAATCTCAATCCCTATTGTCAAGTTACATTTCAGAGACACATCTTGTCAACTACTCAGACAACCTGTTGTGTGCAATATTTGCAGCAGTCTTTACAAAGCAATGAAATGGATGAAATAAAATCTTCATACTTACCAGAATGGATTTCACATGGACATTACATTGCTTCCTCTCTGTACGGTATAGCTACAGCATCTTTCCCAATAAGTAATAGCGATGGAGCCTGTTTTTGTTCTCCTGTAAAAGAAACAAAAGAAGCGTACTGTATGTGTTTTGCCACTGTGGCTCTGAAAAGCTACAGAAAACAAAACAGACAACTTAAGGAAGTGAGGCAGCATAATAAACATGGGTGCACGTACTCACTTTATGGTTTAAATATTAAGAAGCTGGTGATGGTGGTGCACTGGTGGACTGGTGGTCCGTGGGGGGCAGATAGACTCATGGTGGGAGACTTGCACAACATCAGTCCCGGTGGTGGTGGTGGTCCGTGGGGGGCAGACAGACTCTTGGTGGCAGACTTGCATAACATCAGTCCAGGTGGTGGTGGTCTGTGGGGAACAGACAGACTCATGGTGGCAGCAGAGTTGGATAACATCAGTCCCAGTGATGGTGGTGGTGGTCTGTGGGGGGCAGACAGACTCTTGGTGGCAGACTTGCATAACATCAATCCCAGAGGTGGTGGTGGTCCATCGGAGGCAGACAGAACCATGGTGGCAGCAGACTTGGATAACATCAGTACCGGTGGTGGTGGTGGTCCATGGAGGGCAGACAGACTCATGCTGGCAGACTTGCATAACATCAGTCCTGGTGGTGGTGGTGGTCTGTGGGGGGCAGACAGACTCTTGGTGGCAGACTTGCATAACATCAGTTCTGGTGGTGGTGGTGGTCCGAGGGGACAGACAGACTCATGGTGGTAGCAGAGTTGGATAACATCAGTCCCGGTGGTGGTGGTGGTCTGTGGGTGGCAGACATACACTTGGTGGCAGACTTGCATAACATCAGTCCCAGTGGTGGTGGTGGTCCGTGGGGGGCAGACAGACTCATGGTGGCAGCAGAGTTGGATAACATCAGTCCCAGTGGTGGTGTTGGTCCATGGGGGTCAGACAGGCTCATGGTGAAAGCAGAGCTGGATAACAACAGTCCCGGTGGTGGCGGTGGTCCATGGGGGGGCAGACAGACTCTTGATGGCAGACTTGCATAACATCAGTCTCGGTGGTGGTGGTGGTCCATGGGGGGCAGACAGACTCATGGTGGTAGCAGAGTTGGATAACACCACTTCCAGTGGTGGTGGTGGTCCATGGGGGGCAGACAGACTCATGGTGGCAGCAGAGTTGGATAACATCAGTCCCGGTGGTGGTGGTGGTCTGTGGGGGGCAGACAGACTCTTGGTGGTAGACTTGCATAACATCAGTCCCAGTGGTGGTGGTGGTGGTCCATGGGGGGCAGACAGACTCATGGTGGCAGCACAGTTGGATAACATCAGTCCCGGTGGTGGTGGTGGTCCGTGGGGGGGCAGACAGACTCATGGTGGCAACAGACTTGGATAACATCAGTCCTGGTGGTGGTGGTGGTCCGTGGGGGGGCAGACAGACTCATGGTGGCAGCAGACTTGGATAACACCAGTCCCGGTGGTGGTGGTCCGTGGGGGGCAGACAGACTGTTGGTGGCAGACTTGCATAACATCAGTCCCAGTGGTGGTGGTGGTTGTGGGGGGCAGACAGACTGCTCGAGGCAGACTTGCATAACATCAGCCCCGGTGGTGGTGGTGGTCTGTGGGGGGCAGACAGATGCTTGATGGCAGACTTGCATAACATCAGTCCTGGTGGTGGTGGTGGTCCGTGGGGGGCAGACAGACTCATGGCGGCAGCAGAGTTGGATAACATCACTCCCAGTGGTGTGGTGGTCCGTGGGGGCAAACAGACTCATGGTGGCAGCAAAGTTGGATAACATAAGTGCCAGTGGTGGTGGTGGTCCTTGAGGGCAGACAGACTCACGGTGGCAGCACAGTCGGATAACATCAGTCCCAGTGGTGGTAGTGGTCCGTGGGGGCAGACAGACTCATGGTGGCAGCAGATTTGGATAACATCAGTCCCGGTGGTGGTGGTGGTCCGTGGGGGGCAGACAGACTGATGGTGGCAGACTTGCATAACATCAGTCCTGATGGTGGTGGTGGTCTGTGGGGGGCAGACAGACATATGGTGGCAGCCAAGTTGGATAACATCAGTCCCCGTGGTGGTGGCGGTCCGTGGGGGGCAGACAGACTGTTGGTGGCAGACTTGCATAACATCAGTCCCGGTGGTGGCGGTGGTCCGTGGGGGGCAGACAGACTCAAGGTGGCAGCAGAGTTGGATAACATCAGTCCCAGTGGTGGTGGTGGTCCATGGGGGGCAGACAGACTGTTGGTGGCAGACTTGCATAACATCAGTCCTGGTGGTGGTGGTGGTGGTCTGTGGGGGCAGACAGACTCTTGGTGGCAGACTTGCATAACATCAGTTCTGGTGGTGGTGGTGGTCCGAGGGGGACAGACAGACTCATGGTGGCAGCCAGTTGGATAACATCAGTCCGGTGGTGGTGGTGGTCGTGGGGGCAGACAGACTCATGGTGGCAGCAGACATGGATAACATCAGTCCCGGTGGTGGTGGTGGTCCATGGGTGGCAGACAGACTCATGGTGGCAGACTTGCATAACATCAGTCCTGGTGGTGGTGGTGGTGGTCTGTGGGGGGCAGACAGACTCTTGGTGGCAGACTTGCATAACATCAGTTCTGGTGGTGGTGGTGGTCCGAGGGGGACAGACAGACTCATGGTGGCAGCAGAGTTGGATAACATCAGTCCCGGTGGTGGTGGTGGTCTGTGGGGGGCAGACATACTCTTGGTGGCAGACTTGCATAACATCAGTGCCGGTGGTGGTGCTGGTCTGTGGGAGGGTAGACAGACTCTTGGTGGCAGACTTGCATAACATCAGTCCCGGTGGTGGTGGTGGTCTCTGGAGGGGGGGGGGTGGAAGAGTGACTCTTGGTGGCAGACTTGCATAACATCAGTCCCAGAGGTGGTGGTGGTCCATGGGGGACAGACAGACTCATGGTGGCAGACTTATGTAACATCTGCCCCGGTGGTGGTGGTGGTCTGTGGGGGGCAGACAGACTCATGGTGGCAGCAGAGTTGGATAACATCAGTCCCGGTAGTGGTGGTGGTGGTCCATGGGTTGCAGACAGACTCTTGGCAGCAGACTTGCATAACATCAGTCCCGGTGGTGGTGGTGGTGGTACGTGGGGGGCAGACAGACTCATGGTGGCAGCAGAGTTGGGTAATATTAGTCCCGGTGGTGGTGGTGATCCGTGGGTGGCAGACAGACTCTTGGTGGCAGACGGCATAACATCAGTCCCGTGGGGGGTTCGTGGGGGCAGACAGACTCAGGTGGCAGCAGAGTTGATAACATCATTCCCATTGGTGGTGGTGGTCCGTGGGTGGCAGACAGATTCATGGTGGCAGCAGACTTGGATAACATCAGTCCCAGTGGTGGTGGTGATCCATGTAGGGCAGACAGAGTCATGGTGACGGCAGACTTGGATAACATCATTCCTGTTGGTGGTGGAGGTGGTCCGTTGGGGGCAGACAGACTCATGGTAATAGCAGAGTTGGATAACATCAGTCCCGGTGGTGGTGGTGGTGGTCCGTTGGGGGCAGACAGACTCTTGGTGGCAGACTTGAAAAACATCAGTCCCAGTGGTGGTGGTGGTGGTCCGTGGGGGGCAGACAGACTCATGGTTACAGCAGACTTGGATAACATCAGTCCGGTGGTGGTGGTGGTGGTGGTGTCTCGTGGGGGCAGACAGACTCTTGCTGGCAGTCTTACGTAACATCAGCCCTGGTGGTGGTGGTGGTCTGTGGGGGCAGGCAGACTCATGGTTACAGCAGACTTGGATAACATCAGTCCCGTGGTGGTGGTGGTCTCGTGGGGGGAGCAGACAGACTCTTGCTGGCAGACTTGCAAAACATCAGTCCCGTGGTGGTGGTGGTGGTCTGTGGGGCAGACAGACTCATGGTGGAAGCAGAGTTGGATAACATCAGTTCCGGTGGTGGTGGTCCATGGGTGGCAGACAGACTCTTGGCGGCAGACTTGTATAACATCAGTCCCAGTGGTGGTGGTGGTCCGTGGGGAGCAGACAGACTCTTTGTGGCAGCAGAGTTGTCCATCATCAGTCCCAGTGGTGGTGGTGGTCCTTGGGCGGCAGACAGACTCGTGGTGGCAGCAGACTTGGATAACACCAGTCCTGGTGGTTTTGGTGGTCTGTGGGGTGCAGACAGACTCAAGGTGGCAGCAGACTTGGATAACATCAGTCCCAGTGGTGGTGGTGGTCCGTTGGGGGCAGACAGACTCATTGTGGTAGCAGACATGGATAACATCAGTCCCGGTGGTGGTGGTGGTCTGTGGGGGGCAGACAGACTCTTGGTGGCAGACTTGCCTCACATCAGTCCTGGTGGTGGTGGTGGTCCGTGGGGGCACACAGACTGTTGGTGGCGGACTTGCATAACATCAGTCCTGGTGGTGGTGGTCTGTGGGGGCAGACAGACTCATGGTGGCAGCAGACTTGGATAACATCAGTCCCGTGGTGGTGGTGGTCCTTGGGGGGCAGACAGAATCTTGGTGGCAGACTTGCATAACATCAGTCCCGGTGGTGGTGGTGGTCCTTGGGGGGCAGACAGACTCATGGTGGCAGCAGAGTTGGATAACATCAGTCCCGGTGGTGGTGGTGGTCCATGGGGGGCAGACAGACTCATGGTGGCAGCAGAGTTGGATGACATCAGTCTTGATGGCGGTGGTGGTCCGTGGGGGGCAGACAGACTCTTGGTGGCAGACTTGCATAACATTAGTCCCGGTGGTGGTGGTGGTCCATGGGGGCAGACAGACTCATGGTGGCAGCACAGTTGGATAACATCAGTCTCGGTGGTGGTGGTGGTGGTCCGTGGGGGGCAGACAGACTCATGGTGGCAGCAGACTTGAATAACATCAGTCCCGGTGGTGGTCCATGGGGGGCAGACAGACTGTTGGTGGCAGATTTGCATAACATCAGTCCCGGTGGTGTTGGTGGTTCATGGGGGGCAGACAGAACCATGGTGGCAGCAGACTTGGATAACATCAGTCCCAGTGGTGGTGGTGGTCCATGAGGGGCAGACAGACTCTTGGTGGCAGACTTGCATAACATCAGTCCCAATGGTGGTGGTGGTCCGTGGGGGGCAGACAGACTCATGGTGGCAGCAGTCTTGCATAACATCAGTCCCGGTGGTGGTGGTGGTGGTGGTGGTGGTCCGTGGGGGGCAGACAGACTCATGGTGGCAGCAGAGTTGGATAACATCAGTCCTATTGGTGGTGGTGGTCCATGGGGGGCAGACAGTCTCATGGTGGCAGCAGAGTTGATAACATTAGTCCCGGTGGTGGTGGTGGTCCTTGGGGGGCAGACAGAATCTTGGTGGCAGACTTGCATAACATCAGTCCCGTGGTGGTGGTAGTCCGTGGGGGGCAGACAGACTCTTGGTCGTAGACTTGCATAACATCAGTCCCAGTGGTGGTGGTGATCCGTGGGGGGCAGACAGACTCATGGTGGCAGCAGACTTGCATAACATCAGTCCCGGTGGTGGTGATGGTCTGTGGGGGGCAGACAGATGCTTGATGGCAGACTTGCATAACATCAGTTATGGTGGTGGTGGTGGTCCGTGGAGAGCAGACAGACTCATGGTGGCAGCCAAGTTGGATAACATCAGTTCCGGTGGTGGTGGTGGTCCATGGGTGGCAGACAGACTCTTGGTCGCAGACTTGCATAACATCAATCCCGGTGGTGGTGGTGGTGGTGGTCTGTGGGGGGCAGACAGACTCATGGTGGCTGCAGAGTTGGATAACATCAGTCCTATTGGTGGTGGTGGTCCGTGGGGGGCAGACAGACTCATGGTGGCAGCAGAGTTGGATAACATTAGTCCCGGTGGTGGTGGTGGTCCTTGGGGGGCAGACAGAATCTTGGTGGCAGACTTGCATAACATCAGTCCCGGTGGTGGTGGTAGTCCGTGGGGGGCAGACAGACTTATGGTGGCTGCAGAGTTGGATAACATTAGTCCCATTGGTGGTGGTGGTCCGTGGGTGGCAGACAGATTCATGGTGGCAGCAGACTTGGATAACATCAGTCCCAGTGGTGGTGGTGATCAATGTGGGGCAGACAGAGTCATGGTGACGGCAGACTTGGATAACATCAGTCCCGGTGGTGGTGGTGGTGGTCCGTTGGGGGCAGACAGTCTCATGGTCACAGCAGAGTTGGATAACATCAGTCCCTTTGGTGGTGGTGGTCCATGGGGGCCAGACAGACTCTTGGTGGCAGACTTGCATAACATCAGTCCCGTGGTGGTGGTGGTCCGTGGGGGCAGACAGACTCTTGGTGGCAGACTTGCATAACATCAGTCACAGTGGTGGTGGTGGTCCGTGGGGGGCAGACAGACTCATGGTGGCAGCAGACTTGGATAACATCAGTTCCGGTGGTGGTTGTGGTCCGTGGGGGGGCAGATAGACTCATGGTGGCAGCAGACTTGGATAATATCAGTGCTGGTGGTGGTGTGGTCTTTGGGTGGCAGACAGACTTATGGTGTCAGACTTGGATAACATCAGTCCCAGTAGTGGTGGTGGTCTGTGGGCAGCAGACAGACTCATGGTGGCAGCAGGCTTGGATTACATCAGTCCCGGTGGTGGTGGTGGTCTGTGAGGACCAGAGAGACTCATGGTGGCAGCAGACTTGGATAACATCAGTCCCAGTGGTGGTGTTCCAGGGTGGGTGGGGCACACCACCTTTTAAATACTGCAGTTAAAACCTGCCAACATTAACCACATCATGATCCTCATAAAGAAAACTGCCCTCACAGTCATCGATGTCTGAAGTCTGACCACTGGGAAATTCTTTCTCCATTATGTCATCATCTACGTCAGTGGTGGGCCGTTTCAGGCAGCCACTGCCAGTGCCACCAGGATGCTCCATTTCCACATCAGCAAGACCACCATGACTAGGCTGGGGTGCGAATACCGAGGTTGCAATCTGTGCTGGTATGTGCCTCTCATTCATTTTAATGAATGTTGGCAAACTAACATTTGCAGGAGGCAGGTTTGTCCGACGATCCCTGACTATTGCACCTGCTGAGCTGTATATCCTCTCAACACTTACACTGGATGGTGGGCATGTGAGCTACTTCAGTGCCACTGCAGTCAGCTGTGGCCATTCACTGACCTTTCCACTCCAGTACAAAAGAGGGTCTTCATTTATTGTCATGACTGTTTTCAGACAAATATGACTCAACCATTCTCTGTGCCACACTAAGTCCAATTGTTGATGCATCAGCCTGTTCCCCGGAATCATTGATTTCACAAATACCCACTTGGGACAAAGCTTCCCAAAGAGGGTTGACACCAACCACTTTGATTGACAGACCACCAGGAACTACAGTCCCCTTACCCTTATATAATATGTTTGCTGGTCCTCCAGCTATACCTTCACCTGGATTATGCTGCTGAGGTTTGCAAACCTTGGCACGTGACTTCTGTGCCCCATGAACCAAGCGAACCAGTTGATCACTGATATTTTTTACCTGTTCAGGCCCTCCCTCCAGTACTGATGCAATTCCACATTTATATCATGGGTCCAGCATTGTTGCCATGGCAAAGTTGTCACTACGCTGAATGCTCACAATGTGACGATTCTGGTCGAATACTGTCAGCATATGTTGAAGCAACATACTGCTACCACCGTCTCCGGCAACATCAAGGCTATGGTGTACATTCACCAATGTCTGCCTCAGCACCTGCAGCAGTGGAATTGATTGGCTAATGGAGGCAGACTTGCCACTCACTGCCTGTGTGGCATATTCAAAAGGCCACAAAATTGTTATTACAGAGTCCATGAGGTGCCACTGTTCAATCGTCACAGACATGGAGGCCCCAGAACTGTCACGGCTAGTGTGCATAACAAGATATTCTGAGATGGCTTTGTATTGTTAATACAACCTCTCTGCCATGTATAACGTAGAGTTCCATTGGGTGACAATTTCTAGCTTCAAGCAAACCTGAGGCAGGCTGTTTTGTATCTGCAACTACCGCAGTTGGTCATGGGCCTTTCCAGATCTTGAAAAGTGAGAGCAGATACGTTGTAGAATGGTCAGTATTTCCTTTATGTCAGGGTGCTACAGAAACTCCTGAACCACAAGATTTAAATAGTGGGCCATGCATGGAACATGAAAAAAAAACGCCATTCATGATGCATTTCACCACATTTGACCCACTGTCACTTGTTATGAACCCAGCTCTCAGGGACAGAGGGTTTAGCCATCTGTCAATTTCAATCAGTACCATGTCCAACATGTTCTCACCAGTGTGTGAACAGGTCACACTGCGCATAGCAATTATTGCATGCTGGTGAATTCCAGGAAGATTGCTACCGCGATAATCCACCTTCCTGCACTGATTATTCACACTACCAGCATCACAAACAATCCCCGGCACCTGCTTCCAGTGTGCAGTTATACACAGATATGAACTCCCCGCTGTTTTGCCACTTGTCCACATATCCATACTTAAATGGATGACTGGAGAGGAAAAATGTTGAAGGGCATGTCTTACTGAGTCTGAGACAGTGCGGTACAATCGGGAACAGCACGGTAGAAAAGTATGTCCTGGATGGGACTTTTCAATTTGGACAGGCACGGGCAGTAAACCGCCGGAACCCAGAATTCTCCACAAAGGAGAAGGGCAAAAGATCGATTGCCAGCATTTCCGCTACAGCAGCATTAAGTTCACGTGACACTGTATGGTTGGGGTACTTCAGCTTATGCTCAAAAACACTCTGTAACTTGGGCTGACTTAAACGTTTTACACGGTGTGTGTTGTTGGTCACAAATGGTTGTGCTCTGTGAAGAATGGCATTGGCAGGGGGTGGAGTGTGGACATTTGATGAACACGGTTGCACAGGTGATGATGACAAACACAGAAATGATGTTATTTTTTCAGATTTGCCAACTGGGGTTGATGTACCACTTGCACTAGACATACTGCATTCACCACCACCACCACCACCACAAAATTGCTACTCTCACCAGCACTGGACAACATTTCAAAGTCATTATGGTCTTCCACCTCATCATGCTTGTAGTAATCCTCTGCTCTTATTATCGCACTACTGCACACATTTAATTTCCTACTGGGCTTAACAGTCATGGAAGGGGATAACATGCTGGCTATGGTTGCCGTGATATGGGTGAACGCCCAGTCTGGTATGTTTGGATACGGTACACTAGTCAGAATTAGAAATTGATGCAACAATGCTAATGCTACCTCCACCACCACTAATACCAGTAACACTAACACCACCGGCTGGGAAAACATCATCTCCTCCAACTATAAGTGAAGCTACTGATTGGGCTGTAAAAAACATTGCAGGAGAAATACCTTTCCTCACATCAGCAATGCACTTCTCCATCCGTGTACTACTACCACACCCACAGACCCTCTTACTTCCAACATTGCCATGGCCAGAAACAGCTTTACTTGCACGTCTCTTTGCAGGCATTTTGGGGGATCAACCACAAATATTAGTACCAAATTCAGATTTTGATACATTCACTTTCTGACTGGAGGGACGCTGGCTGTATGTGAAGCAAAATAAACAACTGTGGCTTCAGCAACAGATAAGAGACTACTGTGTTGTGACGCTGTCACAGAATTAAAACAACTTCAGTAGCCAGTGGTGCTGATGGGGTCACAAAAATAATCCAGTCTGGTAAAAAATACCTTTTCAACGTGGGGGTGTGGGGGGGGGGTACTGAATACAGACCGTGCTGATTTTTATGGCACTACAAGCAGCAAAACTAAGAACAGAGAACATGATCGCAGTACAAAATCAGGCAGCTGCAGTGGATAGCAGGTTCACATTGCTGCACTTAGTTGCACATACATATATAACAAAAATATAACCAAAACACAAAAAAATCACTAATTCTCCAACTTAAATCTACCTACACACAGATACGCCCTTCCCCCACACAATACACTTCACTGTCTTTCACCACACACACACTCAATGTTGTAAATTTACATTCAAAATCCACACACAAACAAAAATGCTTCGATGATGTGAGCACAGGAAGGTTTCCTACAATCGATGAACTGCAGTTGGATCCCCCATAGCAAAAAGCAACACCAGTAGCTGTGTGTTAGGGGAACTGTAGTGCAGATCACCATTTTGATTTTGGTGATGTGCAATGCTGTTTTTCTTGGAACTGTTATGCAGGTGCTATTATAACATGGAACCGTGGCTCCCCACTTTTATGCAGATGATCTGATTTTATTTGCAATCTCTGATTCTCTGGCTTTGGTTTCTGATCAAATGAATCAAGATTTTAGCATAATATGTGATTGGTTCTCCTTCAGTCATTTGGTCTTGAACTCTAAGCATATTGTTTATCTCACATTCAAAGTTGATGAAAACTGATCATTCAAATCAAAATCTCATAATCATAGACCCTATTGGTAACCCTCTGGATCATGTACAGCAGTCTAAACATCTAGGTGCCATGTTAGAGCTTACTTTGTTGTACTTAATTATATTCTTTTATTTTTTTAACATGGTTTAAGATCCTTGCTATTGGCCAGGTCAGACCTCCTTTCACCTATTGCCTATAGCCCTGATACCATCCGGTCAAAAGCCTCCAGCCAGTCACCAAGATCACAAGCCCATCTACAACACACCACTGAGCTCCCCCCCCGCCCCAGTTTGCCTCCCCAGGGCTAGGGTTGCCTTCAGCATCACTGCAGTCCCCATACTGCAGACATCTGGCCACCCACATCAGAGGTGAAGGCTGGTGGCATTCTCCAGTGACTGGTGGAATTAATCTAATGTTGGAGTTGGTGGGCTGTCAGAGTATTCATCCTCTGAACCTGTACCTCCATTTTCCTGTTTTTGGTCATCTCTCCCCACATCTGGGAGCACGTATGGGGACAGGCCAGTGGGAAACCCTGACACAGCCTATCCAAATTCACGGTCCCTATGCCCTTCCCACAAGTGGCAGAACCCCTGCACCTCCACCCATTGCACCCAGGTGGCAGTACATCAGTGAGACTCAGCACTCCCCCCACCCCGAAGAGTAGATCATCCTGTTGGGCATTCTACCTCCCCTCAGTCAGCCCTTCGGTGGCCAGGGCTCATTCCCGAACCTGGGTCAGCAGTGTCCTGAGTGGTAGTGCTACCACTGCGCTGGTGAGCCAGTGTAATCATGTCATTTCTATATGTAAAATATCAATCAAAAGCTGGGCACTGTTTACAGATTGAAATAATATGTTATGTTTGAGACTTGTGTTGTCATTGCCCATGGCTCTCTTCTTCCCTTATTTGATTATGCTTCTACTGTTTTTATTAATGTGTCTTCTAAGTGTGTGCTTGTCACTGTTTGACAATGCAGTGGGTAGGGCTAGTGGGATGCTGGGGTGCATAGGGAGGGGTATCTCCAGCAGGAGGTGGGAAGTGGTGTTGCCACTGTAGCGCACACTGGTGAGACCCAAAGTAGAGAATGGTGTCCACTTCTGGAGGCTGAACCTTAGAAAGGACATAGACAGGGAGGAGGCAGTCCAGAAGAGAGTAACTAAAATTATGCAAGGTTGCACCAAGAGCCCCTACGAGGAGAGACCCGAGGGATTCTAACAAGTACAACCTGGAAGAGAGGAGAGTGAGAAGGACCTGATACAGACTTATAAGTAACTCACAGTGGGGGATCAACATGTAGGAGGAAGTTTTCAAATAAAAAGTACCGGACTAGGGATCATGTGATAAAGCTGAAGAGGGAAGTGAGGAAGCTGAAGAGGTTATGTGATAAAGCTGAAGAGGTAAAAGTGATGAGAGGAAGTATTACTTCACAGAAATGGTGGAAGGTGCCTGGAACAGACTGCCAGTAAAGAAAGTGGAGGAAAAAGCAGTAGGGAGCTTCAGACAGGTATGGAATAGACATAAGGGAATATTTGTAAATAGACAGAGGGGATGAAGAGTAACTTGGGACCAGTTTGGGTCTACAGAGAAAGACTACCAGTAATAGGGAACTCCTGGGCAAATTGAATAGGCCAAATGGTCCTTTTCTTTTATCCTCTTTTGATCCAATTCAAATGCCCCACTGTCTCCTTTATTCTAAACTGGATAGGATGTCTCAATTATCTCATTATTACTATTTATTTAATAGTTTGGTCTTTCAGACTTTAAGCCATTTTGATCTTTTCCATCTTCGCGATTTGCTAGAAATACAATCTTGCCATCATGATCTGCACTCAGCAGATACATTTTCTTGTTACAAATTATACTTAAATCCAGTTTGCTTTGAAGACTTTTTCTATTGCAGTTCTAATATTTTGGAGTGATCTTCCTAGGTTTCTTGAGAGTTGTGAATCTCATCCAGTTTTGATATCACATTTTCCATGAGTGGCTGCTGTACTTGTTTACTAGCAACTGCATTTAGTTTATTTAATTTCATAAGAACATATCCAGAAGCAAATGGTTTGATACCTTTTATTGGACCAGCATAGTGCCTGAGCTTTCTGACCTACCAGGTCCTTCCTCTGAGTCTTTTTTTTTTTACCAGGAGAGACACGCTAAGCTGATTGCTTGTTTACAGGTGTGACCTGGGAGCACAAGGAAGTTAAGTGACATGCTCAGGGTCACACAGTATGCAAGTGCAGGCTGTGGGATTCAAACCCAGATCTCCAGGTTTGCAGCTCAGAGCCTTAAACCACTACTGCCTCCAAATTAACTAAATTAATTAACTTAACTTAATTAACTAAACTAATTTAATTTTGTAAAAAAATATAATTTTTCTTTGTACAATCTGTGGCATACTTTGGCCCAGGTTGAGCCTAAAAATGGACCTTGCTCCATATTCTACCCGTAAACCAATATTTAATGGATACATTAATAAATAAATATTGTTGGCCATTTCAGTGGCAGGAGTACAAGATGGGGAGGGTGGGAAACTGAGGATGGCACTGGAAGGGTATGGCCACTAGGCTACCAAGGGAGGGATTTTGTAACAATACTGGGATTGGGTGAGGAAGGTATCCACTGGCACCAGGGAATATACATCGTAAGATATTATCCTGGGATCGGGGTGATGGAGGGTGGATACCATGAACTATTTTTATCAATCTGCTATCATTAGCACATTGTTAAAACATGGTCCCTGAAAGCATTAGCTAGCACTATCCTGGCAGCTAGTTAGTGCTTCAAAGGAACCATTGAACATACAGCTGTATACCTGTATGCCCTCCATTTGCATAGGTGCATAGTAGATGTTAGCACTGATGTGTTAACTGGTTAGCACAGTGGTAAGTGTCTTTAAAATATAGCAGCAGCTACATATACAAGTTGTTGGCTGTACAATTAAAATTTAGCATGATGCCAGTCCTGTAAGTATGGTGTTAAACCTTTGAATATCTAGGCTTTTTATGCTTTATGGTCTAGTGTTAGCCATGCTATTCCACGTGTCCCATAAGGTGTTGGAGCAGTGCCTGTTGCTTGCTAGTTTATTTTAGTCACAGCAAAAGTGATGTTTCACAATGGGTGTTAAAATATAGCTGGGGCTATTAATAAAATCCTTGTGGCATCCACTTTGTAAGTCGCTTCCCTGTCTCATATCAGTGTTTACCACCTGCGGTCACCCTATGTGGTACCCTTGTATGTATATCCAGCCTGTATCATGTGACATGCATTTCATGTATACACTGTTATTACCTATCTGTGTTTGTACTTTAAGTGTTTATGTCACAGGACCTCCTTGTGAATGAGCTTGCTCAATGGAGTTTTCTTGCAATAAACTTGAACTTGAACTTTAAATGTTGTGCACCATTAATTTTTCCAAATATAACATGCTAAAGCAGACTCATAATGGTGGCCATGAGCATTTTACAAGACAGGAGAAGAAATGTAATCCAAAATAGGATAAAAAGGTATTCTGTAGGTTAAAAATTGTTACTGTACTATGAACTGCTGCTTTCAGTATATTGTATCAAACTAAAAGTCAGAATAGTCCAGAGAGAGTTGAGAAAAAAATTAAGGTCACTCAGAGTGTGCAGTCTATATTCTGTTCTTTTTCAAATGAGTGGCTTTGTACAGTACTTACAGTGTCCTCTGCTTTCTATTTTCTGTAGTGATTACACAAATATATAAATATGCAGCTCAATCCCTGACAATGATATTGAATCTAAAGCATAAAGAAAGGGTATATATGAGACTGGAGGGCTCTAATTGAAATAAAAAGGAAAGATATCAGCTGTTTCATTTGCTGTTATTTAGAAGACCCAAGTTCAGAAACAGGCCTGTTTTTTTCACTTCACAGACAGCTTGAGGCCAAATGTGTCATAGCAGTGACAGACTTCATGGGCTGTTGAAGGTGAACTTGTCATATTGTTGACACGTTTATGGTCTAGTCTCTACAGTAAGGCCACAGATAAGAAAATACATTATAAGCAAAGTTGAATGCCAGCAAAAGAGCAACCAAAAAGTCAGAAAGTCTCCCAGTAAGTATAGATTCTGCTAGTCCATGACCTCAGGCTAAATTCTCAAAAATACTGCATTTACCTTGTGGTATAGCATTTAAGCATTAACTGTTCCATAGTTAGTAAAGATGGCGACCATGAAGACAATGTGAGAATGTGCTTACTAAACACCTACAAATATGAAATATGACAGTCTAAAGAAACAAATAAGGCACTGATGTTTTTACATGGTTGAACTGGCCGAGAGAAGTTGCCTTCATTGCTGTACTATTAAGTGATTTCTGATGGCTTCTTTCTTTTTTTTTTTTACTGTGACGCATAATCCATTTTATACATAAAAGTATGATATTCCAAACTTAATACAATCTGCAGCTTACACAATAATCACACTATATTTATGAAGGATGGTGACCCAGACAGACATAAAACCTTTGTTTTTAAATATCCATTTCTAACACTGAGGATCCACACAAACAGATGATTTGACACCTTTTATTGGACAAACAGAGTTGTTACAAAAGAACTCTGTTGGTTCAATATCATCATCATCATCAAACTTTATTTTTAAAATTGTCCTTCTGGGCACCCTTACAATATTAAAATACATAAACTCTTCAATTATAAAATCCACACTATTGGACATGTTACACACTTAACATATATTAAAACATATTTTCAGAATCTGATTATATATTTACTCATTCAATCTTCAGCAGAAATACTATCAGCCTTAAATGCCAGAGAAGGCCTAATTAAATAAATACATTTTAAGGGATGTTTTAAAACCCTCCACAGATCAGGCTATCATGTATTCAATGAGGTAGAGAATTCCACAGGGTCAGAGCCACACAGGCAAAAGCTTTTCCTTCTGAAGTTTTCAGATGGACCCTAGGAATCTCTAGCAATCCCTCATCAGAGGATTGGAGTTGGCAGGAGGGACAGTAAGGAAACAGAAGGTCTTGCAGGTATTGTGGTTCTGGTCATGTAGGGCTTTATAGGTCAGCAATGTGACCTTGAAGGTTATCCGCCAATGTACAGGCAGCCAGTGCAGTTCACGAGCACAGGTGTTATATGCTTGGATCTAGTGGCTCCAGTTAACAACCTGGCTGTCACGTTCTACACTAGCTGCAATTGGCAGATATCACACATTAGCCCTAGGTAAAGGGCATTGCAATAATCAAGATGAGTGGTGACAAAGCGTGGACCAGAGTTGGAAGATCTTCGGTCAGAACCAGGTATTTCACCTTAGCTATGTTCCTGAGATAGTAAAAGAATGATTTGACTACAGCCGACACTTGAGCCTTCAAGGTCAGGCTTTCATCAAAAATCACGCCAAGATTCCATACCTGGTTCAAGACAGTTAGTGGTGTTCTTCCCAGTTCTAATCCAGAGGTCCCACTAATGTCCTGGCCGACCCGAGATCTGGGTCCACGACCAATACCCCTGTCTTCTCCGGGTTCAGCCTCAGCTGGCTGGCACTCATCCTGTCCTGAATCTCAGTCAGACAGCTGTTAAACATCGAGATCATATCACTCTCCTGGCAGGGCACAACAGACAGGTATAGCTGAGTATCATCTGCATAGCAGGGAAAACTCAAACCATACCATCTTATTATGTCTCCTAATGGTAGCAGATATACTGCGAACAACATGGGGGACAGCATCGAGGCCTGTGGCCCCCGCAGGGCAGCTCACGGGAGGCCGAGGAATAAGTCCCCAACACCACCCTCTGAGATCTTCCCTCAAGAAACGATCAAAACCAACTGAGGAATGCCCCCCCAGTCCACAGAAGAACCACAGGTGTTCAAGCAGCACCTCGTGGTCCACAATATCAAATGCTGCTGAGAGATCAAGGAGAACCAAGATGGCATGGGATCTCTGATCTCCGCCATCAGAAAATCATCAAATACTCGAACCAGGGCCATCTTGGTGCTATGTCTTTTCCTGAAACCTGACTGGAGATGATCACAGATACTGTGGCTAGTCAAATGATCCTCCAGCTACAGAGCAACACCTTCTCAATAACTTTGCCTGTGAAGGCAAGTTACAGACTGGTCTGTAGTTAGCTGGGCAGTCGGGGTCTAGGAGGGCTTTTCAAGAGGTCAGACAACCGCCTCTTTTAGGGGAGTCTGGTAAGATCCTCCTCTGCAAAGAACTCTCACTATCCCAGCCAGGACTGGGCTGGGGTCTGGATCCAAACTACAGCAAATTGTCTGGATGATCCTCACAATACCAGGGACTGCTGGCAGGCTGAAGCTAGACCAAGTCACCTAGGTAACTGTGCCACTCTGTTGATCAATGCAAGGACCAATGGGGAGGCACTAGATGATCCCTTTCCTGATGGAGGCGACCTTATCTGTAAAAAACTGCAAAGTCATCCCACTTTTCATGTGACAGTGCTTGACCTGATTGCAGACAGGATGGATTGAACAATCTGTCCACAGTGCGGAAGAGCAGAGCTGGCCTGTTTTTTGCTGCAGCAATCTCCTTGGACAGGAATGCTGCCTTCTTATTGGAAATTGTTGATTGGTAGACTTTATAATGGTCTAGCAATCTAAGCCTGTCCTATCCAGGTGAGTTTTCTGCCAGTGTCTCTCCAACCTTCTCCCCTGCCTCTTCAACTCACACAGAGTCCCATCACACCATGGGGCCCCAGGGCGAGCGGTCATGGGATGAACACGAACTGGAGTAATGATGTCCAGGGCCCCTTCTACCATCTTATTATAGGCAAGAGCAAGGTGGCCTGGGTCACTGCTATCAGTCAGAATTCCCAAAAGGTTCAATACTGCCATTAGGCCCTCTGAGGTAACTCCTCTTAAAGGGCAGTACTGCATCATTTTCCTGGGGGCAGGCCTACTAAGGGGAGTCACATAACTGAACCTCAGAGCATGATGGTCAAACCATCTGACTGGATCCACCACCATGTTGGTGATCTCCATCCCCAGGACCCCACAGGGGAAGGAAACAACTCCTGGTGGGGGACTCCATTGTAAGGGGGGTAGAACTGGGGGAGGAAGGGGAGAGGGAGGTAGGTGCCTGCCTGGCACCATGGCTTGGAGGGACAGAGAGTGAATCCCTCAGGATCGCCGATGGGCTGCATGGGGAGGGAGCGGATGATCATTGTCCACCTAGGGACAAGTGGCATGGCTGAGCAAGGGATCAGAGCAGTGCAGGAAGAGTTTGTGGAGTTGGGAAGGGCCTTGAACAAGTAGCACACACAGTAACCTTTTTGGAGGTGCTGCCTCTCTATGGCATGGGTGAGGCTGGAGTGCTCCTCACCATGGGATTCAATAAGTGGTTGAAAAACTGGTGCAGAGCTCAGGATTTGGCTTCTCTTGGAACTGGAGGTCCACCTGGAGTGATGCAGGCCTATACGGCATGATGGTCTGCATCTCTCCAGGAGGGGAACCAGGGTCCTAGGTGATAGGTTTAAATGCTTCATTGGCAAGCATTTAAACTAGCCAAGGGGGGAGACACTGGAAAGGAGCAGGGAAATCCTATCCCCCCCAAAAAAATCAGGGTAGTAAGTGGGGTAAACACCAAGATAGAGATGTCGATAGGGAGAAGGGCTTGGGTAAATGGAGAAAATGACAAAGGCAATAAGGACAGGGATGGGGCAAAAATAGGGTAAGGTCATCAAGAAATGAAGGGTAATGAGTACCAATGCCTATAGTCTGGGCAACAAGCTCCCAGAACTGGTGGCCTTGATAGAAGAGGGATGCCTGGATATTGTAACAGTCACAGAAACATAGTATAGAGAACCATGACTGGGATGTTAACATATCAAGGTACACAACCTAAAGGAGAGACAAGGAGAGGAAAAGAGGGGGAAGAGTAGCTCTCTATGTAAGGGAAGGGAAGGGATGAAAGCAACGGAACAAAAGAGTAAATAAGGAGGAGAGGAGGCACTGTGGGTCATCTTAGAGACTGGAAATGGCACCACAATCCACACAGGAGTTGTATATAGAACCCCATGTCAGGGGAAGGGAATGGATAAGGATATGATAGAAGGCATCCTTAGAATGGCAGAGAAAGGGGAGATACTGTTGACAGGGGACCTGAATATACCAGATGTTAACTGGAGCACCTTTGCTGCAGCCACATCCAAGAGCAGGGCCATTGTCGATGCCCTACAAGTGGCATGTCTCACAAAGCTAGTTTTGGAACCCACTCATGAGGGAGCAATCTTAGACCTCATACTCTCAAATGGGGACAGATCAAGGATCTCAGGTCTAGAAGTGGGTAGCCATCTGGGAACAAGTGACCACCAAATAATGTGGTTCATGATAAACTCAGCTACAGAGTCAAGCCATACAAAAGTAAGAGTACTGGACTTCAGGAGGCTGACTTTGCAAGATGGGAGAGTGCCTTAGAAAAGCACTAGCAAACAAGCTAGAAGAAGGGGTGGAGCAACAATGGGGAAACATCCAAATTGCCATCACACAGGCAACAAGACTTTGTGTGAAGAAAACAAATTAAAACAAAAGAAAAAGCCACTATGGTTCTCAAAAGAGGTGGCGGGGAAGGTTAGGGAGAAAAAGATAGCATTTAGGAAGTATATGGAAACACAGAAAGAGCAGGACAGAGAACTGTACCAGGTAAGGCAGAAGGAAGCAAGGATAGAAGTCAGAATAGCAAAGGCCCTAACTGAGGAAAAGATAGCCAACTCGGTTAAGAAGTGGGATAAAAGCTTTTATAGGTACATTAGGGAGCATAGAAAGACAAAGGGAGGGATAGTGAGGCTGAATAGAATGGACGGTGGGTGGGCAGAGAGGGACAGTAAAAAAGCAGGGATACTGAATGAATACTTCTGCTCAGTGTTCACAAAAGAGGAGGAAGTGGAGGTGCCTAATCCAATTAACAGAAGCACTCTGGATAGGGGGGTTTGATCCCAGTCCTTTCACAGAAGAAAAGGTTCTGAAAGAACTCCTAAAACTGAAGGAGGACAAAGCAATGGAGCCTGATGGAATTCACCCCAGAATTCTAACAGAATTAAGGGGAGAACTAGTGACACCACTGGCTACCCTTTTTAACAAACCATGGGAGGATGGTGTGGTACCTGAGGACTGGAGGAAGGCAGATATGATTCCCCTTCACAAAAGTGGGAGCAAGACAGAGGTAGGAAACTACAGACCTGTCAGTTTGACCTCAGTGGTAGGGAAAGTGATGGAATCACTCCTGAAGGAAAGAACTGTTGAGTACCTAGAGGCCAGTGGGGCACAGGACCCAAGCCAGCATGGGTTCACAGCGGGAAGGTCATGTCAGATGAATCTAACTGATTTATTTGACTGGGTGACCAAAGTAGTAGCCCAGGGAGGGGCTGTAGACATGGCCTACCTAGACTTTAGCAAGGCATTTGACACAGTCCCACACAAAAGATTAATAATTAAATTAACAAGCCTGGGAGTGGGTCCCAGGGTGGTAGCCTGGGTAAAACATTGACTGGACAACAGGATGCAGAAGGTAATTGTAAATGGAGTCCACCTGAAGAAAGAGAGGTTACTAGTGGGGAACTGAGGGTTCAGTACTGGTCCAGTCCTTTTAATGTCTGTATAAGTGACATTGCAGAGGGACTGGAAAGAAAAGTATGTCTCTTTGCAGATGACACAAAGATCTGCAACAGGGTTGATACACAAGGAGGCATGGGAAGGATGAGAAGGGACTTGGCGAGGTTGGAGAAATGGTCAGAAGTATAGCAGCTTGGATTCAATGCAAAGAAGTGCAAAATAATGCACCTGGGAAACAAAAACCCCAGGGGAAGATTACACAATCGGGGGGAAGGAGAAGGTAGTAACAACAACAAAAATGGAAAGGGACCTGGGGTAATCATATCAGATAACCTTAAGGTTAGCAAGCAATATGAGAAGGCAGTAGGGAGGGCTGGGGGATACTGGAATGTATAGGGAGAGGCATCACCAGCAGAAAACAGGAAGTTGTTATCCTTCTGTACAGACAGTTGGTGAGACCCCATCTGGAGTACTGTGTCCAGTTCTGGAGACCCCATCTCCATAGGACATAGACAGAATGGAGGCAGTCTAGAGGAGGGCAACTTAAATGGTGCAGGGTCTGCAAGAGAAGCCATATGAGAAGAAACTAAAGGAGCTTAATATGTATACCCTTGAGGAAAGGAGGGAGAGGGGGGACATGATAGAAACTTTAAGTACCTCAGTGGAATCAACAAAGTCCAAGAGTGTAGCATCTTTCAGAAAAAGAGATGTGCAAGAACAAGTGGACACAATTTGAAGATAGAGGGGAGACGGTTCAGGGGCAATGTGGGAGTATTTTTTCACAGAAAGGGTGGCAGATGCATGGTACAGCCTTCCTGAGAAGGTTGTGGGGTTTAAACTGTGGGAGAATTCAAGAATGCATGGGACAGACATAAGGCAATTCTTGTGGGAGGTAGGAAGAAATAGGCTGTTGGTTAACTAGGATCTGCAGCTTATACTGTAGGCAGGAAATGGGCAGACTAGGTGGGCCAAGCAGTCCTTATCTGCCATCAAAGTCTATGTTTCTATGTGTCTAAGACAAATTAAAAGGATTTCCCCATGAAAAGGATGACATCAAAACAAAATATTCTTTTCATTTCATACAGGTTTTTGAAGTGCTTACTGAGCATGCTCGAACTGATTTTTAAATTTCAAAATTAAACAACTTTGGAACGGATTCATATTTTTTTCATCAAACAAGCAAAAGGCACATCTCTTGGCCAGCTCCTTTCTACCCTGAAAATTTCAGGTGAAAATTCCAAACCATCTGGGTGATACTGGTGTCAGACAAAATCCAGGAAAACCAAAGAAAACAAGTAACAAAAGTTCACTTTTGCACTATCCAGAACTCGAATCTGCACATCTGACTGGAACAAAGCTTGGCACTTCCCGAGATCTATAACACGAAACCAGGAATGCAACATTTCATGCAACTGCATCGCATGGTTGCAAAGTTATTAAAATGTAAGTTTGGGGTTTAACATTAAACTGCCTTCTCAACCCTTACTATAGTGATGCTACCAATAATAGATAGATAGATAGATAGATAGATAGATAGATAGATAGATAGATAGATAGATAGATAGACAGACAGATGTATTTACATTTAACTACTGGAAAGTCAAGGTAATTCTTTTATACAGAATAAGTCCATGATTATTTTTTCCCAATTAAATTTTATCTCCATTCCCCAGCCTTACCACTCCTGATGGCTCCTCAGCCCTGTCAGTAACCTTCTCAGGAACTTATTGGTTTTCCACCCCTTACCCAGGACTACAGTGTGGGAATCTGTGAACCTTTTCACATAGTTTCTTGACTTCATATGAATGAAAATGCACCTTTGTGTGGTTCTTTGACAGATGACATGCCAACTTCACCTGGTAAAGTCTGGGGCTGGATTTTCAAAGGGCCATTAGACAGGCACAAAGTGTGACAAGTATTCAGCTTGGATCAAATCCAGGTGTGTAGAATATTGTGTGTTGTATTTTGTAAGAAAAACATTCACTGTGGGAAAGTCCCCAAATGGAAGAGGCCTGCTGCATCAAAAATGTGATGCATGGGACAAGAATGACAGAAGCTGCATCCAAAATTACAGGAAGAAATGTCCCAGACAATGGCATTTTAAGCCCCCCCCCCAAAAAAAAAAATTCTCTAAGCTACTCCTGCAGGGGAATATTTGATCTATAACCAAACCTCTTCCTAATTTACCCTCTCCAATCCAATCATATCACTCAAATGACAGTAATGGCAGGTACTATATGGGATTGTCCCTATAAGCAATAATTTACATGCTATGGTACATGAGACAGTAATAAAATGCATACAATTCAGGACTCTTGCAACAGAATCCCTTCCCTGATAACATAGTCAGGTCTGTCCACCTGCTATGGGCCTCTTCATATGTTCTAGTGTCAGTTACACCAGCTCTGGCAGTTTTCATCAGAGGGAGGACCTTCATGCTTTGAAAATCCCCAATAAAGTGATGGTGCATCATTTGTTGGATGCAGTCCTCCTTTCTGACACGGCACAGCCACTGTTTTGATGCAAGCATGGCGGAAGCTAGTCTGGCAAATGCAAACCTAACTTTGATGCAAGCATGATTAGAAAATCAGCACTGATGCCAGTTCTGATGACACATTCTGCCTCTTGCATCTTTATTTTTGTGATGCAAGCACCATCCGTCTTTCTCAGCCCTTTGAAAATCTGGCAAAATGTATTTACACTTCACCAGAAAATGTTCTGGCTAATTGCTACTATATTAGTATGTTGTTTTCATTGGGCAAAGAACTATGCAAAGTCACTAATCTTTTTTTTTTTCTGGTATCACTCTTAAAGTAAAAGAATCCCACTAAACACTGTATGTCATAGACACCCCACCTCTTACCATGTCAGACAGTGTAAAAGTATACCTCTATCCCCTGCAAGGCTGTACCTCCCTCCTGACTGCATGTGCATGGTAAAGGTATCTTTAAAACTCCCAGTTTCTTCCTCCACCCACAAAGTAAGCTTCCCCATCTCTCATCCCTTCCACCAAAACACAAATTAAACCCCCATTCTTCACCACTGTCTTGAGAATAACCCCATACCCTCCCCAAAAATCCCAAACACCAGTAACAGTGGGAGGGATCAATAAATACCTGTAAAAAAAAAGTAAAGAGCCCTATTGGTGCAAGCTTCCTCACTGTTCACTGGGAGCTCAGTGAACAGTGAGTGACACATATCCCAGTGGTATTGTAATAACTGATTGGCAGCCAATCAGATAATTACAACGGTACTAGTATATATACATCACTCACCATTCATTTGACTGGCAACACAGATAAGAATGCTCATTTCATTGAGAGACAGTTATCTTTTATAGAGGAATTTATTAATCTTGTTCACAGATACAAGACTTTAAGGGTTTTGGGGTGATGAGAGGGTTTATTCGTAAGAGTGTGGCGAAGGGTAGGGGAGCTTAATTTGTATTTTGGTGGGACAGGGTGGGTGGAGGTTGAGGAAACTTGATTTGGTAGATGAGAGAAGGAATTGGGATTTTTACAAATAACTTTTTGGTGTGAATAGGAGGAGGGAGGTGGCAGCCTAGCACGGGGATGGAGGGGGATATGCTTTCAAACTGTGTGGCTTGAAAGGGGGTTTTATGAAACAGAGGGTAGGTGTGGGATTTCTTTTATTTGAAGGCATTTTGAAAATAATGAAAAAAAAAATTCAGTGAAGTTGGTAGAAGGCCGGGGAATTTCACAAAACTTTACAAAGTGCAAAGTTCCTGATTTCTGATCAACTTCCCTGGGGAATTATAAATTCACATCTCTATCCAGCAGCACAGATGTGATGGACAGTGTTCCTGTTGGTTGTGTGTCAGCCTGTGGGAGGTGTTGGCATTGCCTTGAGGAGACTGGGGAATTTCACCTCTGTTTTTTCTCTTGAGGGCACTGTCATACAATGTCGTGCAAGCATGTGTAGGAAGGTGCACATGCATATTGTGATCTGTTGGCTACCCTACCCCTTCAATGAGCACATGCTGCACTGCCACCTGGCCTCCACCAGGTGGCCATCAAGTAGAGGGATACAGTGTCCCCTGAACCTCTTACATTCAAATCAATCAATCAATCAATCAATATCTTTATTTATCCAGGCGGACATCATTGAGCAAGCTCATTTACAAAGTGGACCTGCAGTCGTACAAACAGTAATACAGTTGGACAAGTTACAGTCATATAAAGCAGTAAAGATGCTAGCTTTTACAGTAATAATACACATATACAGATAATAGACATCATACATAATTCAGAAGACAGTCATCAGTATAGTGCTTGTGCTGGATTCATGCCCAAAACTGTGCAATTATGGAGAGGATTTGTTAAGGAATTGGTAGGCACTCGGATATAAAGAGGCAGGTACTGTATAATATCAGAGGGCAGGTACTCAGGGTAGGTATATGTGGGCTGAGGTGGGGTAGAAAGAGGGGTAAACAAAGAACTGTCAGGGGGGAGAGAATACCAGCTGACTGATACCTGTTGCAGCTTCAGAGGGGGGTATGAGATGCAGGATTGCTGTGCACGACCGGTTGGGGTAGAGCAGATTGGCGGTGGGAGCCGCAGGAGGATTAGTGGACATACGAATAACCTGAGGCAGGAGCACAAGTGAGAGTAGAAATATAGTGAGGGTGCTGCCATGTAGGGGGAAGGTGGTTAGCTAGCGCCGAGCAAAGTAGTTGCAGGTTTCCGTTATGCCATCACGCTAAAGAGTTTTGAACAAGCGAATACTAACTGGAGACCTCAGCTTTAGGGATTTCTGGATTTTGTTACTGAGTGAGGGGTGAAAGCCAATGCCAGCTCTCCTGAAGTGTGTGTGAGCCCTAGGTATATGTAGGCGAGATCAGGGGCAGCTTCTGAAGTATAGTTTCTGGCCACAATTGGAGTCAGACAGTCATCTATGTATTGGGGGAGTTTGCCACTAATGGCTCTGAGTGTCCAGACAGCCGCATTCATGTTGCGCCTATATTGAAGGGAGGTCCAGCCCATGGCGGCTTAAAGTAAGCAATGATAGGTAGAGAGGGGGAGGTCGGTGATGAAGCATATAGCTCTGTGGTAAAGCGTATCCAGTTTTCCAAGGTATGAGGCAGAACAGCTACTATATACGAAGTCCGCATAGTCAACTAAGGACAGAAACGTAGCTTGGACTAGCCATTTCTTTGCATCTGGCATTAGGAACCATCTTATCCTATAGAAAAGGCCAAGTCTTTGCCTTAGTTTTTTCAACAGTTCGTCCAGGTGGTCAGCGAAGGAAAGTTTGTAATCTATCCTAACCCCCAGGTATTTGAATTTCGAAACATACTCTAGGCTGTCTCCCAGGATCATGGTGATTGGGGGAGGGTGATTGTAATTGGGTGAGCCAGATGGGTGGGAGGGGAAAATAACATGGCTTTTGTTTTCTTGGCATTTAATAACAATTTTTTGTTGATTAGTTGAAGTTGCAGGAGGTTGAAGTCTTTTGTAGATCAGCGCATGCCTCTTCAGGTGTTTGCCAACTCAGGTAAAGCACTGTATCATCCGCGAATAGATGAATACTTGCTTCCTTGATTCCCACATCTATATTGTTGATGTATATGGTGAGAGGAGGTGTCCCAAAATAGACCCTGGGGACACCTCTTTGTAACAGTTTGGGGCAGAAAGTTTGCCATCAGCCTTTACCTGCTGGTATCTGTCGGTCATGTATTCACGGAACCAGTTTAGAGAGGTAGAATCCAGCCCTATTGATTTCAGACAGGTGAGGAGCAGGCTGTGGTCAACTGTGTCAAATGCTTTGCTTAGGTCAAGAAACACAGCACAGACAGATTTTTTGAGCTCCAGCTCTTGTTGCTAATCATTGGTTACCTTGGCTAATGCCGAGACCGTGCTATGATTGGCTCTGAAGCCAGATTGTAGGGGGTTTAGTAGTTTTTCGCTGTCAATGAAGGATCTTAATTGGCCATTCACAATTTTTTCCAAGAGTTTCGAGAGTGTGGGGAGGAGAGAGATCGGCCTGTAATTATTTAGGTCGCAAGGATCTCCAGATTTCAATAACGGAATAACGTGTGCAATTTTCCACATTTGAGGGAGGGTACCTTGTAATAGGGACAGGTTAAATAGATGGGTGATAGGCGCAGCCAGTACATGACATGCTATCTTTAGGAAGTAGGGGTCAAGTGTATCTGCACCGGTGCTTTTCTTAGTATCCAGTTGGAGAAGCAGGTCTTCCACTTCCTTGAGGGAAACAGATGTGAAAGAGAAGGGCTAGCTTGTGGAACCAGAATTTGGGGGAGTCATGTCGAGCTGGGTGCACAAGTTGCATGCAGGCGAGTTGTCAAAGGCTAGGCCTGCTGTGTCGAAGTGTGTGTTGAATGCCTGCAGTATCTTTTTTATATCATTGATTTCTGCATTGTCAGAGATGATTTTTGGGAAGTGTGTTTTGTGACATGTCCCCAACAGTTCTTTAGTGTGGCCCAGAATTTGAGGGATAATTGGATGCAGAGTCTTGTTCTGCTTGGTAGAATCTAGCTTTGATTTCCTAATCATCTTGGTGCAACGGTTCCTGGCGGTTCTAAAGAGGCACCAGTCTTCCTCTTCTTGGGATTTGCAGGCCATTTTCCAAAGCTTATCCCTGGACAGTAGCGTAGCCTTGAGATCATTGGTGAACCAGCGTCATTGCCTAGCTTTTATGAATATTTTTGTCAGAGGCACATGAAGGTTCAGGGCACAAGTTATAATTTCGAGAAGAGTAGAGTATGCTGTTTCCACTGATTTTACTAGGTAAAAACTCTGCCACGATAGGGAGGTTTTTAGGTCATGATGTATGCCCTCGGATCAAAGGACCTGGTTGACCTTTTGGAGGAGAATTTGGCAGTGGCTGGCACTTTATGGGCTGTCCATACCCCAGCTACTAGACGATGGGCACTAACATCAGCATCAAAGGTTCCAATGTGGGAGAAGGAGTGGGGCTTATGCACCAGCAGGATATCCAAGAGTGTGCTTTCAGCTGGATTTTTCTTGTTAATATGGGTGGGCTCTTCATTGAGTAGAGTGAAACCATGGAAGTTGCAGAAGGATTTAAGGGGGTGTCCGGCTTCCGACAGCCAGTCATAATTAAGATCCCCTAGGATAATTGTTTCCAAGGGGCTGGTGTCCATGATGGATGTGAGGTAGGACAGGAGCTGTGGGCCAGCGGATGGTGGTCTATAACATCCAATGACTTGGAGTGCCATCGATGAGGGTAGTTCAATTTTGATACCCAGGCTTTCAAATCCCGCTGCCAGTGAGCTCGAATTAAGGGTTGATACTGCAAATTTGTCTTTGACGTAGATGGAGACCCCACCACCTCTGGATTGTCTGTCACATCTGAATATCTGGTAGTTAGGTATATTAATCTCACTGTCTGGTGTAGAAGGTCGTAACTAGGATTCTGAGATCACATGCACACATCTGGCACCATATGAACAGTCCATACCTGGATTAGGGTGAGTTTTTTCAGTAGGCTACACACGTTGATGTGCATGAAACTGATTCCTTTGAGAGTTTTAGGCTCTGAAGGGGAGGAAAGTATATTCATAGGACCAGAGTTGAGCTCAACATTGCCAGAGCAAAGTAAGAGGAGGAGTATAAGTTTTCTTAGAGATTCTAGTGAGAGGCAGAGTACTCAGGGCCTTTTCCGGCTAGGCGTAAAGGAGGAGCCGGAATGCCAGGCTTTACTTTTTAATTTGTGTAATCCTAGGGACACATAGGCTAACACTCTGGCTGAGTGGTACCAAAGGGAGTATTTTAAAGTAGAAGGAGATAAGGGGAGTGGCGTGTGAGATAGTGCGCTAGTCGCACTTCGAGGTAGATAGCCCACTTGAGTCAGCTGACAAGGAGCAGGAGCATTGCATGGGTTTTGTGGAGTCTGGGTTGGTGAACAGTCTGGGTGGGGTGGATACGATGTACCCCAAGTGTTGGACTTGACAGGGATGTGGCCTGTAAGGGACATGGTGCAAAGGGCAGTGAGGAAGGAGAGCTGCCACATGCACACCATTGTTGCAGTTGTGAGGGTAATTAAGTAAAATTATATTGGCATGGATGGCTCACCAACTGCTGGGGGAAGATTTCCCCTAGCAGACCACAGGTGAGATCAGATTAAATAATGGAGAGGGACTTCACGTGGGACTCATGGCCTGAGTGTAGTGTGTTTTTTAGGGAGAGTGTTTGTTTAAGGTGCCAACTGAGAGAGCAAGGGATACGATAAAGACAGCAGTGGGCGGTGCTAGGGGGTCTATATAGTTACAGGAGGCGGGGTGGGTGGGTGAAAATTTGCTGCGTTGCTGTACCTCTCTAGCGGTGGAGTCTGAGGAGGAGGTCTCGGGAAGCGGCTTCGGAAGCACCGTCTGCCCGGTGGCCGCGGTCCTCACTGAGAGTGGCTGAGCTGGAATCCCTAGCAGGTTCTCAGCTAAAGGGGAGGCGAGAGAAGCCAAAATTAATACTGGGGCTGCACAAAGGCCAGAAATCAGGGAGAGGACAACAAATTAGCAAGTGAAAAGACCAGCAATTTCCTTTGCGCCTTGCAGTCTGGAAGGAGTTACAACGGCAAGAAGGGGCTAGTTCACTTGGTTGCTGGGAGCATAATTTCAGGCAATTACACAGAATTAGGCATATTAAACACAATTCAGGCACTTAAATCACAATTTTCAGTACAAAACAGCTCTTTTTTGCCCAGTTTCTGATAGTGAAGTCAATGGGGAGTAAAGTGGACCAATCGGAGCGGGCCAGAGAAAAGGCGCTTGTGCACCGATTGGCTGGCGGCTTTGCCGTACCTCTCTAGTGGTGGAGTCCAAGGAGGAGGTCTCGGGCGGCAGCTTCGGAAGCTCCATCCGCCCGGTGGCCGTGGTCCTTGTGGAAAGTGGCTGAACTGGAATCCCTAGTGGGTTCTTGGCTCTCTAGTGGTGGAGTCCGAGGAGGAGGTCTCGGGCGGTGGCTTCGGAAGCTCCGTCCGCGGGGTGGATGCGGTCCATGAGGAGAGTGACTGAGCTGGAATCCCTAGTGGGTTCTCGCCAAGGAATACTGAAAGTCAAGCTAATTTTGTAGACAAAATAAGTCCATGTTTATTTACTTTTTCAATCAAGCTTTTCTCCATTCCTGATCTATCCCATCCCTGATGACCTCTCCCAGTCCCATCAGTAACCTACTCAGGGACTTAATGAGAATCCACAAGTTAACTAGGACCACAGTTCTGGTAAGTTGCCCACCCTTTCAGTTGTGCACAGGCCTGCTGGTCCATACCTCAACCCAGGTTACTAGTACAGTGAGTAGTAGCATTACTGTTATGCTACCAGGCTGCCTCAATCCAAGGTTATTTAACAATAATTCAACCATACTTCTATGACTTTTGTCAATTTTAATGTGACCAGATCATGATTTTTTTTCTCTGAAATGGTAAAGACAGAATTATAGCCCTAAGGATGACCCATTTCTGAATGATGGTCCTCTGCTGCAGTATGTTTGTTGCCTGGAATGACTGCCTCAGGTGTTCAGATTATTTATGGCACTTGGAAGCCTGATGCTATCACAGCTTTCAGATAAGACAGCACAGCACAGCTCTTAACCCAAATACTTGTTTTATTTCACTTGCAAGAAGTTTTTGGACATCTCGGTAAATCATGATGGGAAGAAAGTTATTTTTTTTCTTCATGAGACTGCTGAAAAGGATCTCCATAGTAGTGGAGCAGAATTACAAAAAAAAAAAAAAAAATCACTTCCTGTTGTGTATTTCTGTTTGCAAGGAGACACAGCACTATACTGTAAGTGGGTTAATCTAGAATGCTTTCAGTGACTTGTTTCCTTTCTTTCACTAACACTTGACAAGATGCACTCCTAGAGCATTTTATCCCTTTGTTAGTCAGTAGATGTGAACCAGTAATACGATACAATGGGGACAAACATTTGGTCTGGATTGAAAAGATTACCAAGGCTGGGATTTTCAAAAGGATTTATGTAGTTCAGCACACCCTCCCCACCCACCCACACAAATACACACACACACACAGACGAATGAGGGAAGGGGTGGGGCTATAATCAATCCATTTGAAAATCTCAGCGCAGATGATAAATACAATGGGCAGGGTTTTCAAAGGATAATGGAGCTTACAGTACATGTACAGTACAGTGTAACACCATGCGACCCAGAGCATGTTGACCAATACGTTTTAGTCTAAGTGCAAGGGATTTCAAGAAAAATGTGTGTGGTTCTGTTTGCCAGAGTGGTTTCAGATTGTTAAAGTAGGTTTCCAAGCTGCTGTAAATGTGACTGCCATAAAGTGTTACGGCTTAAAAGTTAAACAATATTTGATCAAGAAACAGTGTAAAATCAGCCAAGTTAGAAAAAAAGGTCAGGCATATAAAGATGTGGGTCTGGAGAATTCAGAAACAGTTCTAGGATTTAGGTCACATTTCTGGCACAGTCACACAAATTGTACAAGAACCGTAGGCCACCTTAAAGATGGCATAACTTAGTGGTCTAAACTTCTGGCAATTGCTGCAATTTGCCCATAGCAAATTAGGCATGAATGAAATAAATGATGCATCTGTCATTATCTTAGCAAACAGCAGGTAAATGGATGCAAATCTATTGAAATGTTTGAACATAGCAAATACTTGGGTACATTTTGTTTCAACGCTGATGTGACTTAAAATCAGAATTGCACCTGGGTCAAGACATTTAAAATTCTGCCCCCTAATACATAAAAGAGGTAAAGAACTAAGTTCAGTGACTGGACAATTATTTAAAATGTAATTTATTAACTGGAACATAAAAATAATTTGTAATGGGAGAAACATGGACAGCACAATTCCTCCAGATTTATAAAATATTCAAGTTACAAATAACAAGCATTTGTCAATGCCGAATGTTGCTTGCTTATATGTGCTGTTTAGGTATTTGGAAGTCATTGGAGTGCAAATATTGAAAATTCGCAAACTTACATGTGTGCGTAGGAACTGCGCAATGCACTCTCGTAAAACAGTCATTTTTAGGAATTTTTTCACCAGATTTTCAACATAGCCATTTTAAGACCTCTGCTCATGAACAGTGTCACTGTAATTTTCTTAATGTGTCCCATACATGGATTTCGCACACCGACTGCGCCATTGTGCGCTACATGGGCGGAAACACGTTTTGGGCAAGATGTGAAAAATGACAGCTATACTGCTCATAATGAGGTATGGTAAAATGGCAATGTTGGAAATCTGGAGTGAAAATATTGAAAATTCTCAAACTTACGAGCGTGCATAGGAACTGCGCAATGCACGCTTGTAAAACAGTCATTTTTAGGAATTTTTTCACCAAATTTTCAACATAGCCATTTTAAGACCTCTGCTCATGAACAGTTTCACTGTGATTTTCCTAATGTGTCCCATACATTGATTTCGCACACCGACTGCGCCATTGTGTGCTACATGGGCGGAAACACGTTTTGGGCAAGATGTGAAAAATGACAGCTGTACTGCTCATAACGAGGTGTGGTAAAATGGCAATGTTGAAAATCTGGAGTGGAAATATTGAAAATTCACAAACTTATGAGCGTGCATAGGAACTGTGCAACACGCGCTCTTAAAACAGTAATTTTTAGGAATTTTTCCACCACATTTTCAACATAGGCTTTTTGAGAGCCCACCTTATGAACACTGGCAGTGTCGTTTCGTTAATCGGCCCGAAAGGTGATTTCATGCAGTGACGCAAAATCACCCTTTGGGCCCAATTAATGCCATGACAGTGCAAGAATTCATGAGGAGGGGTCCCAAAAACCCCATGTTGAAAATTTGGGCCCAAAATTCCCAAAAATGCCTGAGATATGCAACAAAGTTGAAAAAACCCTATTTATTCCATTATACAGCTTACCGGCATTTCCTCAGTTCGCGGTCGGCTTTGAAGAGTGCAGACGTGTTCCCGGTCCACCGATGATCATCGCGCCAAGCTTCGGAGGTAAGTATGGGGTGAGGGGGTGGGAAGGCAGGGTGCACAGTGGGTGGTGTGGGTGGGGCAGTGAGACTGCGAGGGACCATTTTTTATTTACAGGTTTTGTTTTTTTAAATTAAGATGACGGGACATTTGCCATGTGGGGTGGGCTCCCAGCGTGGCAGCTGAAAAGGTTGTTTGGGGGCTGGAGCCGATGGGGGATTGGGCACCCATTGGCCATATTGGCTTGTGCCACGCTGGGTGGCTCACAGTGGCAGCTGGAAAGCTGTTTGGGGTTGGAGCGACGGGGATTGGGCACCCCATCGGGTTATAATAAGATTTGCCACACTGGGGTGGTCTCCCAGCATGGCACCTGGAAAGGTTTTGGGGGGTGCAGTTGTGGAGCCAACGGGGATTGGGCACCCCGCCGCCATACAGTGTGTGTGTGTGGGGGGAGGGAGTCATCACACAATATGCGGCTTGCTATGCGGTGTGTGGGGGGAGGGAAGAGCTCTGCTCACTGAAGTGGAGTTCTCCCTTTCAACTGTATGCCACTGCATTTTCTACCACTGTCCTAGACAGCTGCAGCAGTCATTAGAGAACTGCGGCCGCACCTGCAAATTTACTGACTGAATTGGAAGATGGGGTGCCACACCTCCGAAAACTCTAATGATGGCACTATGTTTCTTGCACATGCGTGCAAGCAACATAAAAAATGTAATTGGCCACGTTAAACAATACACAGCTAGTGATTACCTGTTCCCTCAAACTGTAGATTCACGAATCATGAAATTTATACAAATAACAATGTTGAAAAAAAAGACAACACTACTGTTAGGATACAACCCCTTGTCTTTTACTTGACATGCCTAATTGTTTAATGTTTTTCAGGTTTCAAACATTGGTCTTTTTATTTCGACAGTAGGTAGCTGGTAGATCTACTATACCACAGAGCTGCACTTGAGTCAATGGTAGGCAGTATGGAATAAAAAATAAACACAAAAGACAGCGTGCCTATCACACAGTGAGGTCCTGCCACTTGTGTGTTCAAAGCCACTGACATAAAAAAAGAAAGCAAAAAATGCAGTGAACACAACACTCAAATCATTGTACATTTATTAAATTCAGAGTTTTAATAAATACAGTACCATCACACTTAGTGCTACTCAGGCTTAAGTGGGAGATGAACCACCTCATCAGTGATGCTCTTTCTTGAGTAAAGGTTAGCACAGAGGACTTGTTTTTCAGTCACAATCTAGAATGTCTGGCAACAGGGAAAAAGGTGCACCTCATATGGCCAACATAAAAACTGCAATACTGAGAAGCCAAAATCCGTGTGGGGAGGGTGGAGACCCTCACAAACAGATGCTAATATTGGTGCCTATGCAGTAATGGACGTAAGGACCACCAGAACAGGGCTAAGGTTGGGGAGGGATTTCACTGACTTGTGGACTGGGGCCAGGGCTCTGCTGGGAGGGGTGTCATCTTGCAGCCGGGACAGGGCTGTGGCACAGATGTGTTGGGGTTCATCTTACTGCCGGATCAGGCAGGGGCACAGATGTGTTGGGGGTTACCTTACTGCTGGGACTGGGCAGGAGCTCTGTGTGTGTGCATGCCTGGCTGCATACCACAGTTGTGGCAGGGTACCCTCAGCTGTATCCAGTGCCCTCCTATGCCCGTGTGAAGCATTATGTGCTTTTGTGAATGGTGCATAGTGTGGGCATGCCCCATTTCTCCCCAGACCACTCTGGTGGATAGCTGCCCTCACCAACCGGGGACCCGTGTATGCACCTGGCTAGTGCACATTCAGTGAATGCTGCTGGGAATCTGCAGGACCCCGCTGTGTGGCATTCCCATGTATATATGCCTGTGCACCGTTGATGCCATGAGGGCACCATGCATGGGCCCACTAAAATTAGGTTACCCATATGTTACTGTGTGCAAACATGGTTTGGGCTCAATAATGGTGTTGATTACCATCATGGACATGTATGCAAATGCTGTAGTGACTTGCACATCATGTACATGTTTGTGGCAGAACTCTGAGAAATATTGTACTGCTGCCCCTCCAAACACATACCATAGGACCACTAATGGCCCACTATTTAAAATATAAAAAAAAATCAGTGTGCCCAACAACAGTGTCTTGAGCAGTCCAGTGGTCCCTTAACCTGACTGGCAGCAATTAATCCATCCCAGAAAGTCCAGTGGGTATCCTCTGCTTAGACCTTGCTGCCCATGTGCTGTTAAAACCAAAATGGGAATCACAGCCCCCCCCCTTACATTTCTGTGCAGTCGGTGCAGCACTCCAATAATCCTGTCCCCAGTTTCTCTGGTAGTATTTGGGGCCACTAAAAATACTGCAACAGGTGCAAAAGCAGTTGTTGGCAATGTGTGTTATTTTCAGGCCATCTCAGCTTTCTTCCACCAACCAGTGTAAGACCCCTGCCCCACTGAGCATGGCTCAAGGAGGTTACAAGCAAGGGACTGTCTCTAAATAGGTTCATACTGATCATGCCACAGTTCCTTGTAAATGAAAATCCAGTCCATTATGTTCCTGCCAGGAAAACCTTATGTTACTGTACAATGTTTTATACTGCACTCGAGTTCAACTTTATCAATATATTTTTACAATGTATTTCACAGTTATTACACACACACACACACACACACACATATGTGTATATGTGTGTGTAATAACTGTAAATACACATATATATATATCTTATATTTAGTATATATATATATATATATATATATATATATTAGATAGATATTTAGCATATATATATATATAGCATAAATACATATTAATGTATAGCAATATTTGCCCAACTGAAAGCCTTTATTAAAAAAGATTAAGGCTTCTATCCCAAATGGTTCATAAGTTGACATATTATATAGATAACTTCTTTCAAAGTAGATAACCTTGGAACAATGGGGACTAGGAATTTCATTTATTGTTAAATGGAAGTTTGAATTTAGAGCACTGTTGGATTGTTATATCAGTACAGTTTTACGGATCAATACTTTAAAGTTTTATTTATAACTATAAAATATATTAGGAAATCTATGATGTCTTTTTTAAATTCGTTTAAAAAATCTTTTCTGATTTTTCGTTCTACTATGGCCAATTTTAATTATACTGTATAATATCTTCAAGTACTTGCATACGTGTCTGAAGTCTCTTACAGTATTACACACATCTCATTATTTTTCCTTATGAACTTTGTTCTTCCTACTTGTAAATGCTTCTCCTGTGAAAGTGCTGGAAGATAATATAAATGTTCATAAAAGTTCTATCCACTGTGGGAATTGAGCTCTTAACCTTCCATTATAAAGCGCAGCTCTTTCAGCACTAGACTGTGAAAGGTTCACTAATTTAGCCTAGAACTCACTGCAAATATATATTTCAAGAATATAAATGTTCAGGAAAATTCCACCTTTAATGGGTATTCAGCTCTTAACTTTCTATTCCAAATCCCCGTCCTTCATACCATACTCATGAAGGTTACTTAATTCAGCCTTAAATTTGCATGAAACATGTATGTTAGTAATACAAATGTCCATAAAAAAATTCTACCCATTGCTGGAAATGAACTCAACCTTCTATTCATAAGCCCAAATCATTTATCACTGCACTACAGAAAGTTCATTAAGTCAGGCAAGAGTTTGCATCCCAGTTCTGCATCAGTTCATACAGACACTGAATATGGAAAAATAGCTATTATTATTTTTTGGTAAGGGATACAGAGTTCAAACAAACCAGGTTCCCTAGTTCACACCAAACTACCATCATGCAAACTTTCATGAACATCAGACTTTCTTTTCTATATAATGTGTTTCTTCAACAAGGAGAAGGTATAGTATGGTGAGAGAAGTATACTTTTTTCACTGTTTGGTGATAGGATTCTCAGAAAGAACACATACTGTATGAATTATTTTAGTATCTGATGTTAGAATGAATAGTGGTGTACATGAACACTACAGAAGAAAATATGAGCACACAGATATACAGTCACTGTAGTTGTACATCCAGCACCTTTTTAGACTTGGTTGAGGTCAGTACTCTGATTCTTAATGATAGTTTTCACTTATTGGGGGAAGGGGGCTATCTGAGTTGCACAAATAATGATTGATAGTTCCTGTATGCCACAAATAACCAGACAGCCAGTACTGCAGAACAGAAAAAATAGTATTTTTTTATTCATGGAAGTCTACTAAAAAAATGTATATATTTTCAAAAAAAAATATATATTTTACTGTCATCTATTGATGTGCTTGAGGCATGAGATTAATTGTAAGCCAGAATAGTCTGTGTCATTTCCAACAATGATGCATACTGCCCTGTCCCCTCCCTTCCAGTCATGTACCCCCTCATTTCAATAGCTGACTGCAGTTCAATCAATAGAGGGGGTACACTGCAAAGAGCACTACAGCAAACGCAGTACACTGAACCCCCACAGTGAAACCCCAGTGTGCCTATATCAGCAGCGACAGGTTTTGTGTCAAGACATTGTAGGGGGCAGGGTATATATCTAACTGCACTGTCATGCGATGTGGAGTTAGATATTTTTAGTAAAGGGTGTGTGGGGGGTGGCTCAGCCCCGCATTGTGCATCATGGTGGTGCCAGTCAGTTTGGGTCATGTCACAGTGGGGTGTCGGCAGGGTTTCTGGCATGGTCGAGGATGTCGGTGTTCTTGTTGTCGCATCAGCGTCATAGATCCTTCATAAATTTTGAATTAGGGTCAGGAGGTTCCACACTTTATGAAGGAAGGAAACATTGCTGGGGTCACTTAAACTGTGAAGGATCATAACAAGTTCTTTCAACCAAGATATTGGGCTTACCTGTGCAGTAGGTGTCAGGTGTCCAGAAATACAAATATCTAAATAACCTACAAATTAAATCAATGTAGCCACCACATCCTGTAATCTTGAGACAGATATTGTCATAGATGGTCATGATGTATGTTATTAATTACTTCTTTCCCCTCATGATATCGTCTTCTGTTTTTAGATTCCATGAAATGACTGCTCAATTGATGCAATTTACAGATGTTAGATATTTATTGTATATATTGGACTCCTGATGTACACAGGAAAAGCCCCTAACTTCTTTGAAATATGTTTCCATGAGCTGTCACGTGACCCTGGCAATATTTCCTTCCCTTTAATTAATTAATTAATTAATTGTGACTGGGGTTGGGCTAGAGGGTTACACATTTAAAAATGCTGAAACTGGCAAAGAGATTGTTTTAAACATACAGTATGAGTTGGAGAGAATAATAAAGAGGGTGAAGGTTGGGAAATCACTGTTAGGAATGATTGCCCTGGACTAGCCCCAGGCAACTTGGGGGCGAAGTTAAAGTTTTTTTTTTTGTAAATATATTTTATCGAAAGATAAACCAACATGAAAGTAATCAGAACTATGAACACAGAGGCAACAGTACATTACAGGTTCCAAGGTGATAATGCATAGCAACAAGTTGATTGAAACAGGTAACTACATTTCTGCACAGTAAAGTATTATTGAAAACATATAACACAAGCAAAATTCATTCCTGGGTTACATATTATTATTCATAATATTAAAACTGTTATTTTATGTCTGAACCCAAGCTCAGACGTTCAAGAAAAAACTCCACCAACACCTCACTGCTCTCTGCTGCTGACTGCCAACCCTAATACCCCTTCTCCCCAGCCTTCCACCAACACCCTCATTCCTGCCTACTCCACCTACTTCCTCCCCTCCTTCACCTCCACCCCTCCCTACCCACCTCCTCACCCTCCTCACCCTCTCCCTACTTTCACCCTGCAATCTGACAAGGTCTACTTTGACTGATTCTTTTCTGACTGTAAAAATTGTATATAACTAATTTATTTCTTGTTATACTCATATATTGTAACCTATTACTTGTCATGTACTGTCTTGTCTGAATTATGCTTTGTATGATGTGGAACATTTGTAAACAAGCATCTAGCTCAAAGATAATGCTCTCCTAGAATGAAATAAATAAATAAAATCTAATTTTAATACATAGTTTAGGTTGTTTTACACTCTGGCTATAGTGCCTTTAGGGCCTGTAGATCATTATGGTGAGGAAAGGCAGCTCGATGGCATCCAGCAATGGATGCCACATTTTGTGGAAAGTAGACCCCTGCCCATTGGTTCCCATTTGGACTTGACTGATCTTACGGCATGACAGTATATTCCTGCTCCAGTGTGCAATGGTGGGTAGTTCACCACCCAACCAGTACTGAACCATGGTCTTGTGTGCACCGATCAGAAACAAGTCCCAAAGACACCTGCCCCTGGTCTGGCAAGGTCATGCAGGGTCTGCTCCCAAAAACATTTTCAAAGGGGTGTCAGGAATGGGACAATTTATGACCCCTGTCATTATCATGTGCCCCGCCTTCCAGAAGGGGAAGACTTTGTTGCAGGTGAGATCCATGTGCAGAAAAGTACCATCCACTTATTGGCACTTGTGAAACTCTGTAGATTTATCATTGTTAAACTGGTGCAGCTGGACTGGAGTGATATGTATCCCATACAGAAAATGTAACTTTTTTTGCCTCAGTCTGTGGTTGGTGAGCAATGTAAGAAGTGTGACATAGCAGCACTGCATATCTGTGGGGTGAGCTCCAATCTGAGGTCCCTGGCCTATTTAGCCCTGATATCACCTGTAGGATCCTCTGCCCCCCCATGAGCATGTAGAAGGATGTTAGAGGTCTTGACAGGGGCTGGGACCTATATAAGATCGCCTTTGCTGGAAAATGCTCATACACTCTATATGTAGGGTCCCCTGAGTGGACAAGCCATGGCCTAATCAGTAGAAAGGCAAAGAAATCTCCCACCTATATGTGACCAGCCTATCGTAAGTCCCCAAAGGAGCATAACATACCACTCTTGAGCAGGTCTCCCACAGTATTCACCCCAGCCGTATGTCATCTCAAGTTGGCTTGGTGCAGAAGACATTATAGCCCAGGTTATCGTTAAATCCAAGGGTAAGCAGGGCAGCTCCTAAAACTCCAAAGGTATGTTGTATAAAGTTATGAATGGCCAACCAAGCTTCCATCAGAGTCCTTGTGAAAGGATTGCCAGTCTCCCTTGAACACAATTACTCAGCGAGGGCAAGAGGAGCCCCTCTGTAAGGAACACACTGAATTCCTCCTCCTCCTCCTCCTCATCCTCATCCAATGCTAACCTTGTTAGCTGTCTTAGACTGATCACCAGGCTGGGGCAGAAAGGCCAGCTGTGATGTCCAATAATACCTTCTGAAGTTTGGGAGGCCCCCCCCACCGTTCCCCATGGGCTGCTGCAGGATTGGTCTGTGTAGTCAAGCATGTTTCCCTCACCACAGAAAAGTATGTACAAAAGAGGTGATTTGATACCTTTTATTGGACCAACAGGGATTTCTAGCAAATCCTAAAGCTTTTGAATTTACAGAGTTTTTCTTCAGAAGGGAAATGGCAGGTTTCTTAAAAAGAGCTCACTTTGAAGTACCCAGAGCAATGTTAGAAAAAAATATTTTACACATGAACGTGACAGATTAGAGAAGTATTTAGATGGGAAACACAACCAGAGATAAGAAAACCTCCTTGAAAATCTAATAGTGTGCAGATCAAATGTCATGAAGCAATATTATGTAGATGTACAACATCTTATAAATGACCTAATGTTAAAATTTTGCTAAAGAAATTGAAGATGTGTTCGTTTGTCACTGTTTTTGTGAACATCAAAACTGTAACCTGAAACTACCTAGTAAATAGGGCTTTGTTGCCCTAATGGTGTCAATGTACCAAAGTATGCCTGTATAAAACAACATTTTCTACTACTAAATAGCAGTTCTGCATGTGTAAATCAAAAACCCATGGAATCCCTACCCACCAGTTAAAGGCAAACCTATAATTATGCAGTCATATAGATTAGGTAGAACCATTTTATATATAAGCATAATAGAAACACGTAAAACAAATATCTGTCCATGTGTTGTACCTGAAACAAGAAAAAAACAGGAGCATTTTAAATAGTGTAAGGGGACATGAAACTAGTGTCCATATTCATGCCATCATCCATCATATTCAAAAGAAAAATAAGTTTGACCTCAAATGCAAGACTTTGTTGTGTATTTTTGAAATGTCCTTTAAGAATCAGGAAAGAGAGGTCAGAGACGGAATGATCAGGCTGACATATATGTTGTCCCACTGGTTTTTCAGTCTTCTTCATTTTATTATCATGTATTTGTGAGTTCATTTAGATTTGAAGAGGTTGCCCGGTTTTCCCCATATAGCCTGTATGCAGACATAACTGTACTTGATGGAGTCCAGTTATTTGAAGAAAGAGCATTGCACCCTGACCGGCAGAAATTCAAATAAATATAGGCTTTTGGGCAGAGTACGTATTTTGACTACATTAGCTCTACCAGTGAGTGTCAGGGGCAGGGGGCCCCATTTCTCACACTCAGACTTTAGGTTGTGGAGCACTCATAACCAGAGTGAGTGCTACAAATCTTTTGTCTTATCTCCCAGTAGTGTTTTATTGGTAGCAACCGATCCCTGTGGTGTGAGACTTTTTCTGGGATTTCCATTATTATTTAACTGTATACCCAAATACTGTATTTCACCACTTGCACAACCTGCAATCCCACTGTCTTATTATCTAGAAAAGATAGAGTCTGTCTCCCCACAGGGAGCAATTCACTTTTGCTCCAGTTTATTTTGTGGCCTGTTAGGTCACAGTGCCACATCAGGATAGTGACTCCAGAACAGTGAGAAGTGAAAACAACACAGAAACACAGCGTGACCACTTACAGTGTACTCTCTTAAGCCCCCTCCATGGGGGGCTTTGACTCCACACACACCCCTTACACATATACCAGCTCGGGGATGCAACTCGGGGGTTGGTCATGGATAAGTGGTTGCATTGTGTTTCAGTGCTGTTTTCCGCTCACCATTCCAGAGTCATTATATTGATGGGCTACCACAGGGCACCATACTTACCCAGCAACCCCTTACCTCTAGCAGACTTTCTTCAGGGTCCAGCAAGTAATGGAGCATGTCACCTGCAAACATTGAGATTTTTCTGTTCATGAGAATTGCCCACCCTTTCTGCAGACTCTTTATTTTTTGGTTAGACCTTATTGCCATTGCTAATGTCTCCAAAATCATGACTTGTGGTAGGGGAGAGACCGGGCATCCAAGTCAGGTTCTTCTGGTTAACATGAATTCTACTGATCATCGTTAATCAGCACCAGCCAGTGGAAAGCTGGTAAAACACACCTAACCAATGCCTAATCCTAGTGCTCAAGTTAAATCTGGAAAGGGTCTCAAACACATATCCCCACTCTCACAGAACCACTTTCTGCTGGACTGGGCCCTTATCTTCCACTAACACCGAATAATTGCCTCAGGGCTACTACCAGACTCCCTAAGTGACCACCACATGATATCATTAGTGCATAAAATATTCTGGCCAAAGGCTCCCTCCTCCCAGAACCATCCTTAGTTGGTCATTCAGATCACTGGACCTTGCCTCTCTCCTAACTGACCTGGCTGCCACAGACTGGTCTTTCCTACCCTGAACCATATCCATTGACTCCGCACTGTTGTATTTCAAGACCAAGTTCTTAGCTGCCTGGGACACCTATGCCCCACTCAGATGGACTCCTGTGAGGGATGCCCACCTGCCCTGGATCTCAGCTGATATTATGACCCATATCAGAGCCAGAGATTGGGCTTGGAGGTAATTTAAAGCCACCAGCTCCCCCGCAGTGCACACTAAATATAGCTCATTACGCAACGGCTGCACTAGGCTAATCCGGCAGGCAAAAGCACATTACTTCAAAGTCTCATTCAAAGCTAACTTAAATCACCCAGCTAAATTTTGGAAGGTGGTCAAATCGCTTTTCGCTCCACCCTCCCAAACCCCAACCCCGGTCTTAAATGTAGGCAGTACCTCTGTGATGGACCCTCTCGAAGTGGCCACAAAATTCAACTCCTTCTTCACAAAATGTACCTGGGCACTTTTGTTCTCACTCCCTCCTTACCATCAAAATGTCACCCTGCTCCCCCCAATGCACAGGGAAAGTCTCCTGCCTCTCCTTCTCCTTCTGTCAGGTTACCCTGATGGAAGTTTACAATGCCTTGATTGCCCTAAATCCTGCTAAGGGCAAATGTCCCTCTGGGCTGGACACTGAAATGCTCTACCTGGCTGCTCCTGCCATCGTCACCCCCCTGGCCACTCTTTTCAACCTGTCCTTCTCCCTGTCATTGACCCCATTGGGATGGAAGCATGTAACTGTTATCCTGCTTCTGAAGGGTGGTGACCACTCCACCCCCGGTAACTACTGTCCAATCTCCCTCCTCCCATCACTGGCAAAACTCCAGGAGAACCTCATACTCTCACAACTTTCCTCATTTCTTGACTCCTCCTCCTTCTTTTCACCCTATCAGTCTGGCTTCTGGGAGTCCCACTCCACTGCCACTTCCCTCCTACAGCTCACAGATTCCATTCTTGCTGGGATGGATAAAGGCCACATTATCTCAGCTATTTCCATTGATCTGGCAAAGACCTTTGACACTGTCTCCCGTGCTCTCCTCCTGGACAAGCTCTCCCTTGCTGGGCTTTCTACTGAGGCCACCAGCTGGTTCCACTCCTACTTGGTAGGCAGGTCCCAATCTCTCAGAATTGGAAACTCCACATCTACCTCCCACCCAGTCACCTCTGGTGTCCCCCAAGGCTCAGTCCTTGGCCCATTACTTTTCTCCACCTTCCTAAACAACCTGCCCAATGCCTGCCCACACACATGCATCCTCATGTATATGGACAACACGGTACTGTATACATCAGGTCCCTCAACCGCTGATGTTGCGACCAGACTGCAGAAGGACTTCAATGATGTTCAGCTCTGGCTTTCGGCGCTAATCAGCTTCTTCTCAATGCCATGAAGGCGATCTCAGTGACCTTTGGCACAAGGAAGAGACTTTCTCGGCTCCCCTCTCTCCTCTCCTTCCACACCCTGGATGGGACTACTCTGGAGAATTGCTCCTCATTTAGATACCTCAGTGTCTGGCTCAACCAGCACCTCGACTTTTCTGTACATGTCGATGCCATCCACAAAAAGCTCCACCCCAAGCTTGGTGACCTGTTTCACAGCCGTGGATGCATCCCGCTGCCAGCCCGCCATGCACTTGTGCAGAAAATTATTCTCCCTACCTTTGACTACGGGGACGCAGTCTATAGTTTCACCCCAAAGTCCACTTTAGCCAGACTGGATACCCTCTTTCACTCCTTCTGCCATTTTGCTCTTGACTGCCTTCCCTCTACACACCACTGCACTCTCTACCAGAGTCTCAACCTCCCCTCACTCTAGGATCATAGGCAGTCCCACTACATGAGTCTCACAGCCAAGTTCTGGTCCCAGTCCTAGCCACCTTATCTTACCTCTACCTTACTGCCCAGAACCTCCAGTGTACCATCTCAGAATCTTCAACTCTGGCCTCCTGGCAGTCCTGTGCATGTCTTTCTCTGCTGGTCAGGCAGGCTTCAGACATTGCATGTCGATACTGTGGACTCCCTCCTTGCTGCCATCAGGTTCAAGCCCCCAACCCGCACCTCAACCCTCCTCATCAAAGCGCATTCCTCCTCCACCTGTGCTTGGGGCACTGACTATGCTGTATGAAACGTAGAATTACTAGTTCCTGTACCTAGATGCACGATTGATTGTGTTGTTATCTTGCCTACTTGCTATCCCAATATTCTGTATTTACTGATGTACTGTACTTCACTTTCTATATCATGTATTATTGTCCTGACTGTATATTGCTTTACCTATTTTATCTCCACCATCCCCTTCCCCCAGGTCACACCTGGAATCAAGCAGTACCCTGCTCAGTGTGCCTTCCTGGTAAAACTCTTGAATAAATAAAATAAATAAATAAACTGCATGCAGTTGAATGTCTTCTTGACATCTAGTGTGAGGACTGCTACCCCATTTTTGCCAGCTGTACGAGCCCACTACTGTATGACATTTAGGGTGCTTCTCGTATTGTTTTTACCCTTCCTCCATTTTATAAAATATAGATACATAGATGTTATCGGCAAATAAGGGCCTTGTGGCCCATCTAGTCTGCCCTATTCCTCTTTCTAATGCTTAACGTACCTTAGATGCTACGATAAGTTCCCCCTTTTACTCTAGCTTGATAATTCCCATGTGCCTATCCCATGCATTCTTGAATCCCTTGAACCACAAAAACCCAATTGATCTGTGTGAATGATTTCTTGTGATATGGCTTCAACCTGCTGGGCACTACCTTGGCAACAATTTTTAATCAGCTGTAAGCAAATATATTTGCTGGTAAGAAGCACATGAGGCAGAGTCCTGCCTGGCTTAGGTAGCAAAGTACAGTACAAGTCACATTAAACTGTTCCTCCAACTCACTGCTCTGGCATTGTTTTATATGCTAAATGCAGTCGCAACTCTGAATGTAACAGCCAAACTCTGTTTCAAGCATCCATCAGCTCAGAAGCAGCTCACATGCAATGCACTTTCAGCTCCTTCTACAGTCTCCCAGTGCTGCAGTAAACTACATCTCCATAATTTGCATGCCCTTCATTTGCTTTATTCAAGGTATTTGCATCCACTCTCGCTCCCCCCTTGTGTCTCTAGTCCCCAATTAGCTTATTCGGAGGTCCGGGATCACGCGAGAAGGGGGAGCCTCCGATTACCCACTGTACTGTAGTGTTTTCAGCCCAACCCACTAGTTCGCACATTTCAGTGCAGCCTCATGGTATTTTGTGTCTTCTGCTCCTCCAGCCCCACTTTCACTGCGAACACATTGCAAGGGCTGGTAGGAGGTTCGAGGAGATCCACAGGACCCGGGCTGGCGATGGTGACAATCAGGGAATCCAAGGTACAGTAAGCCCTACATTTTGTGTGGGGGGGACATAAAGAAGTGGAAAGATTGCTTCTGAGGGCTTTGCTTGCACTTACTACTCTCAGTTTCAAACAATTACTGAGAGTTGGATAAAAATCTGTCAATCTCATTTGCACTGCTGTTTTTAAATTGCAGGGCAGACTTTTTAGCCAGCTCTCAGTAATTGCTTGAAACTGAGAGCAGTGAGGTGCAAAATGGTTCGGAAGCAAGGAAAAACAAGGTAGCGGCTCGGAGGTTTCAATCTTGACTAAAGGACTGCAATTGATTGGAACTGGGTGACAGCTTCGAGATTGGGTAGAATTTCATGTCATTTGAGGACACTGCAGTAGTGAAACTGGGCTCCTAACTCAATGGTTCAGTATTTGTTATGGGTTGCTGAATGGGTTGCACTGCATTAATAAAAGTTTCCTGATAACTGCAAAGTAAGTTGAAACTGAATAGCAGCTAGAAACAGACTATTAGGAAACTTTTATTAATTGCAGTGAAAACTGCACACATTAAGCAACTCACTGAAAAATGCTAAACCAGTGAGTTGGAAGAATAGTTTAATGTGACTTGTACTGTAAATGCTGCAGTCTGTGTGAAGGCAAACAGACACCCTGTTTCAAGACTTTCATTAGTCATATTTAGTAAGGGTTCATCAATGTCCTGGGCAGTTTTGTTTTTATTACCTATGCATTATTTAAAGAGTATTTAAAATCTGTAAAAGACTGAGTCATGGTAAGGGATACAAGATGCTATTAGGTTTTTGCACAGCAGAAAGTTGAACATTCAAAACTATATACACTAACATCTGAGTGCTATTGTAAAGTGTAAAGTAGGAAGACAAGGGGAGTACATTAGGGAGGTGGTAACATGGCGTACATGAGATAGAACCTGCTAGTGCTACAATGAATCAGATGATAGAATCATGATAGGAATCTTAACAAATTCTCTGTCTGTGAAAGAAAAAGGGATGAGATGTGGAAGTAGGAATTCCATAGAACACAGAGCACAAACAGGCATAAAGCAGATTCCAGACAAGGGTATGTTGATGCATACTGTTGTGGGTAAGGTGCGAGAGATGGTCATAAGTCACAAGTTGAGCAAATTCATGTAAAAATTCAGCTGTTGAAGGTATGGTGGTTGTGTGCCAGTTGTGAAAAAGAAGGCATTTAGCCACAACACTGGACTGCATTGCTAAGTCAAATTGTTTCTTGTTAAGAGGGGCAGTGCCTATATCTAAGCCAATAAGAAAGAGTTCTGTGGAAGGTAGAATTGGTTGTTTCAATGTGTTAGTTAAGAGTGTTAGTATGTTAGACCAATATTGTTTAATGGCTGGGCAACTCCATAAGTGATGACAGAGATCTCCATGAGGTTGATTGCATCTCCAGCACTGGTTAGATGGTAGAATGTGAGCTGCATAAAGTACTACTGGTGTTCAGTACCAGTAATGTGAAACTTTGTTTTGAATAAGCTGACTCTTAGGGTCATTGATTGGGGTCACGCAGTTTTCCAGCACTGTAACCAATTTGCTTCAGTGATACTGATGCTGAGGCTGAGGCATTCGATCATACGGCCATGCTTGGCTCATTTGGTCTGATATGTGATCCCTGATCTGTGAGTAAATTAGAGAGCTTTACCTTTTTAGTCATTAGCCAGCTTAGATAGGAAGTAGGAAATTGTTTTAATTTTTAAGAATAGGGTCAGGACAATACATATCTGAAGATATTTCTAGAATTCTGTTCTGGGTAAGTTATAACGGGACTGTAAGCTTTGAAATGAATCAAAGGTAGTAGATTGCAGCAGGAGAAGATCAGCAAGATTATGGATCACTTTCTTTCCCCAGTCATCCCATTGTATGGGAGCTCCAGCTGTGCGGAGGTTATGATTGCCCCATAGGGAAGTGAAGGCCAGATGAGCCAAATTGCGGTTCAACTAGTTATTCAACTGCTTCCAAGTCTGAAAGAAGGAGTTAATGGTGGGAGGTAAGTGTGTTGGAGGTTTTGCATCTGAAAGAAGATAAGCTGAGGTATTTCTCAGCCCAGAGAGCCTAGCTTCAATAGAGGTCCAAAGTGGTGGTGTAGAGCCTGCAAAGCTAAGCCATTTGGTACTTTGAGCAATTCTGAAGGCCCAGTAGTATCCTTTAAATCATGGAAGGTTCCATCCCCTCTTTTCTGGTGAGCACATAATTTAGCCCTACTGTAATGGGGTTTCTGACCTTCCCAAATAAATCAACCTATCATTTTATCGATCTGCTCAAACCATTTATTAGGGATGAGTACTGGTAAGTGGGATAGCAAATGGAATAGTTTTGGAGCAGTTATTTTTATCACTTCAATTTTGCCTACCATAGATAGGAGTAAAGTTTTCCATTGACATAACTCAGCCTGGATCTTGGGAAGTGGGGAGATGAAGTTCAGATCACTGATTTGATGTATATGAGGAGTTATCTTAATTCCTAGATAACTCAGGGCATCTGAGGCCCATCAGAGTTGAAGGGTTGCAAAAGGTGTGGTGAGGCACGAGTGATGTAGTGGCAGAACTTCAGTCTTAGTTTGGCTTATTTTTTATCCAAGAAAGAGAGGTAAGGTTCTATAATAAGTTAATTAAGGGGGCTGCTGAGTCATGTACCTTATCCATAAGTACCAGGAGATTGTCAGTATATAATAAAGTTTTGTATGTAAGATCATCAGCTGAAATACCAGCAATATTAGGATGCTGTCTTACAGTTGCTGCCTGAGGTGCAATGGCTAGTACAAAAAGTAGTGGAGAGAGGGTGCACCGCTGTCTAGTGCACCTGGCAAGAGGAAAGGGGGAAGACATAGTTGAGTTGGTATGACCTTGAGCTTTAGGGTAGAGTACATATAGCTATAATTGCTGAGATATAATTAACACCAATTCCCAAGTGGGCTAAGATCGTATAAATAATCAAGGCTATTTAAAAGTTGATAGCAACCACAGCTAACAGATAAGGAGATACTCAAGCTATATGTATTAATTTTAGTAATGTTCTAATGTGATCAGAACTAAGCCTACCACACACAAAGCCCACTTGGGAGGGATGTATTAGCTGGGGAAGAAAGATTATTTTTTACTATATAGCCCTTTCTGGTTTCTTGGGTCGTTCTTCCCATTCCCTCCTCCCCAGAGCCCTAGCACATGGACATATGTGCATGTGGAGGTGCACACAAACTGGAAGCCAGCTCAGCCCCTTCCACCCACTTGTACTGCCGCCATACCCACCTCCATAGTTACTTCCCACCGGCCACCACCTGGTGGGGAACGACTACAGGAAGGTCGACAACCCACTCCTACCACCCCTGGGAGAGGAGATCAGCCTAACAGCATGCTCAATCCCACTTCTCCCACCCCCATGCTGGCACCCCGATGACCCGAGGTCATTCCTGAACCCTGGTCACTGGCATAGTGCAAGGTGTGACATCCAGCGCCTCAACCCTCAGCACGGGCAAGTAAGATTCTAAGTTGTTTGGCAAAATGTTTTCATATTTTTTACTACCTGCTGTGATTAAAGAGATGGGTCGGTAACTGGAGGAAAGAGAAGGGTCTTTACCAGGTTTGGGAAGTACAGTAATAGTAGCTATGGTCATAGAGGGCGGGAACATACCAGAGCTTACAATTTCTGCATAAAGACAAAGCAGTATGGGAAAGATTTGAGGGGCTAGAAGTTCATTCATGTCAATAGAGAACCCATTCTCTCCTGGTGATTTCCTAGGTTTATGGTCTCTGACAGCAGTCTCAATTTCTTTTAGGGTAATAGGTTGCACTAAGAATGTTGCTTGGGTAGGGTCAGGTTTGGGAAGATGGACATTATCAAGAAATGTTGAGATTTGCTGTGGGTTAGGAGAGGTAGCAGATGTGTGTAATTGTTGGTAGAATTCTGACATACTGTAGCCATGTTACTCTCCTGAGGTGACGTGCACATTGAGCCTCATTTTGACAAAAGAGATGAGATATAACTTCGGATTGCTGCTTCTTCAGATGGCAATCTAAAGTTTTCCACTTTTTTCCACTTTCCCAGTATCTGTGATTTACATGCAGAATGGCAAGTTCAGCCTTCCTAGCAGTTATTATGTTTATCTCATGGTGAAGAGCAGTTATCTCATTCTGTAACGAGGATGTTTAGTATTACGGCGGGGATCGGACTTAAGGATTGCTTCTTTGGCTGCCAGCTGTTTTTCTAAGGATATCAGTTGATTTTCACATTCTTTGCAATGATATGCCATGTACCTTATGATTCTACCTCTGAGAGTGGCATTTAAGGCCTCCCAAGGCAGCTAGAACCATTATCATTATCCTGAAAGATTCATCTATGGCTTTCTGGAGCCATTCCTTGAAATGTGATCAACTGGAAGAATAGGGTCTAACCTCCAACTGGGTGAGCATTGTAGGAACTACCAAATAAGAGATCCAGTTGAATGGGAGCATGATCAGAAATGACCAAAGGGTTAATATCCACTGAGGCGATCATCAAGGTAAGATGCTGGCAGGTGAGTCACATGTCAATAATGGCTAAGGGAACCATGTACAGGACACCGGTAGGTATAATCTCTAACCCTAGGGTTATGATGTCTCAAATATCTGTAGCGCTTGTTCTTTGATCCAAAGTAATACAGCTTGTACAGCATGTACATGTGATTCAGGCTTCCTGTGGCTTCTGTCTATTGCATAGTCAAGTGTTAAATTGAAGTCCCTCTTACTAGGACAAGTGTTTCTGGGTCATGAGTTGGATAGTGCCTCTGCAAGGTTGCAGAAGAAGTGAAGGAGTCATTGCTAGGGGCATAAAGATGAAGTATGATAAAAAGGCCTTGAAGAGGTATCAAATTGCACTACAACCCATCTACCTTCTTCATCTGGGATCGATTTGTGAAGGATCCAATGCCGATTTTTATGAATAGGGATAGAAACACCTCATTTTTGGGGGGGGATTATGCAATACTATGCACTTCATTCCCCACCCAGATGCACTGGAGTTTCTGAGATTCCATCTTATTAAGTTTAGTTTACTGTAATAAAACCAACTGAATTTTAAGTTTATGCAGATGGGTTAGTACCTGCTTGTGTTTAATTGGTGAGTTAAATCCCCTGACATTCCAGTTGTGACATCTGAGCTCAGTCATTGTCCATGTGTAGGAGAACAGCATGGTTGTCATTTAATGAGAACAAAACATCACACAGATTCTGAGAATAATGCAATAAAAACAATGCCACTATAGTCCTGACAAGATCATGTATGCCATGTGTCACCTATATAAACATCTCAATAATGCAATTTAAAATACATATGTACCACTCAGAAAAGGGATACATTCTTATTACCACCAAAGATGGTAAAACAACCCATAGAGGACAATAAGACTTGATATATGAAACTAGAATACTGTACAATAAACATGTAGATATGAGGGATGGGAAACAGGTTTAGAAGGTGCCCTAGATTCTCCTTGTAGCCACGTGGGGTATGGACAACCAGGCAAATGCTGATTGGCCCAAGTGGTGGCTAGCTAAGCAAAATAAGGCAGTAGTCTATTAAAACTGATAAGTGTGGTAGGCATATGACAGATTCATTCAGCAAACCACACATCCCAAGGTAAATTAAAAATTAAAAGATGTTCTACTAATTCTAGAATGTCTTAGTGTTGACTATGTCAGGTGGAAAAGCCAAGAACATAAAAAGAACTAAAGGTTGTTTAATCTTCAGATTACTCCAATTTTTGTGCAAGGTGGCATCCTGTAACAATCTTTGAGCATATTCTGCAGCGGCATGGGGTCAATACCATGCACAGCAAATAAGTGTAAGAATAATCGGATTCTCGATTCATTTAAATCTTTTTCTGTGGGGGCTCTGCCCCACACCTATTATGGGAGACTGCACCCCGGACCACCCCACTAAGGATTCTAACTCCGGAGGGGTCCAACACGGAGAGTGCACAGGTCTGGGTTTCAGCATAATGCCATGCGCTATTAAGTGTACGATATTATGACCCAGTATGTTCTGCAGCGATAGCAACCTGAAGATTACTGGGTAGATTAAAGGACAGAAAAGAGTGAGAGCAAACAATGCAATACTTAACTTTATCCAGCAGAGGGCTGTAAAGAGGTAATGAATCGCAAGTATTAAAGATACTCATCGGGACCCAAATATAAAGGACAAAACCAAGAATTCACTTTAGTTAAAATATAAGGGGAAATAAATCACAGGAATACTGAAATCCCATATTATTTCTGCCATCAGGTCAAATAGGGAGACAATGAATAGCTCTGCCCTGTTTTAGCTACTAAATGCATAGGCATTAGCCTGTGCTCATTATACTATACTCTGTATGATTGCTCACCCACATTTATTCCATGTACTGTATGAATGTCTATGTTTTATTCTGACGTGAAGCCTTTGGAAACGAGTCTATGACCAAAGGATTGTAATTCCGATTTCCTAAATAAAGTTTGAAAACAGCACGGAAGATTGAAAAACTAAGAAAATGGAGGTAGCACACTTTGTAATATGGTCTGTATTAGGAAAATCGATCATTCCTGTAAGAAGAGGAGCGAAACATACGAGTCAGCTTAGAGTAGAGAATAAATCCTGTGTCACAGTTTGCTGACATAGTGTAAGTGACAGAAAAGTGTGTTGGCTAGAATGTAATGCATGAAGTTAGTTCCATGACTATATATCCCTGAATTTATATATGCCCACAGTAGTATGAATAGAATAGGTGGAGAGATATAGAACAGTAAAAGGTGGAGCAATGAGAGCTAGGGAATACAAAAGAGATGGAGAGCATAGACACAGAGCTAAGAACTACACCAAGGTACTGATCACAAATGCTGCTATTGATCCATCAAATTGGGTATCAGATCAAGCGATTCAAAGTAGTTCATTCCTTCACACAGTGTTAGTGGAGTACTACATAGCCAACAGCTACAAGCAGGGCAAAACATAAATCAGACATGCATTGTATATGCCTATGCTGCTATAAATATGAACACACACTATGGCAATACAGCATCTCAGAAAAAGAAACACTAAATGGGTGCATATGAAAGGGGGGAAGCATTCGGTCAACCCATGTTAACATATGATAGTAGACTGAGAAAGCTAAAAAAGAAATATGGTTAATCCCTATACATGGTATGTTAGTCAAATATTAAGGAGCTGAGATCTTCATAGTACTGTATAAAGGGGAGCGCTGTAATGAAACAGACTATCTCTCTCTCCCTTGTGCTGGTACTCTTGCAAAGACATCCAAGGAATAATCTTTCAGCTATAAATGCCGACATGTTGGGTGCCAGAATTTAAGCTAGCCTAAAGTAAATCTGCTTCACTGTAGACCGTGAAGACATAAAAGAATAAAAGTAAGCACCCACAAAGGGGAGGTAAGAGCCACAATACAAACATGTAAGAGGGTCCAAATACCAGTAAGTTGTCTTCAAATAGATCACACTGGATATCATGTAATCAGAGGCACCAGCATAATGCACCAAACCAAAGTAACCCAGCTAAAGTTCAGGTAGTCGGGAGATGAGTAGGGTGTAAGGCACTGGATTCAGTTTGTTGGGCTGTCTTATCAGCAAAGGCTTTGGGAGTCAGAATTACAAGTGACTGTGGATCTGACACTATTTCAACCCATGATTTAGACTTTGGTCCAGTAGACTATGGTTCTACTGCACTGGAGTGAAGCATAGCTAGGGTGGACAGTGTACCTTACTAGTATGAGCACTTCTGATGTGGCCCCAAGCAGTGGGGCATGATACTTACAATCTAGCAGAGGAAGGAGTCTTTGTTGGTGTCTTAGGAGACATCACTGTGGCTTTAGCTCCTGGATCTGTCTGCACTGGGAGAAGGTCTGTGGACTCTGTGGTGATGGTTCCAGCATTTCTATTTAGGGAGAACTTTCACAGATACTCAAGGGTTGCCTGAGTGGTTCGGGCAGGAGGATGTCCTGTGGCAGGAGCTGGGGTTGTGTCCATTTGGGTAAGTGATTGCCCCCTTCATCCCTTTGATGGGCTTGTGGCTAAGAATGCAGGACAGCCTTAAGACAGTGATTCTGTATATATTCCATAGCAGAATCCGTAGTGTGGAAGACGACTGGGGTCTCATGGCATATAATCCATAGCATGGCAGGGTACTGGAGCAAAAAAGAGATACCGGCTCTATGCAGTCCGTTCTGTGGTTCAGTGAAAGCATGGTGGCGTATAGTAAGTTCCTTGGAAGACCATAACTCTGTGGCCTTGCCACTCTAATGTTCCCAGTTTTCAAGCTTGATGCAGAATTCCTTCCTTAACTTGGAACCAGAGAACCCATGCTATTATAGGCTGAGGGTTTTCTTCTTTTTTATGGGTGTTGGGGAAAGAATACGATGTGCCCAGTCAGTTTCATAATGTATATCACCATTAAGTTTAAGGATGATTGGCAGTACATGTTGCAAAAAGGAGATAGTATCCCCCAATTCAGCCTTTTCAGGCAAGCCAGTAAAATGTATATTGTTGCAGCACCTCAGTTTTCCATGTAATACAGTTTAGCCTGCAGGGCTTGAATGAGTGGTAACCTGGTTCCAGAGGATATGGTGCAGTTACGTGGTAGAATTCTTCAGTCTGAGTAATTCTTAGCTCGTTTACTGTTGTTTGCTAGACAGGTGCTTTAGCTGCTCAGACTGTTGAGAGGACTGAAGTGTGATATCCTGGAGCTCAGTAAGAAAATTGCTGAACATTGATTCAATGTTATCCATGTTATTTGAAGTTGCCATGCTGCAATATGGCCCAGTGCTTGTAGAAGCACAGGTACTACAGCCCATATCTTAGCTCGCACTGCAGAGGACTGCACGGTGCCAGATTCAAAACTGGTTTGAAAAGTAGGTGAGACCATAAACAATGATATATCCCTGAATTACTTTAAGTCTTTCTGAAGAGGTGGATTCTGGTTGAAAAAGGCTCAAGAGGTGAGGAGAGTCAGAATCAAGCTGCCATCCTCAGTGAGCACTAGACATGCCCCCGCTGGGCAAACTGTTTGATAAAATCTATGGGCAGTCCATGTGGACCTGGAGCTTTGCCTCCTCTCAATGCCCATACCACTCTGCTGACCTCCCCTCACTCCAGAGACCTGTTTAGATTGTTGCTGTTTGCCTCTGTAAGCAGTGTAATGGGTGCCTTTTGAAGAAGGCTTCTAGCTGCTCAGCAGTGGGTTCACTTCAGAAGTACAAATTGCTATAAAAATTTCAAAAACCTTCAAAGTTTTCCTTTCCTATCCCCGTCAAAGTAATGTCCAGTCTTAGCTGGTGAAATAATTATTTCTAATGCAGCAGAGCTAAGCATGGTGTACTCCCACATTACCTTCTGGAGAGTAATATAGGGGTAGGTTAGGATTGATGATCTTATTCCATCTGGGCAGTCTTTCCCTCAAGTTCCTGTAGCTGGTTGTGTGCTCCTTTTTGTGAAAGCTAGCAAATAAAATGATTTGTCCTCTTAGAAAGACTTTTAGTGCTGCCCATCTGGTTGTGTGTGAGATGTCACCCATCTTGCTAGTTTCCAGACGGCTCTTAATATCCTCTACAACAAAATGCCTAAATTCTGGTTTTGTGAGTATCACTGGGTCCAGCTTCCAGTTTCTGGGGGGAGCCCTGGCCCCCCAGCTGAACCATAAAGATAATCAGGCCATGATCAGACACTAAGATTGGCTCATACTCAGCCTGTACTATTGAGCATATAGCTGAGGTGGATAGTTGGACCCTATCGATGCAGGCATATGAGGTATGGGCATGTGAGTAAAAACTGTAAATGCATACAGAGGGTTTCTGGTGCCTCCACCCATCCATGAGGCCCTAAGTACACATAAGGTCTCCCAGCACCTTGGCATTAACTGATGTGGGCACAGGTGTGGGGTTAGATTTATTAAGGTGGTGTTGGACACACAATTAATGTAACCTCCAAGATGCCATGGGCCCCCAAACAGTGCCATAGCAACTGCCAAACTATTATAAAAGGTGCTGTCCTCAACATTAGGACCATAAACTGAGCTCACTACAAAGCACATGCCAGCATGCATTTCTATCTGTACAAGGACATATATACCTCTCCATCAGTTCTGGTGGTCGTAATGACACCTGGGAGCTGTGTCCACAACCATACAGCAACCTTCCTTGCCTATGCATTGAATCAAGATCCGACCAACATACCCCAGGAGCTTGCTGTTTGAGCATTTCCTCTTCTGCCACATGGGTTTGTTGAATAAACAATATGTCTGTGTGTAGTTTTGCACCCTCCCAATACTTTTTATGTTTAATCACATTTTAACTGCATTTACGTTCCAGGGCATTAATACATAGTTTGTCAACCATTGTAACTACGTGTCACTGTACTCTACAGCACTACAGTACCCCCTCCTGTAGCAACATTCATGTCCATTCCTGACTGTGCATAAAACTGAGATACCCCTGCAATGTTATTGATCTTGGCTAGAGAGAACAGAAATATATATTTTTTTAACTTACAGCACAGCCAGCCACAATGCAACACAATAACTTGCAGTAAATGACGTCACAAAATACTGCAGCAAAAAAGGGCTCAAATACAATTGAAACACATTGTTCCTTGCAGCATACTGCAGCATTTTTGTGATATGCTGCAGCATTACTGCACTGAATCCTGGATAGCACTACTGCATTTAGAAAACAGCTCTTGAGCCAACAACTTCCCAAAAAAATATAGCAAATAGACACAACTGTAGATTTCCACCACTCTCCCTCCCAACATGAGAGAAATTGCAGTAAATGTACTAGAAATTCAAAGACAAGGAACCTCAGTGCACAAGCACTGAGGCAATGGTTACCCCAAAGGGCACTGGCTGGGAAGCCAAGTTTCAAAGAAATACAAAATCACACATACCCCCATAATGCAAAGCACCATGGGCCGTATATGCAAATCACCACAGTATATTATGTTGGTTCAACTTTAAGCAGAAATGCATGGTACCAAAAGGTCTCTCACACAGTCTGCACCCGCCAAGCTGTGTGAATCACAGAACATCTTCCCTTACAAACTGGGTGGATGTAATGGTGTTAACAGCATTTTAACAAATTAGAATACACATGTACTTATGCTAAGGAAATATGGTCAAAAGTTCATTCATTCCTGCTAGTCAAGGAATGGAGGCACTGTTCTTGAACTTAGTAAATTTTAAACAGAGAATTGTATTAAGCAATGAGACACAGGCTCAAACATTTGAAAAAAAAAAAGCAGGTTAGGCCACACCATGCTGTGCAGCAATTCCATGAAAACAGTTTCATTGTATGGAAAGAAGCATGCTCATGGTGCAGAGTTAAAAGTATTGTCTCAGTCTGCATGCACCTCTTTTCCCTTGCTTCTACCGCATTCAATAGAAGAGACTAGAACACAGATCCATGCAGTTGAGGAGGAGGATCTGATCCAAACAGAGCAAGTACAATTGTACACGCTCAACAGCTGAGTCAAGTTCAGTGTTAAAATTGTCCAACCACAAGTTATAAAATATATGTTGAGTTAGTGTGATTTGCATAGGTAATACACATCCTCAGAAGAACGCTGTGCCTGTATACTCCCCCCAAGGACTTGAGTCCTCCAACCCCAGCCACATGATCCTCCCAGTCATGCTAACTGGGTTGAGGAGAGAAACAAATGTGTACCACACTGTTTGTTGTTAGATCATGAATAGGTGCTGGATCTCTGCTCTGAAATACACCAGCTCCTCCTGGTGTAAAAGAAATATGCACCAGACATACCCATAACTAAGAATGCTACAGAAGTGCACATTGAAAGAACAAAAGTGGCTGGAGAGGTGACAGATACTGTGGCTAAGAGTGTACTCACTAAGTTGGGGGAACACAGTAGGGTGGGCAAAAATATTAGCCAGCACATTAAAAAGTTACTCATGGTTTACAGGCAAATTAATTAACTAGCCAGCCCACTAGCTCAGGATTATGTGTGGCCCTCCACAGCAGCATTTTTCTGTTAACAAGCTCCTCTGCTTCTTGGGGAGGTGAAGAACCAAGATAGGCACCCTGGCCTGGTGATCCCAGGTGGAAAGATACAAATGGAAAACTCCCATCCCTCCTATGCAGTTTAGCCTTCAGATCTCCAAATTGCTTTCTCTATAATTGTAAATTTGTACTGTAGTCCTGGAATATTAGGACCGTCCCTGATCTACATTGATGGGGCTATGATATTTTGCTGCCTTCAGCCTTACCTCTTTGTCTGGGTACTGTAGGTACTTGACAAGAAAGTGTCTCAGCATATAGCCTGGTTTGTGTTTAGGCCTGGTCTGATGGGCCCTTTCAATTTCAAAGTTGGCTGCATCTGGCCCCCACTTTAACTTTTCCATAAGCAATTTCTGGATGTTGGTTGCAGAAGCCTTCCCCTCAATGCCTTTGAGGAGACCTGTTACCCTCAGATTATAGCACCACTGCCTACTTTCCAGGTCTTCTACACAGTTGCATAGCTATTCAGCATGCTTCTTGAGGCCGTCTCTCTCCCTTGTTAGGTCTTTGTGGAGTCCTTGAGCTTGCTCATCCTTTTTCAATTTCATCCAGATGGCTGGCATGTGTAGCAAAGGTTTCAGGGAGGTCAGAGATGATCGATGACAAGTATAAGACTTGGGCTGTAGCATGCAAAACCTTTTAACCTCATTCCGTAGATTAGCAATCATCACTGGTATAGAGGTGAATGTTCATTCTGGACCTCTGTCCCTCTTTTCCCCTGAGGCAGCTATGCTCTGTGATCTTGTATGTCTCTCTGTAACTGCAGAAGTGAGCACCTCACTGGTCAGGTTTGCAGGCAGCAGGCAACAATAGTAGCTATCATTGCTTCTTTATGTTGCTTACTTGCCATGTGCTGACACTGTAGGTAGACTGAAAAGAGAATCAAAATTCTTGCTCTGAAGAGTAATTTACTGATTTCTTTAAAGTGCTATGTGGGAGCAGACTAAAATGCATCCACCATGTTGCTTGGTCAGGCCACACCACCTTTAGCTAAAGTTGTTTTAACATGTTTGGCTTGGAAAATGAATTCCAAAACACCAGATACTGAGCATCTGGGGGTGCTGAGTAGAAATACTTAGAGTATTTAAAAAAAATCATAATTCCTAGGGGCTACTATGCCTCCCATTAAGGGAATTATAATGCTTTAGGATGTTGTCTTTTATTTTGTGGTATCTGACCTATTCAGTGATGCTATATGACTTCTATCATGTATGATTACAAGTCAATTTTTTTAGCAGTTTGATTTGTGATGCAGTTAATTGGCTTCAGTTAGAATTTGTACTGACCAAATAAAACAGGTTAAAATATCTAAGCTAATGTAAAGCATAACTATAAAGTTTCGCTCCAGTGTAGGGCTTACTATGTTCTTTTGACCCCTACAAAAGTTCAGTCCATTCTCTGTTCTCCACTCCAGAGGAATGCCACCAAGATGATTCCTGGACACCAGGGTATATCCTACTGTGTGAGGAATGGCTGACAGATCTTAAGATGTACTCACTACAACCAAGAGGAGAGGAAGCACTTAATAGAAATATTCAAGTTTCCATAGAGAATAAGTAAGGTAGACAGCAGTGCCTATTCACTTTCAGTGCAAACACAAACACTAGGAGTAATGCAAATAAGTTGGTATGGTACAGATGTAAGGCCATTAGCAAGGCCACTGATTTTCATTTTTACTGGAAAACCCAGTAACATTCTAGAATTTGGACTGCCTGCACAATGGTAAAAAGAAAAGAATTTCATGGAATTTGGCATTTTAGACCAGATCAGCAAATCATCAAAACTTGCATTTTTCTTATAATTGCTTCCTGTACTACTTTCAGTTTTCTTCATTTAATGCTCTGTATATCTGGCCTTATTTTATTCTGATTATTTATACACATACTAAAAGAATGACAGTAGAATCATGGTAAAGTCCTGAAATTAGACTAACAATCACTAGTGCAGTTCCCACAATTTCAGGTCTTGAAAACGGAACTTCATTACTTGATCATCGTAAATCTGTGGCCTTTGCCGTTAGGAAGAACTTTTTACAAAGAGGGGGGTGGACAGATTAGACATACTGCTCTGTGAGGTTGTGCAAAGTCAGTGGTAGGGTTCATGGATAAGTCGGATAGAAACATGGGTTTACTGGGCAGCAACGGCGGATACAAGAGGAAGTAGAAGACACGTGACCACATGAGGGCTTGGCCTCATAGGTTAAGCAACCAGGTGGGGCTGGCAGTATAGCCTAGAGGGTAGAGTAACAACCTTTGAATGAGCTTTGTACACCCAGCAGACCTGGGATTGGTATCCACAACTTCTGCCTGTATACTGTGTAACTCTGAATAATTTACTAAACTTCCCCAATGCTCCTATGCTGCCCCTGAATACAGGCATTGTGCCTAATGGGCCTTAACTGGTTACAAAACAATAAAAAAAAGCAGGAATAAGGGCAGACTGGATAGACTAGCTGGCCTCTTAAGCCATTACATTTCAGGTTTATTTGCTTCTCTTTTAAGGACTGATAACAGGAATTGCTTCTCACGCTGGCAGTGTGGAATAATCTACAAGATCATGAGGTAAAATGTAAAATGAAGCAAAGCTTTAAAACTCTGTTGGAGGCTGATGGGAAGACTGTATGGACTGTACCACTAGGCAGTAGGAGGGAGTCTTGATGAACACCAAGGACTACTGTACTTCTGCCTCTAAAACTGTAGTATGAACCTTAGTACCAAGGGCACTATAAATCAGATCCATGCTGTGCCTTGAGGCATAGGGAGAAGACAGATTATTCCAAGGAATAGGGTTTTGTCACCATCCCATGCCAGTCGCTAGTGAAAGGAAACCACCCTGCATCAATCTAATGGTGGTGGGTTCCCTTGCAGAAATAGTCAGCACATCCCATAAATACAAGTAAGAAAACTCTTTCCCTTCCCTGAACTTGACCCAAAACCATGTCTAAAATATTCCAGAGATTCCAATTTAGAAGAGAGTGACAAAATCTCCATCGAACTCCCTTTTATTTGGAACACATAGCAGGTCAAATAGGTCAAACCTCAAAAGACAGGGAAGTAAGTAGCTGCACCCACCCCAGCCTCCCTTCAATAAAAGTCAACACCTACCAGTAAGAATTCAACCTGTTGCACTGGGTAGTGAAGATATGAGTCACAATATTCCATCCAAACTCCTGTCATCAATATGAACTGGTATATTTATGCTGTACCAAGTCCTGAATCTATCATACCATTGGAGAAATACTTATACTTGCTTTGTTCTTCTTCCCATTTCAACCAAATATACTTAGTAGCATCCTCTTAAACTTCCCCAAATCCCTTATACAGATTTGACATCAAGCCCTTGGCTGTATGACCCTGATACGGTGAAATCAGAGCATCAAATGTTAATAGCTGGGTATCCAGAAGGGACTTCTACATGCTTTTTGTTCTCTGATTATAAGCCACAACTTGCATATATTAAGAACCATTTCATACAGAGAAGCTGAAATCTGTCTCTCAGCCACTGAAGAAAAACTGTATCAGGTAGTATATATGGGACAAAAGTGAAATGGATCACACAGCCATAATAATCCCAGTATTGTAATCTAGTTTCCTGGTGGGCTGGTGCAGTACTGTTTGAGTGGTATAATCTTCAAAAACAAAGGTAATTTGGCATAAATTCCATTTGGCAATCACCCTAAAGTAAAATATCCATTATCCAGCTTTAAATAAAGTATCCATTATCCAGTTGACCCCAGTAAGGCATCAGTCATCACCCACAAAGAGCTCCATCAAAATTTATGGCAGGAGAATGCAGATAGTACATCATCCCATCTCTATATCCTTCCATCTAGAATTATGCTAGGGATTACATCAAAAGTCCACAAGACACATCATTGCTGTCATACCATGAAGAGACTGATCATTAAGGGCAACTACCACCTTCTTACTATGCAGATGCAACATCATGTATCTAATACAAGTGTTTTTTCCAAGCCCACAAAACCTAGCTATTATCGCTTTCAGTCTTAGAAACATAGAAACATAGACTTTGACGGCAAATAAGGACTGCTTGGTCCACCTAGTCTGCCCATTTCCCTACCTAGAGGATAAGCTGCAGATGCTATTTAACCAGCAGCCTATTTCTTCCTACCCCACAAAATTGCCTTGTCTGTCCCATGCATTCTTGAATTCTCCCACAGTTTTAGACCCCACAACCTCCTCAGGAAGGCTGTTCCATGTGTCCACCACCCTCTCTGTGAAAAATACTTCCTCACATTGCCCCTGAGCCATCCCCTCTATCTTCAAATTGTGTCCCTTGTTCTTGTATATCTCTTTTCTGAAAGATGCTACCCTCTTGGACTTTGTTGATTCCACTGAGGTACTTAAACATTTCTATCATGTCCCCCCTCTCCCTCCTTTCCTCAAGAGTATACATATTAAGCTCCTTTAGCCTCTCCTCATATGGTTTCTCTTGCAGACCCTGCAGCATTTTAGTTGCCCTCCTCTGAACTGCCTCCATCCTGTCTATGTCCTTACGGAGATGGGGTCTCCAGAACTGGATGCAGTACTCCAGATGGAGTCTCACCAACTGTCTGTACAGGGGGATAACAACTTCCTGTTTTCTGCTGGTGATGCCTCTCCCTATACATCCCAGTATCCCCCCAGCCCTCCCTACCGCCTTCTCACATTGCTTGCCAACCTTAAGGTCATCTGATATGATTACCCCAGGTCCCTTTCCATTTTGTTGTTGTTACTATCTCCCCCCATTGTGTAATCTTCCCTGGGCATTTTGTTTCCCAGGTACATTACTTGCACTTCTTTGCATTGAATCCAAGCTGCCATACTTCTGACCATTCCTCCAACCTTGCCAAGTTCCTTCTCATCCTTTCCATGCCTCCTTGTGTATCAACCCTGTTGCAGATCTTTGTGTCATCTGTAAAGGCATACTTTTCCTTCCAGTCCCTCTGCAATGTCACTTATAAAGACATTAAAAGAGGCTGGACAATCACTGAACCCTGAGGTACCCACTAGTAACCCTCTTTCTTCAGAATAGGCTCCATTTACAATTACCTTCTGTGTCCTGTTGTTCAGCCAGTGTTTTACTCAGGCTAACACCCTGGGACCCACTCCAAGGCTGGTTAATTTGACTACTAATCTTTTGTGTAGGACTGTGTCAAATGCCTTGCTAAAGTCTAGGTAGGCCATGTCCACAGCCCTTCCCTGGTCTACTACTTTGGTCACCCAGTCAAAGAAATCAATTAGATTCACCTGACATGACCTTCCTGCTGTGAACCCATGCTGCCTTGGGTCCTGTGCCCCACTGGCCTCTAGGTACTTAACGATTCTTTCCTTCAGAAGTGATTTCATCACTTTCCCTACCACAGAGGTCAAACTGACAGGTCTGTAGTTTCCTGCCTCTGTCTTGCTCCCAATTTTGTGAAGGGGAATCACATCAGCCTTCTTCCAGTCCTCAGGCACCACACCATCCTCCCATGATTTGTTATAAAGGGTTGTCAGTGGTGTCACTAGTTCTCTGCTTAATTCTTTTAGAATTCTGGGGTGAATTCCATCCGGCCCCATTGCTTTGTCCACCTTCAGTTTTAGGAGTTCTTTCAGAACCCTTTCTTCTGTGAAAGGACTTGGATCAACCCCCCCTCTCCAAAGTGATTCTGTTAATTGGATTAGGCACCTCCCCCACTTCCTCTTTTGTGAATACTGAACAGAAGTATTCATTCAATATCCCTGCTTTTTCACTGTCACTCTCTGCCCACCCACCATCCATTCTATTCAGCCTCACTATCCTTCCCTTTGTCTTTCTACACTCCCTGATATACCTATAAAGGGGTTTATCCCCCTTCTTAACTGAGTTGGCTATCTTTTCCTCAGTTTGTGCCTTTGCTATTCTGACTACCCTCCCTGCTTCCTTCTGCCTTAACTGGTACAGTTCTCTGTCCTGATCCTTCTGTGTTTCCTTATACTTCCTAAATGCTATCTTTTTCTCTCTAACCTTCACTGCCACTTCTTTTGAGAACCATAGTGGCTTTTTCTTTCATTTTGATTTGTTTATTTGCTTCACACAAAGGCTTGTTGCCTCTGTGATGGCAGTTTTGATATTTCCCCATTGTTGCTCTACCCTCCTTCTAGCCTGTTTGCTAGTGCTTTTCTAAGGCACTCTCCCATCTTGCCAAAGTCAGCCCTCCTAGTCCAGAACCTCACTTTTGTATGGCTTGACTCTATAGCTGAGTTTATTGTGAACCACACTGTTTGGTGGTCACTTGTTCCCAAATGGCTACTCACTCTAGATCTGAGATCCTCTCACTCTCCCCACTTGAGAGTACGAGGTCTAAGATTGCTCCCTCATGAGTAGGTTCCAAAACTAGCTGTCTGAGGCATGCCACCTGAAGGGCATCAAGAATGGCCCTGCTTTTGGATGTGGCTGCAGCAAAGGTGCTCAGTTAACATCTGGCATATTAAGGTCCCCATCAACAGTATCCCCTTTCTCTGCCATCCTAAGTATGCTTTCTATCATATCCTTGTCATTCCTCCCTGACGTGGGGGTCTGTATACAACCCTGTGTGGATTATGGTGCCATTTCCAGTCTCTAAGGTGACCCACAGTGCCTCCTCTCCTCCCTGTTTACTCTTTTGTTCAGTTGCTTTATCCCTTCCCTACGAGAGCTACTCCCTTCTGTCCTCCCTGTCTCTCTGTAGGTTGTATACCCTGGTATGTTAACATCCCAGTCATGGTTCTCTGTGTACCATGTTTCTGTGACTGCTACGATATCCAGACATCCCTCTTCCATCATGGCCACCAGTTCAGGGAGCTTGTTGCCCAGACTATGGGCATTGGCACTCATTACCCTCCATTTCTTAATGGTCTTACCCCTTTTTGCCCCATCCCTGTCCTTATTGCATTTGTCACTTTCTCCATTTATCCCTGCGCTTCTCCCTATTGACATCTCTATGTTGGTGTCTACCTCACTTAGTACCCTGATTTTTGGGGGGGGCTAGGGTTTCCCTGCTCCTTTCCAGTGCCTCCCCCCTTGGCTAGTTTAAATGCTTGCCAATGAAGTATTTAAACCTATCACCTAGGATCCTGGTTCCCCTCCTGGACAGATGCAGACCATTATGCTAGTATAGGCCTGCATCCATCCAGGCTGACCCCCAGTCCCCAATGAAGCCAAATCCCTGAGCTCTGCACCAGTTTTTCAACCACTGATTGAATCCCATGGTGAGGAGCACACTAGCCTCATCCATGCCATAGACAGGCAGCACCTCCGAGAAGGTTACCGTGTGTGCTATTTGTCTAAGGCCCTTCCCCATCTCCACAACACTTCTTGCACTGCTCTGATCCCTTTCTTAGCCAGGTCATTTGTCCCTAGGTGGACAATGACATCCATCTCCTTCCCCTGTGCAGCTGCTCCTGTGATCCTGAGGATTCGCTCCCTGTCCCTCCAAGCCATGGCACCAGGCAGGCACCTTACCTCCTTCTCCCCTTCCTCCCCCAGTTCTACCTTTCTAATAATGGAGTCTCCCACCAGGAGTTGTTTCCTTCCCCTGTGGGGTCTCATGCCACCCTCCTGTGGGTCTCCTTTGTGGAGATTCCCAGCATCCTCCTTGGTCTCCACTGTGGGTGCCTCCATAGAGGAACCACACTCTTTCCAGAATGGCATAGAAATTGTGAAGATGTACAACTGAGGATGCGCCTGTTCCACCACCCTCACACTCCCTGAACCCACTGTGGTACAACTGCTACTCTTTCTTGGCAACCTCTGAGGCAACGGCAGTGACCCTGGTGGTCCCTGGGTGGGAGAGGAGGTCCCACAAATCCTGGCCAACTCAGCCTGGAGATGAGCAACCTCCTCCCTCAGCCCAGAGAGGTGCCTGCAGATGGGACAACACTGCATCCTCCAGAACATCTCCTGAAGACTGCTGCCCACAGCGACAGCACTGCACCACTCCCATCATGTCTTTTTCTGGCCCCTGACTGTTGTTGGAATACTTACTCTTTCCTTTATTTTCTTTTTTTCTTTTTTTTCTTTCCTCACTTACTTACTGCCTCTGTGCCCTTTTAGCTCCTGATCTTCCTGTTCTAAGACAAGAAGTTCCTATATTTCTCAGTAGTCTCCTTACTTGCCCAGAGTCAGACCTCCAGCAGCTGGGGGGGGGGGGACAGAGGGCTACTCTTGCCCTTCTAGGATGGTGAGTCTTTGGTGGCTCTGTGATCACTCACTTCCTGCTCCCAAACAGGAAGTTCCTGTTGTCAGTTAAATCCTGTGCCTATAAAAGTAGAACTGGTTGAAGACTTGGTTTGCTGGCCAAGGCACCTAGCTTCACCTGAGCTCTTTCCTTCTAAGACTGCTTGAAAGGCAGAGTAGAGAAACTTACCAGAGCAAGGGAGAAGGATTAAGACTTAGTTTGGCTAAGCAGATTTACTCGTGGTGGTGTGTTTTTATTTTTACTCACAGGATTGCTACTGTTTGTTGCTAACATTTCATTGTCTTTATTTTTTCTCTGATTCAAATTGTTGTTGCTGGTATACCTTCTTCTGCATTATTACAAGGTGTGCCTACAGGTAGTGTTAACAGATTACTGCTGTAATCTTCTGAGTCAAATTGTCTTTGCAAGGTATATCTTCTGTTACTGCTTTATTTTCTCTGGAGCAAAGTGTTTTACAGGGTATATCTTCTCTGAAATTACTGTATTACAGGTGGAGCTTACATTTTGTGACTTTTTATCATTGGGCTAAGCAAAATTACTGTTTGACACTGTGTTTTATTTTATTCTTGTTTGTTGAAAAGGTTTGTTGTCTCAGAGGTGTTTCAGTCTCCTTCTCACATTGAAGGAGCTAATTGCTTTTCCTCCCAGCTCTTCCAAAGGATTAGGTGTATGTGGGGTGGAGCTGGCAAACTGTCAGCAATTTCCAACAGAAAGAAGGGTTAAAAGTCAGGTTAGTTGATATCTTGGAGGTAGAAGACTTGGTTTGCTGGCCAAGGCACCTAGCTTCACCTGAGCTCTTTCCTTCTAAGACTGCTTGAAAGGCAGAGTAGAGAAATTACCAGAGCAAGGGAGAAGGATTAAGACTTAGTTTGGCTAAGCAGATTTACTGTGTGGTGGTGTTTTTATTTTTTACTCACAGGGATTGCTACTGTTTGTTGCTAACATTTCATTGCTTTATTTTTTTTCTCTGATTCAAATTGTTGTTGCTGGTATACCTTCTTCTGCATTATTACAAGGTGTGCCTACAGGTGTGTGCTAACAGATTACTGCTGTAATCTTCTGAGTCAAATTGTCTTTTGCAAGGTATATCTTCTGTTACTGCTTTATTTTCTCTGGAGCAAAGTGTTTTTACAGGGTATATCTTCTCTGAAATTACTGTATTACAGGTGGAGCTTACATTTTTGTGACTTTTTATCATTGGGCTAAGCAAAATTACTGTTTGACACTGTGTTTTATTTTATTCTTGTTTGTTGAAAAGGTTTGTTGTCTCAGAGGTGTTTCAGTCTCCTTCTCACATTGAAGGAGCTAATTGCTTTTCCTCCCACAGCTCTTCCAAAGGATTAGGTGTGTATGTGGAGTGGAGCTGGCAAACTGTCAGTAATTTCAACAGAAAGAAGGGTTAAAAAGTCAGGTTAGTTGATATCTTGGAGTGAAGACTTGGTTTGCTGGCTAAGGCACCTAGCTTCACCTGAGCTCTTTCCTTCTAAGACTGCTTGAAAGGCAGAGTAGAGAAACTTACCAGAGCAAGGGAGAAGGATTAAGACTTAGTTTGGCTAAGCAGATTTACTGTGTGGTGGTGTTTTTATTTTTTTACTCACAGGGATTGCTACTGTTTGTTGCTAACATTTCATTGCTTTATTTTTTTCTCTCTGATTCAAATTGTTGTTGCTGGTATACCTTCTTCTGCATTATTACAAGGTGCCTACAGGTGTGTGCTAACAGATTACTGCTGTACTTCTGAGTCAAATTGTCTTTTGCAAGGTATATCTTCTGTTACTGCTTTATTTTCTCTGGAGCAAAGTGTTTCTTACAGGGTATATCTCTGAAATTACTGTATTACAGGTGGAGCTTACATGTTTGTGACTTTTTTATCATTGGGCTAAGCAAAATTACTGTTTGACACTGTGTTTTATTTTATTCTTGTTTGTTGAAAAGGTTTGTTGTCTCAGAGGTGTTTCAGTCTCCTTCTCACATTGAAGGAGCTAATTGCTTTTCCTCCCACAGCTCTTCCAAAGGATTAGGTGTGTATGTGGGGGGTGGAGCTGGCAAACTGTCAGTAATTTCCAACAGAAAGAAGGGTTAAAAGTCAGGTTAGTTGATATCTTGGAGGTAGAAGACTGTTTGCTGGCCAAGGCACCTAGCTTCACCTGAGCTCTTTCCTTCTAAGACTGCTTGAAGGCAGAGTAGAGAAACTTACCAGAGCAAGGGAGAAGGATTAAGACTTAGTTTGCAAGCAGATTTACTGTGTGGTGGTGTTTTTATTTTTACTCACAGGGATTGCTACTGTTTGTTGCTAACATTTCATTGCTTTATTTTTTCTGATTCAAATTGTTGTTGCTGGTATACCTTCTTCTGCATTATTACAAGGTGTGCCTACAGGTGTAGCTAACAGATTACTGCTGTAATCTTCTGAGTCAAATTGTCTTTGCAAGGTATATCTTCTGTTACTGCTTTATTTTTCTCTGGAGCAAAGTGTTTCTTACAGGGTATATCTTCTGAAATTATTACAGGTGGTGCTTTACAGGTTTTACAGTTTTATCTAACATTAGGATAAGCTTTCAGGGTTACTGCATTTGTTGTTGACTGATTGTTTCTGCTCTTACCTCCTTGTTCTTTCATCCGTGGTTCTTCTTTTAGGCAGGAAGGGCCCAGCCACCCACCCCCATCCCCAACCACCCCACGCTACACTCCTTTTATAGGGTACCACAGTTGTGACATTTCCTGTGGCAGAGCAGGAAGGGCGGATCAGTGGGCCTCCACAAGTGATCTCATTTATAGGGCACTAGTAATTTAACTTGTTATAACAAGTTAAACAAAGCATAATTAAACCATTACTTGCATTTTTTTTTCTTCTAATTACTCTGACTAGGTTACAAACCCAGCAACTTATTTGGAATGGATTTCATTAACTGCAGGTACTGTGGAACAATTTTCAAGGACAGTCTTACAAGATTTAGGACACTGTCCTACATGCTGGGCCTTTGGAGATCTTAGGTCTCAGCTCCAGGCAGCATGGGCAGAGATTGCACGCCTCAAATTTCATATTGAAGAGGAAATACATTATAAGAACCACCCGCCATTTCCCCAGCATCCAACAGAAAAACCTCGACCGCAGAGGGTAGTTGGTCCAGGAGGTTGGCAGGTGGTTAGGAGGAGCAAATCAGGTGCCCCATCACTCTCTACTCTCCAACACATTACCTCCAAAAACCATATAAACACTACAAACAGGTATCTGCCTCTATCTCTGAAATCAAATAAAGAGGCAGAAGACACTGCAGAGCAGGACACTGTGGCACAGGAGCTAGCACAACAATACTCACCCAAATCAGGAACCAAACTAAACAAGCACAAAGGAAATCCAAAAACTTCTGATCATAGGAGACTCCATGATTCGGGAGTTGATACCCATCTCCAGCCAGGGGTGATGGTCAGATGTCTCCCAGGTACATCAGCATGGAGAGACACTGACCGCATTGCTAAAATTGTTCACAAAGCAGGAGAAAACATTGATGTCCTAGTACACATAGGGACTATCGATCTCGCCAGCCGGGTCAGTTGTGGAGACCAAGGAACACCTGACTAGGCTGGGTGACAAACTATCATCTATTTGCCGGCATCTCCTTCTCTGAGATCCTGCCAGTCTGGGAGAAGGGAGCAGATGGACGGAAGGTCAGAGAAGGGAGATAGGGGAGCTAAACACGGGCTCAAGGACTGGTGCCATGAAAAGGACACAGATTTGTAGGAACTGGCAACAGTTCTGGGAGCGAAAGTTCTTAAATTTGATGGACTGCATCTGACTAAAGAGGAGTCAGTGCATTGGGGCAGAAGTTTGACGCCTTTGCAGAATATTTAAACTAGCAATGGGGAGAGGGGTGCAGCACTTACAATGCAAAGAAGAACACCCTCCTCAGCTAGTGGTCAAACAGGAATTCAAGCGTGTTTGCTGCTCATTTGCATCACCAGGTAAGAAAAAGGTTTGTCTCCCCACACGATGCACAGGGTAATGCCAAACTTCACCCAACAACTAACACACCAAAATCTGGCCAATGGAAAATCATGTACAAAATGCTCACAGCCTGGGAAATAAGATCCCAGACCTGCAGGCAATAATGTCAGAGGCTAAACTGGACATAGTAGCAATTAGTGAGACGTGGTTTACCAGTAACCACACTTGGGAGACTTCAGTACCTGGCTATGTATTGTTCAGAAGAGACCAAGTGCAAAAAGGGGAGGGTTGCCCTGTATGTTAATGAAAATATCAAAGCACAGAAATTCAGAATACACAAGGAGCCAGAAGAACTGTGGGTCACCCTGAAACAGGAAATGGGACAGCCATAAGAACTGGGGTTGTCTACAGGCCCCCAGACCAGAGGGAGGACATAGACACATTACTGTTAGAAGATATACAAAACATGACAGCTAAAGGGGAGGTTCTGATAATGGGAGACTTCAACATGCCAGATACAGATTGGTCAATACCAGCAGGAACATCTGCCAGAACTAGACTCATAGTGGATTCCTGCAGGGGAGGGCCTCAAACAACTGGTACAGCAACCCACAAGAGACAGGGCTATCCTAGATCTAGTACTGACTAACAAAGAAGGGATCACAGATCTCCAGGTAGAAGGTCACCTGGGGCCAGTGACCATCACATGGTATGGTTCAATTTGGCTACTACATCTAAATCATCCCATTCCAAAGCAAAAATATGGGACTTCAGAGGAGCTGACTTTGATAAGATGGCCAACAGAGTTAAGCTAGCCCTGGCAAAAAGAAACACAGGTGAGAAGGTACAGCAAAGTGGGCAAGCATAAGGATACAATACTTGAAGCAACATCCCATGGTGTTAGACAGAAAAGGAAGTGCAAAAGAAGAAGGAAACCACTTTGGTTCTCAAATACAGTAGCAGAAAAGGTCAGGAGCCAAAAGGCTGGCCTTCAGAAAATATAAGGGAACACAGCGGGATGAAGATAGGGAGCATACCAAACTGCCCTAAGGGAAGTAGGTAAGGCAGTAAGGCAGAAAAGTCCCAAACTGAGGAAACACTAGCACGAACAGTAAAGAAGGTGACAAGACTTTCTATAGATACATTAGTGAAAGGAGAAAGTCCAGAGGGGGATTGCTAATGTTTAATGGAGAAAAGGGAGCATGTGAGGAGGAGGACCCTGTAAAGGCATCTATCCTAAATAGATACTTTGCTCAGTATTTACTGAAGAGAGGTAGGCAGGGCCCACAGCTCAGCATCATGGACACAGGGGGAGGGAGGTGAGCACTACTCCCTTCACAAAAGAAAGGGTCCTACAAGAGCTTGCTAAGCTCCAGGGTGGATAAGGCAATGGGACCTGATGGCATACATCCCAGGGTACTTAAGGAGCTAAAGGAGGAACTAGCAGAGCCATTAGCAGAATTGTTTAGTGAGTCTCTGAGCACAGGAGAGGTCCCAGAAGACTGGAGAAGGGCTCATGGATCCCACCCACAAGAGTGGTAGCAGGGAGGAGGCGGGGAACTACAGACCGCTCAGTCTTACCTCAGTAGGGCAAGATTATGGAGGCACTCCTTAAGGAAAGGATAGTGCAACACCTGGAATCCATAGGGGCACAGGATCCAAGACAGCATGGGTTTACAAAAGGAAGGTCCTGTCAAACTAATCTCATAGATTTCTTTGACTGGGTAACCAGAGTGGTGACCAAGGGGAGCAGTTGATGTCGCCTACCTTGACTTCAGCAAAGCTTTGACACTGTTCCACATAGAAGATTGATAAATAGCTAGGTAGGCCTGGGTGGGTCAGAAGTTGGTCAACTGGGTGGCAAACTGGTTGACTGGCAGAAAACAGAGAGTGGTGGTAAATGGTATACAGTCAGAAGAGATGCAAGTCACAAGTGGGTACCTTAGGATCAGTCCTGGGGCCAGTCCTATTCAACATCTTCATTAGTGACCTCGCAGATGGACTAGAGGGTAAGGCTTGTCTGTTTGCAGATGACACCAAGATCTGCAACAGAGTAGATGATCCAGATGGGGTGGGCAGAATGAGAAGAGATCTGATAAACTAGCAGAATGGTCAGAAGAGTGGCAACTGGGATTTAATGCAAAGAAGTGCAAAATCATGCACATAGGGAAGAGAAACCCTGAAGCCACTTATAGGCTGGGAGGAGTTGCTAGCAGTCACAAAGGAAGAAAGAGATTGGGCATCATCATCACTGATGACCTAAAATCATCCAAGCAGACCTCTAAAGCAGTAGGTAAGGCTAGGGGTGTTAGGGTGTATTAGTAGGGTATCACAAGTCGAAGAGGGAGGTAATAATCCTCTGTACAAGACATTGGTTAGGCCCCATCTGAGTACTCGTGCAGTATTGAGGCCACACCTTCACAAGGACATTAACCAAATTGAGGCAGTCCAGAGAAGGGCAACCAAAATGGTGCAGGGACTGCATCAGAAACATAGAGGACAGATTAATGGAGCTCAATATGTATACCCTTGAGCAAAGGAGGGAGAGAGGTGATATGATCGAGACATTTAAACACCTTAAGGGCATAAACAAGGTGAAAGAGTCTAACATGTTTAAATATAAGAAAATAGCAGGACAAGAGGACACAGCATGAGATTAGAGGAGGCCGATTAAGGGGAATGTGAGGAAATTTTTTCACAGAAAGGGTGGTAGATGCATGGAATGGCTTACCACAAGAAGTGGTGGCTATGAATACAGTGCAGGGCTTCAAACAGGCATGGATAGGCATAAGGGAGCAATACAAATGACTATGAATAGATAGGTCACTGATAGAGCAAAGGCTCGATGGCACATTTATAAGGTAGAAAAGAAATGGGCAGACTGGATGGGCCTTTAGTGTCCCTATCTGTCATTAACTTCTATGTTTCTATGTTTCTATGGTTTAGGTAGGGGGAAGGAGGGCAATATAGTCCCAGTAGAGAAGTTTTAGTTTAACAAATCTTTCTACACTTGGTTAATTTCATAGATAATTCCCTTCTGACACCTGTAACAAGTGCCTTGATGAGTACACAGATAACAGATAACAATTTACTTCAACTACCTCTGACAAACACACTAACTCTTTTTTTTACCCTAAATTGAAGGTCCCAGTACAAGATTTCTAGTTCTTAGTCCCAGTAGAGAAGTTTTAGTTATACCAGTAGCTCATTCCTCCTGGTGTTCTGTCTGTTCTCTGGCAAAAGCTATCTCTAAATGTTCTGGCTAGGTTCCTAAGTGGAAAACTCTGAAACATATACAGTATTGTGAAAGTACATTCAGCTTAATGGAGTCTTTTCTGAAAACAAAGAGATGTACCTGTGTTATATTCCATCTGGCCATATTAGTTTGGATTCAAGCAGTAAGCTGCTGCTAATTTCTATCATGCAGTACCAATCCAAAGAACATTACATTATTTTGATCCTTATGAATAATATATAGAATAAATCATGGGGTAATGTGTGTAACACGACTTTTATACACATCTGAGGTGTAGGATGCTACATAAACCCTAAGCATGAAGCTTGAGGGGTTTATATAAGCATCTAACACTTAGGATATGTGTAAAATTCAAGTTTTACATGCTACCCCATAGTTTATTTTATATAGTTGCTGAAGAGTGTTTTTTGCCACAGCAATTATATAAATACAAATACATTTTTGTGCAGTTGTGGTGGGGTTGAAACATAATTCATGGTTGGGCTGCAGCACCTGTCTGTTTATTTTTTTTGTAAGCGATTTGCAGAAAGTGTAGTGAAAATAAATTAAACTGTATTATTGCAGAACTTAACTCAGGACCAAGTGTCTGACTGCAAGAGGTGGTGAAGTGTATCTGCCAATGAAGGAAGACTGTAGCTGGCCCATGCATGGAGTAAGGGAAACCCGTGAGTGTTCATCATTATAACCATGCCATAACTAAATTCAAAAGGGTGTTTCCTGTTTCCCTTCTTATTCCTCGGCTCAACTTGAACCAGGACCCTGCGTTTCTTCTACTGTCTCCCATAATTATTTTTAAAGACATACCTTCTTACTTGTCCAGTCAGTGCCTTATTACTTTTTTTTTTTTTTTTTTTTTTACTTTCAGTCACTGGATACTTTAGGTACCTTTCAACTGCCCCGACCTTAATGATAGGGACTATCAAAAAGGCACCATTTCTGCCTTGGACTCTAGCTCTTTGATCTAGGGGTTCCCCCTCCACTTCTTGTTCTTCCTAGTTTGGGACCCCCTAATATTTTTACTAGCTTCCACTTCCCACTCCTGCTGGGTTGATTGTTTGAAGTGCTCTTTTTCTATCCCATTACAAGATGTTTTCTCTTATGAGGCCTAGGGCACTTTTGATTATTGCAGAACTGGTACTCTCCCTAATTTCCCTCTCCCAGTTCTCGCTTAATATAACTGCTGGTTTAGGGTCTGGGTTCCACTCACATGAAGAAACTCTTTGTCTACTAGAATCTGCTCCCTATAGAAATCACATTCATTCCTTAACCTGGCCCTATATCTAACACGTCCTGCCAAACTTGGTCATTTTCTCCATCACTCGCCTGTCATGCCCGATGCCTCAAACTCATCTATCGCCTCACCAGGGAACTTGAGTGACTCTCCTGCATTTATCCCTATCTGGGATGTTGAAACAAATCCTCCCCCACAATGCTAGATCAACAAATGACTCCTTCTCCTGGTTCTCCATAAAGGGGATCAAAATTGATCATATGAATATTAGAAGTGTACCTGCTAAGTTCCCTGAACTGGAAGCCTGGGTAGCCCATTATCACCCAGATATTCTAGGACTGACTGAAACATGGCTTAGGCCAGACAAACCTGACACAGTATACAAAATAAATGGCTACTACCTTATGAGATTTGAGTGCCCTTCTAAACAGAGGGGTAGAGGGGTTGCTCTCTATTATAAAGAACATCTCAATATCTCTGTCCAACACTCAGGGTTATCAAGTATATGTGAAAGTCTGCATACTGTTCTGCTCTTAGGTGGAGAAAAAAGGCTAAACCTGATATGTGCTTATAATCTTCCAAAGGGTGCACACCCTGACCTAAATGGGCTCTTGGACTATCTCTCTACTCTAAAGATTAAATCTGAAGTAATATTAATGGGTGACTTCAACCTTGACCTATCAGGTACCCACTCTGGTTTGTACACGGAGGCTCTAGCCTGACTTCACCTATCGCAACTGATTACTAGCCCTACTCGATTCTCAGCAAATAGCGAGCATCAATCTCTTCTGGACTGGATAGCCACAAACAGAGCAAATAAAATGATTGCTGCAGGCACCTTTTCTGATTCTATTAGTGATCACCTACCTACCTTCTGCATTTAGAATGGTCACTGCCCCATCCCCACCCAGAATTATTCAGTTTCGGGATTTTGCCAAACTGAATCCAAGCGCAGTCCTTGATGATATTAATAACATTGACTGGTAGCCTATCTTTATCACTGAGGATGTAAATACAGCACTTGACTACCTAAACTCTCATCTACCAGTCCTACAGGATCTGCGCATCCCATTGAAAAAAGGCATCTTAGGGCTCTGCAAACAGATGGCTACATAAAGACCTCCTTCAGACTATGAGAAGAAGGGATAAGGCCTGGCCCTGACCAAGAAATCCCAACAGACAGATGACTGGGCTAATTATAGAAAATGAGGAATGCATGCAAAAGATATTCGGAGGGCAAAAAGTAACTATTGCCTTAAGCTTCTCCAGTCTTCAGTGGGTGACTCCCGGGGTTTTTGGAACCACATCAAAAATTTCATAAGCCAAAGGCCCAAGACAGCCATAACTGAAATAATGCTAAATGATGCCAAGTATAACAATCTCCCTATGATTGCAAGTGCTCTGAATGCACAATTCTCTCATCTCTCTGAATACCTTGCACAATTTAACCAGTCCCCTACACCCCCTCCTGATATCCACCATCCTTCAGGACACTCTTTTCTGCTCAGATCACTTTCCACTACTGAGGTGCTGCTTCTTCTTAAATCTATCTCCCCTCATGGATCTGCTGATCCAGATGGATTACTGCCCTATTTAATCAAAATGGCAGCTCCAGCTCTTGCTGCCCCTATTGCAAGAACTTTCAACCTATCTATACTAACCCAGACAGTGCCTACACTATGGAAAATGGCTCAAGTTGTCCCTGTACACAAAAAAGGAGACACCTAAAACATGGCTAACTACAGACTGATCGCCATTCTCTCTACCTTAACAAACTACTTGAGAAGGCTGTTGCCACCCAGGTCTCAGAATATCTGCACCATCACAACCTTCTAACCCCTACTCAACATGGATTCCAAACAGGGCACAGCACCACAACTGCACTATTTCAGGTATCAAACGAAGTCCTCACAGCAATGGATAAGGGCCTGCTCACAGGGGGCCATTTTTATTGACCTCACTAAGGCTTTTGATCTTGTGAATCACCCCCTTCTACTCTCCAAACTGTCCATTCTGTGTTTTTCCCAGTCTGCCATCTCCTGGTTTGATAGCTACCTCACTGGAGGAGGCAATCTGTTCAAATTGCAACTGCTGTCTCTGCCCCTCCTTAACCTCTGTTGAAGTTCCCCAGGGATCTATACTTGGCCTCTCCTTTTCTCTCTTTATTAACAACCTTCCTCACTTCCCTGCCTCTCCTCGCTGATCCTTTATGCCGACGACATGGTGCTTCTCACTAATGGTAAAGACCCCACATCAGTAAAGACAAATCTTGAAGCTGACTTTGACTGCTAACAAGTCTGGCTTCCACAAAACAAACTCATACTTAATGCTAAGAAAACTTTTTTGACTTCCCCTCTAGAATCAAATACTGTGCTCCAGATCTCTCAGTACTATGTCTTGATGGTTCCCTGTTGGTATCTGTTAACTCCTTTAGGTACCTAGGAGTCACACTTTACCTGTCTCTGGATTTTAACCTCCACCTCACAACTACTTGCAAGGTGGTTAACTCCAAACTGGGTATTGCCTATAGAATTAGGTCCTCTCTGAATGATGCTGCCTGGCTTGCTATTGCGCAAGGTTTCCTCCTTCCCTCCCTTACATACTGCTCACAGGTATACCTTAATGCTAGCAAAGTATCCCTCCATAAATGGAGCACATGTTATAACAGCATATGCCAATTTGCCCTCTCTGCATGCAGACTGACTCATCGCTGTGAACTCTACTCCAAACTAAATTGGCTCTCCCTGACTTCACACAGACTCTACTGGATGCTTGATTGACAATATCATTAGAATGGGTACACCTGAGTATCTCTCAGGGCTGCTCTCTCATCCCTCCCAAGCATATCTCTTTAGGTCATCCATACAAACCCAACTTGAAATTCCCAGACACTTCACAAAAAAGGGGGAACTATCCTTCTCTATATCGGCTCCCAGAATCTGGAACTCCCTCCCACCTCACATTAAACTCTCTAAATCCCACCTAGCCTTTAAACTGGGTCTCTGCACCCACCTGACTGACTCTGATGGCTGCTCCTGTGCTGTAACTTGAGACTGACTCCCAGTAGCATTCCTTACTTACATGGCACTTACTGTTTCCCTCCATTGTATAAACTCTGCATGTTCCCACTCCCTGCACAAAATCGTTAGTTGAAACTGTTATTTACTCTTTAGCGGTTGTTATGTGTCCTTAATTATTATTGTTGTATCACTAAGGGCAAGTCACTAATGTAAGGGTATTTGTTTACTCTCAGTTTCCACAGAAATATGTCTTGCTTTTGTCAGCAATCTGCAAATTTGTTTTGTTCCCACTTCATGCTGCACCATGAACAATTTTCACTGATGTTTGTACCTACTTTGTACCTTGCTCTCTCCTGATTGTACTCTCCCGGGTCGTGCCTGAATATAGGCAATATTCTTATCTAGTGTACCTACCGGTAAACAAAACCAAATAAAATAAATAAATAACCTGCTGTTTATACTGAAAAGTTATAACCATGGTTTCCCATGGGAAAAAACACTCCACAGTTATTATATCGTTTTAGCAGTCCACTTAAATGGGAAAGCAGAACAGAATGATTAAGTATTAAAAACCTCCGATATTGCCATATTCAGTCTGTGACCAGGTAGCATGCCAGCTTCATCTAACAGGGAGATAAACCACAGGCAAGGATGTCTCAGGCTCTATGAAACAGTGTATGACATCATTTGCGTACAATGTCACTTTGTCTACACTGCTCCCCAGATCATCCCTTGAACTTCAGCTGCCTGGCTTAGCTGCTTAGCCAGGGGCTTGATACAGAAAGCAAACAGCAAGGGGCAAAGGTGCTGCTCTCCAGGGAGAACTACTGTAACAGGAGTGCTTTCTATGGACTCTCACATAAGCCTGTGGAGTGCAGCTGGAGCCTTTTATTTCAACAATGAAAAATGGAGAGGAAACCAAATTTTGAACAGGTCACACACAGTGATGGGCATGTGACCCTGTAAAAAGATTTCTCTGTATACAGGCTAATAATATAAGCAGGCGTTTTAGCATGTGCAATATGCCAGGCTAAGCATTATCCTGAGCCTATTAAGCGTTATATATCCTGTCTAATCCATGTAAATAATAGATGAGAGGATCCAGCCCAGGCTGAGGTCAGAACAGCTGTAAACAATGTAATCTGCATTTAATATAGAAATTGGCCCAGAAGATACACAGTATGCAGTATCCTCTCTTTGGGATGAGGGAAATTATAGCATGATCCTGTTCAAGGGGAGCTTTTTAGTAAATATCACAAGACAAAAAGCGACATAAAGAAAGGGAATATTAAAGCATTTTAAAGATGATAAAGAACCCTTTTAAATATCTTTAAACACCAGTGTATTTCTTTTAACTTGTAACAGCCTTTTAACTTGCAAGTATCTATTCCTGCTGGACTATGTTAACCTGTTGACTGCTACTGTCCTCTCTGGGACCACTATGAAAATGAGATGCTGCCTCTCATGGGGTTATCCCAGCTGTAGTACTGGAAAATAAATAAACCTCATGTATCATCCTTTCAGTGGCACCTTATGGCTATTTTTCTTTCAGAAAGATCAACATGGAAGATTGGGGGATGAAGGGTAAGACAATTGAGAAAACACTGGGGAATATCCTTAGCTTGGCCCTGTGCCAATAATTATTGTACATAGTACTTATTTTTATGTTGCTCTTATTACTTACTGTTTACCTGTCTACCAGCTACTTCAGAGATGTATACTATGTCTAAGTTGTGATTTATCTGCCTGATTTGCTTACTACTTGCGTATTACCTGTTGTACTTTAGAGGCACAATAGTCTATGTATTTTATTGCATTGCTACCACCTTATGTACTATGTTCATTCTATTTGATTTGATCTCTGCTTTGTCCCTAATTGTATTCTCCAGAGTCATGCATGAAAATAGGCATTTTATTGTCTAGTGTGCTTACCCGGTAAACAAAACCAAAGTAATACGTAAGATAGGAAAAGTCAATGAGATTTAATTTTAATGTTTAACACAATGAAGGGTGAAGAATTTAAAATGAAGCTTAAATATTATCTTGAAAACAAAGGTGAGGTGACCAGGGGTCACAGTTTCCAGATACAGGGAACTGGATTCAGGAGTGAGGCATGGATGTATTTCTTCACTCAGAGAGCGATGAATATGTGGAATACTTTACCGCAGACAGTGGTGGGAGCACTGAATGTAATACATTTTAAGGCAACATTGGGCATGTACATCTAGGGTAATAAGTTAAAGTACTATCACCACTGAGTAGTGTGCAAATGGTTGTGATGGGACTTCTTCCTCTTCTTTAGAGGATTACTATTAAAATGATTGTTATAACTTTCTTTTTCTCCAAAATTTGTCATCATTCAATGCAGGACAGACAGCTATCATCACTGTCCCCATGAGCTGCAGCACTTTCTAGCTTTACCAACCAGGGGCTGGTTCCTACACAGATCCCCCCCCCCCACTGGGCAAGGAAGGGGAGGGCTGTTCCACCCCTAGGCACACACATATCCAGAGTGCCCCAGGCCACAAGGCAGACCAGACTATGACTACCCAGGCATGGCTTCATGAAGCCCATCCCCATATTCTTCTTCTCCTGTATTTTTGTCTCCCTTTTCCTTTGCTGGAGTGCACACATCGCGCATGCATATAGAGGCATGCAGATGACAGAAGTCCCACAGCTCCCTCCCTTATTTGCTGCTCCCTAACTGTCCTACCACAAGACCTCCACATGATGGCACTCACATGATGAAGCTGGCAGCCCTTCCTCCCTGGGAGAGGAGAGTACTTCATGGGACACTATTTTCGCTACCCCTCACCAGCCTTAAGCAACCCGAGATCACTCCTGATCCTGGGTCACCGGCATGGTGGGCAGTAGCAATATAGCTGCACCTCTTGGCAAGCTTTTTGATATTTATAACATTTTAATGATGACAAGTGTATCTTGTAGTAAATTAATTACCTATATTTATTTATTTATTTGAAAATTGCTAACCGGGAAAGGCACACTGAGCCAAGGCTCATTTCTAGGTGTGACCTGGGGATATTGATTATAATTTTTTGTTGCAGTGTTTCCGGAACAATCTATGATGCCAGTTCCCACTGTTTCACAATGATTTCCACACATATTTTAAAAGTTGTGCTTCTCTGCAGAATGTCTAACTGTTATTTGGAACTTTACATTCAGTTTGGATAAAAGTTGACGGTCATAGGTGGAAATGATAGAACTGATTACACTCAGTCTACAAATTGTGCCCAGGTGCATTTATATCAGAACTCTGCAGACTGGACATAACTTAAGTCAATATTTTGAAAATTAGATTTTGCTATGCCCTAGTGTTATGCTCTATCTTTAAAAATTGAACATGGGGCAATTTTGCCCATGTCCAAAGTTGTACAATAGAACATTGCATCTAGACATAGGCTCTGAAAATCTCCGAAAGTGCCTTTTCAGAGCTAAAGGTGATATACATAGCTAGACAAACACATAAAACAACAGTAACGTTTTCTTTACCTATAAATATGTATTGGACAACACAAATATTCCGTTAGCTGGTCCTTCCAAAAGCAGACTGGGAGGATAAGAAATGAACCATGTAAGATGTAAATATGTCTTTGTTTTCTTAAATGACTGAAAGTTATATTGGTGGGGAGGTAAAGTTAAACACAATACTTCCTGATGATAACTGCAACAGAGAACTACAGAGGGCTTTTCTATAAACTGCCTGAATGAAGTGACTGGTGGAATACTTGTTCATGCTGTAGAAATGGTTGCCCTTAAAAGGATCCAGCCACATCTAATACCATATTCTAATGCCATAACTCAAATTTCAGGGAGGGAGAAGCATCTGCCTCATTCACAGTGAAATGCTTATGTCTTCATAAGGACAGTCTGAGCAACAATACAGAAAAGGGAAGTGACAATTGACCACTGGCATCGGAGAACAAAGAAACATATAACTGGAACCTTGACAAGCTGAGAAAAATCTTTAATCATAAATGGTGGCTATTGAGGCTACGGTCTGACACTTTGGCAGATGCATTGTTATGAAATGGTGCTTAAATGACAAGCAAATGGGAAAATTTGGAAAACTATTTAACATACCATAAAAAACACACTGCTTGTTTTCTACATGGTCTCTAACTTACTGAGGGGCAATGCTAAGCAACTCAAAGAAATCAAAACTTTGGCAGGCCATCAGAATCCACAAACACAGGTCTATGATCAAACAGCATTTTAGAAATAATATATTAATAGTCTGAAATAGTAGCAGTACTCATTGGTAAATATTTATTGCATATAACTATTGTCTGTATTTTGTATATACTGTATTTTTATTGCTGTCTTGATATGTGGTGTATCGAAAGTCATGTGTACTGAAGGTTTTACCCAACTGTAATACTATTAAGTGTTAAATTTATTTAAGTTATACTGCCACTGTATAGCCTAGAAAACCAATACTTGTATGCACCAAAAAGGTAAAAGGTGCGTGAGTATCATTTTCAGATACCTGGAGAGCATACCAAGTACTTGATACTCAGATACCCTGCTATTCATAATTCAAAAACATCTGAGAAAATGTTAGCAAAGTCTGTATCCCACCACAGATGGCACAACCTAGTTCACTGGCCACCCCCACCTTAGCCCTTGTCATCTCTCACCCTTATCCCATTCCCACAACTTTCCTTAGATTTTTTTAAGTGTTGCTGGTCTACTCCTGGCACTTTGCCGAAAGATGACCCACCTTTAGAAATCCCCTTTTCCCCAGTGAAAGATCAATTATTTTAATGTCCCTCCCAACTGACACTCAAATCATAATTTTTAGGGTGGCATCTCTAATTATCCCAGCTAGCTCAGTCATCCCGGTCCCACAGCATGCTGATTTCATAATAAAAGTCAGTCTCATGACAGACTGAATGAGTGACTGAGCACCCAAGCAGGAGTGAGTTGGCAGAGCAATGCACATTCTTGATGAAGCTAGACAGGCTATCAGTTAGTATAACTAGCATCATCACTGATGTGAATTGATCCACATGCCTCCTTCCCGTTGCCCTTGTGATTATGTGTTCAGTAATTCATGCAATGGATTTTTACGATGGACTGGTCATACTGTGGTGAGGGGGCTAGTGAGGATAGTTTGAGATGGCCCTCCTACCAAATTCATGAATCAGGGATCTATAGGGGCTCAGTGTTGAAGTAATGGACGTTTAAAGATGGAGGAGGTGGATGGAAAAATAAAACTGATTGCAGATACCGACAACTTGGCCCACCTAGTCTGCCCATTTCCCTGCCAACTGTAATACTGCAGACCCTACTTGATCTCTGGCTTTATCCCCCCTTTCCTAACCACTAAGGTTCCCTTATGCCTACCCAATGCATTTTTGTATTCTGTTATCATTTTGGCCCCCACCACTTCTGATGGGAGGCTGTTCCAGGCATCTACCACCCTTTCAGTGAAGAAGTACTTCCTCACACTTCCTTGGAGTGGTGAGTGGGAGATAACTGGAGCTTGGTGGGGGGGGAGGGCAACAGCCTACCTTGCTAGGGCAGAACTAAGACTTTCTAAAAAAATTTTTTATTTTGGTATTTGTATTCAGTACAGGTCCTGAATACAAATACCAAAAAGAGTGGAAATGCCTCAGTATTCAGCGCAGAACACTCAAGACTACAGTAGTCATGGTATTCAGGAATTAATATTCAGCGTGCACACAACACTTATAAGAACTCACCCAGTTTAATTATTTTCCATTAATAAATACATTAATTGTGTCTCTGTGGGAAGCAAAGAAGAAACGTCATTAGGAATTTATAAAGAATGATTCACAGCCAGTTTTAGATATTACCCACCAAACTATTAAGTGTCTAGAATAACTGTTATGTTTTTGAAATCTAGATTTAGTAGTTGCCGTATTGGTCCTTGCAAGAATAGATCCAGAAGCAAATGATTTGATACCTTTTAATGGACCAACATAGATGTAACAACAAGAACAAAGTGCTCTAGCTTTTGGACCAACCAGTCCTTCTTCAGAAGCTCATGGCAGTTGTTTAGAAAATACAATACTTATAACAGCTAGATAATGCAGAGAAAAACAGAAAAAAATCCCCATTGGTTTAAAATACTCATTTAAAAAAAAAAACCAGAAGATGATGTCAAGAGGTTTAACAGCACAATGCACCTTCTGAATGCAAGGCGTGTGCTATTAAACTTCTCTGTATCATTCTATATTTTTTGATATTTTAAATAATAAGACCCCCTCTGGCCCTGCATCCTGTATTATAATGTGTGTTCTAAACAACAAACTTCTGAGAACTGGTGTCAGCAAACACACTAATGTTGATCCGATAAAACATAAAAACTCATTGCTTCTGAATCTATTATATTTGAGCCAGTATTCAGAAGGCTTCCACATACCATTTCCCATCACATTTTAGAAGGACTGGAAAAGTCAGTAGTCAGACATACTGCGCCCATGCAGACAATCTGAATAAAGTAATGTAACGGCATGTGTTCATGATAGATAAGGAGGTGTTATGGCAGCCCATCATTATGCTAGTTCTGTAGCTGGGTGTAGCTGCGAGACAGAACTAGTAATATCATCACAGCGTGAGGGCAGCTACTGCATTTGACAGGATTCTTGTACCTAGGTAATTAGGGCTACACATCTGTCACTTACAATCCTGCCCACAGCAAAGAGGAAGATGAAGTGATCAGTCTTGCACTTGCCATTCTTTGGAAAGTTTATCACACCCAGAACATAATATGTGATAGCACCAGTACATAACCTCAGCAGTTAAAATTAGCTATGTTTAAAATGTTACATTTGATGAGTCACTGTATTCTTTTTTCTTTTTTTTGGGTTTAAAAATGGTGTTAGAGCTGGAATTTGAACCGAAGTCACCTGAATTCCATCCTGATGCTCAGAACAGTTGAGTTACATGGTTAACTATGTAGATAGATGTTTCCCTGGTTATTTCTTCCTCATCTATGCTGCATCATCCTTCAGTAAGGGATGCTTTAGAAAACAGGCATTTTTTTTACTTGTATAGTGTTGCCCACCACTAGGCATACAAGTCAGAATTCTTGGGATTAATCTCGAAAAAAATACATATTGTGACTGAGCTGAGATTGCAGCCTAGGTCCTCTAACCTCCATTCAGGTTTCTTGCTATTGGGGATGTACTGTAGTAAAAGGTGGGAAAGAAAGATGTGTTTATGGGATCCTCAGGCTAGATGGTGTACCTATTGTGTAGCTCAGCTGGTAAGAGAGCCTAGATGAAATTCTGGGGTCTGGGGTTTGAATCCAGCTTAGATATATTATTTCAACATAAGAAAAAACATATTACAAAGTTTCCAACAAGAATTCAAAACATGTAATCACATGACACAGAAGAAATTTAAAAGTAAAATGCAAGGTTAACTCTTGCAGGGCCATGAACTGATATATCAGTCCAATATTCCTATACATTCTTATTCTGTTGGCTGCTAAGGGTTAAAACACTTAAAATTATTTTAAAAATAAATTAGCAGGCTGCCATTGTGATCTAATGGTACATGTTGGTTCTAACTTATCACGATGCATCATGGCATGTCACAGTGAAATAATTCAGTAACATGAATGTGAACTCAGAGTAAATGATACTTTGTTGTGACAGGCCACACATGGAACATGATACATGTCAATACTGTGTCACTGCACCTTTAGGGGCTTAGGGTTATGGTTAATATCCCACAATGGGGGCTTTGACTTATGTATAGCCAGTGTGCCAGCTACCAGCTGCTAGAGATGCTTTCCAAAAATACGATATATAACCAAGGTTCTCTTTGCCATTCTCCAGTTGTTAGCCATGTGGAACCAAAATATCCCATAGCGCTTCTCAAAAACAATAGGAGATAGCTCCAGTATCCAGTCTGCATTCTCATTTTCAAAAATACAGATTCTATAATTGAGTGGGAGTGTTGCTGACATACCTCTTAACTGTCTCTGATTTTCAGTGATGTCCCTGATTTTGCCTCTAAAATTTCCTAAGTCCCTCATTAGTATAGATTTTTTGTCAGTAAAGAGTAAAGATCTGAAACATAAAATACTGCCAGACATTAATGTTATGGTCTAGTTTATATTCAGAACAAGTTTTTCATACTAAGCCACATGGTTTAGAAGGCTTCTTGAGCTGGTGTCACCACTCAGTAAGACATGTCTCTTATTCTGGTCATTTGTCCTGATTGTTTAAGCCTTGTCCCTGATTTGCAAGGCAGGGGTTGAAAGGTATGGTTGCTGAATATTTAACGGCAGTCACATGCATTCGTATGCCTACAGTACAGCCCTAGCACTACCAGTATTTAACTCTCAAATCAAAAGCGCTTTGAGATGCAGTCCTTCCTATAATCTGCTTGTTTGCCAGACAAAAAATGTTTCAAATAAAAAATATAAAACCAAAGTCTGTTCATTCCTTATCTATTCTGTCAATAAGTAGATAACATAAGTACATCAAGTTTAGCTCTGTGGGACACACAAAAATTACACGTTCAATAAAGAAGCATATTTCCCATAATCAGTCACAGCAAATTCTACAAGCATATTTTATTTTACCTGTTGCTTTTTACAATATAGGAAGAATGCAGCGTCTTGTATGAAAATGCTGAAACAGTTTTAGAAGTGATGAAATTCCAGCATACCACAAGGCACTGTGCATGCTTCTCAGCACTTGATGGTAAAAAAGAAGACAGAGGTTTACAGTAAGTTCCAACAAAACATTTCAAGGCCACTCACAGAGAAAATGAGGTGCTCATTGCAGGCAACAATCCAGGTAAACTCTGAAGCAAGGCACTCACCAAGACTACAGAGTTCAGAATGCAGCAATCAAAGCTTCAATAAACTTTGATTGCTGCAGTTGAACTCTGTTGCCCTAGTTGTGAGTGCCTTGCTCAGAAGTTTAAGTTCATTAGACAGTATGGGCATTACCAAATCAAGGATTTATCACTTGAGCTGAGATGTTTCACTCTGGTATGGGAGTCTATATATACAGTAGTGTTAGATTGTTTTGGCATTGTTCTCTGACTTCTTATAATTTGACACAGAAAAATATTATTGTTGTCGTGTTGGTCCTTGTAATAAAAGATCGAGAAAAAAGATAATACCTTTTATTTGACCAACACAGATGTTACAAAAGAAAACAGGTGCTTAAGCTTTCCGTCTACACACAATCTTTCATCAGAAGCTAATGATAGTTGTTTTGGAAGAATATATCCTATACAGCATCCTGTATAGGATATATTTTTCCAAAACAGCTGTCCTAACTTCTGAAAAGAGACATGTGTGGTCAACAAGCACCTACTGTTTTCATTTGTAACATCTTTGTTGCTCCAGTAAAAGGTATCAAATCATCTTTTTTTCAGGATCTTTTCTTATAATTTGCAAATTATTCTCTGACTCATTTTTCAAGAATATACAATGACTATAAGTTAAACAACTTTGAGTTTATTGTTGAATAATCCTGAGTTACAGAAATCATGATACTCAGATTTCTGATTAGAAGCAGCTTAAATCTTGTTCTCATGTTTGGCATGTGTTTGGTTGCCCACCTCAGAATCTAGTGTATACTGTATGTTTCAGATAAGAGAGGCACTCTGGTTGAGACAGTGACAAGCAATTTCAGAACCATGTGATACCTTATCAAGATGTTTATTTATTAATGTAAATAAAAGGTAAATTAGTGTTGCAGGACACAACAATATCAATTCAAAGAAAAAATTGTTTGGCAGTCACCTGCGAGTGCCTTGCAGAATGCTACAATCTGAGGGATGGGCTGTTCATACCACATTAAAAAATCTACAGAACTTATATTGTCTTTATTTATTTCATAGCCACTGTGCTCCAATGTTTCATATTCTGGTGTTTCTTCATAGTAATATTTTAAAAGCATAAAATCTATGAATGCCATAAAATTCAAATAAAGGCTGTAAATGTTAAAGTCTTAGGACCCCTAGAACAACAAGCATTTGTCAATGCCGAATGTTGTCGTGCTGGCATTAGCAGTGGGAGTGGAGCTAGACAAGCATAGTGCTGTGATTTTATGAATTTGTCTCAAAGGTGATTTTGCACAGCGAGCACGCCATTGTGCGCCACAGCTGCAGAAACACGTTTTGGGCAGGCTGTGAAAAATGGCAGCTGGACTGTTGATAAGGAGATGTGCACAAATGCCAGTGGTGAAAATGTGGCATGAAAATATTGCAGATTGACGAAGTTACAAGGGTGCATGGAAACTGCGCAATGCACGCTTGCAACACAGTCATTGTATGGAGTTTCGGCACCAAATGTTCAACATAGGCATTTTAGGACCCCTGCTCATGAATAGTGTCACTGTCATTTCCTCAAACTGTCCTAAACTGATTTCGCACAGCAGCCATGCAATTCTGTGCCGGACGTATGAAAACACATTTCAGGCAGTTGGAGTGTTCATAAGGAGGTATGGAAAAAATGCTAATGATGAACAGCAGGAGTGAAAGTATTACAGATCAGAAAGTTATGAGTGTGCATGCAAACTGTGCAGTGCACGCTCATAAAACACTCATTTTATTGACATTCGTTCCCAAATTTTCAACATAGGCATTTTAGGGCATCTGCTAATGAACAGTGTTACTGTCATTTTCATCATGTGTCTCGAACATGGACTTTCCACAGCGACCACGCTATTCTGCGCCGGAACTGCGAAAACAGATTTTGGTCAGGATGTGAAAAAGGACAGCTGTACTGTTCATTAGGAAGTGCAGAACAATGGCACTGTAGAAAACCTGGAGTGAGAATATTAGAAGTTTGCGAACGCATTAGCGCGTATGCAAACTGCACAATGCCGCTTGTAACACAGTCATTTTATGGAGCATTGTCACCAAATTTTCAACACAGGCATTTTAGGACCTCTGCTCATGAACAGTGTCACTGTCATTTCGTAATGTGTCCTGAACACTGATTTTCTTTAAGCGAACACGCTATGAGTGCGTCCAAAAGTGCGAAACACATTTCAGCAGAGATGTGAAAATGACAGCTATACAGTTCACAAGAAGGTGTAGTAAAATGCCAAATTTGAGAATCTGGCATGAAAATATTGCGAATATGCTAACTTACGAACGTGCGTTGCGCAGTTGCTACACACGCTCATAAAACAGTCATTTTATGGAGTATTGTCACCAAATTTTCAACACTGGCATTTTAGGACCTCTGCTCATGAACAGTATCACTGTCATTTTTGTAATGTGTCCCAAACACTGATTTCACACAGTGACCACGCTATTCTGCGCCAGAAGTCCAAAAACACATTTCAGGCAGGATGTGAAAAATGACAGCTGTACGGTTCACAAGAAGGTGTGGTAAAATGCAAATGTTGATAATCTGGCATGAAAATAGTGCGAATACGCTAACTTATGAACGTGTGTTGTGCAGTTGCTACGCACGCTCGTAAAACAGTCATTTTTTGGATTTTTCCCACCAAACTTGCAACATAGGCTTTTTGAGAGCCCCTCTCATGAACAGTGGTGCTGTCATTTTGTTACTCGGTCCTGAAAGGTGATTCACCGCAGTGACTGCAAAAGCACCTTTCAGGACCGAATAACACCATGACAGAAGAATTCATGAGAAGGGGTCCCAAAAACCCATGTTGAAAATTTGGGGACAGAATTCCCAAAAATGCCCGAGATATGCATTAAAGTTGAAAAACCCCTATTCATTCCATTATACAGCTTACCGGCATTTCCTCAGTTCGCGGTCGGCTTTGAAGAGTGCAGACATCTTCCCGGTCCACAGAAGATCATCGCGCCAGACTCCAGAGGTAAGTATGGGGTGAGGGGGTGAGGAGCAGGGTGTGCAGTGGTGCGCTGCGGGTGGAGGCAGGGGCATCAAAACTCAGAGGACCGTTTTCGTTTACAGGTTAAAAACCAAAAAAAACATTGTGGGACAGTTTCATTTGCAGGGCATTTGGCATGCTGGGATGGGCTCCCAGCATGCCACCTAACTGGTTGGGGGGTGTCAGTAGCTGACAGGATTGGGCACCCTCATCGGCATACAACACGGGGAGGAAGTAATGCCGATGGGAGTGGGCACCCAGTCGGCACAGAAAGAAAGTGGGGCACATGAGCTTAGGGGTAGGGCTTGCCCGCATTCAACAATTGGGGGTTATGCCGGCGGGGTGGGCTCCCTCATCAGCACACAAAAGACAGCGGGGCGTGAGCCGAGGAGGATTGGGCACCCCTCGGCATTCAACAATTGGGGGGTTATGCCGATGGGAGTGGGCTCCCCTGTCAGCACACAAAGGCAGGGGGTTAACCAACAGGGGGATTGGGCACCCTCGAAGTCGGCAGACGTTAGGCAGCCACCCGCTTGCCGACCATGCACATAATGGCGGCGAGCATGGCAAGAAAAGGACCGTTGCATCTGACGAGCTTTGCTCAGATTGCAGCAGACCTTTTCTTAGATGCGCCGCCCATTATGTTTGCATGGTGTGGTGCTGGTACATGCAGGTGATTGGGGAATGCGGGACACACCTACTGATGCATGCCCCCAGATTACTTAACAGTGACCATGCCTCTAAAGCTGCACTGTCCCACTATGTAGGCTGCGCAAGTGCACCAACATAAAAGGGGTCCCAATATATAATGGTTCACTGGAATGGCTCCACAAATTAATTCCTTCCTTATTTCTTTACAACATTAAAAATTCAGTTTGATAGTTTTAAAACAATTTTACTTGCATTGGATAGTTCTGATTCTAAAATGGATTAAGACATTTGATCTTCCTGATTGGTTTCAAAAGATTCCACAGCACATCATGTTAGTTAATTGGCAGAGACCACCCCCCTCCCCCGAGGAGACCGGAGGTCGCGAGGGCCTGCCCTGAAGCCCTCCCTGCCCGCAGAAGCCCCGAACCAGAGACACACCAGAGACCACCCCTCCCCGAGGGGCCGGAGTCCGCGAGGCCTGCCCTGAGCCCTCCCCTGCCCGCGAAGCCCCGAACCAGAGACACACCAGAGACCACCCCTCCCCGAGGAGACCGGAGGTCGCGAGGCTCCTGAAGCCCTCCCTGCCCGCAGAGAAGCCCTGAACCTGAGACACCAGGTAATTTCTACCTTGATCCCTGGCTGCTGCCACCACCGTTGGCCATCTGGCACCTTTTCTGAAACGGCCACAAGCTCCCCTGCTCAGCACATGAATCCCGGCCAGCGTAGCACCTCGAGTTGCTGCCCAGGCTCAAACGGAGCAGAACTGTTACTTTTGTGCCTGATTTTGAAACTTTTAAAATGAACCAGCTAAAACTATTTGCATTTGCCTGTAACTGTATTTAAAAGCTTAGAGTCACTGCACCCGAGACACACCAGGTAATTTCTACCTTGATCATTTTTTTTTCTCCATTAGCTCTTATATTGTTTTGCCACTAGAGGGAGCCTGATTAAAGTTCGAACAATTTGCTCACAATACCTCACTTGTCACATTTACTGCTCTCTAGTAGCTGTTTTCACTTGGCGATTTATATTAAAGGAGCCCTCTGCCTCTCTTTCTCTCTACCTCACTCCTTTCTCTAGTCAAAAATGTCCCTCCTCCCCTCCTAGTGCTCTTCATGGAATACTTTGCCTTCCTATCCTCTTGAGCTTTACTGCTTGAACACATCAACAGCTTCTGCCAATACTTATACTCAGTTCGACTTCTACTACTCCAACATGCTTACTACTGCCACTCCACTACCTCTACCCCCCTCTGCTCTCATCAGCAAGTGTATTAGCCCAATAGTCAGATACCTTCACCTTCATCTGAAGCCGCCACCCTGCATCTCTATCAGGGTGTACCTCATCACCCCGCTATGGTTACTAACCCTATCTCTTATACTATCCGGTGACATTGAGATCAACCCTGGTCCATCTCTGCGTCCCGTCATAACCTTCCCCCAGCCACCACTCTCCCTAAAACCGATGGACTAACTTTCGCCCACCTGAATGCTAGGAGCCTTATGGCCAACCTCCCTGACCTCCAGGCTTGGATCTATACTAACGTCCCGGACGTCCTCGCCATCACAGAAACCTGGCTTAAGCCCACAGTGCTTGACTCTCAGTGCCACTTTCCTGGATACAACATGTTTCATATCGACTGTCCTGGCACTAAAAGGGGAGGTGGCCTTGCCCTCTACTTCAAAACTCACCTAAACATTACCCTTCTGCAGGACCCCCTCCTACCAAACTGTGAAGTCCTACACTCCCTACTGCTTCTTGGGGGTGTAAAGAAACTCCATATTTTTGTACTTATATCCCCCAAAAATGCTACACAAGGCATCACTGAACTCCTAGGGTTTCTGCCTTCAGTTACAGGCAAGAATGACATTATCTGCCTTGGAGATTTTAACCTTGACTGGTCAGGAAAACTCAGCTAACCTATCCTCCTTAGCTAGCAAGGCAAATCTATCCCAGCTCATACATGAACCCACAAGGGTCTCACGTGGGGCAACTGTGCCACCCTCCTTGACTGGATACTTACTAACAGAACGGAATATGTTGCCTCAGCGGTGTGCTACCTGACACAATTAGTGACCACTATCCCATCTACTGTGTCTGGAACACTGTCATTCCTCCCTCCTGCTAAAACTGTAACCTTTCCTAATCACTCCCGCCTAAGTCATGAGGACTTCTTAACTGACCTTAACCAGGTTGACTGGTCCCTCTCTACCAAACAGAGGACATTAACATAGCCACAGAATATTTCAACTCCATCCTCCTCTCTTCAAAACCTTCACATCCGGTCACCACGTAGGATGGCGAAAGTAACCAAGTGCTATACGCCCCTGCTTCAACTTCTCAAATCTAGGGACAAACTTTGGTCCAGGTGGAAGATCTCCCACCTCCGTGCAGACTTTGAAGACTATCGTGCATTCGTAACAACTGCAAAGACAAATTCTGTATTGCCAAAGCACCTACTATAGGAACCTACTAATAACATCCTCTACAAATCCAGCAGGTACTGGTCCAAAATTAAGGACATTCTAAATAGCGACAAAGCCACAGAATCCAGCTGACATGAACATTCAAGGTGTTCACTGCACCAACCATGACACCATTGCCAAGCGCTTTCAATGCCCTTTTTCTTCTCCACCAGTCGCTACTCTAACTAGCCCACAACCTGACTGTCCCTCTTCTCCTCCCTCGCCTCCCACCTCCCTTTCGTTCTGGCTCCAACCACATACTTTGAAGTTCGTAAGCTACTGCTCCCTTCTGGCATGCGGGGTCAAGGGCCTGAGGGCATCCATCCTGCATACTTAAGCAGTATGCACCTTGGCTGACCAGACCTATCACCTGGCTTTTTAATCTCTCTCGATTCAATCGTCTACTGTCCCATCCACCTGGAAAACTGCCAGAACCATCCCTATACACAAAAGGGCGATGTCAAACTCATGTCCAACTACACCCTATATCTCTTCTGCCCACTCTCAGTAAGCTGCTTGAAAAAATAGTCCACCGCCTAGCTTGCTGCTCACCTTACCATGTTTAATCTTCAAACCCTGGCCAACATGGTTTCGGCCGTCACAGTACCACCTCTGCACTTACACAACTTACAAATGACATCAGAAATAATATGGACCGTGGCCTACTCACTGGGGCTGTCTTTATTGACCTGTCTAAAGCCTTCAACATGGTATACCATCCTCTCATGCTAAAGAAGCTCCAGTCCATTGGAGCATCTGACCAAGCCCTCTCCTGGTTCTATAGCTATCTTGACAATCGGACTCAGGCAGTAGCATTTCACAAGGCCCTTTCCTCCCCCCTAAACATCTCCCGTGGAGTTCCCCAGGGATCCACTCTTGGACCTCTACTCTTCTCCCTCTTCCTAAATGATATTCCCACCATGTCCCGGCATAGCTGCACTCTTATGTATGCAGATGACCTTGTTCTCTACTCTGGGTCAAAATCGGTTGCTGCCATCAACTCCACTCTCACTAATGACTTCCAATTCCTGCAGACCTGGCTCTCCAGCAACTACAAGTCCTGAACCTAGAAAAAACCTGTGCTATGCTATTCGGATCCTCTAAGAAACTGTCTGCTCCTGCAGAACAGGCTCCGGGTTCAATGCCTTGATGACCCTCATCTCAAACACTGAGTCCTTCAAGTACCTTGGGGTCACTTTGGATCCCACACTGACCTGCCTCAACATGTCAATATGGTGTGCCCTGCTCAATGCTAAAATTGGGCAGCATATCGCGTGCACCACTCCTCACTTCTTCGCTAGACTTTCTGTTCGCGGTATTCTCTTACCCCAGCTCCAGTATGCTCTGCCCCTCCTCTTTGCTGCAAACTCTGCTACACTCCACAAATGGGACACTGTCTACAACAACATCTGTAGATTGCCTTAACTGCCCCACGCCTTCCCCATCATTGTCTCCTTTACGCTGGCTTAAATTGGCTGTCACCAAGGATATTCGAGCCTACTCCCTGGGCTGCTTTATCGACTCCCTGTCTAGACCTCCTGCCCTGTCTATCTTGCCAACCTCTGACTCCTGCCTCACACACCGTACCCTCAGGTCTTCCTCTGTCCCCATGCTCTCCACTAGACCTTGCATGACAAAAATGGGTGAACAGGCATTTGCCCATTTGCTCCCAAATTCTGGAACTCACTCCCCTTATGGTGAAACTTCATCCTCCCATCGAGAATTCAAAACTCGCTGTTCACCCACCTCCTAGCCTCTGGCCAATGCAAATGCTCTTAATTTGCTTTGTCCCACTGCAGCTGTCGGGTCTGACCCTGAGTACTACACTAATGTTCTCCCATGCAATACGTTTGTCTAGGTGGCTATGAACCTTGATGTCTTTACTGTCCTCAGCTGTCTTATGGTTACCCTAATTGCTTTATTTTACATCCTTATTATGATCTATGCCTAAAATGTACCCTTATGTAACTATTACTGTACACCCAATGTATATCTTGTTTTGCTCCTGTACACTTATATTATGTCTGTGCATTTCTGCATATTGTAACCAATGTCTGTGTACTCTCCGGTGGCGTGGCTTGAAAATAGGCAGGGTCTATTTGCCGCGCACTTACCCAGTTACCAAAAGCTAATAAATAAATGAATAAATAAATTCCCCAGAAATGCACATGTTAGAGCAAGTTCAGACATTGGAATGCTGAATTTTGGCAAAACACATACAAAATTAATTTGCCACTTCACTCATCCCTGGTTGACATCATAAATATGGCTGCAGCCTTTAATCACTAAAAACCTTCAAGACTCTAAAAATAATACTCCCTTAAATAATATAAACTTCTACAGGGCTTATATTGTCTTTATTTATTTCATAGCCACTGTGCCCCAATGTTTCATCTATTGGCGCTTCTTCATAGTAATATTTTTAAAGCATAAAAATCTATAAATACACATAAAATTCAGATAAAGGCTGTAAATATTAAATGTCTTAGGACCCCTAAAACAAAAATGGGGGTCCTAATATACAATGGTTCATTGGAATGGCTCCACAAATCCATTCCTTCTTTATTTGTTTACAAAATTTAAAATTCAGTTTGGTAGTTTTAAACCAGTTTTACTTGCATTGAATTCTAAAATGGATTAATACATTTGATCTTCCTGATTGGCTGAAAAAATTCTGCAGCCCATTATGTTAATTCCTCAGAAATGCACATGTTAGAGCAAGTTCAGACATTGGAATACTGAATTTTGGCAAAACACGTACAGAATTAATTTGCCACTTCACTCATTCCTGGTTGACATCATAAACATGGCTGCAACATTTAATCAACAAAATCCTGCAAGACCCTAAAAATAATACTTCCTTAAATAAAATATATATATATATATATATAAAATCACACATGCCCACAAAATGCAAAGCATCATGGGCTGCATATGCAAATCACCACAGAATGTTATGCTGGTTCAACTTTAAGCAGAATTGCATGGTTGCGAAAGCCTCTCACACAATTTGCAAGGGTGTTAACAGATGACATAGACACGTGTTCGTCCTACCAGGACTCATCAGTATGCCTCGTCTGTTTGACACGCCAGTGGAATGAACCAACCACCTTAAGACGGTCTGTCTGGGTTATATTGTGGTGAATCCATTAAAATAAAAACTATTTATATATATATATATATATATTTATGGTAGAGGAGCCATTTACATGTTAAACCTAAAATTTTGCACCTTAATAACTTTGCAACCGTTCAACAGATTTGCCTGAAATTTGGAATACATGATCAAGAACCATACATTTTGGGATCTGCCAACTCTTGTACTGTTTGGGTATATGGCTGTGGAGTTATTAAGCATGATCTGCACATGCATTTATGCTTTTTCAGAAATCTTTGCTCATCTCTCAGGTGGCACAGTGGTGTAGCGTTGGGTTTTGTCGGTCCTAACTGCCTTCATTCTCATACCTCTCTGCTTCTTCACACATCTGATGGGGTGAGAGTTAAGGCCGGCAACCCCAACGCCAGCACCCTAATGCCAGCGTTGGGGTGTGGGCGGGGTCCAAGGCTTTCAACCCCAATAATCGAATTTCTGCTTTTGTCCATTTGGAACAACCCTAACTAATGCATTAAACAGAGTTTTTGCTTTAATACATACATATATATATATATATATATATATATGTCATTAAACACGTTTCCTGTCATGATCACCTTCTTACAAACATAAGCAAATATGCAAAGTGAAATTGTACTCACAGTTTTAATTCCTGGTGTTTCTTCAGTAACCATTGAAAATACCCCTCCTATCCTTACCAGCTTGTTAGGGGAATCCCTGTTGCTTACTCTGTTACAGATAAAACTGAAACTGTGACTCCTTATAGGCTTTCTGTAGTGTGTGAGGAAGAGACATTCTGCCAGATAAATTATGCACAAGTTTGAATTCCTGTATTCCATAAGAAACAACACTCCATTTATTGAATGTGTGGAAAGGCAAATTATTGACATGTGAGGAGGAACTTCTTTTACTAGTTACTTTTAACAAAAGAATATAACTGTTTTTAATAAAAAAAACTTATATTTTTGGTTTTTTAAATTGTTTCTCAGATTACCCATTTTACAAGTGCAATCAGTCACTCCAAGTCTTTGGTTGTCTGCGATAATGCACTTCCAGGTGCTAAAGGCACTCATCGCAAGCACCTCATACCTCATTATGCACCTGGGTGGGCATTAACCACAGACAACCAATGCCCTGTCATGTCATATTGTTTATGTGTAGCACTGGGATCCAAGCCCCAAGAGTATTTTCTATTTGTGCAGTTTTTCATAGTGAGCCATGTTTGGCTCTTAATTACATCCTTATTAATTTGTTTGTCTCCTGGCAAGCTTCTATTTCTTATTGTTTACATTTTATCAGCTCATGTTGGTATAGTTTAGCAATTGTTGCACTGTCTTTACTGAGTCTTTAGCTATTTGTTTGCAAATGTATATGGCTGACACCTAGATACTACTGGGGCTAGATATTCGTAAATGCACAAAGCAGAGCACAAAAAGTTGCTCTCTGCCTTGTAATAGCCTGGGTGCCTGAAGATGCTACTGTATAATCATTGGACCTACACACTAGCACTGTTTCACTGAATATAGGGCCATGTTGGCCGAGCATTAAGCCACATAGTGCTGTGGCTAGTGCCCATGATAAATTTCTGATATTTAAAGGACTCATTCAAATTAGCCCATTGGACATGCAAGGTGCTAGGGGCCATTACATACCATTATGGGCTAATTTACATGGGGAGCAAGGCTGGGTTGCATGGCACTGCTCCCCTCATCTACTCAGTCCCACAGAACTATCACTGGTGCTAGTGGTTCCCAATCCCTACGATCCCACTGCAGTATAGACAGGAACATGTCCCTGGTGTCCAGTGGTCCCTCTTGCACCCACATCCATGCCCCATGTGTTAAGTCATGGTATCTGGTGTCCAATGGTCCCTCCGCACACCTGCACCCATGCCCAATATGTTAAACGCTGATGTAGTCCCTGGTGTATAGCAGTACCTCCTCCTAGCTGATGTCCTGTCTGCAGGCAGTAAAAGTGTTTCCCTGGTGTCCAGTGGTCCCTCCCTCCACCTGATCCCCTGTCTGATGGTGCCAACATGTTTTCCTAGTGACCAGTGGTCCCTCCCTCCACCTGATACCATGATTGTTTATTTTTTCCCAACCAGTCCCTATTGGCTAGCAGTCCCTAACTCCATCCAATTGCTGATCTCATACCCAGCACTCACTGTACTGGTGTCCAGTGGTGCCTTTTCCTGACCATCTTCATCCCCAAGAACCTGCCCTGATGGTGCAAAGGACATATGTGTTTCCTTTCCTCCAAGGGTACTGTGGCAGGCAGACACAGGTAATGTGACACCCCATGCCAGTCCAGAACCGGTACCAGCAGTGGTGTCCCTGTCCTCAAGTAAACTCCCCCCCAAAATCAACAATCCCCATTACACACATGCCAACCACCACCAGTTACCTGCTGAGGGCTGTGGAATGGGAACTTGTGTGCTGGCACAGTACACAAGTGCACATTGCCAGGAAGAATTGCCCCCCCCCCATCACAAACCATCTGCCGTGCACCAGTCATGGACATCCCTGGGGTCTAGTGGTCACCCTCCCTATGGCACCAATGATTCCCCCTGCTCCTCCCACACCCCTTATCAGTAATGCCTGTGTTATGTTGTAGATCGGGTAACTGGCACAGCCCTCCATGCACCACCTCAGCTGATCACCCTATGACAGTGCTTGGAACATGCCTCATTTTATAGGGCAGAGTTATGCACCCTGCCCTATAAATGAAGGTGCATTCAAAGCACTGTCACCAGGCTGAGGTGGTGTGTGGAGGGATCTGCCAGCCTAACCCAGCACTGTGCACGGCAAGGGAAGGGAGGTAGGGGTGATTGGTGCCACATGGAACAGAGGCCACTAGATGGCAGGTATGTCTGTGACTGGTGCATGGTGGATGGTTTGTGATGGAAGTCAATTCTTCCTGGTGATGCATGCCTGTGTACTGTGCCAGTGCACAAGTTCCATTCACATGACCCTCAGCAGCGGACTGGTGGCAGCTAGCATGTGTGTGAGTGGGGATCATTGGGTTTAGGTGGGAGGTTTACTGCAGGACAGGGGATGCCACTACCAGAACTGGTTTCAGACTGGCGGGGAGGTTTCACATCACCTTTGTCTGTCTGCAGCAGAAAACTTGGGGGAGGGAAACACATATGGCCTTCAGGCCATGAGGGCTGGTTCTTGGGAATTAGTCTGGTCAGAGAAAGGCACCACTGGACACCAGCACTGAAGGTGCTGGGGATGGGGCCAGTGATCAGGTGGGGGAGGAAACGCTAGCCACTAGGGGCTGACTGGGACATAAAAGGGTATGGGATCAGGTGGATGAAAGGACTATTGGAAACCAGAAAAACATGTTGGAAGTATCCAATGGGATCGGGTGTAAGGAGGGACCATTGGACACCAGGGAAAGGTGCCCAGTAAAAAGTGTGACAACACATATGCATGGTCAAAAACTGTATGGGCATCAGAGCGTGTGCAGTTTCAGAGTTTGTTTATTTCATCTAGAATGGTTTTGGACTGTGCCATTTTTTAGTAACTGCTTTCTGCCTGTGCCATTTTTGACTTCACATTTTTGACCCGGTGCCCTAGGGAAATACCTTTACTGTACTGGACAGGACATCTGGCGGGGGTGGGGGAGAGACCACTGGATAGCAGAGAAACACTTTTACTGTATTGGACAGGACATCAGGTGCAGGGAAGGACCACTGGACACCAGGAACAACTGTACTGAGGGTCTGGGAGGCCAATGCACTTCCTCTACAAACCACTAAGGTTGTGCGGGAGCAAGTCTTGGTTTAGGTCAGTGGTATTTGCTGGCGAAAGGGACTGTGTAAAATGCTCTTTCATGTTGCAAATAATTGAAATATTGGACTGCGTCAATATTTGAGTACCTGCCCCTCAATTTGCATTTTGCTCCCCTCCACAGTTTGCCCAGGCGCAAACCTTGTTAGTCCACGCTAATCGATCTTTTGAATACAGGTAATCGATGCCAACTCTGGTTTGCACACGCAAACCAGGATTTGAACCTGGGCAAACCTTTAAATATCTGGCCCTTGATGTTTTATGGGAAAGTTGAGAATCAACAGGCTATTGTGTACTTAAAAAAAAAAAGAAACTATTATACTCTACCCTAACCCTTTCTGAATGTATAGCTATTTGAAAACAAATGGAATTGTTTTACCACTACCTTACTCTATAACTGTTCTGCTGCTACAGTGTTTCATAGGACCCTTTCAAATATAGGTTATTCATATAAACAAGGTTATACTGATGTGCAGAAATTCTAAATAAATAAATTATGAATGAGGTACTTGAGAATCTCAGAACATAGAAGGGAGAACTTGTAGCTAACAGGGCACTTGCATGCAAGCACTTTTACACCTGTAAGACACAGAACGCCCACCTGGCGTAGGCATTTAAGCACATCCAAGGAAGACTTTTGGAACCCCATTTATATGGGGTTACAAATTATATATATATATATATATATATATATTGGGATGCTAGTAAGGCTTTTATTTTGGGGGTGATCATTAGCTATGTGGCCAAATACAAAAGAGAGAAACACAAAAAGCTGCTTGAATTGCAACAAAAAGTTAAGGACTTTGAGAACAGAGCAGCAGGTAGAGAACAGGGAGAGATTTTTTTTTTATTACTATTTACTCCTCCTCCTGGAGCTGGCAGGTGGCTTCGGCCCCTCCCTTTGAGGGGACTCGTCTCTCTCTCCGGTGGACCTTCCCCCACATCATCCCCCAAAGGTTGCCCCCAACCCCCATGACAGGGCCAGTGTAGAGGGATGCCGGCCTCTCCCCACCCCTGAAGCCAACATCTAGATTGCCGGGGCAAGGCACAGCCTTCCATCATTAAGCCTGCCAGCTTTGAAGCCTTTTTCCATTTTATCCCCAGACCTATGCACGGCAATGAGCGGGCGACTGTCTTCACCTCTGCAGAGGCAGTCTTACACACTGTGCTTGGGTCTACCCCATCCTAGCATTGCACCTGTACTGACCCCCAGCCACCGCTGAGACTCTCCACCCCTGAGGAAGGAGAGCTGTTGGCATACGCTCAATGCTTTCTCGCCCCGGCCAACCCCTAAGCGACCTGAGTCTGTTCCCGAACCCAGATTGCGGATGTAGCGAGGTAAGGTGTCCTGCACTCAGCCCTCTGCGCCACCAAGCCGCCAACAGAGAGAGATTTTACAGCAGTTGATGATGGCAAGAGAACCCCAAAATAATGTATTACTGGCTGAGGCCCATTAGACATGGTTATTTATCAAAAGCAAATTTTTTGAATGGGGGAATAAGCCCGGATCTCTCTTGGATAATTTAATCAGGGGCAAAAAGGGTACTTCCCAGATCCTTGGAATTAGGAATACACATGGGCATTTACTCCGAGAATCCAAGATTATAAGGGAGCAGTTTAAATCCTACTATCAGCTTCTTTATAAGGTAGAATGTGAAGGAAAAATTTATTTGGCCCAGGAGTTTTTGGATGGGATTCCCCTCCCTAGGCTTACAGAATCTCAGTGGGAACGACTGGATGCAGAAGTGACCAGGGAGGAAATACAGGCAGGCTGGGAAAGTGAGTGGACTTAATGGCTACCCAGCAGAATACCATAAAGCCATGGTAGACTGTGTAATAGAGCTGCTCTGGGAGGTCTTTAGAGAGGTGCTGGGAGGGGGGACACTTTTTTTTTTCATGATCTATTTACCTCCTCCTTCTCGCACACTTGTCATCCTCTCCTTCGGGTGGCCAGCCCTGCCGTTATCTTCCACCGACCCGCCATCCTGCTGCTCCATGCCCCGCTGTCCCGGATGTATCCCTTCACTGGGGGAGGGGGCCCTTACCCACCAGGGTTTCAGGAGGGGAGACCAGAGTGCACGTGGAAATGCAGCCAGGAGGCATCGCAGCAGAAAGGCGTGGGGAGGTGGGGCCGCCGTCATCTGGACAGCATGCGTGCCTTTCATGTTTTCCCCTTGTTCCCCTTCACTGCACTGCCCTCTGTAGTGCCCCCAGTCTCAACTGGGGGCCACTACAGAGCGAGGCTACCCACCTGACCCACCCCAGGAGAGGAGAGCAGTCCTCCCGATGCTCAATCCTCTCCATCCCCTGGCAGCCCCCGGTGCTCTGAATCCGTTCCCGAACCTGGGTAACCGGCGTGGCTCAAGGTAAGGCGTCCACAGCCTCAGCCCTCTGCACCACTGGGCTGGCCCGGGGGGACACTTTCTGATACTTGCTTACATGCAACCTATGTGTTTTGCCTAAACCGGGCAAAGACTGGCTAAAGTGCTCCTCTTATCATCCGAGGGGGGTGCTGCACTCCTGAGGTGCCGTCTTTTGGATGAGACATTAAACCGAGGTCCCATCTTCCTGTTCAGGTAGTATTTCAGGTGGATATTAAAGATCCCATGGCACTTCTCGAAAATAGGGGAATTTCCCTGGTGTCCTGGCCAAATTTCCCCCATTCACTAAAAATACCACCAACAGCTTAATCTGGTTCAATGTCAGTTGGTATCCATCTGTATCCCCCTCCCCCGGAACGAGGCTGAAAATAGGCAGAATTGTGTAGTCCTCCTTTCCCGGTCAACAAAAAATAAATAAAATAAATAAATAAATAACTCTTAAGAGATGGACTGTAGGAATCAGAGGGTTATAAACTACTAGACAGAATGAGAGAGAGTGGCTAGGCTTACCTGAAGAGAGAAACACCTTATACCACTGAACCTAAATGAACTTCAACATTTAACAATATTAAAAAGGATAGAACAATATATTGAAAGCTGTATACCTACAGAGCTAAAAGTGCTTCTAAAGACATTTAAGTGTTTATTCCTAGCATGTTACAAAGAAGATAAGCCTCTATTTATTGGACAGCTGATTCAATAATATTTTCTGCAATTTATGTGGACCCATCTGTATATAGGGTAGCCTGAGACATGGGCTTCAGAGACTGAGAGCCTACAATAAAGGCGACCCAGTCCCCGGCGATGTCATCCGGCTAGGTGTAGGGTAGGGTGACTGGATGGGGTGCGAATATAGAGACGGATGTTGCTATATGTATGCGGGCGGGGAGGAACGACATGCACAGCGAGGGTGGAAGGATTGTGAGGAGCGGTCAGTAGCTGTCACGAGCTGATTCTGTGGTGTGGTGGGTGGGTTACGGGTGTTGGTGGGGAGGGTACTGTCTGGGTCTGGGCACTGGTGTGTTTTTGTTGTGCCTGGCTCAACATTTTTTTAAATTGTTTTCTCCCTCAACATGCACCCCCTGGAGTTGGGAATCCTTAAGTGGGAGGTGCTGGGGACAAAGCCCCTGCATAAAATATTAAAAAACAAGTCCCCAGTGCCATTTTGTTAGGCGCTGGAGTCGAGTTTAAAGTGATTTTCGGCATCTCTGACTTCTAATGGCGATTGCCTTTAGCCTTTCCGCTATCACATAGAACCGTATATAGTTATAATGAATTGCATCTTTATGTTGTTTATTTGTTGACAGTATTATAAGTGGCAAAACTTAATTAAAAACATTTTACAAAAAAAAAAATTCCTGGTGTCCGCTGGTCACATCCCCAACCTGCACCCATACCCATGCCCATGCCCGCTGTTTCAATACTATTCCCCTGTGGTCTACCAGCCCCTCCCTCCTCCCACACCCATGCCCGCTGTTTCAGTAATATTCCCTGGTGTTTAGCTGTCCCTCTCTCCACCTGCAGACACGGATGCTGTTTCAATAATACTACCGGATGTCCAGTGGTCCATCCACCCACCTAATCACCTGCTTGATGCACAGACACTATTTCTCTGGCGTCAAATGCATCCTTGCCCCATTCCAATCCTCTGGACAATTACGTAATGCTGTTCCCTGGTGTGTAGTGGACCCCCTATCCCGGCATGTAGTGCCCCAACACCCTGCTCCCCCCCATCCTGACCCTCAGCTGGTGTCCAGCACAGGCCTTCGCTATCCATCATGGCCTGCCACCGACTGAGTTGTCGGAGTTGTAAAATCAGCTGTTACAGTGTGTGCCTATTGACAGCTCTGTCAGCGCCCTGCAGCACCCTCCCTTCCTGGTCAGTTCCTGACCCGCATTGCCACCGGGCCTCTATCTGGTGGCAGTTGTTCGATGGGAGCGGTGCACCACCCACCCCGGAAGAGGAGAGCAGTCCTTCGGACACTCAATCCTCTCCCTCCCCGGCAGACCCCCGATGACCCATTTGCAACATGAACATGGGTCGCCAGCATGGCGGGAGGTAAGGCATGGATGCCTCTACCCTCCAGGTCACTGGGCTGGCCCACCTGGCTGCCCCTCTTTTTTATGTGTTTTGTCCCCATTTTGCTCCGCCCCATTCTTGGATGTGCATGCATACATTTGAGAGCCCTTCCAGAACACAGCCCCTCTCTGCCTGCGCTGCCACGGACCTCCATCCTGTGGCAGTGGAACTATGGGGAGGGCAACAACCACCCCAGAAGAGAGCTGCCATTAGATTTGCGGATCCCCCCCACCCGTGCCAGCACCCACAACGACCACAGGTAGTTCCCGAACCCAGGTCGCCGGCGTGCCACAAGGTGTGGCGCCCAGCACCTCAACCCTCAGTGCCACCGGGCTGGCACCACCTGGCTGCCCTTAAAGAGTAGTGCCTTTTGCTCCACATCTCCAGCCGCTGGACAAGAAGAAGAAGAGGTGTTGTGAGGACATGATTGCTATTTGTGAGCCCTCCCCTAGCCTAGCCAGTGCCCCCCACCGGAACCCAGTTTCTGCTTTGTGGAGGACTTTACCTGACAAGGGACAGCACAGAGCTCCCTCCAGCGGTGAATCACCCAATCAGCGGGTCAACCCTACAGTGTTAGACTTTTGCTTCTCTCAATAATCGCTGCTGGGAACACACCAGCCAATCAGGAGACACGAAGTACCATATCAGAGTACTATTGACAAGCAGCCCTCGTGTGAAAGGACCACGCGATAAGGACAGCAATACTGTCTGCCTTGAGTCTACTGGAGTCAGCCAGCAGGCAGTCGGTCTGTCGGCCACTTTGTCCAAGGCACAATCCTCCCCCTACTCCTCCTTCACCAGCAACAGCTCAGTGCTGTGACACCACTGGCACTGCAAGGTACTGTCTATGAATTAGATCGTCTGTGCCTTATGTACAAGGACCTGCAATTTGACCTTAGCTGCCAGTATAGTATGATTAGCTACAGCGTGCACTGAAAAGTCCTCTTGCCTACACATTCTGTAATAGTGCTTGTGCTTGCATTTTTAATTAGCGTTGGTATAGTTTGATCTGGGGTGTATTATGACATGTTTAGTTCTGTTATTCTCCTCTCTGTATGCAGCGTAGAATTTCCCTGTATTTCCTGAATATAGCCAAACACCCATTCTGGGGTTAGTCTATTTCTACAACTGATAGCCTAGGAAGCCTACTGCCTTCCCTATGGTCTAGTCTCTGAAACTCCCAGTATTATTGATTTTACCTAAACACCCTATCTGGACTAAGCCTACTTTGCGGTTGTAAGCCTACTGCCTATCTCTATGATCTTGACTCAGAAATCAGGTTAGACCAACATCCTGTCTAGGTTTTGCTTGTTATTCATAAAACTAGTGGTAATTTGTGTTATTCTCCTAACCTGCTATTGCTTTTGGTGCTGCTCACTGTTTATTCACTATTCAGGTTGGCTTTGCCTTTATGCAATCCATTTCCCAATATCTGACTAATTGTCATTTATGCAGAATGCTGTTCTCTTTTCTGGACCTAGGGATTGTGCTTTTCACATTGCTTTCCCTTACTGATGTTGCCTTGCTATTGATACTGATGATGATGATTGCTGAACTATGTAAAATTCTGTATGACTATGCATTTGCACTTTATGATGTATAATGTATAATGTTTTTTATCCTTGTAACAGGTACTGGTTTTTATATGGTACCCCTTGTAAATGAGTGCAATTTTGTACTCAATGGATGTAAACCATGTTCATTTTATAATGAATAAATCATCACTGCTACTACTACTTATCACGTTAAGCCCTCTCTTCATCAGGCAAATCAATTTCATTTCTCTAACCAGCTTGCATCCTGTACCTGACCTCCATTACTACCCCCCCCCTTTATTGGAAACCTCCCTCTTGCCAAGATAGTCACCCTGAAGCAGAACCCCCAACATACTAGTGTGTGCCTCCTCGCACAGCAGAACCCCCTTCCCACATTCCCTTGCAGCTGACTCCCCAGAAGACTGTCACGGCTAGAACCCTTCATTCCACAGATCAGTCACCATCCCACAGTGGCTACTACCCTTCCCCAGACTAGTAACCCCTCAAGCCCAGACCCCACCCCTCGGCTCCCATCCTCCAGCTGGACCCCCACAGACCAGTCCCACACTGCAGCAGTCCCTCTCACTTGCACAGCAGAAACCCCCATCTTACATTCATCCTTGAAGCTGACTACACATAACAGACTCATCGGCACAGCTGGGATGACTTGTTCCATAGCCATCCACACACACCCCAAACACACACACACAACTGCCCCCCCTCTTCCCTTAGACCAGCACCCCCCCCCCAATCTGGGAGGGACCCAGAGAGCACTGAGCAGAAGATACAGAATAGCGGCGTGCTTTACATGCTCCCCGAGGACACATTGCCGTTCTAGTTGTTCTCTTCTAGCTCTGTGCCCTATAGGTGCAGAACTAGAAGAAAGACTAGAACGGCAATTCATCTTCGCGGTACATGTAAAGTGCACTGCCATACTGCAGGTGTCAAGACCCGGAAGAGGGTCCATTGACATCCACGTATGTTTGGCAGAGCACTTAGTTGAACTTTAATTTTTAAACATTTTAAAATAAAAACATGCTCACTTTGGACATTCTTCTGTGGAACAGACTCCTTTTTTGTTTGTTTTGAATAAGCACATCTGAAACGTGGATGTCAGCCGCTTCTGGGTCTTGACATCCACAGTATGGTAGTGAGCTGTACACTGGCCACCCTCCTTCCACAGCCCATGACAGTAACCCCTCCTTCCAAAGTTCCTAACGGTGCTTCCCTCCACAACGCTGGACACTACCTCCTCCCTCTAGGACCCACTACTAACCCCCCCCCAAACCACCTCCCTCATCCATTTCCCATCACCCCAGAGTCCCACTAACACCCTTACTTCCTCCACGTCCTCTCCAAGACCCATGCTCTTTCCAGAGTACTACACCACCTCCATGCTCAGCCTCTCTCCCTCCATGGCCCCTCAGACACCGCTCTCCCTCAACTCCTTTCCTGGTTAACCAGAAACATCCTTCCCTGGCCCATTGGACACCCCTCCTTGAGAAGACACCACCTCCGTCCTGGGCCCCCCTGGACACCTTCCGCCCCAGTCAACCGGACAGCTCCCTTCCCAGCCTGGACCCCCAGACATCTCACTTCCTGGCCCCTTGACACTTCCCTCGCTCCTTGCAGCCACAACACCTACTCATGGAGCAGCTACAGCTTCATCTCTTGAGTCCACCACCTATCACTGACCTCTAGCTACCGAGCCCCCCCCAGCACTGGTCACAGGCTCCTGAGGTCCACACTGCTTCGGCAGCATGCTCACTGCCCTCCACACCATGGCAGCAGGTTCCACAGAATTCCATTTTAACAACATTTGCAGCTGGATTCCAAATCTCAATTAGCATTGGTTGTTAGAACTCAAGAGTCCCCCCACCCAGCCTTGGCATCTGTTTTGTCCCTCCGCTGCATGCTCTTACTGTATGTGTGGTACAGCGCACTGCTGGTATTGCACATGGCACAGCACAATGTTAGCATTGCACATGATACATCAGTGTTAGCAGTGCCCATGACACAGTGCAGTATCAGGAGTGCACGTGGCATAGTGCAGTGTCGTCAGTACACATGACTCAGTGCAGTGTTGGTACTGCACACAACACTGTGCAGTGTCAGCAATGCACACGGCACAATGCAGTGTCAGCACTTCATGTGGAACAGTATAGTGGTGCATTTCATGTGGAGCAGTGTTTGTGTGTCACTGCGCATTGTTGGCATTGCACATGGCACAGTGCAGTGTAGGCATCCCACGTGGCTCATCACACAGAGGCCTGCAACGTAACCCTTCCCACTCATGGGACTGCACTTCACTTCCCAAGCAGGAGCTGGCAACCCCATTCCCTATGCAGGGGCTTGCACCCACCTCCCTACTCAAGGGCCTGCACTCTGCCTTCCTAACACAGTGGGCAAATGGAGCTTGCTCCCTCAACAGGAATTTGCTGCATGTAACAGAGGCCACATGGAACTCCTCCCACACGAAAGACAGAGGAGGGAAGAAAGGGACACTAGGGACATGGTTCCAAACAGGAACTCAATCAGAGGGCAAGGGGTGCCACAAGACACCAGGGAGGAGGTGTTAACTACTGGGGTGGGTGATCAGAGGGCAGCTGATACCATTGGACACCAGGGACTACACTCCACCTCATGGGCTTGGTGATCGGCGGATGTGGGGTGCCACTGGACACCAGGGCTTCCCTAACATGTCATGGAATGGGTGTTTGTGGGGTGGCTAATGGACACCAGTGAGAATGTGACCAGGACTGGAATGAGTGAATGGGGGAGGGGGTGCTAATGGACACCAGGACATTCACTGTTTCACTGCGATGTGGTCGGGGGGGGGAGGGGGGTGATGGGCGGCTGCAGTGCCAGCCGACGACCTTCCTTGAACCTGGACCACCTGTCCAGCCCCCGGATCAGCCTGTGACCCCCATCTGACCACCCTCCCTGAAGCCAGGCCACCTTTCCAGACCCCAAACCATCCTCGTCTCCTCAACAAACCACCCTCTTTGTCACTGGACCACCCTTCCAGCACCCGAACTAGCATCTCCTCCCCATTCAACATCCCTTCCTAAACCTGGACCACCCTTCCGGTCACCAGACCAACCAGTCTTCATCAGCAGAATAGATTTTCTGCTCTTCAACCAGTCCTTGCCAGCTAACCTCCCTGCCTGGAGTGGGACAACCCTTACATCCCCTGGATCAGCCTTCCATCCCTGTCTACCACACTCCCTGCAACTGGACCATCCTTCAAGCCCCTTGACCAGACTCTCATCTACAGCCAACCACTGTTCCTTCATATAAATTATAAAACACCCTGTATATGTAAATATACATACTCTGTATTGTGCTGTATATATTTGTAAATACTCTTGTTTTATGTATTATGTGTATTTTGTCATTTGTTTTGAAACTGTCATAAGTACACTGTACTACCATATAACTTCATTTGTTTACCCTCTTTGTTTGTACCCCTGCCCCCAGGTCGCACCTGGAAATGAGCTTCTGCCCATGGAGCCTTTCCCGGTTATCAAATTTTAAATAAATACATAAAATAAATATGAATTAGCTCCTCCCACCCCAGCAAACCACCATGCATGCAGTGGAAACACTCCTCCAGCCCTCAGACCTCCCTAGCTATACCATCATCACTGCACCCGGAACCCCCGCACCCCACCTTCCACCTGGACCAGCAAGCATTTGACTCCTGTACGAGGCATGATAGAGTGCTTGAGGACCCCCTTAGGGCCCATTTAGTTAGCTGGGAAGGGGGGGGGGTATGTAGGAGCCACATGGTGCAGTGAGAAGTGTCATTAGGGAAAAATATGTTTCTTTCAGGCATTCTGCCCACACCAGTTGTCACTGGCAGGGCTCCCAGATCTACAGGAAATCCTGTATTTTACAGGGATTAGGAGCCATCTACAGTGAAATGTTTGCGCAGACTTGCATTGGTTATACAGTAAAACAGAACACTTCAGGCTTTCAGGGGGAATAATCATGGCAATAATGTAATCTACAGGCAAACAAAGGGAAATCGCCATGGAGTTACAGTGAGAAATCAGATGCCCAAGGGCCAATCAATCTGGGAGCACTATGCCAGTATGCCTCAGCAGTCCCCACCAGTAGACCCCATGCCCAGTAAATACCACTGCACGCAGCACAGTAACCCCACCCCTACCCAGTGCAGCCAGCAGTTGCCCCAGTTAGACTCCTTCTGGCCAGTAACACCACATCCGCATGGGATTGTATACAGACCCCCATCTCAGGGGGAGGGAATGGACAAGAAAATGATAGAAGGCATCCTTAGAATGGCAGAAAAAGGGGAGATATTGTTGATGGGGGACCTGAATACGCCAGATGTTAACTGAAGCACCTTTGCTGCAGGCACATCCAAGAGCAGGGTCATTCTTGATGCCCTATAAGGGCAGACAGCTAGTACTGGAACCCACTCGGGAGGGAGCAATCTTAGACCTGGTACTCTCAAATGGGGACGGAGAAAGAATCTCAGATTTAGAAGTGGGTAGCCATCTGGGAACAAGCGACCACCAAACAGTGTGGTTCACGATAAACACAGCCATACAATCAAGCCATACAAAAGCAAGAGTATTGGACTTTGAGGAGGGCTGCCTTTGGAAAATGAGAGAGTGCCTCAGAAAAGCACTAGCAAACAGGCAAGAAGGAGGGTGGAGGAACAATGGGAGTAATCAAAACAGCCATCACAGAGGCAACAAGCCTTTGTGTAAAGCAAATCAACAAAACACAACGAAGGAAAAACTATGGTTCTCAAAAGAGTGGCAAGGAAGGTTAAGGAGAAAAGGATAGCATTCAGGAAATATAAGGCAACACAGAAGGAGCAGGACAGAGGACTTTATCAGTTAAAGCAGAAAGAGGCAGGGAAGCCAATCAGAATAGCAAAAGCCCAAACCGAGGAAAGGATAGCCAACTCTGTTAAGAAGGGGGATAAGACCTTTTATAGGTACATTAGGGAGCGAAGAAAGACCAAAGGAGGGATACTGAGGCTTAATAAAGGGGAGGGAATGTGGGCAGAGGGTGACAATGAAAAAGCGGGGATACTGAACGAATATTTCTGCTCAGTATTCACAAAGAAGGAGGAGGGGGAGGTACCTAAACCAAACAAGAGAAACACTCTGAAGACGGGGGTCGATACCAGTCCATTGATATCAGTCCATTTACAGAAGAAAGGGTTCTAAAAGAACTAATAAAATTGAAGGTGGACAAAGCAATGGTGCCTGAAGGGATTCACCCAAGAATTCTAAAAGAACTAAGGGTAGAACAAGTTACACCGCTGACTACTCACGTTAACAAATCATGGGAGGATGGGGTGGTACCTGAGGACTGGAAGACGGTGGTTGTGATTCCTCCTCACAAAAGTGGGAGCAGGACAGAGGCAGGAAACTACAGTCTAGTTAGTTTGACCTCAGTGGTAGGGAAAATGATGGAATCACCTCTGAAGGAAAAGAATTGTTGGTACCACAGGCCAGTGGGCACAGGACCCAAGGCAGCATGGATTCACGATGGGAAGGTGGTGTCAGACGAATCTAATAGATTTCTTTGACTGGGTGACCAAAGTAGTAGACCAGGAGGGCTGTGGACATGGCCTTACCTAGATTTTAGCAAGGCATTTGATACAGTTCCACACAAAGATTAATACACAAGTTAGCCAGCCTTGGAGTGGGTCCCAAGGTGGTAGCCTGGATAAAATTGGCTAGACAACAGGATGCAAAGAGTAGTAGTAAACGGAGTCCACAGTGAAGAAAGGAGGGTTACTAGCAGGGTTCTGCAGGGTTCAGTACTGGGACTGGTCCTTTTTAATGTCTTTATAAGTCACATTGCAGAGAAACTGGAAGGAAAAGTATGTCTTTTTGCAGACGACACAAAGATCTGCAACAGGGTTGATACACAAGATGGAGTAGAAAGGACTTGGCAAGGTTGGAGGAATGGTCAAATGTATGGCAGCTCAGATTCAATGCAAAGAAGGCGTAAGGTAATGCACCTGGGAAACAAAACCCAGGAAGAGTACACAATGGGGGTGAGATACTGACAACAGTAAAATTGAAAGGGACTTGGGGTAATTATATCAGATGACCTAAAGGTGGGCAAGCAATGTGAGAAGGCAGTAAGGAAGGCTGGGGGATACTGGGATGCATAGGGAGAGGCATCAATAGTAGAAAACAGGAAGTTGTTATCCCTCTGTACAGACAGCTGGTGAGACCCCATCTGAGTACTGTGTGCAGTTCTGGAGACCCCATCTCGCAAAACACATAGAGTGGAGACTGTCCAGAGGAGGGCATTAAAATGGCAGGGTCTGCACCAGAAGACATATGGAAGAAAGATAAAGGAGCTAATGTGTATACCCTTGAGGAAAGAAGGAGAGAGGGGACATGATAGAAACTTTTCAAGTACCTCAAGGGAATCAACAAAGTCCAAGAGGGTAGCATCTTTCAGAAAAAGAGATGTGCAAGAACAAGGGGGCACAATTTGAAGATAGAGGGGGGATGGCTCAGAGGTAATGTGAGGAAGTATTTTTTCACGGAGAGGGTTGTGGATGCATGGAACAGCCTCCCTGAGGAGGTCGTGGAGTCAAGAACAGTGGAGGAATTCAAGAATGCATGGGACAGACATAAGGCAGTCCTAGTGGGGGGTAGGAGGAAGGAAGCTGTTGGTTAACTAGGATCTGCAGCTTATCTGTTAGGTAGGAAAATGGGCAGACTAGGTGGGCCAAGCGGTCCTTATCTGCCATCAAATTCTATGTTTTTATGTTTCTATCAATGCTCCCTGGGCTGATTTGAAGAATCGTTTATTACCTCCAGCCTGCACGTCAGCTCACTGACAGTACTGTCCAGGAATGGAACGGAGTCCGAGCCACATAAAAATGCCCAGAATAAGCATGCTTTTATTTTGATGCCATTAATAAGAAACTTAAACTTAGCACGCTGCCAAACACGTGCGGATGTCAATGAGCTGGCTTCCAGGGGTTGACATCCACAATATGGCAGCGCGCTTTACGTGCCTCCAAAGGGGGCATTGCCTTTCTAGTCTTTTTCTTCTAGTTCTATGGTCTGCTGCTTCCACTATTGCTCTTCCTGTTTCCCCTTTGCTCTGCTGCCTGTGTTTTTCATTCTGCCTTGGTGTTGCCTGCCTTTCACTCCTGCTTCTGGCCAGCTGTTCCTGTTGGTCCCTCCTTGTCCTTTTTTAGCTTATAAGTTGTTTTCTGTGGTGCCTTCTTCCTTCGTAATTTTCTGACTCCCCTCATTAATTTAATTAACTACTCTTCTCTTTAACTGTCTTTTCTGTGGTGTGAAATGGGTGCCCACCCACCAAATGTGGTTAGATTTCTGGTTGGGCAGGTAAAATTGCTATAGTAGAGTGCCTGCTGGGCATCTTGTCTGTGGAGGGACTGTTTTTCATTTTTAGGTAAATTGCTGCAGTTTTGGGCACCGCCGCTAGGTGCGGCAGCTAAAAACTGCAGAAGGAAGCTCCAAAGGCTCCTGAAAACCCACAGAACTGGAAGAAAAATACTAGCATGGCAACGCCCCCTTCAGAGACACGTAAAGCGTGCCGACTTATTGTGGATGTCAACCCTCGGAAGCCGGCTCACTGACATCCACATCTTTTTGGCGGAACGCTTAATTAAACTTTACATTTTAAAAGGTGGAAGGGAGGGGCAGCTGCAGAATAAGGGGTGCTAGCTGCACATTCGAGCAGACTTGATAGACCTCTAGGCCTTTATCTGTTGGCAAATTTCATATGTTCGTATGTTCTGAATAGAAAACATGCTCAATTTGGGCATTCTGATATGGCTTGGACTCTTTTTTTTATTTATCAACTGTGGTTTTAGCAGGCAAATGTACAGTATGGTGCTATAATTTCATTTTAAATCAGCCCTGTCTTGGGCCGTGGAGGGTAATTGGTTGCAGGGGAGGGAAATCAGTTTATTCTAAAGCAAATTTGCCGTGGGGCTACTGGCTGCAAGAATGGTAACAGAAGCATGGGTCTTGGAGTGGACTGCAGAGGGAGCAAGGGTGTTACGGGAACATGCTGCCAGGGCTTTCGGATGCCTGTGTGTGCGCCTTGGCAGCATATCTCTGCAATGGATGACCAGAGGTGGAGGGGGGGTGGATGTCTATAGGAGACAATTTGTCTTCCCTACAAACACAAGAGTCTCCCAGTTCACGCACTCTCACATGGAGATGTATTCCCGTATTCGCCTCCTCATGTTACCGGAAGCACAGAACTCTGGGTGGCATGGACACTGTGGGTAAACATGGCACCACAAGGAGAAAAAAAAAAACAGTAAGATCATTACAAAAGTTTAAGAATTTAATGAGTATGGTAAAATTATGCCAAAATGAAGAGGCTTTATTTGGGTAGACATAGCCTTGCTGCAGCAGTAGCAGCAGCAAAAAGTTAAAAGCCTTTTTAACGGCTTAGGGGATAATCCTGTAAGTGAAGCAGGCAAAGAGATCAAAATCATAACACGCATTTGTCAGTGCTGAACACTGGATGCTTGGTGAACAATATTTTTTTTGACCCCAACTGTTGAACATATGAACATACAAATGTGCCAGCAGAAACAGACCACCCAGTCTATCTAAGTCTGCTTGAGTGTGCAGCTAGCACCCCTAGTTTGCAGCTGCCCCACTCCCTCCCTTTTGTCATCCCACTGCCACCCCCACCCTAACTCTCCCGTTCCCTGTCCCATGCCCTTTTGAAGCTGTTCTACATGATACCACCCATTCTGGTAGGGCATTCCATTTTGCTACCACCCTCTCTGTGAAATAGTGTCTCCTCACTCCTTCCTAAATCTTCCCCTCTATTCTTAGCCCATGCCCCGGTGACCCTCCCTCCTTAACCTAAAGACCTCATCTGCCCCATCCTTATTGATTCCCTCAGATATTTGAATGTCTCTATCATGTCCCCCTGTACCTTCTATCCTGCAAGGTGCACATATTCAGGTCTCGCAGCCTGCTGTCATAGTCTCTCCCCTCCATTCCACATATCATCTTTGTTGCCCTCCTCTGCACCCCCTCCAGTAGCCTGATATCACGCTTTAGGTATGGCCTCCAAAACTGCACACAATACTCTAAGTGTGGCCTTACCAGCAACCTGTAGAGAGGCAAGATCACCACTCTTCGCCTGAATAAAAACAAAAACTTGCTATGCACTCCAGCATTTTGTTTGCTTTTGCAGCCGCTCTCCTGCCCTGGGCAGTGTTGTTCCTGGTCCCTGTTATCATTACCCCTAGGTCCTTCTACTCCTCAGTGATCCCCAGCTTAACCCCTCCCTGCCAGTATTCTCTCCTTGGGTCCTTCACCCCAAAGTGCATAACCTTGCGCTTCTTTGCATTGAACCCAGCTGCCACCTCTCTGACCACTCCTCTAGCTTGCTTAGGTCCCCCTGCAGCTGCTTCCATCCCCACTCTCCATTCACCACTGCTCCGATTTTGGTGTCGTCAGCGAACAGACTTATCTTGCTCACCATCCCGTGTTCAATGTCTGATATGAAGAGCCCAAACAATACTGGCCCCAACACAGAACCCTGTGGCACCCCACTCTTCACCGGCCTTGGAGTTGAGAACTCCCCTCTCACCACCACCCGTTGCAGTCTCCCACTCAGCCAGCTTGTAATCCAATTCATCATTTTTGCCCCTACCCCTACACCAGTCAGCTTCCCCCAAGCCGCCCATGAGGCACAGAATCGAAGGCCTTGCTGAAGTCCAAGTAAAGAACATCCACCGCATGACCCTCATCCAGCTCACCTGTCACCCAGTCATAATATTGTTATCAGGTTGGTTTGACAAGACCTACCTGAAATGAACCCATGCTGCCTCACAACCTGGAGGCCATTGTCCTCCAGGTACGACACCAGTCTTTCCTTTAGTATTATTTCCATGAGTTTGCACACTATGGAGGTGAGACTTACCAGGTGATAATTACCCGGTTCATCCCTTGGTCCGCTCTTGTGTAATGGTACTACATGTGCCATCCTCCAGTCCAGTGGCACACATCCCGATTCCAGTGAGGTGCTGTACAGATCCACCAGTGGCTCCGCCAACACCACCGCCATCTCCGTCAGCACCCTGGAGTGGATACCATCCGGCACTGGTGCCTTGTCTACCTTCAGTGCCCTCAGTCCCTCTAGGACTCTACTTACCTCAATTCTTCCATCTGTTGCCTCCTCTCCACCTGTCCCCAATCTCCCAGCCCATGGTGGTAGCAGTCCCCCTTTCTTCCATGAACACTGAGTAAAAGTATTCATTCAGTGCTTCGCCCGCCCTCTGACTCTTTTATGTCCACTCCCACCCTTTATCCTATTTCACCTGCACTTCCTTTTCTCCTGATGTATCTGAAAAAGTCCCCCTCATAATTCCCGCCAATCTCAGCTCCCTCTGGCCTTGGCTTCTCTCTCACTTTCTGGTCACCTCCCTGGACCGTCTTGCATAATCCTCCTGTCCACTTCCTTCCCCATCCTTCTATACCTCTGGTGCACCTCTCGTTTTGCTCTCACCACCTCCACTACCTCGCTGTTCAACCAGCATGGTTTTCTTGCTCTGCTCCTCTTACTCTGTGTCTTGGTGCAGGCTTCTGTTGCCTCTGTAATCCCCATTTAATAATATCCAATTTCTGCTCTGCATCCATCTCCTGCCTTATGCCCTCTAGTTTCCCTTTCAGTACTTCCTGCATCCTCCCAAAGTCTGCCCCCCTGAAGTTTACCACCTGAGTAACTGATTTCTCTGGCTCCCCGCACATCGTGATATTAAACCACACTGTTTGGTGATCGCTGTCGGCTAGTGGGTCCTCCACCTTTATTTCCCTTACTGCCTCCCCATTCGACAACACCAGATCTAAAGTGTTCTTTAGCCTAGCAGGTACACTAACCAACTGTGTCAGGAGACCCTCCTGGATCGCGTCCAAGAGCATTTGCTCCCTAGCACTGGAGGTGACTGGAATGCTCCAGTCAACCCCCCCGGCAAGTTGAAATCCCCCACGATGACCACCATCCGTTTTCTACATACCTTTCTGATTTATCCTGCTAATTCCCTGTCAAGCTCCTCAGACTGGGACGGTGGCCTGTATACTACCCCAAACCTCAGTTTCCTACACCTTGAGCCTAGGAGCTGCAGCCAGACTGCCTCTGTTCTTTCTTCCCCCTCGTCCCTTGTGCATTTGATCCTGTCCCTCACATAGACTGCAACCCCACCACCCCTCCCTTCCTTACGGTCCTTCCTGTATACTTTGTATCCTGGGATTGCCAGATCCCAGTCCCGGTCCTCAGTTGCCCATGTTTTTGTGACAGCTGCAATATCCACCCTCTACACTGCTAAGAGTGTCTGTAGCTCAGCTGATTTGTTGCCTAAGCTTCTTGCATTCAGCGAGACCACCCTCCATCCTGCCACCTTCCCTTCCCTGGCCTCCATTTCCTTCTTTCTATTCCCTCTTTTGGCCTCCCCGAGTCCTTCCCTGCTAGCCTGGAGGGTAGGCTGTGACTCCACTCTTTTGGATCCCTGCCTACCTGCTGTCCACTTGCCATCTCCCCTATCTAGTTTAAATCCACCTTTGTCACAATGCATCTCCCCATTCTTTGCTTTAATAACTCCATCCTCCCTCCCACTCAGGTGCAGCCTATCCCTTGCAAACAGATTGTTATTATCCCAAGTACTGCCCCAGCCACCCACAACCCCATATCCCTTAGTTTGACACCATTCTACCAACCATGTGTTCAACTCCCTAATCCCCTCCTTTCTCACTGTGCTTGCGCAGGGTACTGGGAGCACCTTGGAGAATGCCACAGACTCCCCAGTCTCTTTGCACAACCTTCCCACTTCCTCGGAAGCACGACAATTCACTCCTGACAATTAGCTCCCTGACATTTCACTCTGGTGTCAACTCGCTCCATGATAACACGCTTCCCCGACAACTCACTCCCATGTACTGGTCACCGAATGCCGATCAGTTTCTCTGAGAATAATTTATTTATTGATCATGCAGTTGTTGAAAAGGATTCCTGTATTGTATTTTTCCCATCTCCTGACAAGAATTCAGATCTGCCAGTAAGAGATAGACATTGTCCGCAAATGTAGTCTTTAGAAGAAAACCCTTACTGCTTCCTGCATTTGTTTTAGTATGCTCACTAATTTTGGTGAGGACTTCAGACTCAGAGATGAACTGGACAACCTGGCAAATACGTTTAAAAGGCTAAGTAAAAGCAATTTGTTTTCAGACAGAGTTGTGTTTTTTTTTTGCAACTGGTAAAGGGTCTCATTGAAGGTAAGATGCCGTTACTGGAACTGCGCATCTCCCGGGCATATGTGAGGCTGGTTTCCTAAGGGGCTGTGCCTAACAAAACTACTAGGATTCAGCCGAGAAAGAGAACCCTTTAATTCAGAATGGGAGACAGTGTTGCATGCGGCATCAGTGCAGCTTACTGAATGTATGATAAAGGACTAAAAAGCCCAGCAATCAGCACTATAGGCAGCATAGACTGAAAAATAATCGCCTGTTACTAAGTTCTTAAAAAATCCAAGTCACCAGCATATTACATCCCTACGAGAGAAGTAGACACTGAAAATACAGAGTCTTTTTCAAGGAGGACTGGGAGGTGAAGCCCCCCCAAGGAGTCCCAGGATAGTAAGAAGTGAATAAGAAGAAGTAGCAACAGCAGGTACTTCAGGCCACCAGCAGCAACAGGGACAATGATTACCAGGAGTGAATTGACGGGAGTGGAATAGGAAGGAGCGAGTTGACGTGGGAGTGAACTGTCGGGAGTGAAATGTCGGGGAGCGAGTTGTCGGGAGTGAACTGTCATGTACCCCACTTCCTCAGTCCTCTCCTTTGTTATCTCCACCCTTTCCCCCACTTGGTCATTTGTCCCCACATGTACCACAATGTGTGGTTTCCTTCTACCCCTCCTTACGTACCTTAGGATTGCCTGTCCTGCCTTTAATCCTTGTATGGACTCCACCCATAGCTGACTGTGCCTCTCTGTTTTGCTGGCCCATCTGACCCCCTTGAGTATCGAGTACCCCAACACCAGTACACCTCCCTCCTCTTTCCTTGTGCCCGTTGCCACTCCCCCACCCAGGTTCTCATTTCTGGGGCCACTCAAGGTGGTGCTTTTACAATGTGTCCCAGTGTCTTCCCCCCTGCCCTTCTCAATTGAGACTCCTCCGCCTCCTCCTGTTTGACTGCCAGCCTTCCGCTCCCTCCTTACCTCTCCAAGTATTATCCCTTCCCCGCCATGCCATGCTCAATCTCGCCACTAGTAATGCCCCTCTCTCCCTTCACTTTGTGAGTACTATCCCTTGTGCAATCTCCTCCTGCGTCCTCTTTCCCTTGAGTTGCTAGGACACACTCCTAAGCTATCCAGCTTGCTTCCTAATCTCCTGTATGGAATAGTGTCAAACACTGAACTGAAGTATTCATTTTTGGGCCTGTTTAAGTAAGTAGGAGTCAGTGTTTTGATTCTCTGCTTTTGGGGTAGACTTTTCTTAGTTTAACTTTCATTTGACAGGGAGGAAATCTAGCTGGGAGATATTTGCAGTAATTTGTGACTAGACCTGTTACTTAAACTCTGAAATAGGCGTCTGAAAGGAAGGAAAGCATTCACTGGAGTGGAGGGTCAGAGTTGCAGTTGATTGTTTCTGAGGGCACGGTTTACTCCCACCCACCCCACCCTCACCCCACCCACCCTAAGTGCAACATTTCCTTTATAGCAGGGGTTCTGACATCACTTCCCCAAAACTGCTAAGGATATACACCTGTTCATATCTTTAAAGGCACAGCACACCAATAGGGGCTAAAGACACTCACAAGCTTGCACACACTAAACCAAAAAAAAAAAACATCTTAAACAGGAAGGGTGACAGACATGTGGGGAGTGGTGCAATGCTCTGGCTATGGAGCAGCAGTCTTCAGGGAAACATTCTGGAGACTGCATTGCTGCCCTATGTGCAGGCACCTCTCTGGTCTGAGGAAGGAGGTTGCTCATCTCCATGCTGACCTGGCAAGGATTCGGGAAACCTCCTCCCTATGTGGACAGAGTGTGACAGTGAAAAAGCAGGGATAGTGAACAAATATTTCTGCTCAGTATTCACAAAGGAAGAGGAGGGGGAGGTACTTAAACCAAACAAGAGAAACACTCTGGATATGGGGGTCGATACCAGTCCATTCACAGAAGAAAGGGTTCTGAAAGAACTAGTAAATTGAAGGTGGACAAAGTAATGGGGCCTGATGGGATTCACCCAAAAATTCTAAAAGAACTAAGGGTAAAACTAGTGACACCACTGACTACTCTATTTAACAAATCATGGGAGAATGGCAGAAAAGGGGGAAATATTGTTAATGGGGGACCTGAATATGCCAGATGTTAACTGGAGCACCCTGGCTGCAGCCACATCCAAGAGCAGGGTTATTCTTGATGCCCTACAGGGGACATGCCTCAGACAGCTAGCGGTGGAACCCACTCAGGAAGGAGCAATCTTAGACCTGGTACTGTCAAACAGGGATGGAGAGAGGATCTCAGATTTAAAAGTGGGTAGCAATCTGGGGACAAGTGACCACCATACAGTGTGGTTCACGATAAACACAGCCATAGAGTCCAGTCATACAAAAGCAAGAGTACTGGACTTTAGGAGGACTGACGTTGGGAAAATGGGACAGTGCCTCAGAAAAGCACTAGCAAATGGGCAAGAAGTAGGGGTGGAGGAACAATGAGGAAAATCAAAACAGCCATCACAGAGGCAACAAGCCTTTGTGTGAAGCAAATCAACAAAAAAAAGAAGGAAAAAAACACTATGGTTCTCAAAAGAGGTGGCAGGGGAGGTTAAGGAGAAAAATTTAGCATTCAGGAAGTATAAGGAAACACAGAAGGAGCAGGACAGAGAACTGTACCAGTTAAAGCAGAAGGAAATAGGGAAAGCAGTCAGAACATCAAAGGCCCAAACTGAGGAAAAGATAGCCAACTCAGTTAAGAAGGGGATAAAACCTTTAAAGGTACACATTAGGAGCAAAAAGAAAGACCAAGGGAGAAATAGTGAGGCTTTAATAAAGGGAAGGGAGGGTGGGCAGAGGGTGACAGGAAAAGCAGGGATACGGAATGAATACTTCTGCTCAGTATTCACAAAAGAGAAAGGGAAAGGTACCCTAATCAAAGAATAGAAGCACTCTGGATAGGAAGGTCGATACCAGTCCTTTCATAGATGAAAGGGTTCTGAAAGAACTTTTACAAGAAGAAGAAGAAGAAGAATCAGCATTTATATAGTGCTTTTCATACACAGTGTATCCCAAAGAGGCTTTACAAGCAATGCTAGACTGGTAGTGAAGTAACTGAATGTGCGGTGGCAGCCATATCGCACATCATCACCCACACACAGCCTGGATAATTGCATGAACCGATTTATGGGAAGGGCAATGTTGGCCAAGATACTGGGAATGTTCCCTACTCTTTGTGAAGAGTGCCCTGGGTTCTTTTACTTCCACCTGGACACCCACCAGGACAACACTAGGATGGGCAGAAGGGACCTCGGTTTAACATCTCATCCAAAGGATGGCACACACCAGCAGTACAGCAACCCCCAATACTGCACTCAGATGCCAGCGATTTTTAGGTGCAAGTCCAGTCCTGGTGTGGGATGAGAACCCACGACCTTCTGGTCCAGAGGCGGATGTGCTACCAACTGAGCCATGCTGACACTGGAAGGTGGACAAAGCAATGGGGCCTGATGGGATTCACCCAAGAATTCTAAAAGAACTAAGGGGAGAACTAGTGACACCACTGACTACCCTCTTTAACAAATCATGGGAGGATGATATGGTACCTGAGGACTGGAGGAGGGCAGATGTGATTCCCCTTCACAAAAGTGGGAGCAAGACAGAGGCAGGAAACAACAGACCTGTTAGTTTGACCTCAGTGGCAGGGAAAATGATGGAATCACTTCTGAAGGAAAGAACTGTTGAGTTCCTAGAGGCCAGTGGGGCACAGGACCCACAGCTGCATGGATTCACAGCAGGAAGGTCATGTCAGACGAATCTAATAGATTTCTTTGACTGAGTGACCAAAGTAGTAGACCAAGGAGGGGCTGTGGACATGGCCTACCTAGACTTTAGCAAGGCATCTGACACAGCCCCACACAAAAGATTAATATACAAGTTAGCCAGCCTTGGAGTGGGCCCTAAGGTGGTAGCCTGGGTAAAAAATTGGCTGAACAACAGGATGCAGAGGGTAATAATAAACGGAGTCCACTTTGAAGAAAGGGGGGTTACTAGCGGGGTACCACAGGGTTCAATAGTGGGACCGGTCCTCTTTAATGTCTTTATAAGTGACACTGCAGATGGACTGGAAGGAAAAGTATGTCTCTTTGCAGACGACACAAAGATCTGCAACAGGATCGATACAGAAGGTGGGGTGGAAAGGATGAGAAGGGACTTGGCAAGGTTGGAGGAATGGTCAAAGGTATGGCAGCTTAGATTCAACGCAAAGAAGTGCAAAGTAATGCACCTGGGAAACAAAACCCAGGGAAGAGTACACAATTAAAGTGCGACACTAACAACAACAAAAATGGAAAGGGACCTGGGGGTAATCATATCAGATAACCTTAAGGTGGGCAAACAATGTGAGAAGGCAGTAAGGAGGGCTGGCGGGATACTGGGATGCATTGGGAGAGGCATCACCAGTAGAAAACAGGAAGTTGTTATCCCTCTGTACAGACAGTTGGTGAGACCCCATCTGGAGTACTGCGTGCAGTTCTGGAGACCCCATCTCCGCAAGGACATAGACAGGATGGAGGCTGTCCAGAGGAGGGCAACTAAAATGGTGCAGGGTCTACACCACAAGACATATGAAGAGAGATTAAAGGACCTTAATATGTATACCCTCAAGGAGAGGAAGGAGTCGGGGGACAGGACAGAAACTTTCAAGTACCTTAAGGGAATCAACAAAGTCCAAGAGAGTAGCATCTTTCAGAAAAGAGATGTACAAGAAGAAGGGGCATATTTGAAGATGGGGGCGGCTCAGAAGTAATGTGAGGAAGTATTTTTCATGTAGAGGGTTGTGGATACATGGAATAGCCTTCCTGAGGAGGTAGTGGAGTCAAAAACAGTGGGGGAATTCAAGAATGCATGGGACAGACATAAGGCAATTCTAGTGGGGGGGTGGGAGGAAATAGACTGTTGGTTAACAAGGATCTGCGGCTTATCCATTAGGTAAGGAAATGGGCAGACTAGGTGGGCCAAGTGGTCCCTATCTGTCATCAAATTTGATGTTTCTTACTGAACTCTAGGTAGGCCACGTCCACTGCTCCACCCTGATATAGTTCCCTGGTGAACCAATCAAATCTGTAAGATCTGCTTGACAGTATACCCCCCCACCTCGGTGAATCCATGTTGCCTTGCGTCTTGTAACCCACTGGATTCAACATATTCCACAATCCTTTCCTTCAGCAGTAACTCCATTATCTTTCCCATCACCGATGTCAGGCTGACTGGTATATAATTGCCAGCCCCTTTCCCTGCTACCACTTTTGTGACGAGGGACTACATCTGCCCTATTCCAGTCCTCTGGAAACACTTCTGTTTCCAACACTTAAAAATGTGCACAAAGAATGTGGTGCTCTGAATAAAGGCAACTTTGAGAAGGGACAAGCACTGTCCAAAATGCGTGAGGCATTTATTTTATTTATTTCCAAATGTGTTTATTATACAGGCAGTGCTGGCGTCCCTCTTAATTAATTTATTTATTTATTGAATATAATTGGAATAACAATCCTTTGAGTCATAGACTCTTTTGCAAAGGCTCCACGTCAGTTACAAAGAATGGAGGGAATACATTTACAGAAAAAAAAACCTTTTACAAACAATATTAGTGTAACAGTACAGGGTTATGCAGTCATAGCTTTATCTTATTTAGAAGGTGACAGTAGTTGGCAGCATACGAGATGCCCCTTATCAGAGAAGTGCAGGATTGTGTGTGCCTGAATTTTATGGTAATGAACCACTTCTGTTTCCAATGAGCTGGTAAATAGGACTGTAAATAGGAACAGGTGAGTAGAACCAAATTTGGAAGCATACAAATGACAAAATCCACATCTACGCCTGGGGATATAATTAAATATAAAACAGCTCGAAATGAATGTGCACGTGCCGTACGGAATGAGAAAAGCAAATATTTCAGGGAGGCACTCTCCAACACATGGGGGGATGGGAAAAAATTCTGGAGTAACATGAAAGACCTCACAGGGAAAGACCCTAAATCTCCACCCACCATGCTAAACATCAACGGAACTCCTATGCTTGACCTTAGTACTATCACCAACACCTTCAACAACGCGTTTTCAAACCTGGACAGTGTACTACCACTAGACTTTTTCAACGCCCCTTCCACCAGCACTCACCATGACACCACTGGCAATGGTTGCTCACTCCCGAAATTCTACTTCAAAGTGCTCTCAATGCACTTAGCCTGTACATATATTCGCAGTGCCATCCACAATTCAGGGTACAGCTGGGTGACTCTGACCCAAAGCTGACTGCACTTGTCCCAGATGAAATCCTTGAAACTCTGACAAAGATCTTAAACCTCTCTCGAAGGCTGGCCCAATTCCCATCTCTCTGGAAACAGGCAACCATTGCACCTGTACACAAAAGTGGTGATAGGTCACTGCATACCAACTACAGACCCATCTCCATCCTCCCCCTTATCTAAAGCTCTGGAACAAATCGTATCAGACCAGCTAACGGAGTATCTGGTACAATATGATATCCAGTGCCCTGAACAACATGGATTTAGAAAAGGGCACAGCACTACCACTGCACTACTGGAATTTACGGGATTCATCCATGCCATCCTTGACCAAGAAAACTGTGTGGGTGCAATATTCATTGACCTTACGAAGGCATTTGAGACTGTCAATCATCCACTCCTACTCAGACAACTGTCAACTATCAGGCTCTCCAAGGATGCCCTGCTCTGGATAATAAGCTACCTTGAGGGAAGGGTCCAGCGAGTTAAGATTGCTGATGTCACCTCTGATAAGAAACCGGTCCTCTCTGGAGTACCGCAAGGGGCCATCCTGGACCCCTACTCTTTAGACTCTTCCCGAATAGCTTCCCTAGTGTCTGCCATCAGAAAATAGTTCACTACGCGGATGACGCAGTCCTGTTTTCTAGCCATCGTGACACCAAGCATCTAGAAGGGCAGCTACAGCGTGACTTCAAATGCGTTGAGGAATGGTTCAGCTCGCACAAACTTGTCATGAACTACAGCAATACAAAAGTTATGACTTTCTACAATGCAAGGAGCAAACATAACTCTCTACCCTTCATCATCACTAACCATTCTGGGGTTACACTGGAGCAGGTTCCTCAGTTCAAATACCTCGGCGTTACTCTGGACTGCTCCCTCTCCCACGCTCAGCACATTGACAATGTTGCAAAGGCTGCTAACATACGGATTGGCCTGCTCCACAGGCACAAACACTGTATGACCACAGAGGCCCTTAGACTGGCTATCTACAGTTCTGTCACCTCCATCATAGACTATGGGCTTGTCATCTACGGCTCCGCTTCTCCTACAGCCCTCCACAGGATATTTGTGGCGCTTAACGAAGCATGCAGACTTCTTACATGGGCTGCCTGTCTAACACATACCTGTGACTTGTACGCCCAGTCTGGGTGGCTCCCTCTCATCAGCAGGCTCAAATACCAGACCTGCCTCTTAACCAAAAAGGTTCTCCTTGGGCTCATGCCACCTGGGGCTGAAAAGCTTCCGACTGCCCGCTGCAGCAGCCAACACACCCAGGCACGCTAAGTCAAACCTTCCAGGTCCCCAGATGCCGGACCACTATGGGCCAGAGGTCATTCAGCCCACAGGGCCCCCCAGTGGTTTAATTCACTCAACAAGGAATCCCTTTCAGCTACTACACTCGGCCCATTTAAAAGGCAACTATGACTTCCCCTCTCTACTACCAGCCAATGTGACTGCTTCTCCCAATTAGTCGACCGTTACACTCATGCCTGACATCGTGGGGCCCTAAACTCCCTCTGGCCATTTATCCTTGCCCTCCACTTTCCTCCCTCTCACCCTACCCCTTCCTCCATTCCTCCCCTACCTCACCCACACCCTCCCATCTTTTAGCACTTCAGACTTCTGTCCCTCTACCTTGCACTTCTCATACCACCCCAGACAATGGCCCCTCAGCCTGCCCACTCCTTCCTGACCCCCACCCACCCACCCACCCTACTGGTTGCTCATCTGGCCTTACTATCCTTTTGCTGTCTCTCCACTTGAAATAAGGTATTTTGTTTTTGAGACTCTGTATTAATGTTTACCTTTGTTTGTATGTTAACCTTCCATCCTTTGACGTGGAACCTTGCAAACGAGCAGTTCTTGCTCAAAGGTATTTGTAATCCTAGAGTTTAATAAATAAATAAAAATAAATAAAATACAGAGAGCATGGAGAACCAATAAAAATGCTAAAAAAAAATTCATTTGTGTCATTTGTTTTCATTTATTTTGTTTTTTCCACTAATTGCAGGGTTATATTATTGAATAGCATAGCCGAGCACTTCAGATTTGAACTTTGACTATGTGCAGGCACAGCGGTAGAGCTTCAACATGCAACCCCGATGTCATGGGATTGGAAGCAAGACGGTGATGTCAGAGGGCTGGCCGGGGAGGAGGGTTGATGACTGCACTCTCGGGGAGGGGGACGGGGAAGCTTCATGCTTGACAGACTCCTGGTGAAGACCATGGGTCTGACAGCCGGGTGATCAAGATCTTCGGAAGGTGAACCAGATGTCTGGCACTCTGCACGCCACTACATCATTGCACACCACGCCTCTCTGAGGGACAGGAAAAAAAGTCATCTGCCTATACAGGAGGACATCCGCCCTCCACCAGACCACACGTAGCCAACTGAGGCACTCCCCCCAGATCACAAACCAGTCTCCGTTCGTGGAGAGGCCCCTCCCCGACCACTCGTCCGGGGGGAGGTAAAGGGTGGATAAGTCCTGGGTGATGGGTGGCAAGGATGGACAGATGGTGGCCAGCCAACGGCCAAGAAATAAATCAAAATTGCACTTTACAGCTCATTATGTTTTGCATGATTTTTGTTTCCATATTGATTTATCTTCTCAGTGGGATAACTGGGGTGGGGGTGACCACCACACATGTGCCTGCCATCAACCCTGCCCGCCTACCCCGGCACCCACTCATGTACTTCTCCCTCCTCACCAACCCAGGCAAGGTTATTATGTACCTCTCCCTACCCCACCTACAATGGCCCAGTGTCTCTGCATACACACACCCCACCACACACCGGTATGGTGTCTCATTCTCTACATACCTGAGACCACCCATGTCACTACCTACTCTCCCTACCTACCCTAACACGGTGTCTCCACATACCCGGGACCACCCATTTACCTTACCCCTCCATCCCACACACACACACATACACAGGAGCACCGTGTATCTCCCTGCCCATCCTCCTACATATTCTGGACTGAATACTTACCTCCCCCACCTACCATGGCATGGTGTGTCCACATACCTGGGACCGCACTTGAACCACCACTATCCTATCTACCCCAGAACAGTGTCTCCACATACCCTCACCTGCCACACGTACCTTGACACCACTCAAGTGCCCCCCTTCCCACCTACCACCCATGTACATACACATTCCTTCTAGAGTCATGTGTTCCCATGCACATACCCTGGCATGGTGTCTCCTCCTACCTTTGAACACCCATATACCTGTCCACCAAACCAACCCCAACACCACTGAAGCAACCCCTTCCCCACACCACCTATGAGCACGTTAGTTCTATAGTCCTGTGTTTCCATGCAATATTCTGTCATAGGGCTGTGCACCGTGCAATACGGAGACTGCACTGTGCCACATGTACTCTGACACCATACTGTGCCAAGTATGATGCCAACACAACATTGTGACGTGTACACTGTGCCACTGCACTGAACCATGTGCACTGCAGACACTGAGCTGTGCCAAGCGCGAGTCTATCGGAGTGAAACCATGCCCCCAAAATGCAGTCCCAGAACCACAGAACTAGAAAGAAAGACCACCCTCCTTCAGCTACACTAGCCCTAATACTCTGCATTGCTCAATCACCCTTCAAGGCCATGGCCAGCCTCCCCCCCCAAACCAGCCTACACGTGACTTAAACACCCCCACAATACCACACTTCTCACCTTAGCTGGCTATCTTCCCTGCAGCTAGACCAGCCTCACCACCCTCCCTGTAGCTGAACCATCATTCTACACATAGACCAGCCTCCACCCCCTCACAACAGTCCCACAGTCCCTGCAACTGGAGCAGCCCCAACTTCAAGATCCCCCCAGCTAATCACCCTCTCTGTAGCTTGATCCTCCCCCACATAACAGTCTAGCTGCATCCCATCCCCACCTCACGTAGATGAAGCTAGCCCCTACAAGTGCCCGACCACCATTCAGCAGAGGGCCGGGAAGTGGAAGATTCACAGCAGAGAACTGCTGCTATGGTGCTGTCTAGGGTACCACAGTAGAACTTCTGGCAGACATAAACATGCACCCCTCCCCACCCTTCCCCAGCTCACACTTTTATGTGATTCATTGGCAGTCACGAGCAGTGAGCCCGCTTCCAGGTCTTACACCCATAATATGGGAGCATGCTTTACGTACTCGTGCTCGTTAGCCCTGATAGGTTCTGCAACTCTTTCTTTTCTAGTTCTGTGGCCTAACTGCATGCCACATAACTAGAAAAAAAAACAGTACAATGGCGGTGTCTATCAGAGCTGCCGAGTGCCAGTACATGAAGCAGACAGCCATCATGTGGATGTCAAAACCCGGAAGCATGATCATTGACTTCTGCAAGATTTTCTCGGAGTGCTTCATTTAAGTTTCATTTTTTAACACCCAAAGCCACAACCATGTTTATATGGGAATTTCTTGTGTAGACTGTACTCTGGCGAAGAATAATACAGATAGTGTGAGAAGTCAATGAAGCAGTGCTCTGGCGATGAAGATATGGCAGTATAGCCCTGAGGGAAGGGGAAAGGGGCAATTGTTTAACCAGGAAAGGCACACTAAACCAGAACTTGTTTCCCAGTGCGACCTGCGAGCACAAGGAAGTTAAATGACTTGCTCAGTGTCACACAGTATGCAAGTGGGGGCTGATGGGTTTCAGATTAGAGTAACTAGCTGTAATTGAGCTTGGTACATTCAGAAGACTGGGGTTTAATTCCAACAACCTCCACTTGCATACTGTGTGACTGAGTAATTCATGTAACCTCCTCAGTGCTCACAGGTCACCACCGAAAACAGGCACTTGTGCCTAGTGGTACTTACCCGGTTACCAAAGACTTAGAAAAAAAAAGAAAGTTTTGTGAACTTGGGCAGGTGGTGTTACCCATGCATGCAAAAGCTAGCAATCAGACCCCAGGGTGTGATATCGGAAGGGGAAGGATGACAGTACACACCAGGGACAAAGTAATAGTTACAGGGACAGGTAACCATTAGAAACCAGGTACATCTGTAAAAATATGGCAGTGGGTGACCGGGGGCTGGAGGGGACCGGTGGACACCAGGATAATCAGTATTAATAATGCTGTGGTGCTGACTGCTGTGGTGCGTAGTGGCACCACTCGCCCTCTGATGCCCCGACCCAATATGCTGAGCTACTCCATTGTATCTACTCTGACCCCTCTCCTACTAGAAACCCATCCTGGTGCCACCATGCCTTCCCGGTGGCTGGCGGCCCCCCCTCCACACACCCTGCTGCACCAAGCACATTATCCAGCTACCCACCCATACCTCAGTAGTTGTTGCACAGCTCTACTCTCACCTCTTCAGTTGGCCTACAGATAGGGTCCCACTAGACACCAGGGACTAAGTAAGCATGTTGAGTAGGGGCATCAGAGGGCAAGGTTGCCAATACACACTTGGGATGATATCATGGTTATGGGGACAGGTGATCGCTGGTCATGGGGGCCACTAGACACTAGGGACAGCTATAGTAATATATCACTGGGTGATCAGAGAGGTGGGGGGTACCTGTGACACCAGAGCAATCAGTATTAAAAAATGTATATATTAATCAAGGATTTGTACTTATCTTCTTAGAGTTTTACATATGTTGTCACAAACAGTATGTGGACTACAAAAAAAGAAACAGCTGCCATATTACTACAGATGTACCTGGTCTCTAGTGGTCACCCCGACCAGCGATCACCAGTCCCAGTAACTATGACATTGTCCCTGGTGTGTATTGGCACCCCCTGCCCTCCAGTACCCCTGCCTGACATGCTTAGTTAGTCGCTGGTGTCTGTGACAGGAGGGGGGCTGGATGATGTGCTTGGTGCAGGGATGGGGCTACTAGCCACCTGGGAGGCACTGGAACAGGTGTCTAGTGGAAGAGAGGTCACAGTGGAAACAAGGCATTAATTCAGCATGTCGGCCTATGGAATCGGAGGATGGGTGGTGCCACTACACACCGCAGCAATCAGTATTGATATGGTGGCGGACAACAGGAGGGTGAGGGATGACACTAGGGAAATCACTGACATGACAACACAGGACAATCGACAGGGTGGCAAAGGATGCCAAGAGACAACAAACAAACCTAAGTGATTAAGCCAACGGCCAGAGTATGCAGAGTGCTGATACTGGACACCAGCACATCCATAGGGTCACTGGGCCAGGTAGCTGGACAGTTGTCCGCTAGCTTTTCAACGTCATATCCTGGGGGTTGATTGCCAACTTTATGCATGCACACCACATCACCTGCCCAAATGCAGAAAACTTGCATTTTTTAAACATAGCTTCTTAGCCAGAGCACTGCTCAATTGAATTCAATAGTAATATTATACACAAAATTTGGTTACCTTGGATGAACTCTGTTTATTGAACTCCAATAAGTAATGTGTACAGCCACGTTTATTTCCATAGATAGACCCCGCACTGAGTACAGTTACTGCAGTTAAAAAGGAATATATAGCCACGGTAATGTAATGACAGTGCACACTGTCGGCATTATTTGCCACGGAGTCCAGTCTACACATAAACACCCCATTATAGACATGGTTATGGCTTGGGTGTTAAAAGTTACATTGAAACGAAGCGCTCCCGCAAAGTCCAGTGCATGTCAATGAGCGCTTTCTGAAATTTGACATCCAGAAGATGGCGGCGCGTTTTACGTACCGGCACACTGCAGCGCCGATCGCACTGATAGGCGCTGCCATTCTAATCTTTGTCTGCCAGTTATGTGTGAAAACCACCAGAACACGCGAGAGCGGGAGGAGACGATAATAGCAAGCTGGGAGGAAGTATGCTTATTTAACAGTGGTTTGAGTGCTTGCCTTCCCTGTTTGTCACATGGCGAAAACAGCTCAGTCTTCATTCCACCATCGGGATCAGGAGTCGAATCACAGATTGGGAAAGACGTGAAGGTCTGACTGCTGGTAAGGCTCTTCTGCAGTAACGATTCAGACTGTCCAGAAACACTGGTGTCTGTGATCAGTCGAGTCTTAGTGGCAGTAGTTTGGCTAATTTGTCCCTTGCCACTGGGGGTACACTTTCTCTTGACACTCTTTGGGACCTGAAAATTCGTACATCAGACATTATGCAGTACACTCCAAGGTTATAGTGTGGTCCAGGCACCAGTTGCTGATGAATCAAAATAATGTCCGAAAGGCTTTACAAACAAAACGGTTACTTGTGAAGCAATGTGCAGCCATAGAAGGTGTATTTTTTCCCCATTCACATATAATGTCCTGGAAATTTTACTCAAAACTTGAGAATGAAAAGCCCGTTTGAGTTATTGGCAGTTACAAATGGGGAGTATATAGTTTATTTTTTCTTTGGGCCGTCTCGTCAGTGTGTTGCAAACAAGTAAATAATGGAAAACTTGTGGTTGGTATTTTTTCATTGATAACTGCTGTGCATTGAGAAGTAGAAAAAATACCAACCACAAGTTTTCCATTTTTACATCGCACCTCGTTGTGCAGTGTGTGGCGATAGCTGCGCTTGTACAGTCCGTAACTCCCCATATCACTGTCTGAGCGCACGGGCGGGGTCCTGAATCCACCGGTGTCGACTCATTCATATCACAGTGAGCACATTATTTCAGTCAGGAATACCAACTTTTATAAACCTTTGTGGGTGCTCACTGCCAGTAGACAGTAGTTTTCCTAAGGGCAGGTTCCATAGTAATGTTTTTTTGCAGTCTTCCCTCAAAATATTGAGGGTGCTTAAGTCAACTTTGTGGGTGCCTGAGTACCTCAGCACCTGTGATTTCAGGACGTTATTAGAGGGGAAAGGCATCAGATTCTGTATCGGCAGGAACACTTTTAAGAATTTGTTTTCCCCTTTCAAAGATGTCAGCCCTTCAGCTAATTTGTGTTTGCAACTGACGTTAGGTTTTGCACAGCTGTTTTGCATAGCTCTGGTTCTCCTAGGCTGAATTGAACAATCAGACCAGGGACGATCGCCTATATCCAGGCATCATGGAAAGCTTGGCAGAAGTGTGTTGGTATATGCAATCCCATCTGCTTCACTGGAGATATTTTTTTTCTGTCAAGGAAATTCTGTGTGTCTGGCTGAGGCGGAGTCACAGATATTTATCAATCAATCGATCCGCTTTATTTTTTTTAAAAGCACTGTTCACGTAGATCATAGTGCCTGTACGATTAAAAACAGGATACAGTTCATAACTTATTAAAATTACACCAACAATTTATTCAGATTCAAGGAAGGTAAGATTAAACAAATACGTTTTTAATGCAGTTTTAAAGTTCTCCACGGTCAGGCACTCCCTTATCCAATGAGGTAGAGATTTCCACAGGGTAGGGCCCCAAATGCAAATGCCCGGGCCCCAGACGTCTTCAGGCGAACCGTGGGAACCTCTAGCAATCCCCTCGTCAGCAGAGCAGAGCAGTAGGAATGAAGAAGCTCTTGCAGGTAACATGGTCCCTGTCCATGTAGGGCTTTATAGGTCAGCAAACCGACCTTGAAGGTGATCTGCCACTGGACAGGCAGCCTGTGCAGTCCACGTAGCACAGGCATGACATGGCTAGATCGAGAAAGCTCAGTCAACAGCCTGGCTGCCGCATTCTGCACCAGCTGCAAGCGATAGATTTCAACCCCTGGTAGCTCTTGGTAAAGGGAGTTACAGTAGTCAAGGTGAGGGGTCGCAAAGGTGTTAACCAGCGTTGGAAGGTCATCAGGTGGAACCAAGTGCTTAATCTGGGCAACATTCCTCAGATGGTAAAAAGAGGTCTCAATGACGGCCGACACCTGAGAATGAAGCATCAGCCCTTTGTCAAAACTAACGCCCAGATTCTGCACTTGTTCAGAGGTCATCAGCTGGCTGCTCCTGAGCCGAAGCCCAGAGGGCTGACAACCCCTCAACACAACGACCCCCGATCCACGACCAAAACCTCAGTCTTGTCCTGGTTCAACCTCAGTCAGTTGGCATTCATCCAGTCTTGGATCTCTGAGAGGCAGTTATTAAACCCCAAGACCGCTCCATCCTGCTCCGGCACAAAGAACATGTATAGCTGAGTGTCATCTGTATAGCGGTGAAAATTCAGCCTATACCACCTTACAATGTCTCCCCAACAGCAGCATATACAGTGCACCGCGAACAACATGGGTGACAGCACAGAGATTTGTGGGACCCCCGCAAGGCAGTGAGAATGTGTCGGAGGAATAAATCCTCGACATTACCCTCCGAGACCTGTCAGTGAGGAATGAATGGAACCGTCTAAGGACTGTGCCAGACAGTCCACAGATTAACTGCAAGCGCTCCAGTAATGCACCGTGGTCCACGGTGTCGAACTTTGCAGAGAGATCAAGAAGCACCAAGATTGAACTGCTCTTCTGATCTCTCTCTGTCAGGAGATAACTGAGTACCCCGAACAAGGGCAGTCTTGGTGCTATGCCTCTTCCAAAATCCCAACTGGAGAGGATCATAGATGTCATGGATGGTAAGATGATTCTCCAGCTGCAGCACGACTGCCTTCTCAATAACCTTACCCACAAAGGGAAGGTTGGAGACAGGTCGAGAGAGGATTTCTTAAGGAGGGGATGTTACCACCGCCTCCTTCAGGGAGTCCAGAAAATCACCTGTCTCTAATGAACACCAGACTATCTTTGCTAGGACCGGGGCTGATGACCTCAGCACCCCCCTGTAGGGCTTGCATTAACCCCACAGTGATGTCTCCAAATGGGATTTTTGAGGATTTTGAAGCACAAAAATAAAAGCAGTGCTTCAGCACTGACCCTGAATATTGAAAGGCTTGCACCGATATCCTTAGCAGAAAAGGTATCTGTTAATGTTGTGCAAAGCCACTCGAGAAATTTTTGACCCCAAGATTTTCTGGTCTGACTCCCAACATTTGAAGCTGAGGGTCAAGCTGACCCTAACTTTGCTAGTGCTAATGCAAGCCCTGCCCCATGAGGCAAGTTGGGCCCAGGTCCAAACTACAGCAGGTTGGCCGCAAATTCTGGACAATCTGAACAACATCCACAGTCTCCACCGAGTTGAAGTCGGACCAACAAGACAGAGGAACTGTGACCTCCAACCGACCACCACCACACCCATTGGAACGTGCTGCGCAGATCTTGGACCTGATGTTGGCAACCTTATCTGCAAAGAATCGAGCAAACTTATCACACTTCTCTTGTGAAAATGCTCTCCGAGACTGCAGACAGGCTGGATTGCACAGTCTGTTCACAGTTCAAAAGAGCTAAGATGGTCGGTACTGTACAGCAGCAATCTCCCTGGACAGGAACTCTGCCATCTTACGGGAGATAGCTGATTGATAGTCCTTGGTAATGGGCCATCAATCTAAGTTTGTCGGCATCAAGGTCCAATTTCTGCCAGCGACATTCCATCCTTCGCCCCTCTTTCCTCAACTCCCTCAAAATCCCATAAAACCAAGGGGACCGAGGGCGAAGGGTGAGGGAGCGAACACGGACAGGAGCTATGGAATCCAGAGCCACTGTCGCAGCCTTATTTATAAGCCTGTAACAGATTGTCTGGATACAAGCTTGCACTCGAAAATCCCGATAGGTCTAGCACCGCTGTCAGGCATTCTGGGGTCAAACCCCGTCAAAGGGCAGTACTGGACCATCTCCGCAGGGGCAGGCCTATGGGGGGTGGGGCCTGGAAATTGAACCCTATGGTGTGATGGTCAGACCACTTGACTGGCTCCACCACCAGGTCAGAGGTCTCCGTGCCCAGTAGGAAGACCAGGTCCAATGAGTGATAGAGATTATGGGTTACAGAGATAATCACCTGTGTAAGGCCCAACAAATTCATTAGTTGGAGGAATTCCTGTCCAAATTGCAAGAGTTCATCGTCGACCCAGGCATTGAAGTCACCCAGAACCATCAGTCTGAGAGACTCCAACACCATGTGTCACACACATAATTAAAAAAGACAACAAACCACTTTCTTTACAAGTTTAGTAACATTGTTGGCAACTGAAACATTTTTTTTTAACTGAATTTCTGATGGTTATTGTGAAAATCCTGTCAGGCTGGTGTATTTTTCCAGACACTAGCCTTGTTGGCTAGTGGCAAAAAAGTTAGTTTCAAACCCTGTTTTTCTAATTGGTGCTCCACACTATTCCTGACCAGATCTTGAACCTGGATTCTACAGCTTTCTTTTTTTGTGTACTTCATTCCTGTCATATTGTGCTTTCCTTTGTTCTCTAACAGGTAGCCTTATCATTGCAGCCATCCCATTTAAGCTGCCAGCTCTGGTGTCTCATGGCATTGCTCTCCACTGGACCTCCTATGACACGCTTTGGTGGGTGCTAGTTCAGAGCCCTTCTTTCAGCCTGGTTTCTTAGCAGTTTCTCAGTCTTGGGGCTCCTGGATAAGGGGTGTAATGGTAGTGCAGTGGCCTCAAGATCCTCGGTAGTGTGGCCGTATGCATAGTCAAGCCTGTACCTGGACCCGTGTCTTACCTTCAAGCATTGTTTGACACTCCAGCAGTCATCTGCCCTTAGCAGTTACCTCCTTGTGACAGGCTTTCACCGCGAGCCTTCCATTTCTTTTATTTTGTGTTCTTTATTTTCTAGTTTCCACGTCACAACCTAAGTTGAATGAATCCTCTCAAATGGAGATGGAGAGAGGATCACAGATGTAGAAGTGGGTAGCCATCTTGGAACTAACGACCATCGAACAGTATGGTTTACAATAAACACAGCAATAGAGTCAAGTCATACAAAGGCAAAATTACTGCACTTAAGGAGGGCTGACTTTGCCAAAATGGGTGAGTGCCTAAGGAATGCACTAGCAGGAAGGAGGGGTGGAAGAACAATGGGGAAATAATAAAGACTGCCATCACAGAGGTAACAAGCCTTTGTGTGAAGCAAATAAAACAAAACGATGTAAGAAACCACTATGGTTCTCAAAGGAGGTGGCAGTGAAGGTTCAAGAGAAAAAGAAAGCATTCAGGAAATACAAGGAATCACAGAAGGAGCAGGACAGAGAAGTGTATCAGTAAAGCAAAAGGAAGCTGGGAAGGCAGTCAGAACAGCAAGGGCCCGAACCGAGGAAAAGATATCCAACTCAGTTAAGAAGGGGGATAAAACCTTTTTTAGGTACATCAGGGAGCGAAGGAAGACCAAGGGAGGGATAGTGAGGCTTAATAAAGGGGGGGGTGGGCAGAGGGTGACTGTGAAAAGGCAGAGATACTAAACAAGTATTTTTGCTCTGTATTTACAAATGAAGAGGGGGAGGTACCTAAAACAAACAATAGAAACACTCTGGATACAGAAGTTGATACAAGCCCATTTACAGAAGAAAGGGTTCTGAAGGAACTCTTAAAACTGAAGGTGGACAAAGCAATGGGGCCTGATTGGATTCATCCCAGAATTCTAAAAAACTAAGGGTAGAACTAGTGACACCACTGATTACCCTCTTTAACAAATCATGGGAGGATGGGGTGGTACCTGAGACTGGAAAAGGGCAAATGTGATTCCCCTTCACAAAAGTAGGAGCAGGGCAGAAGCAGGAAACTACAGACCTGTTAGTTTAACCTCAGTGATAGGGAAAATGATGGAATCACTTCTGAAAGAAAGAATTGTCGAGTACCTAGAGGCCAGAGGGCACAGGACCCAAGGCAGCATGGATTCACAGCGGGAAGGTCATGCCAGATGAATCTAATAGATTTCTTTGACTGGGTGACCAAAGTAGTAGATCAGGGAGGGGCTGTGGACATGGCCTACCTAGACTTTAGCAAAGGCATTTGACACAGTCCCACACAGAAGATTAATATACAAGTTAGCCAGCCTTGGAGTGGGTCCCAAGATGATAGCCTGGGTAAAGAATTGGCTGGAACTAGGACACAGAGGGTAATAATAAATGGAGTCCCTCTGAAGAAGGGTGTTACTAGTGGGTACCGCGAGGTTCAGTATTAGGACCGGTCCTCTTCAGTGTCTTTATAGCGACATTGCAGAGGACTGGAAGGAAAAGTATGTCTCTTCAAGATGACACAAAGATCTGCAACAGAGTTGATGCACAAGGTGAGGTGGAAAGGATGAGAAGGACTTGACAAGGTTAGAGGAATGGTCAAATGTATGGCAGCTTAGATTTAATGCTAAGAAGTGCAAGGTAATGCACCTGGGAAACAAAAACCCAGGGGACAAGTACACAATGGGGGGTGAGATACTAACAACAACAAAAATGGAAAGGGACCAGGGGTAGTCATTTCAGATGACTTAAAGGTGGGTAAGCAATGTAAGAGGGCAATAAGGAGGGCTGGGGGGATACTGGGATGCATAGGAAGAGGCATCACTAGTAGAAAAAAGGAAGTTGTTATCCCTCTGTACAGACTGCTGATGAGACCCCATCTGGAGTACTGCGTGCAGTTCTGGAGACCCAGTCTCTGCAAGGACATAGACAGGATGGAAGCTGTCCAGAGGAGGGCAACTAAAATGGTGCAAGGTCTGCACGAACTATATGAAGAGAGACCAAAGGAGCTTAATATGTATAGCCTCGAGGAAAGGAGGGAGAGGGGGGACATGATAGAAACTTTCAAGTACCTCAAGGGAATCAACAAAGTCCAAGAGGGTAGCGTCTTTCAAAAAAGAGGTATGCAAGAACAAGGGGGCACAATTTGAAGATAGAGGTGGGGGTGGCTCAGAGGTAATGTAAGGAAGTATTTTTCACAGAGAGGTTGTGGATGCATGGAATGGCCTTCGGAGGAGGTTGTGGAGTCAAAAACAGTGGTGGAATTCAAGCATACATGGGATAGTCATAAGGCAGTTCTAGGGGGTTGGGGTAGAAAGAAGTTGGCTGCTGGTTAACTAGGATCTGCAGCTTATCCATTTGGTAGGGAAATGGGCAGACTGGGTGGGCCAAGCGGTCCTTATCTGCCGTCAAATTCTGTGTTTCTATGTTAAGGGTGGAACAAGATGCTTACCACAGGTTATTCATAGGAGGGTCCCAGACAATCCCTCAGAATATAAGGCCCTGTTCACACTACAACACTGTAATTAAAAATGTTTTAAAAAATGAATTACCATGCTGTAGTGTCCATCTGTAGCATCCGCACTAGCGCCAGTGTGTTGTAAACCATTCTTAAATACGGTTTACAGCATCTGCACTACTGCCTTTCTAGATCGATTTGACTTGGAATCAGTTCCCATGCACTAACATGAAGGAGAACCCTTGCCTTAGCGTCTGCACTGCAAGTAAGTCCGATTTAGCTGTTTGTAACGTTTTTAAAACCGTGTTTAAGCTTAGGTCTTAAGCACAGTTTTTAAAAATGTATTAACAATCCATGACAGGTACGGACGCAATTTTGTACTACAGTGATTTAAAACGGTTTAAGCTCCTTAAAATGTTTGAAACACCATAATGTGAACAGGACCAAAACGTATGGGCTGTTCACAAGCTGCTGGCTGCCATTTTGACTAATCCTATTCCTGTCACCACACCTGTAGTATCTTGGCTCCAGATCAAACTCCTGCTGCTTCTTAATTTTCTGAATTTCATGACCTGCTTTTTCAGATTAATACCTCAATAATGTATCTACATTCCTAAGTAACTGTCTTGGAATCCAGACCTTCCAGATCACAAGAACCACAAACTGCTTGAACTCTCCTAAGCACTTGTGAAGCTCAAGTATTTCATCCAGCTGTCACAGCTCTATCAGCACCTTCATTACTGACCGTATGTCCTTCATCAGGTCCATCAACAGGTTCTAACATCTCCATACCAGCTACATCCGTTACAAGTACTACTCCCTCTTCTCTAACTCGGTTACCAGCTACAACTTTTCCTACCCGTGTGGTTCCAGAACATGTCAGGAAGGATATTACTGAAGGGGAAGACATTCATCTCATAGCCCTTCTTATATCATCTCATGAAGCTATAGAGAACAGGATTGTTTCCTTCGGAGACGTATCCATAGTAAGGGCTAAAGATCCGCACCTGCTAAAGAAAGTAACTGTAGCAGGATTTGTTGCTGCCTTCTCTGTTTACCGTGAGATTGTGTTCGAGGCATTTCCACCCAGGTGTGAAGAATTAGATTCCTACCTCTGTCTTGTCGATCTTGTGCAGTTCGATATGGTGATACCCATTTTTTATGATGACCATAAGTCCTTTTCAGCAGAGGCAGCTGCCTACCTACTGAAGTTGTATTCACACATTTCTTTGACATCCCTTGACAACGAGTTGTTTTGTAGACATTTGGCTGGTCAGCGAGCATTAACGTATGCTCTGTGTGGCTCCTTTTCTCATCTTGCTGCCTTCTGTCCTCTGTTACTGACACTCTACCTCCTGCCATTTCTACTTCAACTCGCTCTTCCCTTTAACAGCACATCTATGCACCAAGAAATCTTTTGGATTAACGAGGACACCAGAAAGTTGTTTTTTTTTTTTTCCTGCAGGGAGCGCAGTCTGTAACAATTTGAATGAAACTGCCTGCTTTGTACCATTACATGTTCATAGTCACTGTGGAGAAGCTTATTCAAAACTGGTTTGTCTCCAGAAACCAAAAACTACATCTGCTCAAGGTCACAAATGGCAATCAGCCCATCCCTCAACACCAATTAACCTTTCTCAACTGCAGCAGCTTACTCGTCCATCACAGTCTGTTGATCAGTTCCTTGTTTCTGGCCTATCAAATGGATTTCATACAGGACTCCACACAGTCCCTACTATCTCTCTTCACAGCCCCAATCTTAAATCTACCATCAGGAAACCTGAAGTTTTCGATACCTTACTGGAAAAGGAGCAGTCCAAAGGTTTGTCATCTGTCACTCTGCAACCCCCCTTTTTCCATCATTTCAAACCAGTCCCATTGCAATAGCCACCCAGAAGTATTCATGAAATTTCTCATTTTTGACCGATAAACTCCTCATTCGACAACAGATCCGAATAGCATAGCAATTCTATCATAGCATTTGAAGACTATTCACTTTCCTTTGCATGAATTGAAGATGCTGTTAAATTTTTCAAGCTTGCTAGACTAGGTGCCTGGTTGAAAAAAGTGGATATTACAGATGCCTTTTAATAGTTATCTAAATCCGTTCCTATGGCACACACAGAATTTCTTGGAGAAACCGGGACTACTTTGCTGTACGCCTAACTTTTGGATGTAAAAGTGGTCCTGGTGTTTTTGACACCTTTTCTCGTTCTTTGTGTTGCATTCTTTAGGTTGTCTGTAGACATCCATTCATGTTGCATCGTTCATCAAATCAAATTTATAAAAAGCGCCTTTCCAATGATCAGGGCGCTTGTACATTAATCAAAATAAACATACGGTAAATAAAAAACACAAATTATCAAACATTCCATTAAAAATGATTATATATGCAATATATTAATAATGCTCAGTGACTCTATATATTAAAGTTACATCATTACCTAAAATCATCAGGGAATGTTAGGCTAAAAAGATAGGTTTTATGTGTTGATTTAAAACTCTGGATGGTCAGGCACTCTCTCACCTGACAAGGTAGAGAATTCCACAAGGTAGGGGCTGCGAATGCAAAAGCTTGGGCCCTCGATGTCTTCAGTTGGACCCTGGGGATCTCTAGCAATCTCATCGATGGAGCGAGGTGGGTGGGAAGGGCAGTAGGGATGAAGGAGATCTTGCAGGTAGTGGGGTCCTTGTTCGTGTAGTGCTTTATAGGTCAGAAGACCGACCTTGAAGGTGATAATGCAGTCCGCGGAGCACAGGCGTAATGTGACTGGTCCTAGAAGTACCAATCACCAGCCTGGCTGCCACATTTTGCACTAGCTGTAAGTGGCAGATATCAACCACCGGTAGCCCTAGGTAAAGGGCATTGCAGTAGTCGAGGCGAGAGGTCACGAAGGCATAGACCAATGCTGGGAGATCATCTGGGGGAACCAGGTGTTTCACCTGGGCAATATTCCTCCGATGGTAAGAAGAGGTCTTGACGACGGCTGACACCAGTGATTTTTACGGTCAGACTGTCATCAAAAAGAACACCTAGGTTATGTACCCGGTCTGAGGTAGTCAGCTGAACACCCTCAAGGCAAAGCTCAGAGGGTTGTCCAGCCGACAGACCCACCTCCCGGTGATCTGAGTCCACCACCAACCCCTCAGTTTTCGCCAGGTTCAACTGTAACCAGTGGGTACTCATCCAGTCCTGGACCTCGGACAGGCAGTTGTTAAACACTGAGAGGACATAATCTTGTTCGGGTACAAAAGACGTACAGCTGAGTTATCATCTGCGTAGCAGTGAAAACTCTGACCATACCATCTAATAATGTCTCCTGACGGCAGCATATACACTGCAAACAACATGGGTGATAGAATGGAGCACTGCGGTACCCCACAGAATAGGGGGAGAGGATCGGAGGAATAATTCCCAGAGACCACTCTCTGAGTCCTACCCTCGAGGAAAGATCGAAACCATCTGAGGACTGTACCTGACAATCCACAGATGAACTGCAGGAGCTCCAAAAGCACACCATGGTCCACAGTGTCAGACACTGTAGAGAGATCAAGGAGGACCAAGACTGAACGGGACCTCCAATCTCTCGCTATTAGGAGATCATTTAGCACCTGAACAGGGGCCATCTTGGTGCTATGCCTTTTTCTAAATCTGGACTGGAGAGAACCACAGACGTTGTGGGTGGATAAATGATCATCCTGCTGCATTGCAACCACCTTCTCAATAACCTTGCCTACGAAAGACAAGTTAGGTCTGTAGTTGGTCAGACAGTCTGGGGCAATGGAGGGCTTTACAGGAGCGGTCGCACAACTGCCTCCTTTAGGGGGGTCAGGAAAGACCCCCACTCCAGTGATCTCCAGACTATCTTAGCCAGGACTGGGTCAGTTTTCATCAACGCATCCCACAAGGAGGCACGTTGGGTCCTGGTCCGAACTACAGCTGGTTGGCTTCAGAGTCTGGATAATCCTCACTACATCCGTGATATCCAGCCAGTCAGAGTCCGACCAAGCAAACCAGGCACTTGCAACCTCCTGCTGACCTCTGCAAGACCCATTAGATGGGGCTGAGCAGATCCCGGACCTGATGTTGGCAACCTTATCTGCAAATAACCGAGCAAACTTGTCGCACCTTTCTTGTGAAAAGGCTTCCCAATGCTGAAGACAGATTGGATTGCACAATCTGCCCACAGTCCAGAAGAGCTGAGCTGGTCGGTTTTACCCAGCGGCAATCTCCCTGGACAGGAATTCTACCTTCTTACGGGTGATTGTCGATTTGATAGACTGTATAATGTTCCATCAATCTAAGCTTGTCAACCTCCAGGCCCGATTTTTGCCCAGCTGTCTCTAGCATTCAACCCACTCTACTCAACTCCTTCAAGGTCCCATCAAACCATGGGGATCTTGGGCGAAGAGTGAGGAGTTAAACATGAACAGGAGCAGTGGAGTCCAGGGCCTCTGTCACTGCCCTATTATAGGCGAGTACAAGATTCCCTGGGTCCATGCATTCGCTCGATTAAACTTGATAGGTCCAGTACCGCCATTAGGCCTTCCGGGGTCACACCCTTTAAAGGGCAGTACTGGACCATCTCCTTAGGCACTGGCTTATTAGGGGGGGCCATGAAATTGAACCCTATGATGTGAAGATCAGACCAACCGACTGACTCCACCACCAAGTCATAGATTTTCATCCACAGGAGGAACACCAGATCCAATGAATGACCATTAAAGTGGGTTGCGGAGGTAACGGCCTGTGTGAGGCCTATCAAAGTCATAAGTTGGAGGAAATCCTGACCAAAATCTGAGAGTTAGTCAACCCAGACATTGAAATCTCCCAGAATTAACCATCTGGAAGATCCCAGTACCATATAGACAGTGAAGGTCGCGACTTCCTGCAGGGATTCTTTCCCATCTCCGCATGGACGGTAGATGATCAGTGTTTTGCACCCCACACCCATGATACATTCAGATGATCTGGTGGACCCTACTGGTGCATCCATAAGACCCAATTCCTATCTAAAATAGATGGCTACACCCCTGCCCCTGCGATCTCTCCTCGGGTGGTGTATCACAGAGTACCCGGCTGGAACAGCTGAAGCCAAAACTGGGCCCGCATTTTCATCCAGCTAGGTCTCGGTGATGCACGTCAGGTCAGATGTCCCAACAAGGTCTGTTACCATAGCAGTCTTGTTCTTAATAGGCCTGGCATTGCATAACACCCCCCGAGTAGGATGAGTCACTGAGGGAGACCATGCCACTTGCCTGCACAAAGAAGAGCCCTTGGGTATGGGAACCAGGCATGGAGGACCCCTGTCCTGGTCCCATTTCACCCCAGGGTGTTTTCTTGTCCCAACTACCCCAATCTGTCCACCCCCCCTCTTACTTCCTGATTTTCTTCTCGCTGATACACCATAACCTCCTCCAGCTACTAGCATTACGTGCCTTGGGCGGTTATTCTCATCACTTAACATTCCTCTGGCAGGTGACAGAATGGAAGGACCAGTAACAATGCTAGAGTTCCTAGGTATTGAACTAAATACCTAAAAAATGGAAGACCACCTTAGTCAGAAGAAATTTACAAAGAATTTCAAACCTGGTTTCAATCTTTTCTACAAAACAATCATGTACTAAATAAGAACTACTTTCTTTATTGGGCTGTCTCACATCTGCCATGAGAATAACTTCACAAGGCCGGGGTTTACATCCAGTTTTCTCAGTCTAGCTCTGTTGGTCATACCTTTGGATCATTATATAACCATTACTGCTTCTGCCATATTGACTAATGAACATGTAGTTGCAGACAGAAACATGTTTAAACAGTGCCAGCACTTAAAATATGTGGTAAAAAGCATGTGAAGACTTATTTTATGCCAGGACAGCATGTCTTTAATTCCATCAAGTTCTTTGCACCCAGACAAATGTAACATTAGATAATTCATAGATCTTGCACATCTACATAACTTTCCTTCTGTGATATTTGACCTACAGAAAACTATCTGGATGTTTTCTTATCTGTGGCTGTGATTCTCATCTAATAACTTCCCTAATCTGTCTCATTCATTTGTAAAATGTGTTTTTAAAGTGAGATCGTTGTAAGAAACCTGCCATTTTCTTCTGATGAAGAACTATGTAGGTTTGAAAGCTTAAGGTGGTTTTGTTTTGTTTTTTTTTCTTGTTTTTTTTTTGTAAATCTCTTTAGGTCCCATCAAAAGACTTTATTTTGTGCATCTTTTTATTATCATTTTTTTTTTTTGTTTCGTTGTTTAAACAGGAGTAGCACACTGAGCTGAAAACTGTTTTACAGGTACATCCTGGGAGCACAGGGAAGTTAAGTGACTTGCTCAGAGTCACACAGTATGTAAGTGGAAGGTGTGGTATTCAAACCCAGATCTGGTCTGCTGGAAGTCACCAGATTTGCAGCTCAGAGCTTTAAACCACTGTGCTATACTGCATCTTGCCTCTGCCCAATCAAACCTGGCTATGTGGTCCTTCCTTTTTATCCGAATGCAACAGACTATCCATGTTCTATAAGAATCCATCTCCCTCAAATATCTGTCTTCACAGATGTTGCTCCTTTGTTTGGATTTGCTTGCCATTCATGGTAGCTCCTGACAGCCTATGCCTGGCCTTGTGAAATCTGCCACTTTCCGTACTTCCATTCAGTGTCATCTTTTTTTTAAATATACAGCTGTTTGGTCAGAGCCGCCAGCTGCACTTTATTTGGGTCCTCTACTGGTCCCTGCCATCATAACCAACAGGAATCCACACTGTACAAAACCTTAGGACTCCGGGGGACCGTCGCACTTAGTCACACACATTTTTTTTTTTTTTGTCCCATTTTCTGCCCTAGTTTGCTCTCCCCCTCTACCCCAGATGTCCGGCGTAGCCTCTGTCGGCCTCAGACACAGCAGTGCACACTGGGCATGCACCACCCCTTGCGAGGGAGCAAGCTCCCTGGCCCACTGTGAGGGGCAGCTGCTGCACCAGAGTCAGGCTGTCTTCCTCCCAGACAGGTTCGCACTCCCTTCAGGAGCACTCCCCAGCCTGGTCGCCTGACCCCTGTGGACCCATGCTCGCTTCTGAACCCAGGTCACCGGTGTGGAAGTGCGAAGTGTTTCCATTGAGTCATTGGGCAGCCCCAACATCATCTTTATTTGAAATCTGTCCTGTTATTGCAGCCGCACTTACTTGGGACACGCATGTAACAATCAAGTTGTAACTGTACTTACAGACAACTAAGCAGCCATAGCCACAGATTTGGCTGTATGGCCAATATCCTCCGGGATAACTCATGCCCCAGTGCATTTGCTCTGGGGTTCTTTTGTAGTTCTCTTCTCTCTCTCTACTTTGGGCTGCCCAAACAAATAAGATCCCCTATAGTGTGGCTGGCTCACTGTCCCTGGGCTGAGGTACAGATATTGCACACTGATGAGTCCAAATGAGAACGAAACATGTGTCTGTGTCTGCTGTTCTCAGCCTTTGCTGATTGTATTGTGAGACCTTTTGGCACCATACAATTCTGCTTAAAGTTGAGCCAGTCCAAATTAATTCATGGCCATTTGCATACGCTTCCCATGATGTTTTGCATTATTGGGGTGTGTGCAATTTGTGTTTTCTTTACATGACAGGCGTTCTTCTCATTCTGCAGTGCATTTCCTCAGACAATTGATATGGACCTCTTTACTTTCCCACATTACAATCCATTGTGTATATATTTCTGGTTCTTCTAATTTCCTTACTGGTTGTCTGTCTAGATTTTCAGCAATTCAGAGCTGCCTTTCTGCAAGCTGATTAGGAGATGACTCCCCCTACCTTTGTTCTGGAAGCTTCAAATGACAGAACACAGCGTATCAGTTATGCCTCACTTTCTGTCTGGAACTCCTTGCTTCATCAGCTCAAGCTGCATATAAAGTAGCCTGAAAGTAGCCTAAAGTACCTTCTGCACCCTACAGGATATGGATTAATGAAACAGCAAAACAGCTCAACAGTAGAAAGAGCGTGCGGACTTAAAAAGTTACATAACACCACAGTAATAAACCGCACCACTCGGAGATCCTAATAAAAGGCAATATATTTAATAGTGAGTAACACCGCAACAAACAGTACAAACACCTGCAGGAGTATGAACAGAACAACCTCTACCCGGTTTTGCACAACTTGCGTCATCAGGAGGATGACCATTCATATACATAGACCCTTTTATAGCCAGTGAGCACCTTAATTTTAAAGTGTCAGTATAACAATTAATCAAAAACATATAAAGCACAGGACCTACATATATAGTAGTTTTAAAAGTTTGCAATTAGCATTTCCTATATTCTAGGGAGAAAGTTAGAAACTAAAAGGAACTAAAATGAAATGAAAACATGTATAGAATTTCCAATAGGCATAACATATTAATATATTAATCTCTGCTTTTGCAGCTTTTATATACATCATACTACTAATACTTGTATAGCCCAAAATAAATATAAGTTTATGTTTCAGTAAAGAAAATATGCATGACATACATCTAGTAATTGTATATGAGGCAAAAAATGAGATTATATTTAAAGCTTTAACATTACCACCTAAAGTTCACCATGAATTCTATATCCTTAGTAATATTTAGGAATATGGCATGAAGAAATGAAGAAAAGCACTTATTCCCTGTAACCTGAAAAACAAACATAAAAATATGTCAAAAATGGTACATATATCCATAAAACTGTTTAGCAGAACATATCACAACTATGCATTTTAGAAAAAAGAGTGTGTCAATATGTAAGTTACACAGGTTCTAATCCCACCAAAGGGACAATCAATTAAGAGCGTCATCTGTTTTATTTTACATTTGCATCATATTGCTCCTGAACCTTTGACTTATGAACCACAACAATCAAACAGTATATTTCAGATAGCTAATTCACTCTGATATTCTCCCATCCTGACATACCAATATTTTAATCCAGCTGTCCAAGCTTTCCTTCAAGGTATAAGAAAAGAGAGTCCTTGTGACAGGGTTAGTTAGGCCCTGTCCCATTTGTTATATAGGAGGGAATCTGAAGCAAGGATTCTGAACACTACTATCTCCATGTTTTCTGACATTCTATTAGACTGCACAGTCAGATCTTACCTTTACCTGCTATATTTTCTGATTTCTAATCTCTACCTTTATCTATGTTTGTGAGACATATGTATGAAACTGGGTTCGCGATTTTTATAAACTAGACATACTTGAAATGATTGCAGAGGCAGCTGTGACTGAGTGTGACATGAGACTGATGGAATCTGTCACAGTGCTCCGGCCAGCTGCCAGCTGGGTCACAGTGCTCTGGCCAGCTGGGTCACAGTGCTCTGGCCAGCTGCCAGCTGGGTCACAGTGCTCTGGCCAGCTGTCAGCCGGGTCACAGTGCGCTGGCCAGCTGCCAACCCCGGTCACAGTCGCTGGCCAGCTGCCAGCCGGTCACAGTGCGCTGGCCAGCTGCCAGCCGGTCCTGTCGCTGGCCAGCTGCCAGCCGGGTCACTGGTGCGCTGGCCAGCTGCCAGCCGGGTCACAGTCGCTGGCCAGCTGCCAGCCAGGTCACAGTTGGCCAGCTGCCAGCCGAGGTCACAGTCACGCTGGCCAGCTGCCAGCGGGTCACAGTGCTGGCCAGCTGCCAGCCGGGTCACAGTGCGCTGGCCAGCTACCAGCCGGGTCACAGTGCGCTGGCCAGCTACCAGCCGGGTCACAGTACTGGCCAGCTACTAGCCGGGTCACAGTGCTGTGGCCAGCTACTAGCCGGGTCACAGTGCTCTGGCCAGCTACTAGCCGGGTCACAGTGCTCTGTCCAGTTACCAGCTGGGTCACAGTGTTGTACCTAGCAACCAACAAGTACAAAGCCGGTCTTACTGAGAAGATGTCAGAGATTGATTGACTTGAAGAGGACTAGAGAGACATGCTGATTTCATGTCTTGAATTGTCTTCTAATTTGCTGAGTGGACACTGACCTGAAGAAGAAGAGATGCTGAAATGTTTTCTAATATTTGTTTCTTGTGATTTAGAGTAATAAATCACCACATATGTGTGTTTTTTTTTTTTTGTTTTGTTTGTTTTGGTTTTTTGGTTACAATTTCTCCTGAACTGCTTATGTTTCCTGACCTAAGTTGGTGTCAGAGGTATCTGATTAGTTACATTTGATTTCATTCAGCATCAGAAGCCGTACCACATCCAGAAACCTCTACACTCCTCCAGAAACTCAACAAGGAAACCTATAGATTACAACCTATATTTTCATATGATGCTTCTCCTGAATAACAGCTTTGTTGGACCTGTTGCTGACTGCAAGATGCTATTAATGTGGCCTTCTTTGGATTTTGTGATCTGGAGAATTTACATCATCTTCCTAAGTCTTCAATCTGGCCAGCCATCCCACGAATAACTGTTTTACAGAAGTATTACAGACAGTTTCTGATGATCTGGGCCCCTCAAACCTTGTTGGCCTGGAGTGCGACTGCACCCTTGTAGCTCACCCTGGTTTCATCCTCACGCTGCCAAGATCAAAAACCGACAATATCATCAAAGGAGACCATGTTTCTTAGTTTGTAACAAACTCAACTTGCTGCCAATTCAAGTCCTTAGTTTGCTGCAGTCCTCAGATGGACATCCTGATTCTGCTCATCCTCGTCTGTATACAGAGACCTACTTCATCATAACTACATCCTGGTTTGTCCTCCATTGTCAGAACACTACTCCCTGCCTGGGTCTTGATGCCTCTTCCTTTTCTGGCCATTCATTTAGAATGGGAGCAGTCACCTCCACATCCTGAAAAAGATCATGGCTCAAATAATCAAAGTCATGGGTCGCTGGGTATATTCCTGCTTTGAAGCGTGTATCAGAGAACCAAATTCAGAACTCTGCTAAGCTCATCAACAGCTAGCTGCCTCTTAATTCTAAACCTGGAGGAAAATCTAACACAGGAAGAGCAGATTGATAGATGGACCAGAGTTTAGGAAAGCAGTATGAGAAGGCAGCTACACCAACAATAGATTTCCTATGTGGAATACAAAGGAAATGGGAAACATTACTGCAGAGCATTTAGGAGGGGGAAGAGGATAGTAGGAAAGAAGGCAGCCAAACCGAAATTTGGATGTAAAGGAAGCACAGTGGGAAAGGTGACTGGCGTCAAGAAAGAGGAGGGAAAGTGCAGTGTGTAAAGTAAGCAGTGGTGAAGTGATTCAAGAAGGTTGTCGGGAGTATTTTTTCAGGGGGGAAGTGGTGGGTGAGTGGATAAACTGCCAAGGAAAGTTGTCTGTGCTTAGTAAGGGTACAAGCACAGGTAAGACAAATATATGGGACTACTAAGGGTGAATGGGAGAGAAAGGGAAAAGAAGGGTGAGAGAATGACCGCTAGAATCATCACATCTGAACACAAGTAGGGCTTTCAGACAGGAGAGTGTTGGGCCTTGACATCTGTTTCTGTGTAAGGCCCAGTTGGGACCCACTGGAGTACTGTGTGTAGTTTGGGCTTCCTCAGAATAAAAGGGCATTTAGTAATTTTCTTCAATACAAAAGGACATTTAAGCAGTCAAGAGTGCAACACATGGCCTCCCAAATGATCAGCATGTACAGAGACGCAGCCCTTAAAGGGACACGGCAGCCCACATTGTCGTTAGTGTCCAAGACATTCATTGATTCTGCAGATTCTGTAGAGACTGCTGCTGTAGCTGGGAGTCTGATTCCAATTACTTTTTCTTCTAAAAATTAAAACAGAACAGACTGCCCACCGTACTGGTGTTACCACACACAAGCATGTTTGTTTACAGTCCTTGATCACTCCCACTGAATCTTTGTTGGACTTGGGAACAGACTGTGGTGCACAAGCTAAGTATCAATATACATGGTGATATTTACATATACTGCTAATAGCCGGCATTTTAAAATGGTGTCCATAGCTGTTATTGCAAGAAGTGGAGCAGACTTGCTCAATGATGTAATCACGACGTCGCATTGGTGCCTATTTGTGAGCGAACAGCGTCCTCGGCTGTATGGCACTGAGCATTTGTTTACATTTGCTCCAGTTTTCATATACAAAACTGATATACTGTAACCAACAAAGAAAGAAAAAAACTACCATAATTTAATTCAGCATCCCTTGTTCAGGGATTATGCAGGAACATTTGTAATTTCATTGACACCCCAAATTGATGGTTTAGATACTGCTTTTTTATTTTGGCGCTTGCACAGCCAACATCTAGGACAGTGGGGATTTGGAGGCACGGTCACTGTTGGGCAAAGGCAGGGCGCGCAACAGTAAGTCGTCCCACATTCCCAATCAGCCTGCATGCCATGCTTTCGCCAACATTGTGCACATGGCCGCATCGCTGCCGCCGATCCGCCGACTCGGGGTGCCTAATCCCACTGTCTGCTGACCTGCCCCTATGAATGAGGCCGACGGGGAGCCCACTCCGTCAGCATAACTACCCCTCCATTTGTGATATGCCGAGGGAGTTGGGCACCCTTTCCTTGTGTGCTGATGGAGGCCCACTTCCCGTCTGCATAAGAAACCCCCAGTTGTTTAATGCCGGTGCAATCCCCTCGACTTTTGCCCCCACCCTTCCTTGTCTGCCGACAGAGGTGCCCAATCCCTGTCGGCATGAATCCTCCTCCCATTTGATGCGCCCGGCGAGGGTGCCCAGTCCCCGTCTGCTACAGACACCCACAACAAAAAAAAAAAAAAAAAACTGTCCAGAATGGGTTTTTTCTTCTTTTAACCTGTAAAGCAACGGTCCCTCAGTAGTCTCTGTGCCGCCTCCCCACACCTCCCCGTCACCCCATACTTACCTCTGGAGTCCGGCGCGACTATCTTCGATGGACCGGGAACACGTCTGCACTCTTCAAAGCCGACCGCGAACTGAGGAAATGCTGGTAAGCTGTATAATGGAATAAATAGGGGTTTTCCAACTTTAATGCATATCTCAGGCATTTTTGCGAATTTTGGCCCCAAATTTTCAACATGGGATTTTTGGGACACCTTCTCATGAATTCTTGACTTTCATGGCGTTATTTCGTCCCGGAAGGTGATTTTTGCAGTCGCTGCACGGAATCACCTTTCAGGACCGAGTAATGAAATGACAGTGTCACTGTTCATGAGGGGGGCTCTCAAAAAGCCTATGTTGCAAATTTGGTTGGAAAAATAAAAAAAATGACTTTTACGAGTGTGCGTAGCAACTGCGCAACGCATGCTCGTAAGTTAGCGAATTCGCAATATTTTCATGCCAGATTTTCAACATTGGCATTTTACCACACCTTCTTATGAACCGTACAGCTGTCATTTTTCACATCCTGGCCGAAATGTGTTTTCGCACTTCCGGCGCAGAATAGAGCAGTCGCGGTGCGAAATCTCTGTTCGGGACACATTACGAAAATGACAGTGACACTGTTCATGAGCAGAGGTCCTAAAATGCCTGTATTAAAAAATTTGGTGACTATACTCAATAAAATGACTGTGTACAAGCGTAGTGCTATGCAGTTTGCACGCACTTCACACGCTTGCAAAATTATAATATTTTCAGTCCAGATTTTTAACAGTGCCATTGTTCTGCACCTCCAATGAACAGTACAGCTGTAATTTTCACATCCTGACCAAAATCTGTTTTCACAGTTCTGGCGCCAGAATAGCCTGATCGTATGGAAAGCCCGTGTTCGAGACACACATGATGAAAACAACAGTGACACTGTTCATTAGCGGATGTCCTAAAATGCCTATGTTGAAAATTTGGGGACAAAAGTCAATACAGTGAGTGTTTTACGAGCGTGCGTTGCACGGTTTGCACGCACATTCGTGACTTTGTGAATTTGTAATAGTTTCACTCCAGCTGTTCATCATTGACATTTTTTTCATACCTCCTTATGAACAATACAGCTGCCTGAAACATGTTTTCGCACGTCTGGCACAGAATTGCATGGTTGCTGTGTGAAATCAGTTTTCGGGACAGTTTGAGGAAATGACGGTGACATTCATGAGCAGAGGTCCTAAAATGCCTATGTTGACAATTTGGTGCCAAAAGTCCATACAGTGACTGTGTTGCAAACATGCATTCGCCAGTTCCACGCACTCTTGTAACCGTCAATCTGCAATATTTTCATGCCACATTTTCACCACTGGCATTTGTGCATATCTCCTTATCAAGAGTCCAGCTGCCATTTCCCACAGCCTGCCCAAAACGTCTTTCTGCAGCTGTGGTACACAGTGGCGTGCTCGCTGTGCAAAGTTACCTTTTGGGACACATTAACAAAATCACAACACTATGCGTCCCTAGCTCCGTCACTCCCACTGCTAATGCAGGTGCGACAACATTCAGCATTGACAAATGCTTGTAAAGGTTGTTCTCACGAGGAGGAAAACATTCAAAAGGTACAGTATTAACAGCCATCTAGGATTTTATTTTTCTTAATAGCAATAAGGCATGACCAACAGATTAACAATTTAATTACTTCCTAGGCCCCTAGGGGCTGCATGGCACTCTGCTGCACCTCTTGCCACATTAGGCTCCTGGGGTGATTAACAGGCTGTTAATCTAACCCCTGGTCATGCCTTATTACTTAAATGATATGGTACAAATAAGATTGACAATGTCTCTCTTTAACATGTTCAACGTGGAGTGAAGGAGGATCAGAGGTACATAATCTCAGTCTTTCCATACTCTAGGGCATCGACAAGACAGAAAAGTCCAAAAATGTTTGCTGTGGTGTACTGCTGCAGGATGCAGAATGCACCCTGAAACTCGAGGGCAGTAAATTCGGGAGTAATGTTAGGAGGTACTTTTCTCCCACAGGGTGGTGAGCCTGTGGAATAACTTACCAGCAGAGACCATGGACATGAAGACAGTAAGGGCCTTTAAGGTAAGCATGGACACATTTGTGCTTACTTGGGAAATCATCTGATATCCTGGATAGTAGAGTGGGTAGGGAAGCCCTATAAATCGGTACATGCTTAAACCACATACTTATTTCATCTCCGCTGATAAAGCAGGAAGAAAGAGGGGGGCAGACATGATGGACCTATAGTTCCTTCAACCTTAAATTACTTTGTAGTTGAGTAGCCATGTGAGATAAATTTGTAATGGCAGATATGAAAGTGTATACTGAATGCAGGTACCTGCTCTTAAAGTAAACGTTACAGTTTTGATCCTTCACCTTACGGTATATCCCAGCCTTCTCTTCTTGGTTTTACCCAGGATAGCACAGGTGAGATGCTGCATCTCATTTTATTTTTTGGGGGGGCTGCTTCTACTAATTTCTGTAGCTGGGTAAAATGAAGCCCCAAGAGGTTAAGTGACTCATTGAAGGTCACACAGTGAGAATTTGGTTTCAGTGAGGTTTGAACCTGTGATTTACAGGTTCCCAAGTCAGTGCACTAACCACTATACCACACTACCTAAATATACATAGAACACAGAAACATAGACTTTGACAGCAGATAAGGACTATTTGGCCCACCTAGTCTGCCCATTTCCTACCTACTGGATAAGCTGCAGATTCTAGTTAAACCAACAGCCTGCTTCCTCCTACCTCCCTCTATAATTGCCTTATGTCTGTCCCATGCATTCTTGAATTTCCCCACTGTTTTTGACCCATGACCTCCACAGGAAGGCGGTCCCATATGTCCACCACCTTCTCTCTGAAAAATACTTCCTCACATTACCCCTGAGCCGTCCCTGTCTATCTTCAAATTGTGCCCCCTTGTTCTTTCACATCTCTTTTTCTAAAAGATGCTGCCCTCTTGGACTTTGTTGATTTCCCTTGAGGTACTTGAAAGTTTCTACCATGTCCCCCCCTTCCTCCTTTCCTCAAGGGTATACATATTAAACTCTTTTAGTCTCTCTTCGTATGGCTTCTGTTGCAGACTCTGCACCATTTTAGTTGCCCTTCTCTGGACTGTCTCCATCCTGTCTACGTCCTTGTGGAGATGGGGTCTCCAGAACTGGATACAGTACTCCAGATGGGGTCTCACCAACCTACTGTACAGAGGGATAACAACTTCCTGTTTTCTACTGGTAATGCCTCTCCCTATGCATCCCAGTATCCCCAAAGTCCTCCTTACTGCCTTCTCACATTGCCTGCCTACCTTAAGGTTATATGATATGACTACCCCCAGGTCCCTTTCCATTTTTGTTGTTGTTAATACCCCCATTGTGTACTCTTTCCCCAAGGTTTTTGTTTCCCAGGTGCATTATTTTGCACTTCCTTCAACCTTGCCAAGTCCCTACTTAGCCTTCCCACCCCCCTTGTGTATCAACCCTGTTGCAGATCTTTGTGTCATCAACAAAGAGGCATACTTTTCCTTCCAGTCCCTCCACAGTGTCTCCTATAAAGACATTAAAGAGGAGCGGTCCCAGTACAGAACCCTCCGGTTCCCCACTAGTAACCACCCTTTCTTCAGAGTGTACTCTGTTTACTATTACCTTCTATGTCCTGTTGTCCAGAAAGTTTGTTACCCAGACTACCACCCTGGGACCACTCCCAGGCTGACTAACTTGTTCATTAGTCTTTTGTGTGGAACTGTGTCAGATGCCTTACAAAGTCTAGGTAGGCCATGTCCACAGCCCTCCCTGGTCTACTACTTTGGTCACTTAGTCAAAGAAATCTATTAGATTAGCTCTGACATGACCTTCCCGCTGTGAATCCATGCTGCCTTGGGTCCTGTGCCTCGCTGGCCTCTTGGTATTCGACAGTTCTTTCTTCCATTATTTTCCTACCACTGAGGTCAAACTAATAGGTCTGTAGTTTCCTGCCTCTGCCTTGCTCCCACTTTTGTGAAGAGAATCGCATCCGCCCTGCTCCAGTCCTTCAGTACCACACCATCCTCCCATGATTTGTTAAAAGGGTAATCAGTGGTGTCACTAGGTCTCCACTTAGTTTATTTAGAATTCTTGGGTGAATCCCATCCGCCCCATTGCTTTGTCCACCTTGAGCTTTAGGAGTTCTTTCAGGACCATTTCTTCTGTGAATAGACTGGTATCGACCCACTGTCTAGAGTGCCTCTATTGTTTGGTTTAGGTGCCCCCTTCTTATTTTGTGAATACTGAGCAAAAGTATTCTTTCAGTATCTCTGCCTTTTCACTGTCACTTTCTGCCCACCTCCCATCCCTTTATTAAGCCTCACTATCCCTCTCTTGGTCTTCTTTGATGTGTACCTATAGAAGGTTTTATCCCCTTCTTAACTGAGCTGGTTTCTTTTCTCGGTTTGGGCCTTTGCTATTCTTACTGCCTTCCCTTCCTTCTGCTTTAACTGACACAGTTCTCTGTCCTGCTCTTTCTGCGATTCCTTATACTTCCTGAATGCTATCTTTTCTCCCTAACCTTCCGCCACCTTTTGAGAACCATAGTGTTTTTTTTTTTACTTTGTTTTGTTTATTTGCTACTCACAAAGGCTTGTTGCCTCTGTGATGGCAGTTTTGATTTTCCTCTCATTGCTCTTCCACCCTCCTTCCTGACCATTTCCTAGGACATTCCTTAGGCACTTACCCATTTTGCCAAAGTCAGCCCTCCTAAAGTCCAGTAACCTCGCTTTTGTGTGGCTTGACTGTATGGCTGTATTTATCATGAACCACACTGTTTGGTGGTCGCTTGTTCCCAGATGGCTACCCACTTCTAAATCTGTAATCCTCTCTCCTTCCCTGTTTGAGAGTACCAGGTCTAAGATTGCACCCTCCCAAGTGGGTTCCAACACTAGCTGTGTGAGGCATGCCACCTGTCGGGCATCAAGAATGGCCCCACTCTTAGATGTGACTGCAGCAAATGTGCTTCGGCTAACATCTGGTGCATTCAGATAACCCATCAACAGTATCTCCACTTTCTCTGCCATTCTAAGGATGCCTTCTCTCATTTCCTTGTCCATTTCCTCCCCCTGAGACGGGCGTCTGTATACAACCCCCGAGCAGATTGTGGTGCCATTTCCTGTCTCTAAGGTGACCCACAGTGCCTCCTCTCCTCCCCATTTACCCTTTAGTTCCGTTGCTTTGATCCCTTCCCTTATGTGGAGAGTTGCTACCCCTCCTCTTTTACCCTCCCTGTTCCTCTTGTAGATTGTGTACCCTGGTATGTTGACATCCCAGTCATGGTTTTCCATGTACCATGTTTCTGTGACTGCCACAATATCCAGGTGTCCCTGTTCCATCAAGGCCACTAGTTCAGGAAGCTTGTTACCCAGACTATGGGCATTCGTACTCATTGCCTTCCATTTTTAGATGGCCTTACCCCTTTTGGCCCCATCCCTGCCCTTACTGGCTTTGCCTTTTTCTCTATTTACCCCTCTCCTGCTCCCTATGGACCTCTCTACCTTGGTGTTTACCTAGCTAACTATCCTGTTTTGTTGGGGGGAGGCTGGGAATCCCCTGCTTCTTATTAGTGCCTCCCCCCTTGACTAATTTAAAAGCTTGCCAATGAAGCATTTAAACCTATCGCCTAGGAGCCTGGTTCCCCTCCCAGACAGATGCAGACCATCATGCCAGAATAGGCCTGTATCCCTCCAGGTGGAACCCCAGTCCCCAGTGAAGCCAAAACCCTGTGCTCCGCACCAGGTTTTTCAACCATTCATTGACTTGCATGGTGCAGAGTACACTAGCCTCACCCTTGTCATAGACAGGCAGCACCTCCGAGAAGGTTACCGTGCGTGCCATTTGCCTAGGGCCCCTCCCCAACTCCACAAACTCCTCCTGCACTGCTCTGATCCCATGCCCAGCTAGGTCATTTGTCCCCAGGTGGACAGTGACGTCCAGCTTCTTCTCCTGTACAGCTGCTCTTGCAACCCTGAAGATTCGCTTCCTGTCCCTCCAAGCCATGGTTCCGGGCAGGCACCTTCCTCTCCCCTCCCTCCCCCAGTTCTATCCCCGTAATAATTGAGTCCCCCACGAGGAGCTGCTTCCTTCCACTGTGGTGTCCTGTGCCACTGGGTCTCCCTTGTGGAGGTTCCCAGCATCCTCCTTGGTCTCCACTGTGGGTGCCTCCATAGAGGAACCACGCTCCGCCAGAACAGTGTATGAATTGTGGAGTGGTACAACTGGAGGGATGCTCCTGTGTTCCACCATCCTTACCCTCTGTGAGCCCACCGTGGTCCAACCGCTCCTGTTTCTTGGCAACCTCTGAGGCAGCAGTGGCGGCCCTGGTGTTCCCTGGGTGGTGGAGGTTTCCCTCCTCTTTGCCAGGTCGGCCTGGAGACGGGCAACCTCCTCCTTTAGAGCAGAGAGTTGCCTGCAGATAGGGCAGCACTGCAGCCTCCAGAATGTCTCCCGGAAGACTGAAGCTCCACAGCCAGCGCACCACTTCTCACATGTCTCTCTCCCTTCCTGTTTACTAACCCTACACCAGGTATTTGGGGTACTATCCATAATTGATAGTATAGTGCATTACGAAGGCACTGTTGCAATACTGGGGTGCAGTTCTTCAGATAAGACATTAAACAGTTTCCTGCTGCCCATTTCTGGTCACTGTCCAGATGAACAGTAAAAATCCCATAGCAGTTATCGAGGAAGAGATTGGGTTTCCCCTAGTAACATGGCAACATTTTCCTGTCTATAAAATGGGTTCATATTATTTACCTGCAGTACGTATCTGGAGGGTGATCACAGTTCTGTGTTCCTTTTCTGGTCAAACATTACAAGTAAGATAAGCAGTAGAATGATGGCCAACTGTCATTACAGTGGAAGAAAAATAATGAGCAGTGAAAAGTAGGAAGCGAGTTCCTATGTGGAAGAAAATCTCTCATGTGTGATTGTTATGGTCAATATGGAAAGAGCATAGCAAACTGGGAGTGTGATAAACTACAGTAGTTACTTCAGTGCTGTCAAGTTTGTATGTTTAATGCCTCATTCTAAATCTTGTGTGTAGAATGGGAAAAGGGAACAATGAAAATTGTTTAACCCAGAAAGGCACACTAAGCTAAAGTTTGTTTTCAGGTGCGACTCTGAAGCACAAGTAAGTTAAATTACTTGCTCAGCATCATTCAGTATGCAAGTGGGGGCTGTGGGATTCAGACCCTGGTCTCTAGGTTTGCAGCATTGAGCACCAAAACACTGCTATATTGCCTCCTACACGGTGAGAACGGTCTGACATCTTACTGGTCTCAACATGATCTTTCATGACTCTCTTAAATTTTGTTTTGCTTGTACAGACAGCCTTAGTGCCATCATCTGATATTTGATTGCAGTCTTGTCAGTGCAAAGATCAACATCATATGACTGTAGACTGATCATGTGAACTTCAGTGTTTTAGTTTCAAGAATTGTCAAGGCTTTTATTTGTTGCAAGAGTGGTACAGCAACTGCTTTGGAATAGATGACTTTTTGGCTGCAGATAATCATGCATGGGGGTGAGTAACCGTTGAGTAGTGCCACTGGAATAGAGATTTGTATCAAAGAAGTATGTTATGTAAGTGTAACATTTAGGAACAATCAGTGTGGTCTAGTGGTTAGTATACTCACTTTGGGACCCTGAAATGAAGGTTCAGATGCTACCAAACCACTGACTTGCTATGTGATGACCTCCCTGCTTTGGGTCTCTAAAGGCAAATTGGGTAGAAGCAGGAGCTTGTTTTAAAGTAAAGACTTAATTGAGGATGTGTTCTGTATGTAATAAGACTTGAGAGAACATGTGTGTATAAGTAATGACACATGAGGGAGGATGCATTTTATACTGTAACCTGTTTGGCCAAGAAAGTTCCTTCCTTCCCTGATGGATGTTGACTGGGTAAAATTGATCCTCTCTACTGCTTTATTACATTTAACTAAATGTTTTTGTACTAAAAGAAAGAATCCGGCTGTGTTTGTTTTGGTTCTGCAGTGTTGTCTGTGGGTTGTGAATTGAAGTGTTACTATTTCTTTAAAAAGAAACATTAGCTGTCCAGTGGCATGGAGGGCTGAGGTGTCTGGTGACTTACCTCCTGCCACACCTGCGACCCGGGGTCGGGAACAGACTCTGGTTGCTCAGGGGCTGGCGGGGTGAGGAAGGATTGAGCGTCCCTAGACAGTTCTTCTTCCTCGGGGAAGGGGGTTGGTGTGGCGTGCTGCTTGCCTGACACTCAGCGGTGACTGGGTGACTCCACATGCATGCCACCATGCATGGGAAGGGACCCCACGTTCATGATGCCATGGCTTCAGGCATTGCGTGTATTGCAAGTCCAAGGGCCCTGGGAGAAAATAGGAGGCCCCCGGCAGCAGGATGATGACCACCTCGCCTGCTCTGCACCAGTGAAAGTAAGTCCCGGGGAGTGGTTAAATGGGGAGAAACCAGAGACAAAATGTGTATTGGGGAGGTAGAAACATTGAGGCAGGGTTAGTTCTTTGCAGAAATGAATAATAAAGTACTAAAATGAGAAGAAAATTAAGGGATGCTTACTGCTGTAAGGTCACTTCCTGTTGGCTTCCTTGGAGCTTAGAATCCACGCTGAATGGAAAGGTGTTAACCCGGTTATGTTTTTTCTTATATATTTTTTTTTCCTTGTGTCATGGAAAGCTTCCATTTGGCTGTGTTTCTGTGTTATGTGGGAGAGAGTTGTGTACTGGTTTGAAACTCTATTTGTGGCATCTGGAGGTATTCAAATGCTTTGCTAGTTGCATACCTTTCAACTGTCCCTAATTATGAGGGACATCCCTCATTTTACCCCTCAAATTGCTTTCTCCCTTGCCCATCCCTCATAGAAAAGGCGCTACCCACACAGAGAATGTACTGTACAAATAGACTTTAAAGCAGAAATGCATAATATTCTAATTTGTTAAATTAGGAATAAACTTTGTACAACCAAAGGTAATTATTTCCACAGAGGTTTAAGCTTGTATCTCAGTGTTTGAAGATGTGTTCCTCATTTGGAGGGCTGGTGTCCCACACTGTCCCCTCATTTAATGCCCGCAGCCTTCATTTCAGTGACAAAAGGCTGTATGGCTAGGGGTGTGTGTGTGTGTGTGTGTGTCTTTGTTTTACTGATATTGTTTTATCTGGCTCCTGTTTGCAGTTATGACATGCAGTTTAGCGTGCCTTTTTCCTCAGGGAGAAGGACACGGCATGTGGTTGTGTTTTGATTTGCATAGAGAACTTCAGACCTGTAGCCAAACTGTAGCATACAGGCCGTTGCCATTATACAGTAAGGTCTCACAATTCTAGTATTTGACTGGCTGACTGGCACCTTTTACCCGTGGTAAATCCTACGATATACAATGGGAAAAGGTGCCAGTCAGCCACATCTCTAAAATCCATCCCACCCCCCAAGTCGACACAGCAAACCTGCCATGTTGAATCCCCGCTTAACGAACGCTTTCTGCATAAATGCAGATGCCAACTCCCTGCAACAACTGTCACAAGTGCTACCCCCACTTAACATAGCAACATTGTTTTTTTTTTTATTTTCCTCAGTTTCTCACACCCGCCTCATCTTCTCAAAATACTGTATAGACTGTGCCATGTACTCCACAAGGTCGTCAGCTGCCAGTCTAAGTACACACTGTATTTTTTGTTGTCACTTCACACTCCGTCTTCAAACATGGACAGCCGATTTTGACCGTTCACCGACCTGTTTCTAAGCAAGCGACCTTAAAACCCCAAAAAAAAACAGTTGCTCAGGGAGGTGCCAGTGCCTTAATTGATGTAAACAAGAGAGCCTGGAAAGAGCCTCACATGGTTCTAAAGTGGAGTGGAGAAATCGGAATATCGCAGCCACTCCGCTGAAGCAGATTTTTACTTTGTGTCTCTGGTTTTCAAAAGCACTGCGGCACGCTTCCTATTTTCTGATCATCCTTTTCATCAGATCCATTTTCTCAAGTTGTCCTTGAGTTCTACAGTTAAAAAAAAAAACAGGTGGTGTAGTGGTGGTGGTGGTGGTGGTGGGGGTGTTAGTAAGAGAGACGTGAGTGAGTGTGTGATCGAGCGTTTCTCTGAAGAATCATCACAGCACTGTTCTGATAATGCTGTCTTGCTCATGTCCTTTTTTTAACTTGTCCAACTATCTCAGTCAGATGCCACCGCCCCTCGTCACGACTACCAACAGCCAGAAACGGCATGGGGTGCAGTAGCCACACAGAAACACAGACGTTCAAATAGCATTGAGTAAACTGCTCACCTGCTGCACAACCATGAAAAGGAACTTCTGTGTCTCTAAATACTCTTCCACACCAATAAATCAGTTAAAGGAAAGTTCACCCAAAACTTGAAAAATATATGTTGTGCAGAGTGTTTTAATTTGTATGTGAAGTGCTAGTGTTTCCTTCCCTCTGACTGGTATTAGGAGTTTTTCCTAAATTAGCTTGCTAGCTTTAGGGTAGTTTTACGACCCCTGGGGATCTTCATCCCTGACAGTTTAATTGTATTTCTTGTTCGCGTAGTGCATCTCGTCTCATGTGACTGTGATGTAAGAGACCCCCAACATTCAGCACACACATGCCAAACAAACTAAATATCTTGGAAGCTTTACAAGCTGCACAAAAATTACCAGCAGCAAAGTTTTTCAGGACAGTAAGACCTTTACGATGAGGGTAGTCACTAAGCTGAATTTTATAGATTTCAAAATATAGCCATCTCTACTGTTGTGAACTGATTGTAAAGCAATGCTTTCTGCTGAATTTATGGGCTGTGCTACATCACTGTCACATGAAACAAGGTGCAGTGCGGGACAAAGGAATACAGTTAAACTGTTTGATATGGAGATCTCCAGGGGTCGTAAAACTACCCTAAAGCTAGTAGGCTAATTTAGGAAAAACTCCTATTACCAGTCAGAGGGAAGGAAGTACTAGAACTTCACATACAAATTAAAACACTCTGCACAACATATATTTTTTCAAGTTTTGGGTGGACGACTTCTTAGTAGAAAAGATGTAAATATGTAATGTTTGTATTTTTTTTTTTTTATTCTGAATAAAACGAGCCATTGTATAATCGCAATAAACCACTCCAGGATGTGGAATATGCTGGGATTTACCACGGCTGGCCAGGATTTACCCACTCAAGCTGTGGTAAATCCAAGCATAACCCACATCCTGTCATGGTTTATTGCTTAAACATACCTGCATGTGGCCAGGTTTCAGCCAGCCAGGACCACAGTTTGTACAGTGGGATGTTGTATTGTAGTTGAGCTGTCTTGGGGAATCAAATTGTTGAACTCAGCACCCCCTAAATAACACTAAATTCAGTTCAGTTTATTTTTCTTTGTCAACCAAAGAAGTCATTATAGCAACATACTGTATGTGTAAACCCTCTCCCCCACCCCAAAAAAGATTGGGGCTTACTCGAGCACTGCCTTCCCTCCTTCCGTCTGGTCTTCTGCTTTGTACTGGGTTTCTGAGGTTTCTTGTGCCTCCTGCCAGCCCCCGTTGTTTAGCTCCTTGTGAGGGGGGCTCTGGAGGAGCGTGTTTTTAAAAGAATTGGATCGCCCAGTTTGACAAACTGTTGAAGTGCTGCCGCTGTGCAGCTCACATCGAGAATGTGCGAGTTGGCAAGCACGCATGCGCAGAATAGCACAATGGTGCCCCGTCATTTTAAGCTGCTCATAGCGGCCATATGTCAGCTACCCTCTGTGTGCTCCAACCCCAGGACATCTAATAGGGGTCTGGAAAATCATGGGAGGAGTAAGAGAAGGCAAAGAGAGAACTTTGTTATAGCGCATATAGGCGCTTGCTTTTTTAAATGTAAATGTACTGCCATGTACTGAAAGGGCTGTGCCTGTCACATAGTGGTCAGCGCTGCGGCACTAGCGACAGGCAGAGGAAGGCCCTTAAATGCCCCACTTTGCCAACGGACAGTAGGGCAGGGGGCTATTAACTGACCCAGGGGAGCAGTTAAATGTAAAATAATACTGTTGACTGTAAAATACTTTTAAAGTTATTACTTTATAGATAATATATTTCAGGCAGCCATTTTGTGATCCTTTGAACCCTGCCTCCAGCCAATCGGCATTGTATTTATTTATTTATTGAATTTTGTTGACCCGGTAGGCCCACTGAGACTAGAAGTCCCTTTTTCAGGGGTGACCAGGGATACAGATGGTAACCACCCGAAATTGAACCAGATTAAGCTGTTGGTGGTATTTTTTAGTGAATGGGGAAATTTGGCCAGGACCCGGGAAGTTCCTCACAGGGGAACACTTGTCCGCCTATCCAGCATGCATGGACGGTCAGGCTGAGGATGGTGGAGCAGCAGATAGCCGGTCTGGATTTGCTAATCTCGGTACAGAAGAAAGTCCGAAAAAAGATATTAGTTCAACATCTTCTACTTTCTCGAACAAAGAAACCCAGAGCAAAGTTTACTAACAGGTATGAAACCCTTTAAAGAATACAGATGTGAGGCCTACAGATGTTGATACACAAGTAAATGCAGAGCAAGGTACTTCTATGCTTACCCAAGAAACTTTAAGGAATGCTCTTAAAACAAACAAGGAGTACCTGTTAAAGTTGTTAAATGAGGAGGAAAGAGCTACCCAGCTCACAGACAATATTTCTTCTAACTGTGAGCCCTGCATCACCCCGCTGTCAATCTCATCCAGTTTTCCTCAACAAATATGGAGAATCCACTTGATGTATTAGAAGTGGATCAACAAACTGAAGTACCTTTAATTTCTTTAAGTAAAGGTCGACCGAAGGATTCGCAGCAAATGTATAGCAAATGGACACCTGAAGCAGCATTATGAGATGCAGGATGGCAGCGAGGCTCAGAACAACTGGCTGGACATCCCGTCCTGTCGCAGCAGAGGAGGTAAGGCTTTCTTGTGCTTCTGATGAAAATGGCATGTCTTTCGATCCCAGCACCCGAAGCGAGGATTTTATTCGGGAATGACACAGTAAACACACTGGACAATTCCCTTGTACATACGGGGACCTCAGATAAAACTGCAGCGTAAAACAGTGCTGTCCTGGGACAAGAAGTGGAGCCAACTCAGCAAAACAGTTGGTACACCAAAAGAGTATACATGGCAGATCTTTTAAGAGTACAGGTGAACCAGCACAGTGGCAAATGCTGTGTGACTTAAATTTACTGGTAACACAGAAATAGCACCAGGCAGAAAACTATGCTACATAAAATGCTAAAGGAGTATATGGGGATTCAGCCTAATGAGTTATTTATGTCATTCATGTAAGGGTGAACCTATACATGATGTAAGTATTAAAACCAACCAGACGCTAGAAAGATTTTGGGCAGTGTATCCTCAGGTTTCCAACTCTAACTTATGGCAGTCTTGTTTTTCCAATACAGTACCATTAACAAAACCAACAATAAAAACAATTACTTCACTGTTTAGAAATGAGGGGGTAAATATTTCAGATGTTCCGTATCGGTTAAGACAGTGCTGTACTATTCTGGAAGCCCCTACCCCCATCCTAGACGAAGATTTAGTTTGGACAGGAAATTGGAAAATAAAGGTGCAGTTGGAAAAAAACACTGAACAAGGCATTCTGCATCTTCCAGGAGTTTTTTTTGGGAGGACAAGGCTTGTTTTATCAAGGGCAGCCTAGAACCTGCCATAAATGTGGTGCACGCACACACCTTAGTTCAGTGTGCGACAAGCCCAGATGCAGTTTTGTCTAGAGTACGGTCATGTTAGTTTAGGGTGCCCTAATCCCTTTAAGTGCAACCTCTGTGAGGAAGAAGGCCATTCCTACCAGGGCTGCCCTTGGGCATAAAAGAACAGATTAGATGGAGCCCAGCAAGATCCTGTTCACTTGCTAGAAAAATATCAAGCTCAAGAGGCCAAAAGGAAATCTGGAGACCACACTGCCCGTGATACAGAAATCTCACAGCCTCCTTCAACTTTGCCCTGTACTAGCATAGCGGACCAGGGGTCATCTTCCAGGAATAATGATCAGTCACAGGATGAGGTCTCTAATACAGGCCCTGAGGAAATGGAAACAGCAAGCATGTTACCCCCACCCTCTGTGTTTTCACATTCACTCCAGTAGGCCCAAAGAAAAGAGAAGTAAAAGAAAGGCAGAAAAACTCTTCCCAAAATCTCCTCAATTGTAACAAGAAATAAATTCCAGGCATTAGCAAAAGGACGCCAGTGGGGGACATGGTAGAGGATGATGGTGACTCTGATTCCTCCTCCTCAAAAACAGACACATTTTCAGACCTTCAGACTTCCCACATGACCAAACAAAAAGATACTTATCATAGAAAAGTCCCTTGAAGATCCCCACTTAGGAAACTATGGTAGGAAGGCAGTGGCTCTCTGTTCTACCTTAAATGCCTGTAGCATCAAGAAATACAGAAAGCGGATGTCCACCTTTCAGATATTAAAAGATCTTCCTAACAATATCATATTCCTCCAAGACACCAGATTAAAAACAACTTATGAAGTGAATCAGGCTAAAAACTCCTGGAACATAGGACCATCCTTTTGGTCTCAAGGCCCGGATACCTGTGATGGGGTAGGGATTCTCCTAAGGGGTTTTGCATTTTCAGTACACAGGATTTTGGACATTTACCCAGGTAGAGCATTGCTGCTGGAGGGCTGCTTAGGAGCACTGTCCTTTAGACTAGTAAACATATATCACACAGCGTATTGCAGCATACTAGAACTCTTTAAACTCATCCAGCCTTACTTACACACAAATAAACACATAATATTTGGAGGCAACTTCAGCTGTCCACTCTCTTTAACAGATAAGGGTATGCGTGCTACAAAACTGTTTGGGATACTAACTGCTTAAATTCTGTTTTAAAACAGATTTAAAAGATAGTTATACAGAAGTACACAGTACTAGAGCTAAAACCTTTTTAAAAGGTTCTTTAGCCACGAGGATCGACTATATTTTCTTATCAAAAAATCACATCACAACACAAGCCCTTACCATCCCCTGTGAAACCTCTGATTATTTAGCAGTTTCAATTTATTGTAAACTCCCTTCCAGGGCACAATCTGGGAAAGACAGATTCCCCCGATAGAAGTTAAATAATCAACTTCTGTCATTACCTAATATTGAAAGTAGAATCGACACTTTGTTAACAGCTAGATACAGTGTCAGAGGCTTTTGACTCTGAGTGAGTGGTGGTAGATACATTCATTTTCTGTAATGCTTTTTTATCCAGAATGCAGCAAAAGTAGCAAGATCCAAATACTTAACATTATTTAATTAGGGAAAGGCACTTTTTCTCATTTCTCGCTCATATGAGCAAGGTATAGAACTGTCAGCTGAAATTCATGAAATCAAGTCGGAAATGGTCAAGTACAGTATAACAGCTGAATCTTGGAAAAAAGGAGGCACAGATTGGCACACAGGGTTTAAAGCCATCATTAGATATTTACAAAGCTGTCAGGATAGAATCCAACACACAATTCTAGAACAAGTTATAGACCCAAGTACTAGAGTATTTTCAGATTCTACCCACATACAGGACTTAGCACAAAAACATATTTTAATATGTTTGAACTCCTTCTGTTGCGGTTTGGGATGACTCTTATCTCAAGGATATAGATGTTCCAGCCTTAGACCCAGGTTTAGTGACCAGTATATCTGCGCCAGTTACTCTGGAAGAAACTCATAAAGCTATCTCTAAATTAAAGAAAAATTCGGCCCCTGGTCTGGATGGCTTGACTGCAGAATTTTATGTCACATTTTCCAAGTACCTAGTTCCCATTCTAACTGATGTCTTGGCATTCCAACATCACAGTCTCTCCCTAAAGATTTATCCCAGGCCTTGGTAATTTTACTGTATAAGAAAGGTGATGAATGTGATTTAAAAAAACTGGCGCCCTATAAGTCTATTAAATGTAGACTTTAAGATTCTGGGAATCATCCTTTTGAACAGGTTTTCAGCAGCAGCAGATATGGTCATTTGTCCAGTACAGTCCTGCGCAATACAAAAAAGATCAATTTACCATACTCTTGCTTTTTTAAGAGAAGTAACATCTCAAAAAAAGGATAGTGACACAATATCTAATTCTGGTCTTAGATCAAGAAAAGATGTTTGCTAAGTGGACCACCATTACTTATTCCAGGTCTTGAAAATATATGGGATTCCGGACAAATTTATTCAGTGGGTGGCATTATTACATGTCATATTATATAATCCCTTATATAAATGGGATCCTAGGACAGTCCTTCAAAGGTTTGAAAGGGGTATGCCAAGGGTTCCCCATGAGTCCCTTACTGTATGTCTTTCAAATAGACCCTATGCTGAGGAAAATTCTAAATTTTTTTTTTTAACTTTATATTTATTATTTTATTATAAACAGCAAGCTGTACATTTCCAGCAGAGACATGACGAATGTTAGAATACAAACACACTGAGGGCGCCTACTCCTCATATTACATAACAAACAAGTTTAGTCTACTGCAAAAGATACATCGGGAGTACTTAATAGCTAAAGTCCTGGTAAGTCCTTTAAACCTTCTTAAGCTGTTTAAACAAGCCCACGAGCTGCATGGAAAAACAAAAACATTATTTCTATATATTAAACATATGTTTTTTCTCCTCAAAAGAGGGGATACTGATGTCCATGCTTTAACTTTTTGTAAGTGCACACATATGGTGCTAAATACACAGTAAATAATGCTACACCTCTTATGCCTTCATTCTAAGCCGATGGCACTATTGCTTAAGACTTTTATAACAAACTAAAACTAAGACATGGTCAATTTTATTTAAACGAATGCCCCCATAAATGACTGCGGTTATTAAGAGCAGCTCCATATAGTTAGCGCTGAGTTTGTAAAATATTTTACAGTTTTAAAGTTCCTCTTTGCAGTCTAGGTGTTTACTCACGCACTTTCTCGGGAAGGAACAAAACAGTCACTCAACATATTTCAGTATTTTCTCTTCTCAGGTCAGGAAATCCAAACACCCCTTCACGACTCATCCTCATCAGAAGAAAGTTCGTTCTGGTCTCTCGAGCGTCGCCTTCTTGGGATCTGCTTCTGAATCCAATGGCCAGCTTCCTTCGGGTCTGAGAAAACAAAATTTTGCCATGGTGGATAATCCTCAAGCGCGCCGGGAGTAACACATTATGCTGGATCCCTGCTTCTCGTAGGAGTGCCCTAGTAGCATCAAACAACTTGCGCCTTTGCCTGGTGGTGTAGCTTATGTCTGGGTAAATTCGGACTGTCTCACCTTCGCATAGCAAAGTTTTATGCTGTCTAGCCAAGGCTAGGAGGTAGTCTCTTGTTGCCACACCATCCGTCACTGCCAGGACTGCACGTGGAGCCTCCACGTTGTCTGGCTTTCCCCGTCTGGTAATCCGGTAGGCTTTTTGAATATACTTTACGCGTTTCCTGGCTTCTTCTCCAAATTGAAGTGTTAACCAATCTTGTATAAATAAAACCAGGTGATCCCCTTCACATCCCTCGGGGATGCCAAGCAGCCGAATATTAGAGGCTCTAATTTGGTTCTCCAAAGTCTCAGCCTCATCACGAAGGTGCCCATTCTCTTTCACCAGTGTAGTACTGACCCCCATAGCAGCATCGAGACGTTTTTAGCTTCCGAAGATTCGGTTGTTACCAGTTCCATGGAGATTTCTAAGTTGGTCACCCGTTGACGATACTATCCATTTTCTCTGCCAGGTTCAAACAGAGGCTATGTTCTATTTTATTTTTGACCAAGTGATTGTAGGGTTTCTTCTCCAGCATTAACCGAGTCTGGGGCCTGCACAGTAGAGCTAGACACGTGGAGGAAGTAGCCAGAGCATTTTTAGCTTTAGCTCCGTTGGGGGTGATTACGATCCTTCCGAGGATTTCCCATCCTGAGACAGAGGGCTTTCGATTTGAGGTACTGTTCAAAGTTTGCAAATTGTGACCAAAAGAACTCAGTTTTGAAGTCTGAAACCAAGCAATTTAGAGGAGCATTATTAAAAGCGCCATCTTGCTCGGGCTCAACAGTGCCCCCTGTTAAAAAGCTGCCATCTTGTTCGGGCTCAACAGCGCCCCCTGGAAAATTCTAAATTCTAAAAGTATGCCCAGAATCAAATTTAAAGAAAATAGCCTAATCCCAAATATTTGTGCATATGCAGATGATATATGCATTTGCTCCACCAATTTACATGAATCTGCACTCAAAAGAGAGATTTCAAGTTTTGAAAATATATTGGTCTCTAAATTAAATTTTGATAAAAGTAAGGGACTTCTGTACCTCACCCTTTGTCTCAAGGCCTAGGCCCCTGCTTCTTTGCAAATATCTTAGCCTCTACAGAACCAGTGCATATTTTAGGCTTACGGTTTGGTAGCCAAGATGATGCCACGTTAAACTGGACATGTGCATTACAAAAAGCAGAATATATAGTGGCAGCTTGGAAAAATAAGACAATTAAAAAAAAAAAAAAAAAAAAAAAAATGAGTTTCTTCACTATATTCCTTAGTGGTTCCAGTTTTGTTGCACGTGGCACATGTTTTCCTGTTACCTCTCCATTTAGAAGGAAATTAATGAATATTTTTCGTGGGTTTTGGGGAACAGCTTTAACCAGTGAAAAGGATGCACACCTATCATGCTTATGGTCTGGTGGGGTGAGAATGATTCACCCCGTGTTACTCTCTTTCTGTATATCCGAATATTGTTCCTATACTCTCCTCCTCATGTCCCATGTGGTTAAAAAAACTTAAAAACGATATTACAAGAATTCTTATTGGTTTGGACCTCTCCTCTGGGCTTACCCAAATCTTTAAAAATTTAATCTGCCTTCCTACTTGTCCTCAGTTTGTAAGAAAATCGAAGGGTGGAATATTTCCACTGCAGCTTACTAAGAACTCTAGGAGATCTTGTTATTCAGTTATATTACCAGAACATTTTTTAGAAACTCCAAATAAACTAGTGCCTTATGAAGATAGATTAAGATAGCATTTATAAACAACTAACAAATAAACGTCTCCCTCCTAAAGTGTGGGATACAACATGGCTCTCTTGTCATGGCAGATTGGGGGTAAGGATTCTCACAAGCACAAACAATTAGAGGAACGCATGTGCCCTAGGGAAACTTGCCCTGGAATATCAGAAACCCAGGTGCATTTCTATCTCCAATGTCCCTTTACTCAGCAATTTTGGTCTGATATATTAATAGCTTGGGGCGACAGGAACCTCTTTCAAATCTCTTACGAAATGATTGTCTATGGTTTATATCCAACAAGTCTGAATAGATATAATAGTAGTACATTGCGATTATTTTTTTCTCTTTGCAGGCTTTTCTTATGGCAAGCCAGGTGTGCTTTTAATGTTGCAACAAAATGTTTATAGCACACACCAAGTAATAATACAAGTGTCACAGAACTTGATGTCTATATATGATAAGGAGCTTACGAATGATAGAATTAATGGTTCAGATTTATGGAGGAATTTTGTTATGGTTTAAAACATGAACCCATCGTTTATAAATTTGGAGGGGGGGCATAAAACATAAATACCTTTAAATTATAATATGGTTGTTTGTTATGTCACATTCCTGAATTGTGGTCAGTTGTGATCAGGTGAGAGGGACGGAACAAGCAATGTACGGGAAGCAATCTGTAGGGAGGGGGCTGCTCGGGGGGAGCAAAAGAGGGAAGGAGGGGTAGAAGAGAGCAAAACGGGGGCAAGCATCACACTTACAAACGTTTCACCCTATTATATCCGGGAGATGATGTGGAGGAGGCTGATGGTGGGGAGAGCAAGAGTATAGGCAGGGGGATAGAGGAGGGTGCTGGAACCAAAAGAAAGGATGGGGGGGAGGGACATGAGCCTAGGTTGGGGGGAAATATGGTAGATGGGGGAGCACTAAATGAGGACAGGTTGGAAGATAGCAGGAATATGAACAGGCTGGGGAAGTCAATCAAGGAGGGGGGCACTAGAGAGGTTGGCTTCAAGACAAGATTCATCGGATAAGGTGGATAGTAGGGTAGGGAGTATTTCAGCTGATGGGGTGGAAAATGCAGGTCTGGAAGTGGGGAATGAAGAAAAATTTGTTGAAGGTTGCTTGGGTGGGGATTGGAGGATTATAGCTCAAGAAGGGTGATGGGGAGGAATGGGGGCATTCTCTGGCCTCCCGGGAAATGGGGGGCAAGGAGTAAACTGGCAGTCGCAGGTAGAAGTATGGTAGGGCTAGCATATGAGGGTGGTCTTCAGTCTGATGTAGTTGGGAGGAGTAAGAAGGGGTTGTTGGTGAAGAAGGAGCCTGGATGGATCAAAATGGGCTAATAAAGATTCCCAGGCTGCGGGAGAGGCAGGATTAAGCAGGTGTTTGATGATAGAAGGAGAGTCTGGTAGGATCAGCGGGCTAATAAAGTGGGGGTTGGTGTGAAAGTGATACTGCTGGGGATTCCATGACCAGGGGGTATTCAGAAGGAGGGGTGGGGGGAAATAAAAGCAGCCCAGTCAAGGCTAAATGTATGCCAGGATCATCTGTACATAAAGGCAAATTCCACCTATACTCGATAGCACTGGAATGTGGGATTCTGGACTTCCTAGTACATCTGGGGACAAATGACTTGGAAGGGAACAGTGAGCTCGAAATACAGGCTAGGTTCCGGGAACTAGCAAGGTTTTGTCACTCTATAGGAAGCAAAATTTCCTTCTCTGAGATTCTGCCGGTACCAAGGGCAACTTGGGAGAGCAAACTAAAACTCAGAGGGGTGAACCAGTGGCTTAGGGATTGGTGCAAGGCAGAGGGGTATGGGCTGGTGGGAGATTGGGGAGATACTTGGGAGGATAAAGGGCTTTATGCCAGGGATAGATTACATCTCAATCTGGAGGGGAGGAGAGAGATCTTGAAACTAAAACTTGCTGGTTTTATAGGAGAGAGGTGGGGTTTAAACTTGTAAGGGGGGGTCAAATAAAAGATTGGCCTCAGAGAAGCTGTTTGTGGGTCCAGGTCTAGGGCAGTTGAAGAGTGAGGGGGATTGTGATGTAGAGCTAAGGAAAATTGTGCAGAATAAGGACTGCACAGGGCTGGGGAGATCTGATATGAAGGAGAGGTTGGGGTGGAGGACAGTACTGATTAATGCCAGGAGCATGAGCAATAAAATGCCTGAGTTACAGGCTATGCTGGCTGAAGGATCAGCGGACGTGGCGGCAATTACAGAGACATGGGCCACCCAGAGAAATGATTGGGACCTAAATTTGGAGGGCTATAAAATATTCAGGAAAGATAGGGGAGTGGGAAGAGGGGGAGGAGGGGTTGCGCTGATAGTCAGAAATGATGTTGTGGTTAGTGGAATGGAGGAGGCTGAAGGAGGAGTGGAGGCAATTTGGGTAACCTTGCAAACGAGGGGAGGAAAAAAATTGAAAATAGGGGTAGTATACAATCCCCCCACAATTGAGGCTCTGGAGGATAAACTGGTTGAGAACATCAAGGGTCATTGTGACCTTAGTAAGGGTAGGGTGGTGGTCATGGGAGACCTTAATATGCCAGGGGTGGACTGGGACACCATGACATCCTCTGTAGCCAGGGAACAGTGACTGATGGACGTTTTTCAGGATGCTTTCCTGGTTCAACAAGTAGGGGAACCTACTAGAGAGAGGCGGATATTGGATGTTGTCCTAGCAGACAATGATCAGATAAGAGGCCTGGAGGTGTGCTGTCCACTGGCGGGTGGAGACCATGCCACGGTCTCGTTTCTGCTGTATATAGGGGGTGAGGAAAACCATACTAACACAGTAGTGGTAGACTTTAGGGGAGCAGATTTCGTGGGCATGGGTAGGATTCTAAGAGAGCGGTTGGACAAGATTAGGCCGGACATGGATGCTGGAAGACTGGGAGACTATTAAAAAAGGGGTACAGGAGGCTACTAAGTACTGTACAAAATTAAGGCGAAAGCATGGTGGAACCAGTAAGCCATGTTGGGGGACTAGGGAGGTGCAGGATGCAGTGAGGGATAAAAAGGCTGCTTATGCATGTTTTAAACGCTCAAGGGGGGACAAGGAGCAAGGAGACTATGAAATAGCGGCCAGGAGGGTCACCAGAGTGGTGAGGGGAGCCAAGGCAGGGATGGAGCAAAACCTGGCTAGGGATATCCGGGGATTCTATAGATACATAAGAGAGAAGCAAAAAGAGAGGACACAGATTAATAGGATAGAAATTATGGGAGGATGGGCTCAGGAAGCAGGGGAACAGGCAGAGGTGCTAAATGAGTACTTTGCCTCAATCTTTTCAGATGGGGACTGGGGATCCCTACAGGCTGATGGTAAGCAAGAGCATTCAGCTAGTGAGAAGTCGGTCTGAGACCAGTGGACAAAATGAGTCTAGGGTACAGTTAGGACCAGACTCAGAAGGGGTGGGAGGTTGAGTGAGGGGATAAATGGGGAAGAAATCAAAGTAGATAGGGTGAGGAGGCCTTCAGAGTTAAGGACTGATAAGGCGCCGGGGCCGGATGGGCTACACCCGAGGGTTGTGAAGGAATTGGCAGAGGAGCTGGCAGCTCCACTGGCTGCACTCTTTAATATCTCTTTGCAGACAGGATGGGTGCCCCAAGACTGGAGGGTGGCTTATGTAGTGCCTATTCATAAAGGGGGGTCTAGAGAAGAGATGGGGAATTATAGGCCTGTAAGTCTAACGTCTGTGGTAGGCAAAGTAATGGAGGGCTTTATCAAGGAGAGGATTGGGAGGCAGCCAAAATGGTTAGGACATCAGAATGATAAACAGTATGGCTTCATTCCAGGGAGATCGTGTCAGTCCAATCTTGTAGAGTTTTATGACTGGGTGATGAGGGCCTTGGACAGACATAGGCCGGTGGACATTCTATATCTAGATTTCAGCAAGGCGTTTGATTCAGTACCACACTATGGGATAATAATAAAGCTGGGGGAGATGGGGGTGGGAGGGCAGGAGCTCAGTTGGGTTGAAAACTGGCTCTCGGGGCGTTTACATAGGGTAATGGTGGGTGGGATATTCTCTTCTCCTAGGAAGGTAATCGGTGGGGTCCCTCAGGGCTCAGTATTGGGGCCGCTATTGTGCAACGCCTGTGTCTCGGATATAGGGAGGGGGGTTAGGAATAGGTTGAGTCTCTTTGCGGATGATTCAAAACTGGGAGCTCTGGTGGATTGTGAAGAAGCGAGGGAGGTGGTCCAGGGGGATCTGGATACCCTGGAGGGGTGGTCAAGGAGGTGGGGACTGAAATTTAATGCTGGGAAATGTAAGGTGCTACATTTGGGGGTAAAAAACCCGGCCATGAATACATCCGGGTGTCACACTGCAAGTCACATTGGGAGAAAGGGCTTTAGGGGTGGTGATAGATGTCAAAATGAATAACTCTGAAAATTGTAGAAGAACTGCAGCCAAAGCAAACAGGATACTGGGCAGCATAGCCAGGGGAATTGCATCCAGAAGGAGGGAGGTGATCCTCCCTCTGTATAATGCCTTGGTCAGGCTGCAGCTCGAGTACTGTGTACAGTTCTGGAGACCTCATCTGAAGAAGGACATAGCGCTGCTGGAGAGGGTCCAGAGGAGAGCGACCAGGATGATTCAGGGCATGGAGGAAGCCTTATGAGGAGAGACTAGAGGCTTGGGCTTTACTCACTGGAGGAGAGGAGGGACAGGAGATATGATAGGGTTTTCAAGTATGTAAAGGAATAACCAGAGTGGAACCAAATGAGCTTTTTAACCTAAAGGGGGACAACCAGGGGCCATGAGTGGAAGCTGGAGGAAACTACAGGGGAGCATAGGAACATTTTCACTGGTGGGTGGTGGAGCCATGGAATGCGCTGCCTGGGAAGCTGGTGGAGGAGGGCACTGTGGAGGGATTCAAGAGGGGGTGGGACAGTTACAAGGGGAAACTGACACTAAAGAGGGCCCTCTTGGGGGCTGGGGGGTGGTAAGGCGGGCAGCCATTAGGTTGCTGGCTTTCGAGCAGACAAGACAGACCATTTGGCCTATTCTGCTGGCTTTTTAAGTATGTTAGCAATCATGTGATTTACTTGATTTTTTTCTTCTGTTATTGTATATTTATCTAAATAAAAAATTCCCCTACTCTTTTCGAGATGTGCTATGGGATCTTTAACGTCCTCCTTAAAAACCACCAGAACAGGCAGATGGGACCGTAGTTTAACGTCTCATCCGAAAGACTGGATCCCTGGAGGACTGCAGCTGTGCTCCTGGGAAGGAGGTATGGACAGTGTTCTGGCACCTAATCTAGCAACCAATCAGGCATTGCAAGGAACTAATGCATATTTTAAGGATGGACAACTGAGTTAACTCATTACTTCCAATACCTTTTATATGAAGTCCGAACTATCCACTGTTTACCTGACACAAAATGACTGCCCAGGTAATAATGAGTTAAACCAATCAGAAGTGGTTTCCCTTTCTTGAGACCCCAGGGACAGTTGCAGCTTGGGGCAGTTCTCCTGCAGCTCTCCACGGGTGAGGAGGGCATATAGCCAGTGACCCAAGCTAAAGGTTTCCACAGCTAAAGACTTGGAGACTAGCCTACCTGTCCAGCGTCTGGAAGCCCCGGATTGAGATTGACCAGATTGTTATGGGAATAACTCCCTCAGCATCCTGAGAAAGCCAGCAGGTGGATTGAGCTGGGAGCTGCCAGAGACTGAAGTATTTGCTTGAGGCCTGAACCAGCATCAGGAAGAAGCCCGCTGAGCTGCAGACTGAGGAGCCAGAAAATACTGCTGAAATCCTGTTTGAAAACTGGAACACCATTTAAAAGACTGATGTTTGGCCTGGAGCAGCCCAGATTTGCCTGCAGAAGTGTTTGTCCTTAGGCCCAGAGGAGCCACAGAGACTGTGTGATTCCTGGGCTACAAATAGGAGTCACTACCAAAGGGACAGACTGGGGAGTTGACTAGGTGATTCTACAGCTTGATATCACTGTGCGTTTGCCTTGGAAGGGGGATGCCTGGATGTGGATGAGAGAACGTGTAGTCCTGGTCCTCTGTTCCAGCCCAATCCAGCACCTAGACGGTGACAAGCTGCAAGACTCTGCAGTCAAGACAGAAAGTGACAAGCTGCAAGATCCTCCTGTCACCACCTACCCTGCTTTGCTGTTCAAAGTCCTGGCTCCTCAACTGCTAGTTGCCATAATTGTGGTCCACATTTGTGTCTTCAGGCCGTGGTAATTCCAGGAACCTAACCTGTCTGGGGTTACTCAAACAAGTTAAATCAAATGGAGAGCTTCTTTCTTCATTCCCCAGGGCCCAACATGGGCCAACCCATGGCAACGTCTACAGGCCTGCACCATTCCTTCTCTGGGTACCCAGTTAGACTTTAGGGACACTGGTACCAGTGGGGAGGAGGCTTATATGTTGTTGGGAGTGGGCACTGCCCATGTTTTTTATGCCAGTTGTTACCAGTGTATCAGATATTTAAATTGCTGTTACCATTTTGCATTCCCACTACCCCTTTCCCCAATAATAACTCTTTTATTGTTGTTTAAAACTGCCTGTGAGCATATTATTAGCGACAGCTGTTAATTGCATGCAGTATAAAGCATTAAGTTGGTTTGTGATATTCCATATGTGGGGTGACTGTGAGGGGAGGTGGGCAAGTAGAGCATCCCAGGGGGTTGTACCCATTTACCAACTGGCCCACTGTATTTTACTCTGGGTGGAGGCACCACACATTACTTATTTCTATTTGGGAAAGAACCCCTAGTCGCCATCAGAACAGAGCCCAGGCCCTTCAATCTGTTTTGTGGTCATCAGGCAGAGGTAGTAGCCCACTGGAATACAGTGCCTGGGTTACATCTGTACATATCTTTAACAAATAGATAACACTAATAGAACAAAATAAACTACTGTTCCTCAAAAGAACAAATGTAACAAAGCTCCAATGAAACTTCTACAGTAAAATTGCAGTATCGGTGGTAACAAAAGGAGCGCTACAGATTCTAGGGTGATCTACTAAGCATTAACTAATACCTGTTATTAGCACTAACAAAGAAAAAGGAGCACTGTGTTCTTTCAAGTCAAGGGGTGTGCAACCCAGGGTCAAGATCAGGAACAAAACGCACCACAGTGTGCCACTCTGCAAGCAGAGTATAAAGCAGGCTACACACTGACCAGCTGCCAAGTGCAGTGTGGTTTTTTTTTTTTTTATGAGGCAAAACATAAATATGCCTGCAGCTTTTAAAAATAAAGTTACAAATAACGACCAAAAGTGCTTCCAAGGGCCAGAATTATTACAGCGCCAGTTCCCTGTGCAAGTGGGAACATACGCTGGTTCATGTAGTATTGTCCCATGCATGTAACACCGTCTGCTTTCCAGGGACTGCGGTGAGCTGCTGGCAGTCACTGCATTGTCTGGGAGGGGGTAAGAGTGAGTGCTGAATTTTTATTTATTTTATTCTGCAGACTCCATGCATGCCATGCTGCAAGTTGCAGTTGGCACCTGGGGAAGTGGAGTGCGGTAGTAGGGGAGGTACGGGTGTGGCCAAGGGAACAAGGCAAATTTCATCAAAAAGAACACCAACAGCTTAATGTCGGGTTCCGTATGTCAGTTTGCATCTGTATCTTTCCCCTCTTCCCTGGGACAAGACTGAAAATAGGCACAATTGTCTAGTCGTCCTTTCCTGGTCAACAAAAAAAAAAGTGGAGTTTAAACTGTTTTTGTTTGTTTTGTTTAAAGACTACTTCGCTGGTTGTGGGAGTCACTCTGTGTGAGTATTGGTGGGGCCTTAGGAGACCAGAAGCTGCCGGGTGCCCTTGCAATCAAGACAATGGGAGGGGTTTGGACTTTTCAAGGGCTTGCTGTCAGTCACTCATCTATCACTGACAAGAGTTAGCATCTCAGGGCCATCACTGTAGCACTGGTGCCAAAACAAGTGAAGTGCTCATGACTTACAGTAGGTGATCATGTGATCACTAAAGTCAGTTCGAGAGGCCAATCATAAGAGCAGAGATGCTATTTTTTTTTTTCTTGTGCTGTGTAAAGAATGTCAGAGGATTGAGTTGCACTGCTATATGTGAGATTTTGTTCAGCAGCAGTTAGAGCCCAGAACCGAAGGTGGGCGGGATATTAGTGAGAGAGATGTGTGAGAGAGTACAGATCACTGGCACAGTCTGCATACAACTTTTGGGAAAAACAATTTGTGAGGGTGGGAGTGTGATCTGCTTGACACAGTTGTCCTTAATCAGTGATTTTACTGGCAATTTAGAAGGGAAGATGGTGTGTAGGGGCAAGTACTACAGATCTTACTTTGAGAGGGTTCCTGCAGTAGGTCTTCACTGATAGGACTGTACCCCTAGCGTCAGGACACCTGCGGCAAACTTCTAGCTAGTAATATGGTGGGGCGCACTTCCCCAGCGTCATATGACTGGATGTTGGCGTGGACGGTATATAGGGGGCGGTTCCCTTGCCCTCCAGTTCTTTCCCACCGTCGACCTGTATACGTCGGACCTCTCGGTGAACTCTGCTACAGTTGACCGCCATTTTTCTAGTATTTCCTTTCTTTTTCTCCAGTACTTTTCAAACAGTTACTGCTTGTCTTCACGTAAAATGAAGAAGTGCTTACAGTGTGGGCACAGAATTCACACGGGGATGATCACTCCTGCTGAGTCCTCTGCTTAGGCCCAAAACATCGAGTTGGCGACTGCGACATCTGTCAGTCTTTCAAACAGGCCATCTTGCGTCAGGCACCAGAAGCCCTTGATGCCCACTTTTGAAGAATGCCTTGCATCAATGGAAAGGAGCTTCAGGAGCTCGGGGAATGTTCACCCTCTTCACCTCAAGTGCAGAAAAAGGAGATGCGCGGAGCTTGTTTCCTTCTACCTAAACGTCACTAGGCAGCCGGCCCTTCTACTTCAGTTAGGCGTCCACCTCGGTGAGTAGTACTCCTCCACGGTCTCTCTCTGCTCCAGCGGATAGGTCACCGACTCCCCTTCCCGCTTCGGTCAGTGAGCAACAAGGGTGTTCCTCCCAGGAGGATTCTTCTTTGAGGCCTGTCAGCAGCTCTCAGGCTGATCAGTCACCCTTCGGCTCTGCCGCCGGATGCACGGCCTCAGTCGGTAAGCCAGACTCCAGCTCCTCTGCTGTCTGCCCGACTGCGACTGATAAGTCGGACACTGGCCCCTCCGATGTTCACTCAGTTGAGGCCGATCAGTCTGTCGCCGGCCTGTCCGACTGCTGAGCCGATGCTCTCCCGTTGGGTCTGACTCCAATACCCAGCGTCATGCAGAGCCAGCCTCCAGGCACCACTTTGTCCCGCAAGGGTTCCCCCCTTCCAGGACTCACTGACCCACACGAGTGCTTTTGACCTGTGTCAGGCCTCTTTTCCAAGCTTCCTGCTTCTCCAGCGGACCCGTGACAGGGCTCTCTATTCCTCTGCCCCCTCGCTGGGTCTCTGATCAGGCGTCTGAGCCTCTTAGACCCCTGCGCCTGAGCCTCCCTCCTGCCTACTTCCCTTTAGGCTCTGGAATGGCCTCAGGTTTCTCGCGCCGACACGGGCCCCCACCTGACCTCTTGAGGGATTCAAGGCTTGCCAACCGACCCTTATGTTTCCCAGCGGTCCCTCGGCCCTCCACCATCCGGCCCTACTGGCTCGAACCCGGCTGCCTGCCGCCACATTTTCCCTATTACCGGGGGGGGGGGCTGTCTCCCGGTTACCCGTTGCATACTCAGACGCTGGGTCATATGTACTAGGGGTACCATCAACATGACCCTTGTTGGTACCAGGCTCCTGGTTACCCCCCATATTCTCCTTCAGGGTTCCCAGGCTACCAGCCTCCACCGCCTCCTCAGCCGGAGCCACAGGGGTCAATTCCGTCTTGGTGGCAGGACGCCAAAGTGCAACTCCTGCAGGAGCTGGGGCACCCCAATCCGGTCGGGTAATACCTAGGAGTCCATCCCCGGTCCACCATCGGTCCTCGGACAGGGACTCTGGCAGGGGCCCTCTCGGGCGTCAGGGTTACAGAGGAGGTTCCAGACATTTCTGTGCTTAGCAGACTGGAGTCTTCAGATTCAGATAATGACTCAGACTCTGAAGCTAATTCAGAGCCTCATCAGGGCATGACAAATTTTTAAATTAAGTACTTGTCCCACTGCTTGAGTTGGTAGTCCAGGTATAACATGGCATACTTTTAATGGAAAATATAAAAATACAGAAAACCTAAATGGATTTATTGTAGTATCAGTTATTTAGTGTTGTAATAGACAATAAGGAGAATATGATTTTTTTTTTTTTTGTCAGGATGGGCGATTGTGACAGAAGTAGCATACGACACCAGCAGCCATGCAGCACAGTCAGTGAGAACATCATGCAGCAGACAGTACAGCATCAGCATCAGGAAAGGTTTTATAGTAGGAAGCTTGAGCTGCTTGCTCCAGCCGGAGCATCCTATTCAGTGTCATCATCAACACTAGTGACTGCCTCAGGGACATTTTCATGTGACTCAGCAGAACTAGTAGTTGAACTAGATGACCATGACCATGAGCGTGGCATGTGCCAGGACCAGATAGTAGCCAGTGGTTGATAAGCTTGATCCAGATCAAAGCTATCTAATGCAGGACCTTCAACTGCGATATGCAGAAGTGACTGGAGTGTGTCATCAGCGAACTTGTTCTTATTTTTGTTTACAAGATTCTGAATGGAGAATCTCTCACATTTAGCTGTAGATACACTCATAGCAGTAACATTTCTATTAGATCAAGGATGTGAGCAAGCTGGGCTGGTCTCTCTACATGATAATCGTGAATACACTTGCAGATATGGCTTATCAACTGCTGACTTAAGCATTGCTTTGAATGCAGAATACTCCTTTGTATGCTGGTTATGTGATCTTCAAAAAAAAAAAAATTGTAAAAAGTAGTCTAACAAATTACTTAAATCAGTTGTGCCAAACTACACAAGTTCTTCTCGTGGTAGATCAAATTTTTTAAATCGAAACAGCTGAACCATTTTAGAGTTCCTCTGAGAAATTCTGAAAGCAGCTGGTCAATGTGAATACTGTTGCATCTATTAAATTGTGCAGCTGAGTATCAGTTGTGAAATTTACTTCTGAACAGTTCCTTTGAAGGTCAAAGGAACAATCTTGTCCTCCGTGCCACATTTTGAAATTGGGATAGTTCATGCATTTCTCTGCAGGATTATATTGGGCTAGAAATGATGTCATAAACTTTCCAGGTCTTATTTTTAGCTCTGTCAACTGTAGTAAGCATGTCTCAACGAGCTGGGGGACTTATAATATTAGCAGGTCATCCTTTTGAAATTCCAGTGAGAGATTTTTCAATATTGGCAAAAACTCCTGAAGAATAAACAATGATTTTACAAACTACTGAGTGCGCATCTCTTAAAAGGGCCTTTGCTTTGGCACCATCATCACCAGCAGAGTTTGCGACATGTTCGAGATGTTGAACTACTGTGGGCAGGTTGACTTGAACAGCATGAATTGAACGGGTCTTGCTTGCAAGACAACGCACTTGCTTTATTGCACTGAAATGAGCCAGTTCAGTGTGTATGACATCTACTATTTCCTGCAGTTCCCTAAGTTTATTGGGGCTGTAGTGGTAACATTTAAAAAAATTCCTTTCAGTGTGTTTTCTACTTTTTGAACAAAGGGAATTTTTTTTCAAGAGGTCGAGAACTGCTGACTCCAGTTTGTGGGCTATGCAGTGCATGGGTATTACAGTGGGGACGTGTTCTCGGATTTTGCTATGGTGCTACCTGTATGGCCCACCATCACACCAGCACCATCAAAGTTGCAGATATGAGAACCAGTCCTGGCTTGCTCACATCGCTAAGTTGTGCAAAAGAAAGGTCATCAACCCCAGCAGAGCTTATTGCTTTTACCCACCTGCATGAGAATGTTCGAGAGGTGCAGCTTTAGTTAACACAGTTGTAACCTTTTTCTGTGCCATCAACAAAATGAAGGAAAACATTTTCCCACTCTACTATACTTGTATCTGTGCAGCCGTCTGCAAGAATGTTTACAAATTTTGTATTTTTGACAGTCTGGATCTTTGTTTTAGACATGACAGCTGCTGTTGTGTTATAGAAATCTCTGGCCTGTTTACCATGTGTGTAATTGCTGCTGAGTTTAACCCCGTATTTTTCCTGCAATGTGCAAAGCCACTCCATTTCTGAGAAAGGACGTATATTTTTAGCCAATGAATATGCGGTGTTAAATAAGCATACTCATTTTATCAGGGCTCCAGATAAGATTTTTGGGATGAGTACTTGTAATCCTCATTTTGAAAGTGAGGTGAGTAAAACCAAATTCAGATGCGTACAAATGTCTGGACGGAGTGGAGCAAGGAGTACATTTAAAAACAATGGAGTGTTTTTCTAGATATGAATTGATCAGGTGCCAACAATGCTCCAGATAATGTTGGCAGGTAGAAGTAATTTACTCACCAGTTTTAAAATATAGTGAGTAAAACAAAAATGGGATGGGTAAAAGTGCTGTAAATGTAGAAAAAATGCTCCTTTTGAATCACCAAATATGTTATGAAGCACTATTCTTTAGAGTGCGGTGTATTTACAAATGTTGGGATGTTGGGTGAGTATCGGTACTCATTAAAAAAAAAAAAAAAAAATCCTGAAGAGTATTTCCTAAAATGAGGTGAGTAAAACAGGTCGGTACTCTCCTTATCTAGAACCCTGCATTTTGTTTTTGGTGGCTTCTTCCCTCTGAGAAAATGCGTGATATATTGCTGTTTCAGATATGTTAAAATTGACTGCATGTTGACCAGTTTCGTTGCTGTGCTGGTTTGCACAAATTATATGTGGATTTGATTTCTCAGTGTGCTCTCACTGACTCGATTCTGAAATTATTTGAACCAGTGGCAAACACATTAGGTTTTTGGAATAAGCAGGAGTCACAAGAGTGGGGTATTTCTTACAGACTGAGCAGTGCATGAAGCATTTCATGTCATCCTACTTTAACCAGGTAAACTGATTTAGCCAGTGATGCTGAAATGTTCGCGCTCTTTTTTTCTACATCATATTTTTTATCTTTGCTTCTTTTCTCAGTGTTTAAAGCTTGTTGTCTCCTCATGTAAACTTAATGTTACGCTTTAGCTGTACCTAAACCAGAGCGTGATGACAGCACTGTGACTGCCACCACAGAACTGATTGCTACTGCTGCTGTCATTCTCACTTGTTTCAGAAATTGGTATGGTCAAGTCAGATTGATCACCACCTGTTATGTCTACAAACACAAACACAGACACAGACTGAGAACCATTATTTTGGTTGTTTTCTTGACTAGGGCCAGGGGGTGGTGTTTGGGACTGGCTTTCAGACTGTGAAGAAGGAGGCTCTGGCTCTTTAGTTTTTGTTCCTGATGAAGATGATGACATGGACGACTTCGCAGTCCAAAGGGAAAATAAAGTGGTTTGCTTTGGCTTACTTCTTGGCATTGTTTTACTTCTATGCAACTGTGAAATATTCAAAGATTGTTGTACACAATAACATCTTATTTTGATGTTATCTTTGTGTGTGTTGTGTAATTTTCTTTCTTCAGCTGCTGTGCTAAGTGCTTGTGCTTACAACACTACATGATGCCTGCTGGGTCAGAGGGCAGGACACCGTACTAGGTAGGAGTGGGGAACGGAAGGGCATACTAGGACAAGACACTCAGGTGTGGTTTTAATAGGTACTACTAGTTAGCTACGTAGTAGTAGTAGGCACATTGAGTAAGTGCGGTACTTGGTGGTAATTACAGGTCACTGTCACAAGCAGCAGGACACTTCACAAGCCAGCTGACCGCAGCAAGATACTGGGCAACAAACAAAACCCTCCTTTTTGTTGTGTCTTTTCATCACCACCAACCACTGACCATCGCTGGTAGGACACTAGACAATTGATTGAACACACAATCTCCTCTCTACTGTCTACTCTCTTCCAACAGCTGACAGTACACACACATACACACATACATACACACACACACACACACACACACACACACACACACACACACACACAGAGTTAAGCTTCTTCTCCTATTTCCTTTTTAAATGCTTCCTTTTTTTATTAGCTGTTTTATTTTTTATTATTATTATTATGTATTTACCTTAGGGCAGTTAACCAAACTTGCCCTGATGCCCTCCTTTCCTTTTTTTTCTGTAGGCAGCACTGCTAAGCTCATGGTCAGGCTGCTATTCAAACAGGGTCTTCCACTTACAGACAGCAAACAAAACAGCCTCATGTATTAGGCGTAGCCCCTTGCTGTCTTATTTTATTAAATTTTTTTTAAATAATATCAACTGACTTTTTCATTCAAAACTTATGGACTAGGTCACTAGGATCACAAAAAGTCCAACCTGCTGCCCTTCTGTTTATTTTCCCTGCTGTCTGCCCAGGCTAGTACACTGTTCTCTTTGTACACGCACTCTTAGTTGCTTGTATTTATTATTTATCGTTATTACTTTCTTAGAAGGACTACCCAGTGGCAATGGCAGGATTCGAGACCCCAAATGTCAGGAAGATTCAAATAGTCAGCACTTTGTAGGTCTAGACTAGAGCTGAATGATCCTCCACTGCTCTGAATCCTCACAGTCACACGTGGCTCCCACCCTTCCCTGCTCTTCTCTCTCTCCTCCTAGCTCCCTACTTCAGTCAAGGGCTGCAGGTCTCAAATGTATGTATATATGTGCATATGTGTGTGTATGTAGAAGTATGTGTGTCATATATATATACTGTGTGTCTGTGTGTGTGTATATGTATATAATATGTGTGTGTGTGTGTGTGTATATATATGTGTGTGTGTGTTATGTGTGTGTGTGTGTGTGTGTGTATATATATATATATATGTGTGTGTGTGTGTGTGTGTGTGTGTGTGTGTTGTATATATATATATATATATATATATATATTATATATATTTATATATATATATATATATATATATATATATATATATATATATTATATAGCAAAAAACTCCGTTTAATACATTAGTTAAGGGTTGTTCCACAGCGACAAAAGTGAGATATAAGCTGTTAGGGTTGAAACCCCTTGGACCCCCACACCCCCAACCGGCATTGGGGTGCGCATTGGGATCGTGGGTCCCTAACTCTCACCATTCTCCTATACTTCTGCTGCTTTACACATGTCATGCGGGGGGAGTTAGGGCTAGCCCGATCCAATGTACCAATACTGATAAGGAAAATCAAGGAATTGCAACTCTAACAGCCGAATTCCACTTATTAAGCGTGAATAACTATGTCGTGCTCGAGTTTTACCTCTATGTCCCCTTCTTTTGAGAATGATAGCGAAATGGTAGATGTGAATGCAGCGTCGGGGCGCGGGGCCCGCTGGGCCTGTGCTCCCTCTACATAACGTTAGTGGGGCCGGCGCTCCGCCTGATGTATTGTGGCATACTAACAGGGACATAGCGCAAACAGAAATGCTAACAGTGGCGCACATGGTAACACAAGCGAATGAGAACAAAAGGAGTAGCTGCACTGGTGGCTGTAGGCGAGGAATGGTCTGCCCGTGATGTGTTGTCACATAGTAACATGGTGCCTGCAAACAGAAATGTCAATGGGCATGGTGATGTAAAGTGAAACAGTAAGATAAACAGTACTGTAGACAGAAATGGCAAAAAATAACAAAGCGCAAATGAAAGCATAAGGATACGCATGTGGTGGCGCCCAGGCGTCAATGGTAAGTGAAGCAGTGCCGGATCCGCAAGCGGAAGGGCAACAGTAACAGTAATGTAAGCTCATAGGCTGGTTTTCCCCAAAACCTGCATTGAGAAAGACAGTGAGTACAAATAATGTATGCAAAATAATGAGTATCGGTGCAGAAAATGAGATCTTGGAATACTAAATACATTATATCTCAGGAACCGTACGACGTAGAAAAAAAATTTAAAAGTCGTATTATTTACAACTGTCCTGGCTAATTTGGGTCTTAGCCCCATTAGGGGGCTAAGAAATTTTCCAACGAAAAGTCTGTATCTCGCACAGTTTCCGAGATACAGGCCCTGAAAGGTGCAGCGAACGCCGTAATGTTATCCTATGGGAAAAAAAGAAAAGTTCGGGGCGCCATAACTTTGCTTCCCTGTAATGTTTTTTCACCAAACTACTGAAAGGCACATCTGTGGGCTGTTGGCTATCTTCCCTCCAAATTTCAGGAAAAAAGACCAAACCGTTATTTTACAGCAGGGCTCCAAATGATTTCTGTAATGCTTCGGGCGCCGTAATGTTATCCTATGGGAAAAACTGTCAACTTTGGAGTGCCATAACTTTGCCACCGTGTAATATTTTTTCAATACAACACTGAAAGGCACATCTGTGGATGTCGGCTGCGTTCCCTCCAATTTCAGCCCAAAACTCCCAACGGTTATTTTGCAGTGCAGTGCCAAAGAATTGCTGTCATTTCCCACAGACTAGAAAATTACTGTGCAATTTAAGCTTTCACAAAATTTGCGACACTTTCGTGAAACGCAGTAATTTGCGAAAATACTTTTCAGAATTTGAAAAACATATTTCTGGGGTGTTTTACCTACAAAATAAGACATGGCAAGCATCCTCAGGGCCCGACTAGGTGAATACAAAAACATTAGGTTGCTAGAGGGTCCCAAATTTAAATACCAACCATTTTCTGATCACCAACTGAAAACAAAATGGCGTTTGCGAAAATAACAGAGCCCATTTGAAAGTGTTGAACTTTTTGTTAACTTTTCCCATTGGCTTATAATGGGAAACTGTTTTTGAATAACTTTTGAACTGTTTAATATTTTTTCACGAAATCTTGAAAGGCACATCGGGGACTCCGGCTGCGTTCCCTGAAGATTTCGGGCGATCTCCATAAACAGACCCGACCTGTGGAAGCGACCACAGAATTCAGAAAAGCGTAAGCGCTGACAGATCACCTTAATAACTCTGCAGCCGTATATCCGACAATCATACGAAACTTGGCAGATCCAAGGCCTATGGTTCTTGATCATAAATTCCAAATTTCAGGCAAATCCATCAAGCGGTTTGCAAAGTTATTAAGATTTTCCAATGAGGGTTTAACATAGAACTGGCTGCTCAACCTAACTATGGTAGCACTACGTTGCTACTATATATATATATATATATATATATATATATATATATATCTAAAATACAAAATCACACATGCCCCACAATGCAAAGCATCATGGGCTGCATATACAAATCACCACAGAAATGTTATGCTGGTCCAACTTTGGCAAAATTGCATGGTGCCATGCAATTCTGCTTGAAACAGATCATTATTCTTGTTATATTCTGTACATGTGAAACAATGTCTGACCCTTGTACTAGCTTCCCAGCCAAATGCCTGCAGGGTAACCTTGCCTCAGTGTTTACGCACAGAGGTTCTTTGTCTTCTATCTATATATATATATATATATATATATATATATATATATATATATATATATATATATATATATATATATATATATATATATATATACATACACTCACACACAACAGATACTTGAGCAAAACTTTTTAATGTTCAGACCATCACCACGCGGCTCCTGCCCTTCCCCCACACTTCACTCTAACCCCTCCAGGCTCCCTACTTCAATAAAGTGCTGCAGGTCTCAAAAAAATTATGTATTTATATTTTTTCCACAAAGTGAGGCAAAGTTTTAAATGTTTACTCATCAGGCTTCTCAGACAGACACCACGCAGCTGCCTCCCGCCCTTCCCCCGCTCTTCACTTTCACCCTCCCGGCTCTCCCTCCTTTAGTGAAGTGCTGCCGTTGTTAGTTTAGTGTGTGTGTGTGTGTGTGTGTGTGTGTGTGTGTGTGTGTGTGTATATATATGTATATGTATATATATGTATAGAAAATACAAAATCACACATGCCCCCACAATGCAAAGCATCATGGGCTGCATATGCAAATCACCACAGAATGTTATGCTGGTCCAACTTTAAGCAGAATTGCATGGTGCCGAAAGGCCTCTCACACAGTTTGCAAAGGGTGCTAACAGAAGACACAGACACGTGTTTCGTCCTACCAGGACTCATCAGTATGCCTCGTCTGTTTGACACCCCAGTGGACTGGACCAGCTACCCTAGAGGCAGTGTGCCCTGGATATATTGTGGTGAACCCATTAAAATAAAAAACTATTTAAAAGACAAAGAACCCCTGTGCGCAAACACTGAGGCAAGGGTTACCCCAAAGGGCATTTGGCTGGAAGCCAAGTTTCAAGAAAATACAAAATCACATGCCCCACAATGCAAAGCATCATGGGCTGCATATGCAAATCACCACAGAATGTTATGCTGGTCCAACTTTAAGCAGAATTGCATGGTGCCAAAGGCCTCTCACACAGTTTGCAAGGGTGCTAACAGAGAACACAGACACGTGTTTAGTCTACCAGGACTCATCAGTATGCCTCGTCTGTTTGACACCCCAGTGGACTGGACCAGCTACCCTAGAGGCAGTGTGCCCTGGATATATTGTGGTGAACCCATTAAAATAAAAACTATTTAAAGACAAAAAAGAACCATAGCATAACACCAGAGGCAAGGGTTACCCCAAAAGGGCATTTGGCTGGGAAGCCAAGTTTCAAGAAAATACAAAATCACACATGCCCCCCACAATGCAAAGCATCATGGGCTGCATATGCAAATCACCACAGAATGTTATGCTGGTCCAACTTTGAGCAGAATTGCATGGTGCCAAAGGCCTCTCACACAGTTTGCAAAGGGTGCTAACAGAAGACACAGACACCGTGTGTCTCCTACCAGGACTCATCAGTATGCCTCTCTGTTTGACACCCCAGTTCGCGTTGTCTTTTAAAATAGTTTTTATTTTAATGGGTTCACCACAATATATCCAGGGCACACTGCCTCTAGGGTAGCTGGTCCAGTCCACTGGGGTGTCAAACAGACGAGGCATACTGATGAGTCCTGGTAGGACTAAACACGGTCTGTGTCTTCTGTTAGCACCCTTTGCAAACTGTGTGAGAGGCCTTTCGCACCATGCAATTCTGCTTAAAGTTGGACCAGCATAACATTCTGTGGTGATTTGCTATGCAGCCCATGATGCTTTGGTACTGTGGGGCATGTGGATTTTGTATTTTCTGAAACTTGGCTTCCCAGCCAAATGCCCTTTGGGGTAACCCTTGCCTCAGTGTTTGCACACAGGGGTTCTTTGTCTTTTATATATGTATATATGTATATGTATATATATATATTTGTTTTATGCACAGGCAGCTGAGCCAAGTTCAAAATATGTTCAATGAATGCAGTGGTCTGGATCTCACTCCCTTAGAATTAAAGAGATCCGGACCAATTACTGCCACTACAATAGCACACAACGTCTCAACGTCCCTTCACTAACAAAACCCAGACAGTGAATGTGGGACTGTGTGAGATGTGTGTCTCCTCTTCTCCATCCTATGCCCGCCAAATCACCTTCGTGGCCAATGGACTTAACATTTACTGGGCAGCCTTGATTGGTGATTCGCTCGCGGGTCTGCCACTCCAGTGACTGCCTCCTCCTCCTCCTCCGGATCCACCACAGACTCTGCTCGCTCCCATGAAGTAGGTGCTCGCAAATTTGCAGTCACATGAGCATCACTTCAGTGGGTCAGATGACCACTGGGACTTGTGACACTCGGGACAGCAGAGCAGCCTACTGGTGAAGTGCTGCAACTGCAAGAAACAAAGGTAAAACATTTTTTAAAGCAGTATTAGCCCAGGGACAGCTGGCACTGAATAAAGTGCTTGTCCATGACAATTAATTGGTAGCCCGGGATGTCGGGCTGTGGGATTTGTCAAGCCCTGAGCCTCATTCCCCAAATGGAACCACAACCCAAGGAGTATCCAAAATATCCGCCAGAGGACCCATCTTTTGCGGAACTGCTCAGATCCATCCAGCAGGCTTGCAGTTGAGCGTCCCATGAGATGGATCCAAAAAGGAAGAGGCTAGCTGAGCACCTGGATTTAACCAGTGCGGATTCCCTACCCATTACGCCTTGGACAGGACCACATGAAGATCTAACGTCCACAATATGGCGACAACCATCCTCTATTCCTGCTTTCTCCAAAAGGGCCGACAGGACTTATCATCCCCTGGATGGGGCAAGCCACCTTATGAGTCAACCCAAGGCCGACTCTATAGTCATTACAAGCCCCATGATAGAATGTGACTCAACAAAACATCTAGTGCCTCACTTCTGAAGGGAGTCAAGCAGATGGACCAGTACAGCCGCAAGGTCTACGCTTCCTCCAACTGCACTATTTCCCTCTGTACAGACAGCTGGTGAGACCCCATCTGGAGTACTGTGTGCAGTTCTGGAGACCCAATCTCCGCAAAGACATAGGATGGAAGCTGTCCAGAGGAGGGCAACTAAAATGGTGCAGGGTCTGCACCGGAGGACATATGAAGAGAGACTTAAGGAGCTTAATATGTATAGCCTCGAGGAAAGGAGGGAGAGGGGGACATGATAGAAACTTTCAAGTACCTCAAGGGAATCAACAAAGTCCAAGAGGGTAGCATCTTTCAAAAAAGGTGTGCAAGAACAAGAGGGCACAATTTGAAGATAGAGGCGGCTCAGAGGTAATTTAAGGAAGTATTTTTTCACAGAGAGGGTTGTGGATGCATGGAATGGCCTTCCGGAGGAGGTTGTGGAGTCAAAATCAGTGGTGGAATTCAAGCATGCATGGGATAGTCATAAGGCAATTCTGGGGGTGGGGGTAGAAAGAAGTAGGCTGCTGGTTAACTAGGATCTGCAGCTTATCCAGTAGGTAGGGAAATGGGCAGACTGGGTGGGCCAAGCGGTCCTTATCTGCCGTCAAATTCTATGTTTCTATGTTTCTATTTGGTCTCTTAAAGTAAGTAAAGTAAAACTTTAGAAAGCATCTTTCTAAAATCAAGGCTATATACAATCAATAAAATTAGAACACGAACAATTTAAAACAAATAACATCCACAGGCAGCTAGAAATTTTAAAAACCATCAGGAAAAGCCAGAGGAAACATGTAGGTTTTGAATTCCGATTTTAAATTTGAGATGGTCAGGCATTCCCTTAACCGATGAGGTAGAGAATTCCACAGGGTAGGGGCAGCAAACTAAAAAGCATGTGTAATTATGTGGCTCACATGATCTCTTTCCAGAAGTTGGCTCTGACCACCTTAGAGAAAGAGCTTCAGTCTATCCCGGATGAGGAACTCAGAAATAAGCTGCTGGAGAAGGTGAGGCTTAACAAGTCCTTGTACCCCCATGCATTGCGCGCCACCTATGACTCCGTGGACTAGGTGTCCCGATGCACCGCTTCGCGAGTTTGCTTGAGTCATCTGCCATGGCTCCATCTTGCAGGACTGGCACAAGACAAACAGACCACTCTACTGGATACCCCGCCCCCTTCAGGGGTTCCATCCTGTTTGGCAGCGACGCTAAAGATATAATAACCAAGCTACAGAAGAGGGCAAATTCCTATGGGATTACTGCTCAGGCCAAAAACCCAAGCAGACTTTACGTCGCCCACAAAAGAGATGGAACAGACAGAATCAGAACAGACGTCAGGGTAAGTGCTGCGCTACTGGTTCTGGTGCACAGACACCTCAGGCAAAAAGCCCAGAAGGCCGCTGGAGGCAGCAAAGCGGCCCTTCCCTCCTCCTCCTGACCCAAGAGGACCCCCTCCACCTCCTTCTCCTGTCTTCTTAGAGAAGCCTGTGAGGGGAAGGTTCATCCTCCACTTGGACTTGTGGGAGGCGATAACAGCCGATGCTTGGGTCCTTCAACTCATCACAAGAGGGCACTCAGTCGAGTTCATGAACAGACCTTCAGACAGTCCGCCGGGCAGGTCTCACTACCCATCAGGTCATCTTCTCATTCAGTAAGAAATCCAGGCTCTTTTAGACAAATCAGCCATAGAGCCGGTTCCACTAGGGCAGACAGAAAGGAGGTATACTCGCATTTCTTCCTCGTCCCCAAAAAGACGGCGATCTGAGGCCTATTCTGGACCTCAGCCTGCTCAACCTCTTTGTGGAATGCAAGAGGTTCTGCATGCTTGCCATCTTACCCCTGCTCCAACAGAATCAATGGCTGTGCTCGCTGGACATGCAGAATGCTTACCTGCACATCCCTATCCTCCATTCCCACGGCCGTTTCCTTTGGTTCACCTTTCAGGAGAACCACTATCAATTCAAGGCCCTCCTTTTTGGCCTCTCTTTGGTATCTCGGGTTTTTACCAAGTGCCTGGCGGTGTTAGCGGTGGGCCACAAGGGGATTTACGTGTTCCCATACCTGGATGACTGGCTGCTGTTGGCCCCATCTCAGGGCAGTCTGATGGAGGTGCTCTCCACCACCCTGGACCTCTTTACCCGACTTGGAATCACTGTGAACTATCCCAAGTCTCAACTCCCACCCTCTCAGTGCCTCCAATTCATTGGAGCAGTGCTGGATATGGTCCAGGGCAGGGCCTTTTTACCTCCGGACAGAGCAGATAGTCTGATTCGACAAGCCTTGTCTGTGCCCAACTCTCGTTGGACCACAGCACACTCCATCCTCTGCCTGTTGGGCTTAATGGAGGCTGCCATACCCACAGTTCCGTTGGCCAAACTGTATCTGAGGGTGACCCAGTGGACCCTGAGAGTCCAGTGGGACCAACACTCAGACAACATGGACCATAGGGTCCTGATCTCCAGCAGTGTGAAGAGAGCTCTTCTCTGGTGGCAGGAGCTGTCCATCCTGTCTTCGGGGCACCTTTCTGTCCCCTGTCTCCTTCCATGACCCTCACAACCAGTGCCTTGGTTCAAGGTTGGGGCTCACCTGGGAGACAATCGAGACTCAAGGAAGAAGATCTCCACAAGAGGAACACTTACACATCAAAGTCTTAGAGATGAGAGCAGTGCTGTATACTCTCCAGACGTTCCAGCCCCTCTTGCAACCGGCAACACTCCTTATCCAGACCGACAGCACTGCCACAGTCCGGTACAAAAACGGAGGCACCCGTTCGTACTCCCTCTGCAGGGAGGCGATGTGGGTGTGGTACTGGACAGTCCAGCATGGCCTATCTCTGACAGAAGTCCATGTCCCGGGAGTTCACAGCGTCCTGGCAGACAGTCTCAGGCGCACCGTCGTGCAGCCTCACGAATGGGAGCTAAAGCAGGAGATAGCGGAAGATCTTTTCAATCATTGGGGTTGGCCAGGAATAGACCTGTTTGCCTCTCCATCCAGCATAAAACTACCCAACTTTTGCTTGCTGGATTTCCCCAGGCTTTTTTTTTTTTTTTTTTTTTTGGTGAGGCCTTTTGTCTTTGTTGGACAGGAAGGTTTCTGCGCCTTCCCTCCTTTCCAGTTCTGCAGAAGGTTCTGCTGAAGCTCCAAGCAGAGGGTGCTCGCATGATTCTCATAGCTTCCCTCTGGCCTCGGCAGATCTGGTTCCTCCTGCTACAGCAGTTGGCAGCGGAACCCTCAGTACCTCTTTCTCTCCTTCACGACCGTCTGTCCCAGGAGCAGGGCGGCCTGGCCTGGTGCACCCAAGCCTCGTGTCTCTCCAGTTACATGCTTGGCACCTTTGAACGTAGCAGTCTCTCGTTTTGGAGTCTGCATGAGTTGCCCAGGTCCTAGTGGAGGCCAGAAAACCATCCACTAGATCTACGTATGCCATGAAGTGAAAGAGATTTGCAATTTGGGCCACGGCCATGGACCTGGAACCATTTTCGTGCTCGGCACCCTAGATCCTTGAGTACCTCTTGCACCTGTCTGATTCGGGCCTCAGTTACTCTTCCCTGAAGGTCCATCTTTCTGCAGTTTCCGCCCATCACCTTCCAGTAGATGGCAAAACCCTAGCGCAGTTGGAGGTCTCTAAAACCTTTCTGAAAGGGATCCTTCACTTAAAACCTCCACTCTGTAGTCCGGTTCCCCCCAGGACTCAAATTTTATTTTGGAGAAACTTACTTTACCCCCTTTTGAGCTGGCAGCAAGTTTTGACATGTACTATTTGTCCTGGAAAGCGCTCTTTTTTTTTTTGGTCGCGATTACCTCAGCTCAAAGAATTTCAGAGCTCCAGGCCCCCATTTGCAAGGAGCCTTATTTAATTTTCCACAGAGACTGGAAGGCTCTGCGGACTAATCCTTCCGTTCCACCGAAAGTGGTTTCAGAATTTTATGTTGAACCAAGACGTTCAGTTGCCGGTTTATTATCCCCGAGTAGTCTCAACAGGGGGAATACCGTTTGCACACGATGGACGTGCACAGGATTTTGAGATACTGTATCTCTCAGATCAAGGAGGTGCGCAGATCTGACCAGTTGTTTGTGGCTTTCACACCCAGACGTAAGGGTATTGCCATCTCTAAACGGGGCCTGTCCAAATGTTTGGCAAATTGCATCTCGTTCATCTATCAGAAGTATGAGAAACCCCTTCTGGGGGAAGTTAAAAGCCACTCAACCTGTTGCATGGCTGTTTCCACAGCTTTCCTACGTAACATGTCTACTTTGGACATTTGTGCTGTGGCCACTTGGTCTTCAGTCCACACTTTCACCAAGCATTACAGTCTGGACATTGCCTCTAGGCGTAGACAGTTTTGGACTTGCTGTCCTACAAGGCCTCTTATCATAACTGGCGCTCTAGTTGGTAGACATTCTGCCTCCCGGACCGTAGTCTCTGACTTACTTTTCTTGACTGCTTTCACCAAGCATTAGAGTCTGGACATTGCCTCTAGGCGTAGAGCTGGTTTTGGAATTGCTGTCCTACAAGGCCTCTTATCATAACTGGCTCTCTAGTTTGTAGATATTCCGCCTCCTGGACCATAGTCTCCGACTTGATTTTCTTGACTGCTTGGTATTCAGTCCTGTCAGTGAAGACCTACTGCAGGAACCCTCTTGAAGTAAGATAGCAGTTACATAGGGAACTTACCATAACAGTAGATCCTGAGAGAGGTTCCTGCAGTAAATCCATTTACCTCCACCTTCCCCAGCTCCTGTTTTCCTATCCCTTTTCAGGACTTCTTTCAGCAGCTCTGGGCTCTAGGAGCTATGCCCTTTCTCGTCATCCTTACAGGGATCTTCTGGTGGGAGAACTGGAGGGTGGGTGTGAGGGACCGCCCCCATATACTGTCACGCCGACATCCGGTCATGTGGCGGGGCAGTCCCCGCCATGTATTGTTAGCTAGAAGTTTGCTTGCAGTCCTGATGCCAGAGGCGCAGTCCTATCCATGAAGATCTACTGCAGGAACCTCTCTTGAAAGTAAGTAAGTAAAAGTAAGTAAAATGTATTTTTAAGTGCTTTTCAAAGCCAGGCGCTGTACAAATAGAAACAATTAAAATAAAACAACAATAATAACAATATAATCACAATAAAATCACTCTTCATATGCCTTTTTAAATAAATAAGTTTTTAATTCTAACTTTAAAACTCTCAACGGTCAGGCAGCTTCGTATCCGACGAGGTAGAGAATTCCACAGGGTAGGGGCAGCGTAAGAAAATGCCTGTGCTCCAGAAGTTAAGCAGACCCTGGGAACCTCTAGCAGTCCCTCGTCGGCGGAGCGGAGCAAGTGAGAGGGACAGTGGGGAATAAGGAGATCTTGAAGATACCGCGGTCCCTGTTCGTGTAGGGCTTTATAGGTCAGTAACCCGACCTTAAAGGTGATCCGCCACTGAACCGGCAGCCAGTGCAGTTCGCGCAGCACAGGTGTAATATGACTTCTCATAGATGTCCCAGTCAAAAGCCTGGCTGCTGCGTTCTGCACCAGCTGGAAGCGGCGGATATCAACCCCTGGTAGCCCTAGGTACAGGGCATTGCAGTAATCAAGGTGAGAAGTAACAAAGGCATGGACCAATACCGGAAGGTCAGCTGGAGGAACTAGGTGTTTCACCCGAGCGATATTCCTAAGATGATAAAAGGAGGATTTGACAACGGATGGCGCCCTGAAATGTCAGGGTCAAACCATCGTCTATAATAGCACCCAGGATTCACGCACCGGTCTGAGGTTGAGAGCTGGGCACCATCGATCCATATGCCTGAAGGAAGCCCAGCCCTACAACCTGCCTCAAAGCGACTCAGGGTCCACCACCAACACCTCAGTCTTATCCGGGTTTAACCTTAGCCAGCTGGTACTCATCCAATCCTTGATCTCGGATAGACAGCTGTTAAGTATAGAGACTGCATCTTCCTGTCCGGGACTAAAAGACAAATACAGCTGGGTATCATCTGCATAGCAGTGAAAACCCAAGCTGTATTGCCTAATAATGTCTCCCAATGGCAGCATATAGACAGCGAACAACATGGGTGCTAAGATGGAGCCCTGCGGAACCCCACAGGGCAGGAGGAAGGTATCAGAGGAATAAATTCCAGTGATAACCTTCTGTCTCCACCCCGTGAGAAAAGATTGAAACCACTGCAGAACTGTACCAGATAGTCATAATAGAGACATAGGCGTTCAAAAGCACACCATGGTCCACAGTGTCGAATGCTGCAGAGAGATCAAGATGGACTAGAATAGTATAAGCCTTCGATCTCTCGCTATCAGGAGATCATTTAGAACCGGACAAGGGCAGTCTCAGTACTATGTCTTTTCCTAAATCCTGATTGAAGAGTATCATAGACATTGTGATTTGTAATATGGTCATCCAGTTGCAGTGCAACCACCTTTTCAATAACCTTGCCCAAAAGGGTAGGTTAGAGACAGGTCTGTAGTTAGCTGGGCAGTTGGGTTCAATGAAGGTTTTAGGAGTGGTCGAACGACCGCCTCCTTTAGGGGATCAGGAAAGATCCCCTGCTCCAGAGATTTCCAAACAATTTCAGCAATGGTCGGACAGATAGTATCTACGCAACTTAATAATAGAAGCGTAGGGCCCGGATCCAAACTACAACTGGTTGGACGTACAGTCTGGACAATCCTCACAATATCCATGAATTCCGGCTTACCAAAGTCAAACCAGGTGACACAGGTGTTTGTTTCCCCCTGCCGATCACTGCAAACCCTTGAAGAGTGAGCCTGGCCGACATCCGACCTAATGCTGGCAATCTTATCAGCGAAAAACCGAGCAAGATCATCACACTTTATTTGTGAAAAATCTCTTCCAGACTGTAGACAGAGTGGATTGCACAGTCTGTCAACAGTCTGAAAGAGTTGAGCTGGTCGGTTCCGCACAGCAGCAATCTCCCTGGACAGGAATTCTGCCTTCTTACGGGTTATTGTCGATTGATAGATAACATAATGATCCATCAATCTAAGTTTCAAATCTAAGATTTCATGAGCCCTCTCTAGCCTTCGCCCCACTCTCCTCAGTTCCTTCAAAGACTCCTCAAACCATGGAGTCTTTGGGCCTAGGTGAGTGGGAGAACCTGAACAGGAGCAATTTGGTCCAAGGCCCTGCTCACTGCCTTATTATAGGCAAGAACAAGGTCCCTGGACTCATGCTCTCACCCAAAACATCCGATAGGTCCAGTACCGCTAATAGGCCCTCTGGGTTTACTCCATAAAGGCGATACTGGACCATCTCCGTGAAAAGCAGGCCTATTAGGGGTGCCCTAAACTGAATCTTATGGTGTGATGGTCTGTCACACATTTGGTTCCACCCCAGATGCGTAACATCCAAATCCAGTAGGAACACCAGGTCTAAAGAGTGTCCCCTATATGGGTAGCAGAGGTAACTACCTGTGACAGGCCTAACATAGACATAAGTTGGAGAATTCTTTCAAAGTCACGAGAGTTCATCGTCGACCCAGGCATTGAAGTCACCCAGTATTAACCATCTGGCGACTCAATGCCATGTCAACGATGAAGTCCATAAATTCCTTCAGGATTCTCCACCATCGCCGGGTGGGACGGTAGATGAGGAGAATCCAAACTCTGCACCTGCTGCCAGGATACACTCAAAGACCTGGTGTTACCCTGGCACCTCCACAAGACTCGATCTGATCTAAAAGATGGCCCTTCCCCACCCCTACAGTCAATCTCGGACGGTGCATCACGAGACAGCAGACAGCAAAGTCAGACAAAAATAGGACCTGCATTCTCATCCAGCCAGGTCTCGGCGATACGCTGGGTCGTGTTGCAACAAAATCTGCGATAACCTTGATCTTATTCCTAATAGACCTAGCATTAATACACCCTTCAGAGTTGGATGGGTTTTGGGAGGAGCATGGTACCTGCCCACAATCTGTGGAGACCCTTGGGTATGGGAATCGGGCAAGGAGGACACCTCTTCTGATCCCATTTAAGCCCCAGGCGTCTCTCAAACCAACTACCCCTATCTGCCTCCCTCCAATCTCCCTCTGTCTGGCCCACCCATCCCTTCGCGCCTTCTCACTATATCCGCTATGTGGCAGTTATTAAGGACGTAATTAGACAACGGGGACAATAAAAGGGACGGAGGTCCCGGAGCAGAGTGGGGGAATAGCGCCTGACCATTGTAAACCCCATTAAACACATCTTTAATAACAATTATCTAATAAACTAACTCAAACAAAACACACCTATCAAACAAGCTCTCCTTTTTCTCTCACAAAGAGGAGGCAAAAATATACATAAAACTGAAATAAATCCTAACTCAAAACTAACCCAAATAATACAATCAATAATCTTAAACAATAAAATACCATTAAATATTAAACCTAAAACAGTTTTGTATTTTTAAACACTGAAGCACCTCTCACATGCAGCAGTGCAACAGATGTTATAAAATCTCCCAAAACTACCTCTCACATAGCAGGGGACCAAGTTACTAAATCAAATTAATAATTATACACACTAAAATTAAAATAATATAAAATATATATCCCTCTCACCACCCTCAAAAATTCATAAGAAAACAGAGAGATCGATTCTCAGAGTGTTCAGAGCAAATAAAAGCCAAATGAGTCCAGATAAATAATATTTACACACAAAAGTCCAGTAGTAGGGATCCAAATCCAAACCCAACAAAGGAACCTGAGGAGTCCACAAATCAGCAGCGGCTGTACTTCAGGACCAAGCTCCAAACAGTCAATTATCCAGGAAACAGGTAGATCAGGGCAAAATGTGTTACCTGAGACAGCAGTAACAACAACCTTACCGGTCAAGCGACCAGCGACTACGACCATCCACGAGTCAGCCCAAACAGCCAAATCCCAGAGGCGGTCTGGAGAGGCCCTGGGTCCCCACCCTTCCTAAGGAGCAAGCTGGGGCGGCACTCTGCCGAGTTGGAAACGAGAGGCAGCTGGCGCTTCTCGGATAGTAAAAAATTAGCCGCTTCACGCACAGATCCACCAGAGTCCACCAAAGTCCTTAAAATCACAAACAAGACAACCAAAATCCTTGTATTATAGGTGGAATAAGCAGTACACTGTTGGAAAACCTCCTTACAGTCCTCCTTACAAGTCCTCTTGGAGCAAAGCAGGCTGATGCTTCGGCAACAAGCCGTACACAGTTGGGTAAGTCCTCCTTACAGATCCTCCTGGAGCAAATCAGGCAAATACTTCAATGGTCTTAACCAAAATGACTCCACAGCTCCACGAATTTGTTAAATCCACAGACCAGTCTTGTTCCACAGCGTGGGTTTAAAGACCCCTACCATATGGCTACGAAAGCAACCAAAATTAACTCCGAACAAAACTCAGTGACTTTGGAGTGCTATCAGTAAAAAGCCAGCAAAACTAAGAACGGAGTCCGGAGAGTGAAAATAAAACTTAAACAGTTCGACGCATAAAACGTAGCTCGTAACTCGTAAATCGCAAAGTTCTAACTTCCTCACTCCTTCAACCCTATCTAACTATAACATTTCAAGGAGAAGAAGTAAATTTAAACTAAATAAAACGACGAGCAATGCTTAAACGCTTGGACACTAAAAACACAGCGGCAGCGGCAGGCTCAACGCACCCGCCATCTTGTGTGTGATGAGTGTGCAGGATTGCTGGATAGGAGTTCTTACGTAACTGCTATTTTTTGTAATTACAATTGTAACATTTCTTTCTGCTTGGCTTAATTTCCATTTCTAACCATTTTGTGACTGATGCAGGTAATCGGTGAATGTGACGTTTTGGCCACAGACACTGCAGTGTCAGTACTAAACAAACAAACAAAAAAAAAAAAAAAAAAGGCCTAATTTCTAGACCTGTGCTGCCCTTTCCCCATAGCACTGTGGGTGTCAGAGCGCCCTCATAGCCACAGGATAGAAAACAGTTTGGTGTTTTGAGAGACAGCAACAAAGTACTGACTTCCTTTTCAAGAACTGGGCTAACATCCATCGGATATCTGTGATCCAAATCAGTTTCAGCTTTTGAATTTGTAACTGAACTTATTTCAGCTTTAGCTTTCTGAGGCTCACAGCCTGGGTTTTGCTTCTTCTTTCCAACACGTCCAGTGATGCAAATATTTTGTCTATTTGGCTTCCTAGGATGTAAGGAAGCACTTTTTAGTTATGTCTGTGAGCTTATTTGAGAAGTTGCAAGCTGACTGATGTTTTGCCTTATAAAATAAAAAATTAAAAATAGCTCTCTGCTTATCAGTGTGTGGCCCACTTTATATGCCGAATGGCACATTTTGGTGTGTTTTATTCCTGACCAAACCTCATAAGGTTTCTCACAGATAAACCAAAAGTTGGGGACTTCTTGGTGAATTTATAGTTTAAGGGTCCCCTTAACCCTGCACCCTCCTCCCTCGCCGTCTGTGGAAGTAACTGATGTACAGTAGCTAGGTGTGTAAGTTGGCTTCCTCTTTCCTAATTAAAACTGAAAAGCTCTGTTCACAATAATCATATTATCAAGCAAAAACTTGGGTTGAGGTACTGGATGCCACACCTCGTGCCACATGTTCGGGAATGAGCGCGTGCCGCTGGGGGTCGACGGGAGGGAGAGGATCGAGCATCCAGAGGACAGTTCTCCTGTCCCTGGGAGGGAGGATTGGTGCTCCTGCCGAACGACTGCACCCAGGTGGAGGGTAGTGTGGGTCTGAGGATACCAGCGGAAGGGAGGGTGCTGGGGACTTCCACAGACATGCACCGCCTCCATGCCTGCCGTCAGTGTCGTGCCCCAACAGGAGCGGAGAAAATGGTGGAAAAATCCCTCTGGCTGTAGGATGATGGCCTGACCCTCTGCAGGCCCTGCACCGGACCAGGGAGGAAGGTGTGTCCCAGTGATTCCAGGGTGACAGGGCTGGGAAGATCGGTCGGAAGGGGCAGCTAGAGGTGAAAGGAGCATTATTTATTATTTATTTATTGAATTTTGTTGACGGGTAGGCCCACTAAACATAGCATAAAGCGTGTATTTAAAAAAAAGAGAAGCATATAAATAAAATGAAAAACAGCACATCAACAGATTGTTCAGCAGCGGTGTCTCTGACAGGGTTGAATAAGACCTTGTCCCATTTGTTATGCAGAAATAGTTAAACACAAGGATCTGTTCTGTTCTCTCATTTTCTGTCTCTTATCCGTCTTGACTGCGCAACCGGATGCTCTCGTGAGCCCTGGGAACTGATCACTCTGACTTCTCATGATTCTCTGCCTTTCGCTATCTCTCTACCTTCACTTGCCGTTTCTGTCTTTCCTTCCTCTTGCATATCTGAATTTACAAAAATATGTGTGAAACTGTAAGTGATACTGGGATCCCTTTGTTTGAAATGTATATAGTTATACTGTTGAAATGATTGCAAAAAGCTATTTGGAATTTGGAGGTTAACCTGAGATGCAGTTTGAGCGCTCTCAGCCTTGTTTCCAAACTCTTTTGCAGAACTGTCAACAGGAGGCCAGCTTGGGACACTGTTCTATTTGCAAGCCTGCTCTGCAAATAAACTGACACGAACTCTGATACAGTTTGTGAGAAACAGGATGTCTCCTTAATGAGCTCAGGATGAAGAAGTTAATTGTCAGGCAAAGACTTGTTATAAAAAGAGTAGCAATCTTTGCTGGGAAGAGACTGAAACTTGGAATTAGAGATACCCTCAAATGAAGGACTTTTTCTCTGTTTGTACTGCCTTTGTAAATAACTATGCTGAACAATTTTTTATATTTGCTTGCGCATGCGCAAGAAACATGATGCGGCAGCTTAGGAGAGAAGCGGGTTGTGGAGGTGCAGCACTGTGGCAGCCAACACAGGCACTGTATTTGTGGGCTTGGCACTGTTCATCCAATGCAGGCCCAGTGTCCTGATGACACTGGTTCTGCATAAGTCCCGCAAGTTGATTTGGCCGCTGCAATGAGGGAATGACCGTCATTGCACAGTGGTACTTGCCTGGTGTAACATGTCCGTAAACATGGCGGCGGAGGAAAGCAGACTGACTGGGGTGCCCAAATCCCTGTTAGCATGCCCCTGCCCAGTTAATTTGCCGATGGGAGCCCTCCCCATCAACCAGCTCTACCCATTTGTTGTGTGCCGAGGGGGTGCCCAATCCCCTCTGCATCATGCCCCCAAACAGCTGTTCTTTGCTGGCCGGGGGCCCCAGTCCCTATCGACTTAGGTTCCCCACCCCAAAAGGCAGGTGGCACACTGGGGCCCATCCCAGTGTGCGAAAAACCTGCAACAACAACAAAAAAAACCTTCCTGCAACATCTTTTTTTTTTTTTTCTGTCCCAAAGAAAGAAATGGTCCACATCGGTCAGGTCCCCTCCCCAAACCCACACCCACCACTGTGTACCCTATCTCCCCACCCCCCACCCCATACTTACCTCCGGAGCCTGGCGACAATCTTCGGTGGACCGGGAACATGTTTGCATTCTTCAAAGCCGACCGCAAACTGAAGAAATGCCAGTAAGCTGTATAATGGCATAGATAGGGTTTTTTCAACTTTGGTGCATATCTTGGGAATTTTGGTGCCAGATTTTTAACATGGGGTTATTGGGACCCCTCTTCATGAATTCAGTTACTGTCGTGGCATTATTCAGTCCTGAAAGTTGATTGCATGGTCACTGTGCGGAATCACCTTTTGGGACTGATTAATGAAATGACAGTGCCACTGAGCACGAGATGGGCTCTCAAAAAACCTATATTGCAAATTTGGTGAAAACAATCCAAGAAATGACTGTTTTAGGAGCGTGCATTGTGCAGTTTCCACGCACGCTCGTAACTTCACGAATTTGTAATATTTTCACTCCAGATTTTCAACATTGGCATTTTTCCACACCTCCTTATGAAGAGTACAGCTGTCATTTTTCACATCCGGGCCGAAATGTATTTTTGCACTTCTGGTGCAGAATAGCGTGGTCGCTGTGGGAAATCAGTGTTAAGGACACATTAAGAAAATTACAGTGACACTGTTCATGAGTAGCAGTCCTAAAATGCCTATGTTGAAAATTTGGTGACAAACATCTATACTATATAAAATATGTGTTATGAGCTTGCGTTGTGCAGTTTCCATGCACCCTCATAACTTTGCAGATTTGTAATATTTTCACTCCAGATGTTCAGCATTTACATTTTTTCAGACCTCCTTATGAACAGTACAGCTATCATTTTCACGTGGCGAAGTGTATGTTTGCACTTCCAGCACACAATAAGCTGAGTCGCTGTGGGAAGTCAGTGTTGGAACAGATTAAAAAAAAAATCACAGTGACACTGTTCATGAGCAGAGGTGCTGAAATGCCTATGTTGAAAATTTATTGACAAATGTCCATAAAATGACTGTGTTACAAGCATACATTGCACAGTTTCCAAGCACCCTTGTAATTTCACACATTTGTAAATTTTCACTCCAGATTTTCAACATTGCCATTTTTTCACACCTCCTTATGAACAGTACAACTGTAATTTTTCATATCCTGCCTGAAATATGGGTTTACACATCGGGCGCAGAATAGCACGGTTGCTGTGGGTAATCAATGTTCTGGACAGAGTAAGAAAATTATAGTGACAGTGTTCATGAGCAGAGGTCACAAAATGCCTTTGTTGAAAATTTGGTGAAATAATTCCACTCAGTGACTGTGTTACAAGCATGCGTTGCGCAGTTTGCACGTATGCTCAGAATTGCGAGTATTTTTAAGATTTTCACTACAGATTTTCAACATTGCCATCCCTTCAGACCTCCCTATGGATGGTACAGCTGTCATTCTTCACATCCTGCACGATCTGTGTTTTCATACATCTGGTGCAGAATAGCACGGTCACTGTGGGAACTCAAAGTTCAGGACACATTAACAAAATTGCACTGCCACTCTTCATGAGAAGAGATCCCAAATGCTTTAATGAGGTGGGGTCACAAAGACCATTTGAAAATTTGTAGTGCAAATACCAGCAAACGCCAGGGGCATTAGGGTTTCTAACCATAATGTCCCACCCTGTACAGACTGACAGGCATCGGAGTGTGCCTTTGGATTGCCAACTGTAATGCTCATGCCATCCCACCCCCCAGCCAGTGACTGGCGTCAAGGTGTGCCTTGTACTTTTTGGCTCCTGAGTTCACCCCATTCTTCTGTACTGCACCCATTTCAGCGTATATCCTTATGGAATAGGGTGACCGTAAAGCCGAACACCCCAAGGCACACCTCAATATGTGTTGATGTCTGCAGGATAGGATGAGGTGACATGGCATGAACGTCATGGGCGATGACCCTAACATATACCCCAGTGCCTGTCTGTCTCTGCAGGGTGGAGGTGGGGTTGGCATGAAGTTCAGTACTTCACTGCCATTCCTATTCTGCATCTGTCTAACTCCTGCATTTCCAATGCTAATACCAGCAAGCAAACATTCGGCATTGACAAATGCTTGTATTTTTTATTTTACTGTTATTGGCAATAATAAAATGCTACTTACGAATTTTACAACTGTTCCTGGTCTTCGTGCTTCCTGACCTATGCTTTGACAACAGTGTCGACTGTCTGGGTTTCGTAGGTAGCTGTCTGTCCTCTGGGATTAGTAGTTTGGAAGGTTGTGGATTCTAGCCTCATAGCAGGAACTGTCTATTGCCTGACACTGTAGTGAAGCAGTTGTGGAATGCTGCACTGTTGAGGTGCAGTCCTTTGGCTAAAATGTTAAACAGAGGTCCCTCCTGCCCATCTCATGTGGCTGTCTAAGTGGAAATTTACCATGGCACTTGTAGTATGAGATGGGGATTTCCCCCTGCTGCTCTGGCCAGCATTCCGTTCTGTCAGTAAAATGGGATCCTTGTAATGCACATGGAAATAACCAAGCTCAGTGTACTTTGTTTTTTGTTTGTTTGTTGGTTAATGTACTGTCTATGCCCCTTCAATCCTCCTGCACTGCTCTTCTTTGGAGAAACCCCATGGTGCTGGACCTCCATCACCACCGATCACAACTGCCACCTCCACCTAGCCATAACTGTATGGCAGAGATGGGAGGGGTGAGGCAACCACTTATTCCTTGTTGCATTAGGTGGCATGGTGAGAGGTGGTACAAGATCTGGATATACTGGGGGCCATCATACACTGCTGTTAGCGCCTTTGTTTTTTTATTCTCCTAGGACATCTGCACACTTGAGCAGGGAACATTTTACCTGGCATATGGTAGCACAGAATTACAGAATGTTTTTATCAACTGCTAACTTTGCCTTGCCTAGCAATTGCTTCATACAAGCCTGAATGCAGAATGCTGCACATAATTTTCTTTCTGCAACTACAGTTAAGTTTGTATCATAGTAATTGCTACACACACATTTTTGCATAAAATGCAATGGTGCACCATGGCAGAGGGAGGACTGTGTTTAAATACACCAAAAATAACATTTCACCTTCTGTCTCTGTCTGACTACCCATCATAGATATCCCTCACAGCCACAAACCACAACCATCACTTGATGATTGCAAGCAGAGTGTTGATGTGTCTAGTGAAACCCGAGCCAGACCTTCCTTAGCAGCCACAAACTGGGCATGGGTATACAGTAAGGGAATAACAGTTTCGGGTGATGGTGGGTGTGTCTGTACTCACCCACCACAACCCAAGATTGTTGCAGTCTGCAGTGCTTTGCTATCAGGGCTAGGGTATCCTGCAGCAGCTAGCCATGCGTCGTAGTGAACATTTTACCTTGATTTGCACACGCGAAAAACAAGCTGATTCTTACTTAGTGTAGTATAAAGTCTTGCGGGACTTGCTGCAGCTGTTTATTACCTCTGCCACCCTCACTCTGGCCAGCTGTTTATGGTCACATTCTACATAACATATAGTCAGCCCTTCTCTTTGCCAGCCACCCTGTTCACCCTGACCCAGACCTCTTTAGTCTCCTCAGTCAGTGACTCACCTAAGGTAAATTAAATATTGTTCCAGCTGTCCAGTGCAGCACAGTGATCCCCATTCTCTTGGTCTCACCTCTGAGCCTAAATGCTGGTAATCTCAGCAAAAAAGTGTTTTGTACTATCGCCGTTGGGTACGATTGCCAATATTTGGGCCCAGAGATGAGGCCTAAAGGATGAGGATCTGCACACTGCTGGACAGTTTGTAATGTTGCTTTGAAATTCTTGGCGACAAGTTGGTAACTGATGAGATTTGTAAGGGGTGGATGGGGGAAGGGTTTTATGTATTTTAAAGCCAATTTCCAACCTGTTTGCTTTTGCCTTTTTAACACAAAAGCCTATTTAGCCAGAAAATGACATTTCTAGGGACGTGGATATGTTGTTCTGTCCACACTTGTTGTCAGTGTCCTTCCCCCTTTAAGATGTGCCAAAAAGTCTTCAAACTGGTTGCTCCCACCCACCCAGGTGTTGTATCCCTTGGCTCCGCCCCATGACGCCAGATCTTCCTTTCCGCTGGAAGATGTAGGTTCCCTCCTTCGCGGTCCCACGTTGTTGGCCCTAGCACTTTTTGATCTGTTTGGATTGCTTTCTAAAAATTCATTACCATTTCAGTACTCGTCTTCGCACTGCCGACCGCAATGGATAAGTCTGCACCCGGATTTCGCTGGTGCCCGTGTGGGCAGAAGATGTCACATACCGACCCACACGCCACGTGCATCTGCTGCTTGGGCCACGAACATGATACCAAGCCTGTGACATTTGTTGATCGTTTCACACAATGGTCTTCGAGGACCGCCTCACCCACCTTAAGTTGGGCCACCCAGAAAAACAACATCCGCCGATTAAGTCTAAAGACACCCGTCGGGTGGTCTTCGCCACTGCAGGGTCCGCTAAACAGCTGAAACAGCTCACGGCCTTCGAGGAGGAGGCAGTTAGGGCCGCCCTCAGTCCACCTCGGCTTCTACCTTCATTTCCTCCAGTTTGGCTTTACTTTTTTGGCTCCTTCAGAAGCTGTGCCAGTCCCTCCTGACTAAGGGCAGGGCCCTGCTGGATAGCACAGCTCCCACTCTTGAAAAGTCAAGAAGAAGTCAAAGAAAGAAGACTCACCGTCGGCGTTCCTGGGACTGAGAATGTTCTCTGGTCTGTGATATCTCACTAGATATTCAGTGTTGAACAGCATATGCTCAACTTTTTTTGCATCCCCAGGCTAATCCTGCTCTGGAGCACACATGAATTAACAACTAACTACAGCCTTGTTGCATACAAACATACAGTTGCATGCAGATGAGGACCACAAGTCTCAGCCTGCCTGCCCATTTCCTGATCATCTGTTGCAGTGACCTGTCATGGATTTATTCTCCACCCACAATTCTGGTACTCCTATTACATGTCTCAAACATGTGTGCGACTCCTGTACCACCAGTTCTGCAATTGAACCCCTCTGCTTACTGCCTTGGCTCTCTCATGGCAATTACCCTCCTAGGCAGTGCTAGGCTGGTATTTCATATGTTATGCCTGTTGCGTATGTCAGGATTTACTCTCCCCCCACAATTCTGGTATTCCGATTGCATGCCTCGGACATGTGTGCCAACTCCTGCACCACCACATCACCATGTAACCAGCATTCTGTGTTTCAAGTAGTACATATTAAGCTCTGGTGACTGCTTGAGTGACTACTAGACCTGTAGACAGCACTGCTGACAGCCATGCTACTTTACAGTCTTTACAGGGATAGGCCTGCAGTGTTCCTAATGGTGTTTGCCTAGTGCAGTCATTTTACCAGATGTCAACCCAAACTGAGTGGTTTGAGTTTTCCATCGATGTACTCCAATCATTGTCGGAGTCACAGGGGTGTCACCCTTTCATAATAACAAATTCTCTGTACTAGTAAAGATGTTCTGTTTGTTTGTGTTGTGGTGTGCCTTGTGCGTTCCCTTCATGTATGTCAACGCTAGTCATATGTGGTGCATGTCTGCACTGTGTGCACTTCTGCTTATTTTGTGGGCATGCAGTGTGCATTTGGTTTGTGATGAAGGGTGCAGTTACACTGACTTTGTTATGGTCAGTGGCATGTGACCAGTGGGCTCCACAAGTTCAGTGTTTGCCCAAGTACATAAAGAAATGAACTTGGAAGGGTGGTGCAAAAAGAACAGTCAGGAGTGCACAATTCCAAAAAATTCCAGCACTCCCCACCTTTTCTGTAATTAAGATGTCTTCACAGTGTTATAATAAAGGACAGGACATTCAAAGCATGCCAGGTGTGTCTGCTGGTGTGCAGAACATGCATGTTAACACATTGTGAATGCTTCCTAATTACAGAAGAGGTGGTGAGTGCTGGAATCTTAGCAGATGCCACCAAGAACGTCAAGTGGGTTGACATATATTTTGTGGGTGTGTGGCTGACAGCATGCATGGACTTGCATTTGCAACATTACTGGTGGAGTACTGTTCAGTGGCATAATAAAATAAAATAGACATCAATACCATAAACACTTGCAGTACTATGTTGTACTACCAACTGGTGTCCAGTCAGTGCAGTTGTGAGGGCATGCATATGCAGGCGCGGTCGCACTGCTTTTCGATCTTGCTCCCACTGTGACTACTACATCTTGTGCATTACTTCTGTCCCCCACTGCCATGTCACACACCTGCTAGCTCCTATTCTGATTACTTAACTACCAACCACCCATATAGCCAAAATAATACCAATGTCTAAAGTAAACAGCTCCAGTTTACAGCACGGTTCACTTTTCATGTCTTTGTGTTACTGTGACATGCATCCACACAGTGGTTCAAAGCACATAGAGGACACGCAACCATATGTCTTGTTCATGAGTTCTGCCTTCCGCCTAAGTGTTCATTTGCGATCAGTGCATCATATGGCAAGTGTTTCCTGCTAACTGCTGAAGTAACGCAATGCATCCCATTGGTACAGTGGCAGAAAATACATTTTGCATCATGACTGAATCAACATCCGCTCTGGCACAGCTTCTCAGGAACGTGTTTTTTTCATTCGTTTTGCTGTACCACAACACAGTTTCTACATGTGCAACCCTTTTCATTGTCATTGATGTCTATTTCTGTTTTCCACTCAGATAGAGCAATTTGGTCAGCTACCAAACAGAGAACAAATAACCAACTAAACATTATCATGCCACACTGCCTTGCATTCGGTTGCACAACTCACACTGGATGCCTACCAAAGGGAGTTTCTATTTACCAGTTCCCGAAGGATAGCACCCGAGCAGAGGTTTGAGTCACAAGATGTCGCACAGATGTAGGCAACATCAAACAATTTGTCATTAGAGAACTGAAGCACAATCCCAAAAATACAGTCTGTTGCTCTCTTCATTTTGAAGATTGCATGTTTGAATTGGACTTTCAAATGCAGTTATTGCCCTGGAGCTGCAACCACACAAGTTTTATCAGCGACTGAAGCCTGATGCATTGCCTACCACTTTTCAATGGGCAATTCCAATCAGAGGCTGCACACTATTGACAGAATACAATGCAAGAACCGTAAACAGGTAAGCTAAGTTTTTTCATTAGGAGGAAGAGGACACCGGGGGCTGGGCAATAACAAAAATGAAAAGGGACCTAGAGGATTAGTCATATCAGAAGACTTAAAGGTAGGCAAGTAATGGCACATGGAAGTAAAGAGGTCTTGGATGATATTGGGATGTGTGGGAGAGCATGCTGGTAGGAAACAAGAAGTTGCTATCCCGCAGTACAGAGTGTTGGTGAGACACTATCTGGAGTACTGCACGCAGTTCTAGAGACCCCTAACTCTGCAAGGGAATAGACAGGACTGAGGCAGTCCAGAGGAGTGTGACAAAGATGGTGCAGGGACTGCATCAGAAGCCAGATGAAGAGACACTAAAGGTGCTTTATTTTAATACCCTCAAGGAAAGTAGGGTGAGGGGGGACATGATGTAAACTGTCAAGTACCTCACAGGAATCAATGAGGACCAACAGGGTAGCATATTTCAGAAAACATGTGCAGGAACAAGTGGGCACAATTTGAAGATAGTGGTGATACAGCTCTGGGGCAAGGTGGCTCGGGGAAATGTGAGACAGTATTTTTTCACATGGAGGGTGGTGAACATTGGTCACACACAGTGGTGAAATTCAAGACACATGTGACATTCATAAGGCAATTCTGGGGGGGAAGGTTTAAGTAGGTTGCAGGTTAACTAGTACCAGCATTGTATCAAAATCGTTGGGGGACTTGTCAGACTAGGTGTGCTAAGCAGTCCTTATCTGCCATCAGAGTCCTATGTTTCTATGTTCTGTCACATTCTGACAAGCCATGTTCATGCTTTCAGGTATTTCCTTGTTTCAGATGACAGATGAACTACTGAATTTTAGGGAAAGACCTGATATGGCTAGCATATTTGCCGAAATACCGATGTCTTCCGAGGTATGCTTTTATCCATGTGTTACGGAAAATGGCAAAAACCATATGTGTGCATGTGTACTATTTGTTTACTATACAAAGGCTAGGCACAGCTGTACTGCATAATTGTGCTACACTCATAACAATGTTCTAAATGTTATTTACATCAGCTGTTCCTGTTATTATGTTAAGTGCCTTGGTTTTTTGAAAGGCACTATAAAAATAAAGTTGAATTGAAACAAAATTGAAAAAAATGTGTTGTGGAGGTTTCGGCAATAAACTCCTGGACACTCCTGCAACTGCAGTATGTTGTTACACCCTCACACGGGCAATATTGACCAAGCATTACTACATTATTAAGTATAAGAGACATAGTAACACCTTGGGTGGAGTCACCTGACCGGGTAGCAGTGGCCTACCACTGTAACCTGAGATCATGTTGATTGCGCAGGTTAGCCTTCTCCAATCTGCTACCATTGTGTGTCAATGACGTCCACCACAATGCAATATAAACCCTTGCACCGGTGTGATTCAATATGTCCACGGGTGTATTGCTTTGTCCTACCGGAAGACATGCATCTAGGTTGATGGGTGGGGGCGCTGTTAGAGTTGCAAACATCCAGGTAACAAATGTTGATACATAGATACATAAACACTATGGCCAGATAAGTGACTGTTGCCCACCAAGTATGCCCATTTCAGCAAGAAATTTCCTGTGTTTTTTCTAGAGGTCTGTTGCCCCTAACCTCCAGCATTCTTTCATAGATTGACTGTGTCAGCCACCACCACTTTCTGCAACATGGTATTCCATGTGTCCACCACCCTTTCTGTGAAGAAATTCTTCCTGATGTTTTCTCTGAACCACCTTCCCTCCAGCTTCATCCAGTATCTCTGCCTTCTGACTGTTGCACCCTTCACCTCCCCAGCCCCACCCCGCCGCACCCCTTTATTAAGCCGATGCATCTCTCCTTTGGTCTTTTTTTTGCTCTCTATTGTGCCAATGAAATGTTATATCCCCCTTCTGCACCAAGCTGTCTAGCTTTTCCTCTGCGTGGTCCTTTTCTCTTCAGACTTCTTTCCATGCTTGCTTCCTTCTGCTTTAACTGATACAGCTCCCTGTCCAGCTCCTTCTTGGAGTCCTTATACTTCCTGAATGCTACATTTTTATCCCTTACTTTCCCTGTTACCTCTTTTGATAAACAGTATTGTAGAGTTTCTGCTGGACACTGTTTTTTCAGGATGAAAACTACTTACACTGTCTTGTACATTAACAGGTGCCTGCGAACCATCACAGCTCCAAACAAAAGATATGTGCAGGGAAGGAGAATCAGATCAGTGCCATGGTAGGTGGACAAGTCACTTGTTGTCCAGTACTTCTCACTGTGCAAAGTACTGTGGGTGGCATATTTATAGGTGAGCAGATGAGTTGCTCAGGGCATGCCATGACTACAGTAACAATTTTACTATGCCAGACACTAGAGAAACAGGTTGCTGTTGTGATGCTGCATGGCTGCAGTACGGCTTTCTGGGGTTCTTGCTCCCTATCTGAATCAACACCTACTCTTGAGTGTGCGTGTGGTCAGAGTCACCCACATGGGTTCTTATGGAGAAAAAGCAGCTAGAAGAAATCGTAGAACAGAACGACTGCCTTTAGGGTGATCACACATGTGGTTGACACAAAGGTGTCACTACTTTGTTGACCAACTGCCATGGATCCATTGTGCAGCACCTTTACTATCAGATCCTGGATGCATTGCACAAAGGTGGTCCCCCCACCACCAATCTTGACGCAGTGCACCAATGGTTTGGTGATTCTGTAGCACCACCCCTCCGCCAACACAAACTAACTAATGTCAGGCTCCAAACAAAAGCAGAGCCAGCTACTGGCTCAGCCCTCTTCACACCACCATGGGCAGCCGCCAACTGAAGTTGCGATGGCTGTATACATTGGTAACTACCAGCTGAACCACAGTTGGCAGCTAGCCTTGACGGTGTGAGGATGGCTCAGTCAGTCGCTGCTACTGTCTGTTTTGGGGGCAGATGAGCATGGTGGCATGCGCCTGTCCTAACTAGTGGTGGGATTTTCATTTATCCTACAGATGACTTCAGCTGTGGAGGGTGCTATATCTAGAATGCCATGCCAGGCAAGGGTTATACCTATTATTACAGCAATGAACCACACTTTGATACTGTATGTTGCAAAGAGGTTTCCTGCATGTTAGTGGAGCAATGTTCCATGTTAACCAACCTGAGCACCTTGTCTGCTCTCTTTGTAGGTTTGAAATCCATCCCTAGAGGAGGAAACAATCCAAGCATCATATGGCACTGTGGACAACAGAGGGACGCCAAACACAGTGAGCCATGAGGAACCATACATGGGTGTGCCACTATTTGCTGAAATGTACAGCTGTCATGTCATGGACACAGACACCACCGCACATGGCTCTTCAGAGACAACCCAAAGGTCTTACACTACTGTGGGCACACAGACTGATCTGTTCATATCTCGTTACTGAAAACTAAATGTGGGTGTTTGATGCTATGGTGGCGTGATTATGCACTACAGGAGGGAGGTGCTTAGGGAGCGCGGTGGTGAAGGACAAAATTAATGATATCAGTTTGATCGCAGTGGTAGGGAAACCAGTGGACTCACTTCTGAAATAAAATTGTTGGGCACCTAGAGACCAGTGGGCCTCAGGACCCAAGGCAGCATGTATTCACATCAGGAAGTTCATGGCAGACAAATGTAGTAGATTTCTTGGACTGAATGCCCAAAGTAGTAGATCAAGGAGGGCTGTGGACATGGCCTAGCTAGACTTTGGCAAGGCATTTGACACAGCCACACACAAAAGATTAATAAACATTAGCCAGCCTGGTGGGGGTTCCCAGATGGTAGCCTGCATGACACATTGACTAGACAACAGGGCACAGAAGTTAACATTAAATGGTGTCCAATCCAAAGAAAAGGGGGACTACTAGTGGAGCACCGCAGGTGTCAGAACTGGGTCTGATCCTTTGTAATGTGTTTATAAGTGACATTGTAGAGTAACTGGAAGGAAAAGTATGCACTTTTTGCATACCAGAAGTTGTTATCCCTCTGTACAGACAGTTGGATGAGACCCCCATCAGGAGTACTGAACATACATACACACACACGGATTTAGTGGGGTGGTGGCTAATAGTGGCACAAATGAACAACCAAAACAGTTAAGAACATCAGAACAAGGATTAAGTTGTTTACCTGTTAGTCCAATTAATGTTACATGCTCTGGCACAGAAGTGATAGAGCTGAAACATATTGATTTGCAAGACTTCTCCGAAAAAGGAACATGGCTTCAAATCGGGGATACTGTGTAATACAATGGAGTTCTGTATTACTTAGCAGTCTCAGCTTGAACTGTGCATGGGGCGACTCCTTGCAGCAATAACACTCACATGCTGTTGGCACGTTGCTGGCAAAACTACAGCAAATAAATTGCTGAAGTCTACAGCCATATAGGACACTGAAACCCAGATCAATCAATCAATCATTTATTTATAAAAAGGTGCCTTTCCAAAACCAAGGCACCTGTACAATAAAACCAAGCACATTAATAAAATTAAAATAAAATTAAAACTAATAATTACAATAGCAGCTTTAATAATTGGAAAATGGCAAGCTAAAAAGATAGTTTTCAGGGCAGCTTTAAAACTTTGGACGGTCAGGCTATCTCACACCTGATGAGGTAGAGAATTCCACAGGGTCAGGGCCACAAAACTAAATGACCTTGCCCCAGATGTTTGTAAACGAACCCTGGGAATCTCTAGCAATCCCTCATCGGTGGATCAGAGAGGGCGGAGGTGACAGTAGGGATGAAGGAGATCTTTCAGGTAACTAGGTTACTGATCATGTATGGCCTTGTAGGCTAACAAAGCAATCTTGAAGGTGATCTTCCACTGTACTGGCAGCCAGTGCAGTCCGCGAGCATAGTGCATTAAATGATTGGTCCTAGAAGAACCAGTCAAAGCCTGGCTGCCGATTCTGCACTAGCTGCAAGTGTGATATCAACCCCCAGTAGTCCTAAGTAAAGGGCATTGCAGTAGTCAAGGCGGGAGGTAATGAAGGCATGGACCAAAGTTGGAAGATCATTGGGAGGAACCAGGTGCTTTACCCGGGTGATATTTCTCAGGTGGTAAAAAGAGGTTTTGACAGCCACCAACACCTGCAATTTTAGGGTCAGCGGTCATCAAATATAACACCCAGGTTCCTCACCTGGTCTGAGGTGGTTAGCTGGACACCTCAAGCCATAAACCTGAAGGAGAACCAGCCAACAAACCCGCCTCTCGATGACCTGGGTCCACAACCAACACCTCAGTTTTTCTGGGTTTAACCAGCCAGCTTACATTCATCCAGTCCTGTATCTCGGCTGAACAGCTGTTAAAGAAGCGAGGCAGTGTCATCCTGACCAGGCACAAAGGACATGTACAGCTGAGTATCATCTGCATAGCAGTGAAAACTCAAGCTGTACCACCTGATAATTTATTTAAATAGATATCTGGAGCAGGAAGGCTGGCACATACTGCCTGTTCTCTAAATTCAGAGCACAATTTTAAATGATGAGTGTTGTTAAGTAAGACATGGGTGGTTAAGGTTTGACATTATACTGTTAGGTACCCTGCTTCAAATCTCAGCTCTGGTCACCGGAGGAATGTGAACAATGATTAAGAAAAGTTCCAAAGCACCAGTTTGCATTACAGAACTGTTGCCCCTTCACTTTTCCCTGGGCTGCACCTGGAAATGAGCTTTGGTTCAGTGCGTCTTTCCCAGTCACCAGTTTATAAAAATATAAAAAGAAATAAGCACAGCATTTGGTACAATTCAGTTACATACTTACTTTGATGAAACAGGCCCTTATCATGCTCACTTTGGAGAATAGGAGGCTGAGAGGGACATGATCTCAGTTTTCTGTATACTCAAGGGTATCAAATGCAGCAGCTTGAATTGCAGCAAATCTGATCCCACCAGACATTGTTGGACAGTCAAAAAAATCCCAAAACTGATTGGATGTTGGATTAGATTTCAGATCACAGGTTTCAGATTTGTTTTTTCTTGCACATTCTGGTCACATGATAATTAAAAAAGTCTCTGGTATCCATTGGAACCCCCTTCCTCACCCCATCCAGTAAATATTATCTGCCTTAAGTCCCTGACATCCAATGGTACCAGCTCTTTCACCCAGCGCTGTAAATAAATATATATATATTGTTATATTTCATCTGTTCAGTGTCCTTTCTTAATTTCTTGTCTTCCCTGGTGTCTAGTACCACCTTCATCACCCCATTCTAAGTAAGGGTATCAACTTGTCAAGTGGCACCACCTGTGGCAACCCCTGCCCAGTGCACATATCACGACTGGCACAGCCCTCCACTCACTTCCTTAGCTGCTAACCATCTAAACCATATTGCAAAATTTTGCTACATATCACAGTGTTACTCTTTATCAGTCATTCAATTGTGCATGATAGAGTTTAAAGGTGGTATTAGATCTAACTGGTTAATGCTTGATCCAAGCGAAGCAGAACTGCTACTAGTGTGATTACACTATATTGACTGGCACCTTCATTAATATGCAGCCTGAAGTTCTCCTTCTTGGCTGTGGTTGAAACTGAGGTTGATAGGTCAGTCTGCAGCATAGGAGTAACTGTTGATAAGGAACTGTCCTTGAAGTCCCAAGAATTGACTGTAGTCAGGAGCTTTTTTTCATCTATAGCCAGGCTGTGCCCGTTTTTAAACCCTGCTGCTCAGAAGACCATGATACAGGTATCTGTCTCCTCTTTCCTGTTTACCCTCAAAGGTTAGAGTTATTAGTTGCAGCCTGTAGCCTTGCTTCTTCCTATCTGTGGGGCTGGTATCCACATGGTATGGTCCATGAGCACTTGCACTCCAGCAGAAAAAAGATCTAGAGGGGAGAAGGAGGCCTAGAGAAGATTTTGGAAATTCTAGAGATGAAGCAAGAAGTTATGGTGCTGGCTGTGAGTGGCTGGGGGTTCAGCCAGGCCAAGGGTTCTAGCACTATACCTGCTGGGTCCAGGAAGTGGTACATGTCTTCTATCAGGTATGATCTCCATCTGCCTGGAGCTGGGACAGCTGCTGAGAAAACAACAAAAGCAGTGATACACATGAGGGCTAATAACAAAAATTCATTTATTTTACATCCACAGGGTTCCCCGGTGCTTTGAGGGTACTGATGAAGAGGGATTGTACCCTCAAAGCACCGGGAACCCTGTGGATGCAAACAATGTATTTTCATTGCTAGCCATCATATGTCTCACTGCTTTTGTTGTTTTCACAGTATCTCATTTGCCTATATCAGCAGCTGATCCATGAGAAGGACTGTTCGGCACATTTTGCTTCTGTGTTTGCTTGAACAGCTAGGAGAGCTGTGCTGGGAGCTGCATTGCCTGAAAAGGGGGTTCCCTCAAGGAGTTCACATAGAAGGCTGCATCATGTAACATCTCAGCTTGTCACATGGAGGTTTGCCTGATTGGTGGACAGATTAAAATGTGGACATGGAAGGTACTGGAGCCTTACATCTCTGTTTAGTGTTGCAGGAGTAATCCGATGGTTGGAAGGGCCTTGGTTTTCTGTTAAGCTGTGGACTTCTCTGTCTTTTGCCAATCCCTACAACCACCCAGCACTGGTAAAGAATTTTTTTAGTGAGGGCACCAGTGAAAGCCTCCCTGACACACAACTACATCTTGTATTCAGAGAAGCATGCCCTGGCTCATTAGGAGTTGTTGTGGATTCTGTTAAAAAGACTGTCGCTGGTATGAGTTCCACTCTGGGCTCCTGATGGATTTACAATTAGTAGGTTGAGGGGGAATGGGAGTTGTAGGATTTAACATAATGTACCCACATAGCTTAAATCTGATACCGGACACAACACTACACAGAACTGACTGTAATCAGTTAAATCATTTTTATTGTTTGAGCAAGCTCAATGGGAGAGAGAGAGTACCCTGTAACATAATCAACCATATTTATTTGATTATTGTTTTCCATCAAGGCCTGTGAACAACTTGCAATTAAAACTTACTATTGTTTAATTGCAACTTAATGCATGATGTCTGGTTTGTGTCTGTAAGTGGAGAAACTCAGAGAACTGGAGGTATAACAAAATTACACCAAAAGAGAAGGTAAATGAAGTAATGACTCTTGCAACAAAAGGTTTAGCATGAAGCAACAGATGTGTTATCTGAGCAGTCAGCCCGCATTGTCCATGGGCTTTCCCAAGTAACATGGATAGAGTTCCCTCAATCCCCTGAAGGGACTGAATAAAAGAGTACCAACACACTGATCAGTTTTTCAGAAAAGATAGTACCCGTAGTTCAGCTGCCTAGAAAGGAATAATCTTGGGCAGAGGTACCATTCCATAAGGAAATTTCAACCTGTTCACCAAATCCAAGGCCATCTGTTAAAAGACAGACCTTCTATGTCTTTTGTGTCATATGTTGTGCTGGGACATAGTCAACCATTGTGGGCAGGGGTTGCAGAATGGAGGCACCACTAAGGTTATCACCTTGTTTGTGTGGACATGTGGTACCCACCAAAAAAAATCATTTGGTTAGGTGAGAACGCCTGTCAAGCTCTGGAAAACCAAGATAACTGTAAGGACACTTGTTTGAAGCCTGGTGTGAGTGACTAGAAAATGTTGATGATTTTTTTCCCCCATGACAGAACAAAAAACTATGTACAGTAATTGTCTCTGAGAGGACATAGTGTCACCTGAGGTATAGGAGAAGGGCAATAATATGCTGTGGAGCAACAAAAACTGGGGATTGCATGTCAGCAATGGAAGTGTGTGAGGTGCACATGTAAGGGTGGTCATCATTTGGTTATCACATCTGGATTGGTTGTGAGTGTGTGGGCATGTACACATGTTGACAACTGACCAGGACCTAGCACATGCTTTCTATAAAGTCAAAACAGATTGGTGGTGGAGAGAGACAAGCAATACCTGGACTATGAGCCAAACTTTAACCAACCGTTGGAAAAAGGCTCAGTAACTGTGGATTAAGCTTGCTGTTTCTGGTTCACCAGAATTAGACAGGTTTATGTAACAATGGACTATCCTGGCTATGTATAGTGTGCCTTTAGGAGCAAGGATATCAATGGTGTCTCTACAAACTGCCCGTGGCCTTGATGAGGTGGTAAGGGAAGGTCTCATTTGGAGGATTTGTGGAAAATATGTGAACAGCCTGGTCAGGGGGGTTACACCCAATCTTTGTGCCCAACTTTCTATGTACATTTTTCCTCCTTTGGTCAGAGAAGAAGCAAGAACTGTTTGAGAGTACACAAAAAGGGTTACTGCAATGCAATCTATTAGTGCTTGGGCCATGTGACCAACTCACATTCCTGTGGCTGGTACAGAACACTGCAACAAGACTTTTGAGCTCTGTTAAGAGTTCAAAATGTATTACTCTTGCATTGCACAATCTACACACTTGACACTTAGGCAGAGGATTCCATACAAAGTCACTTTATTAATGTTTAATGCTCTAGACAGATTGGGTCCCTCTTACCTCTATATGATCTTGACTCCCCACAATACTGGAAGAGCTATGAATTCCATGGACCATGTGCTGTTGTATGTGTCACCATCCCATGAAAATTTGCTGAGGACAAGGTTTCTGCAGTGGCAGCCCTGATCCTCTGGAACCTTCTTCCTGTGGACATTTGTAAGAGTAGTTCTCACTCTATATTTACATCCAGATTATGGCACCAACTGTTTAAGCAAGCCCTCCCCCAGTTATTTGGTAGTGGAATTATAATTTGCCTTTCTGGTGCTATTTTGGAAGCTGTCTTTGATATGTATTGATTTAGATTTATAGCTTCTGTTATGTATCATTTTTGTTTGATAAGTTCGTATTTGTCATTGTTTTCTTGTTGTCTTATGTATTATGAATAGCCTCTGAGGTGTTGAATGGCATTTTTGTTTAAACTGTCTACTGTACCAACATACCAAAAACTGTGGAACAATGAGAATGCTTAAGCAAAACTTTGTAAATCTGGCCTAAAGCTTTCCAAGAGTGCCTTGAAAGCCAGAAAAAAATATGGACAATATGCAACTACTAATACAACTTTAGGATGCTGTTTTAAACAGCTAAATTACTTGATTTTCTCCACGTGCTGTGCAGAATAGGTATAGACAGTATTCCCACTGAATTTTCAATAATTAATTTGTACATTGTTATCAATAATATGGCGCAATGTAAATTTGATCTCTGAAGTAGAAGTCTCTCTTAAACCAAATTACTGAGTGTAAAGTTATTTTGATAGGTAAGTAATAATTCATCAATGCCATATCAATGAATTATGGCTAGTTTGACTGATAGGTAAATTATAATTCACTGATGTGATGTCACATCAGTGGATCATGAATTTTTTTTCTGTATAACTTCTGTTGCGATTTAAGAGGTTACCGTATATCATAAAATTGTATATGGAATTAAATAAAGTAGTAGTTTACAAAGTCTCAAATTGTAGCATAATTAAAAATAAATATTTTTGATGCAGTATCTATCTATCTATCTGTCTGTCTATCTGTCTATCTATCTATCTATCGATCTATCTATCATATAGAAATGTTTATGGCATAAAGCACTCAGGACCACACTGGTCCTGTCAGCAAATACTTTTACCAAGAAAGATGTGTTGTGCCCTGTGTGACCCCAATAGCTTATGTACTATAACATCTACATAATTACTGATGCGGACATTTATTGGCTGGACTGACACCTCTTTCTAATGCTGTAATAACCAGGTTCTATCACAATAACCAGCTGGTTATTATGGCATGGTTTCAACCATGCAAGCTGAAAGTGAAAGTCACCACCATCTCGCACTCACAGAAACAAAATGCCACAGAAAGAACAACACCTGGGTTTTTGTTTGTTTGTTGTCATGTTTACACACAGTGCTAAACTAACCAGGACTTATATAAAATAAAGTATTGGGTGTTACACACTGAGGGTGTGTAAAAAATGAATAATGTATTAATATCACATACCACTTGTGCTTTGCACTTGAGATTTATGTGGTATTACATACCATGGGTGTGTAAAGAAAACTCATTATGTACAACACTCCATCCATTATTCTCTATGTACAGTATCTGTGTTGGCGTTATCACAGTCTGCGACAGCTCCAGTTTTCCAGACTAACACAGCTACAAACATTCTCTCCTTTAATCAGAAGCAAATGGTTTGATACCTTTTATTGGAACAACATGGATGTTACAAAAAGAAAACAATGTCTAAGCTTTCAGACCAACCAAGTCCTTCCTTGGAGACCCAAGTTTCTAAAGAAGGACTTGGTTGGTCCAAAAGCTTAGACATTGTTTTCTTTTTGTAACATCTATGTTGGTCCAATAAAAGGTATCAAACCATTTGCTCCTGGATCTGATCTTACAAGGACCAATATGGCAGCTAATCTATTTCTACATGTCTCTCCTTCAATGGAACTGTGAAAAAGTGTGACAACATCCCTATGTACTGTATGTATGTATACAGGTAAGATAATATAGAAAACATATAACCATGGACCTATTTCTTGAAATAAACAATCACAGTTACTTGTTTTCATAATTACAAATGCAGTCAATCAAAGCATGTATCTAGCACCAAATATACATTAGGCAAGAAAGTATAACATAGTGGACAGAGAGCAAGGATGGGGACTTACAGACTCAGGTATGAATCCCACCACAGTACATATTATGTGACCCTGCGCAAGATATTTAACCACCTTAAACAGTCTGCTCTCTTTCTCTGTCTCTCTTGCTCTCTCTTTCCTTCTTTCTTCAACTTTTCTGCTCTGTTTCTAAACCCTGTAAGCTCTCCTTTTCATCTCTCACTTTCACTTCATCTCTCTACAGGCACCAAATGGCCACTGCTACAATTCATGGATTGTAAAGCCCTTTAGGGTTCCATATATAGGAAAGTTATTATATAAAACCAAATTTGTTTGCTTTCCTTTAGAACAAATTATAACTAGTAAAACGTAGGCTGGTAGTGCACAGCAGTATCACATGAGACCAGGGTTGGTGCCCCGACCCTAACATCCACATCTGTGCCAGTGGAATCACAAAGACACCAGCAAGGTAGCTCTGGAAGAGATCCTAAGCATCTGATATAGCAGTCATACCTAGGGTCATGGATTATCAATATCACTGATGCACACAACTGGCTAGGATTGCATAGTGGCAGGGACAACAAATGGGAAAACATTTACAGTATTTATTTATTTAGGATAAACCAATTGCTTGATGACAAAGCTAAAGAACCGCTGTGTTGTTTTTAGACATTTTACTTTTTTTTTGCCTTCATTATTTGTAATTTTTTTTTTTCTATTTATTTTTTATTTATTTAAGTTTCAGAATTACAAACCTTTGAGTCAGGGACTCATTTATAAAAGCTCCATGTCAGACAGTGCAATTGCATAATAGACAGGAACCAATGGTCAAGGTTCAGATGAAAAAAACAAGTTACAGATGAAGATAGCAGCATGTGTAAACAAAGTTAATAACAAAGAAGCTAAATTACAATACTAGATTACAAGTCAAATACATGGTATAGGGTTGAAATCTGAACAAGTGGAGTACAATGATCTGCAGGAAATTATGACCAACAAACAGACAGAAGCTAACTGGTAACAGTCGAAGTAGACATAGTCAAATTATACAAGAGCTGAGGCAGATTAGCTGGATAAGAGGATAGGTAAATGGGCAGTTAGGTGCAATCACAGGAGCTACCAAATAGGAGGTGCTGCTGAAGTTGAAATTTGAAGGGCCCTAGCTTTTGTTCAGTCAGTGCTGTGGCAGGTAGACTGTTTAATAGCACTGGTGCATGGTACATAAAGGCACGCTGACAAAGAGATGTCCTGCAGTGTGTGACTGAAAAGGAAGGTTTAGACAAGCTCCTTGTGTTTCTGGAGGTGGCAGTGGGGGTAAGGAGTGACTATAACTGTTATTATTTTTTGTGGTGTTCTTATACATTGTTTATTGTAAAATTATTTATTGATTTTTAATGTCTTACTATCTTTTAATAAATATGATGTGTAACATCATTGTAACTGAACCTTGGCTCAACTGAGTTCATACTTGCTCATATTCAGATATGAATTAAACAAACAAAGAAACAATTTATTGATTGATTGATTTTTTTTTTTTTTATTTGTAATTTTTGACCAGGGAAGGTACACTAAGCTATTATAGCTTGTTTCCAGGTGCATCCTGAGGGGTGGGTTGCATGAACATGTTTTACTGATGGGGAATGTTAGTCATGAAACCAAGGAAACTCCCCTGCTTATCTTCAGTAAGTGCCATGAGATTGTTTATTTCTACCTGGGCAGTAACCAGAGATGGGCAGAAGGGGCCTTGGTTCTATGTCTCATCCGAAGGACAGCACCTCACCAGTGCAGCACCCACTCCCCATATTGCACTACAGTATCGGTTATGGGTATTACCCTAAGTACTTGTTGTTGGGCTAGAATCCACAAGTTCCAATTCTTCTGGCCATAGAGTCCTCCGAAATGAGGTATCAGGGGGCAGATCATCTGTCCAGAACCTTGGTAATTTCAAACTCAAACTCAGAGAGCAACTATTCACTGCCAGTACCTGTGACTGCCCCTGAGCTGTCCACTCGCATAGTCACCCATCTTTCACTGGTGTGCCAAGCCAAACCTCTGAACCTTCTGCCCCTCCCCTCCTCTCTCCTCGCCCTCTACTCTGATTCATTCTTCTGATGTATTGTGCCTTTATCTTAAGTATCTGTTTTATTGGCTTAGGAAACCTTGTATCATCCTTGAAATTTGAATCTAAGCAATAGCTTAATTTGCTTGAAACCTTTGTACCATGTTTGGCTCTGGTTGTTTTACCCTCCTCATTCAGATGAAATACCTTTCAATGTATTGCTCATTACCTTTGTACCATACTTGACTCTGGGTTGTTTTACCCTCTGCATTCATTTGTAATTCCTTTCATTGTATTGTCCATATCTCTTGTTTTGTACTTCCATGACGTGGAGCCTTTGAAAAGGAGTCTCTGACGAAAAGGTTTGTAATTCTGGTATCTCAATAAATAAATAAATAAATGAGTCAGTGTTGGATTCTACCCACTCACTATTGACCCTCCCATCACCTTTCTAGATACAGTTTCACCTTCAGTGACTCCATAGTGAGGGACATCTTGGAGGAACATTGTGGCAGATCTGGAAATTGGGTCCTGAGTGAATCACGATTGCTAGAGCAGGAGTTATGGGTGACCCCTGATTCAAATGGTTAATAAGGGGGGGAACTGACAGGACAGGTAGTCTTTCAATCAAATGTTGTCCTTATACATGATGTTATCCATGATGCAATACAGTCAGTTTGTTCTCATGTACATTGCACCACAGGCCTCCTTTTTTTGTTTGCTGTGCAGACCACCATATTTATTTTTCTATTTTCTATTTCTTTTTTTCCCTTTCCACTGTCAACTGATTCAACTAATGACTCTATTCTCCACATATATTTTGCCACAGATGCACCATAAGAGAAACTCTGCTGAGATCAGGACCCTTGAAACCCTTGAAAGATTACAGCTGAGGGAAAAGGTGCACATATTGCAAGGCAAATGTTTACCTCGGTGGGAGGACTATAACCATGTAACCCATTTATGTTCAAGGCGGTACATCTGATCTAATAATACTTTACATAGCAAAGAATTAGACCCTGGGAAATCTCAGCAGTTGACTTCTTTGTACTCCAGCAGCAGAGGAATTTGAATTGTCTGGTTATCAGCCAATGAAGAATTACAGTGAAGTAAATCCTACATAGTACATCACTACTAGAGAATATACACCATGCAGGATATTCAGAATACTTTCTGTTTATGCAGAATATTCCCATAACTGTTATTTTGTCCCTACCTATAATATAAAATCCAATCTTCCCAAACTACATACTGTAAGGTTACAACTCCCTCAGACATGAGGTCAAGGGCACAGGTAGGACATTCTTTATGAGTAGACTGGATGGAGCCTTGGTCTAGATCTGCTGACAATCCTGTGTTTCTACATTTCTAATTCCTCCTTAGTTATGATGGCATTTTAGCTACTTGAGCTTTTCTCTCATAGCTCATGGTGTCAACATACTGCAGCTCACTTAAGGAATTGCAGCCTTATAATACATTTGTATGTGCTGTGCCAAGTTTTGTTTTTTATTAACTGTGAAATAAGGTCTAAACAATACTGCCTATTGTCAGCCTTGTCCTGGGGTAGCGGTAAAATACAAACCAACTGAAATGGAATCAGAGTAAGATGTTAGTGGTATGCTTAGTTAACTGCATACTGTATAGTACATAAGGAATGCAACTTTTTTTTTGAAGAGGTAGTTAAATTGAATATTTTTTTTTTGCCAGTACTGATTTCTAAATGTCCAGCTTCTCTTAGCAAGCTAGACTAAATAGAACAGTTAGTAATCAATGGTCTTTAACATCAAATATGGATATTTTTCATTAACCAGTACAGTTACAGTGATGCACTCCACCTTGTAACTCCATTCTGATTCTGAAAGAAATGCTGATAGTCTTTCTGCCATCAAAGCAGCCACTGAGCAGTGACAGCTGGCAGTGATGTGAGAAACTGTAATGAGAGTCCTCCAGGATTGGGGCTGTAACAGTACCTGGTAGCACCCTCATGTGACAGAAGTTGGGAGAGTCTAACCTTCCAGCAGGACCACAGCAACAGGGGGTGGCTATCATGGGCACTGCCCCCATGCTGTCAGCCTGCCTATTCCATATCAAGAGACAGTTCATCTGGAACCAGTACCCTTAGTACCCAGTTCCTAGTAGCTGTTTGCAGGCTATCCATTGGAACATGCATTTCATGGCTGTTACTATGCAGCTATGTAACACAACCCCTGGGACTTTTGGTCACATGGGTTCAAAATGAATTAGTTATTTATCTTAACTCCCCATCAAGGTAACTCTAGTAGATACATTTTTATCTATAATTATTAAAAAATAGTATGCAATGTTTGAGAAACACATCTTATTGGGCTAGCCATAAATAATATATTTTAGGTCTTGAATTTTAGAATAAGAATAGTGCTTTCACAAAACTTGTAATGCCTTGTTGTGACTGTGCTTATGCAAGTACACTATAAATAATTTATTTATTTGAAATGTTTCACCAGGAAAGTCATACTGAGCTACAAACAGCTCGTTTCAAGAAGCATCCTGGGGAAAAGGGGAGAGGGGGTACAATATAGAATACAGATGCAAAACACAAATGTACAAAGAGTAAAGTCAGTACATAAACCAAAAATATTTAAGCTAACCAGATATTTTGTGGGCAATGCAAGCAGCACTTGCTAACAGAAATAATATATATAGGATATACAATGGCCAGGCTATCAGATAAATGATTTATCTACACAAGTACTGTTGTGACCTCGGGAACTTCACGATGGCGTAAGCCACGAGTGAGGGTGCCCGAGGTCAAACATAGCAAGTAGGGATGCAACCATTTATCTGACAACTCACCACTGTATATTCTATTTATGCACAGGGCGCTTCTTATCAGTGTGGGAATATTTGGTTTTGACTGTTTATGTTCTTTTTAAATGGTAATTTCTAGGACTTTCTGGGACTTTTGGTTAACTTTCTGGTGTATATCCACACTTCTAAGCGAGTAGTTTACTATTAAATGAAAACACCACTCATTTTGTAGAGAACTTCTTGCTGAACAAATGTCATGGTGACAGTATCATGCTACCTTTTTTGTTTTAAAGTTATTCACATTTGTTTGATGAAAAAGTGAAACAAAAATTTAATTTTATGTTGTTTTTTGCTAATTATAAAAAAAAAACTAAAAGGTGTTTATTAATGAAATGCCACTCATTTTGTAGATATTTTCATGCTGAACATTTTTTATGCTCATAGTACCATGCTATCATTTTTGGTTTTAAAGTGATTCACATTTGTTTGTCGAAAAAGTGAAAAGAAAACTGAATTTTATGCTGTTTTTTGCTAATTTTGAAAAAACTAAAAGGTATCTCTGAATGAAACACCACTCTTTTTGTAGATATTTTTATGCTGAACATTTTTCGTGCTCACAGTACCATGTTATCATTTTCATTTTAAAGTTATTTATATTTGTTTGTCTGAAAAGTGAGAAAAGAAAATAGGATTTTTGCTGTTTTGCTAATTATAAAAAAAACTAAAAGGTATCTATAAATGAAACACTACTCATTTTGTAGATATTTTTGTCCAGAACATTTTTCGTGCTCACAGTACTATACTATCATTTTAAGTTTTAAGAGATTATTCACATTTGTTTGTCAAAAAGTGAACAAAAAAGCTTTGATTGACAGTTTGCATTTATCCCACATATGTGGGATAAATCTAGGGTGGTTAGATTTATTCCACATATGTGGAAATAAATGGATTTATTCAATGGCTTTTGGTCTCACACCTATTGCATAAATACAAATATACATATACAATAAACATTATGTTAATTGTTTATATATTCACTTAACTAATTCTCATATACAAAAATATATACACACACATAGAATAATTGGGATATTGCAATTTGGGGTAATTCTTAAGAACTATGTAGGAAACAGAAGGGGGAGTAGGAGAGATTAAAGAGTAGGAATGGGCCTTCACCCCTCCGGGATGCACACCCCACAATGGGATTAGCCAAGAAGAGGAGGGAAATGAGAGGGATACAGTGAATAACAGAACAGGTACATAGGAGGTAAGTTGGTTAAATTGAGGAAAAGGTGGGGGGAATAAGATATGGGGAATGGAGGGGTGGAATGAAGCTGTGAAAGGGAAGAATAGAGAAGTGTGGAGATGGGGAGGGGGGAGGCAAGCCACTCCCCCGGGTACTCGGTTGTGCACTGCCCCAGAGTGGAATGCAGGGGTTGGGGGGAGTTGCCATCTGTTTTAGATCTGAGCTAGGATTCACTGTGCATCCAGTTAGAAGACCGGGTTCATTAGAATGTGTGGCCATGGGTGCAGAGTTCTTCTAATTTGCTGCTCCCCTGGAGCAGCAGGAGAGTTTCTATAGGAGGCAGCCGACTTCATCACTGGCAAAACACTGGAGGCCCCCAGGTGTTTGATTCTGGGGGACTTCAATGTGTGAGCCAATGACAAATCATCTAAGCTTGGCTACAACTTCCTCCAGACCATGTCATCGCTGGGCCTGTCACAGGAAGTTTCCTCCATGACCCATCAGGGCAGTCATATGTTGGACCTGGTCTTCTCACTGGGGCTTGAGATTAAGGACCTCAAGACTGACTGGGTCAGTTGGTCCAATCATTGCACGGTGGAGTTCTTGCTTGTGGCACCCCCAAGAGCCCTCGCCCTGCTGAGATGGTAGGCTACCGCCCTTTGAGGGGTGTGACCCCTGAGGGTTTTATGGTGGTAGTTGATGTGCCTAGTGTGGGCACTGTATGTGGTGGGGGTACATGTGCTGCAGTTGCTGCCTATAATAGGGTTGTGCAAAGGGTGCTCAGTACCCTCACACCAGTCCGTGTATGACCCAGATCCTCTCACTTGAGGTCCCCATGGTTTGACAGGGAGCTTAAGGCAATGAAGGTTCTGGATTGGAGGTTAGAGCACTGCTGGCGGAAGTCGGGCCTGGAGGTGGATAAGCTAGCCCTGTGTGTTCACTATGTTGAGTATCAGGGGAGCAATCAACCATAAGAAGGCAGAGTTTCTGTCCAGGGAGATTGTCACCAGGAAGAACCGACCAACCCATGCTCTTTCAAACTATAGACAGGCTGTTAAATCCAGCCTGTTTCCAGCTGAAAAAAGCTTTTCTGAATGCTTTATGTGAAGAGTTTGCTCGGTTCTTCTCAGACAGTCTTCCATCAGGAAAGGGGCTCCACCAGTGAGCCGAGTCTCGGCCAACAGTGATTCACTTCAATGTCCGGAGAGCACTCTGCCGAGCTGGGGCAAGTTTAGACCAGTGGAGGTGGCAGAGGTCATTGGGGTGGCCTCTAGGCTGAGGCACACATACTGTGAACTGGACCCAGTGCCAAAAACGGTTCTTGATGGGATGTGTTGACTTTGTTGGCCCAGTGTTTGCCTTGATTATTCGGTGCTCCCTCTTGGAAGGGGTCTTTCCAGATGCCTTGCAGGAGGCACTGGTGAGACCTCTTCTGAAGAAAACATCTTTGGACCCTGACATCAAGGCAAATTACCATCCTATCTCCAACCTTCCATTTCTGGGTAAGGTTGTTGAGAAGACTGTGGCACTGCAGCTTGAGGAACACCTCAGGGCCTTTGAATTATACAAGCCTTTCCAGTCAGGGTTTTGCGCAAAGCACAGCATGGAAACTGCATTAGTTCAGGTGCATAATGACCTCAGGGTGAGAGATCAAGGAGAAGGGACAATTCTCATTCTTCTCGATCTCTCCTCAGCCTTTGACACGGTTGACCATTGTGTGTTACCTGACCACCTGATGGAATTTTGTGGACTCACTGGCACTGTCATCTGCTGGTTTGATGCCTTCCTCACAAACAGGAGGCCAAGGGTAATGATGGGAAGTTTCTCCTCCTCCCGATCCTCCGTCTTGTGGAGTACCTCAGGGTTCGGTCTTGTCACCAATGTTGTTCACTGTGTACATGCTTCCCCTGGGAGGGCTCATTAGAAAATATGGCTTGGGTTTCACTGCTATGCTGATGATACCCAGCTGTATCTTTCTTTTGTACCGGGGACATCCAATGCAGTGGACGTGCTAAACAACTGTCTCACCAAAATTAATGACAGGATGGTCTCCAGCTGGTTGCAACTGAACCCCAACAAGACAGCTGTACTAGTGGTGGAGTTGAACAGAAGGCATGATAGGATGGCCTCAGGTGCAGACACAGGATTGATCCTGGGCTCTGTGCTGTTAAAGGCCTCCTCCAGGGTGCGTAACCTGGGAGTTATTTTGGCAGTGGTCTGACGCTTGAGGCTCAAGTGTTGGCCACTGTCCATGTCTGTTTTTACCATCTGAGAAATATTACCAGGATTAAGCCCCTGATTCCACCCCTAGACCTCCCCACCTTAGTGCATGCCTCCGTGTCATCCAGGCTGGATTACTGTAATGCACTCTACCTCAGGGTCTCGGGAGGTATCCTCTACAGACTTCAGCTGGTGCAGAATACAGCTGCCAGGCTGTTGATGGGGCAAAGTAAGTACTGCCAAGTCACCCCGGTGCTGTGCAAACTGCATTGGCTGCCAGTCAGGTGGAGGATCCTCTTCAAGGTGGGCTTGCTCACCTTTAAGGCCCTACATGGTCTGGGCCCTGGCTACCTGGTGGACCTTCTTGCCCCTGCTACATCATCCTGCTCCCTTTGTTGCTCCTCGAGCGGCCTCCTTGCAATTCCCAGGATGAGGTTAAAAACAGCCAGTGACAGAGCTTTAGCGTTACCAGCTCCGTCCTGTGGAATTCTCTTCCTCCATCAATAAGGGGACCCCTTCAGTGGAGGTTTTAAGGTGTGCCTCAAGGCCTTCCTGTTTGAACAGGCCTTCCAAAACCAGTATTGTAAATATTGTTTATGAACTAACATATTACACTATTTCTGTGTTTAACTGTTTGCTTTATCTAATTATATTTTCATTTTAGGAGTATGTTATTTATTGATATTTGATGGTTGGTTTTATGTATGGTGCCCAGGGCCTCCAGGATTGGGTGTCTTTAAATAAAATTTGCTGTGCCTTGCCTTACCCAGAGGAGAAGAACCCCAAGGGTAGAAACACTACTGATGAAACCCACCTCGTGCTAATATGCTATTGGCATGCCTAGCAAGGGTAAGAGGGGGAAAGACAAGTGAAAAGGAACAGAAGGAGGAACAGAGAGGAATAGTGAAAGGAAGGAGGTTAGGTGCAATTGCAGGAAGGGGATGTAGTGTCAAAGAAGATAAGATAAGGAATGAGTAGACTGAGCAGAATGAATATCTAAGGGAAGGGAGTTCCAAATGTTTGGGAAATGATAGGAGAAGGCTGCTCTCCCAGAAGTGGAAATTCGGGAAGGGAGGGAGAGGGCCCTAAAGGGGGGAGTTCCAGAGGGAGCAGGTGAGGGTAGGGAGATAGAGAGAAGGGCATTGAGGTAGAGTGGCAGGGAGCTAAACCAAAGCTTACCAATTAAAGTGGCACTATGGGCAAGGCATCTGGCTCCAAGAGGGGGGAAGGAGCGGGTGGTGTAGAGGTCACAGTGGTGTGTATGTGGTGAGCAGGCAAGAGCAAAGCAACAGAAGAAGTTGAAAAGAGTGTCCAGTCTGGTAAGGGTGGTTTGGGGGCAATGCTATAGACAACATCTCCAAAGTCAAAGATAGGAAGAATCATCTTCTGGACAATCTCTCAATGGGCAGGCAGGGGAAGGCAGCTACAGTGTCTATATAGAGCTCCTAGTTTGTGAAGGAGCTTTTTGTGGATGGTGTCCACATGACCAGCAAAATCAAGATTCCTGTTGAGCCAGAGCCCATGGTATTTAAAGAGACAACATTCCCTACTAAGGAACCCAAGAGGGTATGGAAGGAAGGGTGACAGTCAGCCTGGCAAGTTTTTGCCTGGTACCAAAGGTCATAGAGACTGTCTTTTTGACATTCAGTGGCAGCTGAGTTGCGTGAAACCAGAGCTGAACATTATTAAAATCCAATTGAAGACTGCTCACAACATCCAAGGGAGAGGAGCCGAAGGCATACAAAACAGTATCATCTGCATACATGTGGATGGCTGCAGTTGAGCAAACAGAAGGTACATAGTTTAGAAATATTGAGAAAAGTATTGAGCCGAGTACTGAACCTTGAGGGACACCAGTGTTTATTGGGGGGGAGAGGGAGTTGCCAATCTTAATTGATTGGGACCTACCCATAAGATAGGGATGGAACCGATGAGTGGCTGTCTCAGAGAGACCAGCTGCAGATAGCTTGTTGAGGAGAAGGGAGTAGGCAACAGTGTTAAAAGCTTTGCCAGGTCGATGAAAATGGCAGAGGTGATGTCCCTAATCCATGCCTAAGAGAATGGAGTTAGTGGAGCAGGAGAACGGAGGTCGTGGTGAAGTGGGACTTATGGAACCAGACTGAAAGGGGGTGAAGAAGGAGGAGTTGTCCAGGAAAGTAGAAAGCTGAGTCCATACCAGGTGCTCTTGAAGTTTAGCAAGGATTGGGAGCAGAACTACTGGAGGGAAGTTACCTGGGATAGAGGAGTCACTGCCTTTGTGAAGAGGGATGACAGTTGCAAGCTTCCAGGTATCAGGGACTGTGGCAGAAGAGAAGGAGAGATTCAGAATAGACGAGAGTGGAAGAGCAATAGCATGTGCCAAAAGGTGCAGGAGCTTAGGGTCAAGATCACCCAGGCTTTTTCCCTTGTGCAGGTTAAGAGCTAAACAAGCTTGTAGGGTGTCAATGGAGGAGACTGGAAGGAAGGAGAAACGGGAAGGAGAAGTAGATGAGGAAGAATCAGGGGAGGAACTGGAAGGAAGGGATGCTAGAAGAGTAGAGCACAGGTGGTGAAGAAGGTTTTGAATTTGTCAGCTACAGTGGCGGGGAGTAAAGATGGTGTTATTTCTACGGTAGTACAGGGGAGGAGCTTGGGCAGGGGAGAGAATAGAGCATGGACTACCTTCGAATTTAGAGGGACGATTGAGGTTTTCTTGGAAGGTAGAGAAATGTTCTCATAGCTAAGATGGATAGCTCTGGTGGAGACATTATGGAGAGTTCGATATCTAAGTAAGTCACTAAGAACACCTGACGCTTTGTAAGTCATCCATGACAGGTCACGAGCATGCTGACAGGCCAGCAGCTCAGCTGATACCCAGGGAAGGTGAGAGCCTCAGACCCTAATAAACCTTAGTTAAATTGTTGAATATTGTATGCTAAACCCCATACTACATGCATGAAGGCACCTCTGATCAGGAAGGGCACAGGCATAAATTGTGGCTTTGTTGCCCCCCCACCAAGAAACACACATTTGCTATGTTGGCTATTGGCCTGCTTATCAGCTAATGAATACTCCCTTTTTACTGAATGAGTATAGCTATGACCTTCAGGTCTCAGGGTTCCAGGTTTGAGTCTCAGGAAGGCCAGTATGTGAGTGTGCCCTAAGAAGAGGGACAGACACAGCTAGATGCAACAACTTTTTTCATGGGAATCCACGTGACAGCAGCAGAACAATTAAGTGTTATAGTTCATCATTGTGCAAAACTACAACATTACACACAGACACACATGCAGCTATTGATAAATCTAGATGTAAGTTAAAAACTAAATTACACATCTAGTGATGACCGTATGCACTTTATATCTGGATATACAGGGATCAGGAAATATCACATCACAGAAGCCCAGCTGAAATGAATGAGGATTTCCTGTGATACAGTGGTCCACCAAGATGCAAAGGAATACTTTACAATTCTGCAACAGAGTTACTGCAGGAAGCAAGGTGAGTTCAAAGGGAGTTAATCACTTTTTTCATGCAGTAAACTGTGATACTGCATAGAATCCTGGTGGGTTCTGCTGTATGTCATGAAATATCTGGATATTCTGCAGCATGTCACTTGCTATCACTATAGCAAGGATGGATTACAATGTATGCACTAAACAGTGGCAAGGTTCTGTCAGGTACTGGAGGAATGTAATTTAAAAGTATGCTATGTTGGGGAGAGTTTCATGTGATCTGGTACATTGCTTCAACTGGTTTGAGCACTATACACAAGGGGCCCGATTCCAAGTTGGATTACATCCGGCGCAAGGTGATTTATGCCAAACCCTATGGTGCAAAATTACACCTTGCACCATGCGATACGCAAGTTGGTATTCCAAGATGCGGCTTGCACCATGCCGCATGCAGGTTGCGCCAAAGGTGGGCTACGCCACTGTCTACACCCGCAATGGCATGGTGCAAGGGTGGGTTTTGGCAGCACCTGCTCCCTATTCTGAAAGGGTGGCTACCATTACCCACCTACGCAATTCCAAGACTGCATATGGTGCAGTAGGGTTAGACCAGCACTTAGCTGGTCTAAGGAGCACCCATCATGGCACAATGATGGATGACCCTCCCCCCCGCAGCACCACAGAGAGCACTTTAACTTGCCCCAAGTACCCACCAGCACAGTTATGCCCCACCTCCCAAATTTCGGGGACCTCCCAGGTCTGTTTTTCGTCATGCCCCCCCCATGTGCCTGTGCCTCTTGGCCAGACCCCCCCAAGGTCCCCTGGTGATTGCGGCAGTGTTACGGGGCAGGAGGGGCAACAGGAGGGCAGTTAACTGCTGACTGTGACTTGCAGCACCCAGGTCTGTTGCACCATTCCTGTGGTACAACCCTGCAGCTGCTGCAAGTTGCAGGCTATAGGTGCTGGGGACCCTTCCTGTCTTAGATTAGGGCACAGGGTCCCCGGCAAAGCAGCGCATGGAGCAACTTGCATACGCCCACGAGTTGCACCATGCGACTTGGAATCAGGCCCGAAGTCTTTCCTGCCTGAGCATTTTAGTTCCTGGAAACTTGAAGGAAAAGGCATTAGAGGAATCTAGGAAACAGTGGGACTTAGCAAAGTTTGAAGGATCAGTGTGTAACACACTGCAAGCAGAGTTTCTTGCCAAGGCAAGCTTTTCAGACCAAAAAGACCAAACATACTTTTGAACAGTGCATACAGTTGGTGGTCTGGTGATCAACCAAAGTAACTGCCACAGTGGGGGGAGAATAGGGAGAGTTGCCCGGGGAGTTGATGGAACCAACTGATCATCTGACAGACCCGTACTGTCATAGACCTCATTATACTCTAGTACTGCCTTTTAGCTTCTGCTGAGCCATTGTTACTTATGAATTCTGCAAATACAATATGTAAATGAATGCTAGATTAATTTTAAGTTTACTGTAAATATATTTGCAACACAAATCCCTTGAGTATGTAAGGAATAACAGCTCATTTTTTCCTGAGAATACTGGAAATTTAAACTGCAGGGTAAACATTATGATCTATTCAATTCCACTCCCAACTGCCCCCGTCTGCAGAGACATGGATTCCCTAACACATAACTGGTCATACACATATTAACCTAGCTGAACTCCAGTACGATACTGCAGAACTGAATAATGAAACCAAATCTAAACACCAGAAAAAAGAATTATTGGTTCCCGGCATTGGCTTTTATATATTAATGTATTCAGAAGTAAGCCATAAAATTAATAAGACTCCTTAAAACATAATGGTGGTCTTCATTAGAATTCTGGTGATCTTTATGAACCCCCTTAATTCAGTTTTTATTTATCTGAGGTTGCTGACACAAGCAGGCTCAATTCAAAGAAACAGCATGATGCCACAGATGTTGTTCTAAAAAGGAATATGTCTACACAGTTAAATCTTGATTAGATGCTTAAAATGTTCCTTTGTCAACAGGAGATACAAAGCTACACTACATAATTTGACATTCACCTGAAACTGCATAGATATTACAGAGAGTGATCCGCAACCTCATAACTAAAGCATGGCAAGATTGTAAAATGCTCTCATTAATTAATTAATTAATCATTAAATGATTATGATAAATCTCACAACTATGACATTTGCATGGATTTAGTCAACATTTTGTTTGGGCAGATTTGTGGTGGAACGCATAGATTTTAAGCAGAACATAGAAATGAAATTGTTCACCCTTTTGATTCCCTGGTAAAATTGCCTGACTGGTCTAGTCAAACAAACACTGATTGGAAATAGCATTCCATGCTTTTTATATAATCCAAGGCTGACATTTACATCAGATTTATTTATTTATTTGAAACTTAGTCACTGGGAGAGCACACTAAGCTGAGGCTCGTTTCTAGGTGTAACCCGGGGAATGGAATGCTTACTAGAGGAAACAGAAAAACATAATGCAGTACATTACATGGAACAGAATGTCAAGAGACAATGAGCCAAAAATTACTACATCTTTGGTACAAACTTGGAAAAAATGATAGTGCAAGCATGCTGTGCAAATACACGTGCAGGTGTAAAACTAGGAATTCGACAACAAGCAGTACAGATGCAAGCAATGCAGTATACCAGAGATCAGAAAAGGACTAGGGAACCCAAAACCTTGAGCTACCAAAAATAACCAGGGGAAATTTGACAAAGCGTATGTGTGTGTGTGTGGGGGGGGGTGCTACATCCCTGTTTTTACTTGCACAATGAACAGTTTTAATGTGTCCTAACAATGGATTGATTTTGTGGGTTTAGTGTACCAGGGATCAGTAAAGGACTAGGGAACCCAAAAATCTGAGCTACCAAAATAACCAGGGGGAACCTCCTACAGTAAACAGGTGCAGGTGGATGGCAGAAGGAGCTTCAGATGGAGCCTAAAGGAGCCTGAGGAGGAGGCATGGCAGAGAGAAGAATGGGAGCTGGTTCAAGAGTGTTGGCACATGATAGGAAAAGGATGACTGCCCAGCAGAGGAACAGGGGTGAGGAATGGAGAAGGTACTCTGTTCCCAGGAGTGGAGGGAACATGGAGCAAGGGGGACAGGAGAGGACAGGTAGGAAGGAACGGAGTCAAACCAATACTTGGAGAGGAGAGGAAGGGCAGTGTAACTGGTAACATGAAGGTAGGGGGAGGATTGAGAGAGAGGAATAGAGTGAGCAGTGGTGTGTATCTGGAAGAGAGATTGTTGCAAAGTGACAAAAGGCATTCCAGAGAGTGTCCAGTCTGGCTCTGGAGGAGGAAGGGACCCATACATACATTCAGATTTTTACAGTATACATAAAGAGATTCTCTCTGGTGGCCCATAGTGGTACTGTAGGCAAGCAGGACATTTCTCCAGCAATACTGTAGCACAGAAATTTCAGGAAATATCTGACCATGTCTGTGGCTGCAACTGTACCATGGACCATATTGTGTAGTCAAAGCCCAGAAACACCATTTTGGCAACCAGCTCATAGAGGACCAGCAGTCTTTGGTACAGTACAGAGCACCTAGCTTAGAGTGGAGTTTTGCATAGATACCATCGATATGGGCTGGGAAGTCAAGCTTGCTGTCAAGCTACATGGCATGGTACTTGAATGCTTGCACCACTTCAAGAGGGGAGCTATCCAGCATGGTAAAGACTGGAAGTCTGAAGAGACAGGTCAGTTTTTGACTGGGACCAAAGGCCGTGGACACCATTTTTTGGTATTAACCTTGAGATAGTTAGAAAGGAACCAGCCCAGGGCATTGTGCAAATCCTGCTGGCACAGTTCTTCCATGGGAGCAGTAGGGGGACAAGAGATGAAGATGACCGTATCATCTGCATACATGTGAATATGCGAGTTAACACAGGTAGAGGGGAGGACATTTAGAAATATCAAGAACAGGATGGGACCTAGCATTGAGCCCTGCTGAACCCCAGAAAGAATAGGAATTGGAGGTGATAACATGCCTCCAACCTGTACTGACTATAGGTGGTCTGTGAGACAGGAACAGAACCAGTCAACAGCAGGAGCTGAGAGGCTGGCTAAACTGAGGTTAATCAGGAGAAGCGGGTGGGATAAGACTTAGGATGAGATCCTAAACAGACTCCTGATTTGATGAAACTAAACACATGGTATTTGTACGTGTCTGCAGGTACACATGAACGAGTTGTGAGTAAAATTTAGTTTTGCTTTTAAAAGAAAACTGATGCCTGGTTTAGAGGTGTTAGGGTAGTGTCTTGCACAACCATGTAGGAAATCCTGGGTCATGCATCAAGAGTGACCCTTTCCTATGGGTCCTTGGTGCTGACTTTTCAAAAGCAGGTACAATGCCTGCATCAATCCTTGTTATCACGCTTGTGGTGCTGCACAAGTGCCATGTCCACATGCTGTAACTGAACCCAAATTTCTAATATTAGATGCTATCACAACACCTGGACCTGCTTTATGGCAGCTTACCAAGATTGTCTGCAACGGCCCGGTGGCTTGAGGGGTTGGCGCTGGTCGCCACACCTCGCGCACGCCGTGACTCCCGTGGGGAATGGGCATGGGTTGCCGTGGGTAGCGGGAGGAGATAGACTGAGCGTCCAAGGGACTGCTCTCCATCTTCGGGAGAGTTTAGGTGGCCTGGGCTTGCCTGACCCTAGAGAGGCTGGGGTCGACAGCACATAGCTGCAGTGTGGGGGGCAGTCGTGGCAGGCGGCTTGACTGAGACACGCCGCAGGGAGGCGTCGTGCACCCAGTCGCTGCGCCATTGCACACCATGACCACCGGGAGGAAACAGCGAGACGCAGCCCGGCAGCATCGAAAGTTGTTCCCCACGGCGCTATTCCTGGGGGCGCCCTGGCATGGATCCGTTGGGTGGGTTGAGTCACTTCCCACCACCCTGCCCGAGAGGGTAAGTCGCAGGGTGCACAAGGGAGGGGTCTGATGTCCGGGGATGGCGCTTGGGGAACAACGGAGGGCGGGGGTTGTAGCCGGAGCTCTGGAGCAGAGAAAAATAATACCCAAAAAAAAAAAGATTGTCTGCAACCTACTTATAGTAGCACACAACAGGCCCCGGCAGTCATCAATGCTAGAACATGGAAATGTAGTCTAGTGGGCACCCAATTGACACAAGGGATAGAAAAATTACATTTTGTGCCACAAGTCCAATGTAGCATATCTCTAATGAGATGGGACTTATGCCAAAATATGATCTTTGAAAATCCAGCCAATGAAGTCGAGGAAGAAGTGCAGAGGCAGAGCTTGCAGATTCATAGGGCAGGATATATAGGGCTACTGCAGAAGCTGTTCCCTTGGCAGGCTAGGGAGCTGCATTGGAAATTTTTAGTGACCACACAAGGTCCTGCCCTCCCCTCGAAGGCTCAGTGCAGTAGGCCATCATTAAGAAAAGTGACAGTAGGGAATCTATAGTGTAGATAACACATGCAGAATCAAGTTTAACCATGCCCTAGCAGTCTGTCCTCATCTCTCTGTGGCCCCTTGTCCTCAAGTTTGATCATGATGAGAAGAAAAAGGGGCCACATTATAGGGGTGAGGCTTCAAGACTTGTAGAGCACAGCAGCACAAGGGTTCTCCAGGGGCATCCATGAGGGGCAATGAATCAGAACCAGTTGAGGTAGGGCAGCCCACATGGGGAATAAAGAAATGGAGTCAATTAAAAATTAAAATAGACAGCATCTTGTGAGGCACTGTGGGCATTACCTAGAAAAACAGAAACTTCTGGCAGAAAATGTTCCCACTGGCCCATCTAGTCTGCCCAGTCCTACCTAAAGTATGATGTGAACACCCTAATGGTCACTCACTACTCCCCCATGTTATCCTGCCCTGTCATCCTCACCTGCTCTAAATATCTGTCCCTTCTTCACAGAAATCCCTCCACCAATTTGGTGCACACCAAGCCCTCTGGCATCCTGGTCCACTTATCCAAACCCTCTCTGTAAATAAATACTTAACCTTCCTGAATCTCTCTTGCCAGCTCCTTTCATTTCCCACGTATGTCCATGATTAAACACACTGTGACCAGTTACCTGGTGCCTACTTTGTTTATCCTGTGAAGAAACTTAAAAGTTTCACCCATGTCTTCCCTTTCCCTCCTAGTCTCCAGTGTATACATATTGAGGTTTTCAAGCCTCTACAGTACATGTAGGATTTTTCTTACTGTCCCTAAATAATTGTTGTTTCCTTCCTCTGAACAGCCTAAACCTTATTCCTGTCCTTTTTTGAGTGTGAACTCCAGAACTGCATACAGTACTCCAAATGTGGCCACACCAGGGACCACCTCCTTCCTTCTGATGCTAATCCCCCTTCCTATACATCCTAGCATCCTATTTTCCTTCCATACTGATGTTCTGCAGCACTTCACTGACTGGCTTACGGTGTCAGCTATTAATACCCCAAGACACTTCTCTCTTGTTTTTTCTAAAACTACATCTTCCATTCTGTATTCTGTCTTGGGGTTACTGACCCCTTATGTGCATAACTTTGCACTTCTTTGCATTGAATTTTAGTTGCCAGGCCAATGACCATTTCTGCAGTCTCTTCAGATCGTTGCTCAGTGTCCTGAGCCTCTCACCACTATTGGTTTCCTTCTGGTAATCATAACCCTGAGATACAAAAGACACACAGATAGGCTTGTGATTACCTGCTGTGACTCACCCCTGTCGAGTCTTAGTGCTGGAAACATAGCTTTTGACTTCATCTATTTCTCCTGGTTATCCCATTAATAAATAAAAAATACAGAACTTAAAATCTCTTTTAAACCTTATCTTCTCCTCCCACCTCTGGAACTGCCTCCTTTTCCCAATTTGCTCATCCTCCTCTATTTCATGCCCTCTCCCCCCATGGATCAAATTGCCTTTCCTATGCTTGCAACTAGCCACACTGTTCTATTTCCTCCCCTCCTCCCCCCATTCCCCATCTCTTCCTGTCCTGCTGTTTTCCTCCTCCTACCCCACTCCTCTTCTGCCAGCAGATTTATGTTAGTACTCCTTACTGCCCTACTCTGTCTCCAGAGTAATGAAATTATATTTCGCACCTAAGAATCATAATTTTTATTTTCCATTTATTTATTTTTACGAGAATCTGATGTCACTTTACTCTTGTACAGTGCACTAACATATGTTGCTGTTTTTTTCTTTACACTGATTGTAATTTGCACTTCTTTACTATTATATGTACCATGTTAGTTGATTTTCTGCCTATAATCCCAGTACCAATAGAATGCACCTGAAAATGAGCCTCAGATTTGTGGGCATTTTCAGAGCATTGAAATGTAAATAAACATACAGTATTCAAAATAAATAAGATATAGCCCAGAATTATTAGTCAAATTACTGTTACAAAAAAAATTTCAATAGTTATTCTCATGCCATATAGTAAAAACACCTTTGCTACAGAAGACAAGGAACTAGAGGATACAGGTGCTAGTCATATCTGTATTCAAGTGGGACAATAAGATACAGAAACTAAACTAACATAAGGAAATACACCTTGATGGACTGTCTGGTCTTCACCTATCTCCCAAATTACCTATGCTGAACATTTGGTGCAAAACTAGTAATGGAATTACACTTTTATGAGCTCTGAGAGCTATTGTGGCCCAGGAGGGTCATCTTTAATTGAGACCCCTTCCCATTAAAAGTCAATGGCAGTGATGACTGAGCCACTGCAGATCACTTCAAAGCAATGTAAACAGATAGTTAAGATTTCACAATAAAGAAATTCCTTCATTTTGAATGATCTCCAAGAGTCCTGTTCTGAAAACCATTTGCACAGCAACACGTCAGTTTATTGATGTTGCCCATTTATCTTCTGTCATGGATACATAAATTCTTTCTTCTATTTTCAACCAAAAACATTTCCAGCATAACATCTCAGTAACCCAATGTACTGTCAGTGCATCCACTGTGAATTGGGACTTGCCTGTTTCACAGACCTCCTCATTCCTGTGCCTCATCTAGTGCCCAATGGTTTGCTGGGAGCAGCTGTTTGCTGTCCTTCAGGCTAGACTGAATACAGATAAAGAACAAGCAGCTCCAAGAGAGATGGAGCAGTGTCCCAGGCCATTTCCTCAGGAGACTCTTATGCAGTTCTTAAAGGTCTGCCTAGAGATGTCCTTGTAATCAAGCTGCATATTTCATTCATTGTTGTAACATTTTTTATTACTTATGTATTAGTATTGTATACTTACATTTGAAACCTCCACTAACTCTGTTAAATTAAAACTGTACTTCTTTGTCACCCCCACTTCAAGACTGGAACTAAGCAGTCTTATATTTTTATTACACAGAGTGCAAGGTACATATATTTGAAATACAGTTCAGACGTGAAAAAACAGTGCCTTATCTGAGCACGCTGCTGTTTTCTACAGGCTACCCTACCTTTAGAATAAAATCTGCAGACTTATATTTTTACTTACAAAGAATGCAGTGTACATATATTTGACATACAACTTAGAAGTGAGAAACAAAAAGTGCCTATCTGAGCAGAACAATGAAAAAACAAAAGAAACCCACTCTCAAATTTGCTGAATTAAAGATGCCAGTCTTGAGGTCAGATTTTCGTTGACTTATTGCAAATTCAGGTTATGAAAAGCACCATAAACCCTGGCAGTTCGACTCAATGAGTCTATTTGATCAGGATACTGTCTCCTACAGGCTACACTACCTTCAGAATAAACTCCCTAAACTCATTCTTCACTCTCAGCCTCTCACTGAATCCGCCTCCATGGGTTCCTACCAACTCCTGTTCCTTTATATAAAAATTCTTACAGGAACGGCTTTAGGGTTTGGGGGCCCACAGCAGGATTAGTGAAGTCATGGGCCCCCCCACTTGACCCACCTCCATCCCATGTACTTGACTGTGGTCCTTAAGCACAATATTTTATTTTAGTTTTATTATTACCAGTGGTATATTTATATTTTTTAGAGGGAAACAGCATTGTAACTCCTTGGGGCTATTTTTCCAATCCCATCCATTGCTGCACATCTGCCTCTTATTGGCTGGTCATAGCTTTGTGAGACATTTCATGACTTGATGCCACATCAGAAGGAGCAGCACAGCTTTTTATTGCCATTTTAAGAAGATAACAAAATAAAAGTAATTTAAAAACTAAAACTACTCTAGTTGGGGGGCCCCCTCATAATTAGGGAGCCCCCAGCAAATGCGGGCTTTGCTGGTGCATAAAACCAGCTATGAGTTCTTACCCCTCTCTGGGCACTTCTCCTGTACCATGTCTGTAAATATTATGAGCTGCACTATTGTCCACCTTTATATTTTTTTTTATAATTACTGACAGACCTTGATTATTTCTGGAAAACCATGATGTAATTGACCATTACACATAGTCAGGTTTAACAGCAAGCGCAAGATAGCTGAAAGTTATCAATCATTCTTACAGTATGAACACCATTTGTAGTAAAAACATTGATAGCTGATCTCTTCACAGAAAACTGTTGCCAGTTTTAATTCAGGAAAAACAAAGTTTAATTCCTATAATACATTTGTTGTTAACAATTTCATACATACACTTCACTCCAGCGGGAGTGGCTGCACCTTTCACATGACATAGAGTGAAAGTTTTTCAAAGCATGCATAGGTGACTAGTGCCATGCTTGCCCACATTTTATTTTCTAAATTTAATTTAAGCCAGCAATTATAAACAATAATATGCAAGGAAGAACTGTGTATTGAGATTTAACACACGTCTAGTGTGAGATGTTTTATGATCCCTTCAAGCTTTGATCTCAGGGTTTCTGAAGCATTATATGCCTCAGGTGTGTGCAGAATCTCATTACATATACAACTGTCTCCATACATTATGCTCTACAGTATATAATGCAAGGTTAGGTCTTGTTTACCATGGAAAACTGCATGTTTATTTTCCCATAATGAACACCACAGTAAGTTCATATCACATATCGATTAATCAAGTGGGGCATCAATACACTAATAAGTAAATTATGAAGTCACCAACTAACAACTTGTTCTAATTTCTTAGCTTGGCAACAAAACCAGATTTTAATAACAAAATGGTTTCTCAACAGTTTTAGCCCCCCTCCTCCCATCCCCACCACACACACCACCACCAACAACAAAAAGCATTTTTTAAAAGAATTTCATAAAACAGATCTGCAATTATTTGGGGTTCACTTAACAACAGGTACATTTTACAAGCAACAAATTTTTCCTAAAAGTAGCTTTATGAACAGTTTGGGTTCACTTACTATTCAGCATGTTTTTTTCAAGCAACAGACTGTTCTAAAACTGGCTTTACAACCAGTTGGGGTATACTTAGAAATAAGCATAGCTAAACTTGTGAACAGTTTGGGTTTACTTAATAAAAAGTGTTTTTACAAGTAATATTATAAAATGTTTAAATATGGCCTTTAAAAAAATGTTTCAATACAACAAACAAGTAGCATGGGCTTACCATGCAACTGCAAGAGTTCTCCAAAAAGTTTCCAAATATTGAGAAATGCACTTTTTGAGGAATGGCGCACTCATACCATACAAAAACTGAAGGAACCCATGTTTCTCTGGCTCACATTCACATAACCAATAAGTCAAATGACTTACTGAAGCTGTCTCCTGCACAGTCAGCTGGAATTGTTATCAAACTTGTCAAGGATTACTAAACTCATCAAGGATCAACTCTTTCTCTGCTGAAAAGTTTTTTACATATCTACAAAATGTACCTATACAGTAAAATTGTCTACAGAATCCTAACAACTTCATTGGTCTAAACAATCATCTGACCATTCATTTCTTCTGGTAAAGAGCAGTAGGTAACTAACTTAATGGAAGCTGCCTAGCAACAGTATAGATAAAAAAGGTTTTATTTTTATTTATTAAAATAAAAAAACCTTTTAAATGTTTTAAACACAATAACCATTGACAAGACATACATTCCTTCAAAATTAATGTACCTTTTGGATGCATACAATGTCACTCAGTCTTCATTATCAAACTTACATATTCTACATAGTAATGATCTCACTGTACATGAAAAAAAAAGACATTTTCCATTTTATAAGCACAATAACCTACTCCAGGCCATGCATGTCTAGAGAATGAAAACATTTACTAGGTGTGTTAAAATACATTTCCCATTGACCTTGTGCCTTCCAGTACACCTGGGGTATGCATCAATTCTCAATAAATGCATCCCTTGTCATAAGTCTTTGCTTACATGTATATATCTAGTTGCTTTAACAAATTGTTTCTGCACTGTATCCAACCAATACAACACCAAGAACATGGCCAGAGATGCCCTTAAGCCTTCTTTCTGGTGTACTCAGTTAGGCAAGTGGTCATTTGCTTTCAGGACCACTAACTGGTTAAAGTTGCAAGATTCCCCAGATGCCTTTTACACATCATATGCCATTGCCAGGCATGCTTCAGATGTTGAAGTTGCAATTTGTTTTGTAAAAAAAATCTGTCATAGTCATTTTTTTATGTTTTATCAGAATTTTGCCCTCCAGTTTTCTGTGTGTGGCCACACCCCCAAAATTATGTTATACCAGAGAGCTGTCTATGATTTACATACAGTAACAAGGAATTCTGGATAATTTATAATGTTGACTTAAATGTGCTTTACTCAGAAGTACAGTCCCATATGTTGGTAGTGGTGAGCACTAATATGTAAATGTCCATAGCAAGGCATTGTGGGTAAAATAAGAACCTGTTTTCCAATTTTCTTACTGTGAGACGCTGTCCCATGTTTCTGTAGTGGTGTCAACCATCTAAGCTTTTGTATGTTTATGTTCACAATAATGTACTGTACATACCACATCTAGCAACAAGACTTCTATACTGAGAGATGTTGTCTCCTATTACTGCAGTGGGCACAGAAATATAATAGCTTGTATACTAATTGACATAGTGAGGCATTGTGGGCACAGTACATAGCTGATTGGTATATCTAAAACTAAAAATTGACACTGTCCCTTTAATGACTTTGTTTCCCTGGTATGATGTCACAGTTGAGTGTTGCAGCACTGACAACAAAAGGGGTGGATAACGCAAATGAAGCAGAACATTGAAATAAAATGTTTTTTTTCCATGAAAAACAGCACTATTTGGCAGTTTGAATGGTAAGAGTCTGATTCATAACACCTACAGGTTACTACTCCCATTTGCTATGGCAAACTTGCACTCTACTTTAAATAAACTACCTGATACACTGCTGAATCTCCACAAGCTTAATCAGTTTAAAAGATCTTTGTGGTCTACCCTGTAGTCCAATGCAACTATGACCGTTAAAATGTTTTCTCAGTTTCTCCTTGTACATATCCTGTTAATTTTATACAGCAAAACAATCTGTATAGATTTTTCCAAAACTGCATGTAATTGTTTTGTCTTAAGTGCTTTGAGCCTGACTCAGCTGCAATTCCTCAGGAACTGCATATCGTACTTGTAATTTTTTGTGACTATGTATTTGATGTGGAATCTTTGTAAATGAATACTTGTGCACAAATGTAATCTTGTCAATAAATAAATACATAAAAATATCTATCTATCTTATCTGTCTATCTATCTATCTATCTATCTGTCTATCTATCTATCTATCTACCTACCTACCTTTATAAAACCTTAGGACAAAATCCAGGTCTCTGATTGAACAAGAATCAGTCACACAGCATTCTCAGTTTGTGAAATATTGCCCAGTTTCATTAAAAATGGATAATAGTATCTTAGAGTGGGCAATGGTCTTAAACTACTGCCTGCTAAACTCTGCAAATACACATAACTATTTTCACTTTTCAAATTCTGATGCCAACAACTCTGTCAGCCTCCTGTTCCTCCTGTAATTTTCTTTTATTTCTAAATCTCTGGTAGTCTTATGGGCTACATTCCTCCCGATTTGATCCCAACATCTCTACTCACCCCAGCTGTCATCATTATATGGAGATGGCGGCCAGAATTACCCTGCTCTTCTCCATTACTGGCTTATGTCTCAACCAAGTAAAATCACTTGTATAATTTCCATTTTTTCAGGGGTGCTGTTTCAGTCCCTGTAGACAAGTGGCCCACCCTCACATGCTATTTTAATACTGACATCCTGCCTGAATTTCTCGAGCCCAACTCCCATTCTTGAATCCTGACTCTGACAGTGACCAGTATTAACCTCTAGCTGATGCAAATCACTGTACTTGCATGAGATGGTGGCTGGCAGCAGAGGTGACAGGAGGGCAATACTTGCTGCTCTCTCCATATTATGATAACATTCATGGTCTGGATCATGGCTGGGTTAAAGGATGGGGAGAGGAGCAGGGCAGTTGATAGTAATGATTGTTACAACTGCATCAGGGATTTTCTTTTTAAATAAAGTAAATAAGCAGACCTACTGGATCACCATATGAATCACAAGAAACAAAGGGAAGAATACATGTATGTTTATTCAGTTTTGGGGAAGGGCCACAATGCAGTTAATACAAGGTTTAATTAAACAGATATTGACAGGAATCATTTTGGGGTATAGTGGAAAAATATTGAACCCCTCAGGATGAACAGTTGATTTCCATTAGTCACATTGCTTCAGGCTTCAGCTTTGGCCAGCATAACAATTGTCATGCAATAGTTCATCTCTTGGGGTCAAACCTTTCCAAATATATTCTTTGATATATATGTGTATAGATATATATAATATATATATATATATATATATATATACACACACACACACATACACACACACACACACACACACATACATATAATACCTGCCTGGTACAGCAGGTATAGTTTGGGTTGTACAGCCACGTCTATGTTAAATCCAAAATTTTGCACTTAATAACGTTTGTAATCGTTCCTCTGCTTCACTTGAAATTTGACGCACATTGTTGTACCATAGATCTCTGGGTCTGGAAATTTTTGTTCTGGTTGGATTTGGAGCTGTGGCAAGTCCATAGGTGTGAAAAATCCTCAACTTTTGAATTCTTTGCTCATCTCCACAGTTCGAACGGTTTATCTGTCTGGTCTGATAGTTTCAGGGTATGGGGATTGGATCAGGGAAGTGCCTTCTGAAGGTTGGTGAAAAATGTTAATCCATTCAAAGTTATTAAAGTTTAAGAATTTCCCTCTGGGCCCTGTGTCCCACTTATACATAGAAATGCGGAGACATGAGCAGCCCCATTAGTACTGAAAAGGAACCCTTGTAACACTTATTTGGCAATATCTACAGTAAGTAACCATAGCAACTATGGAAAAAATTCCACTGCAGTTGTAATCATGACTTTGAAACCTCCATGCAGGCTTAGTCAACCTAAAGATCGACTATGCTACCTGGAGCGAAAAATCCGTATCACGAATTGTTTTTGAGATACAGGCGCTGAAAGGTACCACGTGTGCTGCAATGTTATCCTATGGGTAATTTCTCAAATTTGGAATGCTGTAACTAGTGAAGCAAGTAGTTGTTTGGTACCAAACCAACAAAAGACACATCTGTGGGACCAGGGCTTGCCACCCTGCAAATGTCAGCCCCAAAGCCCCAACTGTTTAGGTGCAGTGAAGTGGCAAAGAATTCCTGTTTTTTGATGTAGTAGTGTCTCAAATTGTGACACTTTCACAAAACTTTGTGAAAGAACGGGCTGGACACTTTCGTGATTTGCAAAAGTTTGGCATCCGTTCTGTCACTATTTGTGACACTATGGGAGGTCTAATCTCAGAAAAGGCATTTCTGGGGGGTTTTACCCCAAAAAAAAGGCTGTGCTGTATTGCTTAGGGCATGACTAGGTAAATAGAACTGTCAGTGTTTACCTAGGTGCAGCCAAATTTGAACTACAGCCATTTTGTCCATCGCTAAGGAAAACAAGATGGTGGCAGCTCGAAAACAAAACAGCAGAGGTCAAAGGAAATTTTGCTTTGCCAAAACTTTTAAAAGCTTTCATGGTGCACATATATTTATTTCGCAAGCTATAATGGGAAACTTTAAAGTTTAATAACTTTTGAATGGATTATTATTTTGCACCAAACCTTCAAAGGCACTTCCTTAACCCAGTCCCCATATACCCTGAAAATGTCAAAGCCAACAGACAAACTGTCTGGGATATAGAGATGAGAAAAGAATTTGAAAAAGTTGAGGATTTTTCATATTTTCCATGCTCCACAACCAAAAATCCAACTGGAACAAAAATTTCCAGATCCAAAGATCTATGGTACCACACTGTGCATGCAACATTTCAGGCAGATTGGAAAAATGGTTGCAAAGTTATTAAAGTGTAAAGGTTTGGGTTTAACATTGAAGTGGTTGCGTAACCCTAACTATACCTGGCCTTACAAAATATATATATATATACATATATTTATATATATACATTGTACTCCACTTACAACAGACACTGTTATAATGGACAATTGGTTATAGTGGACAAAAATTGATTTCCCAAACCAAATATATCAAACCCAATGCATTTCTCTGATTATAATGGACAGAAACATTGCTTATTACAAACACTATGATGCCTTTATTGGCATTTGCAGTACTTTTGAGGAGTTGGTGCAGAGCTGGTAAGGAGATAGGGCAAATGCAGAATTAAGATGGAGGAGCTACAGAGATTCAATTTCTTATAAAGTAATTCTTCACAAGCTGCATAAACTTCTATTAGTTAAGTGCAGCAAGAGGAAATGATTTGGTATTTAAATAAAACCCTTACAGTACAATTGCCTTTGTTCTTACTGTCCTAGAACCCCAACATCCAGTCATTAGAATTACTGTCTTCTTCTTTCCTTCTGCAATAAACTTCCTTAAAAAAACACATATTTCCTGACAGTTAAATAATTATAAATAAACCCACAGAATACAGAATTGTACATGTAGCTGCTAGGCAGGATTCTGCATACTCAATGAAGTTTTATAATACGTTCTCATTTACTGTGAGCCCTGCTCACACACATAGACACACCTAACATATAGGTGTCACCTCCTCTGGATATAATGGACAAAAGTTGTATGCACAGATGCGTCCATTATAACAGGCTTACTATATATATATATATATATATATATATATATATATATGCAAAACACTTCATTAATTCATGAATGCACTAGTTAGGGTTAAGCGACAAAAGTAGGGAACTGTGGCATTAGGGTTTCCAATCCTAACACCCCACCCTACAGGCAGCAACAGGCGTGTGGTGTGACCTTGGGGTTGTCAACCTAATGCCCACCCATTCCATCAGTAATTAAGCTGAGATGAGTACAGTATATAAGAATGTGGTGAGCATTGGGTTAACAGCAAGGCTCACGCACATCTGTTGCTACCTGATAGGGTAGTGAGTTGTTAGGGTTAGAAACCCTAATGCCACATTCCCTTGCTTTGTTGCTTTAACCCAACTAGTGCATTATCAAAGTTTTGCAACAAGTTCTCTTACTTTTGAGATAGCATAGTCACGTCCTCATTTTCCTATGTGAGCACAGGGCCCTCTAGGCATTGCCCTACCATCCACCCATACATTTTTAGACAATGTAATCATATCCTTATTTGCACTCCAATCACTTCACAAATGTATATATGTACCGTATGTTTCTGTGGAAGCAGTGGGCTGTCAGGGCCTTATGCTCCCAACTTTTGCCAAACACAACTAAATTGTCACCATATACTTCTTATTACTCCACCTCATGAACCTAGTACTGAAATGTTAAAATTTCCACTGAAATGTTATTCCAGGCCACCACAACATCATTCCATGTCACAGGTGTAAAAAGACAGCTTGGTTAGGATTTTTAAACGACCCAGCTGACGTGTGCATGAGGTGATGTAAAAATATGTCTATGTTCAAAATTTGGGGTGAAAATATTTAAAATTACCAGAGTTGTGAGTGAGCATAGGAAAATTTCAATGCATATGCATACCTTGGCCATTTGTGCATATTTTGACACCCAAATTTTCAACACAGCCTTCTTATGACACCACACTATGAACAAGGGCAGTGAAATTTTTCAGATTCCACCTGAAAGGTGATTTCACCAAGTGAGTGTGAAATCACCCTTTGGGCCAAATTTGCAGAATCCCACTGTTATTGTTCTTGAGGTGGGGTCCCAAAAAGGCCCTGTTGAAAATTTGGTGTCACACAATATGCAAAAAATGACCAAGTCATGAATCAAAGTTGAAAACCACACTGAAATACATTATACAATGGCAAGAAATAATCTAGCATGCTGATTGGTTAATGAGCCCCAGACACAGTGATGATATTACACTATAACATCACTGTATCTAGGTCAGACACAAAGGTAACCACACTGCACAAAAGGATCCCTCCCTCTAACTGTCCCGTAGCCGTCACAGCTCACCTCGCCATGTACAAGCATATCCTCAGCACCCCAGCCTGCGGCTAAAGCCTCAGTGTGAGCACGCGCTCGTTCATCCATTAACCACAAAGAGAGAGTACCATAAAACCACAAAATGTTCTTTCCCTCACCCGGTACTCTGCCTACAACTTTCAAAAAGCAAAGTCGTACCTCCAACTGCTTATATCCTGCTCTGTGCTTCCCATAACACAGTAGAGAGACGCTTGAGCTCAGCCACCCGCCCGCTTGCCAAACATCATTTTTTACTTAAAAAAAAAAGCCTATAAAGTAAAACAAAAGTCAGCATCGTAACAAAAAGGAAACTGCTTTTCCTTCTCCCTTTCAGCACCAAGACTGTGACAACTTGGGAAACGTCAGGGAGTTACTGTAAACTGTCACTACAGAAACAACACGGATGAGATGTACAGCCCTAGGAAAGCATCACTGTGTAGAGAACAGCTCAGCCTACCAGTGGAAAGCTATACTGGACTTTTCCTTTAAACATATGTCTCCACACAGAAAAATGAAAGAAAAAAGCCCAAAAGTTGTTTTTTCATTTTTTCTTTAAAAACAGCCATTGTATGATAGCAATAAGGCACTAGGGTGTGTGTTATTGTCTACAATATCACTCCTTGAAAGCTGGAAGCACTCAGCTTCACCTCGTGCTTCAACTCACCCCAGGAGTGATGTTATTAGACAATAACACACACCCTGTCATGCCTTATTGCTTAATTAAACCACATTTACCTTAGTTTCTCATATTGCAGTTTCTGGTTCCGGCAGCTAGACATGTCTTCGATTGGAGTGGATCTTCACAGTGGGACCTGGTTGGGTGAGTGAGGGTGTGTGGGAGGGGTTTGGGGGAGTAGGGTGGCGGATGCTTAGTGGGAGATCAGGGTAGGGGGATCCACATCTCTGACAGACCTTTTCTTTTATAGTCTGAGAATACACAAAGTCATCAACAGACTGTTTCTTTTTCTTAGTATGGGAAGGACATGGAAGGGTGGGGGTGCCACTGGACACCAGGGATGAGGTGCAGTCTGATGGGGTCAAGCATCAGAGGTAGAAGCACACTAGACACCATGAATATAATACTATATTTACTGTGACATGAATCGTACCACTAGACACCAGGAAAAGAAAAGTTATTAAGGGAAGGAAAATAGGAGGGTGGGAGCTTGTCATTGGACATCAGGAGAATTATATGAAATACATTTTTATTTTAGTCTTTGGTAACCTGGCAGGCCCACTAGGCACAAGTGCCTGTTTTCAGAGGTGACCTGGGAGAACTGGGCAGTTAAGTGACTTGCTCAGAGTCACACAGTATTCAAGTGGAGGTTGTGAGAAAAAAAACAGATCTGGTCTGCTGGATATATCAAGCTCATTCACACCTCATTCCTCTAATCGTTAGGCTATACCGCCAGCCCTAAATAAATATAAACAAAATAAATCAGAGGGTGATGGGTTCCACTGGACACCAGGGAAGAGTACGAGAAACAAATGTAAAGTAAATATCTTATCTAACTAACAATAACACCTGCTCCTGCTCTACCTCTATTATATCTCTCTCTCTTAACAACCATGCTGACCCCTCTCAGCACTTACTCCTTTCTGAAATTGCTATACTTAACTGTGTATGTAGCCCCTAACCCATATACCCTGTAATTGCCCCATTCTTATTCTACCCTATCGGCCCCCTGGGGTCCTCTATATTGAGTTGATCCAACCTGCCTTCGATACTGCATCTACTGATCCCCATGTACTACTGGATGTTTTTCTTGCATTTTGCATAAACTGCACTTAATTTATTTGTAATCTGTTTCCATTCATAATGTCCTTGTTATCAGTTTTCACTCTCTGCTTTATCAAAACCTTGCTGTAACATGCCTGTTTGTACATCTGTGTTCCACTGTCATGTTATGTAACTCTCCCGAGACATGCCTGAATATGGGCAACACTCTTGTCTAGTGCACCTAATTGGTTAACAAAAAAGAAATAAATAAATAATAGGTACACGGTGATGGAAGGGTGGGGGAGAAGGTGCCACCAGACACCAGAGAAATACATGAAAAAATTATGGGCAGAACACAGAAAAGGCTTTTTCTGTTTCAAAGAATCCTTTCCTGTTTCAAACAAAAAAAATGACATGAAAAAAGATTCCTTCAAATGGAAAGAATCAGGCAGAAACTAAGTCCAAAATCCTTTCCATGTGAGTAGATCCTTTTCATTTGAATGGAATTATCAAACGAAAAAGATCCTTTCTTTTGAAAAAGGAATCAGCCAAAAAACTAAGTCTGAAATCCTTTTTCGTTTCAAGGGATCCTTTTTCATTTGAACCAAAGTATCAAACAAGAAAGGATCCCTTGTCACGAAAAAAGAATCAACAGAAAAACTATGTACAAAATTCTTTTTCATGACAAAGAATCTTTTTTCATCTCAAGGTATACTTTTCCACTCAAACAAACAGGGAGTCACAAAAAAAAAAAGAAAACTAAGTTCAAAATCCTTTTTCATGACACATGATCCTTTTTTGCTTGAATGAAAAAGGATTCACAAATAAGGATCTTAACGAGTGATGAAAAAGATTGTAAAATGTTGAAAAAAAAAATCCAGGGTCATTTTGCCACCAGACAACTGCAGAATCCACCTAATAGAGTTCTGATGAGCAAGATACATCTGTTGATGTCTGTACAGCACCTAATTTTTGTCAGTTTTGATTATATATTTTTTTAAATAGAAAACAAGATGGTGGAAAATAAAAAAGGAATTTTTTTCTCCTGAAAAAGGATTGGCCCATAGTGAAAAAGCATCCTTTTTCATTTGACCAAATTATTTTTTCATTCCAGGAAGCTACCCAGGTGAGTGAAATTCCCATTAAAATAATGGAAACTTCAAAGTGCAATAACTTTGGAAGGGATTAATATCTTTTCTTGAAACAAATGAAAGGCACTTCTGTGACACAAGCTCTTTCTATCCAGAAAATTTCAGACCAAAATTCAAAACCATCTGGGTGCAAGGTGATGACACAAAAAAACAGTGAAAAAATGAAGATTTTTTACACTTTTGCACTATCCATATCTCAGAATTTGCACATCCAACCAGAAAAAAACTTGCCATGTCTAGAGACCTACCCACACAAGACTCTGCATGCCAAATGACATGCATATTTGTTGAATGGTTGCAAAGTTATTAAAGTGCAAAATTTGACATTTAATATAGAAAGCCCTGCTCAACCCTAATTATACCCTAATATACATACACATATATATACACACACATATATATATATATATAAATATATACACACACACACACACACACTATACATACTGTACCATCTTATCCCCAGGTTACTCCCACCTGAAACTTAACCTTTGCTCAGTGTGACATACTGGTCAAAACTTCGGAATCAATAAAACAAAAGTTACGGATTTTCTGCTTGCTGTGTGAGTTTTGCTGTTTTGAAAAATCAACCTCTTAGAAGTGACTGCAGACATGCCCTATGCAACACAGACTACTGCAAGAGTAGTATTTACCAGGTACTCATAACATAGCAGGTCCAGTGCATGCTCTGGCAGGCTCTAAAACAGATAACGGTGCCAGCAGACACTGGAGTTAATCAGGAGTCAAAGATTCAGTTGAATCAGAAATTCAGTTAGGAATAGACGGGGTGTCCATTTGTGCATATCTGCAGTGACTCTACAGCCAAGTATCACTTCAGTCCAAATACCAAAAATATTTTTGCCTCCCAGTATAAGAATCACTTTGGGTAACCTTCCATCCCCAGTTGCCCTGGAAAATAAGGAATGTACTGAACATGTTATGAACATTATGGTGAATGCCAGTGACAGACTTCAGTCTAGATTCTACTTGCAATTACTTTAGCTCCTGTTGAATATTACTATTTTCTTTGCTGGCAGATATCACTGAGCATGTACATAATTATATCTTCTGAGAGATCATAACCTGAGAGTGATCAACAAAGCTGGCATTGTCTCCTTGCAGCCAAAAAATAATTCATCTGCTATTTATTAGTGGTTTACACTGTTTAGAATTGTGCAAGCATAATAATTAACAGTACTAGATGTGCACCTCAGCGCACATGAATGCAGAACTACCATCTAGTTACCTGTCCATCAAAATATTCCTAAATGTGATTACTGTAACTGACAGCACATAGATTATGCATTCTGTGAGACTGCCATCTACAGTAGAAGACTTGCTAAACTGTATCTTATCATCCCAAACATGGTTCTCATTTACCATTTAAAATGTTTCATGTTTAAAGCCTGGTTATTAAAAAACCTTAATGGGTAGGAAAAATCCTGTATTTTGACTGGTTGTTGCTAATACATACATTAGAAATGTCTAATGCATGGCTAGCAACAAATTCAGGTAACATAGCCGCATTTTAAAAATGAGATATTATGAAGCCAAATGGAATGTTGATCTTAGAATCGCCACAATTTAAGTTTTTGCCGGCAACCACAAACTTGCTCAAACCCTGTAAACCTCAGTCATAATCAGCAAAGAACTCGCTCTGTCAGGCATCACAAATATTATTAATTTGCAGTTACTTGCTTTTCTTTCTTTTAATCCACATAGAGATTGCTCTTCTGTTCTTGTAGCACTCTAACACAGGCTTACTCATGCTGGCGGTAGGGGAGAGTGCAGCAGCTATAAACATTGCAGGCAAGTTGGAGCTGGAAGTATGGCCACTCATTAAATGTTACACATGGCTGCTCAACACAAGGAAGGAGATGCTGTAGATTAGCAGCCTGGGATCATTTTCCTCACTAGTGTTTAAAGTTCACAGTCATACATAAACAAAAGTAAACTCCATTAGTTTTACCTGCGTTCTTTTCAGTTCAGTTTGATATATCAGTGAAGTTGCACCTGATCATCAGCCCCCTCCCCCCACTGTTGATGATTGCTCCTGATGTCTGTTCACCCCTTTTCATGTACACACAGGTCCTTTTAGCTTTTTCAGTGTGAACCGACAGTCACAAACAAAGCACAGAAAACACATCAGATCTTTTTTTTAATCACTCATTCGAGAAAGCTCCTTGTTGAAATCACATCACAACGAACTTGTGACTATCAGCATATCTGAATTTTTGCCTTTTTCTCATTTTCTGGATAATGATGCCTTACTATCCTGCAGTTTTAAAAAAACATCTCAGCCCCTCCTGCTCATCTTGCTACACAAGAAACCAATGATAAGTCAGACAAAGATTTAAGGTTGCACTTCAGCTCCACAGTGCTTTATCTTAAATGATTACAATGACCTGATCGCACTTCAACCCTCTCTGAAATGATTTTTATTCATGATTGGGCTTCCCATTGGGACACTGGGGGGCACTATATCTCTCAGCCAGAGGACACATATCAAAGCCTAAGCACAACTACAGACGTGAGCAAAACTACAATGCAGGAAGTCTATGAAGGACAGAAGACCTCAAGCAAAACAGAAAATCCTTACTATTCAAGCAGGTGGAGGAAATATTTTATTTAAAAATAAGTAGCAGTTTTAAGATTTTAATGTTTGAACATACATATTTTTTTTTCACTAATGTAAAATACAGGGACCCACTTGCATTTTATAAGTGCAGTAAAACACTCCTGGGGTGTGTATAGATATTTCCAATGCACATGCCAGGGGCTGAAGGCACTCAGCCTGCCTGGTGCCTAACTACACCCTGGCTGTGCCTTAGAAATGTCTAATGTACACACCCTCATCTCTTATTGTTTACTTATAAAATGGGTAGGCGTAATCCTGTATTTGATTCATTGCTAGCCATGCATTAGAATTTTCTAGTGCATGTTAGCAACAGGTTCAGGTAAATACAGGCACATTTTAAAAATTAGATATTATGAAGCTAAGTGGAATGTTCATTTTTGAATTGCCACCATTTTTGTTTTCACCAGTAACCACGAACTTGCTCAAACCCTGTAAACCTCAGTTATAATCTTCAAAGAACTCACTCTCTCGGGCATCAAAAGTATTATTAATTTGCAGTTACTTGCTTTTCTTTCTTTTAATTCACATAGAGATCACTCTCCCATTCTTGTAGCACTCTTACACAGACTCACACATGCTGGTGGGGGGGATGAGTATAACAGCTCACAAACATTGTGGGCAGGATGGAGCTGGAAGTATGGGCACTCGGTAAATGTTACACACATGGCTGCTCAACACAGGGAAAGAGATGCTGCAGATTAGCAACCTGTGATAATATTCCTTACCAGTGTTTAAAGTTCACAGACTTACATAAAAGTAAACTCCGTTAGTTTAACTTTTTTTTTTTCAGTTCGGTTTGATATATCAGCTGAGTTGCGCCAGATCACCAGCCCCCACCCCACCCCCACTGCTGATGGTGGCTCCAGATGTCCATTCTGGATTGTTGATAGTTTTGTTCCAACTGGAGATGGACACTGTAGTTTTATAAAATGTTTTAATCATTGCATGTCTGCTTTAAGAGTAAAGTGACACTGGCGACAGGTCACTATGTCCAAGATTTATTAGTTGGGTACCAAGTATGCTCTTGGAAGGCATGGCTTTAAGGAACCCCCTTTCAAATAGTTTCTCAAATGGGCTTGTGTGACAGAAGCTCTACATGGTAAAAAAGGGCCAATCCAGATGGCCAAATGGGGGGTTGGGGTGACAATATGCATACACTTACACTGCACATTCTAATACATATCATTGTTCACCTAAGTTCCACACACACACACACACACTGATTATTTTTCAGAGTAATTATGAAATGATATGTCATTACAATGACACCAAAATGTGTAGAAATGTCCTTTCCAAATATACAGTGTTTTGCGATTAGTGGAACTGGGTCCTAAAAAGATTGAAGTACAGTAATGCCAGGATCACAACACTTGTCAGCAATTACAAATGCAATTAAAAAGATAATACTGCAAACATTGCTTTGTCCTGATTAATTACTAATGCCACTTGCTATAATAACCAACCCTTAAACAGAGCATTCTGGCTACATCAAAGTATCTAAAAATACAGAAGCTTACAGAGCTGCTCTGTGCAGATAAAATGCAACCGTATATATGCTCATTAGATACAAAGTGAACATGGTGAAATATCAAGGTCTGGGGAATCACTAGCATCACCTCATAGTGCAGTATACAGAAACATGCAAGGAATGCAGGCTACAGTAACAGTTCATTGGTGTTTCCACAGCAACTAGACACATTGAAGGGTGTTATGCATTGTCAGAGGGCTGAGAAATTTAAGCCTCAGCAGAAAACAGAGAAAAGCACCTAGGGATTTTTAGCAGGAAAACAGAATTAATTATTCATCCCCCAATCTATCAAAAGCTTACAGTTTTACAGTAGGTGATTGTAATTTAATATACGGTGGGGATTAATTTAGATTGTACAGACCCTATCTAGCAACTTTGCTATTGGTAAAATATTACGTGTTTTCTGAATACAGGTCTGCAACCTAAATTATTTTCTCACAGCAACAAACATGATAAAGCACCAGTCAACAATCTACAGTACAGAAAAATAAAAATGGTTATGAGCAAAGCAAAACAGGCTATGCAGCAACACAGCAAAGGGTATATTCTGATAACCAGGCTCTATCTCTATTTAAAAACTCAGACAGGTAATACTGTAGCCTCCACCCCTCCATTCTACAGAAACTCCTGCATAGAAAGGCAACACAGCCTACATGGCAAGTGGAATAAAACATGTTTATGTTTCCACTTCCATCCTTAAAATTAGTCCATTCTGAGCCCTCAAGAGAGTCCCAGAATCAGAGAAGGTTATGGCTCTGATGTTGGTAAACTGATCACGTGGGTATCCTGCCAGCACACTTTCACATACAGTAATCTGAATTTAACACTTGTAGTGCTAATTTTCCTTTCCTATTACAAGAACACAGTCTCCATTTCACCAGAAAGTGGTTAAACACTTTCCATCCAACCAGGGCGCTAGAGGGTTAGTCTGTGGCAAAGTGAACAGAATTAGCCAGACTGGGTGGAAGAATGATGCTCATGACAAGAAATGGATACCATGGGTGGTATTAACCAATCTAAGAATAAATAATTATGTTTCTAAGGAAACACCACAGAACACAGAAATAAGATATTTAGAATACAGATAAATGGCGCTAACTCAGACAAGTGTACGCACAAAATGTTGAAGTAGGCCTAATAAACATGATGGGGAAAAGAACATTTTTGTAAGAAATGTACTATATGTTTTAATCAGCGTGCATACAGTAAATATTATATCTGATGAGAGTGAGCCATGGCAGTGAAGCACATGAGCGATGAAAACAAATGCTCCCCACCCAGCTGATTGGACTCAGCAATTTGAACGCCTTCTTCCTCCACCACCCCATAACCAACCAAAAGCACTCTTCCTCATAACCCAGCTTTCTTTAATTAGCAGGGATACCAAGAAAGAGTTCCAACAGAAAAAAATCTGTTTCACACTAATTGTATTGCTATATAAAAAGCAGTTTACAAAAGGCCCATTCCAAGGCATGATTTTGAAACAGTGAACCCATGGTATAGCAATCCCAGGTGACAAGAAATGTTTTTTAAGAATTCCTATTTTTACTCAGGAGGTAAAAATATGTTGATGCAGTATCAGCTACTGCTAATCATTTAAAACAGCAGTATTTGTTAGTAACAAAATGGTTTGCCTAGCAAACATATAAAACTACACATTCTTCTTTTTTGTTTTCTATCATTCCTAAACCAAGATACAGGATGTTGAAGTTTTTAAAAGTTCTGTGCCACGCCCACCATGAAAAAATGTAAATATCTTGGTACAGTGTTGTGCTGTTTACCATCAGAAACTTGTGGCAGCACCATCCTAATACATCTAGATTAGGAATCTAACATGTACATTCAATGGGTAACTTCAGCAGAAGGATTTCTAAAAATGAGTAGTGGCCATAATTAATGATGTAGTCATTAATAACAAAATTAGCTATAAAAACTGTTTTAACAATACCTGAAAACTAAGAATATACTGACCATAAATCTTAGGATGTCAGAAATACATTCTGGTAAATAAAACCCTATATCATAATTTTTTTTATTATTTTTTTTTGCCAACTAACAAATACTGCTGCTTTAAAAACATATCGCAGCAGTGATTGAAATAACATGATCTCGCATATGGCCCTAGTTCTGATCTCCCAGGGAAGTGTCCCTAGTTCTCTAGAATACCGTCCCAATGTTCAGTTCAGCCATTCAGTCTAGTCAGTTCCATTGTTAGAGCACCAAGACTGTTTTACTGGGCCCAGGTTCAAGTCCCAGTTAGGTCACACTGTTCAAGTCTCACTTCAGTCAGTTTTTTTCTAAAACTGATCACTTATAAAGCTGCCCACTTTTCACAAGCTTACTAGCAACTCAACAATATCAAATAGGGTGGATCCAAAATCAGGCACAGTCATATTCATATTCATATATGTACTGACAATAGCAAATCTATCGACTATCTTGCTAGTACCAAAATGTATTTTTTTTCTTTCTGATTTTACTAAAATGATAAAAACTGCCCATGCCTAGCAGAATATAACAGAAGTCCCGTAAGTACTCACTGTGCAATCTAGGCATGATTTATGTAAAAAAATGGGTTTTAGCATGTATCTGTGATGTAGTATTCTTCACAGATTTTTAGCAAACATGCAATCACCGTGCTGTATGAAGAGTTTTATTTATTTTCAGGTATGAGACTCAGTACAATGCATATAATTCAGGTATCAATTCCTCATCCAGTTTCAGAATCTAATTCTATTATAAGATTTCCATTTTACTACCATAAACGTAACAAGTCATTTGCTGCAATGATAATGAGTTCTTGCTGCTGAAGTAGGAGCACAGACAAAATAAACAGAGATATCCAATAAACACCATAATGCAATGAAAGGCCTGGTTACCAAACACCATTATATTATATTATTATCATTTAAAAAAACTGAAATTCCCTTGCAAAAATAGTTTGCTTTGATATATTTACTACACTGGCGGATACATTATCTTTTAATCAGTGCATGTATTGCCTCAAGAAAATTGAGTTTAAAAGTGGCAAATGCATGGCCTAATAACATACAAAAGCGTCTTGTAGAGGTAGGTATACCTCTTCTATGACCTTCACATACTGTATATGTATATCATCAAAATATTTAAAAAGATTATGAAATGTAATTCAAATTTCAAATTGCATAAGTATAGGCAGTTTACATTTCTACAGTACAAATACAACCTTCATCTGAACAATAGCATAGATGTTTTGCTATTTCATGTACTTGTTTTACTGGGAATAGTAAGGTAGGTCAAATACCTCTTTTCAGCTTTGTCCTGATTGGTTATCAAAGTGACTGGAGGGTTTCCTGAGGGCAGTAACATTACAACCATATGGGCACAGACAAGTTGAATAAGAAGAATAACTTGAATTCTGCAAAGTGATTGTGGCAGGTCCATTCTATGGCTGTTTAGCAGTTTGTTCAGGATACTTAAATATGACTGCTGTTATGTAAGACATATATAAAATGCATTAGTTACCGTTGGTTACATGAACCGTATCACTTTATTACTAAGAACATCTATCAAACTAGTTTGTTCCAAAAATGTTATTAATGAAAATGTAATACTAATAATATTCTGCAGCCAAAGTTGAGGAAGAAAAGGGAGGCTGCTCAAAATGACTTTGATCCAATGCTTCAGTCAGATGCTACACACAGTATTTAATAGAAAATAATTACCAGCTTCTGGCTAATTGGCCAGAGAGTACAGAAGTCCCTAAAGTTATTATCTATGTGTAGGTATTCATTTCACATTAAATAGTGCATCTGTACATTATTCAGCAAATTATCACCATTGTTGCAGTTTCTCTCTGCATACTTGTCATGAGCAAATTGCTTTGCATTGCTTTGCCAATGTTAAAATTTAGTACAGTAACTTACTTTTTGTGAAAATACACATTGAAAAGTATAAGACTGCATGGCTGCAACAAGAAAACTCAGTAAACATATGTTACAGACTTTAAAACATGACTTCTTAAACCCTTATTGCATATTTGAATATTCTTGTTAACAAGAACTTTTGCAAAAAAAAAAGTAAAATTCCACCATCAGTTAAACCTGATTCAGTATGTCAGTTTGTATCTGCACCACTCCCCCCCAACCCCAAGACAAGGTAGCAAAGAAACAGAACTGCCTGTCCCTCCTTGCCAGGTCAAAAGAAAAACATTAAGCAGGTTTAAGAGCAGCCAATAGCTTTGAAAATGGCAACCCAATAGGTCTATAATATGTCATAAAGATGCAGGGTAGATCTGAATATTTTATTACATTACAGTGAAATACATTTCTATCCTAGTTATCTTGACTTGACTGGGTTGGGGTAGCAGAGCCTTCCCTTTCCTAAACACCCACTGGTCGACATGCCCACCACACTGCCTGGTAATGGAATGATCTGCAGTTCCTCTGCTTATTCTCTGCCCTTTCTGGTTCACTGCCATAGTACTTCCGCTTGTAGATTTGACACCAACTTGTGCCCTTTTTGGAGAATTCTTTACTGGCTAGTTGGAACTCCTGAACCTTACATATAACCCATCAAATCTGGTTTTCTCTACTACAGATTTGTCCCTGTAAACCCTGGGATGGGTCTCTGTTCTTCCCTCACAGCTGCTGATGCCTCTCAGACTTTCTGGACCTAGCTTGGCTCAACTAACTCATAGCTGCTAATTGTCTCTCACTTTCTGGACCTAGCATGGCCCTCACTGTGTCACGGATACTTTTATCTTAAACTCTGGAACTAACCTAGCTCCAATACTTTAATTATACCTCCTGTTACAGAAACCGCTCATCTAGTAAATTCTAGTACCACACTCAAGCAATCTGTCCTACCATTTACCTCAGTGCCTCCATGCAGTAAGTTGCCACTCTGTGTGTAAGCATCTCATGTGGCCATATTGGAGCACTAAGAGTACTCTGGAGCCTGTTTGCAACATGGCTCCATGAACTACCATGTTACAGCATAGTTCTCTTTTATGGGAGGGTTGAAGGCCAATGTTCAATGTGGGAAAATAGCTCTTTCCACAACCTAAATAAAATCCAACTTCTCCCAGTAGCCCATGCATAGCGTGTTCCAAAGCAATGACATTTTGGGGTGCTCTGAGCTCTGTGTGACTCACGTGGCTGAGCTGCCTTCTGTTTTCTGCTCCATTGCTGCTATGCCCCCCCCCCACTGTTTCTGTTCTTGTTGTTTGGTTCTTGTGTTTCCTCCCCCTCCCCTCTGTTCCTTCCCCACTCCTGCATTTTCGTTCTCTGGTGTCCCACTACCTCTTATTTGTGCTCCATTTCTGGTGTTCTGCTCCATCCACGTTCTTTTCTTTTTGGAGGCATTTTCTCACTCCTATCAGAGCCACTGCTCCATCCCCGCTCCAGTGCTTCTGGGTTGTGCATGCTCCCATAGTGCTTGGCTTAGAGGGGACAGGAAAAACCACTCCCCGCAGTACGCATTGAAAAAGAATTCCTCTCGTTTCCTGCTCAAATTCTATATAACTCAACTGGCTGTATCAATACAGCTCTTCTATAAATGAGCAGTGCTGGTTTCAATCACCAAGTTTAGACAACTGTATCATGTACAGTTATAGCACTATTGTAAAAGCAACTGTATCTTTAATTTCAGTCCTAAGACCTCAATTTACATGATTTGTCTTTTTTGACTTCTTGTTTATTGTTTGTATACTCAGATTGTTCCTATTTAGTAAGTAAAACATCATTGTTGCTTTCTTATGCTCTTAAAGCCATACACATAGACCCATACTATCTATGAACATGTGGGTCAACTCATGTAATTTCAAGATGCTCTCTCACAGTGAGTCATACAAGACTGATTACTTAACCATACAAGCTGCAACCTGTGTTTGTCATTAGTACCCATTGTAATGTAATCAAAATCAGTCGTACCTATCATACCTTGGATTATATGGCATAGCTTATTGGTTCCATTTTGATGCATGTTTTGACAACTCGAAAATCCCAGGATATATGGCATTGTGCTTATCTCCTCCTTATATATCCACATTCCTCCTGCTAGTGCTTCTGTCTTTTCTGTGCTTTCAATTTGTTTACTCCACATCTCGTCTAGCTATCTATGTTTTGTCCTCCCTGTTTTCCTGTTCTCAATTCTCCTTCTCAGATTCTTATCCCCTTCCTCTTGCTAATTATTTCTGCTCTGCTCTGCTTTTATACTTCTAGTACAGCAGCAGCCGGCTGCTCTTTTCTTGCTCAGCCCACACCAGCAATCCAACAGTCTCCATCCCTAACTCTACCTTGGGAGGTATTGAGTAAAGGTAGGCTTGCGCTGTCTACCAGGGAAGGGAGCCTGTTTCAGTCAGTCACTGCCTATATCATCAGTTCAGCAGCCTCCGTCCCTAACTCTACTTTGTGAGGTATTGAAGTGCAGGTGGGCTTGCCCTGTCTACTGGGGATGGGACCCTGTTTCAGTCAGTCACAGCCTATACCATCAGTCTAACAATCTCTGTCCTTAACTCTACCTTGTGAGGTATTGAGTGAAGTTGAGCTTGCCCTGTCTGCCAGGGATGAGAGTCTGTTTCATCCTCTTACAGCCTATACCAGCAAAGTCCAAAGATTTCCATCCCTAGCTTATGCTTTCTGAGACATTTGAGTGAAGGTAGGCACACCCTGTCTACTGGGGATGAGAGTCTGTTTCCTTCAGTTACCATCCACTTCTACTTTTGCCTTATTCATGGTTCCATAGGTCCAACAGAGGGAGATTCAGGTCCCCCTATCTCCTGCCAAAGGTGGGAACCCTCTATCTGCCCTGCAAAGCCTCTTCAGTACCTGGACCTTTCCTTCGGTTCAATCTTTGAACCGCACATCTGGGTTGTTCCCCTGGGCTGTCAACCACCACACAGCACGTATTAGCATCAAGACATCTTCAGTGTCTCCCAATACCATGTCTCCAACACTTGAAGTAGGTATTGCAATATCTCCTCGGATTTATTCCTCAGCTCTCTCAGCTCGTAGGAGACCGTCCCCATTGAACTACTCCATTAATGGTCTGAAGAGTGGCAACTGGGGTTTAATGCAAAGTAGAAAGATCATGCACATAGGGAAGAGAAACCCTCAAGCTACCTATAGGTTGGGAGGGAGTTGCTGGCAATCACAAGGGAAGAAAGAGACTTGGGCATCATCATCACAGATGACCTGAAATCATACAAGCAAACTACTAAAGCAGTAAGTAAGGCTAGAGGGATGTTGGAGTGTATTAGTAGGGGTATCACAAGTCCTAAGAGGGAGGTAATAATCCCTCTTTACAAGACACTGGTTAGGACCCATCTGGAGTACTGCGTGCAGTACTGGAGGCCACACCTGCACAAGGACATTAACAAAATAGAGGCAATCCAGAGAAGGGCAACCAAAATGGTGCAGGAACTGCATCAGAAATCATATGAGGACAGATTAACGAAGCTCAATATGTATACCCTAGAGCAAAGGAGGAGAGAGGTGATATGATCGAAACATTCAAATATCTTAGTGGCATTAACAAAGTGAAAGAGTCTAACATGTTTCAATATAAGAAAATAGCAGGACAAGAGGACACAGCATGTGATTAGAGGAGGCTGATTAAGGGGTAATGCGATTAAGTTCTTTTTCACAGAAAAGGGTGGTGGTTGCATGGAATGGCCTACCTCAGGAAGTGATGGACATGAATACAGTGCAGGGCTTCAAACAGGCATGAGATAGGCATATAGGAACAATACAGATGAGTATGAATAAGTAGGTCATTGACAGAGTAAAGGCCTATGGAACATTCATAAGGTAGAGAAAATGGGCAGTCTGGTTAGGCCTTGCAGTCCTTATTTGCCATTAACTTCTATGTTTCTATGTTGTTATTAAGGTCTGGATTGCTCCCCACCTCATGGCCAACTGAGACATACCAGGGTTTTTAGCACTTGGTTCTGCCCACATCCAGGACTTGTGTGCTTTACGCTAGCTTCTCAGCCTCATCCTGTTCATCAGCCAGAATCTTTCTCACTGTCTGACATTTGAAATGTATGGCTCCGTTCACCTTTTCAGTTTCCACCCTGCTGTCCTGTATGTTTGTAATTGTAGCACGCTTCCCAGACCACCCTACTCCAGCCTCCCAACCATCAGCTCCCACTGGTATCTCATCCATCAGCAGTGCTCTGGACATTCCTATTTCTCTGGGTACTCATCCACATGTCCTCAGAGTCATCATCGTTTCATACCTCGGACATCAGATTAATCTTCTGTGGCGGCATTTCCGCAATATTGCTGTCTGTTGCTCCTGATGAATTCGACTATGTTAGCCTTCATCCTAGCATTCTGCCATACTGCAAATGGATCTGTTCTGACTTCCTTTAATCCACAAGGCATGGGCCTCCTCTCTATCATGCTGCATCTCCCTTTGGATTTTCGAATTGACCCTACTGGTGTCTCAGCGCTTCCCTCCTCTACCTTCTACTGTCATGCTCTTCAGTTTGCTGTGCAGGATCCTGCTGTCATTCATCTTCTGTTCTGGAGCGATCTTCCAATAGGATTATTAGAAATTTGCAATATGAATCCTGATTGAAACACTTTAACTTAATGACACTAGAACAGCACCGGTTAACAGGAGATTTGCTAACTATGTTCCACATTTTGCAGGATCCATATCTCCAAATGGAATCAAATTTTAATTTTAAATAAATATCTAAAAATACTAGAGGGCATCCACTACAACTGATGGGCCAACATTTTAAGACCACAAAGAGGAAATACTTTTTTACTTGGAGAATCACTAATCCATGGAACTCGTTGCTATTAAATACAATAGGTAATGAAACAAAAGTTGAATTTAAAAACAGACTTGATAACATCATACTGAACAAATGTATATTAAAATATGATTAATTGACAGAGCAACATGGGCACACAAGCCTAATCGCTCCATTTCCACCTTAGTATAAACCTCAGTATTATGGAAGCTTTGGCCCTGGCTCCTGGCTCTCCACTGCAGCCATCCCAGATGCCCTTTGGCTGTTATCCATTTATCTGTCTCTCTGACATCTCTCTGCAATGTCTCAGAAGATCTGTTATTGTCTTGCAGTACTTCTTCCCTTCAGCTCCTGACCCAGACCACAGTTTCATCATGTTTGCTGCAGTGTTTTTTGGGCATTACTTAGGCTTGTCACCATCTAGCAGTTCTTCCAATGTTCGATTACTTTTCCTGACTGATTTGCCCGATTCTCATGGCTAGAATTACTGCTCCTGTGCAGCTGTTCCAAGAATCATCAGTTCCTCTGTCTGAAGACACATAGGTCCAACAATATCCTTTGAACTCCTTCTCATTTTATTGGATTCAGACTGTATAGAAACCAATTACCTCCCAATAAATTCCACAGGATCAAGCTTTAGTGGAGTCCTCTTGAACCAATTCTCATCCACAAAACATCAGTTTATTTCTTTTCTTGGATACCTCAACTTTGCAGTGATGATCATTTCTCAAGGTTGGTCCTTCATTTCCTACCTAATAGCACTGGCAGCATCAGTTTCCAAATTGCACCAACATATCTAAATTCTAGGTTGCTGCAAATCATATATTGTTATGTGGTCCCATTTCTACCTTCCTGGAATGGCTTTTCAATGTTCTTCCTAAACACTTCTTCCATACTGCATCTCAGACTCATGCCAAAAGCATCTTCAACAGATCGCAATTCTGCTGTCTTTGAACAGTCCTAGATCTCTGCTCTCTGGCCTCTGGACATTACAGAACTTCATGAATTCATCTACATCTTCTTTTCAAGATTTACCCAGTTGTGCCAGTCACCATTCTTGATGTCATTACTGGTCCCTTCAGACAGTACTCATCTTTCCTGATAATCAACCAAAAGTGAATATCATCAAAAAGGCAGGTCTTCATCCTATTCCACCATGCTGTTCATGTGGAAAATGACTTGGTCAACTCTTTCAGACTATAATGGTTTCATTCCAGGCTATGCAAATGACACAGATGATGCAATATCTCATTTCAATGTCAGACCTCCCTCACCTCCATCCTTCAGCAGACTCAGTTAGGACTCCTCCTTTATTTACTGACTTCATAGTGTGTTAGAATTTAATCGACAGCAAGTCAACACCTCATGGGACCATTCTCGCACCTGCCACCTGAACTATTTATACTACAGCATTAAAAGTATTCCTCATTCTGCACATTGCAGTCCTCCCTGAATACTTCTGTCTCACATAGATCATATACCAGCATTTCTAACCTTTTGTCATCAGGTCTTAAAACTGTCATACAGAACTATTAAACACTACCTTTCAGGCATCCAGTTCTTTTAATCACAGTCTAATCCATCCTCACCTTTACTATTTTCCAGTCCATCAGTTAAACTTCTTCTACTGGGTATTCAAAGAGCTTCAATCGCTTAAACTCCTTGTCAGCTTCCTATAAAAGGCTTCATAATGAGAAATGCATTGATTTACTGAACTCAGATCCATTTGATTCTACCTCAAACATCATGGTTGCTTCTGCTGTTTGTCTTGCTTTCTATGGATTCCTGATTCCCGGAAAATTCACTGTCTCATCATCCTTCTACAGAAAAGGGCTGATCATTTTATCCTGTCACTGCTATCTTCAAAGACTGACATTTCATAAAGGTGTTCACATAACTTATTACCCATCCTGTACTAACTGGTGTCTGGTAGCTCATCTAAACAAACTCATGCTCTTCCACTCATACTCAGATCCATCACAACCTCTGTTAACCACCAGCAAGCAATCACTTATGATCACAAAATGTTTCCTGGATCATGTTAGAACCCTTATTCAATGGCTTGGACTTAATCCATATTCATTCTCAGGACATTCAGTCTAGACTGGAGCAGCTTCTTCAGCATCAAGAAATAACACCCCGGCATATATTATTAGGATACTCTGAAGAGGGACTTCAGTCTTTGAACCTTACATTCCTAACCCAGAGGCTGAAATCAGACAAGCATTTAGGATTATCCCCTCTTATCTTTCCCAGAGGATGAGTAGGTCAGTAGCCATGGGTCCGCAGAGGTCTCCTACATGTTTTTTTTCCTCTCCTGCGTACTACTGGTCACACTCTCTGTGAGTTAGAGGAGGTAATCTCTTTGGGACCTCTATTACCTACATGCTACCCAGATTGTCTACCGGGGTGGGAACAGAGAAAGGCCAAAGTTTTCTACAGTATACATAAGCACTACTTTATTCACCAAACACGGAATGGGAGGGCTGAAACCCAAGGTTCAGTGTGGGAGAAAAGCTCATTCCACATCCTAAATAAAATCCAGCCTCCCAGCAGTCAATGCCTGGTGTGATCTGAGGCAACCACCATCCTCCCCATCCTCCTCCTCCTCCAGCACTCTGCTATCCCTTGGTGCTGGGCCCTCTATTCCCTAAATGTTACTTGGCTTATCTGCCAAGGGTGGGACCAGAGAAAGGATAACATTTTTTACAGTATACACAAGCACTGCTTTATTCACCAAACACGGAATGGGAGGGCTGAAGCCCAAGGTTCAATATGGGAGAATATTGTAGCTCTTCCCACATTCTTAAATAAAATCCAGCCTCTCCGAGCAGTCTACACCTGGTGTGATCTGAAGCAACCACCATCCTCCCCATCCTCCTCCTCCTCCTCCTCCTCCTCCTCCAGCACTCTGCTATCCCTTGATGCTGGGCCCTCTATTCCCTACATGCTACTCGGCTTATCTACCAAGGGTGGGAACAGAGAAAGGCTAAAGTTTTCTACAGTATACAGAAGCACTACTCTAGTCACCAAACATAGACCTATATTTTTGTATTGATTGCTGACTGTGTTTATTTCGAATATGTATGCCACTGCTAACCCTTCTGTACTATTATCATTGTAAATTATGAATATGTTCACATTTGTCATTGCTTTTATAATACACAGAGGTAAATGCTGAAGTAATTGTTCTGCAGCTACTGCTGCTAATTTGTATGTTAGAATTGTAAATATATTCTGCTACTCATTGGTACCTGCAGAAAAAAGCTGCTCTGATCTCCATCCCACTAACTTTCTTACTGTGCCAGGACATTTTTTCTGCACCATCATCATTTCCTTCCTTTTTCTCCTGTTCTTATTCCTCTGTAACCCCAAATGTATTCTCTCCTCATTCTACACCCTCTATATAAATCCTAAGCCTCTTCCCCTTCCCTTCACCCTAGTCTTCTCTCCTCCCCTTCTGTAAACCTCGAGGTCCACTTACAGATTAACTCTTTTATTCCCACCTCTCATTGCTCTGCCTCTCATGTCTCCTACCAATGCAAATCCCTTTCCCTTATATTGCTCAGTCACCCTTCTGCCTTTGCTGTTATCTTAGTTAAATTACAGGGGTAATGGATTACTTCTTAGCTCTCTTGTTTCATAACCTATACTCCCTTCCTCACCCACCTTCCAGTCAAGCTTTTATAAATTCCATTCTACCATCTCCTCCCCTCTCCAGGCCATGGATTCCTTTCTTATAGGGATGGACAAGAGATAGCTCATAACTTCCATTTTTGTCAGCCTTTCCCAGGCCTTTGATGCTGTGGGTCATCCCCTCCTTCTGGGTAAGTCTGGAGGTGGGTTTGTCTCATCTAGTTGGATGGCTCCACTCCTACTTGCTGACCAGCACCAGTTAGTTCAGATTTCTGATGATCTATCCTCTCAGCTCCCCATTAGGTCCAGAGTCCATCTTGGGCCCCATACTCTTGCCTTTCCTCAGGTACCTCCCTTTTGTTTGTGTTTTATTAGGCATTCACATGTATGAGGATAACACTGTACTTCTGCCCTCTGGAGCCTCTGTCAATGAACAGAAATTATCCCCTCTGTGTGACTTTAACAATTTCCAATGCTCATTCTACTAAAATCATCTCTCTTTCTTAATACTAGATACTAGATAATACTTAATACTGCACCCATGAGTTTTGTCACAAAGCAGTGGCTTGCTAAAGTCAAGACACTACATGTCTTCAAGGCCTTTGATGGCTCCTCTCCCCCTTAAAGTAGTCCCCATTTCAGGAAACTTGATATGTGTTACTGGATCTTAACCTTGATTTCTAAACCCAAATTGATGCCATGTACACTAAACTCCCTAAACTAGGGTATTGTACCACAAGTCCTACCTCTACCTCATTGTCCACTGCAAGATTGTCCTTAAACTGGTATTGCCAATGCATGACTACGTGGATGTGGTTTACAATGCTGTTCCCAAATCCACTCTAGCCAGACTGACCCATTTTTCCACTCATTTTGTATCTTTGTTCTCAGTGCCCTATGTCATACTAACCACATCTCTCTACCTCAGCCTTAGACCCCTTCCCTTGAGTCTCATTACCTCTTTCACTGTTCTTCCTTTCTCTCCCAATTCTGGTTCTCTCCTTTTCCCTCTTACTTTTCTTCAGTCGTCACACTATCCATCCCCACCTCTAACTCCCTCCTTTCCTCTGACTCACTCCTTTTTTGTCCCCTGATGCAAAAACTCTGCTGGCAGTCACCTTCTCTGTCTGCATCCCCAACCTCTAAAACAGCTTCCATCCCTATTTCCCATTCCACTTCCTCTTCCTCCTCCTAGCCATTTCTCATAAACCATTCCATATGTCCCACTTCACTTCATTCCTTCCTGTGCCTGCAATTTTCTACCCTTTTACCCATCCCCTTTCCCTCCTATCACTTCACACCCCTCTTGTGAGCTTCCTGCTCCCTTCACTTCTACCCTCCTAACTCTTTTCTGGCCCCCTCTTTATTCTTTTCACTGCTCACCTCCTCCATCCCCACTCTACATGTCTTAGTAGATTGGACTGTTCCTGCCATATGGCAATGCATCAGTCAACTTTAATGCAATGTTACTACACTCTACGTAAGCTGCATTTTGCACTTTAATTAATATATATATGTATATACATACACACACACAGATAGAGGGAGGGAGAGGGGGCATAAGAGAGAGGATATTGCATAGATAAGTTTCAATAACCCATATATTTGTATGAGTGGCTGAGTGAACTCAGGTGACCTCATGAGTGCTGAAGTCACGAGTGAGGTTGTAAGTTCATTCAGTCATAAACACAAATAATTGGGTTAATTGAAACCCATTATCACCATGTATAGGTATTATACAATGCATGTTCAATGTGCCACCACCTTTTAAAGTATTTTATTGTGCTTGTTTGTATTTACTTTGATTTGTTATACAAATTTTATTTTTGTCAGTTAGTAATGTGCTACTAATTTGAATCCCATAGTGCTACTCAGTAAGTAAATCTGGGTTTGTATAATTGTACATGGTGTTAAAGACTATAGAGTGTGATTGGGGAAGTGGTATGAATGGGCAAGTGACGTGATTGGTGTAGCATGGTGTACGTGATTGTGATTGGTTGGAACATGTTTTACATAATGAGTATGCAAGAAGTCATTTAGTTAGAGGACATAGACCAGTGAAGGTAGATCCAGAGTAGCAATGAAGAGGCCATGTGGGAGCAGCAGCCTTTGGTGATTACTTGGCTGTCTGCAGGGATCGGAAGTTTGGGGACTCAAATGGCCTGCAGGGATTGGAGCTTTGATGAGCTAATATAGGAAGAGTTGGACATCAAAAGCAACAGTATGCTTTGAATACTCAGATTCTCACTACAGTACCATGCTCTTGCAGGTGATTGGTGTGGCACTCTTGTGCACTTGCGAGTGTATAGTGAAAGGGCTGCTGTTGGAGGGATTGGTAATTAAATTGTATAAAAAAAGGAGTTGTGGTGCCAGCAAAAGAAATGAAGAAGTTTTCATTTGAAAGTTGAGTGGTGGTTGCGAGGGGGGGGGGGTCTGAGAGTTTCCCAGTTATAGGTTATAGAAATAGTTAAAGTGCTGAATTTAAAACAGCATTTCTATATTTATTGTGAAAGCACTTTCACTTTCAGCATAAGCTGGTCTGTAGAGCGCCATAAGTGAAACAAAAAGTGCTTCTCAGCATGATATGAAAACTGCTCACAAAATGCTCTAACACTGATTCTTCATATGGAATTTTTTTTTGGTTTTTTTACTTACTATGTTTAGTACTTTACAGGACAATCTATGCAGTAAACCCATACAATTTGAACTGCAGTGAGTGAGAGCAGCAAGGGGGACGGTTTTGAAAAACAGCAGGCTGATGACACAGCAGCATCTGTTTTAACCCTTTTCTTCCTAACAGTAGGCAGAGTTCTGTGAGTTAAAGATGTGTCAGTATTTAAATACTGGTTATTTAATTAAAGGTGGAGGAAATACTCATAATGCGGATGGAAATTTATGTAAACTAGGTGTCTTGAGTATGCTAATTAGCTTGTTTAGGGAGAATCTAGATCCTGCATACAGTTTACAACTGTGACATATGCAAGTGAAACTTAAGTGCTGCTATTGATCAAGTGTGGGAATAACTCATATACAGTATTTTTCACTTGGATCACTTTGCTTGTAAAATAATCTATTTTACATTTCACATTGAAACACACATTGTATACTCAGTTTTATAGATACTTCAGCTTTATTCTACACACACTCATTGTGTAATACATATAGACATTTCCTTTGGTTGCTGTGTCTACCTAATCCATTGTATTGTCTGCTCATATACGTTTTTTGCATTGTAGTCATATTTGTAATCAGTTGTTGCTCTTTTGCTCTTTTTCCTGTGTTTTGACTGTATTATTAAACTTGTTGTAACATATCCTCTGCAACCCACCTTCTTGGGTCACACCTGGAAATGAACCTTGGCTCAGTACAACTCCCCCGGTCACTATTTTATAAATAAGCAAATAAATAAAAATTTATATTAACCAAATTAATATGCTGCTATAGTAAAAGCCAAACAAACCATGCCACAGAAAACTTGGATGAGAATCCTTTTTAACTAAATGCAGGTCAGGAATCATAATGTAATTATGTGGCAGCATTTATATAGCCACTGCATTGTACTGTACTTACAGTAGTTATGGGACCAGTTAAATACAGCAGTTCAGATAAATAACTACAGGCCTTAGAGGACTTCCCAAACTGTCGAATGAATGTTACTCCATCAGTCTCAGTGCACCCACCAACAATGCTACTAGGCTTTTCAGAACCTTAACTTGCACAAATGTCGGGATATAGGGCATTACAAAATCAGCCAAATCACAGGATGCTGCAGAGACACTGAGTAGAATTGCTGGTACGTGAATGTTTTACTTGTAGAAACAAATGTAATTACAGATTGTTCAGTACAGAACAAGTTGCCAGACAGAAAGATTTTTCTGCGTGAACAGAAACTATTGCTAGTCAGTCATTTTTTTCAGCAGATTATAACCAATGATGTATTTAATGTTGGCTTCTATTCATGAGTTCTACCATAGACACACAGAATTTATCAAGAAGATTATGATAAATTCAATCAAATGCATCACATGCACAGCTACATATTTTGAATGTGTACATTTTCAAGAGGCAATATATAGTTTTACAGTTGGCACATACAGCATTTCTTGTCAGCTAACAAAATAATAATGCAATTTCTGACATTCACCTACAAGTTAACCTTCTCCCAGCACTTACTCAAAGACTGTGTATTTTATTATCAGCACTATCTATTACAAAGAACATCTCCTATGTAAACTGCAGCAAGCTATGCCACAGAAAAATAAAAATACTTAATTCCTAATCTCCGAGATCAGCTAATTTTCTGACAAAATTAAAATGACTCTCTGTCCCTGTTCCTGTACTGTACTGTACTGCTGTTTTGTGAAGGGCAAACCACTTCAAAACTGCACTGCTTTTGGCCTTGTATGCTACCTAATAGCAATGGTTTTGCCTTTAAATTGCATTTCAATAGATTTATATTAAGATGTAACTTCACTTCTAGTTGCCTAGCTACCAAAACCAGCAGATGAAGCCCTATGCTAAGACTTTGATCGCCTGCTTTAATTCTGTGTCACAATACAGTATGATGGAACAAAATATAAAGAATATGCTATCATAATAATTTCCTCAAAATGCACATACAATCACAGAAAACCATGCCACTTCAAGGCAATGCATTTTAATTACACACATGACTCAACAACAACTTTAATGTACAAACAATGCTACAGATTACACAGAGAGAAAGAGAGAAACAGAAACATATAGCACAATAAAGACAATAGGAACATGTTGTAACACATCAGAGCATGAGGCTAATTAAATGGAAGACATTAAAATTATTAGCTAAGAAGTGATGCTTCAAAGTAAGAGATAATTCACCCTTGACTTACCTTAAAAGATAATCGTATGCTGGTGACATCAAATTTAGGGGCTTATGCTTCTCCAGAAACAGGAAAATGTACATTCAGTAAAAAGAATCAAATTACTCTGAAGAGATGAAGGCCAGAAACAAAACAGTATGTATCAAGACTCTGGCTATTTGCTGCTTTGGCTAGACTGCCATTCAGATCTGCAAAACAACTATACTGCTGCAGTGTACCTAGCATAGGATTGCAATGCATGTTCCATATAGTGGAGTGCAATACAAAACATGGACCTGGAACTGATTCATTCTGGATTTTGGATCTTCTCTCATAACTGCCAGAGGAATTCTTGGGGATTATCAGATATAATAAGAAGTTAGGGCGCCGTCATAATCACAGTAAATGTTCTTCAATGAATCTCAGCTATTTTGAACAGAAGCCTCTTTCTTCTACATTTGTTTTAGGTTAATGCTTTTCATCTAATTTCAAAGTGATCCCTACTTAGACAGAAGCCACCTATTGTGATGATATCATTTGCTCTGACTGCCATAAATGGACAACTTCCTACAACACATCACAGCCATTGACGACAAACATCTTTATCATATTGAGTGGGTTCTGTGGGCTGGGTGGTTGATGGGGTCCCATCAATCTGCAGCAGCTTTTGCTGATGTGACATCATGAATCCTGCATAATAATCTAAAGGGCTGCAAATCAAGAACAAAACACTGAGACTGCCCGATGAGATCATTAACAACACTTCACAAGACATGCTACTAACACACAAACAAAGCAACTCAAAAATAGAAGTAAGAGGCTATCAGAAGGTCAGCTGTGGTGAATAAATACTGAAGTGCTTTTCTAGTTCATACTGTATGTCTTCTAATTGCTTCTCCTTTTTACAGCCTTCATTCAACAGGTTTGTCAACATTCACTATTCTTTTAAGTTTTATCCAGCAACCCCTCTTGCCACAATTCACATGCATCATTCCTAAGGAAGAGGTTGGGAAGAGCTGTTTCCATCATGTCAAGTACTGCTAAATAGGGCTCTTCATATTCTGTCAACATACTGTAATCAAACTGATGCTCTGAACATGTAACACCAATAAAGGCATGTTTTTTAATCCTTCATCAGAACCCATATAAACAAACAACTGTTCATGGAATACATTTTATAAAGGAAATACAATTCTCTCTGCTAACTGGCAAAACAAAATGTAATAATATAGTTTATTTTTTTTGTGGTACAGCTCAGTTAAAGGTATGTATTTTTTTGAGACGTGGTTATGTGTTAAATTATTTCTACTGTATATTAGTATAGATATTACTGGTATTGCCCTACTACTCGCTAGGGTACAGTATACTTCTTCTGCTTGTAAAGAGCTGTACATTTACAGTATCTGATGTCATAGGTATTATAGGTACGTTTCAAGCCAGTGGGGCAATTTACCCTTTAAGGCTTGCCATTTCTCAATTAAAGAGTTATTGCTCTTATTGTAAAGTAAATCCAGATCCCTTTTAAAAATTTCCATATTGTTACTGTTATTTTTCTGGGCAGATCATTCCACCTAGTAATGACCCTTTGTACTATTTGTTGGCCCCTTTTCTCTGTTTTGTACAGTATAACCATCAGCTATAAGTTATGTTTTCTGTTACTATAAGGTGTTATTTTCCTTTTTAGTCCCAAACAGTTCCATAGGTCTGGTTCTTTATGAGTTCTGTTAGGCACAGGACACCTCTCAGTTTCCTATACTCCACGGAATGCAAGTTTAGATGTTTCTGTGAAATGTTTAACTTCCTTAACCATTTTCATTGCTCTTCTCTACTTCTTCTATCTGCTTTATTCCTCCTGATGTTTGTGATGATTAGGGCTGATGACGGTACTCAAGGTGTGGTCTAACCAAAGCACTGTACAGTGACATTTGTACCATACTCTTCTAGCTTGCTATATTTCTGCTGATGTAGCCAAGAATGTTAAAGCATTTCTTTAGTATTGATTTATGGTGTCCCACAAATTTTAGGTCATCAGTTACCATAATGACCACATCTTTCATTATTTTGTTGTAGCCTTTATTTCTTAACCCAGCAGAGTGCACTTTGCTTTTTTCATGTCCTAGGTGCATAACAGCACATTTCTCTACATATAAATCAATTTATCAGTTATTGCCCAATTTTTTATTTTTCTAATTTCCATTCTGAAGTTGTTTATTGCCTCCCCATATCCATAAAGGATCCCACCTTAGTGTCATCTGTACACTTTGATAACTTACTTCACCATCACACTGCATTGACAACACATAAAAACTGAAAACAGTGGAACCCAGTGTAGATCGCTGTGGGACTCCACTCATTACATTGCCCCAATCTAATGCGTGTCCTCTTATGATTATCATATGCCTTCTGATTTCTAGCCAAGATGTAACCCAGCTCACTATTCTGCTGTTAGTTCTCATGTATATAAGTTTATTAATTAATTCAAGTTGTGGCATGCTGTCAAAAGCTTTACTCTAATCTAAGAACAACACGACCACTGGCTGGCCTGCATCTAGAGCTCTTCCAACCTTGTCAAAAAAGCTTATTAGATTTGTCTGACAAGATCTGTCAACTCTAAAATCATGTTGTGATTGATCTCACATATGGTTTTCTGTGATATGTTTGTCTATTTCTTCTTTAATAATTGCCCCCATTACCTTACCTACCACTGAGGTTAGGTTAACTGACCTGTCGTTTTTATAATTTGATCTTTGTCCTTTTTAGTGCAATGGTACAACACTTACCTCTCTCCACCCTCCTACAACTTCCCTGTGTCTAAAGAATTTGGAAAATGTAAGTTATTGTACCTGACAGTTCTTCTACCTGTTCACAAATGACTCTTGGATGTAATCCATCTTGCCCCAATGCATTATTTGGATTAAGTGCCTCCATTTTCCTTTTAACATCTTTCATATTAATTTGCATTTTTTGGCTTTGTGCCTTATTGGTGTTTAGTTTTTTTTACCTTCTCCTTCCTTCTGCAAACACTGCAGAGTTATTAAATATGTAAACCAGTTCTCTTTCTGATGTTATTGTTCTTCCTTCCTCATTTAGCTGTCCCACCTGTTTATTCTAATCTTTAAATTATTTATATGGCTATAAAAGGTTATATAATTTTCTTTGATCTTTACAGCCAGGTTTTCTTCCTGTTCATGTTTTGCTTTTCTAATTATTTTTTTGCATCCTTTAACTAATGTATTATAAAATTCTCAGGATTTGATAGTGTTATTTATTTATTTGATGCCTTGTGTGTGTTGTTCTTTTCCTAAGTTTACTCTTTACTATCCTGTGGAACAATCCTGTTTTGTGCCATGTTTGTTGTACTTAATCATTTCCAGTACATATTTGTTCTCTAATATTTTCAACTTTACCACTAAAATATTCATTCTACTTCTCATCTAATTGTTTTCCTCTAACTGTTTACTTCCATTGCCACTTTCTCATTTCTGACTTCATTTTGTCAAAACTGGCTCTATTAAAACACCATTTTTTGTTCCCAGAAAATTTATGTTTTCACCTTTTAATCATAAATGTGGTCATATTATGATCATTGCACCTAAAGGATGTTTTACCTTACATTCTGTTATTTCTTCATTTACCTTGCTCAGGATTAAGTCAAGAATGTTTTCCACCCTTGTGGCTTCTGTTACGTACTTCTTCATATTCAAGGCTATCAAACTATTAATATTCTTTTTTTTTTTCAATAATAGTTTCCCCCTCCATTTCATTCCAGTTTATGTTTGGCAGATTGAACTCACCCACAATTGTAGTTTTATCCTCAAAGTGGTTTTCTCCTCTATTTCTTTCCAGTCTATGGTTGGCATATTAAGGTCACCCAAAATTATAGTTTTATCTTCAATTTTTAAGTTGTTTATGGTGTTTATGAATTCTGAATTATTTTCAGTTCTTTGCAGTGGTGGTCTATCACTCCAATTAATAAACTCTGTTTTCTTCCCTAGTTGTGATTTTGACCCACATTTGTTCTTTATCAGTTTTGGTGTCACTGTTTAATTTGGCTGCACTTATGACTTCTCGGATATATATAAGGCCACTCCTCCACCTTTTTGCCCCTTCAATCCCTATTGAGTAGGTTAAATCATTTTATTTGTTTTCCCCAACTTCCATTTCCCTGCTACCAAGTCTTAGCTAATCCACAGGTATGAATATCTTCCTTAGTCATAATATACACCAAGCCATCTTTTTTATTTCTAGTACTTCTTGCATTTAGTAGCAGTACCTTACTGTTATACATGTTCTTAACTTTTCTCACATTATTCTCCTTTTTTTCTGTTTATTTAGTATTTCCTCCCCAATGCCCCTTTGGCTTCTGTTTAAAGCTTCTCTAATGCTAAAGTTTATCCTTTCTGCCAGCATACGTGAGCCTTCTTTATTCAGATGCAAACCATCTGACCCATTTAGACTTTTATCCCATTCAAATATGTCCCAATTTCTTCAGAAATGAAACTCCTCCCTTGCACACCACCTATATAACCACAGTCATTTAGTTGTTTAATTTCAGTTTGCCTTCTCTTACCAGCTCTGGGGGACTGGAAGGATCTCAGAGATTAATACCTTGCAACCTTTTATTTTCAGTTTATTTTCAATTTTCTCATAGTTTCTTTGTATTTCCAGGCCTGTTCTCTTTCTTGCATAATTTGTCCCTGCATTAAGACCAAAACCGATTTCTCAGTACTGTCTAATAGGTCATCAAGATTGGTTTTAATATCTTTATTTTTGATTGAGGCAAACAACTACCCATGGTATTCTGTTTTCTTCCTTTACATCTATGTCTGTCTGTGTGCTTGAGTGGTGAGTTTCCTATCACTGCTATGTCCCTTTGCTTATTGTTTTCATTTTATGTGTCAATATGTCCATCACCCCCTTGCAACTGATTTGCACCAGTACCAGTCTGAGTTATTGTTGTATCTGTTTCAGCCATGGCTATATTTTTGGTTGTATCCATTTGTCTCAGTCATGCTTTCAGGGACATCGCCTGGGTTATCCCCATTTGCTGCATCCCAATTATTTCTCCCTTGCTCCCATCCATCTACTTGTTTCTCATTTTCTATTTGTAGTGTATTTTCTGTATCCTGTGTTTCTGCTTGCAGCATACTACATTTATTATGTAATTCTACTGGCATATGTAATTGCTCATGTCTGCATCTCCTCTTTGCACCCCCTCTTATCAAGTACCACTCTCCCCTTTTTGCTTTTCATTTTCACCTTCTGAATCCTCACTTGTTCCTTTTTCCATTTATCAAACATTGCTTTGTTTACCATCTCATTTTCTCCTCTCCCTCTGTCTGCCACCGACTGTTCCCCCTCTTGTAACAGAATGTTAGAATTCAATACAGACTGCTCCATTTTACACATTTCTATCTGGAACTCCAGTTTTCTTATTAGTTTCCAAACCTTCCTTTCTAATTTCTCTACCAAGATACATTTACTGCAAATATAGTTTTGTTCAAGAGTTAGTTATTCATATATTTTGCATCCATGACACTGTACCATCTCCTTTCCCCCTATGCTCAGTGCTCTCTTTCTGAGACATTTATAACTTTAAAAACAGTAGTCTGATCTTATAGTGGTATATTTCCTGGCCCGTTTTCCCATCTGTCCTGGCTGACATCACAGACATTGGCCTCTGCCCATGTTAGCCTCCATCTCATGTTCTGTGATGCTGACACAGAGCGCTCATTACATAGGTCTTAATAACTTTAGGCAACCCCTCAAGGTCCTGCTAGCACCGCACCAGTAACATAATCTAATCTGCACACTCAGTGCTAAAACTGACTTCGGCCCTAATGCCCTGGGTTGTGTCTAACAGTACCAGTTTTGCTACTATTAAACTAACACAAGCCAAAATAAATTGAAGTGCAGCTCCATTTTTTGTAGTCCACTCTGTTCTGGATTAGTGCTCCCAGCATGCATCACTGACAACTAGCTAATTAGAGAGAGAGAGAGAGTTAGAGGTTACTTTTCTTTTTTGTAGACTTTTTTCTTTAGATGGATAGGTAGTGTAAATCAAGTTTGGCAAGGGGGATCAATTTAGAGCAAGAGTTTATTTCTCCTAGTGTTTTTCTGCACACCCTCCTCTCATGTGTGCCTCCTCTCAAAACCATATTAATTATACAGAATGCTATACTGGTGGGTCATGAATTACATAATGTATACAGTATAAAGCTATACTGGTGGGTAAAGAATTATATACTGTATATAGTAATGTGTAGGTGCCTAATTCTGATATTTATTTCTTAGGATATGGAAAGCATATGCTTGTATCTGCAATTTTTGGGTCAACTGTTTTAACAACTCAGTAATTTTAATGTGCTTGCACTTTTAGAGTGCAATCATACTTTAATATGGTAACAGAATCTTACTGTGAGTGTAACTGCTAAGCCTACAAAACTTTACTTTTCAGATTACAGAAATTACAATAAAAGGTTGCACAAAATGTTTAAATTCTTTAAAGCAGTAGTATTTGTTAGTTAGTTACCACATATTTTTAGCAGTAATAGTTTTCAGGCAATAACAACAAAGTACCAACATTTATTTTTGTTTTCCTTTATTCCTGAAGTAAGATACAGGATTTTGAAGTTGTAAAAAGCTCCAGCTCTCACGCCATGCCAACAAGAAAAAAAATTAAATATCTTGGAACAGTGCTCTGTTGTTTACCATCATATACTTGTAACACCATCGTAATGCATCCACAGTATGAATTTATACTGCACATTCAACAGCTAGCCTCAGCAGAAGAAAGTTTCAAGAATTGCAAGTGACAGCCATCTTAAATGACTTGAGTCATTAATTTAAATATTTACTATAAAAACATTTTCAAAATATCTAAGAAAATTCTAACTACATTGAAAATGAATCTAATGAAATTAGACATATATGTTTGCTACAAAACTATATGATGGCATTGTTTACTGACTAACAAGTACTGTTGCTTTAAAGTCCAAACAATTAATTGGTATAAAATAATTACTGGAATTAAAATGATATACTACATGTCCAAAGATAGTATAAAAACTTATGTTAATGTTAATGATAAATATTGTCTGATATCATCAATTTATGATCTGTATTTCACAAACTGGGCCAATGCACTGTTAGGTATATGTGCAGTTTTTTTCCAAAAACAGAATAAAAATGCAAATACAATTTTAAAGTTCCCTGAAATTTTGTCAGTGTGGTGTTTACCATAAATTAATATATATTTAAGTGATAAGTTACAGGTGAGCCAGGCATGAGTCAATAAATGTTTTTCAAGCTGTGAGAAAATGCTGAGGTTACTGGTGGAGGCATTTATACAGAACAAGTGAGATTTATTTTTACAAGTACACCTGCCTAGACCATGGATTATCATGCAACTATCTGCTATACGATATAGTAAACTCTCCTGCAGAGTTTCCTCTAATAAATGTATGTAAGCAATAATATCTAACAGGTTAGGTAGTATTGGGCTATACTGGACCACATGGTGGGGTGTAATGAGGACTAATGCTGCAGGAAGAGGGCCTTATAGCCTCTGGAAGGTCCGTTTAGCTCAATACCACCCAACCTGGAATGTATTATTGCACTTAGAAAATGGATCATAAGTAACATTTAAAAAAATGGAATAAAAGAATAAAACAAGTCAAATAAATGTTAAAAAAATAATAAAAATACATTTTCTTGTAAAGTAGTCCCTCTACTGCTATACTTGCCAGTAAAGGGCGCTGCTGTTTAGGAGGACCTGTTTCACTCCTATTTATTTTCTTCACACAAAGCACATCCCAAACAGTGATTTGGCCAAGTTTAGCCACCACACGATTCCATGGGAGTTGTAGTTTGTTTGTGCTGGGATGAGTGACCATGGAAGCACATCAGTGTGGCTGATGCACTGGCAGGAAATGGCAGGACAGAAAGTTGGCCAGCATCATATGGGAACGGTACCTGAGTGGTCAAATGGGAATTTTCCACTAAGGTGACTTTTGTTTTTTAATCTAAAATAAGGTTGCAATTGCAGTCTGTCAGTGGGCAACTATGGGTGAGCACTGCGAGAAATTCAGAGCAACCAGTTGCTGGAACTGTGAGATTAGTTTTCTTTTCTTTTTTCTTTTTAAGCCATCACATTTTGCACCTTCTCTGCCTTTTTTTGCTATGGTAGTGTGTGGTTTTTCAGCACAGTCGGGGAAGACAGGAGTGGGACATTGCTGAAATTGGACCCGGAGATGGAGTCACGCTGCCGGCCAGTGGCACTTGTGAGAACAGCAAGGGGATCACAGATTGGGAGTGCTTGCAGCACCGGAGTTGGGTCTGGCTTTGTTAAAGAAAAAGGAAAGTAGTTTTTATGTTGCTTTGTTTGTATAGTGCTGTAGTTCTGTGAATTAGTGGTTGTAGGGACTGGTCTGAGGACTGAGAGGGGGCCTCTCGCTCACTAAGCAAGACAAAAAAATGGCGGCTGTTGAAAAGTGAATTTTTAGTTTGCACAGTGATACCAGCTGGTAACGGGGCACTTGCCAGTGGGAGTTGTTATTTCCCGGTTTCTGTTGTAAGATAAATGCATTGCTAGAGAGGGGTCTCAGCCAATCAGAAACCGGGAAATTACTTGTCATTTTCTAATGTTTGATACTATATACTGACACAACTATACAAGCAATTTTGGCAGCATCTTAAACTTTTGACAGTATTTGTCTTTAAATAATTTCACACATTTATTTGATTTTTTGTACTTTTGCCTAATTGACAAATACAGTATTACTTTTTTCTCTCAGATACAGGTATATTATGAAACGTATAAATAGCTGTTTTTTTCCAGATGGATATTTCTCTTGATTCTATTAGGAAAAAATAATGTGACATACACATAATGGCATTTTCTCAACTCTCAAATGTTGCTGCAGTAGGTACTGCCTCAGTAAGCATTTATAAAATATAATTTGCAGTGAGAATGAAATAATGTCACTCATTATCTTCACTGACAACTTCTTTTTTGTAATTTTTTTCTCCTTTTGCCCTTGTCCCTGTGAGTGCCTCCCTTAGGAACACCAAGCACATCACCCCCCACTCTCATCTCCCTGCACTCATCTGCCCCATTCTGTTGCTGGATAGCCCCCAGGTGGGATCAGTGATCCACATTAGGCAGTGGCGGGGTAGAGGTGAGTGGCACTCAGATTTACCTGGGTCTGTGGTCCATAGGCAGTGGGATCCACTTCCTTCATGTTTGTGCCCCTGCATTGGTCAGCATCCTTTGTCCACAAAGCTGCCCACTTACCTATAACACCCCCTGTGGTCACCCAAATAGTACTATAGCAGCAGCGTCATGCAGCCTCCCTGCATAGAGTGGCAGAGTATTCTCTGGGACAATCAGTTAGGGGTGGGTGAAATTAGCAAATTCTGATTTCATGGAATTTTCATGAAATTCTACAAAACATCATGAAAATGTATGACATTTTCCAAATTTCTTTAATTAGTCATGCTTCCATTACTATTACAGCTACAGATCTGATGTTTGGCATGCATATTATTTGGAAAGGGCCCTAAATGACTGCCAAGTTTTAGAACATGTGGATAAGGAGTGTGGAAGTTATAGGGTCTCAATGTCTGGCAATATATTATTCACGTCAAAATTACTGAAAACTATGCTTACAGCTTAGCCACCTTTGGTGTTAGATAATTGAAAATTTATATGCATTCTTTCTTGAAACAGTTATACAAACAGCTAAACAGAGAGGTAATTGGTTGAGTAAATTGCAAGTTACAGGACTTAAAAATTTCACAGTTTAATTATTTGCTAAATTGTGTCAAAAGTTTCAAAATATTTGGATGGTTATAGCTCCACTGCTATTGCAGGTATATACTCAAGATTTTGCATGATTTGGCATGCATAACAAAGTAAATATGTCCTGGAATTTAATTAAGCTGGATAAATGCAGTTTACTACAGTAGGTTAAAATTTAATATGGATATTTTAGAAATTATGTATTGGCAAAATTTACTCAAAAATTTATGAATGTATATTAAGTAATGCAACTAGAATTCCACTTGTGGGATTTAACTTTCACAGAGTACTTATCACCACTGAACCACCTTATCTGCACTACCATCATGGTCCTTCAAACACTCCTTTTACTGTGATGTCCAGCATCATGCCGAATCCTGACTAAGATACCCAGAAACTTCTGTCACAGTGGCTTAGGTTAACAACTAGTTGTGAGGTGTGGCATCACTTTGTGCCACTGTTTTCAAATAGTAAAACTACACATTATTATCTACAGGGTTGTTAAAGAGTCAGCAGGTGACATTACACAGAAACAAGGCTGCATGTGCTTCCACAAGTAATGAAGTCAGTGAGCTGTAGTGGTAATCTGGCATATTACCAAGAACTCAGGTTAGTGCACAATAATGTTCATGACTATTCATCACAGTTCATCACTAAAGATAGTGACCTGACACCTCGCACCACAATATTTTTATTATGGAGCCTCCTACAAATACTACCTTATTGCCAGTTTACCCAGCCTTTACCTTCCTCCATTACCTTCCTCTTTAGTGGCAACTCAAGTATATGGCTGGGCAAAATGTATGGACATGACTTTGACAAAATTATCACAACATTCCACACTTTCACAAAACCTCATGAAATTTAACTTCAATCACTGATGTTATTTTGGAATTTTTGGCTGCTTATAAGCTGGCCAGCCACTGAACAAGTGATTAGAGAGGTGACACACATGGCCTTTTTTTTATTTTGTTTTTCCTCCCAGCCAGCAGCTTGTCTCTTAGGAATATACCCTGTTCACAGGGATATACCCTCATCAGGCTGAACCCAGCCATCATTTAGTTGGTTATCGGGTTTTTCTCTAACATGATTTCCCTTCTATCTCCCCAAGTAGGGGCAGAGCCTTTGTCAGCCACGCACAGCCACAGCTTCCCCTGTGGCAGGAGCAAGCTTCCTGGCCAGCTTTAGAGGTCACTGTGTTGGTAGGACTCACTGCCAACCCTCTCCAACTAAGATGAACTACCAAGCAGCAACTGTCATGGCGATGGCTTGCCTCCTGACAGACACCCTGGACAGGCTTCCAAACCTGGGTCATCAGCATGGTAGCGCAATGTTCTGCTGCTTGGCCATGGGGGTGGCCTCAATGCCTAGTTAGGGTCAATGAACCTAACAAAACTGATATTATGTTCTCTAGTTTTAAAGTTATAGGGGCTTAAAATTCTGCCATTTACATAACCACAAAATGTCATTTTAAAATTTCTGAATGTTTGGAGGGTTATAACTCAGTTACCTTTAAAGACAGATGTCTGAAATTTGGTACACATCTGTATGGACTTTGACAAAGGCCCCATACCAAATGTGGTGTACGTTTGGCAAACACATTTTAAATAAGTCTAAAATAACAGAAATCACAATTCTGGCAACATTTCATGAATTTTCATGGAAATTTTACAGAAGCAAAACTGGAATTTTGTCAGAATTTCAGTGGTGGGAGATGCACTCGATATGTCTCCCCTGGTTGCGCCATGATGAAGAAGGTCTACTCCTGAACCCTGTTTGATAGAAACATAGAATCTGGTAGCAGATAAGGACCGTTTGGCCCACCTACTCTGCCTATTTTCCTACCTGCTGTAACACTGTAGACCCTACTTGATCTCCGACTTTACCCCATCCCTTCCTTACCACTAATGTTTCCTTATGCCTGTCCCATGCACTTTGAATCCTGTTACCGTTTTTGCCCTCATGATCTCCACTGGGAGGCTGTACCAGGCATCCACCATTCTTTCTGTGAAGAAGTACTTCTTCACATCTCCCCTGAGCCTACCCTACTCCAGCTTCATAGCATGTCCCCTTTTTCTTGAGCATCTTTTTTTCTGAAAAATATGAACATACGTATGAACATACGAAGAAGCCAGCAGAAGAAGGCCATTTGATCTATCAAGTCTGCTCATGTTGTAGGGTCCACAGCTTGAGCTAATGTCTCTGCCCTCCCTCTCCACTCCTCCTATCCTCCCTACCCATGACCCTTACCCTTCCCATATACCTGTCCCAGCCTCTCTTAAAGCTGCCCACTGTCTTCAATGAGATTACCTCTTCAGGCAGCGCATTCCAAGTGTCCACCACCTTCTCTGTGAAGAAGTGCTTCCTGACCTCCCTCCTAAACCTCCCACCCTCCAGTTTAGGCCTGTGCCCCCTCATGTTATGGTTGCCACTCAGCTTAAAAAGACTCTCCTTGTCAACCTTATTTATCCCTTTCATATACTTGAAGGTCCCAATCATGTCCTCTCCTTCTCTCTCTCTCCTGTTTTCTAGGGAGTACATGTTCAGTGCACTCAACCTCTCCTCATATGCCTTACCCTGCTGATCGGCTATCATCTTTGTAGCCCTTCTCCAGCAGGTTAATGTCCTTTTTGAGGTGTGGGCACCAGTACTGAACTCCATACTATAGATGTAGCATTACCAGTGACCCATACAAGGGCAGTATAACCTCCTCTCTCCTACTACTGATCCCCCTAGATATGCATCCCAACATCTTGTTTGCATTCCCTCTTGAACTTTATTTATACCCATGAGGTATTTGAAATTCTCTATCATATCCCCTCTCTCCCTCTTTTCCTCCAGAAAGTACATATTGAAGTTCTTTAGTCTCTCCTCATAGGGCTTCTGATGCAGACCCTGTACCATTTTAGTCGCCCTCCTCTGGACTGCCTCTACTCAGTCTATGTCCTTTCAGAAATGTGGTCTCCAGAACTGTGCACAGTACTCTAGGTGAGGTCTCACCAGTGAGCTATACAGTGGTAATACCACCTCTCTTATACTGATGGTGATACTTCTCCCTGTGCACCATAGCATCTCACTGGCTCTCCCCAAAACTTTGTCACACTGTCTGGCCACCTTTAGGGCATCAGATATAATTATCCCTAGGTCTCTTTCCTGTTTGGTGTTTATTAATACTACCCCCATTTTGTACTCTGCATCTGGGTTTCTGTGCCCCAAGTGCATGATTTTGCACTTCTTTACATAGACACTTTGCTGCTACACCCTTGACCACTCCTCTAGCTTTCTTAGAACTCCATTCATTTTTTACACACACAAACATACACATACGGAGTGTCTATCCTATTGCAGATGTAAGTGTCATCTGCAAAAAGGCATACCTTCCCTTCTAGCCCCTCAGCAATGTCGCTAATAAAGACATTAAAGAGGACCGGTCCCAGTACTGATCTCTGTGGCACCCCACTGGTCACCCTCCCTTCCTCGGCGTATACTCCATTTACCACCACCTTTTGTCTCCTGTCCCCTAACCAATTCCTTACCCAGTTGACCACCTTTGGACCACTCCAAGGCTGCCCAGGTTGTTTATGAGTCTCCTATGTTGAAGATTGTCAAAGGCCTTACTAAAATCTAGGTAGGCAACATCCACCTCTCCACCCTGATCTAATTCCCTGATCACTCAGTCAAAGAAATATATCAGATGTGTTTGACACGACCTCCCCCAGTAAATACATGCTGCCTTGGATCTTGTAAGCCACTGGTTCAAGATATTCCATAGTCCTTTCCTTCACTTGTGATTCCATTAATTTCCTCACCTCCAAAGTCAGGCTGACTGAGCTGTAATTGCCAGACTCCTCCCTGCTACCACTTTTTGTGAAATGGGACTACATCCACCATCCTCCAGTCCTCTGGAACCATTCCCATCTCCAGTGAATGGTTAAACAGGGCTGTTAGAAGCGCAACCAGCACCTCTCTGAGCTCCCTCAGTATCCTTGGATGCACCCCGTCTGGCCCCTTTGCTGTGTCCACTTTCAGATTTATGGGTTCCTTCAGGACTTTCTCCTCTGTATGAGGATAAGTATCCACCTCCCTTCCTTTGATGCTTCTGGCACTTACCTGTGGTCCCTCACCTTCCCCTTCCCCTTCCTCTGTGAACATTGAACAAAAATATTTGTTCAGGATGTCTGCTTTTTCCAGTCCCCCTCCACACACTCCCTGTCCTTCCCTCCTAAGCCTTACTATCCCTCCCATGGTATTTCTCTTTTCGCTTACATACCTGAAAAATGTCTTGTCCCCGTTCTTTTCTGCCTGGGCTATTTTCTCCTCTGTTTGTGCCTTTGTGCTCCTAATTGCTTTCCCCTGTGTCCCAATGTTTCTCCTGATACCCTCCCAATCCTCCTCCTCCTTCTGTGTATAATTATTCCTCCTGAATGCTAACTTTTTTGCCCTTATCTTCCTGGCCACCTCCTTTGAGAACCATAGCAGTCTCAAAAGGTCAAACAGGGCTGTCAGAAGTGCAGCCAGCACCTCTCTGAGCTCCCTCAATATCCTTGGATGCATCCCATCTGGCCCCACTACCCAGTCCACTTTCAGATTTATGAGTTCCTTCAGGACTCACGCCTCTGTATGTGGATGAGTGTCCACCTCCCTTCCTCCAATGCTCCTGGCACTTATCTGTGGTCTCTCACCTTCCCCTTCCTCTGGGAACACTGAACAAAAATATTTGTTCAGGATGTCTGCTTTTTATGGTTACCCTCCACACACTCCCTGCCCTTCCCTCATAGGTCTTACTATCCCTCCCCTGGTCTTTCTCTTTTCGCTTACATACCTTAAAGGTGTCTTGTCCCCTTTCTTTACTGCCTGGACTATTTTCTCATCCATGTGTGCCTTTGTGCTCCTAATTGCTTTCCCTGCTTCCCACTGTTTCTCCTGATACACCTCCCTATCCTCCTCTCTGTGTTTCCTTATACCTCCTGAATGCTAACTTTTTTGCCCTTACCTTCCTGGCCACCTATTTTGAGAACCATAGTAGTCTATTTTTCTTCTTGCTTTTGTTTACTTGCCTGATACAGAGGTTTGTTGCATTCACTACCCCCTCTTTTAGTTTCGCCCATTGATCCTCCACTCCACCCAAACCACCACCCCCCCACGCCCGGGCATCCCTGAGGCATGCCCTCCTGAAGTCCAGGACCCTCACCTTTGTGTGGTTCATTTCTGCCACAGTGCTTATATTGAACCACACTGTACAGTGATTACTGGTCCCCAAGTGGCCACCCACTGTGACGCCTGCAACATTGTCCCTATTGGTGAGTGCAAGGTCCAGTGTTGCCCCTCACAGGTAGGGCTTTTTACTAGTTGCCTGAAGAAAGCCCCTGCAGGAGTCCAGGATGTCCTTGCTCCTAGCTGAAGCTGCAGCTGGGATGCTCCAGTCTACCACGGCAGACTGACATCCCTTACCAGCAGCACTGCCCCTTATCTGCCATCTTTTGGATGGCTTCCACCAGAACCTTCTCCAACTCCTCTCACCCCATGCTGGAGGTCTGTAGATCATGTCACTGTGAATTGTGGCTCCATTCCCCATTTCTAGGGTGGCCACAGTACCTCTGCCCCTCCCTGTATCTCTGTTGCTTTTATGCTAACCCTCAAATAAAGAGTCACTCTTCACCCTTTGTTTCCTACACTTTCCTTCCTGAACAGAGTATGGCCTAGTATGGCTATATCCCAGTCATGGTTCTCATTGCACCATGGCTCGGGAATGGTGACAATGTCCAGGTCAGACTCTGCCATAATGGCCTTTAGGTCTGGGATTTTATTTTTCAGACTTTGAGCATTTGCACATATATCCTTCCGGCTACTGCTACCACCCTGCTTGTCAATCCCCATTTCCCCTTTTGCCTTCTGTCCTTACCTCCTCTTCTCTCATTCCCATCTCTCTTCATTTTCACCATTTTATTTTTCTTGTTGTTAGGTACCCTTGGGGATTTCTCTTCCTTAGGGTTCTCCCTACTAACTACTTCAGCTTGTTGGGGGGGGCAGTTTATGTCTCCATGCTTCCTTCTGCTGCCCCTCTTGGCCAGTTTAAATGCTCACCAATGTAACATTTAAACTGTTCACTACTGTGGTTCCTCTCCTGGATGGATACATGCCATCTCCTCTATACAGGCTCATATCCCACCAGATGGGACTCCAGTCCCCAATATAGATGAACCCCTCCTCTCTGCACCACTCCTTCAAACATGAGTTGAAGTCCCTTGTATGGAGTACCCTATCCTCCCACCCTATCCTAGACAGGCAGCACCTCAGAAAAGGTCACTGAGTGTGCTGTCTGCCTAAGACCCCTCCCCAACTCCCTGAACTCCTCCTGCACTATTCTAGCCTCATTCCAAACCAGGTCATTAATCCCTAGGTGGACAATGACATCCAGCTCTCACTCCTGTCCTGCTGCCCTAGCAGTCCTCAAGATCTGCTTCCCATCCCTCTGAGTTGTGGCACCTGGTAGGCACCTAACCTCCCTCTCCCCCTGTCTTCCTGTCCCCAAATCTATCCCCCTCACAGTGAAGTCCCCCACCAGGAGTTGTTTTCTCCTTCCCTGGGGTCCTCTTCCACCTTCCTTGGGGTCTCCACTATGAAGGACCCCCATATCCTCCTTGGTCACTACTATGGGTGCCTCTGTGGGACAGTCTTGCCCTGCCAGAGCATCATAGGAATTGTGTAGTAGTATCATATGGGGAATGTGCCTCTGACCCACCACCCTCACCCTTCCCTAGCCTACTGCAGTCCAGCTGCTCCTCCTCCTTGGCATCCTTTGCGGCAGTGGTGGCAAATATAGTGGTCCCTGGGTGGGGGAGGAGGTTTTGTAAATGATAGTGCTACCACTGTGCTGATGGGATGCTCTTCACTGATTGCTTCTATAACACACACTACTTAATCATACTTTGCTACCTTACTGAAAGGTTTAACTAGGAATTGAACCTAGGTCCCTAGGATACCATGTTGGTGCTTTACCAGAAGAGCTGCCAAACCAACTGGCTAGCTTGAGTGTCCAAGGGTCAGTTTCTTTCCAAGCTGTAACTACTGCAGCTGTGAATCATTTATCTGATAAAAAAATCGAAATTGTTCCTAGCTGCAGGGTTTGCAATTTCAGGAAGACGGTATCTGCAAAAATCTCACCCATGTCACTTGACATGAGGCTAATGGTGCAACTGGTAGAGCACTGGGATGGTATTCCAGCAAACTGTGTTCAAATACCAGCTGCGTCACATTATTTCCCAGTTTAATTTATGCCCCAAGTCATTATGGTTGGGAACATTTACTGGTGAAATATTCTGGGCCCCATTCTCAATCACTATCCAGAGGTAGGTGCTGTAACACAGGATGATTTTGAATGCACCATCCTGCCCTAACCGTTAGAACTATTCACAAGGTTTGGTCAATGTCACCAGGGGGAGTCTCCCCAGTGCCTAAGGTACAACGCAAATTCGCAATCTTGCTGTACAGGGTGTCAACACGAATAGGTTTTATTGTGCCTGCAGTCAGGTCATAGGATAGCATTTTGCTAGGTATTGGGTCAAATACCATGCTGAGATCTGGTTGCGAAACCATAGGGATCTCATTTTGTGGTCCAGCACAGCCCCAGCCCACTTTGTAGACATTGATTTGTCCCTGGTGTCAAGAGGAGCTCTCCTCACCAGCCCTAGTGTACCACTCATTTAGTGCCCAATCCTGTGTCCTCAGATTCTATCTCTTCTCCTGCCTGTAATGTCCGGTCCCAGCACTGGGCCACCATGACCATCTAATGACTAGGCAGGAAAAAGGGCAACTGGATGGACCTCTGTCGTTTTCTGCCAACATGATGTATGTTTCTATGCAGACACAGCCAGCACATAATAGGTTTTCTCAGCACCAATAATATTCTAGTGAAGTGGGAGGCCTGTTTCTCTCAGTTCTACAGATATCCCATCAACATTTCTTGGGGGTAGTTTTTTTGGGGGGGAAAAGTACTGACTATTTCTCACCTAGAAAAGCTGGAAGGCACCATTCTGTACATGATGCCATTACTTTAAACTGTGGTGGGACACCATGGAAAATTAGCCCAATCTCAATGGTCTGTTATAACATCTTATCCTGGTTTATTACAACTGATCAAACTTCCATTGTTGGATGCACTGGAGGAATAGGGTCTCTTCTGGGAGAGTAATTTTGATGAGATGGGGTAACATGTTTAGACAGAAGCTTTACTACCCACATATCTTTGAAAACCAGCCGGTGTGGTTATCTGCAGCACCTGGATTTCAGAGAGGCCATGGACTCCTGGGCTGACAGAGGGAAGACAAGCTCGGTTAAGTTTCTTTTGGTGGTGGTGGTGGGGCTAGCACACAAGCATCCTCTACTGGACAATCTAGGATTTTTTTTTTTTAAAACATTTATGTATCAGGATAAAATTAATTGAACTGTTCAGCAGTCAAAGTAGAAGAGGACAGGGGGCTTGCTTTTTTTTTTTTAAAAAACCACACAAGAGCCCTCCATCCCAAGATAGAGTGGGACTAAGACTCAGCATAGCAAGTGACATTTGGAGCATGACCAAACAGGCACTGCAGACACGCTTCCTGTCCAGTGATCCACCAAACTGGGCAGAAGCAAGAAGCAGACCGCAGATCTTCTTGGTGCGATAGAGGAAATCGACCCCTCCACCAACTGATCACCACCAGCAGGAGTCAGAAAACACTAAATAGACCTAAAAAAGCAGCAGGGGACAGAGTTTACAGGGCTTACACAGACAGCCTATCAAGGCCCAACCACACCTCCTTCCACGCACGGCAGTCAATTGGAAGGGCTACCACGAAGGACAGAGGCCTACGAAAGGACTAAGCCATCAAGCCCCCCCTCCCAATGCATAGGACAAACACGCTAAGGAAGTCAGAGTCTGCCTACTGGAGTATCCCAAAGAGGCAGCAGGTGGCTGGACACTGCATCTCAACAAACTGGTGGGGGAGGAACAAAGGTGAAAAACAGGCATGAGCAAGACATCAGGACAGTGTACCTTTATACCAGGGGTAGGCTTCCTGCTTAAATTCCAGTAACTGCACACCCATTGCAAGGGAAAGAGGAGGGTCAGGACATGCAATAATAAGGGTAGAGGTAGAAGGAAGACAAGAAAGGGGGAAAGAGGGTAGTGGCGTGTTAGGGTCTAGAAAGCGTGGGTGTAGGGTGAAACCCCTATCTAGGGAAAGAAATACAGGTTACTCACCTGTAACAGGAGTTCTAGGAATGGTATATGTTGTTCATCCACACTTATTGGCAGGTATCCTTGCCGCTTTAAATCTTGCCGGAAGGTCTTCAAGCTGGCTCCTCCCACCCACCCGGGTGGTATAACTCTCGGCTCCGTCCCATGATGCCAGATCTGGCCCGCTGGAAGCTCAGGTTGTGCGTCGAAGCCGGGGAGGTCGGGTGGGTCGTGTGGATGAACAACATATACTATTCCTAGAACTCCTGTTACAGGTGAGTAACCTGTATTTCTAGAGACATGGATATGTTGTTCATCCACACTTATTGGCAGACTCCTAGCAGTTCTCCGGGAGAAGGGAGGCAAGACGCACACCCCCAATACTTACTTGGGAAAGAGAGACTGGAGAACCGAGGCCCCAAAACCAGCATCCCGGCATGACTCAAGGTCGATGTGGTAATGGGTAATGAAGGTGTTTGCTGACTTCCAGGTAGCAGCCCTGCAGATTTCCTGGATAGGGACGCCCCTGAAGCAGCCACCGATGCAGCAGTATGGCGGGTAGAATGAGCTCTTATCCCTCTGGGAGGCTCCATACCTGCCAACTTATAGTAGAGATCTATGCAGGAGGTGACCCACCTGCTTATCGTCCGCTTGGCTGCAGGTCTGCCAGATGCGGCTTCAGCGTAGGTGACAAACAGCTGGCGAACCTCTCCCCGAATTTCAGCCGTGCGCTCTTTGTAATAGGCGAGCACCCTTCTAGGGTCCAAAGTATGGAGCCTATATTTGGCCTCCGAGGTGTGACTGGGGTAGAACACCGCAGAGTCAACACCTGTGTAGGGTGAAACTCCCACCACCTTCGGAAGGAATTTCGGTGGGGGGCAGGACAACCTTGTCCCTGTGGAAGACCAGATAAGGAGACTCGATGGAAAGCGCCTGGAGCTCTCCCATCCTTCTGGCTGATGTGATAGCCACCAAGAAGGCGGTCTTCCACGACAGGTGAGAGAGAGCACACCTGTGCATAGGTTCAATGGCTTGCCCATGAGCTTTGCCAGTACCAGCAGTAGATCCACGGAGGTGGAGGTTCTCGATCGGGAGGGGAAATGTGATCAAGGCCTTTGAAAAGCGCCTAGACCACCTTCTCTGAGCGCCATCGACTGCTTCCTGCCCGCGCCTCGTAAGCAGAGATGGCTGCCAGGTGCACCCTTAGGGTCGCTGACTAAGCCCTTGATTAGAAAGGGACCATAAATAGTCCAAGATGCTTGCCAAGGAACAGGAGGAAGGGTCCAGCCTTGCTCTGACACCAAATGGAAAACCTTTTCCATTTGAAGGCATAGCATTTCTGGTCGACTCGCCGGGACGCCCAACTACATTGAGGACCCTCGTCGGAAAGACCCAAGGCCTGGAACTCTAGCCGCTCAAGAACCAGGCCGTCAGGTGCAGGGATTGAAGGTCCGGATGGAACACCTTCCCTGATTGACTGAGAGCAGGTCCGGCGAGCTGGAAGCTGTCGGAGTCCTGGAGCTGAGACTGAGGAGATCTGGGTACCAGAACTGGCGAGACCAGTCTGGGGCTATCAGAATCACCTGCGCCTTGTCCCTCCTCGCCTTGAGAAGCACCTTGTGGATCAAGGGAAATGGGGGAAAGGCGAGAAGAGGCCCGGGGTCCACTGCCTCGAGAAGGCATCCCCCTGCAGCGAGCCCCTGCTGAGGGGGCGGGCATGGAACAGTCTCAGCTTCGCTTCTCCCTGGAGGCAAACAGGTCCACCTGAGGTGTGCCCCAATGGGAGAACAGATGCTGTACTACCTCGCAGGAGAGACCACTGTGGGATGCAGCCCCTATCCGCCCAGGGCATCGGCCAGGGTGTTGGAGGCTCCTGCCACATGAATGGCTAGGAGATCCGCCTCCAGGCTGCGCACGAGACCAAATGCAGAGAGCTTCCTTGCATAGAAGCATGGAGCGCGGCCCCGCCCTGGCGGTTTAGATAGTACATGGTCGTGGTGTTGTCCGCGTCTGGACTCGGACCACTGACCCCGGAGGAACGGAGCAAAGGCGGTGAGAGCTAAGCGGACCGCTCGGAGCTCCAGCAGGTTGATGTGGCATCGACTCCGCTGGGGACCAGAGGCCGGGGCCCGGTGTTCCCCCAGATGGGCACCCCAACCCATCAGAGAGGCATCGGTCGATAGAGAGACCGTCGGCTCGGGGCGGACGAACGGGATGCCCTCCTGCAAATGACCTGGAACGATCCACCACTGGAGAGCGTTCCACATCCCCTGTGTCACCGACACAAGCTGGTCCAAAGGATCGCAGCGTTGTGACCACTGGCTGGCCAGTCCCCATTGAAGGGGACGTGTTCCAGCGGCCCAACGGACCACGCTGGTGCAGGCCGCCATGAGACCCAGGAGACGAGAAGTCCCGGAGAGGCAATTGCCCAACCAGAAATGATTGGGCAAAGGAGGAAAGAACCTCGGCCCTGTCCGCCGGAGCCGCTCTGGCTCAAGAGAGTCGAGCTGCGCCCGGATGAACAGAATCACCTGCTTCGGCCCAGTCCGACTCTGGCCTCGCTGATAAGGAGGCCTAGTTGAGAGCAGACCTGAGGGCTGGATCTCTGGACCACTCCACCTCCTGCCTGGAGGGGGCTGCTATCAGCCAGTCGTCCAGGTAAGGGTACACTGGACCCTCAGCGCCAAGAGGAATGCTGTCACCACTGCCATGCATTTGGTGAAGACCCTGGGAGCTGGAGATGGCTTGGAACTCGAAGGATCCTTCCGCCGGAAGCGAAGGAATCTCTGGTGAGACGGATTGATAGGGACGGAAAAACACGTCCCTGCAAATCCAGAGACAGAACCTACACGCCGCGCTCCAAGGATGGTATTATCTGAGCCAGAGTGACCATCCTGAAGGTTCGAGACCTTAGAAACTTGTTTAGGTCGTGAAGGTCGAGAATGGGGCGCCAGCCCCATCCGTTCGGAACCAGGAAGTACCTGGACACAAACCCCTGGTCTGAAGGAGGGTCCTCCACCTCTTATCACCTCCTTCTGGAGGAGGAGACGATGTCGCCTCGACGAGCCGCCAGCGAGGCTGGGACTCAAGCCCCGAGGCGGGCTCTGAAGGGCGGTGCCTGCTCGAATTTAGAGGCAGGCCTCTTCCCATCACCTCCAAACCCACCTGTCCGTGGTAACAGCGACCACGCTGAACGGAAGTGCGCTGAGCCGCCTCACGGGGACCCAGGGGTAAGGTGACGGGATGGGGCGACACCCTCAGCCCGCACTGGGCAGGCTTGGAGGAGGGACCAGCCGAGGGACCTCCTGGGCCTTTTCCTCCCTGCCTCCTGTTAGAGGAAGCCGCGGCTTGGGTTTGGGATGCCAGGGCGAGCCTGCTGGCCCTGACGCTGTTGGCGGGCGCCGGGGCGCAGAAGGACGAAAGGGCTTAGGCTGTGGTTTGCGGCCTTTGTCCTTCTGAGCGGAAGAGACCGAGTCCAAGGTAGCATTGGACATCTCGATCCTCTGCAGGTGACCTTCCACCCCAGGGCTGAAGAGGTCAGTCCCCAAAAAGGGAACATCCGCCAACTTGTGCTGGGTATCCGAGTAAAGGTGGATATCCTCAGCCAAGCTCACGACGCTGATAGCCACTCGGCCGCCACCGACCTGGCACATGAGTCCCAATATCCAAAGCAGTCTGGAGCTGCTGTTGGCCACTGCTCCTGCCTGGTCCGCACCTGCTTGACCGTAGTCTGCAGATCCGCGGAGATGAGGAATGACCTCATCCAGGGAGCCCAACAGGGCATGAGAAAATGTACCATGAGGACGGCCGAACTGGCCTGGACGGTGCCGAGAGAGGACGTAGCATAGACTTTTCACTTCCGACATAATCCAATTTCTTGATTCCTTGTCGGAGGTTTGTCCACATCCCTGGCGCTGCTCGGGCGCTGGCTGAAACGCTGTCGGTAACCAACCCTCAGCAGAGAGGTGCTCCAAAACCGGACAGGAACCGTAGGGACCACATACTTCCTGGCCATCCTGGCCAAGCGCTGGACAGGAAGCAGGGCGCCGCTAGAGCTCCAGGGCCGGACCCACTATGGCCTCGCCAGCACGAAAGGCCTCCGTTGAGAATCCTCGGTCCAGAATTCCCGTGAGGATACCTGGCCCATTTGGAACGGGTTCGAGCTTCATCCCGGTGGACTCCAGATGAGCAAGCAGTCCTAGGAAGGACGACAGGCTATCGCCCATTGACTGTCCTCCTGAGGACTCCAAGTCCAGTCGCTTGGAGAAAAGGAGGAATTATCCTCGATCGGACGAGTCCTCGAAGAGCTGCTCTGGCCTGAGCCACCTCTACCTGCCGAGGTCGGTCGGGAGTGAGGTAACCGACAGCCGATGGGGTAGACCCTTAGCCGATCGAGAATCCTGGTCGGAGCCCCAAATAGTGGCTGTGGAGGTGGAGGTTCCACCGAATCGGTGAGCAGCTGGTTTTGGCCGAACAACCGGCCTGCGCACAGGCTCCTCGGGTAAGTCGAGGGTTGTGTCACTCCGGTGACAGCCACTTAATGGCTGGGGCCACTGCGCCGGCTTACTCCCGGTCAGGAGGAGCTGTTGCCACATGAGGTCCCCACCGCCGATTTAACTTACGCCGGGCCTCCCTCGCCCGAGGAGGAGGACAAGGACGAGGGCAACGCCGCCACTGCGGGTGCGATCGAGACCGCCTATGACGGGCGGATCGGTTGACCGCCAAGAAGTCCGAGACTAAGACCGGAGCCTCGCTCTTCCGAGGTCGGTGCGGGAAGTGTCGGCAGGAACCGGCACTCCCTTCGCCCGGAGGGTTCATCCGAGGGCTCGGAACCGAGGTACAGGCCGCACGGATCTCACCTTCGGGAAACCGGGAGAGAGGGAATCTCGCTTCTATAGGCGACAGCCCGTCCAACGGGTTGAGAAAAATCTCGACTTCGCCGACAGGAGTCTCAGTCCAACTGACCTGACAGGGGCACCGTGAGGCCAGTGGTCGGCGAGCGACGAATCGGCCGACGGGTTGACGACTGGGAGAGGGACCTTTCCCGCTCCCAAGAGCGTCGACGGAGGGATTTACCTTTGTCCCTCTTTTTGGACCGATAAAAAGGTCCAGCAGATGTTGGCCCTTCTCCCTTAGTGGAGAGGGACAGACAAAGCTCCTTAAATGAAACTGTGTCGGAAGAACCCAGAGAGAGCGGGATAAATGCCGCGGCCGAGGAAGATACGGCCCGCGCCGCCTCCTCTTCAAGGGCGATCATCTGCTCGAGCTGATCCGCTGAAAGCCCGGCCGCCGACACCGCCGACCGGGCCTCCTTAGACTTCACCGAGGGAAGCTTTCGGACGCCCAGTTGCAATCGGGCAGCACGGTCTCGAGGACGAGGCCGAGAAGGAAGAGCACAGGTTGCAGTCCCGCGGTCGTGCTCAAGGCCTAAACAGTAGACACACGGGAGTGTGGATCCGCCCGAGACATCTTCTGACTCGCAGGGGCATCTCCGAAACCGAGTCGATTTGTCCATCGCGAAAGCGAGGATCAAGACCCAAGTCTTTTTAGCAAAACTTTCAAATTTGCAAAACGGAAGAAATAGGAACCAGTCGCAAACGCAGAGCGTTAAGGAGGGAACCTGAGCTTCCAAGCGGTAAGGAAGATCTGGCGTCATGGGACGGAGCCGAGAGTTATACCACCCGGGTGGGTGGGAGGAGCCAGCTTGAAGACCTTCCGGCAAGATTTAAAGCGGCAAGGATACCTGCCAATAAGTGTGGATGAACAACATATCCATGTCCCTAGAATAATTAAGAGTTTAAAGTGAACAAAACAAAAATAGGCAGGGTAGAGGGGAGTTACAGTCATGCAATAGTTGGGCAAGGATACTGAGAGAGCTCAATGAGGTGCTGGCTGCACCTCTGTTCAACCTATCACTAGAAACAGGGACGGTGCCAGGGGAGTGGAGGAGGTCAGATGTGGTCCCACTAAACAAAACTGGAAATAGGGAGGAGGCAAGAAATTACAGACCTGTCAGTCTGACTTCAGCAATAGGTAAAGTAATGGAATCACTACTGAAAGAAAGGATTGGGCAATACCTTGTAACCAGTGGATTACAGGATCTGAGGCAACATGGTTTCACAGGGGGGAGGTCTTGCCAGACAAACCTGATCGAGTTGTTTGACTGGATGATCAGGGAAGAGCGGTAATTGTGGCCTACCTGGATTTTAGTAAGGCCTTCGACACCGTTACACATACAATATAAGACTGGTGAGCAAGCTGGGCAACCTAGGAGTGGATCCAAATGTAGTAAAATGGGTAAGAAGTTGGCTAGGCAAAATGAGTCAAGTGGGTGGTGTGGTAAATGGGGTCCACTTGGGAAGGCAATGTGACCAGCAGGGTGCCACAAGGGTCAGTACTAGGCCTGGTCCTTTCAATATCTTTATTAGCACATTATGGAAGGGCTGACGGGAAAGTATATCTGTTCAAGGATCTACACACAAGTCTGCAACAGAGTGGACAACTGTAACTAATATTACAAGGACTTCTTGATGTAGTTACTTATTTAGTGCTTGTGAGAGGTAGACTGAGAAGAGCATTGGGAACCAAAGCCTCTTTATCTACATGACCAGCTCTGCACAGGAAACTGCACTGAAGGCTTCCCTACACCCTAGTCAATGTGCATCAACCCTGCCATGGAGAGACCGCCACACTGGTGAGTGTAGTTCAAACTCCATACCCATTCGGTCTTTGGCCTCTCATGCGAGACTGAAACATAGAAACTACTGGCAGATAAGAACCAGTGGTTTATCTAGTCTGCCCGTGAAGCCCTACACTAGTTTGTGGTCTCTGACCCTACCTGGTGAATAGCTTTTCACCTCCCCTTCCCACCTCTAAGGTTCCCTTATGCCTGTCCCAGGCATGTTTAAATCCATCCACTGTGCTCACATACACCATCTCCAGGGCAGACTATTCCACGTGCCCACCACCCTATTAGAGAAGAACAACTTCCTCACATTTCCCCTTAACCTGCCACCTTTCAATTTCATATCATGTCCCCTCATTCTTGTACTCCTCTTATATTGGAAGATGTCTCCCCCCTGCATCTTGTTTATGACCTTAAGGTACTTGAATGTTTCCATCATGTCCCCGATCCCTTCTCTCCTCCAGTGAGTACATATTGAGGTACCTGTGTCTCTTTTCGTATGTTTTCTGGTGCAAGCCCTGTACCACCTTAGTCACCCTGTCAAAGACTAGATATACTTCTTTATGAAGGTGCATCCTCCATAACTATACACGGTACTGTAGGCGAGGCCTCACCAGTGTTTTATACAATGGCATTACCTCCCACTTCCTGCTAGTGATAAATCTGCCTATGCACCCAGCATGCCACTGGCCCTACCTGCAGCCTTTGTACTCTGCTTAGACACCATTAGATCATTTGAAATGATAATCCCCAGGTCCCCGTCTTCCTTGGTGATCATCAGCAACTCCTCCCATCCTGCAGCTCTCCCCAGAGTTCCCTCATCCCAGGTGCATTATTTTGCACTTCCTCGAACTGAACCTCAGTTGCCACACTTCAGACCATTTTAAGATTCCCAGGTCCCTCCTCATTCTCTCCACTGTCTGGATATCCACCCTGTTGCAGATCTTGGCGTCATCTGCAAATAGGTGACCTTCCCTCCAGCCCTATCACAATGTCACTAATGAAGATATTAAACAGGACTGGCCCAAGGACTAATGCCTGACATACCCCACTGGTCACCCCCCTCTCCCCAGATTGGATGCCATTTACCAGCACCCTCTGCTTTCAGTCCGTTAGCCAGTTTCTATCCCAGTTTATCCCCCTGTGCCTCATGCCCAGACTATCCATCTTGTTTACCAGTCTTTTATATGGGACTGTGTCGAAGACCTTGCTGAAATCAAGGTAGGCAGCATCCACCGCTCCTCCCCGATTTACTTTGTCATCGGTCAAAAAACTATCAGATTCATCTGACACAACCTTCCTGCTGTGAATCCATGTTGCCTCGGATCCTGGGCACCACTGGATTCCAAGTGTGCCACTATTCTTTCTTTAAGCAGTGCCTCCAAGATCGTACCTACTACTGAGGTGAGGTTGACCAACCTATACTTCCTTGCCTCATCCCTACCACTTTTGTGTAGAGGGACTACATGTGCCCTCTTGAACCACTCCTGTGTTGAGTGACTCTCTGAACATAGCTGTCAGACACTGCTAGCTCTCTGCAGCTCCCTTAATATCCTCGGTGTATGCCATCTGGCCACATTGCTTTGTCCACCTTCAGTTTTGTGAGCTCCTCCAGAACTCTCTCCACTGAGAATGGACTTGTGTTACCTCCCCTTCATGTCTGCTTCCCAGCTGTGTTCCTGACCCTCCCTTCAGCGAATACTTAACAGAAGTATTTGTTCAGTATTTCCACCTTTGCAGGTATTCCTCCTTATACTCCCTGAATTCCCTCTGAGCTTTAAAATCCCACTTTCCTTCTTTTGCTGATGTACCTATAGAATGTCTGGTCCCTTTCTTCACAGTCTCGCTAACCTTTCCTCAGTATATGCATTTGTGTGCTTTACAGTCTTCCCGCTTCCTTAGATTCCATAGGTACACCTCCATGTCTTCCTCCTTTTGAGTCTCTTTATATTTCCTGAAACCCGCCCTTTTGGCCCTTACCTTGTCTGCCACCTCTCTCAAGAACCATAGTGGTTTCCTCCTTCTCTTGCCTTTGTTTATCATCCTGATGCATTGGTTCGTCACCTCTTCTATGGCTCCCTTTAGGTGTTCCCACTGCTCAACTCCCCCTCCTATTTCCCTCCTTGTCAGGGCCTCTTTCAATAGAACTCCCATTTTAGCAAAATCCGCACTCCTAAAATCTAAGACCCTTGCCTTGTGTGACTAGACTGTGCACCTCTGTCCCTATGCTGAACCACACTATGTGGTGGTCACTGGATCCCAGTTGACCTTCCACCTGGATATCTGTGATTCTGTCCCATTGGTCAGTACTAGGTCCAGAATCACCCCGCCTCTGGTGGGATCAATCACTAGCTGTCCGTGGCCTGCCCCCTGTACGGAATCCTGGATGTCTCGGCTCCTGGTCAAAGCAGCTGCTGGGATGGTTCAATCCATGTCTGAGATACTGAAATCACCCAGCAGTAATACCTCACCTCTTCTTGCCCTCTTGTGAATTTGGTCCCCTAGATCCCTATCCACCTCCTCCCACTGTACTGGAGGCTTGTAGCTCACCCCTGCATGGATCGCTGTGCCATTACCTGGCTCAAGGGTGACCTTCAGTGCCTCGGCCTCCCTGTCTACCCAGTACCTCTGTTGCCTTTATACCCCCTCTGATGTACACGGCCACCCCCACCTTTACTCCCCCATCCCTCCTGAATACAGCATACCCTGGTACATTAACATCCCAGTCATGATCTGCGGTGTACCAAGTTTCTGTTATTGCTGCTATGTCCAGGTCTGCCTCTACTAACAATGCCTCCAGGTTTGGGATTTTATTCTCCAGGCTGTGAGCATTTGTAACCATGGCCTTCCATGTTTTGCTGCCTATCTGCACTCTACTCATGCCTTTGCTCCACTGCTTCCTTCCCTCCCCCCAAACTTCCTTTTTATGCTGCCTACCTCTGCCTTTCCCTCTATGTCTGATTTAGGTGTACTGTCAGCATCTTGCCTTCCTGCTCCTCATTTCTGGCTTCTCTATCTTGTGGGGGCGGGCTGCTAGAGCCTCTCTGCTCCCACTGCCCCGGCTAGTTTAAATGCTTGGCAAGGAAGCAATTAAACTGTTCCTTTAGGACTGCTTTCCCCTTTCTGGACAGATGCAGCCCAATCACTCGAGCCAACTGTGTTTCCGATTTTGTTACATCCATTTCTTCCTACTAGGAATTGGACTGTGATGACCATAACTCATTTCACATACTAACATACTAAAATGCCAGCAGAATAGGCCTAACGGTCTTTCGTGTCTGCTCGTTTGGTCAGCCCCCACCCTGGTTGCTGACCTTGCTGCCCCCCTCGCCTTCTCTGGCTTCTCCCTTCCCAGTTCCGGATATTCTTGCTGCATTGGATTTTGCTTCCAGAACCCTTCCCCTGTACCTGTCCCACCCCCTCTTGAACCCCTCCACTGTCTCTGCCTCCACCAGCCCCCTAGGCAGCGCATTCCATGGCTCCACCACCCTCTCAGTGAAGTAGCACCTCCTCCTTTCTCCCCTGAATCTTCCCCCCTCCAGCTTCCACCCATGCCCCTAGTGGCCCCTCCTCCTTCCTTCAAGCACCCTGACTGTTCCTCCTATTTACCCTCTTCATGTACCTGAAGACCCTATCATGTCCCCGGTCCTTCTCTCTTCCAATGTGTACATATTTAGCTCTTCGAGCTCTCCTCATAGGTTCTGTCCCCAAGCCCCAAATCATTTGGTTGCCCTCCTCTGGACCCTCTCCAGGAGGTTAGCGTCCCTCTTTAAGTGTGGCCTCAAACTGCAGCCAGTACTCAAGGTGCGGCCTCACCAAGCAGTATACAGAGGAGTATCACTCCTCCTTCTGGGTGATCCCCAGCGATGCATCCCAGCATCCTGTTGGCCTTGGCTGCTGCCCTCCTACAAGTCTCAGAGTTGTTCATCTTGACATCCACCACCACCCCAGGTCCCTCTCAGCCATCGAGACTTGTAGTATTCCCCCAGGGTGTACACTTGGCCTGGGTTTCTGCCCCCAGGTGGAGTACTTTGCATTTCCTGCATTGAACCTCAGCTTCCACTTTCTAGACCATCTTTCCAGAGCCTCCAGGTACCCCGTGAGGGCCTACTCTCCTCCTCCCCATCCACCACCGCCCCAGTTTGAGTCATCCATAAAGAGACTCATCTCACTCCTGATTCCTGTCCTTATGTGTCAGAGCGTGGGCGTTGAACAGAGGGCTCAAGGACTGATCCCTGGACCCCACTAATGACATTCCTTGGGATGAGACTATCCCACCAACTACGACCCTCTGGGTCCGGTCCTGGAGCCAACTGCCTATCCATCTGATCATCTGGTTCCCCACCCCCATTTCTCCCAGCTTATCCAACAGGCCCATGTGAGGAACAGAGTCAAATGCCTTGCTGAAGTCTAGAAAGAGGACATCCACTGGTCTACCCAGGTCCAAGGCACTCGTCACCCAGTCATAGAACTCCACCAGGTTTGTCTGACAGGATTTTCCCAGGATGAATCCATGCTGTCTATCGTCCAGGCACCCTGACTTATCCAGGTCCCCCCCCAGCCTCTCCTTGACAATGCCCGCCATCACCTTGCCCACCACCGATGTCAGGCTGACAGGCCTGTAGTTCCCTGCCACCTCCCTTGATCCCCCTTGTGGACAGGCACTATATGCGCCACCTTCCAGTCCTGGGGCACCCACCCTGTCCTCAGAGAGATGGTGAAAAGCTCCGCCAGGGGTTTCGCTAGGACATCCGATGTTCCTTCAGCACTCTGGGATGTAATTTATCCGGCCCCAGTGCTTTCTCCGTCTTAAGGGAGCTGAGGCTTCCTCACTCTCTCTGCTGTGATTTCCACTTCCGTACCTCTTCTCCCTGCTTAGCCCTCCCCTCCTGCCAGTGATGCCTCCCCTCTCCCCAGACCCGCTGGACGTAAGGGTCCCCTCCTCAGTATCTCTGTCTCCTCCCATGTATGATGCAGCACCCCCATTTTCCTTGGTGAAAACTGAGGTGAAGTACTCATTTAGTACCTCAGCCTGCTCCCCCGGTTCTTGTGCCCATCTCTCCCCTGATTTAATCCTGCTAATCTGCCCCTTCACCTTGCTTTTCCCCAATGTATCTAAAGAACCCCTTGTTCCCCTCTCCTAATTTCCCTGGCCAGATTCTGCTCCTTCCTTGCCTTAGCCGCCTCACCATCCCTAGTGGCCCTTCTAGCCATCAGCCTGCACTCCCCCGATCCCTTCACTCCTTGAGAACTTGAATTGTTATAGGCTGCCTTCTTTCCCTCACCACCTCCTGGACCTCCCTAGTCCACCAGCAGGGTTTTTGGGCCCACACCGCATTTTCGTTTACTCTTGCATAGGTGCTGGTAGCATCCTGCACCTCTCCTGATGATTTCCCACCTACTATCAGCCCATGTCTGACCCAATCCATCCAAATGCTCCTCAAGGATCCTTCCCATTTCTAAAATCGCCCCTGAAGTCGGTTACTCTGCCTTGTGCAGCCTTCTACCCTCCTAGGTCCAGGCAGAACCAGACTGTGGCATGGTCACTCCCCGCCAATGGGTTCCTTACCCAGGCCCCCAATCTGGTCACTGTCTGCCAGAACCAATCCAGTACCCTTTCCTCCCTGGTCGGTTCCCTCACCTGCTGAGTTAGGAACGCGTCTTGAAAGACATCCAATAACCTCTGTTCCCTGGTCACAGAGGATGTCATAGTCTCCCAGTCTGTTCCTGGCATGTTTAAGTCCCCCAACACCACCACCGTTCCTCTGCCCAGTCTGTAGTGTCTCCCAACATCTGCCACCAGACTGTCCTCCAGCTCCTCCGCCAGGCAGGGGTCTATACACCACTCCTATTTTTACTCTCTTGCCCCCCCTTGTTATCAAGGTGACCCAAATTGCCTCCACGGTTCCCTCCGCCTCCTCTACTCCCCCTATACCAATGTAGTTTTTGACTGAACATAGTGTAACCCTCCAGGTTCAGGTCCCAGTCGTGTCCTGCAGTGGCCCAAGTCTCAGTGACCGCCACCACATCCACTGCTCCCTCAGTTAGCATCGCCTGGAGCTCAGGCATTTTATTGCCCAAGCTCCTGGCATTTAGCAGGACTACCTTCCACCTTTTCCCTATAGTTCCATTTCCCCTGCTCGTGTTCCCATGGGGATTCTGTTTTCCCCTGGTCTGCACTTTGCCAGTTGGCCTTTTCCCGCAATCCTCCAGCTCCCCAGGGGGGTGGAGACAGAGTCCCTCCTTTATCGGCACCCCCTTGACAGCCTTTTCTCCCATCCCTCCCCCTTCACAAGTTTAAACCCCACTTTTCACCAATTAACCCCTCTATTTTCAACTTAAGGATTCCCCTCCCCTCCAAATTGAGATGGAGTCTATCTCTAGCATACAGCTCCTTATCCTCCCAGGTCTCCCCAATCCCCATCAACCCATACCCTCTGGCCTCACACCACTCCCTGAGCCACTGGTTTATCTCCTAATCTTCCTTTGTGTTCCCCCACTAGCCCTTGGCACCGCAGGATTTCTGAGAAGGAAACAGCGCATCCTATGTCATGACAGACCCTGGCAAGCTCCTGAATCTTGCCTGTATCTCTAGCTCGCTATTTCCTCAATGTCATTTGTACCCAGGTGGACCAGTATGTCCGGAACCCCACAATCCTTTGCCAGCTGATATACCTCGTGCTTAGCCCTGTGCACCGTTAGTCCGGGAAGCATCTTGTTCTAACTGGCCAGACTTCTCCTCCCTATCCCATTTGATACCCCTGATCATAGAATCCCCAACAGGAGCACTCTGACCTCTCCTTTCCTCCATTCCCCTTCCATGTCCCTCATCCTTTCTACGGCCCCTCCACCCAGCCGGCTCCTTGTTCCTCCCCTATCTGGGTGCCACATGCCACCCCTCCTTATTTACCATGGCCACCCCCTCCAATCCTATGCCTCCCTCCTCCTGAGTATCCTTCTGTACCTTTAATTCCCCATCACTGCTCGTGACTGGTCCTTCTCCCCATCTGCTAAACTAGCCTGGCTCGTCCTCCTTCCTTCCTGTCTCCATTTAGTTCCTCCTTGCTCGTCGTGCTCCCTGGCCTAAACCCTCAGCCCCTTTACTGAATCCTCCTTGTACTTCTGGTCCTTCCCTTTACCTTCCCTCCCAACTGGTCCTTCTCCTTGCGCTTTCCTCCCTCCCTCTTCCCCTGCCCTCCTGCTCTGATTCACTGCTCCCCCATTTTCCTGCATTCCAGGTCCCCCTGCTCTTCCTGCTATCTGGCCCCTGCCTCCTGCCCCCCACTCCCTTTCCATCTCTAACCACCCCTGTCGTGGCTACATCACCCCCCTCATCCTCGAGCAGAAGAAGAGATTTGAAGCAGTTACTGAGTGTAAGGTCTGATCCACCTCCCCGCCTTGCTTCCTTCTGTCCAGCCCTGGCCATCTGCCTACTTCCCTGAGAATGTTGTCCCTCCATCCCTCCTTTATGAGGGTCCCCAGTTACCTGCCTGCTTCCTTGGTAGTGTTCTTTTGGACCCCCTCTGCCAGGGTCCCTATGTGACCCCTGAGTATTCTCCTGCACTCCTTTCCCTATGCCCCCGCCCCCAGTGCTTGGTGCAACCGCGTGGGAGATCCCCAGCCCCCTTCCCCAACCATACCCCCCTTCCCCCAGCTGTCTCCTAATCCCCGCAACCTCCTCCCTAAGCTGTGCCAGCTGGTAGCACACTGGGCAACCACCGAACTTCCAAGCCCAGTCCAGTATCATGGCTGCTCCACACCCTGTGCACCCCACCACCCTCCCAAAGATGCCAGCCCTAATGACGTGTGGTTCCATCCCCTTCCAAATAGGTTTCCTTGGGTGAGCCACCAGGTTCCCCCCTAGTCCAAGATACACCCTACTGCCTAATCAGGTCACCCACTAATCTTAGAGACAGTCCCACTGTACACCAGTAACCCTGTTACTAGGTGCAGTACAACACATTAAACTTATAAGGGAAATGAACAACTCCCTAAGCTCCTCTCTCCCAGCCTTTAAATCCAACCCCCAGTGGCTAGAACTACATGAGCTGCACCTGCAGCCTTTCCTCAAATTGCAGGGCAGGTGTTCCCCTATATATTAGCAGAATTCTGGGGAGGGAGGTGGAGGGCGGGTCTTGGGCAGACACCTGACTCGAGAGACAGTGTATCAGCCCTGTGTCTCCCCTTCAAGCCCAGCAGCCAAAGAACCAGCCCCAAGCAAATCCCACCAAATAGGTTTTAAATCAGAAGAAACAGGCCTCCACCAGCGCAGCCTGTTACACAGTGAAACATCCACAAAATGAGCCCACTTACAGCCACCAAACTAGTTTTCAAACTTCCAGCAGCCCCCAAAACAATACCCTGCTAGCCCCTTAGAAGTAAGAAAGAAAAGAACTAACCTTCTACCAAGTAAAATCCACAAGAACCCTGTGAAACAACAAGCAGCAGCTACTCTCCTGGAACACAACTGATCCTGTCCCTTCCAGTTCTTTCACATAACAGAGATACATTTAAAAAAACAAAAACACAACAGATATCAGAAAAAGGCCCAGGGGCCCATCCAGTCTGCCCATCCTACCCAACTGCCATCTGTAGCCCTCGTGGCCATCCTTTTCCTTACCTCTGCCATCCCCTATATAAGTCAGTATTGAAATGATAAACAGTTTTGGCTACTACTGACAAGGGCCAGATTTAAGCAGCAAGCTAAGTGTCAATGGTTTAACCTGCACCCAAGCTATCCATGCCAGTGATCAGTGACCCCACCTTATCCCAGATCTCACTGTTACATACTGCTGCCCTTTATCTTTTGCACAACCCTGTCTTCCAGACCAGCCATGGCCTGCACAATCTTGGTCCTCTATTCTTTCTGTAATGCTGAACACACCATTCCATCATTCTTGTCACCTGACCTGCTTCATGTATCATGCACTCTTTTTATCCCAAACTTCCCTGAAGTTACTTGGACAAAGCCCTATTGCACGCAAGGACACATCCATTCACTGCCCCCATTATATTTTGCTTTAAGCTATCTCGTATAAATATTTTTGTCTTTAAAAAGTGCACCAGTTGTATTGATTTTTATCTGCAGCCAGGGTTCAGTAAATTTGTTTTTGTAGAAGTTAAACGCCAATGCCCCAAATATGAAAGCCATTCCCATTTGTTGGAAGTCAAAATACTTTCACGGTCCTACATTTTGAAGACAATATTCTTAGAGAAACATTTTTTGAAACAAATATTGCTGATAATCATAATATACAATAGAATAATATATCCTATAACTTGACTGGTCTGGGAAGGACTTTACCCGTGGTAAATCCTGCAATAATCCATGGCTGAGGAAGGACATTTATAAAAAGTAAACAAAATCTAAATTCTAAATTATTTATTTTAAATAAATGTGCCCAGGCACTCCAGGAAGTGAGTTATTATTATTAATCTATTTATAACAAGCACAATTTACACATATCAAAGCGCTTTTACAATGTTAATATATTAAAACCATAAATATTTAAAATACAGTAACTAAACAGCAGAATTCAATACATCGACTTTCAGAAAAGGCAAGTTTGAAAAGATGGGTTTTCAGTGCCGATTTAAAAGCACTCTCACAGTCAGGCACTGCACTCCAATGAAGTAGAGAATTCCACAGGGTAGGTGCTCAAAGCAAACGCCGAGCTCCAGAGGTCTACAAACAAACCCTGGGAATCTCTAGCAATCCCTCAACGGTGGAACAGAGCGGTCGTCGGAGGTAGTAGTGCTGTAGAAGCTCCTGCAGGTTATTGTGTACAACCCCCTTCTTGTGTGGTCAAGTTACTGAACTGTGCCTAGTGATACACCTCAATGTGTAGACAAATCCCAATAACCCTTGCCCAGTCATGCCTTATTGCTTAAACATACCCCCTCTTTCAGAAGCAACCACTTTTTATTTGCCTACAATATTGTTAGGCACCCAACTGTCTTTCCCCCATTTGGAAGTCCAGTAATTTTGGATGTTTTTACCTGATTTGGGGGAATTCAAATACTTCAAAAAGGGAGCTCACTGAAGCCTTGGCTGCAACACCTAAACAATAATCATGCAGGTCATTACAGAGTCAGTAGATTACTCGCTGAACGAGTAGCACCTGAAATACTGGATCACATTTCAATAAAAGTACATTGATTTGCAAATATTTACAGTAACTGGTTGCCAGTTTCCAGGTGCTACTGCACGATTTAGCAGTTAAATATAGTTTAAGAAAAGTTGAATTAGGTAAACTGTAGGTTAACGCTCCTTCTTTCTGCAATTTGATAGCTTCACCATTTAGCGCCACTTGAACTGCTTTTCTCTACCTCGTCTGTAAAGTTCCAGTCGACTGGTGTGAGAAGCTGTAAAGTCTTTTTGTACGTCCAGAAAGGGTTAAGTATTACTGTGAGCAGAACCAGTCCAGTGAAGAAGAGAATGAGCTGTATGGGTGGAGTGAGCTGGATGAGCCGGTCCCAATTATAAATGCATACAAACCACATGTGGTATGTAAGAACTATGCGGCAGTGGAACATATGTATCATAATCCACTGGTTTGTCTTCCAGAACAGAGTAGATGCCCAACCAGCCTAGGAAAAAATGAGAAAGAAACAGACAAGAGCATCAGTCAGTATACATTTAAGGTTCTCTGAGATAATATAGAGCATAATGCATGAGTAACAGTGCTCAATCTATGTAATCACTCAAGCAGTTGCCAGGACAATCTGTAAACCCCAAGAGCGCTGCTTGAGAGGTTTATAGTTGTCATGGCAACCACAAGGCGCGATTATGTCAGTGTGGACAACTGTTACTCAGGTATTGTATGTTATAGTGTATGGAAAAACAGCTACTGTGGGGAAAACATTTTTTCAATGTACGCTTGTTCTGCTCGCTATGAATGCCTCCTGGTTTGAATGTTGAGCAACTGAAGTGCTGAAATTAGCCACTGAGATCTATACAGCAGCGGTCTGTAACTGTCTGAATGGAATGTGTGTTTTGAACCAAGAGTTTTTTTTAAACAGTATTCTGTTTTCATTCTGAGACTTCTATCTAGACTCTGACAAAGAAACATCTTTGAGCACTTTAAGCAAGTATACAGAGACAAAATCTAAGTACTGTAGTAGGAATTGCACTGTTAAAACCTTGTTCTTTTAAAATATTTTTATGTTTGTGATAAATAGTTCTGATTTCGCTTTTACATATTTTTATCTATTTTAGTAGAGATCGGCTGGCCACCTTGTCGGGGACAAATTATAATTCCTTCCCATTAGCCTACTTGGTCTGTCTTTGATTTCTTTTCTTTAACAAGTGTAGTATATATGGTCAAAGCAGACACTGTGCATAAGCTTGAATGGTGATACCAAACTGGAAAAAGGTAAGGGTTTAATCAGAGGTCTTTTATTAGAGTTTAAGGGTTCATTTCTGTACACCTGGTTAGGTGCCTGTAGGCAAAGATATCTGGCCCCCCGAAGACAGAATTATCTGAGCCTGTGCATTGGGTATGCTAACAAGAGGTTCACAGTTTGAATCCCTCCAAGATTTGAGACCAAAGGTTGATTCGAACCCAAGTAAACAGACAGGAGGGTTACCCTGTTTCTGTTAACTGTTCACAAGACTGCGCTTGGAGGTTGGCACTTTGGGACTAGAGGGCTGACCTGCTGAGTGGGTTTGAGTCACAATATACAGTTTACATAAACTTTTATTCGGAACAGTTATATATGGATCATTGATCATGAATATCATTTCAGAAAACTGGAAGGAAACTGCCAGTTAGAAATAATTTCCTGTCCTCTAAGCACTGAAGAGTCAGCAAGCAAACACCTGTGGAAGAAAACTGACTTGCTTACAAAGGTTTCCATTACAATCTTTCTTTTAAATCATTTGCAAACTCTGGTAAAACAGATCCCACAATTGTATAGAATTTAACTTGGTCTCATATTTAACACAGTAAAAGTAACAGCAAAACAACAGATGGCCACTGTATAGCGGCCATTACTAATGACTCTGGCAGCTGGATCCTGTACCAATCAACCTGAGCTCCTGTTGTGAACTGCATGTTGGTGATGGACCTGCAATAGACACAGGAAACTAATCAGATCCATTTGTGCCCTGTCCAGACTGTAGATGGTAAACCGTTACCGTGCTTTGAACAGTTACCCTGTACTCCAAAAATGGGTCATGTCCACACTAGTAATGGTTTATCATGCGCATTTTAAAACCATTCTTTAGACCTGTCAAGATGTGGTCTTTAGGTCGGAATCAGCAACAGTTCATTATCCATAACGCTTTTACCAGTGCGGATGCGTGACTGTACTGATTCGATGGGAGGCATCACAACGCCAGGACATCCTGCAAGGCACCATGGGAAAGCCCTTGATTTGGTTTGCAGCACTCTGACAGAGCCCAAGAAAGAGCAGCAGTGTGGATGGAAGGTGACCGCTTCAAGAAACTGTTCATAGTCAATGTGGACGGACAGTAACAGTACGCACATACCGGGTTTTAAAACCGCATCTCCAACCGTGGGCAGTGTGGAGTGTGGACAGGGTCTTAAAGCTAGTGGCTTTGGTTATCAAGTATAACCTGGAAGTAAACTATGCTGGTGAAACCTGGGACAGAGCTGATGCTCCCTGGCTGGCCAACAGGAAGAGCAAACACTATATTAAACAAAAGAAAGATCAATGCACACACAGAGTTCAGGTACTTTCTTCTGCAGTAACAGTGTACAATATGAAATTCAAATGCACAGGCAAGCTCCCCTACATACATACAGTAATGCACATAGGGCATAAAAACCCACAAGCTGCTTACACACCGGGGAGTAATTAGGTCAACTGAGTAGGAGAGGAATTTGGGGATTATAATATCAAGCAGCTTTAAGATTGGTAAACAATACAGCAAGGCGGTGGCAAGGCAAATAGAATGCTGGAGTGCATAGGGAGGGGTATAACAAGCAGAAGTAGGGAGATGCTGATGCCTCTTTATAAAACCACGGTGAGACCTCACCTGGAGTACTGGGTCCAGTTCTGGAGACCTTACCTATGCAAGGGCATAGATGGGATCGAAAAGGTTCAGAGAAGGACAACCAAGATAGTGCAATGTGTGCATAGGAAGCCCTATGAGGAGAGGTGGAGGGAACTGGATCTGTACCCAATGGCGATTAGAAGGAGGGGAGGACATGACAGAAACATTTAAGTACATGGAGGGAATCAATAAGGTGAGGGATGGGAGCTTACAAGGAAAATGGGAAATAAACTATAGGTCAGGGGTCTAAGATTAGGAGAGAGAGAGAGAGAGAGAGAAAGATTTAAGGGCAATGTGAGGAGGTGTTACTTCAATGGAGAGGGTAGTGGAGTCCTGGAACAAACTACCTGAGGAGGTGGGGGGCAAAATGGTGGAAGGATTCAAGAGGGCATGGGACAGACATAAGGGGTTGACCGCATGATGGGGCGTGAGGTCCCTTGACAAAGATGACAAGCGTGGGGGAGTAAGGGCAGACTCGATGGGCCAGAGATGCCTTTTCTGCCATCAGATTTCTATAATTTTACATGTTGTTTCAAACTGACGCCTCGTGGGGGGTCTCTTCATATAGAACATACTAGATATTTAAAAGGTACATTCCTAATGCGAAATTCAAATGTGTATACAAACTCCCCTACATACTGTTTTACTTCGAGGTTTCCTAAGGGGGTGGAGCTGGTCTATTCATATAGAACATACTGGGTATTTAAAAAAGGTACATTCTTAAATTCATAACTACTATAGCATCAATAAACACATTGTGGGCCCGATTTTACAAGGTGGATACAGGGCTTGTGGCAATAGGGAAGTGGAAGAGATCGGCTGGCCACCTTGTCGGGGCCAAATTATAATTCCTTCCCATTAAAATACGGCTGCAAAAAAAAAAAAAAAAAATGTTACATAAAGGCGATCACCACCCCTAAGCTACAAAATCACTTTAAGCTAAGCTCCTCCCACCCCTGGGTGATTATATCCCCGACTCTTCTTTGTGACAACAGATCTTGCACACTGGAAGCAGGATCAGGTGCCACTTGCCAGGAGCGGCTGGGTGGATTGTGTGGATTTGAACCATACTCCTAGAACTATGGTTACGGGTGAGTAAACTATTCTCTAAGGCATTGATATGCTTCACTTACCCACACTTTGGCAGACTATTAGCAGTTCTATGGGAGGATGGGGCAAGACGTGACCCCTACTTAGTGAACAGAGATTGAAGAATCAAGGTCCCCCCAAAAAAAAAACAGGTTACTCACCTGTAACAATGGTTCTAGGAGTGATATACTGTATGTTGTTCATCCACAGTCTCTTTCATGTCCTTTCCCTTTAAATCTGGCAGGAAAGTCTTCAAGCTGGCTCCTCCCACCCACCCATGTGGTAAATACCCTGGCTCCGCCCATGATGCCAGATCTTGCCCGCTGGAAGCAAGGTGGTTCGCCTAAAGCTGGGCAGGTCAGGGTGCGTGTGGATGAACATATACCACTCCTAGAACCACTGTTACAGGTGAGTAACCTGTTTTTCTAGGTGCATTGATATGTTGTTCATCCACACTCTCTGGTAGACTCCAAGCAGTTCTCTGGGAGGAGGGAGGCAAAGTGCACACTTCCTATTTAGGAAAGAGACTGGAAAACAGAGGCCCCAAAACCAGCATCCCGGCGTGACTCAAGGTCGATGTGGTAGTGGGTAATGAAGGTGTTTGCAGACGTCCAGGTAGCAGCCTGACAGATCTCCTGGATGGGGATGTCCCTGGAAGTAGCCACCGATGCAGCAGTATGGCGGGTAGAATGAGCTCTTATCCCTCTGAGAGGCTCCTTGCCTGCCAACTGATAGCACAGACCTATGCATGATGTAATCCATCTCGCAATGGTCCATTTGGCTGCAGGTCTGCCAGAAGCGGCTTCAGCGTAGGTGACAAACAGCTGGAAAACCTCTCCCTGAATTTCCACTGTTCTCTCCTTATAATAGGAGAGAGTACGTCTGAGATCCAGAGTATGGAGCCTGTACTCTGCGTCCCAGGTGTAGTTAGAGTAGTATACCGGCTGAGTCAACACCTAGTTAAGGTAAACTCTGACACCACCTTCAGAAGGAATTTCGGTGGGGCACAGGACAACTTTGTCCCTGAGAAAACCAGATAAGGGGAGTCCACTGAAAGTGCCTGAGTTCCCTGTCCTTCTGGCTGACGTGATAGCCACCAGGAAGGCAGTCTTCCACAAGTGTGAGAGCTCACACTTGTGCATGGATTCGAATGGCTTGCCCATGAGCTTTGCCAAAACCAGCAAGAGATCCCATGGAGGTGGAGGTTCACACACTGGAGGGGATATGTGATCCAGGCCTTTGAAAAAGCACCCAACCACTGTCTCCTGTGCCAATGTCGGGTTGACGCCCATCACCTGTAAGCAGAAATGGCTGCCAGGTGCACCCTAAGGGTCGATGACCATAGACCCCTCTGGAGAGAGACCTAAAGGTAGTCAAGAATGTTAGCCACAGAGCAGGATAAGGGGTCCAGATTCTTACCTGACACCAAATGGAAAACCTTTTCCATTTGAAGGCATAACATTTCCTGGTAGATTCTTACGCGATGCCTCCACCACAGTGTAGACATCCTCAGAAAGACCCAGAGCCTGGAACTCTAGCTGCTCAGGTACCAGGCTGTGAGGTGCAGGGACTGAAGGTCCGGATGGAATACCTTCCCCTGGTTTAATGATATCAGGTCTGGGTGTGTACAAAGCTGCTCTGGGGCCTGCAACTGAGGCTGGGGAGATCTGGACACCAGAACAGGCAGGACCAATCTGGGACTACCAGAATCACCTTCGCCTTGCCCCTCCTCACCTTGAGTAGCACCTTGTGGATCAAGGGAAATGGAGGGAAGGATGAGGAGGCCTGGGATCCACGGCCTCGAGAGGCATCCCCTGCAGTGAGCCCTGCTGGGGCGGGTATGGTACAGTTCAGCTTGTGCGTTCTCCCTGGAGGCAAACAGGTGCACCAACGGTTTGCCCTAACGGGATAACAGATTGTGAGCTACCTCTGGCTATAGAGACCACTCATGAGACGCCTGACCTATGCGGTTGATAGCATCCGGCCAGTTGGTTCAAGACTCCTGCCACATGGATGGCAAGGAGATCTGCCTCCAACCGCGTAATGAAGGTCCAGACTGAGCACCTCCTTGTATAGCAGATGGGAGTGCATGCCGCCTGTTTGTTGAGGTAGTACATGGTTGTGGTATTGTCTGTCTGGACTTGAGCCACTTGACCCGGAGCTGAGGAGCCGAAGCTGACGGGCCAGTCCGACTGCTATGAGCTCCAACAGGTTGATGTGGCATCAGGACTACTCAGGGCCCAGAACCCATGGGCCCTGTAGTCCCCCATGTGGGCTCCCAGCCCAAGAGAGAGGCATCGTCAGCACGACCGCCGGCTCAGGGCGACAAACTGGATTCCTTCCTGCAATCAGTCTGGGATGGTCCACCACTGCAGAGCGCCCCACATCTTCTGGGTTGCAGTGATCAGCTGGTCGAAATGACCATGGCGCTGAGTCCACTGGGTGTACAGCTCCCATTGGAGGGGTGCATGTGCCACCTGGCCCAATGGACCACTGAGGTGCACACCACCATGTAGCCCAGAAGGCGAGAAAGTCCCAGGCAGGGTCAAGTGCCCAACCAGAAATGATTGGGCAAAAGAGGAGAGAACCTCTGCCCTGTTCGCAGGAGCCGAGCTCTGACTTGATGAGAGTCGAGCTCTGCCCCGATAAAGCCCATCAACTGAGAGGACACGAGTTCTGACTTGGCCTCGTTGATCAGGAGGCCTAGTTGGGAGCAGGTCTGGAGGGCCAGAACACTGACCTCTCCACCTCCTGAAGGGAGGAACCACAGGAGCCAGTCATTGAGGTAGGGGTATATCCGAACCCCTCAATGCCGAAGATGGCTGCCTCACCACTGCAATGCACTTCATGAAGACCTGAGGGGCCGCTGACAGGTCGAACGGCATGGCTCGAACTCGTGCAGAGTCCCTTCGACCCTGAAGCAGAGGAACCACTGGTGGACGGACGGATTGGGACGTGAAAGAACGCTGCCCTGTTGATCCAGTGAACAGAATCACATTTTTCGCTCCAGAGATGGTATGATCTGCATCAGAATTACCATCTGGAAGGTGCAGACCAGAGATATTGATTCAGGTCATGAGGCTCTCAGGATGGGGCGCCAACCCCCATCCGCTTGGGCACCAGGAAGTACCTGAGACAAGTCTGGTCTGAAGGAGGACCCGCACTGGAGCGACCGCCCTTGCAGAGAAGTTGAGCAATGTCGCCCAAGGACCGACTGAGTGCGAGCTGAGAACCTTCCTCTTGAGAGTGGGCTCAGCTGGGAGGGTACTGCTCGTATTCTAGAGGCAGTCCTGGCTGACCACTTTCCAGAACCCACCTGTCCGGTGATACCAGACCAGGCGGAAAGAAAGTGACTGAGCCGACCCCCACAGGAGGACTCCAGAGCTGTCGTGGGTGTGGGTGGCAACCCCTGACCAGTCACTGAGCAGGCTTAGAGGAGGAGGAGGAGGCGGGCGCTCCTGGACCGCACCTGGCCTCCTTACAGGGCTGTTGAGGACCCTGCTTGGGCCTGGGGCCAAGCTTGAGCCTGTTGTTTGCAAGGACCTCCTTGATAGGAGGGCTGGCTAACCGCAGGGAAAGAGTGCAGAAAGGGCTTCTTCTTGCGCTTCGCTGGTTCTGCCTGAAGAACCCTTTGTAGAGGTAGCATCCAAGGCGGCATTAGACCTGCTCTGTTCACTGGAGGTGACCTGCCACCCTGGACTGAAGAGGTCGGTGCCAAGGAAGGCCACATCAGTTAACTTGTGCAGAGTATCTACCGGAAAGGAGGATAACCTTAGCCAGGCCCTGCGGCGAGTGGCCACTGCAGCTGCTAAGGAGCAGGCACAGGAATCTCCGATGTCTAGGGCCGCCGGAAACTGCTGTTTCGCAACAGCACAGCCCTGATCACGGACCTGCTTAACCGTAGTTTGCATGTCTGCTGGGAGATGAGGGAGGACTTCGTCTAATGACCCCAGGAGGGGATGAAAGAATTGTGCCATGATCACAGTCAAGCTGGCCTGACGAAGGCTCAGTGATGAGGCTGCATAAACCTTCTGGGCAGAATGGTTTATATTCTTGGACTCCTTGTCCGGAGGGCGGTCAGTATCAGCTGACCTACCCGTACATCTAAACACAGAAGCAGTCACAAGGCTCTCAGCCGAGGGGTGCTCTGTGAAACCCACCAGGGACCCCATGGGTACCATATACTTACGGGCAGACGGAGCTCGGCAGGAGGCAGGGTGTTGCCATAGCTCAAGGGCCGGGCCAACAATGGCTTTGGCCACTGGAAAGGCCTCCGTTGGTGTATCCCCCCTGTTGAGGATATCCGTGAGGGAGTATTCCACCTTCTGTTGGATAGGCTCCAAGGGCATTCCGGTCGATTCGGAAATCAGGCAGAGGATGCCTTAAAAAAAGAGGAAGGACCTTCCTCTAAGCCTGCCACTGATGACTTGTCATCGCCCGGGTGTGAGTGCAGACCAGTGGCATCTGAGTCCGAAGAGACGGGATATAAAGGTTTCGCCACGCCTCCCTCGATACGCCGAGGGTGATCGGTACAACAGTAATGGACAGACGAGCAGGAGGCCAGTGTCTGTCCAATCCTCTTCGAGGGAGTCCCACCCTGAGGCTGCTTTAGGCGGAGGTTCCACCAGTATAAGTGGGGAGACCGAAACAGGCTGAGCTGGAATGTGCCGCCCTACGGGTGGGGAACCGAGATCTTCGGTTCTGAGGGGTCAGTGTCAGCCTAAGAGGCTGGGGCCAGTAATGGCCAGTGTAGCTGGCTTTTGACCTAATCAGAATCAGCTGTTGCCACACGAGATCCTCATAACGTCGATGGAGCTTCCGTCAAGTCTCCTCTCTTGTCCGAAGAGGATTAGGATCGCAGGGACGCTTTTCCTGGAGTGTTTAGGACCTTTCTTCGGTTTTATGACCGGTTGTTCTTGGTCCTCGATCGACAGACGGGGTCAGCTCAATCGATCATAAGAAGCCAGAGTTGGGGAGAACCAAGGTTCCGGCACCTTTCCCTCGATCGGAACACCCGAGGGCTGGGTCTCCTCATCGGGGAAGGAAAGGATAGGAGTCCCTTCCAAGGAGTCGACTGGAGTCGGTGACAAAAGCTCAATTGGGTCGAGAGAAATCTCGGTCGGTTCAGCCATTTTCTCGGCCTCGTTGCCTTGGCCCAAAGGAAGGTCCGAGAAGCCGGCGGCCAAGGAAGCAATCTCGACCGAGGTCGAGACTATATGATCCTGAGACTCGGAACTCTCTCAGTCCCATGAACATCTCCTTCAGGAAGAAGACGATGACTTGGGGTCCTTGTCCCTTTTCCTAGGGCGGGAGAAGTGGGAGCCTGAGGGCACCTCACCCCTGGTTGGGAGAGAGACTAGCACAGCTCCCGAAAGGACCCAGTGAAGGTAGAGTCAAGGTTAAGAGGCACGAAAAAAACTTCAGCTGGCCGAAGCTTGAGCAGCTTCCTCTTCAAAAGCCATCTGATCGAGCTGCTCGGAGGATCCCGTGGCCACGGAAACCACCCACCTTGCCTCCTTTGATTTCACCGGTGGATTGCAAAGCTCTGGCTTCCCCAATTTTAGGCGTGCCTTGCAGTCGTCCAGGACGTTGGGATGGAAGGCCAGACAGATGGTGCAAGAGGTGGTGTCATGTATGAAACCCAAGCAGTAGACGCACGAGAGGTGAGTATCGGTCTGCACCGGAAGACATATGAAGAGAGACTTAAGCAGCTTAATATGTATAGCCTTGAGGAAAGAAGGGAGAGGGGGGGACATGATAGAAACTTTCAAGTACCTCAAGGGAATCAACAAAGTCCAAGAGGGTAGCATCTTTCAAAAAATAAAGGTGTGTAAGAACAAGAGGGCACAATTTGAAGATAGAAGGGGGGCGGCTCAGAGGTAATTTAAGGAAGTATTTTTTCACAGAGAGGGTTGTGATGGCTGAACGTCTTCCGAGAGGTTGTGGAGTCAAAATCAATGGCGAATTTAAGCATGCATGGGATAGTCATAAGGCAATTCTGGGGGTTGGGGGTAGGAAGAAGTAGGCTGCTGGTTAACTAGGATCTGCAGCCTATCCAGTAGGTAGGGAAATGGGCAGACTGGCTGGGCCAAGCGGTCCTTATCTGCCGTCAAATTCTATGTTTCTATGGTGCGCGACATTTTCTGTCCGCAGGGACACCGGCGAAATCCGAGGGACCACTTCTCCTCTATGTCCAATGCGCTTGGATCGGTAACAAACTCTAATTAGTTTTAGAGAAAGCGATTGCAGTGAAAACAGTCATTGAGAATCCAGGGTCTACAAACTGCAGAAGTAGCGCGAGGGAATCCGAATCTTTCAGCGGAAAGGAAGATCTGGCGTCATGGGGTGGAGCCGAGGTATTTACCATCTGGGTGGTGGAGAAGCCAGCTTGAAGACTTTCTGCAGATTTAAGGGAAAGGGATATGCCAGAGAGTGTGGATGAACAACATATCCACACTCCTAGAACATGTATCCCAGTGAGACTTGAGATCGATATGGCAGTGGGAAATAAAAGTGTGCGCGGATCTCCAGGTAGCAGCCCTACAAATCCCTGGAATAAGCCATAGAGGCAGCAGTATGTCTGGTGGAATAAGCCCTAATCCCAATCTGAGGCTCCTGACCAACCTATAGCAGAGGTCGATGCAATATGTAATCCACCTTGCCATCATCTGATTTGCTGCAGGTCTGCCAGGGGCGGCTTCAGCAGAGGTGAGAAACAGCTGGCGAGCATGTCCCAAATCCCAGCTGTATTCTCTACATAAGACAGTGTTCTTTGCAGGTCCAGGGTATGGAGTCTGTGGTCAGCCACCAAAGAAGGGTTGGTAAAGTATACTGATTAAGTTACTCATCTGGTTAAGATGAAACTCTGATAACACCTTTGGGAGGAACTTTGGGTTGGGGTGAAGGATGACTTCTGTGGAAGGTCAGATGGGGAGAGTTCACCAAGAGTTTGTCAGTCTTTCTGGCAGACATAATGGCCACCAGAAAGGCAGACTTCAACAACAGCTGTGACAATTCACACCTGCGCATTGGTTCAAATGACTTACCCATCAGCATAGCCATGACCAGCAGTAAGTCCCATGGTGGAGGCTGATCACGCACAGTAGAGAACAAGTGGTTGAGGACCCTGAAAAAGCACCTGACCAACTCCTCCTGGGCCACCACTGGCATGCCAGCCCGCACACCATAAGCAAAGATGGCAGTCAGGTGCACCTTAAGGGTCGTCGTTCGAAGTCCCAGCTGGGAAAGGGACCAGAGGGAGGCCAGGATATTGCTCCTTTCACAAGGAGCTGGGCAATGTCCTCCCTGAAGGTGGACAGTGTGTCCTGAGACACCCAGGACTCTCCAGGCATGTGGCACCACTACCCCTTCCCCCCCATGACCTTGGCCCCCGCACTTTTGCTTGGGGCACTAGGCCTAAACTGCTCATTCTGGGGCTGCTGCCGCTAAGGTTGTGATTGAAAGAACTGAAACTGGAAGGCTCGTTTCTTCTGCTTCTTTTTCAGGTCCTTCTGGGATGAGGTCACAGAGTCGAGGGTGGCACTGAACTGCTCAATCCTCATGAGATATCCTTCCACCCTGGGGCCAAAGAGATCAGTGCCCAGAAAAGCGACATCAGACAACCTCAGCTGGGTTTCCACTGTGAAGGTGGACAAGTCTAGTTAAGCCCTGATGATACATGGAGACAGTCATTGCTACTACATGGGCACAAGAGGGCTCCATTTTCAATGCTGTCAGGAACTTGTGTTTAGCCAATGACCGACTGTGGTTTCTGATGAACTCCACCATCCACTGCTCTGGGTGGAGGAGGGAGGACTACATCAAAACATTCCCATCAGGGAACACCCATAATCTGTCATCATAATGGCATAGTTAGCCTGATGGAGTCTTAGGCAGCTGCAGAATGCATCTTTCTGCTGTACGGTCAATCTTACAGGACTCCTTGTCCACAGGCTTATCCACATTCCCCTGGTATCTGGACTTATGGAACACCAACTTTGACCAGACCATTGAATGAAGGATGGTCTGAAAACCCAGAAAGGGAGCCCATAGGGATTGCATGCTTCTAGATCATGCAGGCCAAGGCTGCCAGAAAGGATGCTAGATGCTTCATGAGCTCCAAGACCAGTCCCTGGATGGCCTTGGCCACTGGTAAGGCAACCCTCCAGGATTCGTCCTTGTCTAAAATGTCCATACGAGGGTACTTGGTCCTCTTATGGACTGACTCCCATGGGATGGATCTGACCACGATCAACTGGACCAGCATTAAAGGACACTGACCCCGGTCAGTGGAAGGCTACTCGATCCATCCAGAGTCGAACAGAAGAGCCCCAGAGGAGGCCATTAACTCTTGATCTAAGTCATCCAATAACTTCTCATAGATGGTCCTTGGTTGCTGGTCAACACAGACATCCCAGGATTCGTCACTTGGTGTAATCCTTACCAACAACTGGCCTGGCAAGCCAGAAGCCAAATGGCCGGCATTCTTAGTTGGAGCACCATCTGGTGGCTTTCTGGGTGGCAGCAACATCATGATCAGCAGAGAGGCAGGTGTGAAGAACACCTGCAGAACTTGACTGTTGGGGCAACCACAGGTGGCTGCCAGGTGACCACATGCCCTTGAGGTAAAGCCTTACCCTCCCCTGCGAATGTCTACTGCTGCCAGAGGAACTCCCTGGAACACTAACACTTCTGTCAGTGCCTCTCCTCACCAGAATGTGAGGAGGACAAGGAGCCCCGGTCCAATGGGATTGAGAGTGCAAATTACTCAACTATGACATCAACCATCTACCACCCAGTCAATTACGAGCGAGTCTTCCTGAAGTTAGCTACAGATAATGTCCTTACCCACATTAAGCAACAATGACTTCAAAGACTCAACCCCAGGTGGAGGCTTGTCCTTGGCAGGGTGAACCAGTGTCACCGATTGATCCACAGCTTCCTGAGTGAGGACTAGAGTACCAGAGTCTGCAAGACAGACTCCTGGCCTCGCTCAATAACGGACTGGGTTGAGAAAATCTCGACAGCTTGGTTGACCAAAGTCAAGGTCATATGGCTCAACAGCGGATCCAAAGAGCCTTCGACCTGCCCAACCAGCCCCTTGGCTGACAGTCACTTGACAGCCGCCAAGCGGTCAGGCAAATCGAGGCACTACAAGTACTGTGATATCTTTGTCCCATGACTGGTGACAGTGGTTAGAAGAAGATTTCTTGGTTTTGGTCTTGGACCTACAGCCACAATGGGCAAAGCTCTCCCCCATGGTCTGGAGGGACCTGTACATATCACGGAACTGGTCTATGACAGTCCCTCTGGTGCTGGCCCTAGGTGGGAACAGCGCTGAGGTCAAGGAGGTGCCCATCACTGCCACATCCACCTGAAGCTGTGTCACAGACCTGGCAACTGTCACAGATTCACTCAGCAGGTCAGGTCCTCTACTCCCAAAGTGCCAACCTCTGAGCGCTGTCTTGTGAACAGTGTAACATATAAGGTAACCCTCTTGCAGGGTTTTAAATAGTCGGTATTGCGATGCGAACTGACAGTTCATGTTATCCATTTTTACTTTTCCATCGCAAAAAGTGCTATACATTTCAGAGTGACGCCCAATGACCGTGCTAACATGACTAAAGGTAAAAGTACAGGATTTTTCTGTTTCCGTGCGCTCCTGCCGATACGGAATTCGGCATGCACTTTTTTTCCAAGCATGGCCAGTGACTGCTCATTATCCGGGGGGGGGGGGCTGAACAGCAGTAATTGGTGCGCCCAGCAGTACGGGTAGTTTTGGCGCCATGAATAATCTGCCGTTAGCAGCCTAGCTCACGTCAGAACTACACCACGCAGCAATTCATTTTATACCTGCCATCAACAGTTACCGGAGGAGGACTCTGCTGGGGTGGAGCAGCAGGAGCAAGAGTTCGATCGGGTCTGACCAGAACTGTCAGGATGTTCTTAGTTTGGAGCCAGACCAGTAGAGGTCATCCACTTTGTATTGTGAGTAACTACGTTGTGCAATGGCAAACACACGGTAGCCGCCCTGCCTGGTAGCATAGCGGTAGGCTGGCTGCTGCAACTCGGCTCAGTCGGGAGAGCAGTTTGTCTACTATTTGTCGTCCTTTCTCGTGTTGCTCTTAAATGCTGTTAATAGTGCAGTCCAGAGAGTGGAGAATGCTGCTGGTCGCTTGTTACAGGCTGGCTGTCAGAACTGTATTTGCAAGGGTTTATGGAGATACGGAGGAAAGTACCACAAAGGGATAAAATAAAGAGAAGAAAGGAAATCCAAGGTTTTAAAGGAACCCAAACGATGATAGGTGTACTTTTTCTTGGGGTTTACTCCAGTGTGTATTTTATGGGTCATTCTTACTTTAGACTGTCTCCCCCCCACCATGATGCAACTCAGACAAAACTCAGCCTCCTGTCTTGTAACTTGTTCTCTCTGAAGTCTTATTCATTCATGCTGAGAATGCAGTTAAGAAATAGGTACAGGGTCTGCAATTCTGATCTGGCTGGATTGTTTGTTGTGTTGGAAGGGCTACATGAGCCACATGTCACATGCAGAGGAAATTAAATGACATCCTTTTGTACATTGACTGTGTGTGTGTGTGTGTGTGTGTGTGTAACTAGTCTTGACTGTGTGGGGATACTTTGATGAGTTGATGAGTCATTACACAAAGCAGGAAAACTTAAGTCCTGCATTTTAGAGGGCGGGAACATGAGTGGTGACCAGGTGGTATGGAGATTGGTGGGGTTGCAATGGGATGGGCAGTGTGTGTGTGTGTGTGTGTGTGTGTGTGTGTGTGTGAGTGTGTGTGTGTGTGTGTGTGTGTGTGTTTAGGATACTGAAATAGATAAAGCAAAGACAGTGCTAATTTTAATAAAGTATTTTATTATTTCAGGGTTTACAAGTACATTTTAGGATTTTTAATTTTGCTAATCAAATTGAGGCAAGTGCTATGCATTTTCACAGTTGAGTAGCAGTTTTGCACATTAAAGTGCTAATCAATTTTCACAGCTTATTTAAAACCCTGCTCTTGTCTGTTTTTGTGAGTTCGGATTAACCTTTGGTCTCAATTCTGGAGGGATTCAAACTATTAAACTCTTGCTAGCATACCCAATGCACAGGCTCAGATAGATCTGTCTTTGGTGGGCCAGAAATCTTTGCCTACGGGCACCTAACCAGGTATTCAGAGATAAACCCTTTAAAACTATTATAAAGACCTCAGATTTAAAACTATTCTCTTTCCAGTTTGATACCACCATACAAGCTATATGCCTGCTGAACCATAAATATTTCTTAGCAAAAGAAAGCAATTCAAAGACAGAAAATATATAATAATAATAATACATCAAATATACAATACAGAACTCATATCACAAGACATACATATCTCTAAACAAAAAGGTTTAAAATAGTGCAATTTCTAGAATTATATTTAGATTTGTCTAGCTTTCTAAATACCTCTTCAGTGCTCAGATGTTTTCTTGGTTGGTCAGTGTCAGATACAAATGCCTCTCTATAGCGAAAGATAATAATCTTTTGAAGCAATATTGGCCAACCCCTTTTGGATGAAGTCATCCAGCCCCTCCTCTGGTCAAATATCTAACAAAAATATATTTTTATACAACCACAGGATGTATTTTTAAAGTATTAATTCTGCAACCTTAACATAACTCAAGTTTCAATGACACCTCTTTTGATCTCTTGCTGTACCCTCTTCACATAGGTTTCATAGGGTCATTTACAACCACACCTCTATGTAACATCCTAGCTTCCCTTATTTTAATGTCATAAACCTAGCTTGATTTCTCTTAACAAAAGTAAACGTAACTCTGTAATTAGCTCAGAGAAACAGGATCCTTTAAAAAAGTCTTCCAGTAACTGTCAGCAGTTCTCTTGGCCTGCATCTGTCAGCTGAAATCTTGGGGGGTGGAATGAGAGAGAGGGGTCATTCCTAGAGCATCTGAATTTTCAGCAGAGACATTGATACATTTTATATTAAAAAATATATATATTACAGCACTCAGAACTGGCTGTCTACGTCACAGCAACCACCAAGGCTTTTTTGCGATCCTTAGAGCGATCCTTTGGAGCATGTTCCAAAGGCCAACCAGCATAAGCTGGAGCTTACTATCCTTGAGGGACTCAGTAAGCATAGAAAGGCAAAGGCCACGCCTGACCTTGTCATGTTGCCCATTGAGGCAGTACATGCACATGTCATGTGGACTGGTGATTGACATCTCCTGGCAGCATTAACTGTAGGATATAAATCCAGGTTTCTTACAAGCCATTACTGGTACGGAGATGGAGGCAAAAGAACCATGAAACACTACTACAATAGCTTTGAAAACTTCGAAAAAAAAGGGTTTGCCTATGGCGCAGACAAAATCCTAAGCGGAGTGTGAAGGAGGTGACCTGTTCTTTCAGCAGAAAGAAAGATCTGATGTAATGGGGCAGTTGGGGGCTAAATATACCTCAGTATAAAGTCATCCGGCCAATCATCATATTCCTGTGGAACTGCCAAGGTGTGGATAAGTGAAACATATCCCAAGCCCTTAAAAAAGGTATACTTTTTTTGTTAGCAGGAAATCCCCTATCATTAGAATGACGTTTTCTGTGATATTTATGAACATATCTATATTTTATTTATTTACTGCCCCAATATCTTAAAGATATGAGACATATGTCTGCTACCATATCACTAGCATATGTATTCTGCAAGGGTAGACCAGCTCCAACCCCAGATGACACCTCAGAGCAACGCAATATGTAGGGGAGATTGCTTCATTATTTAAACATTTTTTGGACTCTGTTGTATATCTGCACATATTGCACTATTTAATTAGAACAACTTGTCTGAACTGCATAGTGTGTCAATTTTTTTTTTTTTTTTAATATAATGTGGCTTCCAGCTCCTAGCAGGCTTATCAGTAGCCCCCTACTGAGAGAGTGCATGTTTTTATTGTTTGAAGAGCAAAACACTGAGCAGACTGCACCCTTCCATCCAGTGCCCCACCTCTGCCACAAGCTAGTCCCCAGTCAACAACAGAGCGAGGTCAAGCACACGTATGCAAACTAAGTGTCTGGGATGGTAGTGCTATGCAGTGCCACCATAACAGGATAATTCTTACCTGTAGGTCTATTTACCTAGGGGGCACATCACCATGTGGAAAGCTGTACCCAAAGAGATCTTCCATCATCAATCATGACCACTGATACCCCAAGTTGTAAGCTAAAACTCACCCTTCTCTATACAGAACGCCCTTCCCCCGTCACCATTATCAGCTGGAGAAACGAACCCCCTTAGTAATATCCAAAAAAAGACAATACAGAATGTGAAGTATAGATAATATATAATTGGATTCAGTAAAGAATTTAATCTGGAGAATAATATTTGAGAAAAATGTATGGTTAAAAATCTACTTGCTGTATATACTGTATATAAAATGCTGAATTTCTTGTAATCTTGACCGTAATGCTCTACGGGACCTCATTAAAAATGAGCTAATGGTTGAATTGAGTTTTATATCCCTGTTCATACATTGTGATATTAATAAAATGTATTATTTACTACTACTACTACCACCCTCTCTCATTTGTTCCTATATCCAACAACCCAAAGCTTCCACTAACCCAAACCTGTACCCTAACGATATGAACAGTACTAGCCACGAGGTAGGAATGGATGACAATTGTTTTTAGAGTTACCTAAACAACTATTAATGCTTACTATTAATCAGTACATACAGTAGTTGCATTGCATAATACTACTACAGCAATACAATTTCTAAAGCACCTTGTTCCTTTAACATTTTCAAGGAGATGGGTGCACTCTGGAGCAGTAAACATGGCAGATGCTTTCATTTTAAGCTCCGTTTTCAGGCTCAGCTATAGTTAAAAGTTAAGAACTGCAGATTTTTGGTACCTGAAAATTTCCAAAAATAGAGCGTCTGCAAATGAAAGCTGTCCTGGGAAGGAAAGGGGGCTGAAGTCGGATAAAAAAAAACAGCAGGTGCAAAACATAAGACTTTTTTGTCAGCAGCGACTGCACTGAAGAGCTCGAGCCTGCACAGCCTGAAGGATCAGGTGGTGCAGACCTCCCAGTTTCACAAATAATGAGGAGGCTCCATCAAATCCAGGCTACCAGAGAGGAAACCAACAAATACCTCATAGCAGTGGAAGCAAAATTTGATGAACTGGACCACAAAACACAAGCAAATATCACCCTACCCCAATCCAGGACCTCTCTCGAGGCTTGGAAAGACACAGACATAATTGTGGCAGTGGTGAAGGGTCTCCCTTTTCTTAGGGTGAAAATGGTGGTCGGAAAAATCAAACCACTGCAGAAGGGGAAATGGACAGAGGCAGGAGGTCAGTCCAATGGTGAGCACGGTCAACAAATCATACTGATGCAAGAAGTGAACTCCATTAACCTTTCATCCTTTGAATTCACTCCAGCAGAAGTACAATTACTCAAAGATCTGAATTTTGTTCCGACATGCACGACTGATAGATTTGATCTCTTTATTGATACTAAAAGATTCTCTAGAAAGTTGAATTTGAAAATGCATTTTGCAAAAAGAAACAAGAAGTGAATATGAGTGACTCTGAAATTACATCAACTTCAGACACTGTGGTTGAATCTGACCATGGTGTGACTGTTTTCTGCCTTTGTGCCTCCATATTCACCGGCCCTTTTAACATTTCGAAAAGGTCTTCCTCATGGAGTTGGAACGATACCATGGGGATGCTGTCAATTTAAATGTCACTATCACAATGGCAGGGTTAAAAAAAAAAGGCCATTAAGAAACTTCAGAGCAACCCCCACTTAGTAATTAAACCAGCTGAGAATGAGAGGCTCTGTAGTCTTTATGAATACAGAGGAACATAAACAAGAAATGTTTAAACAACTTGCAAACACTGATTTCTATGTCGGACTCAAGTTGGACCTGACAAATGTCTAAGAATGAAATAGACATTTGTCAAATGCATGCGAGGCTGGTATCATTTAAAAGAATACTTAAGATTTTTTTATCCATTGACTAGCCTGTAAGACAAACAATCTATGTCCAACTGAAGGTACACAAGACTTTGACAGACTCTCTGGGATGCCCAACTGTTGCTGGCATTGGCTCATTGACTGTGCCTTTGTCTAGGTATGTAGACCAACACATTAATTTTGTAATACTACTCAGATACTGGGTGCCCTGCAAATGGAACTCGAGTGTTGGTCTTTATGGACATAGAGATCTTAAATACCAACATCCCACATGACGGTGGTCTGGCAGCACTACGTATCTGGTTGGAGACAGCCATTGCTTATGAGCCTCCATTATGGACTTTGTAGTCTCTGACAAAATTTGTACTTAAAAATACTTCTCTTTTCCAGGGTCAATATTTTTTGCAGATGAAGAGTACAGCGGTGGGGACGACTTTCGCCCCCACATACGCAAATCTCTATTTGGGCAAATGGGAAAGAGAAGTTATATAGGACAGGGACAGAAATCCATTCTATGGGGGTCACTTGATGCCTTCAAGCTGGAAATAGCAGGAAGTGAGAGCTCCGGACATCTCTAAATTAAAAAAAAATCCTAAAAACTGAAAAAACTTGGAACTACAATAAAGAAGACACAGAGAAGAAGGTAAACATCTGCTGTGCAATAGTTGGTAAAAACCAGAAAGAACAGAGGATGGAAGACGAAAATCTGACCGCAGTACAGCAAACTCCAGTAACTGCAAGAACCCACACAGAAGCGTGGCAAGCCTGATTCATCCCCAGATCTGTCACCAGCCATCATGCAGCCAAACAATAATAAATATATGGAAGAAATCACATTTATAAAAACCAAGCTACTAGACTTAGCAGAGGACATTAATTTAAACCAGTGATTGAAAACCTTACAATCCAGATGGGGGATGCTGAAGCCTGCATAAGTTCTGTGGAGGACAAAGCTGAAACGGAGGGAAGAGAAATTATTAACATGAAAAAGAAACTACAGAAACTGGAGCACAGAATTGAGATCAGGAAGGACAGAGTCGGCAGAACAATTTAGTAATAATAGGACTGCCAGAGAAAGAGGAGGGCAAGGACTGCCTAACATTTATTCAAAAACTGTGCCAGAAGCTGGCGGGTCCCTCCCCAAACAGACTGACATACATAATAGAACAGGCTCACCAAGCCCTGCATCCTCCACCAAAGGATGGGGAAAAGCAGAGACCCATTATCTTTAAACTCCTCAACTTCCTGGATAAAGTCCATATACAGGCTCAAATCAGGAAACTTCAGACCATTCACTAGGAGGGTAACAAACGCCTTATCTTCAGTGACTTAAACCCACAGTCAAGAGCCAAACTTTGTACAAGGACATTAAAAATACTCTCTACGCGGCAGAAATCAGCTTCTGAATCAGCTACCCAGCCAAACTGATTGTCACTACTGATGGAAAAGAACAGTTCCTCACGGCAGCAGAAGCAAAAATGCAGCTTCCTAAACTTCTGCCCAACTTGTTCAAAGGAGCAGGACAGCGCTGAAAACATACCCACTTAGAAACACTGACAACAATGCAGATGGGAGCACCCTATGGGCAATGAAAAGAAATGCACACAAATGTTGAACGGCATTGCTGCATCCTGAGAACACTCTCTTAATAGAGTAAGGAGCGGCAGTCTTGAAGACATTTTATATCTAAACACAGGCAGGGGTTGGGAGGAAAAGACTGATACCCATGAATAAACCTCACGCATATGCAAAAGAGCGCAAGTGTCAATCCAAAGGTATGTTGAAACTTAAATTATGCTGAATGCTGTGAACCACTTCAAATTTACTGTTAAAATATGTGCCTGGAAGCCCAAAAGGCTTCCTCCCCTCCAATGCGATGCGCCATGTGGACATTCGGAGGAACCCAGTAAGGCGCCCCCCCTTCCCCCGAGAAACGTAAGGTGGCAATAGTTTTGGCACCCTTGAAAATACTGGATCACAGTGACGGCTGGCACAAAAATTGCTACCTACCGGAGAATGGAGTGTGGTGGTCAGCAACATTCGATGAGCCTGGTGGTGCAGAAATCCCAAAGCGAAAAACTGATGCACGCAACTAGAGAACATGCTGCAGTGAGTTGGTGCACATACTAAACCCGTCCCACTGGCTCCTATACAGGGATTGGTCCAAGAGCCTCGCGAGGCAGAGCTGGAGGAAGATGTTCTCATGAAAGCTCCTACAAGAGGAGGAAAATAATCAAGATGGACACTGAGAGCAAGCACCCTTGGCTGAATGGCAAAGCGTACACTGAGGACTGCAGCGGACTACCAGAGCTATACTTTAGAGACTTCATGAGGTATGCAGATGGGGCACGGGATCTACCAGAGATGGGGCCAATTGTTTTTTTTTTTCTGGTTTTAAATCATGTCACTGTTTCTACACCTTGTCGACAGCCCCCATCTGATTGACACCCTCCCCAGCCCCGTCACCCGGAATTACCTTATGCCAAGCCCGGAAGCAGCGCCTAAGGTTAGTCATCGCCATCCTGCTGCCAGTGATTTTCTCCTCCATTTTCTGCCGGGGCCCCAGGAGTAGGAGCGAATGCGTGTGGAGGCGCGCATGCGCCTTATGGGCCCGGTAATGACACCCTTTCACCCACCCCATTGGCCCAATGCCGGGCACCCTCAAGGCCTGTGCTGCCCCCCAGCCTCCAGCAGGAGGCAGCCATTAAATGTGGGTTGTAACTAACACCTCCCCGGAGAGGACAGGAGGGCTGCCTGTCGGCAGCTCCATTCAGCTCCACACCCCCCCCCCTTGCCGACCTCAGATGGCCCGGGCTTGTTCCTGAACCCAGGTGTGCCATGAGGTTAGGCATCCAGCACCTTAGACCTCAGTGCCACCGGGCTGGCTAGAGATGGGGCAAATAGTGAAAGCCTCGGAGACTGCAGACAGGGAACTTCTTTTAAACCAGACTGCAACTACAACATAAAACTTAAAACACCCACAAGAAAGAACACTCAACCAGTGGGCAGAATTGGTGACTCGAGCCATTGTTGCCCCCTTCAATGAAAGAATATGACTAACAATTACATAAAGCATATACTGGGTTCCGCCACCTGTGACTTGTATGGTGGTGGGGGAAGGCGACCACGCCTCTCATCTGTCCCTGACTCACAACAGCACTGCATTGTTTTACTTGGGTCCCGTATTGCTGGTATTCTTTTTGGCGACTGGGCAATTGGGATCTTGTGCAATACACAAGGTCAGCAAATCAGATTATGGAGTTGCTTCCATGGATGCTTTCCTCACGCCTCTCCTTGTACCTGTTTGGGGAGGAGGAGGCTTTAAACTGGCCCTTGTCGTGCCACCACCATGGGAATGCCAGCTTCCCAGGTGCGATTTTGGGTCCTTGTTCGAGTTGTACCCTGACCTATGGGATAAGAGGTGGAGAGGTGTGGTCATGAGTAAGCATACTGGCACGCAGCATGTCAGGAGGAGATCTAGAGATTAAAGGGACATATCTAATCAAAACTGAAATGTTAAGAACACCTTAGAGGATGGGGGGCTGGGGAGGGAGTAGCAACAGGTTGGGAAACAGGAACGGCTGGAGGGAGGTGAAGGGGGAAAACGAATTGCCTGGTGAAGGGTATGAACTGACCCAACATTGGTTCAACAAATGTGCGAGTCTGCGGTGCCTTTATCGGAGGGGGGGAATGTGAGAAGAAACGATTCAAGCAAAGCTAAAAACTTAAACGCCTAAAGGTACTGCGAGTGGAGAGATGGGAAGGGGGGACATGTTAACATGGGAAAGTTCCAAAGTTAAAGGAGAAGACTCCTGTATATTTATGATTTGGATACGTCTGATGCATTTATTATACATTACATCAAGCACTGTACATATGTCAATAAGAGATCAGCCATTTCTTCTGTTGCAACACATATCTAGAGTTTGAGACTCTAACACAAGGTAGTAAAATGTCAATCAAGCCTCTATTTACATGCAAATGAGTCACTTGTAATACAGCCCCTCCCATTCCATGATGTCACTGCAGCAACAGTGCAAAACAAAACATAAGGGTATCAATGCTGTCTAGCCTGATTTTAGTTTAAGTTTGCAATGGCATAAGGCAGTTCTGTCATGCAACTCACACAGGGAGTGGTACTTGTAGCCTTAATACTGCATGTGTAGAGCAAATAATACATCTAATAGTATTTCATTCACAGGAAACAGAAGCTGTTTCTCTGTACTGCTCATCTCTCTCTGTCAGACAGTTGTAACATGTTGTGGAAAGCAGACTGAATCAGTCAATCAACCAACCAATCAATCGAGCAGTCAATCAGTCGCTCTGTATTGAACCAAGTGAACACCCTTGATAAGATTCATTACAAGATGAGCCTGGCAGCTTACCAAAGGATCACACAAGACTGACTTGTACACATCCCCTTTCAGCAGCCTGAAAGTGGAGAGCTAGATCATTTACATTATAAAGTGTATTGTTTTACATTTCAAATGCTCCTTAAATCTGAGTTTCTGACTGGAAATACCAAGACACAGAATGCATATGACATGGGAGGAGTGAGCTAAGCAAATACAGAGCACTACAAACAGAGACTGATTAGTTTCTTAACCTACAACAGCTGAAGTGTAGCATCTGATTTGTGAGGGATATCCTACTTCAAATGCTGGCATTACAAAGGGGGGGGGGGCTGCGACAGGTTATCCTTAGTACCTTGAAAGTGAAGTGCTGTAGCTCTCACATCACTGTCAATGATTTATAATGGGAATTGGGGCACTTTTAAAGTCATGGACCTGCGGGGCCATCACAGTTTCTAAGGAGGTTAGGGGAACTTCTTAAGAGTTAGAGACTAAGGGACTCTAGCAGGATTTGAACCAGAGTCCCTCAGTGCTTGTGCCTGTGATTTAACCATAGATTATCCTTCTTCCATATGCTGCAGCTTATGCTTTCCTCACAGCTGAATTCTTTATTGCTTTACAGCAGCCATCCAATTACTGACTGCCTAGTTACAAAGGGAAAGGGGCCTATTTGCAAGATTGTTTCTCACTGCTGGTGTCAATCAAAACCGAGAATGTTCTCACACACACACACACACACACACACACACACACACACATCATACAACAGCTGCATAATGCCACTTAAAACTCTTGTTGTACCCAGAGTCATTTATTGGTAAACTGTTTTTGCCAACAGAAACAGTAACACAACACATACAGGCACTTCATTATATAAATACTATATAAACCTCAAATCAGTGCTGCTTCACACTCACATAGTCCTAGTCCCTGTTAGACCTGCACTTCAGGATGTGCACAGCACTTAAAGGGTTCCTCCATTACTCAAGTGGGGAACCAAACATTGTGGGTTTGATCTACTGGTGGAACTGCATTTAGTGCAGCACCATTATCTGTTGCTCTGATTACATCCTCCAGCAACATTGATAGTAAAATGGAGGACAAACACATTTATAACTTTTGGTGGCTGTATATTTTTATTTATAATCTAGATTTGGACAGCAATAGGACTGCTGGCAACTGCAGAAGGCACACAACAGTTACACATAAGGAGTTGGGAAAATATTGGTGTAGAACTATGGGAGACTTCCCCTTTAAAAACAGGATGTTTAAAGTAGTTAAGCAGGAGTTAGTTTAAAGTTGCCTAGTTAAATAAGGACGAGCTGGGGGTCCAACTGTCCTGAAAGTATAGATGATTGGTCATCCCACTACTACACAAAGGAAGGTAGAAGTGGGCCAGAGAGGATACCAGAGGAGGAGGTTCAAGAAGGTATATCGGGAATAACTAGGGCTCATCAACATAGAGTAGGAGACTGGGTGAGTGCTAAAAGGCACCGTAAAAAGGATTAGTGGACCGTGACTCACTCAGGCTCCTGTGAGCATAGTTGTACCCAAAGATATACATAGTATAAATGGTAAAAGTGTCAGAAAGTAAGAGGGTGAATAACCTAAACTTAGATTCACCTAAGACAAGTTCTAAAGTGTTAATCATGTTTAAAAGTGTACTGTTTATGATGTCTATTGTGATAAAATGTGAGGGGGGGGAGGGAGACAGGAACTAGGATGATAATGATGAATGTGAAACAGAAAAACAGATGAGTTATCTATGACAGAATCGAGAGGGCCCAAGGCAGAATACAGGAAGCTAGGAATGGAATATGGCTATAGAAGTTAAATATACACTACGTGGAACATTAAAGGGGCTCAGGGTGCACCTAAAAGATACCAGGTCCTGAGTCATCTGAAACACTTGGGGTGGGGATAACACTCCTGCAGGAAACACTTGCCAGAACACAGGGCAAATCTTTGTCGTAGACAATGGGTGGGACAAGTGTTCGCAGCGGGACAGGATACAAACAAAAAAGGGGTGCTGATACTAATGGCGAAAAATATAAAAATTTATACTGCAAAAGAAAGTTAAAGATCCTGAGGGTAGGTTTGTCTTCCTGCGGGGACTCTTGTATAACACTAGAGTGGTTCTAGGCAACGTATATGGCCCCAAAGCCGATTTGTCACAGTTTTTCGCAGAACTGCTGAAAATCATTGCTCAATTGATAGGCCCACCAATGTTAATTGGCGGGCGACTGGAACTTAAGTATCAGAAATAGATAGATTGGGCTGTCCATGAAAAGGCCTCACCCCAGCACAAAGAGGCATCAGTGATCTAATGGATCAACTACGTTTACATGATACATGGAGGGTACTGCATCCATAAAGACAAAACTTACATTTACATCACAGGCACATGAGTCAAAGTACAGAATAGACTACTTCCTAGGGCCAGAAGAATGGTTACAGGGACTAAACGGCTGCAAAATAGAAATTCAAGAGTTATATCAGATCACAACCCAGTGAATATGCGACACCAGTCTGCCTCAACATCAGACCAGGATAGAATCTGGCAACTAAACAGACTACTTAAAGATAAAGATGTCCAGACCAGGTTCAAAGACTTCACTGAAGAATCCCTAAAGCAAAATATTGCATCAGTAGAGAATTTGGATGCGGGCTGGAGAGCAGTAAAATGTCACGTTGGGGGAATTATTGAGGACAGCCACCAAAAAGAAAAAAAAAAAAGGAAAAAGAACTGAAAGACACACTGTTGGGAATACAACATCTAGAAAAGAGATTAAATTCCCGCACTACAGAGGCAGATAGAATAGTACTTCACGCATTAAGGGGTATGTATCATAACCACACCAGGGACAAAGCAAAACTAGCCAAGAGGGAAGGCACTGATAAGCAGCAGGGAATTCCTAGCCTCCCTCTCCAAAACAGGGTACTAAATGAGGTAAAGACCAAGGTAGAAAGGCCAGCAGGGAGCAGGACTGGGGTAAATGGAGAAAGCAAAGTCAGTAAGGGCAGGGATGGAGCTACAAGAGGAAAAGCCATCAAACAGTGGAGAGTAATGAGTACTAATGCCCGTAGTTTGGGTAACAAGCATCTTGAACTAGTGGCCTTGATGGAAGAGGAACATCTGGATATTGTGGCAGTCACAGAAACATGGTACACACAGAACCATGACTAGGATGTAAACATACCAGGGTACACTATCTACAGGAGGGACAGGGAGGGTAAAACAGGAGGTGGAGTAGCTCTCTACACAAGGGAAGAAATTAAAGCAAAAGAACAAAAGGGTAAACAGGGAGGAGAGGAAGCACTGTGGGTCAACTTGGAGACAGGCAATGGCACCACAATCCGCACAGAGGTTGTATACAGACCCCCATCGCAGGGGGAGGAAATGGACAAGAAAATGACAGAAGGTATCCTTAGAATAGCAGAAAAAGGGGAAGATATCATTGATGGGGGATCCGAATATGCCAGATGTTAACTAGAGTGCATTTGCTGCAGCCACATCAAAGAGTGGGGTGATTCTACATGCCTGCAGGGGCATGCCTTAGACAACTAATGCTGGAACCCACTAGGGAGGGAGCAATCTTAGACCTGGTACTCTCAGATGGAGATGGAGAGAGGATCACAGATGTAGAAGTGGGTAGCCATCTGGGAACTAGCGACCACTGAACAGTATGGTTCATGATAAACACAGTAGTAGAGTCAAGCCATACAAAGGCAAATGACCTGGACTTTAGGAGGGCTGACTTTGCCAAAATGGGTGCGTGCCTAAAGAATGCACTAGCAAATGGGCAGGAAGGAGGGGTGGAAGAACAATGAAGAATAATCAAAACTGCCATCACTAAGGCAACATGCCTTTATATGAAGCAAATAAACAACAAAACAATGTAAAAAAAATGCTATGGTACTCAAAGGAGGTGGCTGGGAAGGTTAGGCAGAAAAAGATAGTATTCAGGAAGTACAAGGAATCACAGAAGGAGCAGGACAGAGAACTGTGTCAGTTAAAGCAGAAGGACGCAGGGAAGGTAGTCAGAACAGCAAAGGCCCAGACCGAGGAAAAGAGCCATCTTAGTTAAGAAGGGAGATAAAAACCTTTTATAGGTACATCAGGGAGCAAAGGAAGACCGAGACAGGGATAGTGAGGCTTAATAAAGGGGTGTGGGAGTGTGGGCAAAGGGTGACTGAAAAGGCAGAGATACTAAACAAATATTTTTGCTCAGTATTCACAAGTGAAGGGGAGGTGCCCAAACTAAACAGAAACACTCTGGATATGGGGGTGGGGGGTTGATACCAGCCCATTTACAGAAGAAAGAGTTCTGAAAGAACTCTTAAAACTGAAGGTGGACACGGCAATGGGGCCTGATGGGATTCATACCAGAATTCTAAAAGAACTAAGGGTAGGACTAGTGACACCACTGACTACCCTCTAACAAATCATGGGAGGATGGAGGTGGTAACAGAGGACTGGATGACGGCAGATGTGATTCCACTTCACAAAAGTGGAAGCAGGGCAGAGGCAGGAAACTACAGACCTGTTAGTTTGACCTCAGTGATAGGGAAAATGATGGTATTACTTCTGAAGGAAAGAACTGTTGAGTACCTAGAGGCCAGAAGGGCACAGGACCCAAGGCAGCATGGATTGACAGCAGGAAGGTCATGTCAGATGAATCTAATAGATTTCTTTGACTGAGTGACCAAAACAGTAGATCAGGAAGGGGCTGTGGACATGGCCTATCTATACTTTAGCAAGGTATTTGACACAGTCCCGCACAAAAGATTAATATACAAGTTAGCCAGCCTGGGAGTGGGTCCCAAGATGGTAGCCTGGGTAAAAAATTGGCTGGAGAACAGGACACAGAGGGTAATAGTAAATGAGTCCACTCTGAAGAAAGGGGGGTTACTAGTGGGCTACCGCAGGGTTCAGTTCTAGGACCGGTCCTCTTCAATGTCTTTATAAGTGACATTGCAGAGCAATTGGAAGAAAAAGTATGTCTCTTTGCAGACGACACAAAGATCTGCAACAAGGTTGATACACAAGGTGGGGTGGAAAGGATGAGAAGGGACTTGGCAAGGTTGGGGGAATGGTCAAATGTATGGCAGCTTAGATTCAATGCTAAGAAGTGCAAAGTAATGCACCTGGGAAACAAAAACCCAGGGGAAGAGTACACTATTGGGGGTGAGTTACTAACAACAAAAATGGAAAGGGACCTGTGGGTAGTCATATCAGATGACCTAAAGTTGGGCAAGCAATGTGAGAGGGCAGTAAGGAGGGCTGGGGGGATACTGGGTTGTACAGGAAGAGGCATCATCAACAGAAAACAGGAAGTTGTTATCCATCTGTACAGACAGCTGGTGAGACCTCATCTGGAGTACTACATGCAGTTCTGGAAGCAGTCCAGAGGAGGGCAACTAAAATGGTGCAGGGTCTGCACAAGAAGACATATGAAGAGAGATTTAAGGAGCTCAATTTGTATACCCTCGAGGAAAGGAGGGATGGGGGGACATGATAGAAACCTTTAAGTACCTCAAGGGAATCAACAAAGTCCAAGAGGGTAGCATCTTTCAGAAAAAGATGTACAAGAACAAGGGGGCCCAATCTCAAGACAGAAGGGGGACGGCTCAGAGGTAATGTGAGGAAGTATTTTTTTTCACAGAGAGGGTTGTGGATGCATGGAACGTCCTTCCTGTGGAGGTTGTGGAGTCAAAAAACAGTGGGGGAATTGAAGAATGCATGGGACAGGCATAAGACAATTCTAGAGGTTGGGGGTAGGAGGAAGTAGGCCGTTGGTTAACTAGGATCTGCAGCTTATCCATTAGGTAGGAAAATGGGCAGACTGGGTGGGCCAAGCGGTCCCTGTCCGTCATCAAATTCTATATTTCTATGTTCAATATATAGAACTAAAGCTAGATATACTGTACAGAACAGAGGGTTAGAGCAGGGAGGCTGATGGCCCTCAGACTTAAGAAACAAGAGGCATCATTTACTATTGTAGGGATAAAGAACCAAAATGGGGAAGGGCTATTAACATGGGAAAGGGAGGTAGCTGAAGCATTCCAGGAATCCTATCAGGAACTATACGCAGCGGAAGAGACACCAGACTTAGAAGCTAAAGTGGAGGCCTTCTTGGAGGACACAGCACTGTCCCAGTTAAGTGAGGAGCAACAGCAGACCCTCAAAGGACCAACAGAGCCAGAAGAAACACAGCTGGCAATTAAACTGCTAACATCAGACAAAGCTCCAGGCCCCGATGGCTACACACCTAACTTCTACAAAGTCTTTGGGCAGACCTTAAGCCCATATCTGGACAAAGTATACTCACATATACACAGAGAAGGGCTTACAGATCTATCTCTAACACAAGCTATGCTAAACTTAATACCTAAATTGGGGAAAGACTCCCAATCAGTAGCTAACTACAGACCTATATCTCTCATCAACCTGGATATTAAAATATTAGTGACAAGACTGGGAAAAGTATGGGGGGAAACGGATTGGCAAACAGCAGGAAAACTGCATGCAGGGCAGGAATTTCTGTGACATCAGGAAACTGTAACACCTGATATCCACATCTGGGGGGCCTGAGATCCCCATGGTTTTAGTTTCCCTGGACACAGAGAAAGCCTTTGATAGGGTCTCGTGAGGGTGCTTGTTCCTAGTCCTAAGGAGAAACAACCTACTAGAGGAATTCATTAAATGGATTATAACCTACCAGAGGAATTAAATGGATTAAAGTCCTATACACAGGCACCTCGCCAAAAACACTGTGCAACGGGGTCCTTTCCCGAGACTTGCAGCTTCAATAAGGTACCAGACAGGGCTGCCCCCTGTCACCATTGCTCTTCGATCTATTGCTGTAACTGCTGGCACACAAAAACAGTCCTCACTTATAGAGGGTGTTGGGATGGGGAAGAGCAATATAGGCTATCCCTAAATGCAGACGACATACTACTGCATATCAGAGACCCAGGCAAATCCCTGCCCGAGGCCTTATGATTGATAAAAGAATTTGGATCCATCTCCGCTCATAAACTAAATGCATCTAAAACAACAGTAATGCCACTGAATGCAGGAGCACAGAAAGCAGAGGTGGAGAGACTGGGACTGCAGTGGTCTCCTAATATATTAAGGTACTTGGGAATAGATATTACCCGGGATAAGACCACCATGAAAAAGAAACCTGGACATCCTTGTAGACACTGTAAAATTGGACCTAGAGAGATGGACAAAGCTCCCTTTGTCACTTATGGGTAGAATAAGTACCATTATAACGAATGTCCTCCCAAGAATTCTATACCCACTTTATATGCTCAACATGGCATTGCCTCTCACTTGGTTCAAGAAATTACATCCATAAATCACACAATTTAGCTTGGCAGGAAAGGTAGCCAGAAGATCCTATGTAAAACTCACAGGTCAAAAACATAAAGGGGACCTAAAACTACCTAACTTCCTTCACTACTGCTTGACAGCCCACAGCAGCAAGCATTTCAAATGGTATGGGGGATGGGATTCCTTTTCCCCAAGGCTACACACCTGGATGGCTAGACATAGAAAAAGAATTCTGTAGAAAGGAAAAGGTAAGCATTCAAGCCCTCCTCCACTGCCCACTGAACAAATTACCTCCTACCATTAGAAACACACCAATAGGCGTCTCAGTCAGAGTTCACCAACAACTGTGCAGGGAGCTCAAGTTGGAACCCAAAACAGACCCCACCCAACCAGTACTTAACCCCAATATATGTACAGGGAATGAGCACCTCTGTATAACCCCCATGGACACACTGGAACATACCAATGATTAAAAGCATAATGGGGGAAATGGAATAAAAATCAGAAGTGTTTTTAGCAGAAGCAGGGAATGGCAAGGGCATGTCATACCAATACCTTCAGGTAACACATGCAGTGACATCAGATGGGACCACAGCCATGGATTGACACCCATGAGCAGACAGCCATCCAACTTCAGACATTAGCAAACAGCCAAAATCCGATATCAAAATAACATGCTAAGATCTCACTGGACACTCTCCCGAAAGACATAGAAAAAGGCCATTATTGGATGCAAATCCTCCTCCCAAACACTAAGCAATGGGACTGGGAAAAAATATGGACCAATCTATACAAATACATTAAGATAGAACCCTTAAGGCTGATGTAGTTTAAGATCCTGCATAACCTATACTACACACCAGAGAAGCTTTTTAAAATGGGGAAAAGGAGGGACGATGTATGCATCAAATGTAACGCAGCTAAGGGTACACTGTATCATGTCCTATGGGACTGCCCTAAGGCTAGACCATTGTGGGATAGGATTAAGGCAGAACTGGACCCACTACTAAGCTTAGAAAATGCTTTCTCCCCAGAAATTTGTACAGTGGGCCACTACGATAAACAACAACTATTCACCTCACAAAGATACCATAGCACATTAATAGTGGCCACAGGTAAGAAAATACTTAGACATTGGCTAGATGACACATTACCATCTTATGTAGAATGGCACAATGAAATGCTAGCAATGCTATGAACAGAGAATATTATTGCATGTACCAATGAAAGTTACCAAAAGAAATGGGAGAAACTAAAAGTATTACTGACACTGGTCCCGGTGGTAGTCTGAGAGGTAGAAATAGAGGGTTCCCATCAATAATGCCTGAAAGAATTAAGATGTGCCAAGAAATGCCAGGCCTAAAAATCAACTGCACAAAATGTGACAGTTATACAGTATATTGTCTGTTAAAGTAAATCTAAGAAGAATAACTATCATCCAGGGGGGAGGTGGGACGCAAGGGTAATGTACTAATGTATGTACTGTCTTTGAAGGTCCAGTATGGTTTGTGTATGTTGATTGTTGAAAACACACAATAAAATATACTTAGTTAAAAAAAAAAAAAGGAATCCATTCTATGACTCACTAGATCTTTGATGTGGGTACATTGATGATGTGTTGATGGTGTAGCACAATGGGGTTACTGAACTGCTGGAATCAGTGGGGTACCTTGAGAGATCAAATCCAAATTTGAGATTTACTGTCCATTACTGTTATGACAATGTTCAACATTTGGATATCATTAGGATTGCAGACGGCACTATCACACATTTATATTAGAAGGTGACGGATAGGAACAGCCTTTTACTTTCCAGCAGTTGCCACCTGTGCCATACCATCAACAATATTCCCAAATCACAATTCATGTGAGTGAAGAGAAACTGTTTAGAAGCAGTGAAATACAAGGGGAGGAGTCATGAGTTATAGGAGAGGCTTCTTTCGTATGGCTGTAACTCATCTTATCAGTAAAGTTCAGGACACAGTACTAGGTATACCCAGAGAGGACCATTTAAGGTACAGACAGAAAGACACAAATTCATTGGGCGTTTGTCATGTATATTGAGGAGATGCTTTGAAAAGTATTGACACATATTCACCACTGAACCAGCACTGTCAGGGGTGGCTCAGAATCACCCCCCAAGAGTAACCTACAGAAAGGGATCAAACCTGAGGGACATGCTTGTTCGTAGTTTTTTTACCGATGGAGAGGACACAGAGAGAGTTGGATGCCGACTGCATGTAAAGGATGTTACTGCTGTGATAGATGTACTTATTGTACAGTGATTTCAAAACTGAAGACTTTTACATCTATGAACAGCAGTAAGGAATATACTGTTTTGCCTTTTAAGTCAGCAAAACTAAGAGGTCCTTTAAGGTAAGGGTGGGGGGACACTTGAGTTCAGTTAGAATTGAGGACAGACATAATGCACTGTTCTGTCACCTAAACTCAGCAGGAAGGAAGGATGGATGGAGAAACATCAATTCTTTTAGTGGAATTGAGGGAGTCAGGAAGGGACCCAGAGGAGGCAATGTTGATGCTCTGCTACATAAAAGAGGCTTTCTGGATACTCACATCAGGTGCGATGAGCGCACCAGGTCTTAATGATGGATTTGAACATGCAGCATTTTGAAGAAATGAGTTATCAATACTGTAAATGTATGCCATTATAGTGGGGCTTTGTGAAACCTTACATATATATGGATTGGTACGCTGCTGATTGTTTATATGTTTTCTATATTGGACATAGGTGGTATCAGATTTAGCCTGTTGGTTTATTTAAAGTACAGGAATATGTCTCTAATGTGGTCAATATTTATCATCATAGGGATGCATTGTTATATTATGACTGTATACGATGCCCAAATAGGAGATCAGTGGGGTGATGTTGAGATTCTGCCACATAGGAGTGAAGCTAGTTAGATATTTATATTTGTTAATGAGAGCATCAGGTTAACAATCTGAGCTGGCATCCTTATTGGTGGAGCAAATTTTAAATATTGTAAATGTTTGTCACTACAATGGGCTTTTTTTTTTTAACTTTGATTGCTTATGACTTACTTACTAAGGATCACACTAAGGGATAAAACAGCACTACCTTGAAGTGCTCAATCAGGTAGGGTGTACTAAGGATCATACTAAGGACTGGTGAGGAGCCAGAAGGCAAATTGCCAATTGATGCTCCTGTAATATCTCACCCAGCATAGTACTCAAATTTCCCAGACAAAATAAATTTGTCCAATTTGTTTTTAAACTCTTGTTTTACTAATTATAATGGAAGTACTGTAGGTAATTTGTTCTAAAGATTTACAATCCAAAGGGTATAAAAGTATTTTCATTTGTATGTTCTAAAAGCATGACCCTTGATCTGTAATGGGTGTCCTCTAGTTTCCCTAGTGTTGTTTTTAAATTCTATACCCATTTCTGCCATTAGATAAGGGTCATTAATGATGTCAATCATCAACAGTATGTCACCCCGCATTCTTCTAGTTTCCAGAGTCATTAAATTCAATCGTTCTAAATTATCTTCATATGTTTCGTCTCTCAGGTGAACTATACCCTTGGTGAATCTTCTTTGTATATTCACTAAGAATTTCCTTTCTCCCTTTTTAAATGGACACCACAGCTGCGATGCATACTCTAAATGTGGAAGGACACAGGCACTAAATAATGGCATTAAAACCTTTATGTCTCTGGAAATCATATATTTTTTTGATGGACCATATTATTTTCCCCCGATTTATTAATAGTTTGGTTAATATGTTGCTTGCTTTCAAAATCACTGGAAATACTGATCCCCTGATTTTGCTCATTGTTAGATGGCATTAGCACCTTCCCACTTAACCGGTAAACATTTTGTGGATTTCTTCTACTTCGATGAACTATTCTGCACTTGTCCATATTTAAATTTCATACCCCAGACGTCAACCTATGCAGTAATCTTGTCCTGATCTCTTTGCATGCTACCTATGTAGGACTCGCTGTCACACGGGCCAGCCAATTTGGCATTGTCTGCAAATTTCACAGATCAATTTAATATATTGTTAGTCATGTCAGAAATAAAGATCTGGAACAAGGATGTACCCAACAGAGTCCTGCAGAACTCCACTCATCACCCTACCTGTACTATATGTATACCCATTTACGATAACTTTCTGTGTTCTGTTGGTCAACAATTTAGCTATCTAGGTCACTAATGAACTGCTGAAATTATACTTGACCAGTTGTTTCTCAATGAGGCCCAGTGTGGCATTAAATCAAACATCTTACTAAAGTCCAGTAAAAACAGTGACACATGGTACAGTGTTATCCAATAAGTTATTTATTTTTTTTCGCAGAAGCAGATAAGGTTTGTTGGGGTGCTACTACCTTTGCAAAATCCATGTTGTTCTGGATCTATATTTAGTATTGACTCTGACAGAATGTTACATATTACTGACTGTTCAAATTATTTAAAATTAGGTGCACCAAAAGCACTAGACTAATAATGAATTTGGTCTGCCAGGCTATTGTAGTATGTGAATAAGTCTCTTCTGTGGCAAGTTTCTGTCATCATTGTGATGTTTCATTAAATATTGCCTTTATATGATATACGGACTATTGATTACAATGACATGTTGCTATGCAGGATCTTTTGAAGCTGGGTCCTTCTACAGCAAATATGTACACGGATTTAGAGAACTATTTTATCTAAATATTGCTGTAGTCTTTAATACTGTCACTGATCTATGGGGCATGAGTTCTCGCAGTCCTTTCTTATTACATGTAAAGTTTTCTAGCTATTTTTATGTTTGCTTGTATAATACGTGTGTATATATAGAAACATAGAATTTGACGGCAGATAAGGACCGCTTGGCCCACCCAGTCTGCCCATTTCCCTACCTACTGGATAAGCTGCAGATCCTAGTTAACTAGCAGCCTACTTCTTCCTACCCCAACCCCCTAGAATTGCCTTATGACTGTCCCATGCATGCTTGAATTCCACAACGGATTTTGACTCCACAACCTCCTCCGGAAGGCCGCTCCATGCATCCACAACCCTCTCTGTGAAAAATACTTCCTTAAATTACCTCTGAGCTGCCCCCCCTCTATCTTCAAATTGTGCCCTCTTGTTCTTGCACACCCCTTTTTTTGAAAGATGCTACCCTCTTGGACTTTGTTGATTCCCTTGAGGTACTTGAACGTTTCTATCATGTCCCCCCTCTCCCTCCTTTCCTCGAGGAACGTTTCTATCATGTCCCCCCTCTCTCTCCTTTCCTCGAGGCTATACATATTAAGCTCCTTTCGTATATATATGTGACGTTATGGTGTATATCGCTTTAAGTGCAACATTTATTATGATGGGGATTTGGTGCGATGGACACTCCCTGACGACGCTATAGGCAAAACCGGTCAGAGGCTGTGGGTTCCTGACAGTATCTTGCTGAATTAGCATAGTAAGAGGCTACTGCACATTTTCTGAATAAAATAAGCAATTTCTTTATGTGAATTGGCTTTTAGGATTGTTTATTTGGCAGTGGATGATGCTGGTGGTATTTTATCAGACTGAAGACGGAAGCCCTGGAAATTACACGGCATCAAGCTAATATTCATATTGTGGGTTTCTCTCCACAGCTGGCCGGCAAAACCGGTTTGACTCCTGCCAAGCAAAGAACAATTTTCACTGAGCTGGGATTGCTAGCAGTTGACCCAGGGATTCCCATCAAGGGGGCCTTCACCATTCTGATGTGTGCTCAGTCTGGTGGTGGGGATTCACAGCAGCTCATTACAGCAGCAGCCATGCTGTCTGGCATGGAGGCATGCATTCTACTACTGCAAACAGGACGGCAGCGGGGAGATATCATCTGAGAGGAGAGCAAGACTGCCTTCTTTCCTGGCATCTCCTCCCAGATGCAAGTCAGAAAAAAAGCTGCAATCCACCATAAAAAAAATCTCTGCTGAAGCATGGTATTAGTGCACAACCTTTGTTCCCAGTCTAATTCCAGATTTGTCAGAAGAAAAAGACCCACATCTTTACTGACCCAGAGTTTGCAGCGGATTTTGCAGATAAACTGGTGGCTCCTGTTGTAACTGAAGAATTGGACCAGGCTGAAGTAGGACTTTATTAGTAATTACACCTTCCTGCTATTTAGCTGCTCTGCCTGGACACAGGACGCTTGCCACAATATCTTAACCTGACTCTTTCAATCCATGGAATGTTATGTGTATGCTGAAGTTTATTTTTTATTACCATGTGTTTTGCATGCTCATTATCTGATGCTATACTCAAGCCTACTGTTCTTATTCATACCCAGAAGGTAGGTATTGTTACAGTTTTGGCGTGGTGGTGCACACCTGCGCAGTTTGTGATCTATCTAATAGATGTTTTAGGTTTCTCCTACTGTCCCCATAACTGCTGCATTATGTGGTTAAAGAGGCTGGATGAAAAACAACTTAACTGAGTCCAGGACTTCTGTATGTTACTGAAGAACTTACTTTTCAGTACATCAGCCCTCCCAGAATGCTTATATTTCCTACAGGGTGTGGGAAATACTGGTATAGAGAGCTTTGAGCATATGCTTTGGTGACAGCAAAGAGTTCTACATTATTGTTCCACTGGATTTTACTCCTAGATGGTACTGGCGGATTCAGTCATTTGGTGGGAATACTGGATTATTTACTTGTATTGGTTACTGTATGATCTTGTTGGGGGTCTGCACATCCTTATCTATTTTTATGTTGTTTGCTATTCAACATAAAACCTATAAATAAACATTTCAAAAATACCAAAGAGATGAATAAAAATCAGGACACTGGCAAAAATTAAAAATGATAAGAGTGTTAAAAGCCAATAAAGGAAGGTTTTTAGTTTATTTTTGAACAGTTTAGGATCAACATATGACTTATTCATACCTGCTTATGAAGCAGAGGGTGAACGTGATAGACTCAGAATCTGTTCAGAATTAAATTACTATGTTACTGTGCATCACAGAAACAATCTTTTCCTAGACATTATTACTAACTACAGTACAGTAAGTAGAACTCAGTGGCCCCATTTTCAAAAGATTTATTGTACTGACACAGAATGACAGAAATCCTTTTGAAAATTATAGCCCACGTCTAAAAGCAGAGGTTAGCCAGAGCAGAGGTCCTACCTTAAGTACGTATTCTCACGTCAAAGTATGAATGGAACTCCATTTAATTGGCTTCACAAACTTTACTGGACAGAGCATGTGCTTTCTCCACACAAGCAGCTCTTAGTGGAATGGTCTTGATTGCTTAAAGATGCAACTTTACATGCTGCCACCAAGAATGCTACAGAAATGCATCCCTGAATCAATTTTGAAATAATGGATAATAAGGCTTCCTTAACTTTAAAGTTTGGTATCAGAGCATATACCACTTGTGAGCAGCTTGATAAAATCCTATTGTCTCGTAGTAAAATGTTAAACAGGGACTCCTGGCTCCAACAAAGAAAATGGGAACCAAATACTCAAAACTGCATAAAAACAGGATTTTGACATCTTCCAACAGAAACATATACTACACTGAGTACTGGTGACAGAACAGAGCCTGGGGAATGCAACAAGCATGACTGACTGGGTGCAAGGCATAGCTACTCGGCAACACTGTCTGCTCTGAACTGGTAGGCAAAAGATGTAAAATCTTTCAGGAACAGCCCGAAATAATATGTCGCAACCTTTTCCAACACCTTACACAGAAATCATGGCATGAAGATTGGATAGAAATTTCATACTAATAATATTCAGTTCTAATGATGACTCCTGTCTTCATTTTTGAGGGCTGCTGGGACATAGCCTTTAGAGATGCTGATCTCATTCACAGCTGTCCCCCTAGCATGTCTACGCAGACCAAAGCAAGTCCAGAAAAGCATTCCATTTAGCAGCACAAGGACATCATTACGAACAGAGACTATGACCTTGGAATGTTTTGCTCTCCTGTGTCCAGACCATGGTTCCCAAAAACATGGCAATTATTAGACAAGTGGATCCCTTGTGTAAACAAATCTGGTCAGCCAAAAAATTAGAAAACTGCCCTCTCCCCTTCACCCGAGGCAGTCTCCCTAGACTGCAGACAATTGGAACTTAAAACACTAGCCACTGACTTAAAGAGAAACGTCCCGTTAAAAAATCGGGCCTCACCACACTGTAAGGTAGGGCCCGACTAGCATACTAGCATTTTTGAAAATGTATTTATTTATTTTTACTTACAGCGACACTATTTTTTTTTTTTTTTTTTTTAAGTATTTATATAGTTGATCTTGCCATCCCTCCCACTGTCATTTTGAACTTGGGAGTCCCCAACGGTGCACTCACAACCTTCTGTAGCTGTGGCAGCATCCATAGAGTTACTGTATATTTGGAGCTTTTAATAGCTCTGGTTTGGAATGTACATGTCTCGGCATAGCACTGCCCACTGACTTAAAAAGTTTGGCAGGTCTATTCCTTCTGGGCAAAAATGATCCAAGAAAGATATTCTGATCTCTCTGAGGTCATCATGGCCTCCTTGTATACAATGGGTATCAAGAGCAAAATCTACAAACTACGAGGAAAAAAAAAAAAACACGAGAGTTGGGTTACATTGGTCCTGATGTTGAAGGCGTACAGTTACAAAAGTGCAGCCCAAAGGAGATGATTATCTTAAACTACTCGGAAATTTTTGCTAGCTGGGGTGGCTGCCATGAAGATGTACAATGTTGCTGCCTATAAAATGTGGATGGCCCTATCATATATCAGTTTCCCACCAGAGACAAGCTCAGAGGGCAACTTACTGGGAAGAACCAGGAGCCCAAACCAGGACCAGGCACACAAAGAAAGGCATGGGACTGGAAGACACAATAACAGACATAAGACAATTCCAGCAAAGCAGTGGACAAACCTGCCAACTTATTCTTCAGTGTGTGGGGGTATGTGTGTGTGTGTGGGGGACTGTGCACTACGTCCCAATTAGGGTTGCCACCTGTCAGGTTTTTTACCTGGTGATCAGGTTTTCAGGGTCCCTAACATGTACTCCGGTTTTGCTCTGTGCTGGTCAGGTTTTTTAGCCACTTTGAGTGCTCACATACTTTTGAAACAGATTCTGTTGTATCATGCATTGTTTCAGCTGCATGTCTAGGTTACAGCACAAACAAGTTCTGTTGTCAGTATAGCCCTTTGTTTGTGAAAGCAGTCAAACTGGGAGGTGTAAAGTATGGCCATTAACACCATTAGCACTTATTTAACCTAATCATTTCCACTGCTTCTTAAAGTGGCATAGCAGCAAACCTGCCCCCACCTTTTGTAACAGTAACAGAGCCAGTTGTCTTCCACTTTCATTTGCTGATAAACATTTTCATATCTGTAAATGAGTTTTCTTTTATCTCTGTATGTTTATCTGGTAAACCAATGTCAATAAATAAATACAAAAATAACTAGGAAGAATCTAGTGAAGTAACTTTAACAGGTACAGTATAGTATCTTGACATTTGTGTTGAACTGTTGCTTTAAGCCTGGTCTTTTATTGATATAACAAAAATGGCCTTCTAGGAGGAACAATGCAAGATGAGTCATGAAAAGGGGTGGGGCTTGAGGTGAAGCTTATGATCCGGTTTTTGCTTCATTCAAAGGTGGCAACCCTAGAATGGAGGAGTCTCTCGAAGATCTGCTGTCACAGTAAGCACCAGTTCTACCTTCACTGGTGATATCTACTCCATTGGCCACACCTCTAGAACGATTCCCAAGCAGGACACGAAGTACCTGGGGATGGGGGGCAAGCTTTGATACGACTCGTGACAAGACGCCCCGCAGTACCGCAAGACCAAAACCAGCACGTCTGTATGAGACGATGTCCAGACCATAATGCTTAATGAAAGTGTGCACAGTGCACTGCTCCATGTGTCAGTAGCACGTCAGCTGCCAGAACATTTTCAAAGCAGGCAATAGAAGTGGCTTTACCACAGGTAGAGTGGCCACAGTCAACACCAGGAAGTTCTTTACTATACTTCCTCTAGCAAAAAGTAATATTGTTGGCTAGCCACTTGGAAAAGCACTGTATCAAAGGGACACCCTCTTTAGCAGGGATGAACAAAACTAAATGCGGAGATTTTCTAGAGTCCTTAGTGCAACCGAGGTAGAAATGCGGTGTTCTATGTATGTACATTAAGCGTACGAAGCAATGCCTCACCCTTGTTAGCATGCTCAGGATAATACACAGGAAGATGCATAGTCTGATTCAGTGTGAAATCAAAGACCACCTTTGGTTAAGTATCAAGAACTGGTCTGCAAAAACTGTCCTTTGGAAAATCAAATAAGGAAGCTCATGTATGACAGCCTGAAGCTTGAACTTCTACAAGCAGAAGTCATGGTGACCAAAAACAGCACTTTCCATGAAAGGAAATTCATCTCACAGGTTGCAGGAGGCTCAGACAAAGCCAGAGTCAGTTCCTCAAGGATGAGATTAAGGTACCAAGGTGAAATCAGTTTATGAATCAGGGGACATATGTGCAGAATGCCCTTAAGAAACATACGAGACACTTCAAGCTGTGCCTCCATGTGTACATCAACAGGAGGCATAAAAAAACAAAACGGCAGCCAAATGCACTATAGAGGAGTCGCTCTGGAGTGCAAAGGTAGGCACAGAAGGTAATCCAGTACAGTATTCAAAGGCATGTAAATGAACCCACAAGATGGGAAGCAAGCACACCACTCTGAAAAGGGCTTCCACTTCAAAGAGTAGATGTGTCAAACAGAAGGCTTTCTAGCCACAAACAAGACATCGGCCACCTTGAGGGAAATCCAAACTAGACAATGGCTACGTCTTCTGTAGCTAGGCATGCAGATGCAGGGACAGCAGGTCCAGATGGATCAGTGACCTGTGATCTTGGGACAGCAGACCCTGACATAGAGGGAGCCAAAGTGGAGTCTCCACTGCTAACTGCTGCAGAAGTGGGAACCAAATCTGGCGAGGCCAGATGGGAGACACCAGTATCAAGGTGGCATGCTCTGCCTGCAGCTTGAGCAGAACTCTCTGAATGACAGGGATCAAAGGAAGGGTGCAAGGGAATTTCCATTTCCAGGAGAAGGACAGCACGTCTCCGACAGAAAACTCCACGCCCTTGAGTGAGTGAGTGATCAAAAAACGCAGTAGTTTTTCATTGTGCGGGGATGCAAAAGGTCCAACTCTGGTGAAGAGGTCCGTTACTATGGAGGCCAACAGCTCCCATTCATACACCAGGGACTAAGACCTGCTTAGATGTCTGGAAAAATGTTCTGGACACCTAGGAGAAACAGCCAACAGCTGAAGGCTGTGAGACATGGCTCAGTACCATACTCGCATCACCTCTCTGCATAGAGGATAAAAGTGAATCTCCCTTTGCTTGTTTATACAGTACATGACACTGACATTGTCTGTCCAAATCTTGCCAAGGGACTGGGGCCGAGATTTATTTATTTTATTTATTTCAGTCTTGGAATTAATACCTCTGAGCCAAAGGCCCGTTTACATAGGCTCCACGTCATATCAAAGAACAGAACAGTATAGTGAGAAAACACATAGTGATCCTAGGAGTAAAAGTAACAATAAAATAAGCACATATGGATTTAAGATACAAAAACAGGTAATTTGCAGACAAATGGCAGCTAGGAGTAAGCTTAACTAGCAAAAAGGGCATTAGGGTTGGGATCCAACTACAGGAGGAAAAAAGATGCAGCCAAGTGGCATTGTCAGAGACAAAATGAGGGAAAGACAACAACTAGGGACATGGTCTTACAGGATAGACAGAAGCTAAGGGCTAGGGCCGAACATTGTTCCAGAGTAGGGATACAGCCAAAGGCACTGTCTGAGCGAGGGGGGGGGGGGGAGAATATCAGCAGACAAACGTGGGCTGTGTCATTCGGTTTATGAGTGCACTCCAGTGGGGCACTCAGTCCAGGAACTGATGATACTCTCTATGGAGCAGCAAGCATGGTTTGATGCTGTGACTGGTTAATGGGAACCTCAGGAAGGCAGGTTAAGTTATAGGGTAGTAGCAAGGGTAGGATGGTAGGGTGTGGGCGAAGGAGAGGAAACAGGCCCAAGTTGTTTTATGCGTGGCAGTCACTGGAGGCACTGGCGACTAGTACTTGCTGCAGTTTCTTTTTGAAGGAGCCCAGTGTTTGGTCTTTGGTAACATCACAGTAGAATGAATTATACCACAATGGTGCTCTGTATGCAAATCAGCATTGCCCTTGGGTGGTACGGCAGCGAGGCACTATGAATGCATGGTTCAATGTGCGTCTAGTATGCCAGGTGTGGTTTGGTGACCTAAACACTGACTGTATAACCAGGAGGCAAGAGACCAAGGGAGGTCTTTTTTGCTATTAGGCATGATTGGCAGGATAGTCTGCCTTTGAGATGAAGCCAGTTTGCTTGCTCATATAAGTTGCATGTGTGTGTCAGGCGGGTGGCCCCAGTCAGAAGATGGCAGGCATTTATTTATTTAGTTTTATTTTATTTTCTCTTCTTTTTACCACTGGCCACCTAGCCCTTGGCTCAATCCTGCACACCACTACCTCGCCCTTTAGCCTTACCCTCAACTGATACCCCCGGACTTACCCCTCAGGGCGGGGACAACGCCTGGATCCAGCCGGTTTCCGACAGGAAAAGTGCCGGTAACGACTGGCACTGCCTCCCTGGCTTCCCACCCAGGGCGGGATTCTGGGCTGGTCAGCACATCAGAGCCGTAATCGGTCAGCAGGGAGGCTGCAGCCATTAAGGCCTGGTGCCAGGTGCGAGTCAACCATGGTGGCCAACGAGATTTTCTGGACTGCCCCAGGGCAGGGATGCACAATGACATCCTGTGTCTGCCCCGCCCCTCTTGAAACTAGGCGCCGGTTGCTTGTGGTTCCCCCAGCCTCTGCCAGGAGTCCCTCAAGCGCCAGACATGCACCCAGCCCTCCCCTGGAGAAGGAGAGCAGCCCTAAGGGTGTCAATCCTTCTCCCCCCAGCTGGCCTTCCGGTTCCCCGGGTCCGTTCCTGAACCCGGGTTACCGGCGTCGCAAGCAGAAATCCAACTGCTGCACCGGCGGGCCAGCCCTGATGGCAGGCATTGTTAAGGGCAGTGGTGACACAGTGCAGGGCAGTGTCAGAGGCCGATCCACAGATCATAAGCCCATAATAGAATACCGAGACTACTAAACTATGTATAGCAAGCTTGAGGGCTTCCAGGGTAAGACAGTGTCTGTGTTTGTATAGTAGCCCAATATGGGTATTCACTGTTTTAACATTATCATATGGTTGGAGAATGATAAGAGTGCTGTCAACTGTCACTCCTAAATACTTAAAGTCGAGTCTGTACTAGGATTATGCCAGAGCCATTTCTGATTTCCAGCTGGTGGGAGCTGAACCTGTTTTGTGCACTGTGAAACGTTGTTTTTGTGTAGTTAAGGATTAGCTTCTGTGAGTGGAACCAGGCCTCAGCGTTGGTAAAGCTAGTCTGCAACTGGTTAGCCAGGAGTATGGGATCAGTATTACTTGAGTAAAGAACCGCATTGTCTGCATAGAGTAGGATCTGACCATGACAGGAGGCTGGGAGCAAATGCAGGAATGTGGTGAAAAGTAGTGGGCCCAGGATAGACCCTTGTGGGACACCTGAATGAACCGATTGTTTTGCGGAGAGTACATCACCAATCCTAACTTGAGATGAACTTGACAAGCCTGTAGACCAAGCAGAAAAGCTCTTATCTCTAGAACCCCGATATGGAGATTGGACTCCAGGCTGATCCTCAAGCCCAGAATCTGATCCCAAGGCATCTGCTGTCATTATCTGCAAAGGAGCTGGGTGAAAGATTGGAACACCTTGTAACAGATTCTGGTGGTCCATCTACCACACACCACAGCACGGTGGAGAGGGGACATGACGAGGACCATTTGTCCCAGCTTGTATATCAGCTGGTCTCACTGCACACAAAGAGCCAAATGTGGAATGCGCATATGGAGGAGGGCAAAGGTGACCACAACGATGGCTGCAGTAATTAGTCCCAGCAAATGTAACATCATCCAGGCTATGACATACTGCTTCTGTGTATCACCTGAGCAACAAAGAACTCCATCCCTTCTGCGGGCAGGAATGCACTGCCCATTGCCATGTCCAGTACCACTCAAATATAACAGATGCCCTGACAAGGAACTAAAATGGATTTCAGAACATTTACAGTAGCTACCGGTTCCTCTAACAACTGATGTGTCCTGGTCAGTGTGTACAGGTTCACCTTCATGGATGGGGTTTTGAGTAGACCATCATCCAGAGAGGGGAAGTTAATAAAGCCCTTTTCTCTAGAGGGCTGTTGCCACAATCACTAAGCATTTAGTAAATACTCAGGATGCTGAGGATGAGTCAAAGGGCAAGACTCAGCTGATAATGGCTGCCCTCCAGCACAAAGTGGAGGTACTGACTGAGGCATTTGTGAATCTTGATATGAAGGTATGCATCCTTGATATGCAGTGCGTTGAGTCCATCCCCCTTTTGTAGCAGGGGGATGGGAGTCTGAAGAGACACCATTAAAACCTTTTTGTATTCGATGAACAGGTCCAATATAGGATGCAGATCACCTGTCCCTTGGGGACTAGAAGTAACGAGAACAGAATCCCTGGTTTTCTGTTGAGGGGGAGCAAATCTGATAGTATATTTTTCTACAAGTGCCTGAATTTCTGTCAGCACAAAGGACAAGTGGCCTGGAGGAGAATGACAGGGAGGTGGTGGATGCACTGGAGGGGTAGACAATAGTTCCAGTGCATGCCCCCTTTCTACTCTTTCCAGTTCTCAGTCTGTGGTGATCTCCCTCCACTTTGACAGTGGAAGGGAGATCCTTCCCCCACCTGTGCTCCTGGACATAGCAGTGGAGGGTGGTGAGGTACGGAGTAAGAAGGTACTGGAGTGCTGTCAGGTCACCAGGACAGATATCTTTGGGTGCTTCAGCATGGGCACCAGGAGGAAAGGACCTCCACCATTAGCACAGAGCTGATGACAGGAGGTATGGCCACCACAGGCTGCAGACCTGCTAAAAGCACCCCAGGTTGCGGGCTCATGGATTTCAGTTACCTAAGAGTCATCCTGGAGAACTGAAGCTCACATAGAGCATTGTCAGCATCACCCCCAAACAGTCTGGAGCCACCTTAAAGGGGCATTAAGGACAGAATGCTGTACGTCCATAGTAACACCAGCCACCTGCAGCCATTAGTACCTCTCAAGGCAAACACCAGAGGCAGCAACCCTGGCAGAAGCATTAGAGACATCATATGAAGAACACCAAAGATGCTTACCAGCATTAATACCAGTTGAAGTAGCTTTAAGTAAATCAGCTTTGGCAGGGCCATCAGCAAAGACTGTACAGTGGGTATGGCAAATTTCCACAAGCTATTCTGATATATAATCATATAAAGCTGATAATTAGCTATTTTGAGGCATAAGAATGCACAGGTATTGCCCATAACATCCAGCTTCCTGGATTCCTTATCAGGGGGCAAAGAGCTCATATCTCTAGGTGCCCTAGAACGGTTATCCCTAGATGCTGTTGTCCTACAATGATAATGAGTAGCCATTATGACCACAGTATCAGTCTCAGGCTGTGAAGCACAATAAGGCCGAGAAGATAGAGCAGGGTACTGCTTATTAGTCCTTCTGGGCATTGTAGGCAAGGTACACGGCTTGTGTCAGGCAGCAAAAGTAGCATTTTCCAAAGCAGGATATACTGGACGTATGCCAATAGCTGAGGTATCAGGGACATCCAAAAACTCAAATTGCATTTGGCGGAGTCCTCCTCAGCAGCAAATCCCACTGCACTTTGCATCTGCCTTCATAATGCCTGAAATGAGGCATTCTCAGGTGGAGACCTAGGTGTATAAATCACAGAGTCCTCAGTACAGGAGGAAAGGAAGGAACCTGAGGCCCTATCAGCCTCAAAGGAATCATATTTCCCTTCCTTAGCCTCCAAATTCACCTCCATGTTAAGGAGATCAGGACTATACTCCCCCTTATCATCTGGAATGCCAATGGGATGGGGGTTACAGGCACAGCTGGCGACTGCTGGGAGGGAGGAATGACAGGAGTGCACTTCGAACTTATCGATGAAGACAGTGCCCACAGAGAGGCGCTGTCGATGGTATAGTCATTTGCATTGGTGAAAATGACGGTACAAAGTGGCAAAACAGCTCTGAGAACATCACCACCTGGGAGTCAATGACACCCTGTATAGGGGCCAGGACTACTGTGTTGACGAGGTAATACCTGTAGAAGGGGGCTGCAAACTGTCCATAGTAGAAACGGGAGCGCTGCAGACAGAACTTGACTTTGGTGTCTCTTGAACAGCTGGGGGGCACAGTCATTGTTGCTGGAGGAGAAAATGATGAGCACTTGCCCTATGAATGGAGTGGGACCTCCACCTCACCAGGAAAGCTGGAGCCTTGTCCTTATGCTTGTGGTGACGACAGAAGACAAGGATTTCAAGGACTTTTTCCTTTTCTTCAGATCTTGACGTCAATGTAAGCAAGAGCATCGCTGAATGCTGGGGAGACTTCCCAGCAGCAGCCGTTGAGCAACAGGGAGAAGCCAGCTTGGAGCCCACTGCCTTGGCAACTGCTTCTATGTCTTTCTTGGCGATGCAGGTTTCCAGAGACTTCTTTCGGTGTCTTGGTGTGGCCTGGTTAAATCTCTAACAGACATCACAGGCCCTCATGTTGTGGGACAACCCCACACAGCAAACACAAACCATGTGACTGTAGCCCTTGTTATTGTAGCTGCAGTACAAAACCTGAATAAAAGTTGTTTCAATGCAACATAAAATGACAACATAAATTTAACAAGATATAGAAAATAACACATCGTACATCACTGTGGGCAGCCCACGGATAGCAAATGTTTCCGAGTGGTCCTGAGGCCCAATGGAGGAGATATCTTGGATGAAATTCCTCAGTTACTTTTCTGGGTGTTAATATTCCACAGGTTTAAGGCATCAAATGTACATGTGCAGTAGTGATTAGTGCAAGACTATTACTATGACTGTTTTAAGCTATTCCGATTCTTACCTTCAAAAGCATCCAGGAAATGCAAGTAAATGGAGTACTCATTTCCAGCAGAAGTGTTACCATCGGCAAATAATGCCCAATTGTATCCCATATCACTGCTCCAGCAAACCCAGACAAAGCAAAGAAATGGTGAATAGCCAACGCTATGTCAAAAGTTCTGAAAATCATGTTGGACACATGAAGACTTATATTTTCAAACAGGAAAAACCCAACAGCTGTAAGGATATTAAACCACGACCAGCCCTGTTGTGCAACCACTCTGTCTGCATTGAGGACTGGATCTACAAGCATAGCATAGAGGCCTGCAACTAAGCTCTGCACCCCAAACACAGCACGAGTGGCAGCCAGGCTCCAGAAGACCTTCTCTTTAGCACTTAAAACTAAGTAGGTTGCAGAAAAGTAAAGGGACAGAAAATGGGAAAATAAAAATACTGCAAAGTAGAAGAAAAATCCACAGGCTGCAAGTGTGTAGCGCACATTCCAAGAAAATAGTCTGTCACTAAATGTGGTTCCCACAGGAAGTGGAGGCTGGTCATGGGCAGAATCCATTTTTGTTGTTGCTCAGTCTTAGATGTTAACAGCCTCAATGTTGCCACCAACTTTACTTCATATTACCATTTGTCAAGGAAGCTGCTGCTTGGAGCCAGGTTCCCAAAGTTTTATGGATCACAGTAAGGTCATTATCTGAAAGAAAGCAAAGGATACAGAAGTTAGCCTATAATTTGTTTCAAATATGCCAGTGTAAAGCCACATCATTCCAGAAATACATTACTAAAGAGCAGCTGATGCCTTCAGGAGAACCAAAACACAAGATTTATACACAGTTCAGCTTGTATTTCACATTAGTTCTGTGTTCCGCCTCCCCATTATTCATTACTGAGGTCATCTGCATGAAAACAGGATCTTTGCTCCTGAAGGGTTAATCTATTCCTGTTGCTGTCTCCCTACCGGAGGTCATAATGCACTGCTTGTGACATCAGTTACTCCCACGGCAACAGACTGATGTCACAACAAAGAGTTATGACTTGAAGTAGGGAGTCCGCTATCGAGGCAGATGAACCCTGAGGAATAAAGATCATATATTCATGCAAATGTTCTCAGTAATAAATACTGGTGAGGAGAAATCTTTAGAATATATATAGAATGGAAGCTGAATTGTACCCCCCCCTTTTTTTTTTTTAATAAGGTGTCAGCAGCTCTTTAAAGGTGTCAGCAAAACAGCTGAGGAAGTGTTGACAGTCTGTACCTGTTAACGCTACTATTTTTTTCACTGCTTTTTCATTTATTTAGAAACTGGTGATGAGGAAAGGCACACCGAGCCAAGGCTCGTTTCCAGGTGCGACCTGGATGGGAGGGTTACAGAGAAAAAGGTAGGGCAAAACAGTAAAAGTTAGTCAAAATATTAGATCCAGAAGCAAATACTTTCATACCTTTTATTGGACCAGCACAGACATAAAAAGAACAAAGCGCTTTAGCTTTTGGACCAACCAAGTCCTTCCTTGGAAGCTTGACTTGGTTGGTCCAAAAGCTAAAGCACATTGTTTTTTGTTACCTTTTATTGGACCAACATAGATGTATCAAATTATTTGCTTCTGGATCTGTTCTTACAAGGGACAGTACGGCAAAGACTAAATCTGTATTTCAAAATATTAGAGGAATTTAAAACCAAAAAAAAAAAAAAAGACGCTTGAATGGAGTTTTTTTTTTGAAAACTTGCTAATATTTTAAACATAGTTCAGCTCATAATTGACAGATTTTTTGAATTTCTGATACTTTTATTCTTCATTAATAGGTTAATTTATATGTAACCAGGGTCCTGATATTCAGAACAGGCTGATAGCACAGCGCAGCCTGCATCGCGGTACCAAAAACTGCACGTGGCAGGCTCAGAGCTATATTCAGTCAAAGACAGGCAGCTATGCCACTTCAAGACCAGAGAATCGCAAGCTGCAACAAAGTGTGAAACAAAAAAACAAAACAAAAACAGAAAAAAAATGGCTGCAGCACTCACCCTTCATGGCTGTGGACTGGAAAAATAGATCACAAATCCTCAAAAGTGCTAGAAAATGCTTTATTCAAAAGGAAGATGATAGAACAAGTCCAAAACTGTGCTAAAGTTTCAGATGCCAGAAGTGAGCGGTTCAGACCACAAGGTTTTGTACCTGCGCTTGGCGCTTTTTCAAGAGGATATGCCAACATAGCCAGAGGCCCACCTTATATATGTCTGTGCTAGTATCAACGACCAATCAAAGAAAGTCTTAGGTGGCCAATGGTCGTGTAGCGTTCTGTAATCAAATAAGTAGTAAAAGTGTTCCGCGCAATAAAAAAAAAATTATATAAATATCTAATCACATATACTAATTTAGACACAAAATCACTAATAAATAGTCTCAAACACTGATGGCCAAATTTAGATGCAAACACCATTGTACATGATGTCTCGCCATCTGATTGAGCCAAATAAGCAAACTCAAGTCCTGCATTATAAGCTCATTGATAAGGATAATTAGCAGGTCCTTTGGTCTTTCTAGGATAGCGACTGCGTGCACTATAACTCTGAGTTTGTTTTAGTGAGGACATCATGAGAATACAACATGAAGCTCTTCCGAATAATAATAATACAAGTGAGGAAGGAGTGAGGGCATGAAACAGAAAGAGAACATTGTCAGTAACAAGTAAGATATGCATTATAATTTTACAAACAATTCAGCACATGAGCATGATAAGGAGTGTTGAACGTATGTCAAACTGCAATATTAGAAGGGAGGCAGAAAGCAGACCAGAGAAGGGAAAAGCAGGGAGAAAATTAAAACTCAAATGAACTTGGTTTCACAATGGCACCTACATAACAATATCCAAATTATGAATGCATAATACCTAATCGCAAAAAAGGAATAATGTCCAACCAGTCATTCAGATCTGAATATATCCTGGCACCCAACTTTATAATCCCAAATCCCTCCAGTTTTAACAGTTTATCATGAGTTCCACCTCTCAAAAGGAGGCGACACTTTTTCAATCCCTGTAAATTGTTCGGTACTGTTCATAAACTGCATGATATGCTTAAGAAGGGCATTCTCAATTGCCCTGCTCAATCACTTGAACATGTTCATCAATATGGACCTTAAAAGCTCTGCTTGTCTTACCCACATAGTATACCTCGCAACTGCACATGGCTAGGTAGACCCCATGGGTAGAATTACAATTCATAGACTGCCTTGTGTCCAAATATGCACAAGTCATGGGATTTAAAGAGCAGCTTCCTACTGCTGCCCCACCAAACATGTAAAAACATAAATCTTACCCAGCCCCAAGTGGACTGGAGTAAAAACTTTCATTTATTTCTTCACGTATTAAAGGTGCCAAACAATCATATTTTGCTCCATGGAGGTAGAAGGCAAAATGCTAAGACTTCCTGACTGCGAGACATGCCCCTGTGCTCGCACATTTTGTGAGGTCAGTAAATGGAGAGCGTGAGGAGGGTGAATCGAATTGTTCCAACTTGGAACCAAAAAAAAAAACGCGGGTTACTCACCTGTAACAGTAGTCCTAGGAGTGGTACATGATGTTCATCCACACTTTCTGGCAGTGTCCTTTTCCTTTAAGATGTGCTGGAAAGTCTTCAAGCTGGCTCCTCCCACCCACCTGGGTGGTAACTCCTTCGGCTCCGCCCCATGATGGCAGATCTTCCCCACTGGAAGCAGAGGGTGTGCGCTGAAGCCGGGGAGGTCAGGTGGGTCCGTGTGGATGATGAACATCATATACCACTCCTAGAACTACTGTTAGAGGTGGGTATCCTGTGTTTCTAGGACGCGGACATGATGTTTTATCCACATTTTCTGGCAGACTCCTAGCAGTTCTCCGGGTGGAAGGAGGCAAGGTGCACACCCCTATTTAGAGACCAGAGAATGGAGAACTGAGGCCCCAAAACCAGCATCCCAGAATGACTCTAGGTCAATGTGGTAATGGGAAATGAATGCGTGTGCTGACCTCCAGGTAGCAGCCCTGCAGATTTCCTGGATAGAGACGTACCTGGAAGCAGCCACTGACGCAGTGGTATGGTGAGTGGAATAAACCCTTAGCCCTCTGGAATGCTCCCTACCCGCCAACCTACAGCAGAGATCAATGCAGGACATGACCCACCTGCAAATCGTCTGCTTGGCTGCAAGGTGCGGCTTCAGCGTAAGTGAAACAGCTGGCGAACCTCTCCTCGAACTCCAGCAGTGTGCTTTTTGTAATAAGTGAGCGATCACCTCAGGTCCAGAGTATGGAGCCTGTGCTTGGCCTCCGAGGTGTGACTGATGAAGTACACCGAGAGATTAATCACCTGGTTAAGGTGAAATTCCAACACAACCTTCGGGAGAAACTTCGGGTTAGGGGTGCAGGACAACCTTGTCGCTGTAGAAAACCAGGTAAGGAGACTCCACCAAAAGCACCTGGAGCTCCCCAATCCTTCTGGCTGACGTGATCGCCACAAAGAAGGCAGTCTTCCACGACAGTTGAGACATCTCACACCTGTGCATCGGTTCATATGGCTTACCCATGAGCTTTGCAAAAACCAGCAAAAAGTCCCACAGTGGTGGTTCACATACTGGAGGGGAAATGTGGTCAAGGCCCTGGAAGAAGCGTCAGACCGCCTTCTCCTGCGCCACTGACTGCTGACTGGCCTGCGCCTGGTAAGCAGAGATGGCTGCCAAGTGCACCATAAGGGTCATCAACCGAAGGCCCGACAGAGAGACCAAAGGTAATCAAGGATGCTAGCTACTTGAAAGGACAAAGGGTCTAACCCCTTCCCTGAAACCAAACGGAGAATCTCTTCCATTTGAAAGTGTAGCATTTCCTGGTTGACTCCGTCCTAGATGCCTGCACAACAGTGAAGACATCTTAGGAGAGACCCAAGGCTTGCAACTCTAGGTGCTCAGGAAACAGGCCGTCAGGTGCAGGGATTAAAGGTCCGGGTGAAGTACCTTCCCCTGATTGATGGACAACAAGTCCAATCATGGGGAAGACACCTCAGGAACCTGCTGCTGCTGAGGCAGAGAAGATCGGGGTACCAGAACTGGCATGGCCAGTCTGTAGCCACCAGAATCACCTGTGCCTTGTCCCCTCCTGGCCTTGAGAAGCACTTGTGGATCAAGGGAATTAGAGTGAAGGCATTCCCCTACAGTATTCCCTGCTGGGGGCAGCACAAAACAGTTGCAGCTTTGTGTTCTCCTTGGAGGTGAACAGGTCCACCTGAGGGGTGCCCCACTGAGAGAACAGACTGAACTACATCTGGGTGGAGAGACCACTTGCAAGAGATCTTGCCCACCCGGCTGAGGGTGTCCACCAGCTCACTGGAAGCTCCTGCCACATGGATGGCCAGGAAATCAGCCTTCAAGCTGCGCACGAGGGTCCAGATACCCAGAGCTTCCTTGCACAAAGGCAAGGAGTGCATCCCACCCTGTTTGTTGAGGTAGTACATGGTCATGGTGTTGTCTGTCTGGACTTGGACCACTTGACCCCAAATTTGTGGAGTGAATGCAGTCAGCGCCAGCCGAACAGCTTGGAGCTCCATTAGGTTGATGTGGCATCAGGACTCTTCACGGTTCCAGAGTCCGTGGACTCTGTTTCCCCAGGTGGGCACACCAGCCCATGAGAGAGGCGCATCAGTCATCAGGATGACTGCCAGCTCTGGACGGACAAACGGGATCTGTTCCTGCAGATATGCTGGGATCAGCCACCACTGGATGGTGTCCCACATCTGCTGGGTCACCATGACTGGCTGGTCAAAGTGCCCCTTGCACTGAGACCACTGACTGCCCAGTTCCCACTGCAGGGAGTGCATTCTCCAGCGAGCCCAACAGACCACGATGGTACAGACCACCATGTAGCCCAACAGGCGCAGGAAGTCCCAGGCAGGGCGCAATTGCCCATCCCGAAATGATCGGGCAAAGGCGGAGATGGCCTCCGCCCTGTCCGCTGGGAGCCAGGCTCTGGCTCTATAAGAACTGTGTTCTGCCTCAATGAATTTGATTACCTGCTAGGGTAAGAGTTCCGACTTTGCCTTGTTGACCAGGAGGCCATGTTTGACACAGGTCTGAAGGGTGAGGTCCCTGAACTGCTCCACCTCCTGCCTGGAGGACCTGCCATCAGCCAGTCATCCAGGCATCGATAAACTTGGACCCCAAGGCGCCTCAGGTAAGCTGCCACGTCTGCAATGCACTTGTTTAAGACCCTGGGGGCGAAGCCAAAGGGCATGGCCTGGAACTCGTAGAGGGTTCCCTCGGCTCGAAAGTAGAGGAACCTTTGGTGAGACAGATTGGGATGTGAAAGAATGCATCCTAAAGATCCAGAGAGCAAAACCACAGTTTTGCTCTAGAGATGGTATGATCTGAGACAGAGTTACCATTCTGAAGGTGCGTGACCTGAGGAACTTGTTCAGGTTGTGCAGATCTAGAATGGGGCGCCAGCCCACTGTCTGCTTTGGTACCAGGACATACCTGGAGACAAACCCTGGGTATTCCAGAGGATCCACGACAGGAATCATGACTTCCTTGCAGAGGACCTGGGCTATGTCGTCTCAGAGCTGACAGCACGTCTATGGAAATCAAGTCCTCCTGTGGGGTGCTGGCTCGGCAAGGAGGGTACTTCTTGAACTCTAGAGGCAGACCCTGACCCACCACTTTGGGAACCCATCTGTCCGTGGTGACAACAGACCAGGCACAAAGGAAGTGGCCAAGCTGGCCACCCATGGGAGGACCCAAGAGAAGAGTGATGGACATGAGGGAGGCACCCCATATCTCCGTCACTGGCTTACGGACAGCCGAGGCCACGGACCTGGTCTGAGGTCGCCGAGCCTGCTGGCCAGCCAGTTGCTGGACTGACTTGGCCACAGAAGTGGAGGTAGACTGAAAGGGCTTCTGTTTCTGATAATGTTTGGAGCCCTTGGGGTCCTGAGCAGATGTCAGAGTCCAAGAAGGCATTGTACTTCGATTCGTTTGAGGTGACCCCTTGACCCCGAACAGGCTGGTGCCCAGGAAAGGGACACCTGTCAGCTTGTGCTGAATGTCTGCCATGAAGGTTGAGATCCTCAGCCAAGCCCTGTGGTGCATGGCCACTGAGGCCACCACAAAGCAGGCACAGGAGTCCCCAATGCCCATGGCAGTCTGAAGCTGTTGCTTGGCCACAGCCTGACCCTAGACTAGTACGTGTTTGACTGTTGTCTGAAGGTCCGCAGGCCGATGAAAATGTACCCAATCTAAAAGTGCCCAGAAGGGCATGGGAGAAGTGTGCCATGAGGAGGGGCCGAGCTCGCCTGGTGGAGGCCAAGCAAAGGGGCAGCACAGACCTTCTTAGCCGCATGGTCCAACTTCTTGGGACTCCTTATCAGGTGGCTTGTCAACATCTCCGGTGTTGCCAGAGTGCTGGAACACAAAGTTGACCACCAAGGGACGCTCTGTGAATCCCAAAAGGGATTCAGTGAGCACTGCATACTTGTGGGTCATCCGGGCAGAACATGCAGAGCAAGAAGCAGGGTGCTGCCAGAGCTCCAAGGCAGGGCCAAGAATGGCTTCTGCCACTGGGAAAGCCTCCATCAGAGAGTTACCCTGGTTGAGGATTTCGGTCAACAGATAACAGACCTGTTTCTGGATGGGCTCCATCTTCATACCCATCGACTCAAAGATCAAACGGAGGAGGTCCATGAAAGAGGATGGACCTTCGCCCGTCAAGAGATCCATCATGGACTCCATGTTGACTGAACGGAAGTGCAGGGAGGAACCCTCGGACTCCAAAGAGTCGTCAAAGAGCGATCAACTGCTGCAGTCCCCACTGACCCTCCGTGGATGGTGAGTGGTGATGGTGACCAACAGCTGATGGGGAAGTCCCTTGGCCAGTGAGACTCCTTAGAGCACAGTCAGCGGTTTAAGTGGCGGTTCCACCATGATCGGCAGAGAAGCCAGAGTCTGCTGAGTCAGGACCATCTTAATCCGTTCCGTCAGTGAAGTTGGCATTGACCTTTCAGGCGACAGTCAGGTGGTGGCCGGCATAGAAACTGGGGTCGGTTTGGCACGGGTAAACGACCATTGCCACATCAAGTCCTCATAGCGTCGATGCAACTTATGCTGAAGCCTCTTCTCACCTAAGGAGGATGAAGACAAAGAATAGCATCGGTACTGCTTCTCTTGGTGCAGAGAGCGGGAGTGCCGATGACAGCGGGACCGGCTTGACCCACAGGAAGAAGTCAGAGCTTGACCGCCATGGGAACCGGCGGCAGGGCTCGGGAGTTTGCGATTGCCGAGGCTCCTCCTGGTCAGGGACCAGAGGTGGCGGGTCAGCGGACTGATCTATCCCTCCAACGGGCTACATCAGGACCGGGGTCCTAGATCAGAAAATTATTGGCCTCTTCTGTTGACAACTGGTTGGTTGGCTCAAGAAAAGTTTTGGCTGGGACTTCGACCACTGTCTCAGCTGATAGGCCAGACGGAGTTATTGTGGAGCCAGCGATCAAGGCAGGGTATCTGACCGAAGTCGAATCTTGAGAAGCGCAGGAATCGGAGGCCCTTGACCGAGAGTGCTCCTGATCACACGATCAACTGCAAGTCTTTTCTTTCTTAGAGTCTTTTTTAGAATTAAATTTGCTGGTGGGTCCCTGACCAAAGGTCAGCAGGGACTGGCACAATTCCTTGAAGGAGCCCACAAAAGTCGAGCCCAGCTGAAGCAGCATGAAGGCAGAAGCCGAGGAGGAATGGGCCACGCCACGGCCTGGGCCGTCTCCTCTTCAAAGGCCTGCTGAGCAGCTTGCAGCCTCGCAGCCATGGAGACCACCCGATGGGTATCTTTGGATTTGACATTCGTGTTCAGTTGCGTCGGACAGCCCAAGTTCAGGCAGGCGAGATGGTCCTCCAGGATGTTTGGATGAAACGAGCGGCAAAAGTCACAGGCCTGGAGATCGTAGTCATGCCCCAGGCAGTACACGCTCATGGTGTGCAGGTCAGTCCTGGACATCATCTACCCACAAGGGCACCGGCAGAACTCAGGAGCGGACTGATCGTCCATTGCAGTCATGATCGAAGATTGAGTTGAAGACAAAACTCGTAAGAGTTGGTTTGGAAGTAATGCTGAAGAATTTAAGTGCCAGGGCATACTCAACACGGGAGTGGTAAGGAGGAAACCTGCTTCTTCCAGCGGACAGGAAGATCTGGCGTCAAGGGACGGAGCCAAGCGAGTCAACCGGGTGGGTGGGAGGAGCCAGCTTGAAGACTTTCCAGCACATCTCAAAGGGAAAGGACACTGCCAGAAAGTGTGGATATATCATATCCACATCCCTAGAACTTTATATTTACTTTATTTCTGAAGTGGTTATATTTTATTTGTAACTTTGCAGTAAGAGTGACGCCAGCATTTGGATTTACTGCTCGATTCAGGACTTGCAAACCTTTTGTCACGCACCACTCTGGTTCCTAAGTGGAGGCAAATACTTGTGGAGCTGTTTCAGTTCTGAGTATACCTTTGCTAAGCATATCATGCAGTGTAGGAACAGTACTGAACAATTTACGAGGCTTGCAAAAGCATAACCTCCTTTCAGAGTTGGTTCTCATGATGAAACTGTTGTGATGGGTATTATGGATTCATAATTTGGATACTGTTAAGTAGATATAGTGTTGCCAAGTTCATTTGAGTTTTATCTTTCTCCTTGCCTTTGCCTTCCCTGGTTGACACTTTCTGCATGTCCTCCCCCCACAATTACTATTTGTATATTGCTGCCAGTGCATCTTACATCAATTCAACATCTCACTTATAAATATAATTTTTATTGTATTACTACCATGCTTATGTGTCGAATTGTCTATAAAATTATAATGCATATTTTGCCTGTTATTGATAATATTCTCTTTCGATTTTATGTCTTCAGTCCTCCCTCACTCGTGTTATTATTCGGAAGAGTGTCATGTTGCATTCTCAGCACGGCCACGCTGAAACAAGCCCAGAGTTGTACTGCATACAGTTGCTATCCTAGAAAGACTGAAGAAGGACATTCTAATTATCCTTATGAATAGACTTATACTGCAAGACTTGATTTTGCTTACATGGATCAATCAGATGGCAAGACATCATGTACAACACTGTCTGCATCTAGGTTTGCTCATCATTGTTTTAGTTACTATATTTATTAGTAATTTTGTGTCTGTATTTATTGGTAATTTGTGAGTAGATATTTATGTACATTTTTTAATACAGCACAGAGCACTTTCACTACTTATGTGGTTACAGAATGCTACACGACCACTGGCCACCCAAAACCTTCTTTGATTGATTGATACTACCATAGGTATATAGGATGGGCCTCTGGCTTTGTGGGCGTATCCTCTCAAAAAAGCACCAAACACAGGTGGGAAACACTGAGGTATGCATCGCTTCCTTTTGGCACCTGATATACTTTTTTATTTATTTAACATCGCAGCTCTATTTTCTCTCCTGCTGCGGTGCGATCAGTGGGGCATCCAGCCACCGGCTCCACCCACCCGGAGGGCAGCAGGCTCACTCGCATGATGGTGGTCTGCTACAGCTGCTCCCCGACCTGCTGGGAGGCCCCCCCCCCCTTTGCCTTCCCATGCTGGGCCGAGACCAGACCCACCCCAGCATGATTCTACGGTATAAGCGCGGCTATCAAGCTGCTCGCTTACGCCCAGCCCTTTCCTCCACTTTTTGTCCTTTGGAGTGTGGACGTGTAATGACATCAGAGGCACAATGTGCCAACGTCTGCCGCACTCCACCCCTAAGTGCACTAGCTCTAGTAGTGCCCCCAGTCGCCACCAGGGGCCGCTACAGAGCGGTGGGATCCCTTAACCCTCCCCGGGATAGGAGAGCAGTCCTCCGGATGCTCGATCCCATCCCTCACCTGCCAACCCCCGATGACCCGGGTAGATTTCCGAACCTGCGTTGCCAGCATGGCAAGAGGTGTGGTATCCAGCACCTCAACCCTCAGCGCCACCAGGCCGCCATTGGCACCTGATATACTGTTGCACAGTTTTGGATTTATTTGTCTTCCTTTTGAATAAAGCATTTGCCAGCACTTTAAGGATTCGTGATCCATCTTTTCCATCCACAGCCACGCAGGGGAAGTGCTGCGGCATTTGTTTTTTTGCTATATTCAGTCAGTGCGCTGTAGCGCAGCATGTTAACTGACTGAACATGGGGTTGTGCTGGCACAGCGCAAAGTGAATATGAGCTGCGTTGACATGGTCCAAGGCTGCCTATGGCCCACAGGAGACAGCATGTCCAAAACAGGATAGCGGCAGTGGGCCTACAGACCATATGCAGCCCCAACATGTAAATGAGTCTATTAGCCATGCATGGTGGTAACAGGCATTTTGCATGCCCATTAGGGGCTCATCTGAATGCGTGGAGTGGCTTGTTAATGCCCATGCTGGGCCATAGTGGAAATCAATTCCTGGCTGTCTAGTGGACCCCCCCCTCCTTCGACAGCCCACATGTTAAGACAGCTACCATTCGAATCCCTCTCTGGTAGTCTGGCAGACCCCACTTCCTCCCGACTGGCACATATTAAGACCACTACCATCTGAATACCTCCTTTGTAGTCTAGTGGACCCCCCCAACACAGTGTCACCAACCCCCAAAATGCCAGGGATCCCTGACCCCTTGGTCACCAGTTCGACCAGCATCAACGGCAACTGGCACAGCCCTCCGCTCACCTCCTCCCTGGTTGTAGCCAGACATGTACTGGGCAAGATGCCAAGTACTATATAATCTGTGTAGGGCACCATCAGTGCTGGTCGAAGTGGTGAGTGAGGTGTGTATAGGGGGTCCTCGGTTGCTGGGGGAGTTGGGCAACACTCCATGGGGGAGAGGGTTCCACTTGATTACCAGGAGGGATCTGAATGGTAGCTGTCTTAGTACATTAGCAATCAGGGGCAGGGGGTCCGCTAGACTACCAGGGAGAGATCTGAATGGTACAGTAGCTGTCTTAATACAATGGTGATATGGGGGGGGGGGGGTGCCACTATACTGCCAGAGAGGTTGGCTGCAGTATACCCACCCTGCATTGGGTGGGGAGAAAGAGTCCAGGTTTGGGTGGTCGTAAACAGCAACCGCAGCACCACTTATGCATGGGAGATCCCTCTATTGCACTGACAGGTGCAGCAGTATCATTAAGGCGACTGTACTGCTGGTTGGGGAGGTGTTCCGGGAGCCTCTAAATATGTTCCGCTTACAACGTCAGCACTAATCCATGACAGCGTGGCACTAACTCAGTTAGTGCTGTACTAACCTTAATATCAGGACCCATGATCCTTGTCTCAAAGAATTGATCTGTTCCAACTGTTTAATCCTTTGCTAAAGTCACAATCCCCGGTTTGTGAATTACTCCCATGATAAACTGATATAACAAATTGAGGATTATGACTCTAAAGGATTAAGCTACAGTAGCGTACTTGTCAAGGTGAAAATATCAAAACAGTGAGATGAGGGGCACCACAAGAGTGAGATTAGGAGGCAGTGTGGTCTAATGGTCTGAGCACCGGCTCAGGAACCAGGAGACCACAGGTTCAAACCCTGCTGAAGCCAGATACTTCTGTGTGACCGTGGGCAACTCACAGCCTCCTAGTACTAGGCTACTAGGAATAAATAAATTGTAAATTATTCTAAATAAAGATTTCAAGTGTCCCATTTAAACTGTAACTCTCCTAAAGAGCTAGATTAAATATAATAATAGTGAGAAACATATTGCAATGCATTCTTAATTTTTTGAATTATAAGAGTGAGACTTGACAGCACTGCACTGCAGTAAGCACTGCAGTAACTGACACACTCTAGGGGACAATGATTTGCTTTCCATGCAAATTAACCTTGTATTGAAGAACAAAAGGGTGAGAAACACAGGCAATGTACAGTATAAAACATAACAGAATACTGTAAAAACAGGTTACTCACCTGTAACAGTAGTTCTAGGAGTGGTATATGGTGTATATCCACACTTATGGCAGTGTTCCTTTCCCTTTAAGGCTTGACAGGAAGTCTTCAAACTTGCTCCTCCCACCCACCTGGGTGGTAACTCCCCCAGTACTGCCCCGTGACATCAGATCTTACCCGTTGGAAGCAAAACAGGTGTGCCACTTACCACTCCTAGAACTACTCTTACAGGTGAGTAACCTGTTTTTCCAGGGACGTGGATATGGTGTACTTATCCACACTTCTGGCAGACTCCTAGCAGTTCTCCAGGAGGAGAGGGCAAGGCACCACACACACCCCTATTTAGGAAACAGAGATCGGAGAACTGAGGCCCCAAAACCAGCATTCTGGCGTAACTCAAGGTCAATGTGGTAGTGGGATATGAAGGTGTGTGCAGACTTCCAGGTAGCAGCCCTGTAGATTTCCTGGGTAGGGACATCCCTTGAAGCAGTCACCGAGGCAGCAGTATGATGGGTGGAATGAGCCCTCAGCCCTACAGGAGGCTCTCTACCCGCCAACCTATAGCAGAGGTCGATGCAGGACACAGTCTGCCTGCCAACTGTCCCCTTAGCTGCCGGTCTGCCAGGTGCAGCTTCAGCATATGTGACAAATAGCTGGCGAACCTCTTCCCAAACTCCAGCTGTGCACTCCTTATAAACAGGCAAGTGCTTGCCTCAGGTCCAGAGAATGGAGCCTGTACTCAGCCTCGGAGCTGTGGTAGGTGAAATACACCGGGAGACTGCTCACCTGATTAAGGTGAAACTGAGACACAACCTTTGGGAAGAACTTTGGGTAGGGGCGAAGGACAACCTTGTTCCTGTGGAAGACCAGCTTGGAAAAAAGTCTCTACACAAGAGTCATTTGGGGGCACAACAGAATAATGGCAGATGGCACTGTAATTCTGCTCCAAAATAAACTTTATTCATATTTCTTTAAGGCCCATTACTCGACGTTTTACCTACAGCATGAAGGCTTCATCAGGAGGTGCCTCTTAGTAGCCTATTGAATATACAAATCAGCAATACTGTCCACGATACATTTTATACAATCCATTATTTTTTTTTTTAAATGTTCTTTATGCAGTACCTCTCACTTCATAAAGAGCTCCTCTAATACTTAATCTCATACAGTTTTTTACTTAATAGAATACCTAAAAAGTTATACACACCATATGTAAGAAGAAAACATTCATTAAAAAAACTACTGAGAACACATATTCTCCTTTTACTACTGACACGCACCAACAGTACTTAATACAATCTATCAAAAGATGCTACCTATTATTTACACATTCATTACAGTCATAACGCATTTTAAATAACTAAAAAATGTGAGAAACAGTTTTGAAATGTATTATCAACATCTATCCATTCAAAAACTTGAGGCCAACATCACATTCATAATGATCTCAGATAACCTAGAGACTTGTGTGCAAAACTTAGCAAACATAATGAGAGAAGCACTTCTGACTCTTACTCATGGAAACATACCCCACTAGCTAAAGAAAACCTCATGATATCCTGACATTATGGTTATTTAAATGTCTGATGAAACTACACACAACTTCCACTGAACAAAATACGGGACCCTAGAATACCTACTGTTTCAATAGTTCGGCTTCCCTTTGTACCATAGAAATTTCCTTCTGAATGGGGATAGATCAATCCTGGTTGTTATTTTAATAAAGACTTCCCTGTAAACACATATGATAGATCTTTTATTTTAGCATTCATTTTCTAATTTTAGTATACAATTTGCCTCTTTTATATTTATACTATTCTATTCATAAGTGACTTTACTAACTCACATATTATAACAATTACGCTCATGTTATGGATCCCTTAGATGAACTTTATTCTTATAGAAAATGTGTTAAATGTGAACACCATTTTACTATTGTTAACCTCATATACACTATTATATATACTAATGTTCTGGTACCAAATACTTTTGAAATATAGCCTGCCACTAAACTCAAAATAAGATCTTTATTGTACCTTTATATTTGCGGTTTCATTTTCCTGATTTAGCCTTTTTACCATTCAAGGGCTTCTTTCAACATAACTATATCTTTGACTCAGAACAATAAAATTGAATGGGGGGGTTACCTAATTAGGCTATTCAGGCATTTTTTTAATACCTGTGATTGGGACTATACTTTCGTCTGATATTTTTATGGACTAATTTAGTCTTTTACTTTATCCTCTATTAATCAGACAAGCTCTAATATAAATTCCTTCAAGGATCTATAACCTAGACTAAACATTCTTGTCACTCATGCTTGGTCCAATAAATCTAAGCCATTAAGATATATTAAATCTGTCCTTATTTGTTCTGTTGCTGCTGATAAGCAACAATTGATAGCCCCACACCAGGAAATCCTCATGTTTTGTCAGAGATCCATACTATAAAACTTGCGGTCCCAATATTTGCAACAGCATCATTGCAGGGACTCAGGCATTCTTCTGTGTATTATATCAACCTCCATAATTTCGACAGAATATGCTAAGATGGAAATCATGATAGTCACCTTATACAATTCTAATCCGCTTTAAAGTATAAATGTAACATTTAAGTGTCTGATCCATTATAAACAATCACAAAAAGCAAATACAATCAAATGCATTTATATACTTATAAATATTATATGACTACAAATATGTGGGTTATGCTTCAACAAAGAAATACTGAACTATAAACATAGGCAGCAAAAAAATCAAAAACACTACACTATAATCATGCAGAAATGCCCTACAAGCAATGTAAGAAACAGAAGTGGAGGGGGGGGATTTGAAAAAGTAGAAAACATTTAAATAACAAAAGCAAGCCAAGCCCATGTACAAACTATTTATAAAATAAGACATGCAACAAAAAACATCTTAGACAAACAAAATGTGAAAGAAATAAAAAACTGCAAACTGTACATTTGTATTTCTATACCCTTCACCTTCTACAGCTACTCCAATTGATGTCTCTATTTAGACATATTCTTGGATCAAGGGCTTGCATTTCAAAAATCCACTTAGTCTCCACTTTTTCTAGTAAACTACTGAAGTGACATCCTCTATCTGGTAGATGTACCGCTTCTAGACCCCAAAATCTTAGGGATACTCCTGTATGTCTAACCTCATTAAAATGTTCAGCCACTGGAGTGCTTATCCTATTTCTAATGTTTGACTTATGTTCCTGTATGCGTTGCTTTAACATCCATGTAGTCATGCCAATGTATATCTTATCACAAGGGCACTGTAAAATGTAGATCACTCCAGCAGTGTCACATGTTATAAATTGTCTAATACTGTACTCTCTGTTTGTGAATGGATGTTTATATGTGTTCTTTTTGCTTGTGTGACCACACACAGAACAATGCCCACATAGTGTCATACCCGGGCTTAGAGGGCCTAAGAGCAACTGCCTTTGTGTAGGTTGCTTCCCCTGTGGGTGTACTGTATGCGCCAACCTACCCTTTAAAGTTTGTACTTGTTTTTCAGCTATCAGAGGAGGTTGTTGGAATAATCTACTGGTACTCTGATGGTTTTGCAATATTGCCCAATGTTTATGCAATATGCACCTGACTGCACCCATCTTATGATTGTGTCTTGTACCAAACACTATTCTTGCATCCTGGTCCATCCTATCTGAACCATGCAATGCCTGTGTCTGTGGCACTTCTTGGATGCATGTCGTGGTTCTATCTAACGTTTTCCTAGAGTAGGCACGCTGTGCAAATCTATTAGTAGCTGCCTGTAACTCAGTTTGCTAATCCTGTTTAGTACTGCAATTTCTACGCACTCTAAGTGTAAACCCCAGGGGGCGCTATCCTAAGGGCTACTACCCCTGCCTGCCTCAGCTGTGACAGGGTGAGGGGCCCAGATCCGTTGACGGGTGCCTCCACCCAGAGGTCGGGGGTAGAACAGTCCAAGTTGACTCTGTCGCAGCCCTCTGGGTTGCTGCAACCCCCCTTCCCACTAGTGGCTTACATAAGTCAATTACACGCTCACCCTGAACACTTATCCCCGGCTTGAACCACTCAGCTCACTCCGGGGACCCCTAGAAAGTAAGGTACAGTTATTAAATATTCACTGTGCAGCATATCACCAGTAAAACGCAAACCAGCCAGGGTACTTCTGCAAAACAATAAATCTGATTTATTCAAGGGGAGATAACAAGGACCGGGGGAAATCAGGGTGATTGGCTTACCACTATATGTGTGTGTGTGTGTGTATGTATATATATATTGGAATACCTAAGGCTCTGTGCACAGGCCTAACCTATCAATTACTGTCTATGGGTACCCAAGCCCTAATGGCTAGTTCCTCGATGCAGCTGGTTGGGGCCCTGACACAGACGAGCACTTAATTCCTAAACAGATCAGATGGACCCAAAAGCTCAATTAGTACAGTCTGCAATACAACAAATGACTTGGCCTTGGTTTGTAAGCATTAACAGGGAGCTACCCTGATCCAGTACTCACAACTCCAACAGAGAACCACTCTTTCACCACTTGAAGGGCTGAGCCTGAGTTTCAGAGGCCTCCTCACACATTTATATGGAATACAACAGAGGGGTACCATACCAGGCAGCTGCTTCCAGGACCCAAATGAACTCACGGCAATTGCAGGTATTACACTGCAGCTTCCACGTCCTGACAGACCGAGCACGATTCAGCAGATTCTCCAGTCCTCTTCAGGTGAAGCCTGGTAGGTAGCTGTGTTTATACACAGCCTCCTCTGACCGCACGCCGGCGGATTTGGTTTGGGATGCGCTGACAAAGAAAAAGGCCACCTCAGGCCTTTCCCGCGCGATCACTCAATGGCACAGAAGCTCAGTGCTCCACTCTCGTCCACAGACACAGCGCATCTGCCCCTAACTGCATGGGTGTCTCTCCAGTAGCTCGGGCGCCAATTGACCAGGCTGGCTACATGCCAGTCATTTACGCTTTGCTCAGTGGAGCAAAAAAAGCACCACTGCCCATAATGCCACTTCCCAGTATTACCAGCTGTATCTTCATTGGTCAGCGACTCCCCAGGTGTCCTCCGATTCGATTGGTCCACTTCAACAGTTCAGGATCAACATGGAACAGAAAACAGTCCAGGCTGCAAGAAAGCAGGTTAGAACCAACGGTATCTTCATTATCACTCTTAACAATTCCCAGCAAGTAGCTACATCTCTATAATGTGCTCCCTCTGTGCAATCAGTGACAGCAAAACAGAGCACTTGGGCAGCAGCTCGAGCGGGACTCGAGCAGGGAAACACACACAGACCCTCCATTCGAGCTAATTATAACAGCAAGCAGGCAGCCCTTTAAGGGACAGTACACAGAGGCTCTAAAAGCACTCACAGCATTGCCATTTAAAAACGGCTTAAACGCCGAACGCCAACCACCAGGGGGAACACTTAGGCAGCTCCTAGGAGGCTTTTAGGAACCCCCATTTATAGGGGGGTTACGTAAGAAACTGAGTATGGAACGCTTTCAACTAGCTGGCGAGAATGAAAGCTTTGTGCATGCAGTATGGTATTTATTTATTTATTAGACATCAGTTTACAACCTTTGAGCCAGGGGCTCATTTACAAAGGTACCTCGCCACAGAGAGGGCAAAACAGTACAAACAAGCTTTTTACAATATAACAAAGTACAAAATTTGCAGGAACATGAAGACATAAAAAAGATTCCTTGTAGTTTCTTTTCTGTACAGGGATGTAATAAGTCCCTGTTCAAACGTAATCACAACATCCAGGTGTGGTACAGACACAGCACTACTATTTAATGTGAACTTTAGATGTTCTGTACAACTATTTAAGTGTTGATGAAAACCTTCAAGGCCCCTCTTTGTGCCCATCCATACCAAAAACAAATCATCTATATACCTTCTATAAAATTTTATATGATGGAAATATGGGTTTCCAGCAACATCTAGAATATGTTTCATTTCAAAGGTATACATATAGGTATTGGCGTAACCCGGGCCATGGTGGACCCATGGCTGTCCCTTTGCTTTGTTCATAAAAATCTTTTTCAAACCTAAAACAGTTCTTATTTAATAGGAAATCAGTTAGAAGTTTTAAGGTCCTTGTTTTAGGATGGGCCAGAGGGGCCCTAGTGTCCAGGAGACTGCCCATGGCTTCAATGCCATCATGATGGGGGTATGGATGTATAGAGATCTGATACATCAAGGGTGACTAAAAGAAAATTCTGTTTTTCTACTTCACCAATCTATAAATTCTGTATAGTTCTAATAAATGAGACGTAGCTCTAATATACGTGGAAGTGTTTTCAACTAGGTGTCGCACGTGAAAACTGAAGTAACTGGACACTGGTTCAAATAAGCTAGATATTCCTGAGACTATGGGACGTCCTGGAGGGTTATTTGCATCTTTATGAATTTTTGGAATACAGTAAGAAACTGGAATTCTGGGATGTTTCTGCTGTAAAAATTATCCTTCCCATTCTTTTATGCTATTTGAAAGTACTAGATCTTCTATGATGTATAACAGTTCTCTATGTAATACCTCTGTGGGATCAGAGTTTGGTTTCTTATGATTTTCATTGGACATAGTCCATAATTAACAATACCTTCTCCCTTGCCTGCTGGCTTGATAATGACAGTCTCATCTTTCTGAAGTGCACTAAGAACCCTTCTCTCATGTGAGGTAAGATTGTCTGTAGGCAGTCTCCTGTCCTGTTCTGAAGTGAATAGTTCCTGTACTGCTTTCCTAACCAGGTCTGAATATATTTCTATGACTGGCGTTAAACCTGTTGGTGGGTCATAAGAGGATCTGACATGTATTGCTTTTATTAAATCCTATTTATACTTATCTCCCTGCTCTTGGTCACCAAATTGAGCTTTGAGCCTTAAAGATCTAAAAAAATGTTTGTGAGTCTCCTCCTAATTCAAAGTTACTGACCGAACAAGTGGGTGCAAATGACAGTCCTCTAGACAAGATACCTTTCTCCACCTCCATGAGTTGTCGGTTACTAATACTGAATATCGGAATTATCTCTGATAATTTCTCTGTTTTGTGGAAGACCAGGTAAGGAGACTCCACCAACAGCGCCTGGAACTCACAGATCCTTCAGTCTGACATGACAGCCACCAACAAGGCAGTCTTCCACGAGAGGCGAGGCTTGTCACAATTGTGCCTTGGTTCGAATGGCTTGCCCATGAGCTTTGCCAAAATCAGCAACAAGTCCCATGGTGGTGCTGGTTCACGCACCAGAGGGGAAATGTGGTCCAGGCCTTTGAAAAAGTGCCAGATCACCTTCTCTTGCACCACCGATGGCATACCAGCCCATGCAGAGTTGGCTACCAGGCGCACCTCAAGGGTCGTCGACCAAAGGCCTGATTGAGAAAGGGACCAAAAGGTAGTCAAGAATGCTAGCCACCAGACAAGGTAAAGGCTCAAGCTCCTTGCCCTGGCACCAAATGGAGAACCTCTTCCATTTGAAGGGATAGCAGTTTTGGGTCGATTGCTTCTAAGAAGCCTCAACCATGGTGAGGACATCTTTGGAGAGACACAAAGCCTCTAGCCGCTCATGAGCCAGGCTGTCAGATGCAGGGATTGAAGGTCTGGATGGAGTACCTTCCCCTAATTGCAAGAGAGGCAAGTCCAGGTGAAGAGGAATACACCATAGGAACCTGCTGCTGAGGATGAGGAGACTGGGGAACCAGAACTGACTGGGTCAGTCCAGAGCCACAAGGATTATCCATGCCATGTCCCTCCTGGCCTTGATCAGCACTTCGTTGATCAGGGGGAATGGAGAGAAGGCATACAGGAGGCCTGGGGTTCAGGGCCTCAAGAAGGCATCCACCCTGCACAGTTCCTTGCTGGGCACAAAAACAGCCTCAGCTTTGTGTTCTCCCTGGAGGTGAACAGATCCACCAGAGGGGTGCCCCATTAGGAGAACAGGCTGTGTACTACCTCCAGATGCAGAGACCACTTGTGAGACGCTTCACCCACATGGCTGAGGGCGTCTGCCGGCTGGTTGAAGACACCGGCCACATGGATGGCCAGGCAATCGGCATCCTGGCTGGGCACGATGGTCCAGATTCGGAGAGCTTCCCTGCACAGAGGAAGGGAGTGCGCCCCGCCCTGTTTGTTGAGCTTATACATAGTTGTGGTTTTGTCTGTCTGGACCTGAATAACCTGATCCCGAATGTGTCTAGCAAAGGCTGTCAGCACCAGCCGAACTGACCGAAGCTCCAGCAGGTTGATACGGCATTGAGACTCCTCGAGGGTCCAGAGTCCGTGGACTCTGATCTGCCAGGTGGGCACCCCCCAGCCCATCAGGGAGGCATCAGTTGTCAGGATGACCGCTGCCTCTGGGTGGACAAATGGGATCCCTTCCTGCAGTTATTCCGGGACTAACCACCACTGTAGGGCATCCCATATCAGCTGGGTCACAGTGACAGGCTGGTTGAAGCGGCTCTCGCACAGAGACCATTAGTGGGCAAGCTCCCACTGCAAAGAACGCATTCTCCACAGGGCCCAATGGATCACGCTGGTGCATGCCGCCTTGTATCCCAAGAGGCGTAAGAAGTCCCAAGCAGGGCGCAACTGCTCAAACAAAAATGATCGTGCAAAGGAGTAGAGAGCCTCTGCCTGGTCCCCCGGAAGCTGAGTCCATGCTCTGCCCCGATGAAGTGTATCACCTGCGAAGGTACGAGATCCAACTTGGCCTCATCAACCAGGAGGCCAAGAGACACGCAAGTCTGGAGGGCCAGATCCCTGGACAGCTCCACCTCCTCCCTGGAGGGACCCGCTATGAGCCAGTCATTCAGCTAGGGGTATACCCGGACCCCGCGGTGCCTCAGGTAGGCTGCCACTACTGCTATGCATTTGGTGAAGACCCTGGGAGCCAAGGAGAGGCCGAAGGCCATGGCCTGGAACTCGTAGAGAATTCTCCTCTGCACGGAACCTGAGGAACCAGCAGTGGGTCGGACTGATTGGGATGCAGAACAACGCATCCTGAAGATTCAGAGAGCAAAACCTCGAGTTCTGCTCCAGATATGGTATGATCTGAGACACGGTGACTATCCTGAAAGTACATGGCCAAAGGAATTTGTTCAGGTCGTGCAGATCTAAGAAGGGGCACCAGCCCCCCGTCCGTTTTGGCACCAGGAAGTATCTGGAGATAAGCTCTGGGTGTACTGAAGGGTCCGAGACCTCCTTCTGGAGGAGCTGGGGAATGTTTTCCCGAAGGGCTGACAGAATGTTGGTGGACACCATGTCCTGCCGTGGGGCACTGGTTCGGCAGGGTGGGTAAGCCTTGAATTTTACAGGCAGACCCTGAATGACCACTTCGAGGATCGGTGGATAACAGTGGACCAGGGGAAAGGAAGTCACAGAGCCGGCCCCCCATGGGAGGACCCAGGGGAGTCAGGATGGGTATGGGGGAGGCACTCCCCCATCCCGCTACTGGGCAGGCTTGGAGGTGGAGGAGGGATTGGCTGAGGAACCAGTGGGAGCTTGACCTCCTGGTTTTCGGACGACCGAAGCAACCGACTTCGGCTGGGGATGCCAAGCCCGGGCCTGCTGTCCAGCTGCGGGCTGGGACGACCTGGCCGCAGGAGCAGAGAGGGGCTGAAAGGGCTTCTTCTTTTGAGCCTTAAGAGCCCTTGGGATCCCCCTGGGTGGAGGTAACAGAGTCCATGGGGGCAGTGGAATTCTCAATGCGAGTGTGGTGTCCTTCCACCCCCGGCCCGAACAAGCTGGTGCCCAGGATGGCGACATCCACCAACTTGTGCTTGGTATCTGCTATGAAAGTTGAGATCCTCAGCCAAGCCAAGGAAGAGGCAGGAAACTACTGCCCAGTCAGCCTGACCTCCACAGTGGGAAAAATTATGGAGACATTACTAAAGGAGAGAATAGTTGACTACCTAAAGGAAACTGGAATACTCGATCCCAAACAGCATGGCTTCACAGCAGGGTGCTCGTGCCAAACAAACATGATTGACTTATTTGATTGGTTTACCAGAACAGTGGACCAGGGTGGGGTGGTGCATGTGGTGTACCTAGACTTCAGCAAGGCCTTTGACACAGTTCCCCTCAGAAGACTTGCTAACAAACTAGAACACACAGGAGTTGTACAGAAAATAGTAAACTGGATTAGAAATTGGCTGCAGAATAGGACACAGAGAGTTTTAGTCAATGGGGCATTATCAAGGCAGGGAGGTGTGACCAGTGGCATTCCACAGGGATCCGTGCCGGGTCCAGTCCACTTCAACATATTCATCAGTGACATCACTGATGAACTGGGGGGGGTTGCCTTTTCATGGACGATACAAAGCTCTGCAACAGGATGGATACACTAGACGGGGCATTAGGTATGGAAGCTGACCTAAGGAGACTGGAAGAATGGTCCAGAAATTGGCAGTTAAAATTTAATGCCAAGAAGTGTAAGGTAATGCACCTCGAGGAGCAGAACCCAGGAAAAAAAGTACATACTAGTAGGGCATCAATTAGAGGAGACAAAGATGGAATGGGATCTGGGCATGATCATTACCAATGACTTAAAGGTAGGAAAACAATGCGAAAAAGCAGCGCAGAAGGCAAGCGGTATCCTTGGATACATAGGAAGAGGTATTATGAGCAGAATGCAGGAAGTTATGTCCTTCTACAGATCCTTGGTGAGGCCACACCTCGAGTACTGTGTCCAGTTCTGGAGGCATCACCTAAAAAGGACATCGACCATCTGGAGACGGTGCAGAGAAGGGCCACAAATTTGGTGCTGGGGCTGCATCATGTGGAGGAATTTCTTTTATATATATAATCTTTCTTTTATGCATACATATAGAGTGGATTACATATAAAGTAAAGTGTGTTACAATATATATATATTATGATTATAATATATAAGCTGCTAGTGTAGTTGAATATACCTAGGTCTGAGTAGAAGCTAAGGGTCATTATAAGTTTATAAGAACTGCAAGGCAAGCAGAAAGTAATAGCTCGTGCTGGCTGAAACCAGTTACTTAAAGTTGGGAAAAATAACAGTTTAGATAAAGCTGAACAGAACTGATGGTACCAGCCTGGATAGCAAGCTTGGGCAGGGTTGGGCAAGAAGCAGAGATAAGAACATGTAGTTGCATTGAAACTAAGCTGTACGGTACCATGGAGTGAGTGAAACTCATTGTTTCTATTAGGTCAGCTTGACCCAGGTGTATGTATTAAGCAATGACGAAATAAGCCAGTGGAAAGTACCTGACGATATGAAACTGTTTTTCTGTTATTGCTAAGAAACTATGATTACTTTACACTGAAATGTTAGTGTGTTTTCAAGATAAGAAGTGCTATAAAATACTGTGTAAAACTTAGTTCGAGGAGCTCTTGCCTTTGCTTGAGGGCTCCCACACGTAATGTGTACAGACAATAAACTGAGTTTATTGGAATAACCATTGAGTGTGGTTATTGAATATATAAATTTGAGTAAAGTATACAGTAATGAGAATCTGCACCACAGTTTTTGGCTGAATGCAGGATGACTTCACTTCTCGTGTCACACTGTGATCGGACTGCCAAGTCCCAGCCTCAGGGAAGGTGGCTCCGGAGGTTTGAGTCCCACCATACGTGTGATGCCTTGGAGCGTGACAGTCATCAGTTACTGTTTCTAGGTGCAAGGGTGGCACCAAAAGTGCAAGGCACTCGCGCCAAGGGACGCCCAGAAAAGTAAAAGTGCCAAGGGGCACTCGGCGCCAAGGACGCCAAGAAAGTAAAAGTGCCAAGGCGCCTCGGCCAAGGGACGCCCGCAAAAAGTAAAAGTGCCAGGGCACTCGGCCAAGGGACGCCCAGAAGAGTAAGAGTGCTGAGGGCACTCTGAGTGCTAAGGCACTCAGCGTCAAGGGACGCCTGAAAAAAGTAAAAGTGCTAAGGGGCACTTGGCGCCAGGGGACGCCCGTAAAGGTGAGGGTGCTAAGGGCACCGCGCCAGGGACGCCGTAGAAGTATAGGAGTGTTGAGCACTCGAGTTTGGTTAAGGCGCCTATAAGGGACTAATATGGGAAATCAGGGGGCAAAGCAGGGAGGCGGGGTAGAAACCGGACCAGCGAAATGTATGCTGGATAAGTATGGTGGGGACTCGGTCTGTCAAATAGGGGACTGGAACAAGTGGACCCAGGCGTCTTCCCCAGGCAGGGACACTCAGTATGGATGTCCTAAGGAGACTGAGGATAGGCTTAGTGAGTGGAAACAACCCACAAAAAGGGAGAGACGGTGAAATGGCATGTGTTTAGAATGTGGGAAAGAGAAGCGGAGCGCAGATTTGAGAGTCAATTGAGAGGATTAATGTTAAAGGAAAGGGAAAAGGAGGTAGGTACGCCAAGAAGGCAATATAGACATCACGATACCCCTCCACTGTGTCGGCCACCGCCGATGCTCCACCGATACCTGGAGGTGCACAAGCAGCAGATCAGCAGGCGCTAGTGCAACCCGACAGCTCAGAATCAGGAGCGGAACCCATCCCCACACCCCGGCGATACCCCACCCTTCCACGGTCTGTAACAGACGGGGGGAGGAGGACGGAGCAGGAGCCCACCTCCTCGGGGTTGCAGGAGGAGAGAGGGAGTGAGGATGAGGAGGAGAGCGTGGAAACGCTGTCTCATCGCAAGGGGGCTGAAGGGGGAAAGGATAAGATGCAGACGCGCTCAGCGTCGCAGAAGGATAAAAAAGATATGCCCACCCGGTCCGCTACGGACGGGACTGTGCATACGGCACAGCAGTTCCCTTTGGTTCGATATCCCAACCCAAATCCCGGGGCAGGCGGGCAGCAGTTCATTGAAGTAGAACGACCCTGGCATCCCGACTGAGCTCAAGGATGCTTTAAAGGAAATACCAAACCCCATGAGAATATATAGAGGAGTACATAACAGAGTTGGGAAACCTAATTAAAACATATGAACTCTCCTAAGGAAGCAGAGGAGTCCCAAGACGCACTTTGAAGGGACGTTGGGGGAAGTTAAAGCGCCATGGATGCTAATACTGACAGAGACCACCTTGAAGCTGCTTTAGGCACGATATGGGAGAATTACGAAAAATATATGTTGCAAAGGTGGATTGGGACCTGAATCGAGAAATGCCAGGCAGACAGAGGCAAACTTGTAGAGACTCAGGGAGAGACTGGAGGAGGTTTTCGGCACTACTCTGGTATCACGCCAGACAACCCAGCTTATGACAGCCAGCTAGCCATGGCATTTTGTGCTGGGTTATTAGAGACTATTCAGACGGAGTAAAGACAGTTTATGCTGGCTGGGAAACACAATCGTTGAAGGAGGTCTTTAGGTATGCGGAACATGTTGAGAGACAGGCAAAGGTGGGAAAAGAAGGAAAGAAAAGTTAGAACAAGCGCAACTGATGTACTATTCAAGAGATGGAGGACAAGGCACACGGGAGGGGGTAGCCGAGGTCGAGGCAAAGGCAGAGGACCCCCGAGGACTAACTATGCCCAAAATACTGGGCCAGGGTACTATCAGCCCCAACAGATGCAGGGAGGATACTATCAGCCCCAACAGATGCAAGGAGGACCTAACGCAAGGCAAGGAGGTAGGGGAATGGGGCGAGAAGGTAAAGACATTATTTGCTTTGCATGCCAGGGGAAGGGACACATTGCTCGAGAATGCCCCAGAGTCCAGCGGTCACAGTGGCAGCAGCAACGCCAAAACCAGGAGAACGAGTACCCCCTACCTCCACCACCACCACTACAGACACAACAATGGTCAGAGCCAATGGGGCCGACCCAATGGAACCAAGGGGGCCAGTATACATCCAACCAGCAAAACTCACAGTACTGGTCCGATGCAGGAAACATGGGCAACAGCAGCTGATGGTTACAGGAGCACCCGTTGATGGTTCGAGTCTCTGCCACTCCGGCAGGGAGTCCCTTGATGGAATTGATGGTGATGGATACTTTATTGACTTTTCTTATAGACACTGGAGCGTCTGTTTCGGTCATACAACAACAAGAACTATTGCCCCCTTTGTCAGGAAAATTGATAACAACAATTGGAGCTTCAGGAGTACCTCAGAAGGAGCAGATGACGTTGCCCTTACCGGTAAAGTGTGGAAATACTTTGTTAAAACATTCCTTTTTGAGCAGTTCTACCTGCCCGGTAAATTTGATGGGACGGGATCTCCTGGCAAAGGTAAGTGCCCAAATTAAGTGTACTCCTAGGGGAATAATTGTTGAAGCACCAGCGGTAGGAATCTATGTTTGTAATGAGGGGGAGGGATTGGCTGTACAGTTGGGAAATTGTGAATTCAAATGAGCACTACTGGTTGGAGAAGTGGGCAGAAAAAGTAACAAAGGGCAATATGCAGTTTAGGGTTAATCTGCATTGTACGGCACACTATGCTGTGGGGGTTAGGGATTATGAATACGAATGTGGGGATTGGGGGCGGCAACAAATTGAACAATGGATGTGGGTGCATAATCTGTATGTGGGTAGAGATAGGGTGGGGGTCTCAGTATTACTCACTGAGGAGCAACAAAAGGTGTTTAAAGTTCCTGATTCATATCCACATATTTCTTTGGCAAAAAAACCGCAGCTGCAGTGGAAAGATTTGGGTCCCTGGATGGCAAGCATGGTGCAGCTAAAAGATTGGGTGGATGTGGAAGGAGGGCAGAGATCAACAGAGGGGCAGTGTAAAGAATTAGTTTAAGAAAGTGGGTGCAAGTATGTGTATCAGAAAGGCAGGTGAATGGAAAAGATGGTGGAGAAGGAGAAAAAGCAAGACCCTGAGCCTGGGTGGATTAGTCAAATACCAGAAGTTCTGTGGGCTACATCTAAGTATGATGTGGGACTAATAAAGGAGCACAGCCACTAGTTTGTGACGCCAAAGCTCACCCTGAACCAGTCGACACCAGTACCCGTTGGGGAGGAAGTAGAAGAAGGGATTGCACCGGTGCATGCTGCGTTAGTACAAAAGGGGTTATTGTTCCATGTCCAGATGCCGTAGTTAATACACCAATATTGCCAGTAAGAAAGGGAAGTGGATTATCGCCGTGCAAGATTTAAGGGCAGTAAATGAGGCAGTACATATAAGAACCCTGTGGTACCAAATCCAGCTACTATTCTGTCAGAAATCCCACATACTGCCACGCATTTTTCAGTCATAGACTTAGCGAACGCGTTTTTTAGCATACCAGTGGATCCGGCTAGCCGAGAATGGTTTGCATTTACGTATAAGGGTCAAAAATGGACTTGGACTCGTATGCCACAAGGTTATGCGGAGTCACCTGCTGTGTTTTCTGCTCAAATGCGTGAGAACTTGCAGGGTTTTGTTGCCCCACAGGGCAGCACCCTAATTCAGTACGTAGATGACTTACTCCTTGCCAGCCCTTCCAGGGAGGCGAGTGAAGAGGACACTAGAGCTCTGTTAATTTTTCTAGCCCAAAATGGACATAAAGTCTCAAAGGGTAAGTTGCAACTGTGTGCTACCAAGGTACATTACTTAGGTCACATACTCTCTGCAGAGGGAAGGCAGTTAGATCCCAAACGCATTCAAGCAATCACTGAATGGCCCCCTGTAACCAAGCAGCAAATGATGTCATTCCTAGGAATGGCAGGTTACTGTCGTGCTTGGATAATGGACTATGCTTACATCATCCAGCCATTACACACGCAATCTATGGCACAAAAATGAAAATGACAGATGAGGTGCAGTGGTCCCCGGGTTAGAAGCGACATTCGCCAAAGTAAAGGAAGTACTGGCCAGCACTCCATGTTTAGGACTCCCAAATTATGAGAAAGCTTTAACCTGTTTGTAAATGGTCAAGGGGTTATATGTCGGCAGTTTTGACACAAGATCATGGGGAAGCCAGAGGCCCATTGCTTATTATTCAAAAACGGTGGATTCGGGTAGTGGCAGGTATGGTCTCCTGCTTACAGTCCGTGGCAGCAGCCACGGAGGCAGTATTGTCTTTGTGTGGATCTGGTGGATTTTGCCCCTTACTGTGCATGTACCCCACGAGTGCAAGCTATATTAGTTACAAGCTCGCACAGCTCATCTGACCCCGCGAGAGTTTTGCAGTACCAGAATGTATTGCTCACAATGCTCGAACATTACTCTTAGCGTGCACCACCTTAAAACCGGCAACCTTGTTGCCCTCCCGACGATGGTGAACAACATGACTGTGGACAGGTAATTGACTGTGACAGTAAACCTAGACCAGATATAACAGATGTAGCCCTGACAAATGCAGAAGTTGAATATTTTGTGGATGGCTCAGCTTTCAAAGACCTAAGGGGGGTGACTAAGGTTGGTTATGCAGTATGTACTGTGTCTGAGGTAATAGAGAGCAGTCCATTGCCATCCAGTTTCTCTGCCCAGGCTGCAGAGTTGGTAGCCCTGACGAGGGCTTGCGCGCTTGCACAGGACAGAACAGTAAATGTGTATACAGACAGTCGATATGCCTTTGGTGTAGCACATGACTTTGGGACATTATGGAAACATAGAGGTTTTCTTACGGCTACGGGTAAGCCTATTGCGCATGCGAAATTGGTAAAAGATTTACTGTTTGCTATACAGCTACCTCGAGCATTGGCAATTGTGAAATGTGCAGCACACACGTCTAACAAAGATTTTGTCTCTGCAGGTAACGCCGTAGCGGATGCCGCAGCAAAGGCGGCGGCTCAGTCAATGGGTGCTTCAGTCTACCAGTTAACCGTTGTAAATAGTGACACTTGTAACTTGTTTTCTCCACAGGATTTAGTGGCGCTCCAACGTAATAGTACAGAGGCAGAAAGGCGTCATTGGAAACAGCAGTGTGTATTTGACTCAGATTTAAAAGTGTGGGTGTCTGGGGATGGGAGACCATGCTTACCGGGATCGGTATTTCCGTATTTGGCAAAATTGGCTCATGGAGCCGATCATGTTTCAAAGACGGGCATGGTAGACTTTGCAAATAAGTATTGGTATGTTGTTGGATTTACTAGCTATGCTGAAGTGTTTTGCAGTAAGTGTGTGATTTGCATGCAGTACAATGTGGGCAGAGGACAACATCTAACCCCCTCTGCCCACCCGATTCCTGCTGGTCCATTTGAGCATGTTATGATGGACTTTATAGAGCTTACGCCGTGCCAAGGCTATAAATATTGCTTAGTTATTGTAGATATGTTTTCAAAGTGGGTAGAGGCATTTCCGACTGCAGGGAGGCGTTTACATGCTGTGGTAAAAGCCTTAATTGAGAGATTATCCCTCGCTGGGGATTGCCCAGCCGCTTGTCATGCGATAATGGATCTCATTTTGCAAATGAAGTGATAAAATCATTATGTGAGGCCTTGCAGGTGGACCTCCGAATGCACTGCGCTTACCATCCCCAGTCGGGTGGGGCAGTGGAGAGAGCAAATCAGACACTAAAACTCAAAATTACAAAAATCATGGCGGAGACCAGTCTAACTTGGGTGACTGCTTTGCCTCTCGCCCTCATGGCTATGAGGGGTCGGGTGGGGCGTCTTGGTCTCTCCCCACATGAAATTTTACTAGGACGCCATTCGAATGCCAAATGCCCCTTACCCACAAAGTCGAATCACCCTGCATGGAGTAGATGAGGAAATGCTTACTTATTGTTTATCCCTTAATGGTGTCTTGAGGTCTTTCATCCTAGGGTTAAGTAGCTTTGCCAGTGCCTACTGAGACACCCCTGCATCAGATCCAGCCTGGCGATTTTGTTTGGTGAAGGACTTCCGGAAGAAAAGATGGAGTTCCCAAGGTGGCGTGGCCTGCACCAGGTCCTGTTGACAACGGCAACAGCAGTGAAGGTTGCAGAAAGGGAGACATGGATCCACGATCACATTGCCGGCTAGTGAGAGCAGACCTGTCCGAGACTGTACACCGAAGGGGATTAATGCTTGGAGGACTTACTGTTCTTGCAACCATTGTATTGGTGGGGTTCTTGCAACAGACTTTAAGCACTCCTTTAATGAGAAGCATCAAGAGTGCTGAGCCCCTGCATTATGCAAATACCTGGTGGACTTTAATGAAGTTGCATGCAGAAAATATTAATTTGTCTGATTGTTATGTGTGTGCCCCTCCCCCTGCTTCAGCAAAGGTTGGGCTCCATCTATACCCAGAACCCCTCCCTCAAAATGATACTACATTGCTTTACCAGACTTTGGCATCTGTTTCTTGGTATAAGCCGAGAGCCAGTACCTATAAAAAATTGGGTCCTTGGGTAGAGCGTGTCCTTAGTAATGTAACTGTGTTGGCAGGGAGGCCCTTCCTCACGTGGTATACGCCAGCGCACCCCAACACAACTGGTGAGCTCTTGCACATATGGCCCCGGGTTCCGAGGTCCCAGCCAGTGACTTGCCTCTGTAGCAGTAAGGTGAGGGTTCAGGAATTGGGCTCATCCAATTGTACTACTATTATTGCTATAACTGATCTAGACCTTTCGCTGGTCAATGGTGTCGTTGTTCCCTTTGGGACTATAACGGGTTTATACTGGGTATGTGGAAGTACATGATACATTCCTGCCCTCACAGTGGGCTGGATGCTGTTACTTGGCCACACTGCACCCAGTAGTGCGGACTTTCCGATAATTAACCCAAATAACCACACTATCAGAGTTAAACGAAACTAGGTAGACCTGTTCCACCTGAATCTATTCAGATACCTTGGTATGAAAAAATTTGAGCTGGAGTGTTCCTTGGTGGGGGTAGTACAGGCAATGCACTACATAGATCAGTTATGTTATGAAATTGAAATTTTATAAACAGTACAAAGACAGAATTGCCTTTAGGTAAATGCTGAAATACGAGCCACCAGATTAATGGCCTTGCAAAATAGGGCAGCCCTGGACTATCTTCTAGCTGCCCAGGGGGGGGTGTGCGCTGTCATTGGCGAAGAATGTTGCACATATATTCCTGATAATTCAGAGGCCCTAGATCAGGTCCTGCAAGGGGTGCAGCACTTGCAGGATCGAGTTTTGAGTGAGCATGCACCAGTGGAAAAAGGATGGGACCCCTGGTCCTGGTTTTCTAGCATCTTTGGTGATTGGGGAGCCACTGTGTTACATTGGATTGCGGTGGCTCTCCTTATGCTACTGGCCATTTGGCTTGTGGTCACTATTATGAAAGCGTGTATTTTCCGCTTGTGTTCTTTGAACACTCCCATCTCTGCCCAAATGCCCCTGCTTGATTATCAAAGGAATCTTTTCCCAGAAGAACCCCCATTCCCTTTTGCACACGTAGATGACCTTACTAAAATTTAGTTGAGGCAGAGCCTCAAAAGGGGGGAGTGTGGAGGAATTTCTTTTATATATATAATCTTTCTTTTATGCATACATATAGAGTGGATTACATATAAAGTAAAGTGTGTTACAATATATATATATTATGATTATAATATATAAGCTGCTAGTGTAGTTGAATATACCTAGGTCTGAGTAGAAGCTAAGGGTCATTATAAGTTTATAAGAACTGCAAGGCAAGCAGAAAGTAATAGCTCGTGCTGGCTGAAACCAGTTACTTAAAGTTGTGAAAAATAACAGTTTAGATAAAGCTGAACAGAACTGATGGTACCAGCCTGGATAGCAAGCTTGGGCAGGGTTGGGCAAGAAGCAGAGATAAGAACATGTAGTTGCATTGAAACTAAGCTATGCAGGTACCATGGAGTAGAGTGAAACTCATTGTTTCTAATGGAGTCAGCTTGACCCAGGTGTATGTATTAAGCAATGACGAAATAAGCCAGTGGAAAAGTACCTGACGCATATGAAACTGTTTTTCTGTTATTGCTAAGAAACTATGATTACTTTACACTGAAATGTTAGTGTGTTTTCAAGATAAGAAGTGCTATAAAATACTGTGTAAAACTTAGTTCGAGGAGCTCTTGCCTTTAGCCGAGGCTCCCACACGTGTGTACAGACAATAAACTGAGTTTATTGGAATAACCATTGAGTGTGGTTATTGAATATATAGAATTTAAGGTAAAGTATATACAGTAATGAGAATCTGCGACCACAATCATGAGCCATACGAGACAAGACTCAAAGAGTTGAATTTATTCTCTCTGGAACAGAGAAGAAATAAGGGGGACATGACAGAAACATTTAAGTATGGAATTAACACAGTTCAAAAGGAAAACTTCTTCCAGGAAAACAGAGCAGCGTGTACAAGAGGGCACAACTTGCATCTACTGGGAGGCAAGTTTAAAAGCAACTTCTAGAAAGTACTTTTTCACAGAGACAGTGATAGACCCATGGAACAGCCTGTTACCAGAAGTGGTCGCACTGAAGACAGTAAGGGAATTCAAACTCGCTTGTGACAGGCAATGTGGACAACTTAGAAAAAAAATATAATGGGGGATAGCCATCTTGGGCAGAGTAGATGGACCATACAGTTCCCCATCTGCTGACACTATTATGTTCTTATGTTCGTAAGCCCAGCGGCGCATGGCCACTGCAGCGGCCACAGACCGGGTGCATGAGTTGCCGAACAGGGCTCTCTGTAGGATTTTTTGACTGGAGGTCCGGGACTGGCTATGAAAAAAAAGGCGGTCCACAGCCGAAAAGTGGGAGTCCTCGGAAAATTTCTAAGGGTCCCCATTCAAATACATGGGAGCCACACCCCTGCGCCAGCACTGCTTTTACTGTAGTATTCTGCAGAAAGCTCCATTGGTTTCTGTTGGGGCATTTTAATCTACATTTTTTTTTATGTTTCAGAGGGTGTATTCAAACAAATTATGGCCACTGCTCCACTAACACGGGCTTTGTTAGTTGAGCAGTGGCCGTAATTTGTTATAACTCCCCCTCTGTAACATAAAAAAATGCCCTAAAGTGACTCCCCGGGCTTGGTGGCTGAGCATCTCTGGGACTTTCGCGAAAAAAGCCCGAGTGTCCCGACGTACAAAATGTACAAAAAGGACGCGGGCACCTGCATCCCCGAGAGCCCTACCGATGTCCATGGCAATCCGGAGCTGCTGCTTAGCCACTGCTCGACCCTGATCCTGGACCTGCTTGATCGTGGTCTGCAAGTCTGCAGGGAGATGGGGAAGCATCTAATCAAGGGTGCCCAAGAGGGCGTGAGCAAAGTGGACCATTGAAAGGGCCAAACTTACTTGCTGAAGGCCGAGGGAAGAGGCAGCGTAGACCTTCTTGGCCATATGATTGGATTCCTTGTTGGGAGGTTTATCTATGTCCCCAACACTGCATGTGCGCCAAAAGACCGAGTTGGCCACCAGACCCTCAGCCAAGGGATGTTCGGTGAAACCCAACAGGGAACCGGTAGGGACCGCATACTTGCAGGCCATCCAGGCCGATGGCACAGGGCAAGAGACAGGGTGCTGCCAAAGCTGCAGAGTGGGGCCAAGAATAGCCTCAGTGACTGGGAAGGCCTCCCCAGGGGAGTCACCATGGTCGAGAATCTCGGTCAGGGGGTATTTAGCCCGTTTGTGGACAGGGCTCCATCTGAAGACCCATGAATTCCGAGATTAAGCGAAGCAGGCCCGTGAAAAAAGTGAAACCATGCTTCGTCGACAAATCCTCTTCCGACTCAACATCAGACAGGAGTGTAGAGAGGAGCCCCAAGACTCTGAGGATTCGTCTAATAAGGGTCGATCACCAGAGTCCCCGCTTACCCTACATGGTCTGTCGGGAGTTACTGTGACCGACAGCCAATGAGGATGCCCTGGAGAGGTGTGGGCATTCTTAGGAGGTGGGCCCTCCTTCGGCTGTTTAGGCAGCGGCTCCACCTAAATAGACAGGTAGGCCAGGGTTCAGCTTAACCCTGGTGAACATGAGCTGCTGCCACATAAGCTCCTCAGTGTCGACGCATTTTGCAGAAGAGCCTCTCCTCATCCGAGGGAGCTGCTCGACTCAGGGTTTCCAGATTGGGACTGCGACCACAACCACCAGGGCTGCTGACGGTGGGTCTTGGAGGGAGCCAGCGAAAGCTGAGGATTCTCAGAGATCACTGGATCCTGAAGAGTAGGGATCGGATCAGCTAGTTGGTCCAACCTTCCCTGGGAAGTAGTAGGCAGGACCAGAGTCCTAGAGAGGGAAGTATCGGCCTTATCTGGTGAAAACGGGCTGACCGGTTCAAGAAAAATCCTGACAGGCTGGTTGACAGGTGTCTTGACCAAATGGCCAGATGCGGGAACCACAGAGCCTGTGGCCAGGGCTGAAGGATCAACCATAGTCAAAACCTCCACAGAAGTGCTGGAATCGGATGCCTGAGAGTGCTCGCAATTCCACAATCGATGGAGACTTCTTTTTAGTCTCTTTTTTAAGGATTTAGATTTGATGCCCATAGAGGGGCCCTGCCCAAAGGTGGGAAGGGACTGGCACAAATCACTAAATGCTACTGAAAAGGTGGTGCTTAAGGAAAGCGGCATAAAGGCCAACGTCGAAGAGGCATGCTCCACGGCCTGAGCTGCAGCCTCTTCAAAAGCTGCAAGCTGTTCAGCGGACTCTGCAGCTGCAGAGACCACCCAATGGGCATCTTTCTATTTAATGGGAGGATCCATTCATCAGGGTGCCCCAGCAGAAGCCAAGTGTCCCGGTCTTCCAAAGTTGAAGGATGCAAAGTGCGACAAAGGCCACACGCCTGAAGATCATGTTCATGGCCTAAGTGGTAGATGCATGTGGTGTGCGGGTCCGTCTGGGACATCTTCTGCCCACACGCACATTTCTTGAATCCCGGTGCCGACTTCAAGTCGTCCACAACAGAAATGGTTAAGAAATCACCTAAAGATGAAAAATTTGTAATCGCCAAAGTTTGAAAGCAAAGGACCTACTCAGCGTGGAGAGCGGTAAGGAGAGAACCTTCTTCTTCCACCAGAAAGGAACATTTGATGTCACAGGGTGGTGCTGAGGGAGGTACCGCCCAGGTGGTTGGAAGGAGTCAGCTTGAAAACTTTCCAGCAAGCCTTAAAGGGAAAGGAACGCTGCCAGAAGTGTGGATAAGTACACCATGTGCGCGTCCCTAGAATAGTGTTGTTTTCAAAGTTCTTTCCAAAAGTTGCATGGAAACAGAATTTGCTGGCAGATAAGGACTGCTTGGCCCACCTAGTCTGCCCATTTTTCCCTTTCTATAGCATTACCGCAGATCCTACCTGATCTCCAGCCCATTAACCCCCCCTTCCCCAAAGATTCCCTTATGCCAACCCCATGCATTCTTGTACTCCACTACTGTTTTCAGACCCACAACCTCTGCTGGAAGACTGTTTTAGGAATTCATTACTCTTTTTGTGAAGTACTTCCTCACATCTCTCCAGAATCTGCCCCCTTCTGCTTCTTATACCCCGTTGTCGTGAGCACCTTTCTTTCTGAAAAATACTTCTCTCTTGTACCTTGTTTACCCTGTAAAGTATTTACAGGTCTCCATCATATGCCCCCTCTCTCTCCTCTCTTCCAGGGTGTTTTTAGGTCCTTTAATCACTCCTCAAAGGGCTTCTGATGCAGACTCTGCACCATTTTAGCTATCTTCCTCTGGACAGCTTCCACTCTATGTCCTTCCTGAGACGTGGTTTCCAGAACTGGACACGGTATTTTAGGTGGGGTCTTACCAGCAATCTATGCAGAGGCAACACCAGCTCCTTTCTGCTGGTGATACCCCTCCCTATGCACCCCAGGATCCCACTCACCCTCCCAGCTGCTTTGTCACACTGTCTGGCCACCTTTAGGTCATCCGTTATGATCATCTCCAGGTCTTTTTCCTGCATGGTGGTTGTCAGTACCAGCCCCCTCCACCCCTCCCCCGCATTCTCTACTCTGACCCTGGGTTTCTGTGCCCCAAGTGCATTATTTAGCACTTTTTCACATTGAAACCCAGCTGCCATATCCTTGAGCACTCCTCAAGCTTCTGCAGGTCGCTGCTCATCTTTTCCACCCCCCTTTGAGTGTTCACCCTACTGCAGAGTTTGGTGTAATTCGCAAAGAAGCAGACCTTTCCTTTCAGTTCCTCTGCAATGTCACTTATGAAGAGATTAAAAAGGACCGTTCCCAGAACTGATCCCTGAGGCACCCTGCTGGTTACCCTCCCTTCCTCGGAGTGAACTCCATTTACTACCACCACCACCATCTACCACCCTATTCTATTTCTTAACCAATTTCTTTCCCAATATACCACCTTTGGACCTACTCTTAAGCTACCCAGCTTGCTTAGTAGTCTCCTATGAAAAATGGTGTTGAATGCCACACTGAAATCTAGGTAGGCTATGTGCACTGCTCCACCATGCTCTAGGTCCTTGGTCACCAAGTCAAAGAACTCTATCAGATTAGTCTGACGTGATCCTCCCCACCCATGAATTCGTGATGCCCTGGGTCTTGTAACCCACTGGATTAAAGATATTCCACAATCCTTTCTTTTAGCAGTAGTTCCATAACTTTCTCACCACTGAGGTCAGGCTGACTGGCCTATATTTGCCAGCTCTTCCTTGCTACCACTTTTGTGAAGTGTGACTATTTTTGCCCTTCTCCAGTCCTCTGGAACCACTCCTGGTTCCAATGAACTGTTAAACAGGACTATCAGAGGTGCAGCCAGCACCCCTCTGAGCTCCCTCAACACCCTTGGGTGGACCCCATTCTACCCCATTGCTTTGTCCACTTTCAGATTTGTGCATCTGTTCAGGACTGTCTCCTCCGAAAACAGACTAGTGACCACCTCCCACCCACCAATGCTCCTGTTCAATTTTTGGGTCTCACCCGTCTCTTTCCTCTGTGAACACTGAACAAAAGTATTTGTTTGGAATGTTTGCCTTTTCCTGTCTCCCCTCTACCCACTACCCCCTTCCTTTCTTAACCTTACAATCCCACCCCGGTCTTCCTCTTTTCACTTGCATACCTAAAAGATTTCTTGTCCCCTTTTGTTACTGCCTTTGCTATTCTCTCTTCAGTTTGCGCTCCTTACTGCTCTCTCCTCTTCCCTCTGTTTTTTCTGACACACCTCCCTCTGTGTCTCCTTGTACCTTCTGAATACTACCCTCTTAGCGTTTTCTTTTTCTGCCACCTCTTTCAAGAACCATAACGGTCTCTTTTCCTCTTTCTTTTGCTTTTTTGATTGATGCAGAGGTTTGTTGTCTTCACTATGGCCCTTTTCCCCCCACTGTTCCTCCACCCCAACCAGCTCATCCTCCCACCCCAGTCATCTCTAAGGCATTTACCCATCTGTTTAAAATCTGCCCTCCTGAAGTCCAGGACCCTTGCCTTTCTGTGGTTTGGTTCCGTAGCTGTCCTTATACTTGAACCACACTGCACGGTGACTGCTGGTCCCCAGGGGGCCCCTTATCTTGACATCTGCAACACTGTCCCTGCTGGTGAGTACCAGGTCCAGTGCTGCCCCATCAAATGGGTTCACTGGCTAGTTGCCTGAGGAACACCTCCTGCAATAAGTCCAAGATTTCCCTGCTTCTAGCTGAAGCTGCAACTGGGAGGCTTCAATCTACGTCTGGCAGATTGAAGTCCCCCACCAACAGCATCTCCCCCTTTTCTGCCATCTTGCCAATGGCTTCCATCAGTACCTTATCCAACTCCTACCACCTGTACTGGAGGTCTGTAGCTTACACCTGTGCAAACAGAGGCTTCACTTCCCATCTCTAGGGTGACCCACAGTACCTCTGTCCCTCCACATTTCCTTTATCTTCATAGCTTTAATGCCTCCTTCACATAAAGTGCCTTGCCCCCTCCTTTCCTTCCAACCCTGTCCTTCCTGAACAGAGTATGGCCATGTCCCAGTCATGGTTTTCAGTGCACTACAACTTGGTAAAGACCACAATATCTTGGTTGGCCTCACCCACTGTGGTCTCTAGGTCTGGAATCTTATTTCTTAGACTTCTAGTATTCACACATATGGCTTTCTTACCCCTCCATTTGTTACCTCCCTTTTTTTTTTTTTTTTTTTTTTTTACTTTCCCTCCTCCCCCCCTCCTTTTTATTTTTCTGGAGCCGGCTGTCATCTGGAGGGAGCCCCCAGCCCCGTCCCCCGGTGTCTACCATCCAGTGCTGGCCCGTACTCCCAGGGTTTGCCCCCCATGGCGGGGCCATTGGGGTTCCCCAACCCCCACTGGTGACAAGATTCAGTGTAGCCAGTGCAATGGCTGGCCAGGAGTGGAGCCTGCGAGGCACCCTCCACCATCGTGCTGCAGGACTTTTTCCTGGTTTCTCCCATTTGAGGCATACAATGACGCCCGCGGAGAAGAGCGCACACGCATCCACACACGCTCCAAGTGTCTGCCCCATCTCCTCCCAATTCTGCAGCGCGGCGCCATGTCCCCCAGCCTCCGCTAGGGAGCAGGCAAGCGTAGACCGAGGACCATCCTCCCCGGAGAGCAGTCCATCAAACGCTCAATCCTTCTCCTCCCCTGCCGACCCCCTGGAGGCCCGTGCTCATTCCTAAACATGGGTCACCAGCGTAGCGTGAGGCAACGCGTCCAGCGCATCAGCCCTCTGCGCCACCGGGCTGGCACTCCCCCTCACTTTTTAATAACCCTGCTCCCATTCTCCTTCATTTCTTCCACCCCTGGGGATTCCACTCTTCTCAGGTTCTCCCTTCTCTCTACTTCAGCCTATTGGGGGGAGGGGGGCAGTTTCTGCATCCCTGATCTCTTCCACCACCCCCTCCTCAGCTAGTTTAAATGTTCATTAAAGTAATATTTAAACTTTCCACTGAGGACTGTGGTTCCCCTCCTGGATGGATACAGGCCATCACCCCTGTATAAGACCTTATCCTCACTGTGAGTCCCCAGACCCCAATGTAGCTGAACCCCTCTCCTCTTTGCACTATTTTTTCAGCCATGAGGTGAAGCTCCTGTTGCAGAGATCCCTCTCCTGCTCCATGATGCTGACAAGCTGCACCTCAGCGAAAGCTATTGAGTGCACTGCCCAGGACCCCTCCCCAGCTCCCTAAACCCCCCCCCGCACTATCCCAGCCCTATCCATGTCATTAGTCCCTAGGTGGACAATGACATTCGGCTCTGCCTCCTGTCCTGCTGCCATAACGATCCTTAGGATATGCTTCCCATCCTCCAGGCCCTGGTGCTGTGTAGGAACCTAACCTCCCTCTCTCCTCCCTTTCCTATTCCCAAATCTATCTCCTCACAATTGCACCCCTGATGAGAAGTTACTTCCTCATCCTCTGGGGTCCTCTTCCTCCCTCATTTGGGTATCTGCTAAGGAGGACCCCCACATCGTCCCAGGCTTCTACCACAGGTGCCACTTCCTGACAGTCCGGCCTTGTCAAAGCAGTGTGGGAACTGTGTTGAAGTACTTGCTTGAGGACTATGCCTTTGAACCCCACCCCCACCCTTCCCAAGCCCACTATAATTCAAATGTTCCTTCTCTCTGGCATCCTCTGAGGCAATGGTGACAGACTTGGTGGCCCCTGGGTGGAGGAAGATGTCACCTGAATCCCTGCCAACTTGGCCTGGACCCCAGAGACCTCCACCCCCATCCCAGAGAGGTGCATGCAGATGGGGAACCACTGCAGTCTCCAGAAGGTGTCTCTGAAAACTGCCGACCAACAGGCACTGCACCACTCCCAGCATTCCCAACTTCTATTCTCCCCGTGTTACTTGGAACCACTTATGTACCCTTACCCCTGACAGGGTGTTTCTAGCTTTCCTTAATTTGTTACTTGTGTTCTCTTGTATCCTGTTTAAATCACCTTAAACTCCTACCCTAAATAAGGTGCTGCTCCTATTCCCTGTTTTGGTCTACTTTTTACCTTCTGTCCCTCTCAGGTGTGACTGATGCACAGCAGTGAACAGGTTCCTTTCCTTAGCTGACCAGCAGCGTCCCCCGTTTCCCTGCTTCCTTCTTCGGACACCCAAGATGCCAGTGACCTGACCTGTTCCATTCCTTCGCAGTTCCACTCACTTGCTGGGATGTGAATGTGCTGGACACGTCAGAATGGAAGTACTTTTACAGTGCTCTTGTAAGGAGGCACTAAGCCTCTACCAGCTCCACCCTCCAATTATACACCTGATTCACAGGGTTTCCTGAATCTCTCACCCCAAGATCAATTTCCTGAGCTAGTTTCTCCACACCACAACACAAGTTTCAAAGCGCCTCAAACACCTCCTACAAATCTAGGGTTACTACCTGTTCTGATTTTCGCAGGACAGTCCTGATTTGGGCAGCAGTGTCCTGCAAAAAAACATGAAAAATACTGCATGTCCTGACTTTATAGCAGAAAAAATATTTTCTAACTTTCCACTGAATGTTGCAGAAAACAAACACCCTAACCAAAATACATTAAAATGATAAGAAACAATAGAAGCAACTAAGAAACTACAATATTTAGCCTTAATTCTGATTATATAGAGAAAACAAGTCTGTTGCATTGATCAAGGTTACGTACTGTCCTGCAAAAAATCATGCTTCAGTAAGAAATGTCCCACTTTGGGCTCCTTAAAATGTGGCAACCCTATACAAATCCCTTTTCTCCCCACTTACCCTGCTACTTTCAGCGTGAAGAGAAATATAAATAAATATTAAAATACCTTTAAGGAAAAACTAGGTGCTTTCACTCCTCTGCCAGCAAAGTCTATTCTTCCACAAGTAACATACAATTAAAATTATTGATAGAAATAATTGGGTAAAGTGCAAAAGCCAATACAAACTTTCACACGAGCAAAATCACTTGACATTTCACCCCTGTGATACCGGGAGCCACTAGAGGGGTTTTCTTTGTGTGCTTTTGTTTGCTCACTGTGTATGCCATTAAATTACAATTTTTCATAGTTAACCAATGTGTGGGTGTGCGCTGACCTTGTGTTTGACATAAGTGTCAATACCTACTCCTAGACAAGTTCTGTAATGGTGAGACACAGTACATAAAGTGCAAGGTGAAAAAAATTCATGTCAAAACCACAGCATAACAATTAACGAATCTCACCAACAAATGGAGTAGTCGTGTTAGATATTAAATCACATTTAAACAAGATACATTTGGAGTATATTTTAATCATATATAAGCACTTAGATAGTACTCAGGTACTGTATGGATCAGCAAAACATCGCATCAATGAAAACATCTACTGTACTCTCAGTTAAGGATAAAAGTTAGCTATTAAAGAAGGATAGAGAAAAAAATGCAATCCTAACTGAAGTTAAGTAGTCACGCACAGTAAAAGTCACTTAATAGGGATGGCTGCGTTGACAGCTTTTCATCCCTATTAACCAGCATCCCACTTATCAGATGGCAGATTTTCACTTTTGCTACTCAGTGAGTCATTGTGGGAGGGTGCAGCATTGGCAACTAGACGAGGAGAGGCAGGCAGCATTGTAGTGGGACCGCAGGTTTATGGACAAAATGAAAACTATTCAGCGTGCAGATGTATGCACACAGCAGAGGCAGTCCAGCACCATCGTACGTGGATGACTGTTACGGGTGGAGGGCACTGCTGGAAACTAGGAGGAGAGTAGATCAGGTAGCGCAAACATAGCTGCAGTCAGAGTGGGATCGCAGATGCAAAATGGAATCAGGATCCAGTATGTGGCATCAGCTAGAGAGCTGCCTCAAAGAGACAGAACCACTGTAGGAAAGACTGCCCTCTTAGCAGTTATAAGGCTAGCTTTTATGGTAGAGATTCAAAGACACGACAGTCACCCCCTACATGTTTAAACATGACCTCTTAATCAACAGTGGCAAGCAACTAGCAGCTCATTAAACACCATGGACACATGCAAGACACTGAGACATGAGCTTTGCAGTTAATCAGATTTTACTTAGAATAAATGGACAGAGTAAGAGGTTACCAGACAGCATTAGAACGGACTGTCAGAGTGTCTCTGAAATCATACCCTTCCTGATGCTGGTTCGACCCTGGAGAGCGGGAATTCAAAATCTTTGTCCCAGTCTATATTACTGTAAGAAGTAATACTGGTGTTTTCCCTTCTCCTTTCTTCTCCTGTTTGTAAGCAGACGTCTGGATCAAGATTTAAGCATTTACTTAGTTACAAAGTCTCTGATCAGTCCAAAGCTGCAGGTTTGAATCTTGCCCATCAACACCACAAAAACTGGTCCAGGTTCTGCTTCCACAGTGGCTTGTTCCCACAGTTGGCAGTTCACGCTGGCTCAGGCAACCACTTGAACTTTGGCAATAACAAGTGTTTGCACTGTTACTGTGTGGATCTTGGTAGTAGACTGCTCTGTTGGCTTCCCCAGACCTCCCCAGCAGATGCAGTGTACAGCTTGGGTGGTGGATAGCTCGATGGCTGGCCCACCTTGTGTTTGGCATCTTGTCTTAGCTCACCCTGGCCATCACAAATGAGACGACATCAAAATGGCTGCTGTCTCAGGTTTCATCAAATATCTTCTGGTTCAAAACAGTTTGAGCCCTCAGTGAGATCCAGGTTCAAATCCCCTTTCCAAATCTGTTCCGAGTCCCATGAATCCAATTTTCATACACTAAGGGCCATACCGCTCAACCTTTTATCACCCAAATGTGTGACAAAATGTGTGACATCATCAAACATTACATTGCAAGCTCAAAATACTGTGGAAATAAGTGCACTAATATTTATAATGATTGCTGATAACCTAGCATCTTATATTATTATACATTTCTGCTTAAAAGTCTAAGTGGTCGACTCCCGGTGACGTCACAGGAGCAATGGAAGCCTAATCCATGGTGCGCTGAGCTGGGCAGACAAAAAAAACCCTAGAAACTCTTCTGAACCCAATCAAAATGTCTAAAAACCCTGGAGGACAACCTCAGCATGCAAGTAGAGGTAAATCCCGTCAGGATGGCAAAGCTAGCAGCAAGGATTCCTCTAGATCAAAACCGACCTCTAGCAGGGCGACTCACCACAAGGCCAAGCGCCTCAGACTATGATACAGACGGGAAGCAGAGCAACTATCCAGGTCCAGATTTGAAAGGTCTTCCACGAGATTACTGAGTCAAGAAAGGAAAATAAGCAGGAGTTCCGAGCAGTCCAACAGCAGCTAACGGCTTTGAGAACCGGTCAATCTATTAGAGGAGCGGCTTTAGAGACAGAGGATACTACGCACAAACAGCTAAGGTCATGCACTTTATTACAGCAAACTGAAACTCTGTCAGCAAAATGTCTGGACCTTGAGGCACGCCCTGGAGGGAGAATCTTAGATTGTACGGTCTTCCAGAGGAATCCGAGGAAGTCTGCTAGCCTCTTTTCTCGAGAACTTGCTGAAAGATGTACTGACCCCCCCGGTGTTTCACAGAAAGAGCACACCGAGCCCAGTCGAAGTTATCTGACCCCTCAGCACGACCTCAATCTATGGTTTTCAAGCTGAACTCTTTCTCTGCCAAGGAGGAGATTTTAAGACGCGGGCAAGGAAGGAGATCAAGTACTCATATACAGACTTTATGTAGACCACGATTACCCTACAGAGAATACAGGCAGAAAGAGTGAAATACTTGCCAATCTTGAGAGCGCCAAAGAGAGGTTGCAAGGTTATACACCTTATCCCAAGTAGACTGAGGGTTTTCTGGGAGAAGGGGACAAAAGCCTACACCTCAGCCGAAGAAGCAGTTGAGGCCCTCGGGAAGCATGGGATCACGGTGAAGGACAGGCGAAACCAGGCAGCAGGAAACCGGGAACCTTCCAACCGGCTGATGTTTCCCAGGAAGTTGGCAGAAACCAGAAAGGAGATGCACTCGGAGCTGAAGGAGATGATACAGAAGCTCCTTGGAAGGAAGGCGGCGCACAGAGCAACCCCCCATGATGTATGCTGGGTTCTTTGTAGAGCTAATTAACTCTAGTTAAAAGATCAGTGCCCTAACCTATAAGGAAACATCCTCTGAAACACAAAAGCGCCGAAAAGGCATGTGAGGACCTTCTACTTTCCTTAAGTGGGACTACTGACGCAGGAAAGTACAGTACTGTACCTAAAACTCTAAACTCTACTCCACCCCACAGTATGGTTTAAACGGCGACTGGAAGGCTGTATTTTGTTTTGTTTCTTCTCCCCCAGACACCCGGCTTTTAGAGTGGAAAGCTCCTTTTCAGATGGATTATTGAACCTATTCACCGAGGTGGACAGGGTAGCTGGGAGGTCCTGGAAACCTGGACTGAGCAACATTGATTTAACGGCAAGAAACCCGTCACCCACAGAACAATTATTTATTTCTTTGCTTTGTCTCACTGATTCTTATATGGGGTGCTCCTAATTCCTTCCCCTCCCCTTTTTTTTTTTCACCCTTATGCCAATTCATAACAGGGTTTGTCTCAAGAGAGTGACACAGATCATGGCTACAAGATCCTGTTAACCACTTCTTTTTTTTTTTTGTCCCCCTCGCTGTGGAGGTTGATAACTTTTGAAAAAGTAAAGGAGGTGGGCAATAAGTTTTCCAATCTCTCATATAAATAGAGAACTTTTTAAGGTACTCGGGGTACCGAAGATTGTTTTGGAGTTTTTTATTTTTTTCCCTCCTCAAGGCTCAGTGGGAAGCCCTTGAGACGAAAGAGGGTTCTGCCCAGCTCAGTATTTTGTGCAGACACCTAAAGGTAGCCCAGTATTTTCCGGGCTCTAGGGGGGGCCCTCGGAAGCGGTAGGGTAAATTCTCCCCGCCCCCGTTCTTCCTGTATAGGAGAACATAGGGGCTAATAAAGATCTTTATAGCCCCCAACCTTGGAAGTAAATGTTTTTTTCTCTCTTTGTTTTTAGCGTTATATCAGGTTGGCATGTTAAAGTTACCAGTTTATAACTCAATGTTTGTAAGATCTGGCAAGGCAGTGCAACAAGGTAAGATAAACGAGCAAGCTGTTCTATGTAGATGGAAACTTTGGGAACAATGGGCAAACTATTAGGGAAGAGTGGGGTAAGGGACTGGAAAACCGGAAAAGGATACTTAGACTAACATCACAGAATCAGGTAGTGTGCACATATAACGTGCATGGGTTTACTAACCCACTCAAACGGGCCAAGGTTCTTCAGTTGTTGAGACGACAAGGCTAACGCTTTATTGTTACAGGAGACCCATCTCTAATGCTGAACATAAAAATTCGAGAAGTTGGCATTTTCTCAGGTAGTTGCCTCATCATATAAAGGGGGAAGGCGTAGGGGTACCGCAATATTAATTAGAAAAGGTACCTCGTTTGAAATGATAGATAAAGTGATTGACAGGGAGGGCAGGTTTGCATTTGTCAAGGGATGAGTTGAGGGCCAATTGATATCGTTTGCCTCAGTGTATATTCCCCCAACCTCAGAATTCTCAGTATATCAGAATTTTCTGATGAAACTAGCAGAGTGGGCGGAGGGTACCCTGATTTGGGGAGGAGACCTCAACCTTGATATAACTGGAGGGCGCACTGGACACACTCAGGATAGGAGGTCTGTACTGGGAAGAAAAGTACAAAAGCTGCTACAAGAACTGGGGTTTGAGGATGTATGGAAACAATTAAGGGGTCGGATAACCGCGGACTTTTTTTATTCTCAGGCGTTGATCTATACTCCTGTCTAGATTACCCTACAGCACCAAAAGAATATGTGGGTAATATGGGGAAATCTGGCAGGACACTTCTCTTTGTCTGACTACAGGCCAATATTCTGCAAAGTTCATGCCCTATCCCAAAGAAAAGGACATTTTGGAGACTCAATTTAGCATACTTAGGGACAAAGAAGCTCAGGAGGAAATCTCTAAGGCCATAGCCAAGAGTATGCAGGACAATGACTTGTCAGGAACATCTGTCCCAATACTGTGGGACACTATCAAGGCAATGGTCAGGGGAAAATTATTGCAATCTCCTCATGTAAAAAAACAGAGGGAGAAGGGGACTTCAACTCGAGGCCCAAATAATGAAATTAGAAGAGGAACAAGTTGTAAGGCATTGTAAAACCCTAACAAGGGAGCTGAATAAGCTTAAAAAACAGCTAAATAATATTCTAGATTACGAGGTAGAACAAAAGTTAGTTTTACCCTGCATACAGGTACTAATGGTGGGGCCTCAAGTTTACCAGGATGGTCGTGTGCTCAAATAAGAAATAGGAAGCAAAGGCCACTTATAGTAAAGATTAAACACCCACATACAGGCGCCCTACACACTACTACCAGAGCTATAACTGAAACTATGCGGTTATTACTCCAGTCTATACATAGAGCAAACAACTCTGAGGAAAGGATTAGGGACTCTTTCCACTCTTCACCTACCCACCTTAACTCAAGAACAAGAGCAGCTGGGTCAGTCCAGTCATGGGTCAGGGAGATATCAACCTTTATAGGAAATTTGAAAACAGGTAAATGTCCAGGGACGGATGGACTTCCGGGGGAATTCTACAAGACCTTTATGGAAGCGTTGTTGCCACTGCTATCTAGGGTTTTCTCTTTTGTCACCTCGGAGAAGGGAGAGACCCCCATCCTGGAATGAGGCCATAATTTCAGTCATACCCAAAGAGGGTAAAGACCCGTCCTTATGTTCCTCGTACCGCCCCATTTCAGTTTTAAACACAGACTATAAAATATTGGCTACAATCTTATCTAAACGCTTAGTTGAGTTTGTTCTCACCTATAAATCCAGATCAAAGTGGATTTATCCCCGGACGCCAAGCCCAGGATAATGTGAGACGCACGGCGTATATTATAGAGCAAATTAATGAAATGCGAACCCCGGCAATTCTGCTCAGGCTCGATGCAGAAAAAGCCTTTGATAAAGTAACATGGAGATACTTAAAAGAAGTCCTCCTAGAGTTTAAGTTCCCTGTACCTTTTGTGGAGACTATCTTTAGTTTCTACAGAAGCCCTACAGCCTATTTACGAGTTAATGGTCAAATTTTTGCTGCAACGTGGTACTAAGCAGGGCTGCCCCCTTTCCCCTCTCCTGTTTGCATTCTATGTCGAGCCCCTGGCCCAAGCTTTGAGATTGGCCCAGGATCTGTAGAGTCACACGGAGGGAATCGAGCATAAGCTGCTCTTCACCGATGACATCCTGGTGTACATAATAGATTCCTGAGAGGTCCCTCAGGCACTTTTCACCCTTGTGGATTGATTCTCCAGTTTGTCGGGTTTACCTCAACGTGAGTAAATCAGAAGCTCTGGTTTTCAATTTCCTACCTGTACCACAGCTTAAAAAAAGGTTTCCAATTAAGTGGGGAAAAGAAAACATTAGATACTTAGGCATCCAAATACTGACAAATCTTGATAGATTGCATACTCAAAATTACGACCCACTAGTGCAGAAAATAAAGCAAGATCTGGGGAGATGGGCCCTATTACCAACTACATTTTATGTAAGAAATCTAACCCTAAAAATTAACATCCTTCCAAGGTTGTTGTATTTATTTCAATGTGTCCCATGCCCCCTCACATCCAAAGAACTCTTATGGCAAAAACTACTAAATAAATACCTATGGAACTATAAAAGGCCTAGGGTGAGCTATGCCAAGCTCGTGCTACCCAAGGACAGGGGAGGTATTGCTCTCCCTTCTTTGAGGGAGTAATGGTCAGCTTCAAGAGATGAGGTTAGCTTGTTATGGGAAGTAGGAGTTACCTATTCTAGATGGAAGCAAATAGATTTAGCAAGAGAGGTTCGGACCTCCTACAGGAGTGTCTTTTTCACCAAAACACCTAAAAGAAACACTTAAGACAGCCCCATTTGCAATTCAATCCATCCTTAGGGATGGCAGATGGAACTACTGCTGAATTTCATCAGAAATTTGGTTGAGATACAGATGGTTCATTTTACAACCTGTATTTAATAACAGGTGGTTTAAAGCCTATAAAGAAGGGCTGAGGCCCCTGGCAAGTGATGAGAGGAGATGTGATACTGAGGTTTGAGGAGAAGGGAAAATATGATTGGTCGGAAAAGGATAGGTTATTTTACTATCAACTTAAAGACTATATTTCCAAACATTTAAAGCTACAGGGGAGGTGTGCCTGGGTGTCTAAGGCCGATCCCCGTTCAAACAAATATGGTCTTCAAGATGTGGGGAAAAAGCAATAGCAATTTTATATAGATACAGAATAGATGGTGGGGGGAATGCTGTTATATCGGTGCAGACTAAATGGGAGAGGGAATTTAATCATCCCATAACCCACACAGAATGGCAAAGGATTTGGAGAGACACATGGACTACTACCTCCTCACCGACTTGGATAGAGTTTGCCTGGAAGGTGCGGTCGAGATTCTTTTGGGTTCCCTCCACTATGTTTCTAGGTCCGCAGAAGAGTGCCCCCCGATGTTGGAGGAATTGTGGTGAGGAGAAAGCCTCGCATGCACATGTCTTCCTTGAGTGCCCAGGTATAAATAGTTTTTGGACCCAAGTTGCTGAAACTATCAAGGGGGTGTTGGGGACTCAGGAGGTATTAGAGCTGTATCATTTAATTCTGGGGATCCCACCACCGAGTATACAGGACAAGGCCCAGAGATACCTTTGGCGAATACTGTTAGGTTCTGCACATAAATCTATAACCAAAAGGTGGCGTCAACCATCCCCTCCCAGTCTGAAATAGTAACACAGATCCAACAGAACGAGCAGATCTCAATGGGTCTACAGAACCGAATAGAAATCTTTGTGTCAAATTGGACAAGTTGGGATCTCTACCAAGACAATATAGTACAGCATCTAGCTGAATAGAAAGGGGTTGTCCCTAGAGTGCCACAGTGAGGTAGTAAGATGTAATATATGCCTCTCACCTATTCATTCTTTCCCTATGTAAACCGTTTTTAAGATCAATGGTAGGCCTTTCTTGAAATGGGGGGGGGAGAGGGAAGAGTTAGTCTACTTAAGGTTTATTATACTGAAAGGAACAAGTATGCCTGTTGCCTGCCAAGTACTTGCCATAGTTATTCTTTTTTATTCTATAGTAATGAAAGATTGTGATATTCATGTACCTTGTTAGTTATGAATAGTAGGTATACAAATGATACACAAAATGTGAAGTGTATGTACCTAAAAGATTTTAAACCAATGAAAATGTGTACCAAGATGTAGAAGGATAATTCACAATAAAAAGTATAAAAAAAATAAAAGTCTAAGTGGTCAGTGTGGAATGTCACCTACTCAATGTGGGACACAGGGTTTCTGAGGGATAAAATGAGTGACTTACCTTGTAATGTGTGACAGTTGAGAGGTACGCTAAGGGCATATTTTTAACTCTTTCTAGCTGGGGGAGGTGGTCTCACACCACCTCCATTTTGCCTATCCTGCAGCAGTCAGCATAGGAAGATCTATGATGTCAGGACTTATTAATACAGTAGTTCGTTTGACAAACAGAGCATTTCATTTTAAAGAGAGACTCTGGCCAAAACTGCTACATTGCAGAATTGGAATAAGCATACCCTCAATAAATCGCATACCAAACATTAGGTTTCTGTGTTACTTCATTTTTAAAGTTATGGGTTATTTTGTAACCCTGATTTCACTACCTGTTCAAAAAAGCCACAATCTAGCCCTCCCTGTCAGCAAGCTTATACGACCCGTTTCTCCAAAGTTAAAATATCATTCTGCAGTGGTTTTCACAAGTAAAACAGGCAGCACCATTCTAAAAACAGTGCTATAGAATCTGTGTGTTTCAGGTTTTGTAACAAAGTTGGCAAATTTGTATTTCAATGCCTTTTTGGCGTGGTTCATTTCTCCAGAGTTGCAGGATGCTGAGCCAGCATGCCTCCAGGCTGCTGATACCATGTGAAGTGTTACTCTGCAGTGCCTGTTTGGAAGTTGTATTGCTACTACAAGTGTTGCAGTGTTGGTAACTGCATTGCTGTTTGTCAGTGTCTGCTTCACAGTAAGTTAATAGGGGCCTTTTATATGTTAATTCCTACTAGGGGTGGAAGTGTTAGCCCTGGTAAAACAAAATGCAATCATTGTAATGTGGAGTACAACGCAGATGAGCCTGAATATAGCTCAAGTGACAGCCTGTCAATGAGAAAACAGAAAATGAGCTCTGCTCAACTGAGCATCCCATTCATTCATACTTTGATGATGAGTAACATTGATTGATTGATTGAGTGGTTAAGTATTGGGCTGGCTACTGCATAGAAACTCTTAGTATGTTTTCAAAACAGCACTACCTCTCCCACCCCATTTACAGGGTGATGGATTAATTGATTTAAAGTGCCATCCTGAGAAATCCCTCAGCTGAATGATAGGTGTGAATGATCACAGCCTTTCACCACATCAGAGATATTCAGTCTACAAATCTCACATTAGTGTGCTGTAACTTAGCATCCAGCAATCCAGGAGAAAAGGACCACAACATAAAAGCACCAAAAACGAAAATATGAATTTGTCAACTTTGTTACAAAACCTGAAACTCACATAGGTTTTAAAGCAATGTTTATTGAATGGTGCTGCCTGTTTTACTGGAGAAAACCATTTGCACATAGTTTTTAAACTTTGGAGAAGCAGGTCCTGTAAGCTTGCTGACAGGGAGGGCTAAATTGTGCGTTCAGGAGATGACATCATCAGCACCTCTTCACTGAAGCTGGCTTTTTTGAACAGGCAGAGAATTTAGGGTTGTAAAATGACTTGAAACTTTTAAACAAAGTAACTTAGGAATCTCAGTTTTGGCATGAGGGTGATTGGGGCTATGTTGATCCAATCCATATTCTGAATTTATTCATACCAGTAATGTGTGACCATAGTCCCTCTTTAAGTGATAAACATAATGCAGGTGTTTATCTCAATTACAAAATAACTTTTTTTTCACTTTCTCAAGCCTAACTGTGATAAAACCCTGGGAAGAGACTGTTTCTCTTATCTATACTGCAAAGGCTGCATTTTTACAGCTGTCCATCACACATCATCCTTCCAAGTACTAAAGCCCATTGTTTAATTTCAATGTACTGTAAAAACTGTCTTTATTTTCTAGTTCGCACTCCCTACCACATGCGGCTCTGAAATTAGCTATAAGTAGCTTGGTACTAGCCACCACTGACTATGGGCTCCCAATCTATGGAGCAGGCTCTGACACGGCCCTCAAGAGTGTCAGCACTCTCCTAAACAAGGCCTGTTGTTTAACCTTGGGTGCTGATCTCTCTACCCACACTTGCACTCTCTTCAATGAGACAGGGTGGCTCCGACTCCACCTCCGAGCTCAACTCCAAACTTGCATGCTCATCAAAAAAGCCTTGCCTGAGCCCATTAACAGGCTTTTTCGCAAAGGCGTTACCCCTTAAGCAGACTAGGAGCACTGCAAAAGGGGGACTCCAGGTGCCATTCAAGCATACTAAACTGGCACAGAGATCACTCGCCTTCCTGGGCCCAAAGTGGTTCAATGAGCTGCCTAGCGCACTCTTAGAATGCACCAAGCTCAGATAATCCAAAACTGGGCTTCGTTCCCCAGCTTGAACTAAAAAAAAAAAATCTGTGTCTATCGCACTTAGCCCATGCTCAGGGCCCCTAGGCTATCCCACCCACCCCCTGACTCTAACCACCCAACCACTGCCCCCTGCGCTCTCTTCAACAAATCCCCCTACCCACAAAATACCTACCTTGCATAGTCTACACTACAATAAACTGTCAATCTCTCCCTTCCCCCCAACAGATCGCCCACTCCATCAACTACATACGTGAACATCTGACAATGCTTACCTTGGGCTGCTTCCCACCCCGCACCCCATTCTCACCCCTGGCCACCACTGGTGAGCTGAGCCTACCACTCTGGCAACCATCCATGCCCCACCCCACTTGCCCCCTGTACTACCCAGTGGAGACTCAATCCTTGGCCTCTCTCCCCCTCTTTCCTGTTTCTGACACTACTATGCTCGCACTTAGTGCTGTTACTTACAATGTTAGGCCCCTATGTACTAGTGAAACCTAGACTCCTATGTATTAAGTTAAACTTAAAATTATGTGCAACCCTCTGTAACCTTATTTTGTAATCCACTGCTGTGCTATGTGTTACGTTGTCTGCATCTGTTCGTTTAACTTACTTGGGACCTTTGAAACTGAGTCCTTGACTCAAACGTATTAATCCTAAACTGAAATAAATAGATAAAATAAAATAAATAGTTCATTTGAACATTCTTCAGTATAACTGCTGTACTTACTCTTAGGGACCACCTAGTGGAAGGCCTACATGCCTTGTTTAATACAAAAGCCCTCGTATAAAACAAGTAGAAGGTGGGCAGTGGGGTATGGTCAAAAAAAAAAAAAAAAAAGAACTTAAATGCTACTAAATAATTTCCCAGAGCTCTCCTTCAAAGCACAAAAGATGCCCATCAAAAAAACATTAAGGCGGAACTTGTACAATTCAATAATTTTATTGCACAGCCAGTGAATATCAAAAAAGTGCCTGAAGTCATACACAGGAATGAACAGACCTACTCCAGCCCATTGGCCAGCTACATACCCCAGCACTTCACAGCAAGACTGTCAGTATAGCGTATAACATTTGAGGAATACTCCTTGCACCATGCAGTTAGTTTGTTGTGGCTGCAAAACTAGAGAGTACCCCGGACAAGAGGGCTGTGGTTTTGGGATATGTTGTGAGATAGGGAGCTGGGGGTGGGGTTGGGACTGGATAACAAGGATGCAAGAAAAAGGATAACCAGAGAACAGGAGGAAGAACACAACAGACCAGGAAGTTTAGGACATCAAAGGTCAATTTACATCTATTAAAGGTCGTGTGAATGGTATAAATCATCTCGATAAGGTAGTGGATCCATCTCTATTATGTAGACAATGCTTCCATTGGAATTTATTGCCACTAACTTGGTTGCTGGTGGGATGTCCAAATAAAGAGGACGTCCCTATTAAGGGCATCTTGATTAAGTGGCTTCTACTGTACTGCAAATTACTTGCATGCAAAAAGGATTCTGGCCACCTTAAAGGAAAGCTACACCCTTATATCTTGTAAATTTTTTTTCCGTGTCAACAGACAACTCTTTTCGTGTAGCTGTTAGGGATATATGTGATTGCTTTAGTTTATTTTCACTGTTCATAATAGTCTCTGTTAACTATCCTGGCATCTCCATTTTCTGGTTGCTGAAATCTCTTCGTCCCTGAAAGCTGCACTAGCATATGAGAACATGATGTGGCAGCACTCTTTAGACTCCACAGTATGCCCATCTGTTTAATCAGAGTTTAACAAAACAAGTAGCAGCAACATGTGAAATACCACATTTACCTTCAGCTAGCTTTGCAAACTGTCTGAAATGTAATGCAGTGATTTTCCCTTTAAAATGCATTCAATGTGTGTGTTTCCAGACAGTTCTTTCAGGATATCTGCATTTTCAACAAAGAGATACATGGTATGAATGGGTGAGGTGACATGTTCTCATATGCTAATGTAGGTCTTTTGGACAAGGAGATTTCAATAACCATAAAATGGAGGGGCCCCAGGATAGGTACGAGGGACTAGCATGAACAGTGAAAACAAACTAAACATGAATATCCCCAACAGCTACAGGAAAAGAGTTGTCTGTTGACACAGAAAGAAAAAAAGATTACAAGACATGAGGCTGTAGTTCTCCTTTAAAAGGCTAGACAGGGCGAACATTATTCCAAAAACAATTATTAATACCCAAAATGGGGTCAGTGTAGATATGCAAATCCACCTGCTTTTTTGCAAGTGGACAGGTGCCATTTCGACCCCTGCAATGGCAGTGCTGCCACAGCATCTGCCCATTGCACTGCTACTTTGTATACCCAGTAGGTACTGTAAGTGTCCCACATAGGAAAATACCTGAAATGAACCTTGCATCTAATTTTGTGATCTAATAAAACAGACAATGTAATGGGCGCTTGTGGAATCAGCACCGAGGCTGGCTCGGATGGTAGTATTGATGTCAGTACTGAGGACTGCACTGTAACTAGTGACTGCGGCTGTACTACCAGCATGGAGTGCAGAAGAAAAATTTATCAATACAGTAATTATGTTTCTTCCAGGGGATCAATTAGTCTGCTTAAATAATGCAGTCAGCCTTCAATGTTGAATTGGCCCGGAGAGAATGGAATGTATGTAAATGATGGATCTCATTGGCTCGTGCCTATTTCAAACTGCTGCCACTAGTGACTGCTGCACTCTGAAGTGCTCAGATTCATTACGAAGCCTAACAAAGTGAAAGCACCCTAACTAACTACTTAACACACTACCCCATATGGGGGCCCATAAAGAATGGTCCCTGTAAGAAGGGACAACAATAAAACACAACTGGTTTTAAAAAAAATAACCGTCAAGCTTAAAAAAGTAGTAGAACATAAGTAAAGTGATCAGTAGGGATGCAAGACAAGAGATCCTGGTACTGGTAGGGGAGGCAGGGTGGGAGAGCTTAAGCAGACTGAATGATCCCCTGGAAGAAAAACAGGCTACTCACCTGTAACAGGAGTTCTAGGAGTGGTATATGATGCTCATCCACACTTCTGGCAGTGTCCTTTCCCTTTAAAAGGATGCTGGAAAGTCTTCAAGCTGGCTTCTCTCACCTACCTGGGTGGTAACTCCCTCAGCTCCGCCCCATGGCACCGGATCTTGCCCGCTGGAAGCAGTTGTGTGCGCCAAAGCCATGTGAGGTCAAGCGGGTCCATGTAGATGAACATCATATATCACTCCTAGAATTACTGTTACAGGCGAGTAACCTGTTTTTCTAGGGATGTGGATATGATGTTCTATCCACACTTCTGGCAGACTCCTAGCAGTTCTCTGGGAGGAGGGCGGCAAGACACACACCCACTACTTAGGAAATAAGGATTGGAGAACTGAGGCACCAAAACCAGCATCCCAGCATGACTCTAGGTCAATGTAGTAATGGGAAATGAAGGTGTGTGCTGACCTCCAGGTAGCAGCCCTGCAGATTTCCTGGATAGGGATGTCCCTAGAAACAGCCACCGGTGCAGCGGTATGGCGGGTGGAATGAGCCCTTAGCCCTCAGGGAGGCTTGATACCCGTCAACCAATAGCAGAAATCAATGCAGGATGTAATCCTCCTGCCAATTGTCCACTTGACTGCAGGTCTGCCAGGTGCGGCTTCAGCATAGGTAAACAAATAGCTGGCCAACCTCTCCCGAATTCCAGCCATGCGCTCTTTATAATAAGCAAGCGCTCACCACCGGTCCAAAATATGAAGCCTGAGCTCTGCCTCCAAGGTGTGACTGGTGAAGTATACCAGAAGACTAATCATCTAGTTAAGATGAAACTCCGACACAACCTTTGAGAGGAACTTTGGGTTGGGGCACAGGACAACCTTGTCCCTGTGGAAGACCAAATAAAGAGAGACTCCATCGAAAGCACCTGGAGCTCAGTGATCCTTCTGGCTGACATGATAGCCACCAAGAAGGCAGTCTTCCATGACAGGTGAGAGAGATCACACCTGTGCATCGGTTTGAACGGTTTGCCCATGAGCTTTGCCAAAACCAGCAACAAGTTCCACGGTGGTGGTGTTTCATGCACCGGAGGGAAAATGTTGTCAAGGTCAGACCACCTTCTCCTGTGCCACGGACTGCTAACTGGCCCACGCCCAGTAAGCAGAGATGGCTGCCAAGTGCACCTTAAAGGTTGCTGACCGAAGGCCCAACTTAGAGAGGGACCACATGTAGTCAAGGATGCTTGTACTGGACAGAACAAGGGGTCCAACCCCTTGCCCGACACCAAATGGAGAATCTCTTCCATTTGAAGGCATAGTACTTCCTAGTTGACTCCTTCAGAGATGCACCAACAACGGTGAGAACAGCTTCGGAGAGACCCAAGGCCTGGAACTCTAGCTGCTCAGGTGCAGTGGTTGAAGGTCTGGTTGGAGTACCTTCCCGATTGATGGAAAGAAGATATGGGCATAGAGGAAGACACCTCGGGAGCCTGCTGCTGAGGCTACGGAGATCGGGGTACCAGAATTAGCGTGGCTAATCTGGAGCCACCAGGATTACCTGTGCCTTGTCCTTCCTGGCATTGAGGTGCACCTTGTGGATCAAGGGAATCGGAGGGAAGGCATAGCAGAGGTCTGGGGTCCAGGGCCTCGAGAAGGCACCCCCCTTGCAGCGTTCCCTACTGAGGGGGGTGGGCACAAAACACCCTCAGCTTTGCATTCTTCCTGGAGGCTAACATGTTCACCTGAGGGATGCCCCAGTGGGAGAACAGACTGAACTACTTCTGGGTGGAGGGATCACTTATGAGACGCCTCGCCCACCCAGTTGAGGGTGTCTGCAGCTGATTGGAGGCTCCTGCCACATGGATGGCTAGGAGAGCCACCTACAGGCTGCACATGAGGCTCCAAACATGGACAGCTTCCCTGCACAAGGGTAGAGACTGCATCCTGCCCTGCTTTTTGAGGCAGTACATGGTCGTGGTGTTGCATGCCTGGACTTGGAACACCTGACCCCAAATGTACAGTGCAAATGCAGTCAGCATCAGCCCACCTACCTGGAGCTCCAGCAGGTTAATGTGCCATTGAGACTTCTTGGGGGTCCAGAGCCCATAGACTGTGTTCCTCCAGGTGGGCACCCCAGCACATGAGAGGCATTGGTTGTAAGGATGACCACTGGCTCTGGGTGGACAAACGTGATCCCTTCCTGCAGGTGTGCTAGGACCAACCACCACTGGATGGCATCCCACATCCGCTGGGTCACAGTGACCAGCTGTTCGAAGTGACCCCTGTGTGGAGATCACTGGCTGGCCAGCTCCCACTTCAGGGAGTGCATTCTCCAGTGGGCCCAATGGACCATGCTGGTGCAAGCCGCCATGTAGCCCAGCAAGCGCAGGAAGTCCCGGGCAGGACACAATTGGCCAACCTGAAATGATCGGGCACAGGAGGACAGAGCCTCTGTCCTGTCTGCCGGAGCTGGGCTCTGGCTCTGCAAGAGTCCAGTTCTACACCGATGAAGCTGATCACCTGCGAGGGCTCGAGTTCCAACTTGGCCTCATTGACCAGGAGGCCAACGGAGACACAGGTCTGGAGGGCCAGATCCCTGGACCGCTCCACCTCTTGCCTGGAGGGACCTGCTATCAGCCAGTCATCCAGGTAGGGGTAAACCTGGACCCCTGAGCACCTCAGGTAAGCTGCCACCACTGCAATGCACTTGGTGCAGACACTGGGAGCCGACAAAAAGCCGAAAGGCATGGCCTAGAACTCGTAGAGGGCTCCCTCTGCTCAAAAGCGGAGGAAACTTCGATGAGATGAATGGATCGGGATGTGAAAGAGTGTGTCCCGAAGATCCAGTGAGTAAAACCACATCTTTCACTTTAGCGATGGTATGATCTGAAACAAAGTTACCATCCTAAATGTGCATGACCTGAGGAACTTGTTCAGGTTGCGCAGATCTGGAATGGGGTGCCAGCCCCCCCATCTGCTTCGGTACCAGGACGTACCTGGAGACAGATCCTGGGTGTTTCCTGGAGGATCCACGACAGGAACCACAACCTCCTTGCAGAGGAGCTGGGCTATGTCGTCTCTGAGAGCTGATGGCATGTCTGCGGAAACCAAGTCCTTCCATGGGGCATGGGCTCAGCAAGAAGGATACTGCTCGAATTCCAGAGGCAGACTGTGATCCACCACTTCTAGAACCCACCTGTCTGTGGTGACAGCGGACCAGGTGGAATGGAAGTGGCAGAGCAGCCCCCCACAGGAGGACCCAGGGGAAGGCATGGGCATGATGGTGGCACCCCTCATCCCATCACTGGGCAGGCTTAGTGGAGGAGGAGGGCCTGGCTGAGGCACCACCGGAGCCTCTTCCTCCAGGCTTACGGACAACCGAAACCAACAACTTGGGCTGAGGTCGCCAGGCCAGAGTCTGCTGGGCTGGTTTGGCCACAGGAGTGGAGGTAGACTAAAAGGGCTTCCTCTTCTGCTGCTGCTTGGAGCCCTTAGGGTCCTTCTGGGCAGATGTCACAGAGTCCACATGGCACTGGACTTCTTGATACGGGTGAGGTGACCCTCGACCACAGACCCGAACAGGTCAGTGTCCAGGAAGGGGACATCTGCCAGCTTGTGCTGAATGTCCACCGTAAAGGTCGAGATCCTCACACAAACACAGAATGTGTCGGCAGAAAAGGACTGCTGGATCACCCAATCTGCCTAGCTTGCTGCTAGGACTTTGCTGTTTCCTACCATCTCCACCCCCCCCCCCAGATCCAAAAGACCCTTGCATCTATCCCACGCTCCCTTGAATCCCCCTACATTTCTTGCCCCCACCACCTCCTCTGGGAATCTGTTACGGTTAACCACCACCCTTTCCATGAAGTAGAATTTTCTAATGTTTCCTCTGAACCTCCCCCATACTATCTACATATCATGCCCCCTTGTTTTTGAGTGCCTCTTTAGCTGGAAGATGTCCCCTACTGGCACCCTGCTAATACCCTTGATATATTTGAAGGTCTCAATCATGTCCCCCATTTCCCTCCTTTGTTCTAGGAAGTACATGTTTAGGTCCTTCAGCCATTCCTCGTACGACAAATAAAGTACAGTTACGTAAGAACTTACCGTAACAGTAGATCTTCGAGAGAGGCTCTTGCAGTAGGTAATTACATATAGGACTGATGCCGACTGGCGGCAGGACCCCACGGAAAAAATCTCTAGCTAGCAGTCCCTGGCAGGGACCGCCCCTACGTCAGGTGACCGGCGTCAAACGACGTCGGTATAAAGGGGCGGTCCCAGATACCCGCCTTCCAGTTCTTTCCCGCCACAGGCCGAGAAGACCCGGACGAGAGAGAAGCAGATATTTCCCTAAATGGAAAAAGAGCTGAAAAAGCCTAGGGGGATGGATGGCGGAAGATACTATTATCGAAAGAGCCTCTCTCAAGATCTACTGTTATGGTAAGTTTCACGTAATCAGACTATCTTACTTGGCAGAGGGCTCTTGCAGGTAATTACATATAGGACAGAATCCCAAGCAGTCTGAACAAATGAAAAGGCACCGGGAGGAGGAACTACTCCAAGAAGTAGAAAATAATCTAGCAGGACTCAAGAAAGGAGGCCTTGCAAGACAGCTAACTCAAGCCTGCTCTCTACGGCCAGAGGCAATGTCCAAACTGTAATGTTTAGTAAAGGTATGGACTGAAGTCCAAGTGGCAGTAGCACAGATGTCTGCCACAGACACGTTCTTGAAACAAGCCGCAGAGGCGGCAACTCCATGAGTGGAGTGACCTCTGACTTGACCCAGGAGGGTCTTGTTGTACTTGTCATAACAGAAAGTGATGCAGTGGGCCAACCATTTTGATAGGAATTGCTTAGAGACAGCATTGCCTTCTCTTTTGTGAGCGAAAGAGACGAACAACTGATCAGTCTTTCTGAGATCCTTCGTCCTATCGGTGTAGTATCTCAGAATCCTGTGGACATCCATGGTATGGAGCAAGTATTCTCCTGTTGGAGTATTGATGTGAAAAAGGCAGGTAATTCAATAGACTGATTTAAGGTAGACTCTGCTACCACTTTTGGGAGAAACTTAGATTCGTGCAAGAGCTACTCGCTCTTTGAGAAAAATCAAGTAGGGGATTTTGCTCATCAGGGCCTGGAGCTCGGAAATTCTGCAAGCAGAAGTAATGGCCACCAAGAAGAGCGTCTTCCACGATAAAAACTTCAGGTCTGCAGAAGCTGCAGGTTCAAAGGGAGGAAGGGTAAGTTTCTCGAGGACAAAGTTTAAGTCCCAAGGCGGAGCTGGAGTCCGGATAGGGGGCCTAAGATGAAGGGCCCCTTTGAGGAAAGTTTTGGATACCTCCAGCTGAGCAAATGCCTTATCAGCGAAAGGGACATGGTAGGCTGAAAATAGCCATATGGACCTTCAAAGAGGAGTGACTGAGACCCAGTCGGTACAGGTGACGATGTACTCAAGCAGAAAAGCCACAGGGCAGGAAAAGGGTTCGCATTCCGGACGAGCCAAGATAGAAAATCTTTTCCATTTCATGGCGTAGGTGGACCTAGTGGAGTTTTCTAGCCTCCACCAGAGTCTCGGCCACCTTAGAAGAAACACCAAAACGAGATTGGGCTAGGTCTGTAGGAGCCATGCATGAAGTTGAAGGGACTTGAGTCCCGGATGGACTAGGGTCCCCTGATCCAGGGTCAGCAATCCTGGAGATAAAGGAAGAGGAAGAGGAAGAGGAGGAACCTCTGAGTATTGTTGTAGAAGAGAGAACCAAATTTGCCTGGGCCAGAAAGGAGCAATCAGAATCATTCTCACTCCTTCTAGAGCAAGCTTCTGTAACACACAAGGGACCAGAGGAATTGGGGGAAAAGCATAGACGAATCTGTCCTTCCAGCTTAGAGATAGAGCGTCGCTCCAGAAAGCGCCCGCTCTGGAGCGAGCGAGCAAAAGATTGGAAGCTTATGCTTTGGGAGGAAGCCAACAGGTCTATCTGAGGAGTCCCCCAAACCTGGAAGATGCTTTTTAGGACTTTTTCGTCCAATTCCCACTCGTGTGGAAGAGCCGACGAGCGACTTAGTCCGTCTGCCAGGACATTGTCGACTCCCGGAACATGGATCGCCATGAGGTGAAGGTTGTGGAGAGTTGCCCAATCCCAGACCCTCATTGCTCCCTGCACAGCGGGTAGGACAGAGTTCCTCCCTGCTTGTTGATGTACCACACCACGCACATGTTGTCCGTTTGGACAGCTAGGTGACCAGGAAGGATGTATTGGTGAAGGGTCTGAGCGATCAAAGCACTACCTCGGGCTCGAAAGCACGCTTGATGTGGAGAACATCTCCAGCTTTGACCAACAGCCTTGGGTTCGGGTGAGGACCCAGATGGGCCCCCCAACCTTTCGCTTGAAGCGCCCGGGTGGTCAGAGTCTGATCGGGGAGGATGAAGCGGGGACCCCTCGAAGAGGTTCTCAACCATCCACCACTGCAGGTCTCTCACCATCGGCAGGAGATCAGAACTGGATGATCTAGGTCGGCCTACCTGATCCCACTGAGATCAAGAGTCCACTGAGAGATTCTCATGTGGAGGCGAAGCTGAACTGCCGCCGGATGGCCACCGCCCTATAAGCCCCAGTAGACGGAGCACTGACTCTTCGGGACCCTCCTGTGTCTGGATAGGAGGAAATCTGTGACTGGAGGGAGGTCCCCTGTCCGAGGCAGAAAGGCTTTGCACAAAGTTGTGTCGAGAATTGCCCCAATGAACTGGAGCCTCTGTGAAGGATCCAGGTGAGACTTAGAATGGTTGATGGTAATACCCAGGCCAGTGAAAACCCGCCGGGTGAGGGAGAGAAAATGCAGGAGTTCTTCCCTGGATGGGGCTGCCAGGAGCCAGTCGTCCAGGTAGGGGAAACCTGAGCTCCCAAAGAACGCAGGTGGGCCGCAACCACCGCCAGGAATTTGGTAAAGACTCGGGGAGCCGAGGAAAGACCAAATGGAAGTGCCTGGAATTGGTAGTGGACCCCCTGGAACGCAAACCTGAGGTACTTTCGGTGCGAAAGGCGAATGGGGATGTGCAGGTACGCATCCTGCAGATCTAGTGCACAAAGCCATTGGGCCCGGCCAAGCAGGGGCAAAAGGATTGAAGGAGAGCATCCTGAACCTCTTGTACCTACATACAGGTTCAGGGAGCCGAGATCGAGAATAGGTCTGAAATCTCCGCCTTCTTTGGTACAAGGAAAAGTGGGAATAGTACTCCGTCCCATAGAGGTGAGGAGGACGGGTTCTATAGCCCAAGCTGCAAGAAGCGCTGAGATTTCTTCCTGACCAAAGGAAGATGGTCCTTGAGTAGGCGGAGTTCAGAGGGGTGACGGGAGGTTTCTGTAGAAACTCTCATGGAGTGCCCCTCTGCTATGGATCTGAAGCACCCATGAATTAAAGTTATCCCTCCCAACCCGGAAGGTGGAGGGAGAACTCCTCCTACCGGGTTCCTCCAGGGCGTCCCGGAGGCGTGGGAGAGGAAAGGAGTCAGGTGGTGTGAGGCAGCGCCACAGCTGGGGCACCTGTTTTTTGGGCGGCGGGGCCTGGCAGCTGGAGGCCCGACGCTTAGTGGCCCAGCTTCCTGAGGTTTCGCTTGAGGCCAGCTGCGTTTGCAAAAGGGACGGCGCTGTGGGGGATGGGGACGGTACATTGAATCAACGGATTTAAGGGCCGTCCCCTTCTCCTGCAAATCAGTGATGATGTCCTTGACATCACCACTGAAAAGCACAGAGCCTCTGAAAGGTGCTTCTTGGATGGCTGACTGCACCTCCGGGACCAAACCTGACACACGGAGCCATGCGTGATGCCAAAGACTTACGGCAAACACAGAGCTCCATCCTGCGGTGTCCACTGCGTCGTAGGTCGTCCTCAGAATGTGACGACTGGCCGAATGAGCAGAACGGACTAGGTCGGCCAACTCCTGCTTGAGTTGAGAGTCAGGCAGAGAGTTGATCTTGGATTCCGCCTGGGTAAGGACGGCCTTCTGGCAATCCCCCATATGTGCAACATAGTTCAGGGCCCTAATCCCCAGTGTGGAAGAAGCATAGATCTTCCTTCCTATACTGATCCAGAAGGCGAGATTCCTTATCCGGGGGAGACGAGCTCAAGTGCTTCGGTGTGCTGACCGGCTGTGAGCGAAGGCGCCTTAACCATGACCTCAGTCTGTGCTGGGGTGAGAGTCTAAACAGTCTACACCCTCCGGAGCCTGGTATAGCCTGTTCGACTTCCTGGGAAGTGGGGCTAAAGCCGATGGTTATTTCCAAATAGTGGAAACAAGGTGGGCGTGAGGCTCAATCCAGGGTGCCACTAAGGTAGGAGCTGTAAGGGGCAAGTCCAGATGCTCGGCGAGTTTTACCCGTTGAGGATCTGGTTCCAAGAAATGCCACTGATGAACTTCCTGGATCTTTCTGAGCAACTCTGTGAAGGAAGGATCCTCCGGAGGAGACTTCGGAGGAGTCCTCGGCCGGGGTTTGGACGGAGACCGTGGCTCGTCGTCTTTCTCGGAACCTCCATCGGAGGCCTCTGAGGAGTCCGAGAGAGAAGGGAGGAAGAGTCTGAAGCAGAGTAAGACTCCCTAACTCGTCTAGGGGAGGAACGGGTTCTTGGGAGGATCCCGAATGTGTGTCCTGCTCTCTATGGATCCCGAGAGCAAAGCCCGGAACTGGAGGTGGAGAGGGAGGTGCCGCCTGGGGCGACGGGGAGCCGGGGTAGCACTGTCGGCCAGAAGATGGTTTCGATTTCTTGGTGAGCTGAGCCTTGGCCTCAGCCCACCAAGAAGCAAGAGTCTCTGCAGATCCACCAGCGCTTAGGGGCGGTGGAGGAGGGTATAGTTGTAATGGAGAAAACTGTAGGGGGAGTATCCAGAATCTGCCGCGGGTATCCCGGAGTTGGGTACTGTGGCCGGGTGCTGCAAGGCCGGCGAGTCGGGCACCGGTACGGCGGCGCAGGATCCCGCGGATTCTGGAAAACCGCTGCCGATACGACGGTGGATACCCAGGCGCTGGAGGAGCTGCCAGAGCAGACGGCCCAGCCGGGTACCCACGGGCGAGATCAGCCGGGATAGTCTTGGGGTGGAGGGGCCCGGGCGGAAGAGGAAAATCCCTACCGCATCGGAGGGGCCGTGTCGAAACTCAAGGCCGGCGGGGCTAGTGTCGGAGGAGCCGCATCGGGGCCGGCGCCGGAGCTGCATCAGGGGAACCGTGTCGGATCTGGCTCTTCAGGAAGAGGATCGGACGGTAGCCCATGGTCCCAGTCTCGTCCGGGGACAGGGACGGGGGAATCCGGGTCAGGCAGGGGGACTGGGGCTCCCTGACGGGTGAAGGCTGGCGGAGAGCCTGGAACGACAGATGGTAGGTTCCACCAGAGGCGCAGCGGCCCGGGCGACAGCTGGAGGAGCCGACGGTGGCTTATGGGCCGAGTGTCCGGCGGATGCCAGAGGAGCCGCATCCGCTTCGGGGTACTCATCGGAGGCGGGTCGAGAATGAGAGGAGGCCCGTCCAAGGGAGATGTTGCCGAGCGCCAAGCGCTGTCTCAAGGGTCGAGCTGCCTTAGAGGTTTCCTGGCGACGCCGGAGGGGCCGACGCCCAGCTTAAGGGAGGTGCCTGCACCAGCAGGCCGCAGGCCTGTGGCAGTACTGGGGCTGGAGTCTCTCGCTGAGACGCTCGGGCGGCTCGAACTTCAACCTGTTGGGCGGGCCGACGCCTCCTCCAAAGCCTTGAGGCTGCTGCCGGGCGATCCCCTCGAGGGATGTTACCTTGCCTGTGACCGGGCCGAGTCGCGGAAGAGAGGCCTTCTCCGTGCTCTTCCTTATCCCGCTTTTGTGCCCTTCAGGGAAGTCGACGTCGTCAAGTTTTCTCAGCTCTTTCTCCATCGCAGACATCTTTTGAGGAGACAGGCTTCGAGGGACTGCTGGCGTCAGTTTGGCGGGTGGTCAAGATTGAACCGGGAGGCAGTGCGGACACTTATCGACCTCGTGGTCGGGCCCAGGCAGAAGAAGCAGAGGGATTGGACCGCCTTTGTGAGGCAGTTGAGCGCACGATAGTCGACTTATTCTTTGAAGGGGATTTACATATACTGACGCTCACCTGACGAAAGAGTAAAATTCTGAAACTAATCGGAAAAAAACGTCGAAGTAACAGGACTGAGCGATAAGAACTTAACCACGAGGCGCTGCATGAGCTGACGGCGGGAAAGAACTGGAAGGCGGGTGTCTGGGACCGCCTTTATACTGACAAATGCTTTTGACGCTGGTCACCTGATTTGGAAGTGTCCGCTTAGGACCGTTAGCTAGAGATTTTTCTGATATCCCACGGGCCAAGGCCAGTCCTATATGTAATTACCTACTGCAAGAGCCCTCTCAAGTAAGATCTGAGGTCCTTCACCATTTCTGCTGCCCCCTCTGGACGTGCTCCACTCTATCCACATCCTTCTTGGGTATGGCCTCCAGAACTGAACTCAATACTCAAGATGTGGCTTAACCAGTTACCTGTTCAAGAGCATTATACCCTCCCTCTTCCTGCTAGTGATTCCCCTATCAATACAACCCAGCATCCTACTGGCCCTTGCAACCACCTTCTCACATTGCTTTGTCACCTTCAAGTCCTGCAAAATGATTATACCAAGTTCCCTTTCCAGCTTGGTTACCTCTAGGGGCATGTCCCCCTCATCCGGTATTCCGCTCCCTGTTTTTTTTTTGCCTAAGTGCATGCTCTTGCACTTTTTTGTATTGAAGGACAATTGCCACTCCTTGGACCACTCCTCCAGATCCCTGCGCATACCCTCAACCCTCTCAGGTGTATTCACATTATTGCAGACCTTTGTGTCGTCCTTTACCTGTGCAGGTGCAAAATCGGTGGCTATACCTGCACAGGTAAAGGATTTGGAGGGGAAGCACTTCATTAAGGTTATTTCATACTGTCATTTTAACTCCCCATTCAGCCTGTATTATCGCTTTGGGGCTCTGTTGCTTAGATGATGTAATCACGTACGCACGTAGTGGCCATCTTAGGCAGCTACATCAGCAGTGGGTTTAAACAGCAGCTGGGGGGGTTTGTTTACATGTCGGCAGGATGTTTTGGAATTAGAGACTATGGCTTAACATACTTGCAGAGCTAAATGGAGCACAGGATTATTTAGGTAAGCCCCTGACCTACGAGGCAGTGTTTTTGGAGCGCTTCTGCGATGTACCTGTTTATGAGTCCTTTAAAATTTGCATGTCTGAAATCTAGCACATTCACTTTGGTCCGATGGACATCAGCAGTCGTTTTCACTGTGAACCAAACGGTGCTGTGGTCACTCATACCAAGGTTCTCCCCTACGGATTAGAGCTGGGCAAGCCAGAGCAGGCTTGAGCTTTGTGCCTAGCTTGGCTTGACCTCTATCAGTAATTGAGAGCCAAGGTCAAGCCGTGCCAGTCAAAGTAAGCATTTCTGTTGGCCTGAGCAGTTAGTGTAATGTCTGAAACATTCAGTGTAGAAAACAGCCTGCAGTAGCCAGGGCTCGGCTCATGTTTTGGCTCGTAGAGTCAAGTCAGACCCCTGGCTTGGCTCTAGGTGAAAAAATCCTGGCTTGCCCATCTCTAATATGGATACCTCTCCCACCCATTCCCCATTTGTAAGAATCAAGTCTAGGATCACCCCCTCCCTTGTTAGTTCCCTTACCGTCTGCTTCATGAGAGCTCCCTGTAGGGAGTCCATGATTTCCCTGCTACTGGTGGATGCTGCTGATGGGTGCCCTTTTCCAGGTCCGGCAAGCTGAAGTCCCCCACCAGCAGCACCTCCCCTGTTTGCCATTCTCTGGATCTCCGCCATCATTGCCTTATCCACCTCATCCTGCTGCGCTAGTGGCCTATACACCACCCCGGTACGAATGACTTCTCCCTTCCCTGTGTTCAATGATACTCGTATAACCTCAGCCCCCCCCCAATCTATCCTACAATTCCGTTGCCTTAATGTGTTCCATCACATATTGTGCCACCCTCCCCCAACTCCTTTCCACTCTGTCCTTCCTAAATAGTACATACCCTGGTATTGCCATGTCCTAATCCTGGCCATCATGAACCCACGTCTCCATAATTCCCACGATGTCCAGGTCCACCTCAGTTATGACTGCTGCCAAATCTACGATCTTGCTTCCTAGGCTCCTGGCATTGGTGCACATGGCTCTCCATTTGCTGGACCCATTTTTCTGTCGCCTGGTGCATGTTTCCTTCCCCTCTCCTCTACCACGGTTTTCTCCACCCCGGGGGGGGGGAGGCTGGTAGCACCCCAATTTTTCTTGTTCTGAATGTGAATTTGTTCCTACCCACCCCACTCCCGATTTAGTTTAAATTAGTTTTGTTCCATGAACTCCCCAAACTTGCTCTTTAGCACTGCAGCACCATCCCTATTCAGGTGCAGTCTGTTTAGGGTAAATAGACTCTCATTCCCCCACGTTGTTCCCCATTCCCCATCTGTTCACACCATCTCATCAGCCATTTATTAAACTCCTCAATTTATTTATGTATTTGCTTTTGGTAACCGGGTAGGTGAACTAGACATAGAGATGCCTATTTTCAGGTACGACCCAGGAGGATACAAGTTGAATACATGACAACAAACAATGTGACAGTACATCAAATGGGTGATAAAGTGGGTTGGGGGTCAAATATACAGTCAACTTAGTGGTTAAGAGAAAACAGTTTAGGACAAAGTCAAAAAACAAACAAGTGCAAAATCAACGATAAACAAAGTACAAGACTGGTGGAAAAGCATGTACAGTATACATTAAGATGCCATTAAGATTTGAAAGAGTAGGAACACTGTAAGTCAACTTGTGAGCAAGCCGGGTCTGGGGGTCCAGAGACATGAAGTAATTAAGAGTAGCGGAGAAAGAGGTATGAGCTACTTCAGTGGATTGGTCAGAGAAGGAGAGAAGGGACTAAGAAAGAAGAGGAGGAGGAGGAGGAGGAAGGGTATAGGAAAGGGTGAGGGATGGAAACATACAAGGAAGAGAGCATGAAGGAGAGGTGAGGGAAAGTTCTGGGGGAGAAGTGGCGGCCGCGAGGTAAGGGAGGTAGAGGGGGAGGATGATCTAAGGTGTCTCCTCTCAGTACTTGCCTTTGGTATGGGCAACACCCCTGAAAAAGCCACAGCTTTGAACCCCAGGCTGTTGCAGTACCTAGCAAGCGCTCTAAATCTTGACTGCACTTCCAACAAACTATTCCCCGTCAGATCATTTGTTCCCAATCATGTGTTTTCCCATCCTGCTGTTTCCCCTTCCCGCGCTGTCATACCGGCTGGCACTCGACCCATAGCTTTTGTCCCCCTGCCCCCCATCAATTCCTTTTATTACTGAGTCCCGACAAGTAAGACCCTTCTCTCCATTACCTTCTGCTTGTATTTCTCTTCCCTCATTCTCCCAGCCCCCTGCGTTCCATTAATTTACCCTAGTCTTGCTTCCCTCTTTACTCACTGTATCTCCCATTGTATTGATTCCCCCCTGTTCTCTCCGTGCTTCCAGCCCCCCACAGGCATTTTCTGTGAAACCACCCTCCTCTGCCCCACTATCCGCGAGGTCCATCTCCCCCCTTTTCCCTGCCCTTTCCCATGCCTTGTCTGAATTTCCCAGTGCTCGGGTCGCTTCCCCAATTCCATCTTGTTTTAGCCCCCCTAGACTTGTGCTCGCTGTCTCCTCTCTGTTGCGGGTTTGCCCTTTCTGGGTGAGTTCACCCCTGCGTCCTTATCTTTCCTTTTGCTATCTTCTTTGTTCTCTCACAAAGTGACGTCTCCCTTCCCCCTTTCTACTGAGCCTTCCTTCGTGTTTACCTCTCCTGTTCCCTCAGAGTCCTCCTCAACTCCAGTTTCCTTATTCTCACTGCCATTCTGTGGCACTAGTGGTGCAAATCTGTTTTTTTTGCTCTATGCCCACTGCCTGTATCCCTCTGACTGGGGTTCCTCTCCCATCCCATCCCTTTCATGCAGGAATTGGACTTTTGTACCTTATCTTCTGCCATTCCCCTTGGTCCTTCTCATGTCTTGTACTTCCTCTACCTGACCCCCCAAAGCCCCCCTTATGACCACCTCCATTCCTCCTTCCCTGCTTGTGTACTCCTTTGTGCCCTTCTAGTCCACCTCCTGACTATGCCTGCCTATTGCTGCATTTGCTCCTAGACCCCATACAGCTCCACTTTTGCTCACTCTTCTGCCCCAAGCCCATCTTACTCCATCAGGGGATCCCCACCTGTCCCTCCACTCTACCCCTGACCTCTGTCCATCCTAGCATCCATCTCAGTCATTTCACCTCCTCTCTTAGTTGTGCCAGCTGCCTACATACCATGCAACCCCCCCCCCCATCGTCCATGCCAGAGCTAGTACTATGGCCACCCCACAACCGTAAGTACACCCTACCACCCTTTCAAAGATGCTCCCTGCCCTTGCAGTCGGGGGGCCATGCCCCAGCCCTGTCCCCGTTCTGCTCCATTTGCCCATCCATTTTTCCTAAAACAACCAGAGTCCCAGATGTTTCAGCAAAGCAACTGCTATATGGGATTAACCCTCCAATGCCTGCTGCCAGATACCCTTAAAGAACACCATGGAAGCCTTTTACCTATGGCATAAAATGTCTAGTTCCAGTATAACTTCACTGTGCCAGACTGTCACCTTATATCAAACTTATAAACACAGCCCTCTCTGTACCCCCGTTTAACTACCCCTGTACCCCAGTTTGACCAGATTCCCTTTTATTAAAACATATCTTTTTCTGTATTTATAAGTGAAATTAGCCCCTTTTAGGAGAATGTCAATTGGCTGCGCGTGCATTGAGTGCCCCTTGCTTCCAATTCACCCACAGAATTGCTCCTTCACGTAGCAAAACCAATCACATGTGAACAGCCCAAATGACAATTACTAAGAAACAGTTACAGTATGTACAACCCTCAGAATACCTGCATCAACCCCCTTATTTATCGACAGCCCAGATGATAAACACTAGTTAATTCCTAGTGCTCTGAGTCCTTAGCAGATCCTGCCAGATTAGTTTGCACAGTATCTTGAAAGTGCACCTCCTTTCCAGCCCAGATTAGCTTGTACAGCACCTTGAATGTGCACCTCTCTCCAGTCCCTGGTGCATGGCCTCTGAAGCTGCCATGGAGCAGGCACAGGAGTCCCCAATGTCCATGGCTGTCTGGAGCCGTTTGGCTACAGCCCAGCCTTGGTCTCAGACCTATTTGACTGTGGTCTAAAGGTCTCCAGGCAGATGAGGAAGCACCTCATCTAAAGTGCCCAGCAGGGCATGGGAGAAATGAGCCATAATGAGGGCCGAGCTCACCTGGCGGAGACCAAGTGAGGAGGCAGCATAGAATTTTTTAGCTGCATGGTCCAACTTCTTGGCTCCTTGCCGAGCGACTTGTTAATGTCCCCAGAGTTGCCAGAGCGCCTAAACACAGAGTAGGCTACCAAGCCCTTGGCTGAGGGATGCTCTGTGAATCCCGAAAGGGAACCGCTGGGCACCGCGTATTTGCAGGCCATCTGGGCAGAAGGCGCTGGGCAGTAAGCAGGGTGCTGCCAAAGCTCCAGGGCAGGGCCAAAGATGGCTTCTGCCACAGGAAGGCTTCCGTCGGAGAGTCTCCCTGGTCGAGGATCTCGGTCAACGGGTAACGAACCTGCTTTTGCACGGGCTCCATCTTCATACCCGTTGACCCAGAAATCAGATAGAAGGCCCAGAAAGGATGTGGGACCCTCATCCAGCTCATGCGGAAGCCTCTTGGCCAGTAGAGACTCCTTAGATGGAGCACCGACCGTTGGCTGTTTGGTCGGTGGTTCCAACACAATCGGCGGAAATGCCAAAGGCGGCTGACCCGGGACGATTTGGTCAGCTCCAAAGAAGGAGAAGGCTCTGGCCTTTCGGACAACAGCTAGGTGATGGCCGGCATAGAAAACTAGGTCAGTCTGGTGCCGGTCAACACCAGCTGTTGCCACAGCAAGTCCTCGCAGTGTTGACGCAACTTGCGCCAAAGTCTCTCCTCACCCAAGGACGAGGATGAAGAACAGCAGCGGTGCTCCTTCCTGTGGTGCCAAGAGCAGAAGCGCGGATGTCGGCTGGACACTCAACCTCAACCTACGGGGGTACCGGCAATGGGGCTTGGAGGGAGTTGGCGATTGCCGAGGCTCCTCCTGGTTAGGGGTTGGGTACCAGAGGTGGCGGGTCAACAGACTAATCCGTCCCTCCAACGGTCTGCATCAGGACCAGAGTCCTAGATAAGGAAGTATCAGCCTCTTTGGTCGACAACTGGTCAGTTGGCTCGAGAAAAATCTCGACTGGGACTTCGATCAGCATCTCAGCCGATAGGCCCAACGGGGTTACCACGAAGCCAGCGGCCAAGGCCAAAGATTCGACCAAAGTCAGTCAGAGAAGTGCGGGAATCGAAGCCCTCGACCGAGAGTGCTCCTGATCCCACAATCAATGCCGAGTTTTTTTGTAGTGTTAGATCTGACAGTGGGTCCTTGACCGAAGGTCAGCACAGACTGGCACACTTCCTTGAAGGAGCCCGTAAAAGTCGAGCCCAACTGAAGCGGCATGATGGCAGAAGCCAAGGAGGAATGGGCCACAGCCTGGGCCTCCTCCTCTTCGAAGGCCACAAGCTGCTCGGAGAACCCCGCAGCTGTGGAGTCCACCCAACTGACATCCTTGGATTTGACTGGTGGGTTCCACTGCACCAGGTGGCCCAGTTTCAGGTGGAAAAAACGGTCCTCTAGGACGGTTGGGTGAAAAAAAGTGGCAAAAGTCACAGGCCTGGGGATCGTGATCGTGCCCCAAACAGTAAACGCACGTGGCGTGCGGGTCGGTACTGGACATCTTCTACCTGCAAAGGCACCGACGGAGCCCGGGAGTGGAGTTATCATCCATCGTGGTCGCAACAGAAGATCGATCCAAAGACAAAAACTTGTAGGAGTTGAAGTTTTGGAAGTAATTCCGAAGAATTTAAGTGCTAGGGCCTACTCAACATGGGAGTGGTAATGAGGGAACCTGCTTCTTTCAGCGGAAAGGAAGAGCTGGCGTCATGGGGCAGAGCTGCAAGGCATAAAATAAGCGGGTTCACAACGCAATTTGCGACCCAAGATTGAGGAAATGTGAGTCAACTTTTGGAATGAGAGCAGTCATTGCTAATCATTCTGAATTGGCCCTGGGTCCTTTAAAAATGCCTTTTTTTGGCATTTTGGGCTATGTTTCTTTAAATTTTTCCCCCTGTTTTTCCCCAGTCCTCCTCCCCCGAGCCCCTCCTGTTTGGCCAGTGACCACCCTACCCAGTCTCTGCACAGGAGAAACGTTACGTCCTTTCGCAGCATGACCCCAGGAGAAGAGCAAGCAGGTCCAATAGCTCCAGTCAGAGTAAAACGCAAGGTAAGTTCCAGTTTCCTTTTTTTAAAATTAATAGTATTTTTTAGCTCGGTGGTGTCCGGTAATCCATTTTTTTATTTGTGTTGCAGGGAGGAGTCCCACTGGTACAGGGGAGCCAAGGAGGCCAAGACGGCATGAGAGGGGACTGGGACTAGAGAGCTGTGCTAAGCATCGTGGTGGAGCAAGCAGGTGTGATGCAGATAACCAGTCGAGCTAATTACTCACAGAGGAGCAGCGCGCAGAGCTGAGCAGACAATTGGGGGAGTCTCTAAAAAAAAAAAAAACAAGTGTACAAACTTTTCAATTTTTTGTCTGGGGAGCCTGGAGGAGTGAACTCAATGAGAGGGCATGCAGCAGGGCAGTGGCATCACCGGTTGGGTGGTCAGGGCAAGGCGGGTACCTCATGGGCAAAAATTAATGGAGAGAAATCAGGGTAAATGTAAATCAGTAAGTAAATGTGAACTAACGATTGCTTGGCAGAGAATGAACAGGCGTAAACAGTCTTTATTTTGTGCCCAGCCCAATCGAATGCCAGTGACTGATCTGATGGGGGAAAATATCAAATTTAACTGTGCTCTTACAAACTGTTTGGGAACAGAAAACAAATATTGTGCCCTGGTTTTTCCAGAGAGTTCTGGGACTAATGTATTGTGCCCTGCTTTTGGCAGAGATGAAGGGACAACAGTGGTTAAACAGTCATGCCCAGCTTTAAAGAGATCCACCAATGTACCTTGCAATGCCCCTGCACCCCATGTATAGGTGCCTTACCTCCACAGCAGTACTATGATTCAAAGCTGCACCCCAAGAAGTAATCCATAAAAAAGTTATTTTACTCGTAAAAAGCTCTAAACCGAGTCCCAGGGACTTCCCGCTTTTTGTTGCCCGCCCCACTCCACCCCCGCACTCACTAGCGTGATGACGAGATGCTACGAAGAGTGTGGGGGCACGCTCCATTACAGTCAATGGGCGACAGCTTTCGGGTTGATTTTTAATACAGAGAGTTAGCCAGATAACAGTAACTTGATGTGTTAATTTTTAAGTGCACAGCTTGACAGAGTATTGTTTTGCTAACTTCAAATCTTTTACTAATTGCAGTCAGACATGTCTGGAGTTAAATTAGCAACTGCAGAGGGATGGCGCCAAAAATATGATTCAGAAAAAAAATTGGCTACGGATTAGCAGTGAGGGAGACTGTGCAGTGTGTGTTAGTTGCAAATTGTGCTGTGAGTACAGAAATGAGCTACGTGGGTTGAGAAACTTCAGTAAGGCATTAATTGCAGGGATTAGAGGCCCCCAGCTAAAAGATGACACCATCTGGAAACGTCTTCTGACAGAGCAGCACAAGAAAACTGTTAACATTTTCAAATTTGGTAGAGCAAGGTTACCACTTGATATATGTCGTCAAACCACAATTGGTAAGTTTAACATTGGGGGTGTTAGGGTTTGGACCGAGACTTAAAAATAGCAGTTACGTAACAACTTACCGTAACAGTAGATCTTTGAGAGAGGTTCATGCAGACTGTGCCCCCTGGCATCAGGTTCGAACGGCAAACTTGTAGCTGGCAATCAGCAGGGACTGCCCCCGACGTCAGGTGACGCAACGTCATCCCAACTATAAGAAGGGGCAGTCCCGCGCCTGCCCTCCAATTCTTTTCCACCAGAGACCTAGAGAAAGGGAGCAGAAAAGTAGAGCAACAACCCTGATACCCAGTACCCTGGCTGAACCAACAGGCTAGACAGGAGAAAAGGAAATAACTCCAGGAACTGGGGGAATGTGGGTGGGAAATTAGATCTACTGCAGGAACCTCTCTCGAAGATCTACTGTTACGGTAAGTTCTTATGTAACTGCTACATTTTACTTCGAGAGGGTTCCTGCAGTAGGTCTTCACATACAGTATAGGACTGAATTCCAAGCAATCTAACAAAAAGGAGGAGTCGGAGATGAGTTTCCGGGAGGAGGAAGATGTCTGCCAACTCAGGATCTGCCTTAAAACAGAAGACCTTGCAAAACTGCAAGGCCGAAACCAGCTCGACGCCTACAGGTAATGTCCAGACTGTAGTGCTTAGTGAAGGTGTGGATGGAAGACCAAGTGGCTGCTGCACAGATAACCGCAGTGGACACATTCCTGAAAAAAGCGGTAGAAGTGGCCACGCTTCTAGTGGAGTGGCCCCTGGAAGTGTTTTCCCGTATTTCTGGTAAGTGTAATGAATACAGTTAGCCAGTCACCTAGAAATAGTCTGTTTAGAGATGGCCTTGCCCTGGCACTGGAAGGCAAAGGCCACAAGAGTTGGTTCGACTTTCGAACCTCCTTAATCCGGGAGGTATAGTACCTCAAAATCCGATGCACATCCAAGGTGTGCAAAATATATTCTCCCCTGTTGGAATGCTGAGGAAAATAGACCGGCAGTTCAACACTCTGGTTAAGATTCGTCTCCGAAACAACTTTCGGAAGAAAAAACGGATTAGTCCTCAGGACCACCTGGTCCTTGAGGAAAATCAAATAAGGCTCTCTGCAAAAAAAAAGGCCTAAAGCTCTGAGACCCTTCGAGCTGAAGTAACTGCAACCAAAAACAGAGTCTTCCAGGACAGGAAGCGCATATCACAACTTGCTGCCGTTTCAAAAGGCGTCAAAATAAGTTTCTCCAACATAAAATTAAGATCCCAGGGAGGACAGGGGTTCCGGACTGGAGGTTTGACGTGAAGGATACCCTTCAAGAAAGTTTTGGAAACCTCTAGTTGTGCTAGGGTTTTGCCCTCCACTGGAAGGTGGTAGGCCGACACCACAGACAGATGGTCCTTAACTGAGGAGTAACTAAGGCCCAACTCAGAAAGATGCAAGAGGTACTCCAACACCTTGGAGGCCGAGCAAGAAAAAGGGTCCAAGTTTTTGGATGCGGCCCAGACAGAAAATCTTTTCCACTTCATGGTGTAGGTGGATCTGGTAGAGGGTTTTCTGACTTCCACCAGGACCTAAGCAACCTGAGAGGAAACTCCATAGCGAGAAACCGCTATGTCCACAGGTGCCATGCATGAAGAAGGAGAGACTGAAGACTTGGATGTACCAGGGTGCCCTGCTCCTGAGACAGAAGGTCGTGAGACAGTGGCATAGGGACCAGTGGTTCTATAACTAGTTGTTACAACAGCAGGAACCAAATCTGCTGGGGCCACAGAGGGGCAAATCAAAATCAAGTGGGCCCCCTCTGCCTGGAGTTTCAACAGAACCTTCTGAATGAGAGGAAAGGGAGGAACCGCGTATTGAAACCTCCCTATCCAGGAGAGAGACAGTGCCAAAAAGCACCATGCCCGAGAACGAGCGAGCAAAAGTTGGGTAGTTTTGTGTTGAATGGGGAGATGAACAGATCTAGGTCTGGCTGGCCCCATCGAAGAAACAGGTCTTCGACTACCTTCTGTTTTAGTTCCCATTCGTGAGCCCTGGCCACTGATCGGCTGAGACTGTCGGCCAGGACGTTGTGAATGCCTGGCACATGGACTGCTGTCAGAAACAGGCCATGCTGAATAGCCCAATACCATACTATAATTGCTTCCCTGCAAAGAGGGTACGACCGGGTACCTCCCTGTTCGCTGAGGCACCAGACAGTCGCCATGTTGTCTGTCTGGACAAGAAGTATTCCCAGGAGGAGTAATGACTGGAAGGCCTGGGGAGCATAGAGGACTGCTCTGGTCTCCAGGATGCTGATGTGAAGATTCTGCTCCTGAGGAGACCACGAACCTTGACTGCTGTTGGAGATCATGACAAGTTGGCTCATGTCGTCCAATCGTTGATCCCACTGGACTCGAAGAGACCACTGGGTAACCCTCATGTGCAGGCTGACCAGGGGGACAGCAGGAATGGCCACTGCCATAAGACCCAAAAGACAGAGCACTGAGTGCACCAGGGTCCATCAAGCTTTTGCCACCAAAGTGGCCTGAGAAACCAAGGTCTCGGCTCGATCTAATGATAAGAAGGCCTTGCTCTGGACTGTATCCAGTACCGCTCCAATAAATTGGAGACGTTGAGAGGGTACTAGCTGAGACTTGGGAAGGTTGACCGAAATGCCCAACTGGGCAAACAGATCCAGAGTGAAGGAGAGAGACTCCTTCAGGCTGTCCGGGGATGGGGCTTAAAACAGCTAGTCGTCCAGGTATGGGAACACATATATGCCCCTGCAGTGGAGAAACACCTCTACCACTGCTAGGCACTTGGTGAAAACCCAGGCTGCTGAGGACAGGCCAGAGGGGAGTGCTTTGGATTGGAAATGGTTCTCCCGGAAGGAGAATCGAAGAAAGCAGCGGTGGGCTGGGAGGATGGGGATATGAAGGTAAGCATCCTGCATATCCAGGAAGCACAGCCATGTGTTTGACGGGAGCAGGGGCAGGAGTCCCTGAAGAGTCAGCATACTTGTACTCTACGAAGAGGCTGAGCATGCTGAGATCCAGGATAGGTAGAAGATCTCCCGTCTTTGTTGGAACTAGGAAGAAATGGGAGTAGAATCCCCTTCCTAGTTGGTTTGGAGTGGCGGGTTCTATGGCCGCTTTTTGTAGCAGGGCCTGGATTTCTTGATGGACGATGGGGATCTGACCTGACTGGTAAAAGGAACTTCCCGGAGGCTTTGGAGGTGGAATCTCCAGGAACTCAATTGAGTGACCTCTTTGTATGAGCTGAAGAACCCATAGGTCTACAGTGACGGCCTTCCACCCCTCCAGGTGGAGGCTGAACCTCCATCCTACTGGTTCCTCTGAGGGTGACGGAGGGAGCAGGAGGAGGGGAAGTGAGTCAGAATGCTGAGGGGAGAGGAGCTTTGGTTCCAGAGGCTGCTTTTGCGAACTCAGCCTGAGGAGCTTGGGCTCCAGAGCCAGAGTCAGGTCTTTTGCCTTGACACTTGTTCTGGTTCTTGTTCCATCTTCTTTGGCGATGAAAGGGCTGTTTCTTTGGGCCTGTCCGATACATGGAGCGTACATCTCCGAGGGACCTACCGCACTCCTGCAGCCCTGTAATAATGTCCTTCACGTCGCTGCCAAAGAGGACGGGACCACCCCTGAAAGGCACGTCCAAGAGGGATGACTGAACATCCTATGCCAAACCTGCGAGTCACAGCCATGCAAGGCACACAAGGCAGATTCCCGAGGCTGCAGCCTGAGCAACCGAGTCCACAGAATCGTAAGTGGCCCGGAGTGCGTGACGGCAGGAAGATTTATTCATGCGAACCTTGTCCAGCAATTTAGCCCTGAGGTTTTCATCAGGGATGCCCTGAAGGTCCCTCTCCAGTTCTGAGAGAGAGGACTTCTGAAAAGCCACGATGTGGGACACGTAGTTAAGTGACTGGGTGGCGCAGGAGGTGGACGAGTAGATCTTCCTACTGAACTGGTCAAGTTGTCTTGAGTCCTTGTCTGTTGGGGAGGAACTCAAGTGTTTAGGCCGAGCCGAGTGGTCATGCGTGGCCGTGATGACCATAGAGTCGGCTTTTGGTTCTATCAGCCTTCCTGGAGACAGCTGGTATGAAAGAAGACTGTTGCCATATTGTGGAAACTAGATCCTCGTACGGGCCCATCCAAGGGGGGAATGGGTAGAGGGTCCGCGGTGGACAAGTCCAAATGTTCAGCAAGCCTTTTTCGCTGAGGATCTACCTCCTTGGACGGCCAGACCCCTGCTGTTTGAATGGTCCTCAATAGATCCCCAAAAGAAGGATCCTCTGGAGGGGATTTTGGGGATTCTTTTGGTTGAGGTTCGACCAGTGAATGAGGTTCAAAGAGGTCGATATTGAGTCCTCACCCGAATCCGAGGAATCTGACCCACTAGGAAGGGGTGGGGGATCCACCTGTGTCACCCACCAGAAGAGAACCAGCAGCACATCCCAAAGGAACTGGAGTGGGAGGTGATGCTCTGGGTAGAGGAATTCCTCCAAGTGGCTGGGACTGCCTAAGTCCTGTAAGGAGCTGCGTCCTAGCAACCTGCCACCATGCCTGGACAGTTTCATGGTCAGGTGGCAGTGGTGGTGGAGGAGGAGGTGGAGGCTGGTACCCAGGATACCCAGCCAAGGGCGGGTAGGTGGGATGATGCCAGTAAGGGTACTGGTACCCTGCAAACCCCAAAGGATAACCTGACGGCAGGTATCCGGACGGCGGATAACCTGGCGTTGGGTAGCCTGGCATGGAAGGCATCAGGGCCGGCGTCGGATGAGAAGGGTCCGGCGGAGGGTCACCCGGTGGCAGAACATGGGGTCAGGCCCTGGGAGACTGCCAAAGGGTCCAGCAGGAGGGGCTGAAGGCCCGGCCAGGGGAGGTGCTGAAGGGCCGCTGGGCAGCAGCAGGGAATCAGGCATAGTGCCCGAGGTTCCCGAAGGAGGAGGGTCCAACCTGAAAGATCCTGGTCCCGCAATGGACCCCTGGGAGGAGGGGGATCTGGCGGTGGAAAAGAACCAGGCGAAGGGGGGAACTCTGGAAGAGACCCCAACGAGAAGTCTAGGGGTGTTCCCGATGGAACGGAAAGGTTGGGAATGGGTGGCGAATCCCCGGGGGTACAGACCAGCAGGGATGAAGCGCCCCCCATGAGCACACTCGTCCTGGCATCGGGTCCTCGAGGAAACCCGATGGGAGAGTAGATGTGGCTCTGTGGTCGACTGAGGTTCAGTCATCCGGCTTACCAGTTGCGACCGGGCTGGCTGCGGAAGAAGGGCCATGGTCAGGCTTATCGGTCTGGACCGTGCGCCTGGTGGCAGAGCCGAAAGGGTGATTTATTGGCAGTGCTACGAGTGGGAGAACAGAGCCCACGAGAGAGGCGACCCCGGCTGCCCGCACACCTCGGCAGGAGGGGAGAAGGCATCCGGCCCACAGTAATGGACGGAGTGCCCGTAAGAGTGGTACTCGCGGTTCTGGAAGTGGAGGGTCTCCCTTGTGGCAATGGGCTTCTCTCCCGGTGCTTCTCCTGGTCCTTCTTTTTCTTTCTTTTTTCTGGGGCCGGTGATGATGACCTCTCCCTAAGCTCCTGGAGCTCCTTTTCCATAGAAGCCAGCCGTTGGGACTACAGGCAGGCCTCGAGGGTCCACCTGTGTCAGGTCCGTGTGACCTGGTTGAACCCTTGGCAACTAGCACACTCGGCCGAGTTGTGCTTAGGCCCCAGGCAGAGGAGGCAGCGGAAGTGGTCGTCCCTGTGCGGAATTTGGGCGCCGAACCTGGAGCACTTCTTTTTAAGACGAGATGACATACACTCGTTCAAAAAATTCGGAGAAATAGTAATAAAAAGACGAAAAACACTGAATACTAAGAGGGAGACTGATCGCTGTTCTATCACGTCTGTCAAATTAACTGATGCGACGGTGGGAAAGAAATGGAGGGCAGGCGTGGAACCGCCCCTTCTTATAGTCAGGATGATGTTGCATCACCTGACGTCAGGGGTGGTCCCCGCTGATGACTGCTAGCTACAAGTTTGCCGTTCGAACCGGACGTCAGACGGCGAAGTCCTATATGTGAAGACCTACTGCAGGAACCCTCTCGAAGTAAGATCTTATTTAATTTATTTGCAGGGAGAGCTTTCAGTAACACAGAGGAATAGCATGAAAAAATTACTCACCTTAGTAATTGCTTTTCTTCTCATGGAGTCTTGCTATATTATGACTATATGCAGTCAGCCACTGCAGCTGAACTGCCCCGGAGAGGAAAGAGTTAACTCCAGAGAGTCTGGAGTTCCATAGCGCGAGGGCTCTATACCAAAGCTCTATCTGGCCAGTTTCAAATGAAACTGTCAGATCTTTACGAAGCTAACACTAAGCAACAAGTCTGTGTGGAAAGCTCTACACTAGCCAAGTGGCTACCTACTAGTAGGTGTCAAACAGACGAGGCATACTGATGAGTCCTGGTAGGACGAAACACGTGTCTATGTCTTCTGTTAGCACCCTTTGCAAACTGTGTGAGAGGCCTTTCGGCACCATGCAATTCTGCTTTAAGTTGGACCAGCATAACATTCTGTGGTGATTTGCATATGCAGCCCATGATGCTTTGCATTGTGGGGGCATGTGTGATTTTGTATTTTCTTGAAGCTTGGCTTCCCAGCCAAATGCCCTTTGGGTAACCCTTGCCTCAGTGTTTGCGCACAGAGGTTCTTTGTCTTTAAATAGTTTTTATTTTAATGGGTTCACCATAAATATCAAGGCACCTGCCTCTAGGGTAGCTGGTCCATTCCACTGGGGTGTCAAACAGGCAGAGGCATACTGATGGTCCTGGTAGGACCGAAACACGTGTCTATGTCTCTGTTAGCACCCTTTGCAAACTGTGTGAGAGGCCTTTCGGCACCATGCAATTCTGCTTTAAGTTGGACCAGCATAACATTCTGTGGTGATTTGCATATGCAGCCCATGATGCTTTGCATTGTGGGGGCATGTGTGATTTTGTATTACCTACTAGTAGGAATAACAACAATATAAACAACAATATAAAGAGCAATAATAATAATAACAATGAATAATAGTATTATTAGTTTCTCCCTAACAAGCACTATTAGACCCCCCCTTCCCCCAAGACTCAAGTCCAGGAAGGGGCCAACATATTACTTAAAACAGAAATACCTAATTCCCCAACCCTAAATAAAGGGGTGAAGGAAGAACTAAATGGCATGACACAGTGCTTGCACTAATTTGCCACCCCTACCCAAGTAGAAGTTCTGAGAGAGGGCAGGAGGAGGGTGGTATAAATAGCAAGACTCCATGAGAAGAAAAGCAACTTACTAAGGTGAGTAATTTTTCTTCAAACACCATGAAGTCTTGCTATATTATGACTATATGCAGATTACACAGCAGTACCTCCATGGAGGAGGGTCAGAACCTACTTAGGAAATAGGCTCTGAAGCACAGCTGTGCCAAAACGAGCATCTCTCCTGGACTGAATATCCAGGGAATAATGCTTGGTAAAAGTGTGAACTGTTTTCCAAGTAGCAGCTTGACAGATTTCCAGAATGGGAATATCTCTAGCAGCCGCTAGAGATGCAGCTGTACCCCTGGTGGAGTGAGCCCTCAGTCCTGAGGGGGTTCTCTACCTAGTTTTTGATAACAAAATTGGATACAAGAGACAATCCACCTTGCAATTGTCCTCTTAGTGGCAGGTTTCCCTTTGCCAACCTCGCCATAGGTAAGGAAGAGTTGGAGGGATTCGAACCTGTGACCCTTGGTGTGTTCCAAATAGTAGCTTAAGGCTCTTTTGACGTCCAAGCTGTGCAGACTCTTCTCACCTGAGGAAGAATGCTCATGAAAATACTGGAAGAGAGATGGATTGGTTCAGGTGGAAATCTGAAACCACTTTAGGCAAAAACTTTCTGTTAGTCCTGAGGACTACCTTATCTCTGTGGAAAGAGATAAAATCTTCTTCCACTGATAGGGCCTGTAGTTCACTTATGCGTCTGGCAGAAGTGATAGCCACTAGGAAAACAGTTTTCCAAGTCAGAAACTTGAGCTCTGCTGAGGACAGAGGCTCAAAGGGGTTGCATTAACTGAGCAATGCAAACATTCAGGTCCCAAGCGGAGCTGGTTCCTCAAAAGGAGGGTTGGTGGAAACCCTTTAAAAACTTGGAAAGCACAGGGTGAGGAGAAAGGAAGCAGGCTTCCCTGCTGACAGAAAAGCAGAGACAGCTGCCAGATGAACCTTTAAGGTAGCTGGCCTAAGGCCTAAGGAATTTAAATGGACCAAATAGTCCAGTAAATGGGCAGATCAGCAGATTCTGGGATAATCTGCTTCTCAGAGCACCAGATGGAAAACCTTTCCACTTAGAATTGTAAGTGGCTCCTAGTGGAAGGCTTCCTTGAAGCCTTTAAAATATCCAAAACACCTTGAGAAAGGTGTAAGTCAGCAAATTCTAACTCCTCAAGAGCCATGCCCTGAGATGGAGGGATTTGAGGTCCGGATACCACACTCTCCCCTGTGCACAGGCCAGTAAGTCGTGGACTCTGGGCAAGCTCAGGGCAGGGTGGACTGTCAAGGACAGAAGCAGTGGGTACCAGGGCTGTCTGGCCCAATCTGGAGCAATCAGAATCACCTTGCAGGGCTGAGATCTGATTTTTACTAGTACCCTGAAAAGAAGGGGAAAAGGGGGAAAGGCATACAGGAACTTCCCTTTCCAATCCAACTGAAAGGCCCAGGGGACTGATCCCAGCACTGGAGGCCTGCAACAAAACAGAGGAAGTTGGTGGTTGTCTGGGGCTGCGAAAACATCTATCTGAGGGGTGCCCCATCTGGCAAAGACTGACCCCAGCACCTGAGGATTCAGAGCTCATTCGTGATGGCCCTGAAAAATCCTGCTGAGGGCATCCGCCAGGACATTGTCCTTCCCTGGAAGGTGAACTGCTATCAGGGAGGTGTTCAGGGAGTAAGCCAGGACCACAACTCATTGCTTCGTGCACAAGGCTGATGACCGAGTGCCCCTTGCTTGTTGATGTATCACATTGTTGTGGTGTTGTCTGTCCTGACTTGAACTACTTTGTTCTGGACAGAAGCTGAAAACGCCTGAAGAGCTAAAAAGACAGCTCTGAGTTCCAAAAGACTGATGTGGAGCAGAGATTCCTGGGGAGACCACACTCCCTGAGTAGACAGGTCGCCCAAGTGAGCTCCCCACCCTAACAGGGAAGCATCCGTGGTGAGGGTGAGGGAGTGGGAAACGGGAATGAAAGGAACCCCTTGTTTTAGATTGCTTTGATCCTGCCACCAGTGTAAGGCCAGGATCAGGGTTTGGGTCACTGGAACCAATTTGGAAAGGGGTCCTCCTTTGAGACCAATAGGCCCTCAAATGGAACTGAATGTCCTCATCTGGAATCTTGCCTTGCACTACAGCTGTGGAAGCAGCCATGTGCCCTAGGAGTTGCAGAAAATGCCTTGCTGGTCGAGAGATCCGCAGGGTAAAGGAAGATGCCAGGGCAATGAGTCTGTCTACCCTTTCCGAGGAGAAATGCCTGGCTAACCCTGTGTTCAATTCTGCACCTATGAAAGTTAGTACCTGAACTGGTTCGAGAACTGACTTTGGTAAATTCAGCAGGAATCAGGGAAGTGAGAAGCTGCTGGGTGACTTGCAAGTGGGATTTTACCTGATCTGGGGACTGACCCACTATGAGCCAGTCGTCCAGGTAGGGAAACACAGCAATCCCTTGCCTTCTTAAATGAGCCACTACCACAGCTAGACATTTCGTGAATACCCTTGGCGCAGAGGTAAGGTCGAAGGGCATTGCCCTGAACTGGTAGTGGCCTGAGGGTAGTTCAACCTGAGGTACTTTCGTGAGAAGGCCTGATCAGAACATGAAAATAGGCATCCTTGAGGTCCAGGGAAGCTAACCAGTCCCCTGGCCTCAGGAGAAGCAAAATCATTGTCAGAGTTAACATTTTGAACTTTGGTTTCAAAAGATGCTTGTTCAGGTACCTTAAATCTAAAATGGGCCGCCATTCTCCTGTCTTTTTTGGGGTAAGAAAGTATCTTGAGTACAGCCCCTTGCCTTGATGGCAAGGAGGGACCCTTTCTATTGCTTTGCAGTCCAAAAGAGAAGAAACCTCTGCTTCCAAAGCAAGGGCTTCTGAAGGATTTGCAGGTGGAAAATGTCTGGCTCTCATCTTCGGAAACTGTTTGAAGCTGAGAACCAGACCCTGGCCTATTACCTCCAGAACCCACCTGTCCGAAGTTAGGGACACCCAGTTCTGGCTGAAATAAACCAACCTGCCCCCCACTGGTACAGGAGAATCGGCCCTGGGCACCCCATCAGGGTGCCTGCTTGAGTAGCCTTAGGCTGAGGGGAGGGGACAGTTTACTTGTGCCCTGGCTACCTCTTGCCTCTAAAGAAACCCTCTGTGCAAATGCAGAGGAGGCCTGAAATTGGTAAAAGGCCTGCCCCTACTCTCCTCTGGCAGCGTTCTCTGTGGAGTGGCATGCCTCTCCTTAGCCTGGGCACTTTTGTAGGTAGTTCTGTATTCATCCATCTTTTCTTTATATAGTTTTCTGTTTGTTCCCCAAACAGAGAATTACCCACAACAGGAAAATCCATAGCCTTTGACTGAGTATCTTGGGACAGATTAGTGCATCTGAGCCATGCCAACCACGGAAAGCTACAGAAGTGGCCATGACCCTAGAGGAAACATCATTAACATCAACAGCAGTATGAAATTGAACTTTAGAGGCTTCAATGCCATCAGCAGCCACCTGTTCAACTCACTAGCCAGCTGGCCATGGGGCCTGCTTTAACTGCAATACTGTGTCCCACCTAGATTTCTGATATCTAGCAACATAAATCATATAATTTGCCTGCCTGAGTCCCAAAGAAGCTGCCATATACTGTTTTTTCGCCATGGCATCAATCTTCCTGGAATCCTTTATCAGGAGGATGTGAGGCCAGAGGAATATTAGCCTTGTCACAGGATGCAGCTTGTACCACACCTACATGACTACACTGCTCAGTGAGGAAGTCTGTATCAGAGCCTGACAAGGTATATCTTCTGTCCATTTTTATCTACAGGAGGGACAGAATGAGGATTTTTAAAATCTTTGTTGTTTGCTTCCTAAATGACTTATGCAAAGGAATAGACAACCTCCTAGACTCTGGTATATCCATCATTTCTACATAATCAGGCTCCTCTTGCTCATCCACAGCTTCCTCTAAAGGAAGCTGGAGGGTTCTTCAACCTTTTGTAAAACATAAAATGAGAAGGGACTCAGACAGAATAGGAGGAGATTCTAAAGGTCTGTCTGGAGAAATGTCCAGTTCAATGGGCACGTCCAGACCCTCCCAGCCACACATGTAATGATCAAATTCGTCCTCCCTCTCCTGTGGTTCATAAATTCCTCAACATCATACTCCTGAACCACTGGCACTGAACGAACCAGCCTTTTACCAACTGTGATGTCTGCAGGACCAGACAGTGACTGGACAATCTGTATGGCTTTAGCTATTTCTGCAGCAGTTGAGAGACAATTTTGGACTCCAAACCTACTGATTTCTTTGTCTTTTTGCGGTTCAAATGAACGAAAATACCTTGAACGAGAAATGAACCGATGTGAAGGAGCTGATCTCGGGCGACTGTTCAGTGAAGCGGAGTAAAGAATCTGACAGTTTCATTTGAAACTGGCCAGATAGAGCTTTGGTATAGCGCCCTCGCACTGTGGAACTCCAGACTCTCTGGAGTTAACTCTTTCCTTTCCGGGGCAGTTCAGCTGCAGTGGCTGACTGCATATAGTCATAATATAGCAAGACTTCATGGTGTTTGAAAGAACGATTCTAGGCAGGCTGATGGAGATCTTGTATATGATGGCCAAAGGGGACATCCCTATTAAAAAGTTTTAAGTGATAGCAGAACAAGAGAAGCGCCATGGAGTTCATTTGGGCAATAAATACATTAACGGTGTTAGTGGGAAAGAACTCACAATGTGTATTGGCGAGAATCTAGAAGAAAACCTGCTGGCAACTGTAAAAAATGCAAATGATTAGGGCCGGCCCAGTGGCACTGAGGGCTGAGGTGCTGGATGTCACACCTTGCGCCACGCTGGCAACCGGGGTTTAGGAACAAGCCTGGGCCGCCAGGGGGTCAGCAGGGGAGGGAGAAGACTGAGCATCCGAGGGACAGCTCTCCTCTCCTGGGAGGGAGGGGTCCGCGCTCAGCACCTGACCAACCTCTAGCGGAAGTCGGAGGTATGGCAGGCATACAGCGAACTCTAGGGGATGGGGAGTGGCGACGTTGGCAGTGATGCCATTAAGTCTGGGCACACACCACTCCCCCAGAACACAGAAAATCAGCAGCTAGTCTCCTAGCTGAAGGAGCTCAGTGCAGAGACCCTGATTGCCCACACCTGCCTGGCGATCCGTTGGAAGTCAGACGAAAGTTGAATGTCGGGGTGTAGTAGCCCCACCTCGTACCCGCCTGGGGGGTATACCAAGGCTCGATGGGGATTCGGGCCGACCTAGGTTGTGGATCGATATCATGTGTGCGTCTCCCGAAAGAGTGGAGACCGGACGCTTGGGGAAGGAGCATAAACAGAAATAAATAAATTAAAAAAAAAAAAAATATGCAAATTATTTTTCAGTGCTTATGGACAGTAGTACTGACAGTGGTATAATTGAAAAGGAACTGGTTTACGTAATTTATGTAAATCCCATCAATGGTCATGTGGAGACTCAGGAGATTTTTCAGTTCCTCACTTGTGCCATCTGATACAACTTTCATTCGTAAAATCTTTTAGACATTTTTACAGAGTCTGGCCTTAATATAAAAAAAAAAATGGTTGGGTTTGGGGCTGATGGGGCATCTGTCAACATGGGTGTAAGACGGGGTCTTGCTGCTCTGTTAATGGAAGACATACAGTGGTCAGTTGATGTTCATGGTTTCTCACACAGATTAGAACTGGCCATAAAAGATGCTTTGGATAACACCTATTTCAACGATGTTTCAAACTTTCTGACCCAACTGTTTTATCTCCATCAGAAAAGTCCTAAAAGACTCAGAGAGTTGTGATCCCTTGCCCAGGCCATGGAGATGTCAGCTGAAAAGCCCAAGAAGCCCCATGGCACACGTTGGGTGCAGCATAAACTTCTTGCCACCCGTGCTGTTACCAAATCATTCCCTGTAATTTGTGTCCATTCAGAATCTATGGCCACAGACCCAACTCATGACCAGGCCAAAGCCAAGGGAGTGCTGCAAATTATGACTAAATTCCAAACGGTGGCACACCTTTTGTATTTTGAACAGCTGCTTCAGCCACTTGCCAGGTTCTCACTAGCACTTCAGAAAGAAGTAGCTGACATGCCACAGCTACTTAGCTCTGTTGAAACTTTGAGAAACACGCATGATCAAGCTAAGCAGAGTGGCGCCATAAGTGGCAGTGAAAAACAGGTTACTCACCTGTAACAGTAGTTCTAGGAGTGGTATATGTTGTTCATCCACACTTTCGACAGGCACTCGCCGCTTTTAAGATGCTTCGGAAATTCTTCAAGCTGGCTCCTCACTCTCACCCGGGTGGTATAGCCAGATCTTGGCCCAGGAAGCCAGGTTTGTGCGTTGAAGCCGGGGAGGTCGGGTGGGTCAGCGTGGATGAACAACATATACCACTCCTAGAAAATACAGGTACGTAAGAACTTACCGTAACAGTAGATCTTCCGAGGACTGTCTCTTGCAGTAAGTCATTACTTGCAGGAGTATCCACCAGGTGGCGCCATCACACGGCAGCTTCTTCCAGCAGTCTTCCATGGGGGCCGCCCACATGACATCACTTCCTGCGGATGTGTATAAGAGTGGGCGGCCCCCAGTACCCTCTGTTCACCATCTGCTTCGGCCAGCACGGTCCGGACCAAGGTAAATGAGGGCCAGAAAAACAGAGAACAGCGATCCCACCCAATGTCCTGAGTTGCAGATTCGAGGCAACAAGGCAGGGGAACGGAGGGTGGGGGACTTACTGCAAGAGACAGTCCTCGGAAGATCTACTGTTACACTAAGTTCTTACATAACTGTACTATCTTCTACGGACTGGTCTCTTGCAGTAAGTCATTACTTATGGGAGATTACCAAGCAGTAAAATCCAAATAGGAAGAAAGGCCAGGCTGGAAGCTGGGCCAGAGGGCATGCCCAACTGTCGAGCAAGTGCAAAACCCAGCTGTCCACGATGCCAAAGAAGCTAACTGCACAGTAAATATGTCAACTGCAACCGCAACCACTCTGGCAGATAGGCCAAAGGTGGGGAGGAGAACATGTATGATATTTAGTAGAAATGTCAACTCAAACCTCTTCCGTGCAGGCAGACAGGCCAACAGTTAAGCAAAGACAATTGGCATGAAATCGTAGAGAAATGTCAGCTCAAACCTCTTCCGTGCAGGCAGATAGGCCAATGGTTAGGCAAAGACAACTGGCATGAAATCGAAGAGAAATGTCAACTCAAACCACACCCACTCAGGCAGACAGGTTCAAAGGTGGGCGAGGACAGCATGCTAGAGGCATGATGGAGAAAGAACTGCAGGCGGCCAGGCACAGTGATTCATCCCGACAAGGCAGAGGTCAACAGGCTCTGGCATAAAGTCAAATCCAGCAGAAAGACAAACAGAGTGGATCAGAAATCAGAAAGAGGAGCACCGGGGGAAAAAAACATCCTGGATGGTCAGAGGAAGGAACAACTGAAGGGCTCCAGCAGGGAGAGTAGCAGGAGTTCCAAGCAGATCCGCATGGAGGAGCGAAGCATCCAGTCCAGGAGCAAGTCTCCAAGAAAAGGTAAAGAGATCCCCAGGCACCTCCGAGGCCTGCAAGAAGAGGCAGGGGACACCTTAAAAAGCGGTTTAAGGCACAGAAGCGGGTCCCACCCACGTGAGGGGCGGGCACCCCGCGGAGGGGCAGACCGAACCACCCCTGGAGGACCTAACGAGTCCCGAGGCTCCCGGTGGGGGCTGGGCAAGAGGCAGCCTCCATGGGGTGTAGGGTGGGACCTGGGGCGTGACAGAGGTCCAAAACAGACTGGAGAGTATGCCCTGAAGTTAATCTAGGATGGACTGAGTACCAGGTCCAAACAGCAGGTTCCCAGAAAAAGGGGCATTGGCGACCGACAGCTGGACGCTAGGTGGCAAACCCAAAACCCACATCAGGCGAAGTGCCGAAGGGAGACGCCGGAGGCTGAGAGGCGGGCCTATGCGTCAACTGCATCGAAGCATGCATGGAGCAGGTGACCGGAAAGGGAGGGCTTGACAGACAGCGGCTGAGCTGATCAGGGCCACGAAGGGCAGGCTGAGCAGAAGCAGGACGAGACCAAATATGAGAGAGTGTGTGAAAATATGCAGGAATCAAAGGCGGGAAAACCATGGCAGGCTCCTCGGGAACGTCGAGGTAGGCAGTCATGTACCGACAAAAGGAGTCCTGATCCGCAGTAGGGAAGCCAAAAGTGTGCTGGATCTGCAGCATGAGCTCCATGAAGGAGGGATCAGAGGATTCAGGGGGCAGCCTCCAAAGGAGGACGGACGGGGGGGGACCAAGGCCCCCATGGCCAGAGAGGTCCCAGTCAGAAACATCCCCCATGAAAGGACTCCCACCATCCCCGGATTTCTCCATAAAGGGAGTCCACATAAATGAGGGGGGACCAGGTGGGAAGCGCCAACCGGTGCGGGAAGCACATGATCAGTGACCCAGTTACCTGAAAGATCTCCTGATTTCCTACTGCCCCTCTGTCCTCTCCGCTCCTACCAATCTAGGGATTGCTGGAGATTCCAGGTTCATTAAAGACATACAGGATCCCGTGCTTCTTTCTTTTCAGCACCAACTTGTGGAATTCTCTACCTCATTGGTTGAGAGAATGCCCAACTGCCGATAGTTTTGAAGTTGGTTTAAAGACATATTTATTTAGTCTAGCTTTTACTTAGTTATGGTTGATATGTTTTAACGTTTGTTTTAAATTTTTATTATTATGTATATTATGTATAGCGCCTTGGCTTTGAAAGGCGCTATAAAAATAAAGTTGAGTTGAGTTGAGTTGAGGAACCCGGGCGGAGGGGAGGGGGAACGGGACAAGGCCAGACTCTGGCCTATTGACCGTAGGACCTCCAGCACAATGTGGGTGATGCCCAGCACTTGTGATGGGAGGAGGTCCAGAAATGGATGGCACCCAAGGGTGGCACTAGGAGGAGGGCAAGCCATCCTAGGAACTGCTGACCCCGAATAGTGGGGGAAGGTACTCCGATCCTTGTGGTCCAGGACCGGCAAAGGGGTAAGGGACTCAATGTTGGGTCCTCTCAGTGGGGCCGAAGGCCTGGGAAAAGTCACGTCCAAAGGGCACAAAACAGGTGATGGGGGAAGAACCCTGAGGACGCCGAAACAAGGTGCCAGTGTTGGGACGAGAGGGGGGGGGGCACACGGGAACAAAGCCCTAAGCAGGGGGTGTGCCAGGGTGGGAGGCCCTTATTGCCAAGGGAAGCATCTCTGTTGAGGAGGGAAGGAGGAGAGGCTCCTCTGTAGACGGTGGAATCATTCCAGTCGACAAGAGACCAGAAACAAGCCTCTCCAGTAACAGTGGAAGCTGTCCCGTCGACGAGGTATGCAAAACACGCCATTTCGTTGATGGGAGAGGCTTCCCCGTCGACGAGGAGTACCCCGTCGATGGAGAATAAGCCTCCGTTGATTAGAGAATGGTAGAATCATGTCCCGTCGATGGGAGAAGAGCTCCCATCGATGAGGGAAAGCAAAGAACATGTCGTCGACGGGAAACATCCCCCTGCCGTGATGAGGAACGTTTGCTGATGGCAAACACAGCCCGTCGATGGGAGATGTTCAGAAACTAGCTCTGTCGACGGGATGAGGCCCATTGACGATAAAATGAGCCCAGCAGGCTCAGTTGACGGGGGGCGCAGCCCCGAAAAGGAATGCTCTGTCGATGATGGAGGAGCCACCGTCGATGGAGTAAGGCAAAGGGAGTGTGAGGAATGTGAATCCTACTCCCTCCTATGCCTGGAACGAATGCCCTTGACCGGGGAGCCTTTAAGACGGCCCTCCGAAGTCCATTCCGGCCTGGCTGGCTGATCAGCCATGAGCAGGTCCCAAAGTCCAGCAAGACAGCCTGGGCTAGGAAGCAGAAGGGGTGCTGTGAGCAAAGAGGGCCGGGGACACTGTAAGGGGCACAGGCCCGGCCTAGTGGAAGTAGAAGAGCCAGGGTCTGGGAGCAGTACACATACCCAGGACCAGAGGCATGAGCCGGGGGGTGCACAGACCCGGGTCCTGGAAGTAGAAGAGCCAGGGCTGGGAGTGTTCCACAGGCCCAACAGAGAGAAGCAAAAATCGGGCTGGGCTGTTAACAGCAGCCCTACAGAATCCCCAGACCCAGCAAGAGTGCCTGGGCCAGGGAGCAGCAGAAGTACTGGGAGCTCTAATGGAACACTGGGCCTGCTGTATCAAAGATGTCTGGGGGTACTGTGAGTAGGTCACAGGCCTGGAACAGAAGGTAGAACAATCGGTTCAAGTTCGAGTTGAAGACTGCAATTCGGGGGTCAGGAGAGCTGACTGTGCGAGCTGAAGCCGGCAGGAAAATGAACAGAGGGTACTAACGTCTGCCTACTCTTATACACATCCACAAGAAGTGATGTAGTGTGGGCGGCCCCCAGGAAAACTGCTGGAAGAATCTACCATGTGACAGCGCCACCTGGTGGATACTCCCACAAGTCATGACTTGCTGCAAAAGACCAGTCCATAGAAGATCTACTGTTACAGGTGAGTAACCTGTTTTTCTAGGATTGTGGATATGTTGTTCTATTCACAGTTCTTGGCAGACTCCTAGCAGTTCTCCGGGAGGAGGGAGGCAAGACGCACACCCCCTACGTAGGAAAAACGGACTGGAGAACTGAGGCTCCAAAACCAGCATCCTGTCATGAGTCGAGATCGATGTGGTAATGGGAAATCAAAGTGTAAGCCAACTTCCAGGTAGCAGCCCTGCAGATTTCCTGGATAGGGACGTCCCTAGAAGCCGCCACCGACGCAGTGTTATAGTTGGTGGAATAAGCCTTAAGCCCTACAGGAGGCTTCCTACCAGCCAACCTATAGCAGAGGTCAATGCAAGATGTAATCCATCGAGCTATTGTCCGTTTGGCTGCAGGCCTGCCAGGTGTAGCTTCAGCGTAGGTGACAAACAGCTGGCGAACCTCTCCCCCGAACTTCCGCCGTTCGCTCTTTGTAGTAGTCAAGCGTTTGTCTCAGGTGCAAAGTATGGAGCCTGTACTCGGCTCCCGAAGTGTGACTGGGGTAGAACACTGGCAGACTAATCACCTGGTTAAGGTGAAACTCTGACACCACCTTCGGAAGGAATTTCGGGTGGGAGCGCAGGACAACCTTGTCCCTGTGGAAGACCAGGTAAAGAGACTCGACAGAGAGTGTCTAACTCCTCAGTCCTTCTGGCTGACATGATAGCCACCAAGAAGGCGGTCTTTCATGACAAATGTGAGATGTCACATTTGTGCATCGGTTCAAATGGCTTGCCTATGAGCTTTGCCAATACCAGCAGTAGATCCCACAGAGGTGGAGGTTCATGCACCAGAAGGGATATTTGATCTAGGCCTTTGAAGAAGTGCCAGACCACCCTCTCCTGCGACACTGACTGCTTACAGGCCCATGACCGGCAAGCAGAGATGATGCCAGGTGCACCTTTAGGGTTGTCGACCGAAGTCCCTACTGGGAGAGGAACCAAAGATAGTCCAAAATGCTAGCCACTGTGCAGGACGATGGGTCAAACCCTTTGCTCTGACACCAGATTGAGACTCTCTTCCATTTAAAGGCATAGTATTTTCTAGTTGATTCCTTACGGGAAGCCTCAACAATGCTGAGGACCTCGTCGGAGAGACCCAAGGCCTGGAACTCCAACCGCTCAGGAACCAGGCCGTCAGACGCAAGGATTGAAGGTCTGGGTGGAGTACCTTCCCCCAACTGATGAACAGGTCCGGGCGTGCTGAAAGCCACCTTGGGAGCCTGGAGCTGAGGCTGAGGTGATCTGGATGCCAGAACTAGCATGGACAGTCTGAGGCTACCAGGATCACCTGCGCCCTGTCCCTCCTGACCTTGATGAGCACTTTGTGAATCAAGGGAAGGGGAGGGAAGGCGTAGAAGAGGCCTGGGGTTCACGGCTTAGAGAAGGCATCCCACTGCAGCGAACCCTGCTGAGGGGGGCAGGCATGATACAGCCTCAGTTTTGCATTCTCCTTGGAGGCGAACAGGTCCACCTAAGGGGTGCCCCAGTGGGAGAACAGATCTTATACTACCTCCTGGTGGAAAGACCGCTCGTGAGATGCCCCGCCCATCCGGCTGAGAGCACTGGCCAGCTGATTCGAGGCTCCTGCCACATGAATGGCTAGGAGATCTGCCTCCAGGCTGAGCACGAGGGACCAAATGCAGAGAGCTTCCCTGCAGAGGGGCAAGGAGCACATCCCGCCCTGCCTGTCAAGATAGTACATGGTCATGGTGTTGTCCGTCTGGACCTGGACCACTTGACCCCGAACAAATGGAGCGAATGCGGTCAGGGCTAGCCAAATTGCTCGAAGCTCCAGCAAGTTGATGTGGTATCGGGACTTCTGGGGGGACCAGAGCCTGTGGGCTCTGTGCTCTCCAAGATGGGCAACCCCAACCCATCAGAGAGGCGTCAGTCATCAGGAAGACCGTTAGCTCGGGGCAGACAAATGGGATCCCTTCCTGCAGGTGGGATGGGACGAGCCACCACTGGAGGCCATCCCACATCCTCTGAGTCACAGAAACCAGCTGGTCGAGATGACTGGCTGGCCAGTTCCCACTGGAGGGAATGCATATGCCAGTGGGCCCATCAGACCATGCTGGTGCAGGCCACCATGTAGCCCAGAAGACGCAGGAAGTCTCGGGCAGGGTGCGACTGCCCAACCAGAAATGAATGGGCAAAGGAGGAGAGAACCTTCGCCCTGTCCACCAGGAGCAGAGCTCTGGCTCAGCAGGAGTCGAGCTCTGCCCCTATGAACTCAATCACCTGCGAAGGCACAAGTTCCAACTTGGCCTCGTTGATCAGGCCAAGGTCGAGGCAAGTCTGGAGGGCCAGATCCCTGGACTGCTCCACCTCCTGCCTGGAGAGACCTGCTATCAGCCAGTCATCCAGGTAAGGGTACACCCAGACCCCTCGGTGCCTCAGGTAAGCCACCACCACTGCCATGCATTTGGTGAAGACCCTGGGGGCTGAAGACAGGCTGAAGAGCATGGCTTGGAACTTGTAAAGGGTTCCCTTGGCTCAGAAGCAGACGAACCGTTGATGGGAGCGGACAGACTAGGACATGAAAGAGCACATCCTGAAGATCTAGCGAGCAGAACCACATGCTTTGCTCCAGGGATGGTATGATCTGAGCTAGAGTGACCATCCAGAAGGTGAGGGACCTGAGAAACTTGTTTAGGTCATGCAGCTCTAGAATGGGGCACCAGCCCCCATCTGTTTTGGTACCAGGAAGTACCTGGACATGAACCCTGGGTCTAAAGGTGGGTCTGCTACTCTGTGCACCACCTTCTTGAAGAGAAGCTGGGATAAGTCATCTCTGAGAGCTGACAGAGGCTGTGGACACCAGACCCCCCCATGGAGCACGGGCTCGATATGGAGGGGCCTGCTTGAATTCCAGAGGCAGCCCTCGACCGACCACTTCCAGAACCCAACGGTCCATGGTGATAGCGGACCAGGCAGAAAGGAAGTGGCTGGGCAGACCCCCCATGGGAGGTTGCAGGGAGGTGCGACAGGATTGAGGGAGGTGCCCCCAACCAGTCACTATGCAGGCTTGGAAGAGGGTCCGGCAGAGGAGCCGCTGGGACCTTCCCCCCGGGCTTCCTGAACGAGGAGGCCCTGGACTTGGCCCGAGAATGCCAAGTTTGAGCCTGCTGACCCTGCTGCTGCTGGGCCGGTCTGGCCACAGGAGTGGACGAGCGAAAGGGTCTGTGGTTCTGATGCTTGGGGCCCTTGTCCTTCTGGGCAGATGTGGTGGAGTCCAAGGTGGCATTGAACTTCTCTATATGTTGGAGGTGGCCCTCCATGCCAGGCCTGAACAGGTTGGTGCCCAAGAGGGGAACATCTGCCAGCCTGTATTGCGTATCAGCCGTAAAGGTTGAGATGCGCAGCCAAGCCCTGCGGCGCATGGTCACTGTGGCCGCTACCGAACGGGCACAGGAGTCACCAATGTTCAGAGCTGTCAGGAGCTGTTGCTTTGCCACTGCCCTACCCTGGTCCCAGATCTGCTTGACCATGGTCTGGAGGTCCGCCGGGAGATGAGGGATCACCTCGTCCAGGAAGCCCAAGAGGGCATAGGAGAAGTGTGCCATGATAAAGGCCAAACTGGCCTGACAAAGGCCAAGGGAGGAAGCTGCATAGATCTTCTTCCCAGAATGGTCCAACTGTTTGGATTCTTTGTCCGGGGGTCTGTCTGCATCCCCTTTGTTGCCTGAGCACTGAAAGATGGAGTTGGCCACCAACCCCACCGCAGAGGGGTGCTACGAAAAACACAAAAGGGACCCTATAGGAACCGCACACTTGCAGGCCATGCGGGCAGAAGGTGCAGGGCAAGAGGCAGGATGCTGCCACAGCTCCAAGGCTGGGCCCACAATGGCCTCAGCCACGGAAAGGCCTCCAATGGAGTAGCCCCTTTGTCTAGAATGTCTGTGAGGTGATACTTGGCCCGTTTCTGCAGACTCGAGCTCCATTCTCGTGGACTCGGAAATGAGCCGACAAATACCCATCAGCGAGGTAGGGCCCTCGTCGACAGAGAGCACTAAGAGAACATTGTCGACAGACGGAGATCATGGAGTAATCTCCGGACTCCTAGTAAAGTGGCGACCACCCATGTCACCCTCAACCTGCCTTGGCGGTCGGGAGTAAGAGTGAGACAACCGATGGGGCAGGCCTTGGACCGACCGAGATTCCTTGGTTGAAGCCCCGGACTGCGGTTGTGCGGGCAGCAGTTCCAGCCAGATCGGTGGAGTAGCCAGCTTTGTCTGAGCCAGAGGTGCCTTAACCGGCACCTCTGTGGCTGTGGCTGTGGCCAATGTTGGTTACTCGGGCGAAAGCCACTTAATGGCAGGGGTAGAAACCGGAATCAGTTTTGACCCGGACAGGACCAACTGCTGCCACATTAGGTCTTCATAGCGCTGATGCAACTTGTGCCACAGCCTCTCCTCATCCAAGAAGTGGCGCCGACACTTACCATGGCATTGGGAATGAGATCACTGATGAAGGAGAGTCTTGTCCGACGTTGAAGCTGAGGAATGAGACAGAGACCATCGACGGGGGACCTCAGAAGGAGTCGGGGAAACCGCGGGTCCTCCTGGTCAGGTTCCTTGAGGGACGGGTTCTGCCCAGTGGGCTGAGCTGACCTGTCCGAGGACACTGGAAGCACCAGCGTCCGAAATAAAGAGTCATCTACTGGATCAGGTGACAACCCGCCGATTGGCTCAAGAAAAATCTTGGCCTTGTCGACAGGTGTCTCAGCCAACTGGTTTGACAGGGTTAACGTGAAACCAGTGGCCTTGGCCGTGACTTCAACCGAAGTCGAAACAGGGGTTTTCTGTGAGCGGGACCGCTCCCGGTCCCAAGAGCATCAATGTTGCGACTTGTCCTTTTTCGACTCCTCCTTCCGAGAGCACGAAACATGTGACCCTGAAGGGCCCTCTCCCTTGGTAGAGAGAGACTGGCACACCTCCTTGAAGGAAGCCAAATAGGAAGATCCCAGTTGTAGCGGAATGAAGGCCGAAGTTGAAGAGGAGCCAGTTGCAGCCTTAGCCGCCTCCTCCTCGAAGGCCTTAAGCTGTTCAAGCTGCTTGGCGGACCCTGGAGCCGTGGAGACCACCCAATGAGCATCCTTAGATTTAACCTGCAGGTAACGCTTTTCTAGTCACCCCAGTTGAAGTCGGGCAGCGCGGTCTTCCAGAACCAAAGGTGAAAAGGACCAACAGAGATCAGAAGCCTGCAGATCATGGCAGTGTCCCAACCAGTAGACGCACGCGGTATGTGGATCGGTGCGAGACATCTTCTGCCTGCAGGGGCACCGGTGAAACCCAGGAACCAATTTGTCTTCCATCACGGTAGTGATACAAGAAGGCGAAGATGAAACTCGAGAGAGTTTTAAAATACGTTTTAGAAGTGAATCCTAAGATTCTAGAGCCAGGGCCTACTACATGTGGCAGCTCTAAGGAAGGAACCTGAACCTTCCAGCGGAAAGGAAGAACTGGCATCATGGGGCAGAGCTGAGGGTTATACCACTCGGGTGGATGGGAGGAGCCAGCTTGAAGACTTTCCAGCACATCTTAAAGTGGCAAGGTACCGGCCAAGAAGTGTGGATAGAACAACATATTCATGATCCTAGAACTTGACATTCTCTTAAACAAGCATTTGTCAATGCCGAACGTTCGCTTGCAGATATTTGCAGTGGTGTTAGGCACGTATGGTGGTTTACCCTAATGCCCGGTGCGATTGCTGGTATTTGCACAATAAATTTTCAGCATGACCTTTTTGTTACCCCCACCTCATAAAAGCATTTGAGACCTCTGCTGATGAACAGTCCCACTGTTATTTTGTTAATCTGTCCTGAGCGTTGATTTCCCACAGCGACCACACCGTTGTGCTCCACATGCAAAAACACAGTTCGGGCAGGATGTGAAAAATGACAGCTGTAGCATTCATAGGGAGGTGTGAAGGGATGGCAATGTTGAACATCTGGAGTGAAAATACAACAATTTCTCGAACTTACGAGTGTACATGGAAACTGCGTAATGAACGCTCATGACACAGTCATTTTGTGGACTTTTGTCACCAAATTTTCAACACAGGCATTGTGGGACCTCTGCTCATGAACAGTGTCACTGTGATTTTCATAATCTGTCCTGAGCACTGATTTCTCACTGTGACCACACCATTGTGCGCTGGATGTGCAAAAACACATTTCAGCCAGGATGTGAAAAATGTCAGCTGTACTGTTCATAGGGAGGTGTGAAAAAATGCCAGTGTTGAAAATCTGGACTGAAAATATTTTAAATTCTGGAAGGTATGAGTGTGCAAGGAAACTGCGCAATGCACACTCGTAAAACAGTAATTTTTAGGAATTTTTTCACCAAATTTTCAACACAGCCATTTTAAGACCTCTGCTCATGATCAGTGTCACTGTGATTTTCTTAATGTGTCCCATACATTGAGTTCGCACACCGACTGCGCCACTGTGCGCTACATGGGCAGAAACACGTTTTGGGCAGGTTGTGAAAAATGACAGCTGTACTACTCATGAGGAGGTGTGGCAAAATGCCAATGTTGAAAATCTGGAGTGGAAATATTGAAAATTCGCAAACCTACGAGCGTGCGTGGGAACTGCGCAACGCATGCTCGTAAAACAGTTATTTTTAGCAATTTTTTCACCAAATTTTCAACATAGCCATTTTAAGACCTCTGCTAATGAACAGTGTCATGGTGATTTTCTTAATGTGTCCCATACATTGATTTCACACACCGACTGCACCATTGTGCGCTACATGGTCGGAAACACGTTTTGGGTAGGATGTGAAAAATGACAGCTGTACTGCTCATAAGGAGGTGTGGTAAAATGGCAATGTTGAAAATCTGGAGTGAAAATATTGAAAATTCGCGAACTTACGAGCCTGCGTAGAAACTGTGAAACACAAGCTCGTAAAACAGTCATTTTTAGGAATTTTTGCACCAAATTTTCAACATGGGGTTTTTGGGACCCCTTCTCATGAATAATGTCACTGTCATGGCGTTATTTGGGCCCGAAGGGTGATTTACGCGCAGTGACTGCGAAATCACCCGCCGGACAGCTCTGCCATGACAGTGACATCATTCATGAGAAGAGGTCCAAAACCCCATGTTGAAAATTTGGTGCAAAATTCCAAAAATGCCTGAATGTGCAATAAAGTTGAAAACCCCCTATCTAGCCCCATTATACAGCTTACGGCATTTCCTCAGTTGGTCGGCTTTGAAGAGTGCAGACATGTTTCCGTCCACGAAGATCGTTGCACGAGCTCCGGAGGTAAGTATGGGGTGAGGGGGTGTGGGAGAGCAGGGTGCGCAGTGGGTGGGTGCGGGTTGTGGGAGGGGGCTGGAGGAAGCTGGTGGGACCGTTTTATTTTTCAGGTTAAAAAACAAAAAAACAGGCAGCGGGGACATTTGCCATGCTGCGGTGGGCTCCCAGCGTGGCACCAAAGCTTTGGGGAGGAGGCATTTGGGAGGACGTGGAGCTGACAGGGATTGGGCACCCCATCGGCAGCCCGACAGGGCGTTCTGCCAACTGGGGTGGGCTCCAGCATGGCACCAAAGATTTGGGGGCGATGGAGCCAGCGGAGATTGGGCACCCCGTCGGTAAAAGCCACGCCAGGGCGTTTGCCATGCTGGGGTGAGGCTCCCAGGCGTGGCACTAAAGCTTTGGGGGCGTGAGACCTACCAGGCGCTATGTGTATGACCGCGGTGTTTTTCTTTGAAGCGAAGACCACCGCTGTCACACACAGCTCCGCACTCGTTGGTGCAGGATCGCCACGCCTGCTCAACGGAGCAGTGCACTGAACAGGAGAGGCACACCTCCAAAGTATGCTACTCTCCCAAAACGTTCCTTGCGCAATCGAACGTAAAAATGGGTCTGATGTTCTTTCAGGAGCATGTGCTCAAGTCACATACAAGGGTGTGAAATTAACACATTGTATTGGCCAAGTTGTTAAAACTTTTAAATAGCAAACCAAGAAATGCATTACAAACATTGAAAACTGTTGTGAAGAAAGGTTCGGTTTGACTGATGAAGTAATATCTATAACCGTGTAAAAGTGTTAGATAACCAGACTTTGGCCAGCTGCAGACAGAAAGGAACTGGAGCTGTATGGTAACAGTGACATCACTGCAGTAGCTGACCACATTTTTCAGCACTTTTGCAGCCTGACTGTGACAGCACTCTGTTACTTGCAGAATGGCAGAGTTTTAAGATTTTTGCTCAAACCAGTTTCATCAATCTTTCTGCCTCTGCTATTTGGTCAAAACTGGCATGTGATTTCCAGAATTCTTATCCAAATCTGTTGAAGCTTGTCAGTGTGTTGAGAGTATTTCCTGTATCTAATGCAATTGTAGAAAGGTGTTTTTCAACTACGAACAAGGTAAAAACTGACTGGAGAGCAAGTCTGGCAGAGGATACTGTAGAAACACTGATTCACTTTAAAAAACAGGGCCCCCCTCCAGCTGAATTCAACCCGGACAGGGCTGTAGACTTATTTTTCGGTGCTAAACCAAGACGTCCTGGTGATTTGGCAGCTGAGGATGGTCGACCGCCCCCAGGTCCCCCCCCCAAAAAAACAGGCCAGATTTACTGGCTACATGCCTGGTGGAGAAGAGCAGCAATAGATCACACCCAATCCTTGTTGGTAACTGTGTGGCCAATCACGGTCCCAGGTGCCGGAGTTTTTATGCTGGGGCAGGGGTTCATTATGTTTAATTTGTCATGACTCATGATCATGATCACACTCACGAATTCACCGTCTGCTTTGGCAGACATCCTATCTTGGCTCTTAAAAATGTATGTGTGCTACTTGCACAATTGCTGTATTTCTCTGCAAATGGCTAAATAAAACAGATAGTCTCAGAAACTTGCGTAAATGTGTATTTTATCAATATAGAGCAAGATATGTATATTTTATGGGGTTTTGAGCAAAAATATCAATTTTTGGTAATTGCTAATCAACTTCGGCCAATTGCTAATAATTTTTTACTTTGATTAGCGAAGGCCGCTAATCCAGTCTCCATCAGCTCAAGGCATAAATTAAATTAGTGTCGGAGTTACCACCCAGGTGGGTGGGAGGAGCCAGTTTGAAGAGTTTCCAGCATCTTCTTAAAGGGAAAGGACACTGTTAGAAGTGTGGATGGAACATCATATCCACATCCCTAGAAACATAATTACTACGGAGAGTATTTTTTTCTTCAAACCCCAGGAATCACTCAGTTTGCTTAACCAATGCAGACTACCAAGCAATACCTTTGGAGGTAGGGCAGAGAACCTATTTGGGAAAAAGGCTCTGCAGAACTGCTGTGCCAAACCTGGTGTCACTTCTGAACTGTATGTCCAAGCAGTAGTGCTCAGTGAATGTGTGAACAGTTTTCCATGTAGTTGCTTTGCAAATTTCCAGCAGGTGGATGTCCGTTGCTGCAGCTACTGATGAAGCTGTGCCCCTAGTAGAATGTGCCCGAGGCCGGGGAGGTGGCTACTTACCAGCTTTGCTGTAACAGAACTGAATGCAAGTCACTATCCAGCATGCAATGGTTCATCTAGATGCAAGTTTATCTTTACCGGCTTTCCCATAGGTGAGGAATAATTGGGTAACCTCTGGCCTGTGGGTCTTAGAACTGCCAAGATAGTGGCTAAGTGCCCTCTTAATATCCAGGCTATGCAATCTCCGCTCTCTTGAGCTAAGAGTTGGCAGTGAAAAAGACTGACAGTGTAACAGACTGATTCAGATGGAAATATGAGACAACTTATGTAGGAATTTCCTATTGGTCCAGAGTACCACTTTATTCCTGCGGAAAGAAATATAGTTCAGATCTGTGCACAGGGCCTAAAGCTCACTTACTCACCTAGCTTAAGTAATGATTACTAGGAAAACAGCTTTCCAAGAAACATAATTTAGATCTGCAGCTGCCATTGGCTCAAAAAGGGGGGGGGGTTCCATTAGCCTGGCAATGCAAATGTTCAGATTCCAGGCCACCACAGGTTCCTTCAAGGGAGAGTGGAGGTGAAGCAGACCTTTAAAGAACTGGCAAACTCAAAGTCTTCAAGAACCAACCCCTGAGGTGAAGGGACTTGAGGCTGGGGCACAGTATCCTGCCCTGAGAGACTGTCAGCAGGTTGTGCCTCTGAGAGAGGTGAATTGGTTGTGCCACTGACAGGGCCAACAGGAGTAAGTACCATGGCTGTCTTGCCCAGTCTGGAACCTGCAAGATCATAGTTGCTGACTGGGACCCGAGTTTTATCAGGACCCGGAGCAAAAGAGGAAAGGGAGAAAAGGCATAAAGAAATCTGCCTGACCAATCCAATGTCAGGGCATCTACTGGCACAGTCCCCTTTACTGGAGGTCTGCAGCAGAACTGTGGCAGCTGGTAGTTGTCTAGGGAGGCAAAGAAATCTATCTCTGGTGTTTTCCCACCTTCTGAACACCGAGTGTAGCACTTGTGCGTTGATGGGACCACTCATGATGGTTCTGGCTTATTCTGCTTAGGGAGTCTGCCAGAATATTGTCCTTGCCTGGTAGATGGATGATGGACAGGGACACCTGCAGGGAGTAGGCCAGGTTCCAGACCTTCATGGCTTCCGTGAATAGTAGGGCTGACCTAGTGCCTCCCTGCTTGTTGATGTAATACATGGTGGTGATGTTGTCTGTTCTGACTTGTACCACCTTGCCAGAGCCAGATACACTGCGCTGAGTTCTAACACGCTGATGTGCAGTAGTGATTCCTGAGGGGACCACGTGCCACTGGCTGTGAGATTGAGCATATATGCCGCCAACCCCAACAGGGAGGCATCTGTAGTGAGAACCAGCAAGGGGCTCTTTTTTGAAGGGGGTTTCCTCTCTGAGGTTCTACCTGTCCATCCACCTTTACAGTGCCTGTATGAGAGTTTTTGAGACAGGTATCATCTTGGCCAGAGGATCCCTCCTTTGGAACCAGTGAGCCCTTAGGTGGAACTGAATGTCCCCATCTGGGTCTTGATCCTGTCACTGTGGCTGTGGCCGCTGCACAGTGGCCTAGTAGTTACAGGAAATGTCTGGCTGGCCTGGGTCTGTTCAGTGTGAAAGATCCTACTAACTACAAAATATTGCCTACCCTGTCCTGAGGGAGGAATGCCCTTCCCTGCAGGGTGTCCAGCTCTGCCCCTATGAAGTTCAGCATCTGGAGCGGTTCTACCTGTGACTCTGGGCATTTATCAGGAACCCCAAAGATTCCAGGGTGCTCTAAACTAGAGCAACAGAATCTCTGGTGTGTTGAGGGGACTGTCCCATCACTAACCAGTCATCTAGGTAAGGAAATACTGTGACACCTTGTCTTCTCAAATGAACCATTACCACAGCTAGGTACTTTGTAAATGCCCTTGGGGCTGATGTTAGACCAAAGGGCATGGCTGTGAATTGGTAGTGGCCTGAGGGAAGTCTGAACCTCAGATACTTTCTGTGGCTGGGTTAGATGGGAATGTGGAAATAGGCATCCTTGAGGTCCAAGGATGCCAGCCAGTCTCCCTGCTGAACAGTGGGTATTACCATAGCCAGGGTGATCACGCTGAACTTTAGCTTTGTCACATGTTTGTTCAGGAGTCTGAGATCTAGTATTAGTCGCCAGTTCCCATTCTTCTTTTGTGTCAGGAAATATCTAGAGTAGAACCCCTTGCCACTCTGTGATACAGGGCAGATGCCACTGCTCTGATCAGCAACAGGTTGGCCACTTCTGTTTCCAGAAGCACCCTTTCTGGTGGGGTTACTGGAGGGAAACCTTTGCTTCTCAGCGTGGGGAGTGTTTTGAAGCTTAGGGACAGACCCTGGCTCACTACCTCCAAGTCTCACTTGTCTGGGGTGATGGACTGCTAAGCTTGGAGGAAGTGAGCCGGCCTGCCACCTACTGGTAGGAAGGAGGTGACCTGCACAAACATGGTAGGGGGGAGGTGACCTGCACAAACACGTCAGGGGCTCTGCTTGGGTTGAGCCTTGGCCTGGGGGGCTGGCTCTGCCAGTCTAACTGCCTTTCTGCCCCTACCTCTGAAGTACCCCCTAGTCTGCTTGTGGTCTGGCAGTGCTTGGGCTTGGAAAAAAGGCCTGGAGTAGGATCCCTTACCCATGCCTTCCCTTGTCTGGGACCTATAGGAAGTGGGGCGTCTATCTTTGGCTGCATTGCTCCTGTAGGTGGCCTTGTACTACTCCACTTTTCACGTAGGCCTCTGTTTTGTCCCCAAAAAGAGTTATTCTCACAGGGGAAATGCATTGCCTTAGCTTTGGTATCCTGAAATAGGTTTGTGGCTCTAAGCCAGGCAAACCTCCTCACAGAAACTATGAGGGCCATGAGCCTGGCAGCAGTGTCACCAGCATCCACTGCCATATGGAACTGACATGTTGTTGCATCTAAAGCTGTTCTGGTGGTCTTGGCCAGGTCCGCTGCCATTTCCACCTGTATTTTATTTGACAGCCAGTACTGTGGTCCAATGTGCTTTTTTTTTGGTACTGAGCTGGATAAGCCATATTATTCATTTTTTTTGTTTTGTTTTAAGTTGTTTAACCAGGATTAGCACAATGAGCTGAAAGCTTTTTTTACAGGTGCGACCTGGGAGCACAGGAAAGTTAAGTGGCTTGCTCAGAGTCACACAATATGTAAGTGGCAGCTGTGGGATTCAAACTCAGGTCTGGTCTGCTGGGTGTCACCAGATCTGCAGCTCAGAGCCTTAAACCACTGCGCTATACTACCGCCCTTTGGCTTATTCTTATTGGCTTGCCTGACAAGGAAAGAATCTATGTACCCCCCCCCCCATGGTATCACATTTTCTAGAATCCTTGTCTGGGGGATAGGATGCCAAGGGTACCCTTGTCCTGTCACAGGCAGCCACCTGTACCACCTTCCTCATGATCAGGATGGGTAAATAAAAAGTCAGCGTTGCATCTAACTAGTACTTTTTATCCACTGTTCTGTCTACCCCGGCACAGAAGTTGGGGTTTGCAGAATTTTAATACTGCCTGTTGGAGGTTTTTATGACTGGACAGTAGCGGAGGTCAAGTGATGCAGTGCACCGAGTAACATACTCCTGCCTGAGCTCCTATCCCCCCCCCCCGCTCTATTTTAAACTGTTTATTGCTGGATTTGTAGCGATTAATACCTCTTATCTTTGAGGTGAGGATCTCTGCAACCTGGTATTTGTGCTGCGGTGGACAAATGGAATAGAGATGAAAAAAAGTCTGCCGAAACACACTCCCCCTGCGTCTCCCGAGAAGGCCCCGAAGAAGACCAGGGCCTCTTCTACAATACAATCGCAGGGATCTGGCGCTAGCAACATGGATTCGGAGCCTCTTACCCTAGCCACAATTTTAGAGGTATTCCAACCTTTTAAAACCCAGTTACAGTCGATCTTAGGGGAAATCAAGACTATCTCCAGCACTGTCGAGTCTTTGGCTATGAAAACCTCCGACAACGAAGCCTCTATTCGCTCTCTGAAGCGCAAGCAAGATCAAACAGGATCAGAAGTGGTGGCCCTTCGGCAACGAGTAGCCAAATTAGAAAGTAAAGCCGAAGATCTGGAGGGCCGTAGTCGCCGCAATAACGCGGTACTAATCGGCCTCCCGGAACGTGAAGAAGGCTCTGATCCAGTTAAATTTGCTAAGCAATTTGTTGCAAAAATAGCTGGCCCATCTCCATTTGGATCCAACTATATCATCGAGAGAGCCCATAGAGCACTCCGCCCAATGCCGCCGCAAGGTGCTGCCCCCAGATCTTATTTTTCGTTTTCTAAACTTTCAAGAAAAGCAACATTTTCTGGCTAAAACCTGGGAAATCAAAGAACTTGCACGGGAAGGGGCCAAGATTAGAATTACACAGGACTTACCCCTGTCTGTGCGCCAGAAACGAGCCTCTTATCACCCCATTGTTGTGAAGTTAATAGCGGCAGCAATCAAATACAGGATGAACTACCCAGCTAAATTGCAGGTGCTCGTGGAGGGCTCCTGGCAGGCTTACAATGACGCCGGGGCTGCAGCTGCTGATCTCAAAACTGCCTTCCCTGATCTTTTTCGCTCTCTTTGAAGCTGGAATTGGTGATCCCTGTCCACAATTTCAGCCAGGGAAGTGAGCTTGTTGGTTGTGAGCCACCCTTTCTTCTACTACTTCCTAAATCGTGGCGCAGGGAGGAAGCAGAATATGGTTGTCAAGACCTAGGACAATTCTCCTTTGAAAGTCTGCATGTCCCTGTCCTGTAATTGTTTAAAACTGTAGATGGGCTACTTGGAACCTGCGACGACCTTCCTTGGCAACCCCGCCAAGACAAACAAACTATATTGCAGGACGTTGATCCCATAGGCATCCCATATGATTTGCCGAAAGTCCCCTTTTAAACTCTGGATGCCTCTGCAGGTTTTGAAATATAGTTCCCTAGGAGGACTCACCCATGGTTTGTACAAGATGTGGAATGGGATGCCGTGACAACGCGTCTATTACATTTATAGTTCAGGCATTATTGGACAGCGCTACTGTTTTGGTGGAGTTTTGTTACTTCTCGTTTTGTGAGTTAATTCTAAAGGGTAGTACAGCCCATTCGTCGCTAGATGGCGCCAAAGTCTGCGTGTGATGCCCTGTTTATACAATCGCGGCATAATGGTCTGATCCTTGGCAAAATGACTGGGTGAACAATATTTGCAGTGCTGTAATCTCTCCCGGGGGCAATTTTCAACGTTTATTTGTACTTCCCATTTAGCAAGCCTATGTAAAGGAAGTTATGTCTGAAGGGAGAAGGTCAAGCTTTTTTTTTTTTGGAAACTCAGTGCTCTTGTTCCCATTTGGTTAGATAATGGTTAAAGTTTTACCCTGAGACTGGGTTTAATATACCTGGTTTACCTTTAAGCAGAGGGCTTACTGCTGCTACCCCTCAATAAGGTTATTTACCTTGAGATACCGGGGTTCTCTATGTAAGTATTATTTTCATCAAAGTTAGTTACCTCCCTTTAAGTAAGGAAACAGTTGTTGTTTTATTTATTTATTTAAGAATCAGTTTACAACCTTTGAGCCAGAGGCTCGTTTCCAAAGGTACTTCGTCACATAAAGACATACATTGCGTTTTGGTTACATAGCAAAGATTTAGGTTACTTTGCTAATAGCGAGATGTGTGTGTGTGGGGGGGCAGGGGTAGTTTTGGTGAGCTGTTTATCATGTACATAGCAATGTGTGGGTGGGAGGGAGGGGATGGGTGGTATTATCGGTCTGGGTTTTTCTTTCGGAGGCTGATCCGTGGGTAATGGTAAGGAATGGCTCCTTGGGGCGGGGGGGGGTGGATAAGCACAGCATAAACTTAGGAACTAGTCCTACAGAGACTATAATTAGGTATGGGTGCTTTATTATGATCGTCTGTAGCCACCTAGAGGAGAATGGTTAGAAATATTAATTGCATTTCCTGGAATGTTAAGGGGGCCAGACAGAAAAGCAAACAATATTCAATCTTGAAATATTTGAACCTGCTCAAAGCAGAAATCATGTTTTTGCAAGAGAGACACCTTTTAGATGCTGAAGCAGATAAAATGAGGCGTCAGCAGGTGGGGCAAGTATTTATGGCACAGGGCACCACTCAGAGTAAAGGGGTTATGATCCTGGTACACAGATCTATCCACTTCCAGCCTCTCCAAATTATTGCTGACCCTGGGGGTAGGTATCTATTTGTTAAAGGAAAATTGTATACGATGTAAGTACTTCTGGGTAGTATCTATGGTCCAAACATAGATACACCGGGGGTTTTCATTAAAATCCTGGAAATGTTGCACCCATTTCATGACTTTCCGATGATTATAGGAGGTGATCTCAATCTGGTATTTGACCAGACGATGGATAGGTCAGGACGATCTTGCTCCGGCCTCTCACCTGCCCAGCGGGCTCTCAGGGATCTACTCTACTCCACTAGATTATGCGATGTGTGGCGAGTGCTTCATCCCTGCAATAGGGAATATACGTTTATCTCACCAGTTCATAACACCTCATCTCGAATTGACTATATCTTAATATCCCCAAATCTGCTACCAGGGGTTGTAGACTCTAATATTGTTTCAGGTCCACCTTCAGATCACTCGGCTGTCACCTGTCAACTCTCGATAGCATCCCTGCCCCAAAAGGGTAGCAGGTGGAAGCTCAATAATCAAATCCTAAAAGAGCCGGATAAGGTCGCCTATATAGTATCCCATATCCAGCAGTTTATGACCCTTAATAACAACTCCACGGGTTGTCCCGACAGAGTGGAGCGCTCTCAAAGCCTATTTGAGAGGGATTATGATCGGGATAACATCAAAAAGGAAAAAAGAAAAGGAAAAGAAGGCTGTCCAATTACCGCATCAGATCAGAAATTTTGAAGCTAGTCTCTCCCCTGCTACCCCAGAGGATACTAGGCAAGAGCTAGTTAAGCTCAAGGATGCTTATCTTGGTTTATTAAGAGAGCAAGCAGAATATGCCATTTTGAAAACAAACGCGGCTTACACCGACCAAGGGGAGAAGGCAGGACGACTGCTAGCCATGCGGCTGAAACAACAAGAATCTAACAGATTCATTGCTGCAGTTCACTCCCCAAATGATGATTCCCTCAAAACCTCACCTTCAGAGATAGTAAAAGAATTTTCCAGTTATTTTCAGGAATTATATGGCCCCATGCTTGACCCCCTGTAGAGGCGGATATGCGGACATACCTGAGGGACCTGCAACTACCGTCTCTTACTGAGTCTCAACAAAGCGCTTTAACTTCCCCTATTTCTGAAATGGAAATAGAAAGGGTGATTAATTCCCTCCCAGCGGATAAAACCCCTGGCCCAGATGGGTTTACCTCTAATTTTTACAAAGTGTTTTCTAAACACCTTGTACCCATTTTGCTTCCTCTTTTCCGCTTTCTTCTTTCGGGTCAAGCGACTGATGCCTCCCTTTTCGAGGCACTAATTATTTTATTACCCACGCCTGATAAGCCACGTGATCAGGTCTCTAGTTATAGGCTGATCTCCCTACTTAATCAAGATGTTAAAATACTTGCCAAATTACTCGCAGACCGATTAAATTTAATACTTCCTTCGATAGTAGGTGAGGAACAAGTCGGATTTATGAAAGGTAGATCAGTTGACCACCTTAGGACTCTGGCTCATGTCTTCTCTGCCTCAAGGGACGCTCCCCTCCCAATGGCCTTGATCTCCCTGGACGCAGAGAAGGCCTTCGACAGAGTATATTGGGGGTACTTATTTGTAGCGATGGAGGCCTTTGGTATCCCCAGAGAATTTCGGAGCTGGGTCCACTCATTATATCTATTACCCTCTGCCAGAATATCTTGCAATGGGGTGATTTCTGCTCCGATAAAACTTTCCGTGGGAACCAGGCAGGGGTGCCCATTATCCCCGTTACTCTTTAATATTTATGTTGAGCCTCTAATTCGAAGGTTAGTAAATGCCAAAGATGTCTCGGGTATCTGAATAAATGGACATGAAGCAAAGGTCGCAGCCTATGCGGATGACCTCCTCCTTCAGCTGTCTAACCCAGCAATATCCATTCTCCCAATCCTCAAGATAATTGAGGAATTCAGTGCAGTCTCTAATTACAAGCTTAACATTGATAAAACCCTGGTTTTCCCTCTCAATCACAGAGTCTATAAACGTGAAATCACTACATTTGGTTTGGCGTGGAAGGCAGACTCCATTAAATACTTAGGTATTATTTTGTCTCGAAGTGAGTCCCGACTTAAGCAGTTAAACTTAGATTCTTTGGTGCAGAAGATTGACTAGGATCTTCGTAGGTGGTCCCTTCTCCCTCTCTCTCTTTGGGGCAGGATAAACCTGATTAAAATGAATGTTTTTCCACGCCTTTTCTATCCAATTAACATGTTAAATATGGTACTCCTATGTCCTGGTTCATTAGAGTGCATAGTATGCTCTCAATTTTGTATGGGGATACAAAAGAGGATGGCATATCACAAAGTCGCTGCCCCAAGGGAAGAGGTGGTTTAAGGCTTCCACATCTTAGGCTGTACTACTGGGCCAGCCAGGCCAGTAAGTACCTTAAATGGTTGACAGTTGACCAACTGCAGCCTGTTAGGGGTATACCCACTATGGCTGAGATAAAACAACCCTTATTAAAAAATGTGGATACCTCCCCAGAGCGATGTTACACACCAAACTACGTCCGCTCTCTAAAGCATTTAGCAACTCTCCCATTGCAGCCTCGATTAAAGCGCACATGCAGCTATGTGCTTTTCCCAAATATGATAATGTTAGAGATATTTCACAGCCCATCAATGGTAATCCTAATATACAAATAAATAATAAACCTTTGTCACCCTCCTGGCTTCCTCAGTTAGGAAACTGTCAGGTGGAAGACCTTATTTCAGCTGATATGCGGTGGTTCTCCTCAGAGGTTATTATGCATAAGTTTGGGATACCGGGTAAGGCTATAGTCAAGGTCTATCAGTTATGGCATCTTCTGTTGCAAGTTTTTGGGGTTACTCCATCTCCAGGTGCCCAGGATCAATTTCAATCCTCCTTAATCCAAATGGCCGGGCTGCCCCATGCTGTCTCAATTATATAACCTCTTTTTTGCCTGGGCGTATCCCAATAATCATGCCCCTGTAGCCTACTGGCAGTCACTTCTATCAGGCAGGGAACTTGATTGGTCCCGTATCTGGTATTGCTGCCATAAATTTATGTTACAAGATAGACTCAGGTTGATGCAATTTAAAATCCTGCATAATATCTACTATCCCCCAAAAACTCGCCAGGTTGGGTCTTCTGCACTCTCCGATCTGTACTAGCTGCAGGTCACAAACTGGAGACCTCCTGCACATTTTTTGGGAATGCCCGAGAGTGGTATTATTGTGGTCCACTATCAGACAAAGTGCAGATCTACTATTAGGAATTTCTGATCTGTTTACGCCTGAAATTTGTGTTCTAGGGGATCTGTCATCCATTACTGTAGTATGCAGAAAGTATTATATGGCGTTGATCTCTTTGTCTGTTAAGAAAATCATTCTTAGACATTGGAAAGATTCAGAGAACTTAAATTATGTGGAATGGCTCCAGGAACTTCTGGCCAACCTCAGAACGGAGAGGTCTATTGCAAGTCTTACAGGCAGAATGGATAAATTTAACAAGATTTGGGGCCCCTTTCAAACTCTATACGCATTATAGAACTGATGATTTATTTTCTACTATGTAAATTCGCACCCTTGTAGGTATATTGCTGTGCTGGGTTTGTGGGGGGTAATGATGGTGGGGGTAGGGGGAGGGGCATGGGGGAGAATGAGCCAATGTATACTCTGTCTTAAGCTTATAATTATGTGGTAGCGACTGTTGTGGCTTGTTCTCTGTACTTTAAACTTTCAATAAAAATTGAATGGGGAAAAAAAAAATGACTGGACAGTAGCAATCTGTGAGGGTGAGACCCACCATGTCCAGGAAGTCAGCTTCCTCCTTATCCTCGACTGACTCCTGCATGGAGAGGTTAAGGGTATCTACCATCTGTCTCACAAAGGAACTGTGAGATGAGTAATTCTCAGGACCCTGGGGGAAGATCCAAAGTCCTGCTCGGAAGAGACTTCTGGCTCTATGGGTTCTCCCTCCTCTTCTGGTTCCTCATACAAATAAACTGATTCCTGAGACGGTGGAACCAAAGGAACCAGGGTAACCATTGGAGCACCAATGAACCAGCAGCCTGAAAGGCCTGTAATACTTGCAGGGCCGAAGCAATTTCCACTACAGAAGGCATGGTTGGTCTACTCGCTGAGAGCTCCTTTGCTTTTCCAGCAAGAGGAGCAGCGGTAGGCTTTTCCTTATGTTCCCTTTTTGCAGGAACCAGTTCTCAGGCTGGTTCTACTGGTCTTTTTGCTTTAGCAGAACTGGATTTCTCGGTGGATTTTTACACCGGTTCCTTACTCATATCTTTTTTAGAAGAGGAAGGCTCCTCCAAAGACTTAGGTGGAGATGCAGGGGTAGCCATCTCTTCCAACATTTTGGCCCTTTTCTTGAGAGTTTTGGAGCAGAAAGTTTTGCAGATATCAGTTAACAAAAATATGAATAGTTTCCAAACAGGTAATACACAAGTTGTGTCTATCCGCTTTGGCTACTAAATGTCCACAACTAGTACAGTTTTTAAAACCAGTTAGTCCCGTCAGTTTCTTTTTTCTAGGTGTTTCTGACATTAGTGTCAGGAACAACAATATACCCCAAAAGAACATCTGGCTCCCAAAGCATGACTTTCTTTTTTTTTTTAGATAAAAAAAAAAACGGGTCGTTCTTACAGACGAAAAATTTGGTTCATGAAAGAGCCAAAATTCTTCTTTGCATAATAATAAAAGACCCTCCTGAACATACTAAGAACAGAAATCTCAAACCTTATAACTACAGAACCAATTAGTATTTTTCACAGAACTAAAGAAAGCCTCATTCTAGAGCAAGCCTCTTCTACCTGAAAATTTCGGAACAAAATTACAGGCCATCTGAGCTGTAGTTGAGGGCAAAAAATGTCCAAACTCCCAGATCTGGGAATCCAGACATCCGACCATCACAAAACTTGCAGATCAAGAGACACTGGCCCTTGACCATGCATGCAAATGTTTGTGCAATTTCACTGAATGGGGGCAAAGTGATTAAGGTGCAAAGTTAGGGGTTTAACATTAAACACCTTACTGAACCCTAACTATGGGGGCACTACAAGAAAAGTTCTTGATTTGTATGGATGCCGTCTTGTTTTTAATTTATAGAAAAGCCATAAAAAAATATGCCACAGAGAAAAGCAAAACACACAAATCTAGCAAAATGGGACCCATTTAGCTCTTTTCAGAAGTTTATTCTTTGAAAAACAACCCTGAAATATGGTTTTAGGACATCCCTAACATCTTAGGTAGAAGGCTTAGCGAGGGCTCCTGATTCTTCTTTCGTGAGCTGAAATTGTTCTTTCATGAATCTCATGAAAGAGGAACTGAATCTCACAAAAGAAGGAATTTCTTGTTTCACGATCTTTCGTGATCTTATTTGTTTTATTTATTTATTTAAATCTAGGATTACATAATACTTTTGCGCAAAGGCTCTTTTACAAAGGTTCCACGTCAGAAGAACGGACAATACAGTTTATGAAATTAAAGAGTAAGACAGTCATAATGCCTAGTGTTTATAACAACTTGGTTTCAAGTACAAGTAACACGACATATTACAATATCAATAGGAGGTGTATTACAACATAAGTGAGGGGAAAGGGAGAGAGTGGGGTGGAATAGAGTATTGCAGCCTAGAGGCCTTTGTCAGAACAGAGTATTTAAGTATAAGGTTGAGCAAGGGAAAGAGTAGGGGATAGAGAAGCATGAAGAGCAGGGTTAGAATGGACAGTGGTGGGTATGAGAGCTGCCAAAATGATGGTCTTTCATGAGATTTCTTGTTGAGTTATCTTCTTTCATATCAAAAGAAGCTCATGAAAGAACAATTTATTTTTTCGTGAGGCAAGTTTTTTCTTTTGTGAAATTTCTTCTTTCGTGAGACCATACAAAAGAAGAACAATGTATTTAGATAGAAAAACAACTTTTGTTTATAATAAGACCATTTTAAAAGATTTCTACCTAAAACACTCAAAATAGATTTTTCTTTCCTTTTACCACAGCTCATGAACCAGGAAGTTGACATTTTTCAAATACGGCCCAGATAGTGATATTGTGGTCGTTCTGCAAAGCCACCTTTCAGGCAGGATCTTAGAAATTGCTTCTGACTGGTTCATGAGGTGTTGGTCATAAAAATGACTATGTTGAAAATTTGGTGTCAAAATATATAAAAAAACAAATCTGCAGCCTCATGGACGTGCAGGGCCTGAAGGGCCTTGCACTTCCGTAGCCTGATGGACTCCACATCTAGCGCAGCCCTCTGCTTCTGCATCTGCACGGAAGTGTAGGGACCAGGGGGTGGGCTGCACTTCCAAAGGCAGACAGACTCCTCACTTGGTGCAGGAGCCGAACAGCCCTATATGTCTATATCTGTAGCCACACAGAAGTGTGCTTCTGCAGCTAGATGGGCTCCTCACTTGCAGCACAGGGTCCTGCACATCTGCACCTGTAGCCGCATGCAAGTGTAGTGCCCGGAGGACCCTGTGCTTCTCCAGCCTGGTGGACTCCACATTTGGCACAGTGTGGTGCTGTTCTTTTGCTGCTTTAGAAGGTGGGGAGTTAGGGTTGGAACACCAAATTTGCCTAATTTTGTTGCTTTAAGTGGAACTCTAATTTGTACATTAGCATAGTTTTTTGCAATATAGATCTTAGGCCGATACATGTATACATGCATGTGAAGATAAACTCAGTGCATTTAGGCAGCCTCCTCTCCTATTTGATTAGTACCTTCACAGAGCACCTGTTGCCCCATTCCCTATTTTGCATCATCATAATGGTATTTTAAGGGGCAGCTCATCAGGAGGTTATGAGTCAGGCTTTGCAAGGTAAAATACTTTTTAATCTGTGGATTAAAACAAAACAAAAAAAATGTTATGGCTAAAATAGCTCTAAGGGCTGGCAACTACATAATGAGTTGCCTGCCTGAAGCTTGTCAGCAGCTCTTTATCACTGCCTCAATCTGGTCCTTCTGAGACCGTGCAGATTTTGGAATCCACTACCTCATCTTGCCCGACTCTTTTTAAAAAAAAAAAAAAAAAAAAATGCCTGCAGATTCAAAACATGTCAACTGCTCTCAAAAAAGCAACAACGTTACCTTGTCCACCACCATCAATGTCTCGGGACCTGAAAATAGAGGGGTGGTGACTAGAATGGGACCTGTGTTGTCTTTTCTTTTTCTTATGAGAAGATGAAGAGGTCACACAGTCTTTCCGAGAGGTGGACATAGAAAATAAATGGGAGCAAGATGGCTTCTTTGTCTTGTGGCTTCACTCCGCTGATGCCATACAAGTGTATCTGGACATAGCTTGACAGCTAGTGCAATGTTTGATGTCTTATTCTACACTGAGACCCTCTAGGCAAGAGGTGGGGGTCCTCAACAGACAGCTTGTGTCCTCAACAAGATTTGAAAGAAGCATTAACTGACATAATGGTCGCCAAAAGAACGGAGACAAGGCAGCCATAGCACTAAGGTAGAGTGAATGATGTTGACATGAAATTTAAAAACAAAATTGAAACTGCGTTAAAATTAGTATAAAAACAAGAAAACATAAGGTAATACACTAGGCACAAAACCTGTATGAATCAACAGTGACGTTCGGGTCCCTGGCAAGGTAAGCTGCACTAGAACGGCCAGAAAAAAGTAATTAAACTTGTTGTTGCTGGCAACACATTATTTGCTGCTGGTACGAGCATTATGCTGTTATGCCAATCAGTGCCATGCACCAGGCTCACCAGCCCATGTTCTGGTTTCTCTGTGGTCTTAGCACCTTTGTTCCAAAGATCAAGAAGTGTCAAAAAGTGTACAAGTTGCAGAATCATCCTCGTGTACCGTCATCCAGGGCATTGGGGATTTCTGCAGGGGCTGGAGGGTTTTATTGACAGACCTAGTGGTGGACCCATCCTGCCTGTTAGTGCCGGATGATTTCAACTCTTGGTTCGATGAAGAAAACTCTCGTTTGGATAACATCTCCTCCAGATTATATCTTCACTGGGCCTAGAACAGGCAGCTGCCACCGGGACCCACCAAAAAGGCCATGCTGTAGATTTGGTTTTTGCATTGGGTCTTGACATTAATGATGTCAGGGTTGATTTGGTCATGTGGTAGGATCATCATGCCACACAGTTTCATTGTGGGGCCCCCCATTTTGAAACAGAATGCCGACCGCACATCGAAACATCCTCAACGAAGACCATTACAGTGACAGAAATCGACAGGTCGCTGTAATGGTCCCAGCTGATACTGGCAGTGCATCTCCCAGTGTTTAGCCCCCTCCCTGAGACAACTCTGAATCGAAATTGGATATTTAAATACTGGGGTGTGTGGGGCAGGGTCCCCCACATGGGGGGTTCGGAAAACACACTGACATCCCAGACAGCACAATGCCGACACTCGCCATTGTGTGCGTCAATGTCAGGGATGTCGTCGGCGTTGTTGTCGCCACGCTATAGGTAAACATTCTGAAACTCCCTCTGTGGAGATGGTCAAATATCGTCCTTTTAAAAACGTGGAGTCACAATCTCCTGGCAATTCTGGGCACTGAGTATGAAATCAGCATGTACCAGGGTTGTGAAGAATGCCATGGAGGGTTATAATAAAGCCCTTATAGCTGCCTTCAATGCTCTGGCATATTATGTTCGTATTTTGACATCCTGCCCCAGATCTCCTTGGTCTGATACTGATCAGAGGCAGCTGAAGACTAAGGGGCAGAGGTTGGATCATTCCTGGAGAAGAACTGGCTCTGAGGAAGACAATTTGGCACTGCACACTCACTATGGGGAGTATCAGCAGGCTATCACACTGAAAAAGACAGTGTTCCTGTCACGTGTGATAACTAATGGTAAAAGTCATCCAGCTCAACTCTTCAACACGGTAGATAGATTATTAAATCCTCACTATCTGCAGTCAGGAAGAGTTTTTACAGCAGAAAAGTGCAATGTGTTTAATTGATTTTTCCTTAGCAAGATGTCCTCCATCCAGCCAAGTCTCCTCAGGTGGCTTGTCATGGGCCACCAGTGCTCTGGAGGTGAGGGACTTGAGTACTCTGTAGTCTTGGGAGGAATTTGATCTAGTGCTGGTTTTTGAGGTCTCCTGAGTGGCCCTGGGGCTGTGCCCCACACACTGTATTTTGGATCCAGGACCTACCAGCTTTCTCTCAGGTTGCTGGTAAACCTTGGCTCCAGCTGTAGCTCAGATTGTCAGGTGTTCACTTTGGGAGGATGTGTTACACACTGGACTGAAGAGAGCAGTGGTGAAACTCGTTCTGAAAAAAACATCACTGTACCCTGATCTGGCGAATTACAGGCCTGTCTCGTACTTCTCATTCTTAGGAAAGGTTATTGAGGAGTTAGTGGCAGTGTAGCTCTAGAACTGTTTGGAATGTTCTGAGATCCTTAAACCTTATCAGTCTGGGTTCAGGCCTCATTATAGTAAAGAGACTGCTCTCGTCACGGTGCTCAATGACCTTCTCTGGGCTAGAGACAGTGGCCATTGTTCCCATCTTGATATTGCTGGATCTATCATTAGCATTTGACACGGTAGACTATTATCCCATCTGAGACACTGTGTAGGACTCTCAGGTATAGTGATGCGATGGTTTGAGTCCTACGTATCTGGCAGAGTGCAGCAGGTGGCACTGGGCAGAAACATCTCAGATGCCATTGCTCTCAGCTGTGGAATGCCTCAAGGCTCGATCTTGGCACCCATGTTTGCTGGGTACAGGTTGCCATTGGGGGAGATTATCAGGTGCTATGGTCTGGGCTTTCACTACTATGCAGATGACACCCAGATTGGTTGTGTGCATCTGATGGGGTAAATGCAGTGGCTGTGCTGGACAAGTGTCTTATGGAGATCTAGGACTGAAAGACTTCAAGCTAGCTAAAAGTCAACTCAGCTCATCAAAGACAGAGATGCTACTGCTGAAACCAGGTCGGGTGACTGTGGCAATGAATAGTGATGATGCCTTGCTATCATCTATAAATGACACCACACTATGAGACTATGACAAGAGTTAAGAACTTGGATGTCTTTATGGATAACGGACTGCCAGTAGAACAATCATATGTTGTCCACAGTGGTTTCTACCATCTACAAAACATCACCCAAATTCAGATATATCTAGCTTGTTCTGACCTGGAAACACTAGTGCATGCTTTTGTCTCCTCCCAACTGGATTGCTGTAATGCTCTTTACCTAGGGCTATCTGCAAGGGTAGTGAGTCACATGCAGCTCATGCAGAACTATAGCTGCCCTCGGGCATGTCATGCCAGTTCTCCGGGAACTGCACTGGCTGCTGGTGAGATGGTGCATCAGCTTCAAAATATGTTTTTAGTACACCAAGCCCTGCATGATCTGGGGCCAAGCTATCTGAAAGTCCTCCTGACAAAATACACTCCTGTCCACCTGCTTCAGTCTACTGAGGCGTGTCTCCTTGTGGTTCCATGTTCCCAACTAAAATCTTTGGGAGATGGAGCTTTTTGTGTTGTAGCTCCTGTAGTGTGGAATGCACTTCCAGCTTTAATTAGGAGCCCCTTCTTTGGGACATTTCAAAAGTTTATTCAAAACACGCTTTAGTTTTAATCAGGTCTTTGGGACCACCTAAGCTTTAGGAATATTACAATATGCTGTTTTTATATTTGTTGTGTAGTTAACTGTATTAAGCTTATTGTCTGTATGGTGCCTCAAGCTTTGGATAGGTGCCCAACAAATGTATTTGTTTTGCCTTGTCTTGTAGCTACATGGAGGAGATGGGTGCTGATCTACATTTTTTGCTTAACTCCCTCTAAAACAAAGAAATATTGATCCTGAAATACATTTATTTGAGCACTTCCCACAGCCAGTCTGATACAGAATGTTTTTTATTCTACATTTATCGTTTGACCTGACCAATTAATTGTCGAGTTTCAGAAACATCAGATTTCCACAACTGACCACATAATGAAAATCTCATTCTATGTTCTTATAGCACTTTCATTGCTAGGTTGGCAGGAGGCCGGGCTAGGAACTAGCACTGCTGACAGACCTTCCCAGCCCAGGGAGGGGATGGTGCAGCAACTGGCACCTCTGCAACCCCTGTGATGTGGAAGGAAGCTTTGGTGTCAGATGCCAAAACAGGAGGCTGGTTATGTCATCCTGTGGGTGAAGGGTGGTGGGACACAATTGACAAATGGGAGAAAAAGCCCTGGTGCTAGCAGAATGGCTGCCTAGGTACACTCAGGCTCCAAGCTATGGATCCCTCCGCCCACAGAACTGTGCTGCAGTGGGATAGTGGTTAATGGGACTGGGTTATTTCTCAAATCCAAAGGATGTTAACGGACACTGGGGCAAACTCTATGGGAAAAAATGTGGGCAGATATGTACTGTAACCCACAAGAAAATAAATGTGAAATGTAATCAAAATTAGTTCTGCAGTCAAATGTAATGCTTGAATAAATTAGGTTTTATGACGTGAATACCTGCAGTTCACAGTGTGATGCCGTGTGGTCTGGTGATTAATGCACAGGCTCGGAAATCGAAAGATTACAGGTCTGAACCCCATCTCAGCCACAACACCCACTGTGTAACTGAGCAAGTCCCCTCAGCCCAGTCCACCCAGCTGTGAAAATGGCCTGAAGAAGGACCCCACTGGAAACATGATTTAGCATCTCAGTTGACTATCCTGGGTAAATAATTTGTAAAAACTAAAATTTCATTTTGTAGCATGAAAATGAAAATCAAGGGCATATAGAAGAGTTATGTGTGACACACACACACACATACACAGAAAAAACCTCCCCATGGTGGTATATGAATGCATACTCTGTTACAGTCATATGAAATCCTATTAATTTTAATGGAAAATATTTACATTTTTCTAGAAACAGGAAATATTAAACTGAAACATGGAAAGGTGATGGCAGAAGGAGAACAAAGGTCCATCTAGTCTGCTCATTTGTTTGCATGGACCCCTGTTGGGCCATGCCTGCTAGCACTGAACTCTTACTCAAGATGAATCCCTATCTTCAACCCTGTGTTGCATATATGTCCTCTGCATTAAAGGAATATTACACTGTAGCTTTAAAACTGCACACACAATGCAATGCAGGGTAAATATACACTGTCTAACAGCACCAACAAGAACTGAAACTACTGCACTTCCTTTTTTGTGCAACAATTCTAGCCTTATGGCAAACTATTAAAAGGCAAAGCAGATATTTTGCTAATGACTGCCCTATAAATAAGGGACTGTCAAAGGTGCATAGGTTAATAAGAACAGTTGTTCTTTCACATGATTTTATAAAAATATTCTGAACTGCAACTGAATTTGTAATAAAATTCATATGGCCCTTCTTCCAGGTGTAGTCGGTGGTAGGTTAAAACAGATCCTTCATGCCTGCCCTGTTGCCCTTCCACCTAAAACCTCATTACATGAAAGTCAGCACACATCCCGGGGTGCCTGAATATATGGCATAGCATGGCTTTTTTACATACTGTATGCTTAGTAAGTCATGAAGCATGATGTGGTGCATCTCCCAAGCCAGGCAGCTGACAGTCCGTCAGTGTTGGGTAAATTACTTTTTCTATTACTTTTGGAAACTTGTTCCAGGAAGCTCTGTGCAGTCACTAGCAAGGATGGAGAAGTACTACAACAAGTAATACACCTTAAAAGTATAGTTACTTATTTCTTTTTATACAAAAACAACAGCTATAACAGGATTACATTTTTTGAAAGTAATAGGTTAGTTACTAGTTACCTTCAAATAATTACTTTAAAATAAATGTAATCAGTTACAGTTACGTATTTCTTTTGTATAAAAAGACATAAGGGGACTACTGTGCTCTTTCGGGCTGTTTCCTCTCAAACAAACTGCATTCTGCAGTTTGGTAAGCAGATTAAAGAGAAGCTGCCTGACGCTCACCCTCCAAGCAAGGGGACTACTGTGCCCTTCCGGGCGTTTCCTCTCAAACAAACTGCATTCTGCAGTTTGGTAAGCAGACTAAGGAGAAGCTGCCCGATGCTCACCCTCCAAGAAAGGGGACTACTTTGCCCTTTCGGGCTGTTTCCTCTCAAACAAACTGCATTCTGCAGTTTGGTAAGCAGACTAAGGAGAAGCTGCCCGACACTCACCCTCCAAGCAAGGGGACTACTGTGCCCTTTCGGACTGTTTCCTCTCAAACAAACTGCATTCTGCAGTTTGGTAAGCAGACCAAGGAGAAGCTGCCCGACGCTCACCCTCCAAGCAAGGTACGGGTTGTAACTCTGAATTTTGGCATCTACCCCTGGAGGAATCTCACTTGCCCCGGTTTGCCAGTGTTTCTCCCACTATGTGGGACAATCCAGAAGTCTTCTAGGAACTGCTGCCAAGAAATTAATGCTAGGACTGACCTCTGCTTGACATGTTCTTGATTTCTCACTTTAAGTAATGTTTAGTCTGATGTAGAGATTTCTTAAGAGTTGATTTAAGTTTTGAGAGAGGTTTAAGGTAGTGTGATTTTGCTATCTGCCTTGAGCCCTGTGCCCCTTCTCTTAGAGCTGTAAGTCTGTGGGCTGCACCCTTGACCTCGGTGTCCCATTGAGGCTGCTGCAGTGCCCCCCCCCAAAAAAAAACTTGCTTCAGAACCTCCCTGCCTGTTTTTTTTTCCCCATTAGCAGATTATATCTTTTAGCCACTAGAGGGCCCAGTTATAAGTACACTTACCCAATCCAACACAATACAGTTCCTGTCTCATTTCACTTATTGTGTGGTCAGTCTATCACTATTCATCAGACTTTGCCCTCTCCCTCTTCTACTGACCGATACTGATTTTTCCCATTTGCAGCTTATACTCTTCACCCACTAGAGGGGTTTTCCCCCAACCGTGCCAAAGCTGCTCTACATCTCCTTACTCTCTACTACTCCTGGACACTCTTCCTTTACTGCTCAGCTGCTATGGGTACCTACACTCCATTACTAAGTCTGCTCTCCTTCACCCTCTTGGTACAGACCTCACACCAACCAGAGCACCTTTCCTCCACACTAGGCACCTCATCCCAGACTACCCCACAGTGACTCGCCCTCCCCCACCCTCGACACACCCATGACCCCCCAGCACCCCCACCCTGCCAACACCCCCACTCCCTCCGCCTTCCAAGGCCCAACCTGGACCCAGCTCTCCCCTGCCATTCCCACCCTTCGCACTTTATCTATCCCATGCACTCTGATTGTAAAGTCCTCAGCTGGGTGTCGACCCAAGGGTCTCCATCGCCACCGACCACTAACCAGAATAATTACACTATTATTATTATCTGGTAATGTACACCCACACCCAGGACCTATGGCTTCCAGCCCTTCTAAACCCTGTACTGCAACTGGCCTCTGCTTTGCATCCTTAAACATTTGCAGTCTCCTAAAATCTGCTGCCCTCCAGTGCTGGGTCGTTCAACATCAACCTGACATAACTGCACTGGTAGAGACTTGGCTCTCCAAATCCACCTCTGACTCTGCTATCACCCTCCCTGGATATACCATCTACAGGGAAGACCGAGTAGGCAAACGCGGTGGTGGTTGCACACTACTCATACGGGACTCCCTTATAGGTCAGGCACTCCCAGCTCCTAAAACTTGATTATGGAGCCCAAGCCCTCACCTTAAAAATCACACCTGACCCCACTCGAGGCCCTCTCTTCCTCACGGTCTCCTACATACCCCCGAGGAATCAAAACCAAGCGGTCCAATCCCTTACTGACTACCTCACATCTCTCCCTCACAAAGTGGAGCAAGTCATCCTAGGTGATCTCAAAGTTACCTGGCTTGCCTCCATTGCTTCCCATATAAGGGACTCCTTTGCTGCCCTACATATGTCCCAGTTAGTCACCCAGCCCACCAGATTCAACCACTCTACTGGCACTAGCACTCTCCTAGATGTTGTTATATCTAACCGCCCCTACAAAATCCGGGATGTCACTGTCCTCCTCGACTCTCTTAGTGATCACTCTCCAGTCCTCTGTCTCTGGTCATCCTCCACTCTGAAACCAGTGTCCAAGGCCACTCTACGCCACCATTTACACCCCGGTGGCCTCAGAAAATTAAAACAATACCTAGCCCAGCTAGACTGGTCCCCTGCCCAGCATGCCCCTGACACTGACTCGGCTCTTGACCACTTCACAAATGCCTTCTGTAAGGCTTGTGACCTCTTCACCCCCCTCACCAGGATTCGCTCCAAAAAATGCAGTGCCCCATGGATCACCCCATCCCTCCTCCAGAGACTCAAAAACAGAGATAATCTCTGGCATATTGCTACAGAATCTGGAAAGGCATCTGATAGACAGGCCTACAACGCAGAACACAATAAGTGCACTTGGGCCATTAGGCGGGCCAAGGCAGAGCACTACCAGACCACCCTCACTTCCACTTGGGGTTCAGCCTGGACCTTCTGGGATAATATGAAAGAGCTAAATGGGAAGTCCCACTCCCCCCCCACCATCCCAGCTCTACATCAATGGCACCCCACCACAGATCCTCTCCTTATAGCCGATTGCCTTAACACTGCCTTCTCTGACCTAAGCTCGGTCTTCCCCAGCAGCTTCTCTGACCCAATCCCCACCTCCCTCCTTCCAGTCCTGCATCACCCACCATTCTACCTGTGCACCCTATTCCCCCAAGAAGCCAGGCCGCACCTGCCAAAAGCCTTAGGCAGCAATAACCCCAGCAGTGACCCCCTCGACTCCAGGATCCTCCGTATGGTCTTGGACGAAGTCCTAGTCCCCCTGACTGACCTTCTAAACCAGTCTCTATGCCTGGGCCAGTTCCAAAGTGCTTGGAAAACTGCTGAAATCACACCCATACATAAGAGTGGGGACCGGTCCACCCCCAACAATTACTGGCCGATCTCCATTCTCCCCCACTCTCTAAAGCCCTTGAAAAAGTGGTGTTGATCCAGCTCTCTGAATACCTAACCAAGTACAACATTATGTGCCCAGAGCAGCACGGTTTCTGCCGAGGACACAGTACAACCACGGCTCTCCTGGAATTCTCCCAACACCTGCATGCTGCTCCCGACTCTGACAGCCTTGCAGGAGCAATGTTCATTGACCTCTCCAAGGCCTTTGACACTGTCTGTCATCCCCTTCTACTTGACTCTCTCCACCAACATGGCTTCTCTGGCGGTCCCATTTCCTGGTTCTCTAGCTACCTCTCTGCTAGATCCCAGTGTGTCAAAATCAGCGGCTCCCTCTCCAGCACTCTTCCCGTTCACTCCGGGGTCCCTCAGAGCTCCATCCTGGGCCCAATACTTTTTAGTCTCTACCTCAACACCCTCCCCAGCTCATGTACCGGTAAAATGCTCCTCTACACCGATGATGCTGTCCTCATTGCCTCACATCCCAATCCCACCTCCCTCCAATTATCCCTCCAGCAAGCTTACAACCAAGCCAAAAGGTGGTTCAGAGACTGCAGACTGGTCATTAACCTAAAAAAAAATAAAAAAAATAAAAAATCAATGCTTTTCTCCCACCACCAAAATAAAGTTAAAAATACCCCCCTCTTGATTATCCCCAGCAATCTGCACCCGCTAGAACAAGTGACCACAGACAAGTACCTAGGCATCACGTTCGATACTGCCCTCTCCTTCCACACCCACATTAATGCCCTGTCAGCCGCCATTAACTCTCGGATTGGCCTGCTATACCGGCATAAGGACTGCCTGCCTCAGGTTGCCCGCAGGCTGGCCATCACCTCCTCCGTGTTGTCCCTCGTGGACTATGACTGGATCATCTAACCGCAGCTGACAACACTGCCCTCTCCAAAATCCAACTCTCCATCAATAAGGCCTGTAGGCTCCTGACCGGTGCCCCCCAGCCGAACTCACACCTGCCTTCTCTATACTACCAGCAATCTGCTCAACTTTGAGGAGCGACTGCTCTACCAGACCTGCCTTCTCGCTAAGAAATCACTGCTAGGACTCTCCCGGCCCCCTCCCCCGGGGGTCTCCACCTCCCTACAGCAGTCATCATCGTCCGTCACCACCCGTAGCTCTGTTAAGACCACTTTCAAGGTGCCCAGAACCAAGACCTCTCTTGCCCAGAGATCCTTCCTCTACCGAACCCCCATCTGGTTCAACTCCCTCCCTAGCTGCATCTCCAACTTGCCAAAAATTGACTCCTTCAAAACAGCCCTTCGGAACCATATCTTTAATACCCGCTGTTGTAGGTGCAACTAACACTGCCTTCTACGCCGATGATGCTGTCCTCATTGCCTCACATCCCAATCCCACCTCCCTACAATTAACCCTCCAGCAAGCTTACAACCAAGCCGAAAGGTGGTTCAGAGACTGCAGACTGGTCATTAACCTAAAAAAACTAAACAAATCAATGCTCTTCTCCCACCACCAAAATAAAACTAAAAATACCCTCCTCTATCCACAGGCGTTGTAACCTGTAGTACCCGCCCACCTTGTCCCCGGCTGGAAAATGTCCACTGGACAGCCTCTCCCTCCCCCAGACCCACTCCTTCCCTACTAGGTCCAAACAGGGATGTAACCCGCAGTCTTCTCTGAGGACCTACTATATCCATGACTGTAACTCACAATTTTGTAATATTATGTAACCTAAGTAACATACAAACTACTACATTATGTAACCTAAGTGTATCTATGTTAAATGTTCCTTTTACTGCACCTGTAATGTTATCCTCTGTTATAATCTGCACTGTAATAACTGTCTTGATGTCTGCCCCCCCTCCGCGACGAGGTGCCTTTGTAAATGAGTCTCTGACTCAAAGGTTGTAAACCCGATTTGTAATGAATAAAGAATAAAATAAGTAACTGTAAGCTATATTACTTTTTCTAGTACTTCTCAGTCCTTGCTAGTGACTGCACAGAGCTTTCTGGAACAAGTTTCCAAAAGTAACAGAAAAAGTAACTTGCCCAACACTGGTGTCTGTCTGTGTTCTGTTTTTCCTTCCCTAACCTCCCCCAAATTCCAAAGGTTCCCCCTTGAACCGTCAGAGTCCATATATATTTTGATGGTCTGGCAATTCCCACCCTTCCTGCAATCAATCCTAGGTAACCAATGAAGGTTGCAGCGGTGTGCAAGCTTGCCTCTGGCAGCTGCCATGTGCTTTTGAATGTCTTGCATGCCAGCACCCGTACCTTTAAACACAGCACCCACAATGGCATTTTCAGGTGCAAGGTAAAGTTGTGCAACCAGAAGCCTGACGCTCCTGTGCTCTTGGCATCCTAACAGATATCATTAGAACTGGAGTGCCCTCTTCTCTAGCCCTATTATTGTCCCCTCCTAGCTCTGGCTACCTTCTTTGGTCCGGTGACCAGTCCCTTCTAGTTGTTCCTAGACGCAACACAACCATGGGATCCCAGGCCTCCTCTTACTCTGCCCCCACCTACTGGAACTCCCTGCCAGTATCCATCCAACTCTCCCCTTATCATGTCCATTTCAAAAAGGAGCTACACCACTACCTCCTAAACTCTAACCCATGTACCCGTTTCTTCCCTCCTTGAATGCCCTGTCTACACCACATAACTACAGCCTGTGCTTGTTTGTGTTATAAAATGCATTTACCAACATACATACATACGAACATGCCAGCAGAAGGCCATTTGGTCTATCAAGTCTGCTCGTGTTGCAGGGTCCACAGCTTGAGCTACTGTCCCTGCCCCCTCTCCCCACTCTTCCCATCCTCTCTACCCATGACCCTTACCTTCCCCATACCCGTCCCAGCCTCTCTTAAAGCTGCCCACCGTCTTCCACGAGATTACCTCTTCTGGCAGTGCATTCCAAGTGTCTACCACCCTCTCTGTAAAGAATTTAAGAATGTAAGGAATTTACACTTATTGTGCCCCCCTCTCCCCCACGTTCTGCTGCTCTGCCACTGATCTCCTTCCTAATTATATCATTCCTTAGCCCTCACCATTATTTAAAGCTGTATTTACATTGCCTCAATGCCATACTCTGTACTTCAATGTAGACTGTATTGTGATTTTTATCAGGAATACTGTACTTTATTTTATAATGCATCATGTTATATTTTCTAGCTTTTGATTTCTCCTGCTTCCCCTGTATCTCTTCTCTTTCTTCAACATACAAGTATATATTATGTTACTAGCTTTATCTCTTGCACCGTTCACTTAAAGTGATTTTCCGACGCAGCTACAACTCACAGACTGTGGTTGCTGCCCCTGTGATAGTTACTGTAACCAGGTTTTAACAATTATCTCCCAGCCACAATTTTGCAATTTTACTCATAACGTTACTATTGAGATGGCCAGCCCCATTGTATTACAGTGCCCCAGTCGTGCTGACATGCCCCTGCGTTCAAGCACGTAATGACGTCTGGCCAGGGAGAGCCCCCCATTGAAATGAATGGGGCTCGATTTCTCTTGGATTTTTAAGATCAAGAATGGACAGTAAGAGATTAATGAAGGCCACCACTCAACTAGCAAGGGCCCCTGAAGGCCCACACTGCTGACTAGGCATCCACCTTCCAACTGGATCCAAACCCTGTCAGGAATGTTGCACTCCCGGATGGACCCACCTTGGGAGGGAAGGTGGAGGATGGATTAAGTAGCTAGTGAAGGTGGTCAAGGGGTTGGGGGCTGGCCAGAGAGGAGCAGATCAGCAGCAAAGGGGATAAAACATAAGGGTAGAAAGAAAACAGTGCTATGCTATTAAACATTCATAAATGTGTATCAAACAGCTATTCTTGAAATCAGGGTCCTTAAGGTTCTGTCACTCCGCTTAGAAAACAAGGGGGTGGCTGCAGGACTGGCTGAAGGATCTTGGCACATAAGACTTAGCTGGGGTTGCAGAGTTTCCCATTCCTGAAGTGTGACCATAGTGGATGAGACAGCCATTGGTTACAGCAGTGATCTTCCATGGGGACATTGCAAAAGAGTCCCATATATTACACATATATACACACATAAACACCATGGACACATGGCTGTAGCATTTCTGTGATTTTCAGAGGCATCTCACACAACTACTAGGTTTATATTCCCATCTGTACACTGATATCGTAGTTTGTGCAAGTCAGGTTGTGGCCGATCAATGAGGTTAACAGAGGGTTTATCTTGGCCGCTGTCACGGGTTCAAGGGTTTCTGGTGATTTGGGGGGGAGGGTCATTAGACAATAGGGAGAGGCTGGATGAGGAAGATAAGTAGAGGGTGTCACTGGAGGTTGGGGACATAATGCACCCTGTCACGGGCAGCCACTGCCCCCGTCCCTCTGTGGGAGACATGGACACAAAACAAAGCACACCTGTTACTGGCAGCCATCACTGCCCCTACCCAACCCCCACAGGAGCAGAAGAGACCCAAAGGTCCCACAGTCATGGCTGGCCATCCCAGTTCCCATGAATGGTGGGGATGCAAGGGCTTGTCACAGGCTGCCATTCCCCATCTTCCTACAGGAGCAGCGGGCATGGCAAAGGTCCTGTTGCTTGCCCTCAAGCAGCAGGGACACAAAGGCCTGGCATTATAAGCATTCATCCTTTTTTTTTTTTTTTTTTTATCTTCCAGGCCCCTGGGCATCCTTCTGGAGTGCCCACACAGATGCTGCCCTAACTTCCGCCTGAACCCCTCGCTTTCTCCCAGGCCTCCCCCCCCTCCCGAATGACCTAGGCAGGCCCGACCCCCAGATCACCTCCGGGGCTGGTTCTGCCCTCCCCTGGTGGTAGACTCCTAAGTGTGAGGTGCCTTATCTTGTCGTCGGGTTGGCCAATGGAGAGACCTGAGTGCGCTGGGCCGGCACTGGGATGTGAGAGCTCCACTGGGGCCACCATCATCTCACTGGCAGACTGAAGGCTTTTTTCCCTTGTTTTTTTGTCCCCTACTGAGCTCGGCTGGCAAGGCAACGCTCCCTGGCATTGCGCTGGGCCATTGATGCCACTGGCAACCACCAGAGGTCGCTCCACAAGTGGGCACATCCCCTAAACCCACCCTGGGAAAAGAGAGATGTCCTCCAGATGCTTGATCTCTTCCCTCCCAACACCCGGCGACCTGGACTCGTTCCCGAACCCGGGTCGCTGGCGTGGCGCAAGATGTGGCATCCAGTGCCTCAACCCTCAGCACCACCGGGCCAGAGCATTCATCATCTTGAAGTAGCATTCCATGCAATAATGAAACTATAGATATTTTGTTATATTCTTGCTCAATGTAAGAGCAGATAAAGATCTTTTAGATAAATGTCTGCTTTCTGCAACATTTCACAGCCCAATGATAATGACCTCAGAGATAATAAGGCTGAAATCTTACAGTAGGTGTGCACTGCTGTCTTGAATAAACAAAGTGATCTATCTCCTGGGCTCCAGTTCACTTTGCACACTGTGAACCTTCAGAGGTAACATTCTGGAGCAACCAGCTGTTTGTTGTTGTATCCTTTTATTTCAGAGTTGTAACGTCCTTGGTTATACTATGCTCTCCCCTGTATTACATTTGTAATGCTGACATCTGTATCTTTCAGTACCTCTCCTGCTCCTAGCAAGGGGGCTTGCTTTTTAGTGACCTCTTCCAGGAGACAAGCAAGTCCAAAGTCACACGCCTGAGCTGCAAATGCCTAACAGTATGCAGGTGTGACAGTCTTGGTTTTGACAATGGGTTATAAAATGGGTTGGAAAAATCCTGCACGCTGGCTCACCCATAACTTATTGTTTGACTTTGTAACTATTTACCACCCTCCTTCACGACTATGTACTTAAGTATGAGGTTTGTTTTTGGCCCAAAATACATTTTTCGTGGCCTTCAAATGCAACTTTTTGTTTTGCAAAATAAAATAACCTTAAGTCCCAGTGCATACTCATTAGTTTTTTTTGGAGTTGTGTATTTTTGTTTTAGGTCACCGACTGATAGTGGTGCAGTAGAAGACTGCGAACAGTCGCAGTGGAGGGAAGGTTGTGCCAGTTGTCACCAGGGGACTGTATAAATATGTACCATGGTGGCCATGCAGTGGAGGATGATGACATGGGTGACAAGAGGGTGGATGGGGTAAGCAAAGTTTTTTTTTTTTTGTTATACTGTAGATTAGTGTTCTGGGCGACTTGCCAAGGTTGAGGAAGGGCTGTGCCACCCACTGGGACAGATGTACACGGAAGTACAGGGGTGGTCTTGGGGAGGGTTGCATGGGTGGTAGAGGGTCTGTTAATTTCTTTCACATGTTGTTGACAGGTGGTGGATTATTGAGGACAAGACAACGACTGGCCGAGATGGAGGGAGGGATGTGCCAGTCACCCACCTTGGGACATGTACACATCTGCATCAGAGTAACCATGGGGGGTGACATGGGTATAGGAGGGTGGAAGAGGGTATTACTTTGAGGGGGGCTGCGTAAGCTACTTACCAAGGTAGGCACCCTGTGGCTGCAAAAGTTCAAACTTGCTTGTATTAGGAATGGGAGAAATCCATCCTCGTGAAACCAAGCTGCTTCAAAATCATGCAGCTCAATTTAGGTAAAACCTAAACCAAACACTGTCGGTTCAGCTCAGATCCTCAACTTTCTTTACTTCTTTTTGTGCTCCCCAGCCTTCCATGTGACTGGGTTGGGAGGCTGAGGGAGAGGTGAGAGGGCACCTGAGCAGTGCATACTCCTTGATGTACCCTGGTTTGGACACGCACAATTCTGGGGTGTAGGAGAATGTGCGGCTGCTTCAGTGCCATTCAAGGAGAAAGCGCCATGGGTGAGAGTTTGCTAAGTGGAGAGCAGAGCATGGCAGTAGGAGGAGAGTTTACTGTACTTGGTTCTAAAACTGTATTTATCTTCTATATCTGCAACAGAAAAATGTATTTATTTTCTACCTGAAAGCAAAGCACTGTAGCTCAGAGGAAGAGATGGTAGCAGAGATCATGTTGTGGAGAGACTGCAGCGGATACCGGCCAGCGCTTCTCTGACTGCTGTTCTGTAAAAGGACTCCCTGCCCCATCCCATCCCGTCCATCCACTCCTTCATTCGCTTCTCCCACACAGACTGCTGTTTAGTGTTGAACTTCAGCTACAGGCTTTTCCGTGGCTTCGGACAGGAAAATGTGTAAGGATCAATAAAAACAGGTTACTCACCTGTAACAGTAGTTCTAGGAGTGGTATATGATGTACATCCACACTTCTGGCAGTGTCCTTTCCCCTTTAAGGCTTGCTGGAAAGTCTTCGAGCTGGCTCCTCCCACCCACCCGGGTGGTAACTCCCTCAGCACTGCCTGTGATGTCGGATCTTCCCCACAGAAAGCAAGACCAGCGTGCCACTTGCCCGGGGAGGTCTGGTGGGTCAGTGTGGATGTACATCATATACCATTCCTAGAACTACAGTTACAGGTGAGGAGCCTGTTTTTTCTAGGGACATGGACATGATATACTATTCACACTTCTGGCAGACTCCTAGCAGTTCTCCAGGAAGGGGGGGGGGGGCAAGGCACACACCCCCTATTTAGGGAACACAGATTGGAGAACTGAGGCCCCAAAACCAGCATCCCAGTGTAACTCAAGGTCGATCCGGTAGTGGGAAATTAATTTATTTTATTTGAATTTTGGTGACCGTGTAGAGAAGTAGTTGTTCCTTTTTCAGGGGCTAGCCGGGGAACATACTCATTCCAGGCAATATACAATGCGGTACAGAGATTAATTCACATTTAGAAATTCCAATGCACGGAAATAAAGTTTACAATATACTGATATCGAATCGGGTAAGGACAATGGTTACAAAAGTGAGAAGAGTATCATACACTTTAGAGGTTATTGTTATTGCGTAGTACTAGTACAATATTTATTTATTTAGATTTTGTTTACCGGGTAAGCCCACTGAGACCGGTGGTCCCTTTTTCAGGAGCGACCCGGAGTTAGTTACAGAAAAGGACATATTGAAAAACAAAGAGTTATATACAGTATACAGTAGTTACATTAGTTACATTTGTTACACAGTATTATAGTTGCAATATTTATACAGGGGTAGTAATCTGGTTCTCAAACAGACTCACATATTATATAGAGTGCGCATGTATTCACACATTATGCACAAAATGTACATTATTTACATCAGTGTACATTGGAAGCAGTGTATAGGGAAGTAACCAGTTTACGTATGATTGTCCATATTAGAATTCCATGACAAATTAAAGGGATTGATAGGGATATGATAGGAAGGTAAGAATGTGTGTGTGTGTGTGTGTGTATATATTATACACAAACAAAAGTGAAGTCAAAATTAAGTGAAGCAGTATGAATATATGCGGACAGGTAGCTAATTAGATCAGGAAGGCTGCTGTATGTTTTTATATACTACATTGTGTTCTATTGTTTTAAAGAGAAAAAAATAAAAAAAAAAGTAGGAAGGTTGGTGAGGAAGGGGGTGGGGTGGGGTGGGATTGGGCGGGAAGACCAGTGAACTCTCAAGGATAGTTATTTGCAGTTACAGATGGGCGGAAATCAATCAATCAAAATCTTTATTTACCCAGGCGATCGCCATTGAGTAAGCTCATTTACAAGGTGAACCTGCAGTTTGCAAGGACGAGGGTACAGAATAAAGTACAAATAAAATATACATAAAACAACAGTAGCAAGACGTATACAACAAAATATATACAGTGTAGAAATAAAGGTAAATAATAGATACAGAGATGCCTTTATAATCCTATCCATCAATAACATGTTCATAGCCTGTAAAGGAGTCCCTGGGATATGGAAAAGCGCACACGTAGAAGGCAGGGATGCTGGCAGAAAGATTTTGGGATACTAAGCAGGTGGTATCAAGGCATAAGAGTGGGCGATGGGGGTGTGTTGCAGTGAGTAGATGATACCGGTGGGACTAGAATGGACTGGGGGAGTAATCCTGGTAAGGGAACACTTAGTTTGAACGGAAAGGACTTTGATTGAGTGGAAACATCAGCTGGACAACTAGGAACGGTGGATACAGTTACAGAGCTCCACAAACGTTTTGGCATACAGGGTCTTGAACATAGCAAGACTAACAGGGGAGCTAAGTCTCAGCGATTTCTGTATCCTATTCCAAAGCGTGGTTAGGACAAAGCTTATTGCTGCTCTTCCAAAGTGGGCACCGACCCTAGGTACTTTCAGGGAAACCAGTGAGTGACTTCTCAAGGCATAATTCCCAATCAGGCTTAGTGGGAAACAGTCAGCAATGTATTGCGGGAGTTTGTTGGTGATGGCTCGGAGCGTCCAGAGGGCTGCATTTCTATACCTCCTGTGTTGAAGGGAGGGCCTACCCATAGCTGCATATAGTGAACAGTGGTGGGTGGAAAAGGGGAGGCCTGTTATAAATCTCAGAGCTCTATGATACAGTACATCCAATTTAGCAAAGTGTGAGGCTGGGCACTGGCCATATATGAAGTCAGCATAGTCAATTAGTGAGAGGAACGTGGATTGGACAAGCTGTCTTTTGGCATCTGCGGTCAGGAGGCAATTTATTCACAGTCCAAGCCTCTGCCTCAGCTTTTTCAGCAGTTCTTCTATATGTTCCACAAAGGACAGTTTATTGTCTATCCAGACACCTAAATACTTGAATTTTGGTACGTATTCAAGATGTTCACCTAGTAAGGTGGAGATAGAAGGTAATGGACCAGCAGCGGCAGAATATGCCCCCTGGCCAGTTGGTGAGAATAGCATTGCCTTGGTTTTCTTGGCGTTAAGTAGTAGTCTTTTACTGAGGAGCTGGTGCTGCAGGATGTCAAAGTTGGTTTGCAGGTCACCACAGGCAGCTTCAGGAGAGTCACGGCTTATGTAGAGCACCATGTCGTCAGCAAACAGGTGAATGCTTGGTTCCGTAATGCCTACATCCAGGCTGTTGATACAGATAGCAAACAATAATGGTCCCAATATGGACCCCTTGGGGGGCACCTCTTTTTATCAGTTTGAGTGAAGAAAGCTCCCCTTCAGCCTTGATTTGTTGTTGCCTACCAGTGAGGTAGTCATGGAACCAACGTAAGGAGGTTTGGTCTAGGCCTACTGTTTGTAAAGTGGAGAAGAGCAAACAGTGGTCGACAGCGTCGAAGACATTACTGAGATCTAGGAAAACTGCACAGATGAATTTTTTGTTGTCTAAGTCCCGTTGCCAGTCATTAGCTACTTTTGCCAGGGCCGTAATAGTACTGTGCTTTGCTCTGAAGCCTGACTGCATAGGGTTTAGTAAGTTTGAGTTGTCTATGAAAGATCTCAGCTGGGTATCCACAATTTTTTCTAGGAGCTTGGAGAGTATGGGGAGGAGGGAGATCGGTCTATAGTTATTTAGGTCACAGGGATCCCCCGATTTAAACAGGGGGATGATGTGAGCAACTTTCCATAACTGAGGAGGGAACCCTGCGATAGGGACAGGTTGAATAAGTGAGAATAGGTGCGGCAAGGGCGTGATAAGCAATTTTCAAGTAATATGATTGAGAAGTCAGCCCCAGCACTTTTTTAGTGTCAATTTAGAGAAGATCTTCAACTTCCTTTATGGAGGTGAGTAAGAATGAGAAGGTTACGATATTGTTACTCGGTTCCGGGAGCTTAGTATTGATCTGTGGGTGTAGTCTGCTTACCGGTGCGTTATCGAATGCTAGGCCTGCAGTGGCAAAATGACTGTTGAAGGCCTGCAGGATCTCGTTTCTGTCATTGATTATAACATTGTCAGTGGTAATTTTGGAGGGAAGCACATTTCCTGGAAAATGACCAGTCAGTTCTTTTAGTGTGGACCACAACTTGGTAGGGCATTTCGACGCAGAATCTAGCTCAGATCGGTAAAAATTGGCCTTGGCCTCTCTGGCCATCTTAGTGCAGGCATTTCTAGCTGTCCTAAAGAGACACCAGTCTTCGTCTGTGTGTGATTTGCGAGCCTTTTTCCAGAGTTAATCTCTTTTTAGTAAGGCAGCCTTGAGGTCCGCTGAGAACCAACGACATGTTCTAGCTTTTATACGTGCTTTTGCCAGAGCAGCATGGTTATTTAGGGCACTGGTTATAATTTCATGGAAGATGTCACAGGCATTACTCACCGATTTAGCAAGGTAAAAACTCTGCCAGTGCAAAGAGTTTTTTAATTCATTGAAGTATGCGAGAGGATCGAAGTTCCATCTGGACCTTTTAGTGGAAAATTTAGATGTTGGTGAGGGTTTAGCGTCAGTTCTTATACCAGCAATAAAGCAGTGGTCACTAGCATCAGCTGAAAAAATTCCAGCATGGGAAAAGGAATATGGTTTGCTTACGAGAAGGACATCCAATAGGGTGCTGTTCACTGGGTTTTTCTTGTTAATGCGAGTTGGCTCAGTAATAAGTTGTGTGAACCCGTGGGAGTCACAGAATTGCTTCAGGGGAAACGAGACCTTAGTCAGCCAATCATAATTAAGGTCTCCTAGAATAATTGTTTCAATGGGGACAGAGCCCATAATAGATGACAGATGGGACAGGAGCTGAGGCCCCACGGCTGGTGGTCTGTAACAGCCCATGACACGGAAAGCCATTGATGGGAAAAGTTCAACTTTAAGGGACAAACATTCGAATCCACCTGCAATAGAGGTAGAGTCTAGGACGGACACTGAAAATTTGTTTTTGACGTATATGACTACTCCGCCTCCCCTGGTCTGCCTATCAGCTGTAAATAGGAGGTAGTTAGGGATGTTAACCTATCTGGGGTGGATGCCCAAAGCCAGGATTCAGGGAGCACAAGTACGTCTAGTGCGGTATGAGTAATACATGCCTGGACTGACATAAATTTCTTTAAAAGACTGCAAACATTTGCATGCATAAAGCTGACTCCTTTCAGTCTTGTAAGGTCGGATGGAGATGAGAGAGCTTTTGTGAGACCAGGGTTGAGTTCAACATTACCTGAACACAAAAGTAGTAGGAACACAATTTTCCTTAGGGCAGTGAGGAGTAGTTTGAAAGCACAAATCTTTCTGCATCTAGTATAAGTGAGTGCGGAAGTCCACAGTCCAAAGTTTCCCCTTGTTCTGACCTAAGGACAGCGTGGCTATGGTCCATCCATTATAGCACCAAGAGGTGTAGGTTTTGGGTGGGTGGGGTGAGGGGCCACATATTGGTAACAAGGTAGCGGTCCCACCTCGAGGAGATTCCACAAAGTGAGAAGGGTGCAGAGTCATGTGGTGGCAGCATAAGTTATACGTCTAGCAGTGGTAGGCATGACTCTATGTTGGGGTCAATTCTGCTCGAATGGTCTGTCACGTGGGGTACCATACATAAGCAGGTAAGTAACTGAAACCACACGAGGACTGCCATGATTGTCCAATGTGTTAACAGGTTGCGAGCTGCACCAAGACTCACTAGCTAGGTTCTATAAGTCTCAAGGATCACTGCTCCGTGTTAGACTAGCTAAGAGAGACAGGGAACGTCGGTACGCAAAGATGCATGAAAACAGCCTGACGGCACAGATGTTTTAAGGATTTATCTTTAACAGGCAGAGGTATCCTACCGATTACGCTTCATGAAGAATATCAGGGAACTGCTTAGAGGAGACAAGTGAGCTCAAGAGAGGATCACCCCTTTAAGAAGTTACAGAAAGGAGAGCCTTTAAGCAGTTGCTGTAATTAACTAGTGTGAGGCCTCAGGGCGTGGATCACTGGGAAGTGTACTTAATAAAGGGGGTGAAAAAATTGTCCAGAGAGCAGTACAGCAAGGCAGTGGCGAGCTGTGTTTTAAAAGGCGCCTTGTGTGCTTCCTTTCTCAGTGGGGATCTGCAGCATCCAATCAGGAAGCAGCCACAGTCCACAGGGGCCAGTCCAATTACAGGGATTGAAGCCTGACAGCTCCGTGCTAGGAGCTGACCAAATGTACCTGCTTTCCTTGGTCAGGGGGTGGCGGGCTGGATGCAGAGGTCTTGCCGCCAGCAGGTAGCAGAGTCAGGGCCACTCAGCTGAAGTGGAGAGCCTTGTTTGGGCTTGTGTCTAAGAGCAGAAAAAGAGGCAGACTGTTAGTTAAAAAGCCAGAGACGAAGGTCAAGTAAATTGGTGGGAGGGCCCTCGGCAATTTAGTGCTCAGGGTAGGAGTAGGTACAAATGGTGGAAAAGAAAGGTTCCTGCAGAGAGGTCTGGTCAAGGTGCCAGGTGGGAATTTAGCAAAACAAAAGGCCGATTCAGGAGGTTGGGGAAGGGGAGGCCCCTTCAGTGGGACCAGGGAGAGCTGGGAAGGAGGCGTGTGGTGGAGAGGACTTAGGGTAGTCTGGAATGGGTAGAGAAGATGGCCCAAAATGCCAGGCAATATTTACAGAATGTGCTGGTTCAGGGTTGTGTCAGGAGAGGGAATCAGGGTTCCAGTAGATGGCAGAGAAACACTGTGGGGAATAAGGATGAATGAGAGGAACTATGATGGGAAAAGTGTGGCAGAGCAAACAGCAGGCAGTGGTCAGTTCTAGCTTTTCTACAATACTGGGCAATTAGCAGAAAGAAAATCAGTAGTGCAACTAGTAAGCTACCTAAACGTCAGGCAGTCAAAGTTCGCTACAACTCTGCTAGGCAATTCCTACATATACAGTGCAATAGTTTAAAGGTAAAATGTTTAAGCAATAGAAATATTCAGTAGTGCAAGACATAAGCTATATAGAAGTCAGGCCTAGCTAATACAGCAGGCTAAACAGCCGAAAATTCCAGGAGGAGAGAGAAAAAAAATATATGTAAATATATTTCCACATGAGCAGTAAATTCAGCAGAAAAAATTGTCCAGAAAGAAAGTTTCTTTGAAGAGTTGTTTAAACTAATGAAGAGACATGCAGGAAAGTAAACCGTGTGGGAGGCTGTTCCATTTTTGAGGTGCTGAAAATAAGAAGGATCTCCTACCGATGACTAGCCGAGGTTTTGGCAAGCATAGTATTGGATATTGGGAGGATCGGAGGGGTCTGGTGATGTGTTTCAACATGAGCAGATTGGAGAGGCTGGGGAAGGGGAGGTGGAGGAGTTTGCGTGTGGGGCACTTGTCAGTGTCAGTGGCTCTGGCTCAGTAGGTAGCACACTTGCCTTTGAGGCCGGGAGACCAGAGAGCTGTGAGTTCAGTTCTCACATCTGGCACTTGGGTTAATATCCCAGTACTGACACTGTAGTGCAGAATGAGGGGGGTGCTGCACTTCTGAGGTGCAGTCTTTTGGATGAGACATTAAACCATGGTCCCATCTGCCTGGCTTGGTAGTAGTTCAGGTGGATGCTAAAGATTCCATGGCACTTATCAAAAAAGTACGGGAATTTCCCCGGTGACCTGGCCAAATTTCTCACATTCACTAAAAATACCACCAACAGCTTAATCTGGTTCAATTTCAGTTACTTACCATCTGTATCCCCTTCCCCGGTCGCCCCTGAAAAAGGGACTTCTAGGCCCAGTGGGCTTACCGGGTCAACAAATTTCAATAAATAAATAAACTAAATAGTGAGGGGAAATCCAGCTTGGCTTCAAAGGAAGGTTATCCTGGGTACGGAGCACATCACAGTGGTGAGTTCGAGCACGGGCGGATGCAGCAAATCGGACTATCTTGTGATATGTTTGTCTAAGTCTACTTATAATTGATGGTTTGGCAGTGGTGAGTAGTGGAGCTCTGTTCAGGAGGCCCGGGAGTAGGGTTGCAGAGGCTACAGTCCTTCGGGATTGTGGTGTGAGGTGTGTGTGTGTGTGTGTGTGTGTGTGTGTGTGTGTGTGGGGGGGGGGCTGTACAGTATAAGAGGCAGAGTTTCTGATGAGTCAATTTAATAACCTTCTGTACCGTGTGTCAAAAGATAGGAGCTCACTGAGGACATCGCCATGGTAATTGAAGGAGTTTACTCCCTCAAGCGCGACACCGGTAAAGGTCTTAACCACAACAGGACTATGGGCAGAAAGGTCATGAGAGGTGTAGTGAAACAGCATGGTCTTATTTATTTTTTTATGTTACGCACCAGTAAGTTATTTTTGAACCATGCCTCCAACATCTGAAGTCCCTTTCCAGGTTGGAATTGAGGGAAGAGATATCATTTGAGGAGCTGTAGAGTATTGCATCATCCGCATATAGTAGTATATTAGTCCCTGAACAGTTTGAAGGAAGGTTATTTATTAAAATTGAGAATAAGAGAGGACCCAGTAGTGAACCCTGGGGGACACCATCTGTGATGGGCAGTAGGGGTAACGTAGCACCACACCATTTGATGCACTGCACCATATTGGATAAGTAATTGGCCAGCCATGAGTGGGGGAGGTTGTTGAACCCTATGTCATTTAGTTTTGCTAGGAGAAGCTGGTGGTTAACTAGGTCAAAGGCCTCTGTCAGGTCCACAAACCTCACCCCAGTTGCATAACCCTGGTCCATGACCTGAAATATGTCAGTTGTGACCCGTAGTAGAGCAGTTTCTGTGCCATGTACTTTCCAGAAGCCGTGTTGATGGATAGTTAGAGCACTGGTCTGCTCAGGAATGAGTAAAGCTGGTTGTATAGAATAGAAACATATAACGTGTTGGCAGAAAAGGATCGCCAGGCCCACCCAATCTGCCTAGCATGCCGCTAGGACTTCACTATCACCTCCTGCCCCCCCTTCCCCAACTACAACAGGCCCTTGTGTCTATCCCATGCTCTTTTGAATCCCCCCACAGTCACTGCCCCCACCACCTCCTCTGGGAGTCTGTTCCAGTTTTCCACCATCCTCTCTGTGAAGTAGAATTTTCAGATGTTAACCCTGAACCTCCCTTCTATCTGCAGCCCATGTCCCCTTGTTCTCATCTGCTCCCTTAGCTGGAAGATGTCCCCTACTGGCATCCTGTTGATACCCTTGACATATTTGAAGGCCTCAATCCTATCCCCCCTTTCCCTTCTTTGCTCAAGGGAGTACATGCTGAGGTCCTTCAGCCATTCCTCATAAGACACACAGCTAATTTCCCTTACCATTTTTGTTGCCCACCTCTGAACTCTCTCCACCCTGTCCACATCCTTCTTTTCTTTTTGTTAACTCTATTTATCTCCCCCAGACCTGGAACGCTCTCAGGTCGCCTATGCTGCTCTACCGCCCACTGTAACCCCTGCCTCCTCAAAGGACATTACTCCCCGACTAGGGCTTGAGAAGACTGAAGGGGCACAGGCAAGGATCCAGTGTTGGGCATGTGGTGGTTCGGAACTGTGAGGGCGGTCGCCAATCCAGGCTGGAGGGGTATTTCTGTGTTTGTTGCCCCAGAGGCGTGGATGTGCAATAATGTCAAGTACAGGCATGAGCGTGCTCCCGCACTCATCCCGCTGATGTCCGCCGTCGCCTCTCCCCATGCCCTTGTGTGGTCCCTGGCTACAGGACAACATGCCTCCGCGTGGTGTCGCTAGTGCCAGGACTTCACAACCCACCCGTCCCTGAGAGAAGAGAGCTGTCCTATGGACGCTCAATCCTCTCTCCCCTGGACGACCCCTGGCAGCCCGAGCTCGCTCCCGAACCTGGGTCACCAGCAGGGTCCAGAAATCTACAGAAACAGCCAAATTAGGACCAACCAGCCTAGCCTGTACTAAATCACGCTCTAGTGGCTCACCTGGAGCTGCAAGTCAGAAAGCCGTATACCCCCTCAGGTACACTGGTGTTTGGTGCCTTTGGACATTTTGAATTTTCAGCACCAACACTCTGATTGGAGGATCTCAGACTCACTGAATTCTCTCCTGCTGGTCTCCATTTTACCTGACTTCGTTAGAGATGCTTATCAGTGCTGCTCACCCTCTGACTATCTTTTTTTTTTTTTGGTAAAGCAAGGAATTAATTTTTTTTTTTGTGTCTACTTTCTCATTTGCAAATTATACTACAAAGCCACTAGAGGGCTACAACAGCTATCTCTCGGAGGCACCAAGTTTGGTAGACAGCGACAATGCTGACCTCCCCCACAGTGACGGCACAATACCGACGCAGGTATTGTGCAGTCTGTTTTCAAGGTGTTTTCTGTGGGAGGCTGTGCTCCCTGCATCCCCCGGATTTTAGGATTCCAACCCCAGGTCAGGGTTGGTCCGGGGAGGGGGCAGAAAACTGGGGGAAGGTGAAACACAGAAAAAGGACCATTACCGCAAATATCGCTGTAATGGTCTTTTCCCTATTTAAGCAGTGTCGGCGAAAAGGGTGCCGCTGTCTCTCCTGTTAAAGGGGCAACACCTTATATTTAATCCTTCCTCTTCCGCCCCAGTGGACCTGGAACACCTCTGTTTCTGAGGACCATCACTGGGGTGTTTCCGCCTGTTTCTCGGGCCAGACTGCACTCACCCTCTTAGGCCAAAAGACCTGAATGCCTGCCCCCACTCTCCTTCCATGCTGGTGGAACAAGGCCAGAAACAGGAATAAGAGCTGCACACCAAACAGCAGCCTTGATCCACCCCACTGGTCCAGCGCCAAAACCGCCTCTCAGCCAACAAAAGATTTTGAACTTATGGCGCTTGATCGCTGATTAGTCTAGGCTTCCAGTGACTCTCTGGGATTGGCTGGCGCTTGTGTTTCAACTCTCTGCCTACATTTCTATAGCTATATCATAATTCCTCTTTAGCTACCTTTTCTCCTCTGCCTAGTCCTGTGTGTGATAAACATGGCTCTTTGTTACATGTTCGAGATACTCCTATTACTCCTACTATGCCTTAACCAGGTTGTTACAACTTTCCCAGAATCCTATCCCTCTTGTTCTTTGAACACCCTACATGCCAATTTCAGTTTCTCCAACCTAATTACTGCATCTCAACCTATGTCTGCTTTTAAGCACCTCCTGTTCTCCAAGGGCTGTAACTTTTATGCAGTGACCACACATAAATAATGCCTGCTGAGTCACACAGTTTGCTTTTTGGACAACACTTCCTCCAGTTGATGATATCACTGGGCTTCACACAGGTTGTTTCCTCAGCTACACACAATGGTGGTCACTCTCTTGATTTGGTCTTCCTCCTGGGGACTGAGGCCTCCAATTTGGGGGTGGAACCTGTTTGCTGGTCCGATCACTACACAGTGAGGTTAAATTTTTCTGCCCACCTGAGTAGGTCTGCCCCTGTGGAGATGGACAGTTTCTGCCCTTTGCGGGATGTGGTCCCTGAAGACCTGGCGGCAGTGATTGACCTCTCGGAGTTCGATGAGGCCTGCTCAGGTCCAGAGCCATTGGTTCTGGCCTATAATAAGACCATTTCCTCGGCTCTTGACCCGACTGCTCCTGTCCATGTTCGCCCCCTTCCGTTTCGCCCTCGGGCCCCTTGGTTTGATGGGTCTTTGAGGGAGCTGCAGAGGTTGGGACGTAGGTTAGTAAGACGCTGGCGGAAATCCACTTTGGATGCCAACCATCTTATTTTGTTGGAGCATTATCAGCTCTACCAATCAGTGATTTCCCGTAAGAAGGCAGAATTCCTGTCCAGGGAAATTGCTGTCGCTTGGAATCGACCGGACCAACTCTTCCGAACTGTGGACAGGCTGTATAACCGAGCCTGTCTGCAGCTCTGTCGAGTTTATTCACGAATGGAGTGTGATAAGATCGCTCAATTCTTTGCGATTAAGGCGGCCGACATCAGGTAGAAGACTAGTCAAAACTGTTCTATGGGGATGCTGTTGGTCGGTGCTCGGTCACCGCGCCTCTTATTTCCTAGAGTATCTTTGACCTACTGGAGTTCGTTGATATTATGAGGATTGTCCAGTGGATGCGCCCTATGTGCTGTAGTTTAGATCCGGGCCCTACCGCCTTGTTCTTGGGTTGTAGTGATATCATTGGCCCGGTCTTGGCTCAGATTGTCCGGTGCTCCTTAAAATCAGGTGATTTTCCAAGCTCCCTGAAGGAGGCTGTTGTGATACCTCTTCTGAAGAAAGCTTCTTTGGACCTGAATAGTGTAGCAAAATACAGACCTATCTTGAACCTTCCTTCTGTGGGAAAGGTTATCGAGAAAGTAGTGGCAACTCAACTGGAGAACCATTTGACCATCCATCATTTACATGAACCTCTCCAATCTAGTTTTTGTAAGAGGCACAGTACTGAGACGGCTCTAGTTTGGGTGCTCAATGATCTCCTGATGGCGAGGGATCGGAGAAACGCTCCATCTTGGTACTCCTTGATCTCTCTTCAGCATTTGACACTGTAGACCATGGGGTTCTGCTCGAGCACCTGAGGGCAATCTGTGGACTGATGGGTACAGTCCTCAGATGGTTTTCATCCTTCCTCACCGGTAGAACACAGAAAGTTGTCTCAGGAATTTTTTCTTCCGAGTCTTTTTCTCTGCCTTGTGGGGTGCCCCAGGGCTTGGTGCTGTCCCTCATGTTTGCAGTGTATATACTGCCCCTCGGAGACACTGTAAGACGGTACGGGCTGAGGTTTCACGGCTATGCTGATGATACCCAGCTCTACCCGTCTTTTGCCCCTGAAGAGGTTAGTGCCCTCTCGGTATTTAACAGCTACCTCGCTGAAATCCAAGATTGGATGAATTCCAGCAGGTTAAAGTTGAACGCAGGTAAAACTGAGGTTCTGGTAGTGCACCTGGGTCGCAGGACAGAAGGGTTGAGGACTGATTCGCCCTCTGGTTTATTCTTGGGGGGGCGTCCAGATCCTTACCTCTGAACGGGTGAGTGACCTGGGAGTGATACTTGGCGATGGGCTGACCCTTTGTCATCAGGTGTTGGCAGTCATTAAGTTAGCCTTTCACCATGTTAGGAACATTGCCAGGATCAAGCACCTTGTTCCGTCCAGTGATCTGCCTGTTTTGGTCCATGCCTTTGTGACCTCGCACCTTGACTATTGCAACTCCCTTTACTTACGGCTTCCTGGGGTTGATATCTGCCGCTTGCAGCTAGTGCAGAATGCTGCCACACATTTATTGACTGGGGTATCTAGGAGATCTCATATTACCCAGTGCTGCGCGAGCGGCCCGGCTGCCGGTTCACTGGCGTATCACCTTTAAGGTAGGCTTGTTAACCTACAAAGCCCTACACAGACTTGGTCCTGACTACTTGAAAGAACTTCTGACTCTTTACACCTTGTGAGACAGCTCCGCTCGGCTGACGAGGGTTTACTGGAGATTCCAAGGGTTAGCTTGAATTCATCTGGGGCACGCGCGTTTATGTTTGTTGCCCCAACCCTCTGGAATTCTCTGCCCCATCAGCTGCGGGAGTGCAGGACGGTGGGGAGCTTTAAGCAGGCACTGAAGACATTTTTATGGAGTAAGACATTTCCTGATTTGTTGTGATTTTAATGATGTTTTAATTAATTATTTGTGAAGCGCCTTGATACTATGAAAGGCTCTCAATTAAATAAACATTATTATTATTATTTACTGTTTTGTTATCGGAAATTACGGTTCCTTGTCATCTTAGCCATCCTTCTTGCAGGAGATGTCGAAATGAACCCGGGTCCACCTGCCCTCTTCTCCCCAGCTGACATCTTCGCAATTTCTAGCGAAGGGCTCATCATTGCCCATATGAACACAAGAAGTCTCTCCTGAAATTTTGCTGATCTTGAGGCTTGGGTCGGTGTCTACAAGCCTGACGTACTCTGTTTGTCTGAAACGGGGCTAAAGCCAACTACCCCTGACTCGGTATGCTCCCTGACTAACTACTCCCTTATCCATAGGGACTGGCTATCCTTAAAGCGTGGCAGAGGGGGTGCCATGTTCTATAGAGATCTAAACATCACAGCCACCCCATCCTCAGCATCCTCCACCTGTGAGTCCCTTCATGCTACTCTCACCCTGGGGGCCAAAAGACTCCACACTGTCTGCGCCTACAATCCCCCAAATGGGGGCACTGTGGGACTGCAGGAATTATTTGATCAGACCTCTTTGCACTCCAAACATAATGAGATCATTATATTGGGTGACCTTAACCAAAATTGGCTAGGGACTACCCATAGCACGCTGCTCTCTCTGTTACAAAATTATAACCTTCACCAGCTATTAACTGAGCCTACCAGAGCTACTCCTTCACTAAAATCCTCTACCCTTATTGACTGGGTACTGGTAAACCGTCTGGATCATGTACACCAAGCAAGCATCTTGGCAGATTCGCCTACTGATCATTCCCCTGTCTTCTGCATCTGGAGTCCAGAGGCTGCTCCATCCCCTCCACCGCGCTATGTCACCTTGACAAATTTCGTCAACCTGGATATTGAGGCTTTTCATCATGATGTCTCGAGGATTAACTGGTCTGGTAATTACCTTTCCCATAATGTTGAGTCTGCACTGAGTATCTTCCTTAATGAAATTCTGCCCATCCAGAACAAGCATGCCCCCAAGGCAGTGACAGTGCTACCATGCACCAAACAGACAAAAGTTGCATCCTTTCCAAAACGGACTCCTCTTTCTTTTGCCAGTGGGTCCAAATGGATGCACCCACTCTATAACAATATCTAAAGGAAGGGAATATGAGCTGTTCAAAATCTGCCACTGATTGTTTTGACCCAGTAGGCTCCTCTTTAGACCCATATTTTTTACACCAGTGAGTCCAATTTGACCCATGTTTTAAACCCCTCAGTGCTGTCATTGCCCCAAGATGACACGGAGGGTTAGGGGTAAACAAACGAGCTGGCTTCACAAAGACTTGCTGAAAAATCTACAATCTAGGTACAAATGCTGGAAAAAGTACAAAGCCTCGGGGCTACATCTGACTATGCTACCTACAGAACCCTATGTAACTTCTATAAAAAACAGGTCAGAACAACTAAGAGTGCGTATTGTAAAGTATTGCTTCTAGGCTTTGCTGGGTACCCTAGGAAATTCTGGGCCCATGTCAAGACCTTTCTCAGTGCTTCCCAGTCAACTACCCCTAGTGACATGGTATTAAATGGAGTACATTGCAATGACTCCAACACCATTGCTAATTCCTTCAATCAAATGTTCTCGGACCTGTCTCAGTATACCTCTGCCTTCCCATCACCTCAGGCAGCCTCTCTTTTTTCAACATCAACACAGTCCACTACCTCCAGCTATCCTTCCTGACAGATGTCTAAAATTCCCCCGTTCCACTTCAAGGCAATCTCAAAGACCGAGGTCTTAAAACTGTTACTGACTATCTCTGACAACACTAGCTCTGGATCAGACACACTTGAGCCTCGGCTCCTGAAACTAGCAGCACCATATATAGCTTCCCCTCTGGCTAAAATTTTCAGGTTGTTTCTCTCTAGTAGCCAAGTTCCTGACCTCTGGAAGACTGCTCGTGTAACGCCGGTCTTTAAAAAAGGTGATCCCAAGGAGATTACTAACTACAGGCCTATAGCCATCCTATCGGTCCTAAGTAAAATTCTGGAAAGACCTGTTGCAAATCAAAACTATTGACTACCTCACAAAGTACAGCCTTCTCTCTGACACCCTTCATGGTTTCCGTAAAGGTCACAGTACCTCCACAGCGCTTCTCAAATTCACTAACGATGTGTTTACCAATATGGACACTGGCCAGCTGACGGGCAGTTTTTATAGACCTTACAAAGGCCTTTGATCTTGTTGATCACCCCTTGCTCCTCTCCACTCTTTGCAATCTGAGCTTTTCACCCCAAGTTGTTGCCTGATATGGAAACTATCTATCAAACAGAACTCAAATTGTGAAATTCAACTCCTCTTTAACTGATGGAGCTGCCATCAATATTGGGGTCCCCCCAGGGCTCTATTCTGGAACCTCCTATCTCACTTTTTATCGATAACAGATGAGGTTTTTCTTTCATGCTCATCTATTCTCTATGCGGATGATCTTGTACTCTATTCAAGCTCTGATAAGGTCGTCAGCATAAATGCATCTGTTTCATCAGATTTCACGAATGTCCAAAATTGGCTTTCTGCACATAAGCTTGTACTTAATGCTAAGAAAACCCAAGCAATGTTACTTGGATCTGCCCCTAAACTTAGGACATGTCAGACTCCCCTGTTGGTGCAAGACCGCAGTGGCGCACAAATAGAATGCGTTACATCTTTTAAAGTACTGTACCTGGGAATTCTTCTGGACCAACCCCTGGACTTCAGCCTACATATACAATCCGCCTGCAAGGCAGTGAATACTAAACTGGGGATCGCTTACAAGTCCAGTTTCATGCTAACTCCCTCTGCTAAACTTGATACTGCCAGAGACATATTACTCCCTGCCCTCACCTACTGCATGCTGACCTTTGCTGCTGCACACAAAACCATCCTTCATAAGTGGGATGTCACTTATAACAGTATCTGTCGATACGCCTCCTCATCACCACAGCATGAGCAACACTGTCAACTGTACAGGGACCTGGGCTGGTTATCCCCCTCAGCTTGCAGTCAATACTCTCTTGACTCCCTGATTGACTCTGTACTCAGAAACCAGACCCCTTCAGCGCTCGCAACATTGCTGGTACTTCAAACCTCCTCCTATGGACTGCGCTCAGTAGATAAATTCCTGCTGAATGTATCTAGATGTAAAACATCAAAAGGCTCTGTTGCCTTCAGTCACTCTGCTCCTAAGCTCTGGAACTCTCTCCAAGCACTTCGAATATCAGGATCCCATGGCAGCTTCAAAAAGGAGCTGCACCTACATCCATCTCTCGCGGATCTCTGCACTTGTTTTAATCCTCCTTAATCCACTCACCCACCAGATGCTTCCTGGCCTAACTTTCACCTCCCTACTTCATAGCGCTTCTTACCCTTACTATCTCCTTGAGGGCTAATCCACCCCTACCAACCCCCCCTGCACACCTGAGTCTTGTCTCGGAGGCCGTGAAAATGCATCCTGTCCAGTCAGGAATTTGCCCTTGCCTTGTTTCACTGCCTATTTGAACCTTCATTGTTGTGACTAATTTGACCAATATTTCTTTGCTGCTATGTTGTGGTATCTCCTCCTTGATTGTGTGGGTTTTCATGCCTAAACATTCTATGTGAATTTCATTGATTGTTATTGGTCCTGGCTACATGTATTCATTACTACTGACTGTTCTGACCTATACTATTATAATTTCATTGCACTCATGCTACGTACCTGCCTTTGATTGTTGTACTCTCCTGGGTCGTGCCTGAAAATAGTCATTTCATGGTTAGTGCACCTACCCTGTTAACACAAACTAAATAAATAAATACATTTCCTCCAGCCCCCTTAGCCCCCCTGCCACTGCTAATACTTGATGAACACTTTCACCCATCTTCTGAAAGTCTGCATGCCCAAAATCTAGGACCTTCACTCTGGGCCGCTGGACCTCAACAGATGTTTTTACTGAGAACCATACAGTGCTGTGGTCACTCGTGCCCAGGTTCTCCCCTACAGATCTCTCCCCCACCCTTTCCCCATTCATGAAAACAAGTTCTAGGATCACCCCCTCCCTGGTCGGTTCTCTCACCAGCTGCTTCATGAGTGCTCCCTGTAGGGAGTCTACGATTTCCCTACTACTGGCAGATGCTGCTGATGGAGTGCCCCAATCCACGTCTGGCAAGTTGGAAGTCCCCCATCAGCAGCACATCCCCTCTGTGTGCCATCCTCTGGATTTCCTCCACCATTGTCCTATCCACCGTATCCTGCTGCACTGGTGGCCTATATATCACCCCGACACTTATGTTTTCACCCTTTCCTCCCAAAAATCACACAAAATTCTTTCTTTAATTTTTGCGAGGGGACACAAGATAGAGATTGGCATACAGCTTGACTAGATTAGTGGGGCCACTTTTATGTAGGGGGACAACTACGACAGTCTTCTATTTGTCCAGTATGGTCTGCGTAAGGAAGGATTTATTGATTGAAAGAGTTACTGGGTGTGAAATGGCAGGTGTGCGCGGACTTCCAGGTAACAGCCCTGCAGATTTCCTGAATAGGGACATCACTAGAAGCAGCCACCAAGGCAGCAGTATGATGGGTAGAATGAGCCCTTAGCCTGATGGAAGGCTCCCTACCCACCACCTTATAGCAGATTCAATGCAGGAAAGAATCCACCTGCCAATCATCTGCTTAGCTGCCGGTCTGCCAGGTGCAGCTTCAGTGTAGGTGGGAAACAGCTGGCGAACCTCTCCCTGAACTCCAGCTATGCGCTCCTTGTAGTAGGCTAGTGTCTGCCGCAGGTCCAAGGTACAGAGCCTATGCTCAGCCTCCGAGGTGTGACTGGTGAAGTACACTGTGACATTAATCACCTGGTTAAGGTGAAAATCCAACACAACCTTCGGGAGGAACTTCGGGTTAGGGGTGGGGGAGAAGGACAACCCTGTCCCTGTGGAAGACCAAATAAGGAGACTCCACTGAGAGCCCCTGGAGCTCCCTGATCCTTCTGGCTGACGTGATAGCCACCAGGAAGACAGTCTTCCACGACAGGTGAGACATCTCACACCTGTGCACTGGTTTGAATGGCTTGCCCATAAGCTTTGCCAATACCACCACCAAGTCCCAAGGTGGTGGTGGTTCACACACCGGATGGGAAATGTGGTTAAAGCCTTTGAAGAAGCTCCAGACCACCTTCTCTTGTGCCACCGACTGCATAGCAGCCCGCGCCCGGTAAGCAGAGATGGCAACCAGGTGCATCTTTACTTGGAATTACTTGGAAATTAAAGGTGGAAGAAGGGCAATGCCCATCTAGACCACCTTCCCTGCACCTGCAGGGTGTATGTCACAACCCATAGTCTAAAAGGTGCTTATCCAGGGCATTTTTGGACACTGCAAAAGAACTAATGGACACCATATAGTTAGGTAAGGAATTCCATAATTTGCACACTCTGATGGTAAAGAAATTACTTCTCTTCTTGGTGTTAGCCTTAGGTATCCTGAGTCGTTTATTATGGCATCTGAGTTCATCTGGTTTTGAAGCCCAAGATAAGTTACATTTGGTCATGAGGTCTGGATCCCCTTAAGATATTAAATAGCATAAGTAAATCACCCCTATTTCTCCAGGAGTTTAAGTCATACAGATTCACAGCATGCAGTCTATCAGCATAGGATGAGTTACTGATAGGGTAATAAGTTTAGTGGCCCTCCTTGACTGAGTCAATTAGCCTTGAATATTTAGCTAAATATGGAGCCCAGAATACAGCTGAGTAATCCTGATGCGGTCTCACATAAGTTGTATACAGAGGTAAAATACAAGCCTTACCTCTGTTGACAAATTATTTCTTAATTGATGTTACAACTCTATTAGCTCTAACGGCAATGGCTCAATGAGATCCCGGCTAAGATACTTAACTCAGTCAATCTTCAGGCCTTTAAAACAGAACTAAAGGAATATCTACTGAACTTGAACACCTGTGACTGCCAGTCCTGACCCAAGTACCCCTATTAGTATAACTCTCCCTCTGGACACCTGTTATGCTCTTGCGCTCCACTCTTGTCCCTCCTCCCACCAGCTGCCCCTCCTTACACTTCCCATCCTTGCCTAGAACCACCAAGGTCTTCCCTCCCTTCCCCTCAAATTTTCCCTCAAGGTAGTCTCCTCGTTCTGTCCTACTCCCTCCTTCTGGTCACCTACTACCCTCTCCCTCCCCACCACTCATCTCTACTCCTCCCCTTCCTGCCCGTACCCTTTTCTCCTAGCACCGACTGGTTCTCTATACCAACGTTTCTTTCTCTGACAAGGCTCCCCGGGGCTGCCATTCACTTTCTCCGAGCTGCAGCTGTACATGCTGTTATAATAAATGACCATGATTACTAGTATCAAAATGATTCTGATTACCAGTTTAAACCACATGCCTGTTAACTAACTATTGTAAGAAATCCTCGTCTGTTTTGTGTTGTTTATTGTTTAATGATGTGGAACCTTTGCAAAAGAGTTCATTCTCAAGACTGTTTCAGAATATACAAATAAATAACTAAATAAAATGCTACTTATCTACACTGATCACTGAATGAGAAATCCTTATTAACAATAATACCTAAATCCACTTCTGAGTCAACCAACTTAATTGGACACCCGTTCAAATAGGCAGTATTATGATTTCTCTTGCCAGGTACCTTGAGGGTTGTCAACCGGAGGCCTAACTGAGAGAGGGACCAGAGGTAGTTGAGAATGCTAGCCACCGGACAGGATAAGGGGTTGAGCCCCCTGCCCTGGCACCAAATGGAGAATCACTTCCACTTGAAGGCATGGCATTTTCGGGTCGACAACTTCTGAGAAGCCTCAACCACAGTGAGTACATTTTTGGAGAGACCCAAAGCCTGGAACTCTAGCAGCTCAGGAACCAGGCTGTCAAGTGCAGGAATTAAAGGTGTGGGTGGAGTACCTTCCCTTAATTGTAAGAGAGCAGGTCCTGGCATAGGGGGAAGACGCCTCCAGAGCCTGCTGCTGAGGCTGAGAAGATCGAGGTACCAAAACTGGTGTGGCCAGTCCAGAGCCACAAGGATCATCCATGCTTTGTCCCTCCTGGCCTTGAGCAACACCTTGTGGATCAAGGGGAATCGAGTAAAGGCATAGAGAAGGCCCGGGGTCCAGGACCTCCAGAAGGTATCGTATCCCCCTGCAGCATTTTCTGTTTGTGTTTGGAGGGGACAGGCACAAAACAACCTCAGTTTGCTTTCTCCCTGGAACGAACAGGTCTACCAGAGGGATGCCCCATTTGGAGAACAGACTGTGTACTGAGGGACCACTCATGAGATGCCTCGCTCACATGGCTGAGGGTGTCCACCAGCTGGCTGGAGATGCTGGCCACATGAATGGCCAGGAGATCGGTGTCCAGGCTGGTCCTGACAGTCCAGATGTGGAGAGCTTCCCTGCACAGAGGGAGGGACTACAACCCGCCCTGTTTGTTAAGGTAGTACATGGTCGTGGTGTTGTCAGTCTGGACCTGAATAACCTAACTCGGAATGTGTGGAGCAAAGGCTGTCAGCGGCGCCAGCCGAACTGTCGGAAGCTCCAGCAGATTTATATGGCATCGGGACTCCACGGGGGACCAGAGCCCATGACATCTGTGGTCCACTAGGTGGGCATTCCAGCCCATTAGGGAGGCATCGGATGTCAGGATGACCATTGGCTCTTGGCGAACAAACGGGATCCCTTCCTGCAGATGTTCTGGAACTAAACATCACTGGGAGGTGTCCCACATCAGCTGGATTACAGTGACCAGCTGGTCAAAGTGGCCCTTGCATGGAAACCATTGGTGGGCAAGCTCCCACTGCAGAGAGTGCATTCTCCACTGTGCCCAATGGACCACGCTGGTGCATACCACCATGTATCCCAAGAGGCGCAGGATGTCCCAAGCAGGGCGCAAGTGCCCAACCTGAAATGATCATGCAAAGGAGGAGAGGACCTCTGCCTGGTCCACTGGAAGCTGAGCCCTGGCTCTGCAAGAGTTGAGCTCTGCCCCGATGAAGTGAACCACCTACAAGGGTGCGAGTTCCGACTTGGCCTCATTGACCAGGAGGCCAAGGGACATGCAGATCTGGAGGGCTAGATCCCTGGACCACTCCACCTCCTCCCTGGAGGGACCTGCTATTAGCCAGTCGTCCCGGTAAGGGTATACCCAGACCCCTTGGGGCCTCAGGTAGGCTGTCACCACTGCTATGCATTTGGTGAAGACCCTGGGAGCTGAGGAAAGGCCACACAGAAATGGAGAAATCAGTGGTGAGATGGATGGATTGGGACATGGAAGAATGTGTCCTGAAGATCCAGAGAACAAAAATCACATGTTCTGCTCCAGAGAGGGTATGATCTGAGACAGAGTGACCACCCTGAAACTGCACAGCCAAAGAAATTTGTTCAGGTCATGCAGATCTAAAATGGGGCGCTAGACCCCCACCCCCATCAGTTTTGGCATCAAGAAGTAACTGAAGACAAACGCTGGGTGTACTAGAGGTTCCGAGACAGGAGCCACTACCTCCTTCTGGAGCAGCTGGGCAATGTCTTCCCGAAGAGCTGACAGAAAGTTGGCGGACACCATGTCCTCCCATGGGGCATGGGCTTGGCAATGTGGGTAAGCCTCGAATTCCAGAGGTAGACCCTGATCGACCACCTCGAGGACCCACCTGTCCATGATAACAGTGGACCAGGCAGAAAGGAAGCGGCAGAGCCTGCCCCATGGGAGGACCAAGGGGGCTCAGAATGGGCTTGGGGAGGCACCCCTCATCCCATCACTGGACATGCTTGGAGGTGGAGGAGGGACTGGCTCAGGAACCAGCGAGACCTTGACCTCCTGGTTTCTGGACCACCGAAGCAATGGATTTTGGCCGAGGACACCAAGCCTGGGCCTGCTGCCCAGCTGGGGGCTGGGACAGCTTACCCACAGGAGCAGAGAGGTGCCGAAAGGTCTTCTTTTAGTCTTAGAGCCGTTGGGATCCCTCTGGGTGGAGGTCACCAAGTCCAAGGTGGCACTGGATTTCTCAATGCAAGTAAGGGGCCCTTCGACCCCTGGCCCAAACAAGTCGATGCCCAAGAAGGGGCATCTGCCAACTTGTGCTGGGTATCTGCCGTGAAAGTCGAGAGCCTCAGCTAAGCCCTGCGGTGCATGGCCACCGCAGCGGCCACAGACGGCGTAGGAGTTGCCAATGTCCATGGCTGTCTGGAGCTGCTGCTTAGCCATCACTTGACCCTAGTCCCAGACCTGCTTGGCCGTGGTCTGCAAGTCCCAGGGGAGATGAGGAAGCACCTCATCAAGGGTGCCCAGGAGGGCATGAGCAAAGTGGGCCATTAAAAGGGGTGAACTCACTTGCCAACGGCCAAGGAAAGCGGCCGCGTAGACCTTCTTGGCCATATAATCCAATTTCTTGGATTCCTTGTTGGGAGGTTTATCCACGTCCCTGACACTGCCTGCATGCCGAAAGACCAAGTCGGCCACCAGAACCTCGGCCTAGGTGTGTTCGGTGAAACCCGACAGGGAACCAGTAGGAACAGCATATCTGCGGGCCATCTGGGCTGACGGCACAGGACAGGAAGCAGGGTGCTGCCAAAGCTCCAGAATGGTGCCAAGAATGGCCTCAGCAACCGGGAAGGCCTCCCCAGGGGAGTCACCCTGGTCGAGAATGTCGGTAAGGAGATATTTAGCCCTTTTCTGGATGGGCTCCATCTATAGATTCCGAGATTAAATGGAGCAGGCCTGTGAAAGAAGCAGGACCATACTCCCGTCGACAAGTCCTCTCCTGACTCAACATCCAACAGATGGGAGTGTAGAGAGCGCCCTTGGACTTCAAGGACTCGTCAAATAAAGGTCGACCACCTGAGTCCTTGCTAACCCTATGGGGTCTGTTGGGAGTCATGATGACAAACAACCGATGGGGAAGCCCTGAAGCAGTGCTGGCATCCTTAGGAGGGGGGCCCTCCTTCAGATGTTTAGAGGCAGCGGCTCCACCAGAATCAGTGCGGAGACTGGGTGTAGGCCGAGTCAGGGCAGGCTGGGGCCTCGGATGCTGACAGCCACATGATAGCCGGGGTGGTGGCCAGAATTATCTTAACCCCTATGAACATGAGCTGGTGCCACATAAACTCCTCGTAGCACCAACACATTTGGTGGTGGAGACTCTCCTCATTCGAGGAGTTGGAAGAGGAGGAAGAGGAGGAGTAGCAGTGATGCCACTTGCCCGAATGTAGAGAGTGAGAACGCAGATACCGACATGAGCTGCTCGACTCAGAACTTTGGGATTAGGACCACAATCTTGACCGTTGGAGCCACCAATGGTGGGTCTCGGAGGGAGCCGGCAAAAACCAAGGATCCTCCGGGTTCACCGGATCCCGAGGAGGAGGGAGTGGATTAGCAGGCTGGACCGATCCTCCCTGGGAGGTAAAAGGAAGGACTGGAGTCAGAGAGGGAGGTATCAGCCTCATCTGCCGACAACGGGTCAACCGGTTCAAGAAAAATCTCAGCAGGTTAGTCGATGGGCGTCTCGACCAACTGGCCTTATGGGGGAACTGTGGAGCCAGCGGCCAGGGCCGAAGGATCAACCATAGTCGAAACCTCTATAGAAGCGTGGGAATCAGAGGCCTGAGCGGCAGGACTTCTTTTTAGTCTTTTTTTTTTTTTTTTTTAAAGGATTTGGATTAAGTGCCCAGAGAGGGTCCTGCCCAAAGATGGGAAGGGACTGGCACAAATCCTGAAATTTCCCGGAAAAGGTAGTGCCTAAAGGAAGCTGCAGAAAGGCCGAAGCCGAAGAGGCATGCTCCGTGGTCTGAGCCGCAGCCTCTTCAAACACCTCAAGCTGTTTAGCTGACCACGCAGATGCGGAGACCACCCAATGAAATCTTTTGATTTATCGTGTGAATCCCATTCATCAGGGCGCCCAACAGAAGCTGTTGCAGATGTTCGGAGTAGTAGGATGCAGGTGCAACAAAGGCCACACGCCTGGGGATCGTGTTCATGGCCTAGGCAGCAGATGCATGTGGCGTCCGGGCCTGTCCGGGACATCTTCTGCCCATATGCACATTTTCTGAATCCCGGTGCCTACTTCGAGTCATCTGTCATGGATGAGGTGAAGGAATCGCCTGAAGATTAATAAATCTCAAACATGAAAGTCTGAAAACAAAGGGCCTACGCAGCACAGAGTGCGGTAAGGAGGAAACCTTCTTCTTCCAGTGGGAAGGAAGATCTGACACTACGGGGTGGTGCTGAGGGAGTTACCACCTGGGTGGGTGGGAGGAGCCAGCTTGAAGACTTTCCAGCAAGACTTAAAGGGAAGAACACTGCCAGAAGTGTGGATAGTACATCATATCCACATCCCTAGAATAGTGTTGTACATAATGTGAACTAAAAACAACAACTAAGCAGCGACAGTGAGTACAGGAAGACAGTGTATATGGGGAAGAGATAAATTGTGAGAACTTGGGGTGGGGTCCTGCAGTGTATATCTACCAGCAGTGGCAGAAAATGGTAGCCAAAAACTACTTTAATCCAAAAGTAAATAAAAAAATCAAACAAAACAAAAAAGACAAACAGCGTGGAGGTGGCGGTTTACTTTGCTTCACTTTTACTCTGTGCTTCAGGAACAACTGGAGGATCAAAAAAAATTATAAATCAAAAAAGAAAAATTAAAGAAAAGTCATGGGAGAGACACAGCATGGGGGTGGGAAGTTTTGTCTGCCACAGCCTGTGCCACAAAAATAAGGAGGACTAAAAATAAAGAAACCAAGCCACTTCTAAAAGACGTGGGAAATGCACAGTGTGCATGAGAAGTAAAATGCAAGGGAGATCACAGATGTATGGGAATGGGGGGGGGGGGTCGTCTTGGCCTGTGCCACTGCTGCTAGAGCCTGGGCTAAAAGAAAAAAACTATAGAAGGACTCACACATCATCACACTACATATATAAAGTGAAATGGAAGACTGTGTGTTCTGCTGTTGAAAAACAATTTACCTTGATCATCTTGCAAAGCAAAAGCCCCTTGGCTAGTGTGGCATAAGCCTGCTGGACTAGCTGGCCACTTTTAGTAAAAAATAAACCCAAGCTATAATGAACTTAGCTAGTTCCAAATGTGACCAGTAAATTATTTGTTTACTTGCTTTCTTTGCTACTTTGCTACATTTTTTTTCGACTGGCCTACATTTAAGCTTGCTAAATGAGGGTAGGTAGGAGTTGAGGTCCCACAAGTTATGTTTCATGCCTCACACTACTGTTTGGCATTCTGCTATGCAGGTCTGTCAAAACAAAGAACTTTTAAATTGCAGAATGTGGTGCGTAGAAACACAGAATTTACGGCAGATACAGACCACCTGGCCCACCTCTGGCTCCCCCCCACCCCCACCAAGACTCCCCTGTGCCTATCCCATGCATTCTTGAATCTCACCACTGTTTTACCTTCACCACCTCCGTTGGAAGACTGCTCTAGGCATCCACCACTCTTTCAGTTAAGAAATAGTCTCACACAGTATACTCTGCACTGTCATGTCACCATCCCTTTACAGTGCAGGATATTTTTCTGCAGAACATTTCTTTTTTCTACCACTTAGCAATACAAGCCCAAATCAGGCAAATCCAAATTCTTTGCAAAAAGAAATCCAAACTGGTCTTGGATCTGGCAAATCCAAAACCACCCTGGCTTTGCCTATCCCTAGTTTGTATGCTGTTTTTAAAATAAACATGCAACAGACACCAGGGTCGAGCTCCCAGAATCAGAAGCTGATGTAAAGATACAAGGCTTCTCTTCATTTGTAACTGACTTAAAAGTCACTCACAAAAAATAAAAATCATGACAGGACACTGGCAGTGGGTGGGGAGAGTACTAACATTTGTGTATTTTCATTCATGATAGCCTTCCAAATCCATTATGAATGAAAAGAAAACCACTTTTTTTATATACATTTTAACATCATTTCTTGTCTTTCATGTGTGCAAGCACTGGCTCCAACATTTTGTTGTATTTTTTTTTATAAACGCATCTTTTTAAATATTGCCATTTTTAGCTAGGAAACAAATTAAAGGCCCTATTTCAGGCCAAGATGTAACAAACCAGAACATTTTAGATTTTAAATCCAAATTTTTTGGTTATGCATGCACAAAAAAGCATCTTACAATGGGGACATTTTAGATAATTTGCACGATCTGTAACTTAAAACTACTGAACCTCAAGGACTAAAAGGGTTTATGCAAATATTCAAAACCCTAGATACTAATGTGTCACTTGTAAGCTTTGAAAGACAGTTCTGACACGAACATGGAGGTCCTGCTGGCAAATGCAGACCTTGACATAGCAGTAATAAGAGACATGGTACTCTGCTAATCATGGCTGGGGAGTCAATGTACCAGGCTATTTGTTCAGGAGGGACAGGGAGGGTAAAAAGGGTGGTGGCGTGGCCCTGTACATCAGAGATGGTATAAAGGCTACAGACGTTCAGGGAAGACAGGGGGAGGCCGAGGTAATGTGGGTCACCCTGGAGCCAGAGAATGGAACAGCAATACGCACAGGGGTGATCTACAGATCTCCAGCACAGTGGGAGGAAGTAGACAGGAAACTAGTGGAGAACATACACGACATGGCAGCTAAGGGTGAAATCCTGCTACTGGGGGATTTCACTATGCTGGATCTGGACTGGGCCACCCAGATGGCTGTTTCAGCCAAAAGCACAGCCATCCTAGAATCCCTGCAGGGGGTTGGATTCAGGCAGCTGGTGCATGAGCCAACCAGTGACAAGTCAATTCTGGACCTGGTATGGACCAGTGGGTACAGAGTCAAAGAAATACAGGTGGAATGACAGCTAGGGTCCAGTGACCACCACATGGTGTGGTTCAGCATGGAGACATGGACTCAGTCAAGCCATACAAGGGCAAAAGTATTAGATTTCAGGAGGGCAGATTTCACTGAAATGGGTAGATGTATACAAGCAGTCCTGGGGAAGGAAGGGAGAGATGGTAGAGGGGGTGGAAAAACAATGAAAGAAACTGAAAGGAGCCATAGTGGATATTACCAGGGCCACTGGCAAACTGCGGCACAATTTTTCCGCAATTTTCACCCTTCTCTGCACAAAATCCGCAATTTCTTGCAATTTCTTACATTTATGGAAGTTTTGATTGAAATTGTATAAAAATATTTAAATTCTCAAGGAAATCTACTCAGATATGGTACACAGACTTGGATTTGAGCAAAACAGTACAGTGTGAGGTGAGAAGGGGTCAAATGTGACTCTGCTTTCATGTGATTCACTTCCCTGCTTTGGTTTCAGAATCCTCTGGTCATGCATATGTACACTTGAACACTTAAAATCTGTGTTAAGGCAGACTATCAGAGAACTTTTTGCTGACACAGGGATTGAAACTAGGGTTACCATCTGTCCTGATTATCGCAGGACAGTCCTGATTTGGGCAGCTGTGTCCTGCAAAAAAACATGAAAAATACTAAATGTCCTGACTTTATAGTGGAAAAAATATTTTCTAACTTTCCACTAAATGTTGTAGAAAACTATAATACCTTAACTAAAATACCTTAAAATGATAAGAAACAATAGAAGCAATTATGAAGCTATAATACTTTGCCTTAATTCTGATTACATAAAGAAAACAAGTCTATTGCCCTGGTCGAAGTTAGTACTGTCCTTCGAAAAATCATGTTTCAGTAAGAAATGTCCCACTTTGGGCTTCTTAAAAGGTGGTAACCCTAATTGAAACAGTACTTGTGAGAAGATGTGCAAAGTGCCCCATTCACCTAAATGAAACCATGACCACAATGCTTGTTTTTGAATGGTAAAGTAGATTTTCCTTGTATAAATACTTTCAATCTGAAAGGATTTTGATTCAAATGTGTCAAGAGTTTGGATGGCCCTGCTGACTATAAACTTGAATGTGCTTCTGAGGGGGTTGGTGACAGTGATTCCTTACACGTCAGTCTGCCACAACTGTATACTCACATACAAAACCTACAAAAAGAAACAAACATTTCTGAAAACATGCTGAACAGGTTAAGTATAGATAAACAGTTACCTTCAAATAGACAAAATAATTGCAACCCAAGTAAAATCACTGCAAACCAAGTAGAACAAAAGTACAATGTATTAAAAACTATTGTATGATATAATGAAAAGCTACTGGTATGATTTGATACTTTTGTCATGTGATTTTAAAATGTACTTAGAGTGCTGATTAAGAACAGTAATCATTTTAATAAAATAAATATTTTTATCACTAGAACTTTATTAGGCACCCTGGTTATCTGTTTATTTTTTTCTTGCACCAAAGCAAGTAGTTTAAACAGGCTTCATTATTTAACATCTAGAAACTGGCAAAATGTTGTTTCAGGATGTATTCAGTACAGACTAACTGTAAATTACTGAATAAAATCTAGTTAGCACTGCATGACTTAGATGTCTTGATTTTTAGAAGGTATGCTACATAATGATTAGTTTACAATGCATTTCAAAAACACACACCTTTCTTCATAGTAAAAGCATTTACAAGTGGCAATACATTTATCTCACAATTTATGTTATCAATACATGCTGCAGCAAATAATAAAATATTTATTAGGGGGCAGTGGGGATGTATAGTGAACCCCCTCAATTTTTGCAAGAAAATCCCCGCATTTTGGTGTAAAATTTTCCTCAATTTTCCAGTGGCCCTGGATATTACAAACCAATATGTTAGGACAGTAGCCAAAGGGAAAAGAAGAAGGAAACCACTATGGTTCTCCAAGGAGGTGAGGGACAAAGTCAGGGCTAAAAGGCTGAGTTTCAGGAAATATAAGGGGAGCCAAAGGGAGGAGGACAGGGAGGTGTACCTTGAATGTCTAAGGGAAGAAGGGAAGGCTGTTGGGGGAGCAAAGGCGCATACAGAAGAGAGCTTAGTACAATCTGTAAGCAAAGGGGATAAGGCCTTTTATAGGTACATCAGTGAAAGAAGAAAACCCGGGTGGGGGATTGTGAGACTTAAGGGAGAAGGAGGAGGCAAGGAGGGGATCTGGACAAGGCAGAAATACTGAACAAATACTTCTGCTCAGTATTCACTAATGGGGGGGCGGATCAAGGACCACAGTTCTGTTACAGAGGCATGGGTGGGGGGTGAACACCAGTCCATTCACAGTGGAGTGTGTTCTGGAAGAAGTCACTAAGCTGAAGGTGGATAAGGCCATGGGGCCAGACGGCATCCACCTGACGATGTTAAAGGAGCTGAGAAAGGAACTAGCAGCGCCTCTGGGGGCCCTGTTCACAGAGTCACTCAACAAGAGTGTCGTTCCATAGGACTGGAGGAGGGCACATGTAGTCCCACTGCACAAAAGCTGCAGCAGGGAGGAGGCAGGGAACTACAGGCCAGTCAGCTTCACCTCAGTGGTGGGAAAGATCATAGAAACACTGCTGAAAGAAAGGAGAGTGGCACACTTGGAATCCAGTGGTGCTCAGGATCTGAGGAAACATGGATTCACAGCAAGAAGGTCATGTCAAACGAATATATTAGGTTTTTTTGATTGGGTGACAAGGGAACTTAATCAGGGAGGGGCAGTAGACGTCACCTACCTGGATTTCAGCAAAGCCTTCGACACCATCCCACATAGAAGGCTGATTAGCAAGATGGGTAGTCTGGGCATGGGAGACAAGGTGGTGAACTGGGTTAGGAACTGGTTAACAGACAGAAGACAGGGTGGTGGTAAATGAGGTACAATCTGGGGAGAGGGGAGTGACCAGTGGGGTACCACAGGGATCAGTACTAGGACCAATCCTGTTCAATGTCTTCATTAGTAACATTGCAGAGGGGCTGGAAGGAAAGGACTGCCTGTTTGCAGATGACACCAAGATCTGCAACAGGGTGGATACTCCAGAAGGGTTGCAGAAAATGAAGAAGGACCTGGAGAAGCTTAAAAGATGGTCGGAGATGTGGCAACTGAGGTTCAATGTAAAGAAGGGCAAAATATTGCACCTGGGTAGAGGGAACCCTGGGGAGAGCTACACGTTGGGGGCTGACTGTCACCAAACAGGAAAGGGACCTAGGGGTTATCATCTCTGATGACCTTAAGGTATCAAAGCAGTGTACAAAGGTGGCAGGGAGGGCCAGTGGTATGCTGGGGTGCATAGGCAGGGGTATCACTAGCAGGAGGTGGTGATTCTATTGTATAAAACATTGGTAAGGCCTCACCTGGAGTACTCCGTGCAGTTCTGGAGACCACACCTGCGCAAGGACAGATAAGGTGGAGACTATCTATAGAAGGGCAACAAAGATGGGAGGGAGTGGTGACAAGCCATTGATCGCATAGGGTCAGTGGCCACATACAATGTATAGGGCCTATGGGCAGACTGGATGGGCCTAGCGGTCCTTATCTGCCGACGATTTCTATGTTTTTATGTAACATATACTCAAACCTATATACTGGCGCTAACATGCCAGCAAAATAGATACATAGATGTTTCACGTGTGGAAAAAACTCTGTCTCGTGATCAGGAGAATTTACGTTTGTGCGACTAGTTGGAATAAAACATTAGACAGTTCCCATTGCTTTGTTAATATCCTGATACAGGAAGATGCACCTACACCTAAAACAGAAGAAATCATCAAAACTCTTCCAGAATTGCAGCATTTAGAACATATTTTTTTACTGATTAAAAGGCAGCAAAATAATAACCAGAAGGAAGTGGAGCAGCTAAAAATTAAGCATCTCAACAGATGCCCTAGCACAAGCAAATACTAGAACTGCAACTGTGCTGAATAAAAGGATAGGGGGCAGGATTTTCAAAACGTGCTGCAGGGCTTGCGCCAAGCCCTGCTCTATGACACTTAAGATTCTGGCTGTGCCCCAACCCCTCTGCCGCAACTACGCCTGATTTTACAATCTTGGGCGCAGTTGTGACAGTTTTCACGATTTACGGCAGCTTGCGTCAAATATCTGGTGCATGCTCTGTTAAAAAGGCCCCCAAGATTGCTGCAAGTTGGACCTGAAAAAGTTGGTCTAACTTGCGGCAACTGTTGCGTGGGATAGAAACTCCCATTAGATCACGGCAAGTCTCATGTGCCTTATTGCTGGTGCACCCGACACTTGCAGCAATCTAAGCCTTTGAAAATCTTTCCCTTAGGCTTTAGAAAATGCCCCTCGATTTCGTAACTTATGGATCATTGGATTTCCTTTGAAATTGCTGTCAGGATTTCCAAATCTCAGCTAACTTGTGGTAAACATATTTAAGGAATCATTATTATTACCAGAAGAAAAAACAAGTTACTCACCTATAACAGTAGTTCTAGGGAGTGGTATATGATGTTCATCCACACTTCTGGCAGTTGCCTTTCCCCTTTTAATCTTGCCAGAAACATCTTCAAGCTGGCTCCTCCCACCCACCTGGGTGGTAACTCTCTTAGCTCCACCCCATGACACCAGATCTTGCCTGCTGGAAGCAGAGTTGTATGCCAAAGACAGGGGTGGTTGGGTGGGTCCGTATGGATGAACATTGTATACCACTCCTAGAACTACTGTTACAGGTGAGTAACCTGTTTTTTGGGGGACATGGATATGATGTTCTAATCACACTTCTGACAGACTCCTAGCAGTTCTCCAGGAGGAAGGAGGCAAGGTGCACACCCCCTACTTAGGGAACAGAGATTGGAGAACTGAGGCCCCAAAACCAGCATCCCGGCGTGACTCGAGGTCAATGTGGTAATGGGAAATGAAGGCGTGTGCTAACCTCCAGGTAGCAGTCCTGCAGATTTCCTGGATAGAGACATCCTTGGAAGCAGCCACCGACGCAGTGGTATGACGGATGGAATAAGCCCTTAGCCCTACAGAAGGCTCCCTACCCGCCAACCTATAGCAGAGATCAATGCAGGATACAATCCACCTACCAATCATCTGCTTGGCTGCAGGCCTGCCAGGTGCAGCTTTAGCATAGGTGACAAACAGCTGGCAAACCTCTCCCCGAACTTCAGCCATATGCTCTATGTAAATGAGCGAGCACTCACCTCAGGTCCAGAGTATGAAGCCTGTGTCCGGCCTCTGAGGTGTGGTTAGTAAAATACACTGGTCGATTAATCACTTGATTAAGGTGAAAATCTGACAACCTTCGGAAGGAATTTCGGGTTGGAGTGCAGAACAACCTTGTCGCTGTGTTTGAGGGAGGCAGTATAGCGTAGAGGTTTAAGACTCTGAGCTGCAAATCTGGTGACATACAGCAGACCAGACTTGAGTTTGAATCCCACAGCTTCCACTTGCATACTGGGTGACCCTGAGCAAGTCACTTAACTTCCCTGTGCTCCCAGGTCGCACCTGTAAAAAAGCTTTCAGCTTAGTGTGCTACTCCTGGTTAAACAGCTAAATAAAAAGACCAGGTAAGGAGACTCCACCGAAAGTGCCTGGAGCTCACTGATCCTTCTGGCTGACAAGATAGCCACCAATAAGGCAGTCTTCCACGACAGGCGAGACATGTCACACCTGTGCACTGGTTCGAATGGCTTGCCCATGAGTAAGGCTGTAAGAAAATCACGGCAAAAATCGCAGTTTTTCACTGCATCTGCACAGCAAAATATGCCGTTTTTCACGGTAAAATGCAAATTATCGCAAAGCAAAAAAAAACAACATAAATGTACTCTATTTTATTAAAGTATAAATCGTAAAAAGCTTAGAAATAGCATTAAAATTATGCCATTAAAGTGCATCAGGGAGAATTAGTTTTGTTGCAGCATAGCATACATTCTTAAATTCTCTGGTTTTATACTGCGTCTGTTGTCTTGCAGCATTGCTCCATATCTTGAAAACGAACGCTCAACACTGGCATTGTGTACCGGTACACTTAGGCACGTAATAGCAATTTTTGACAGATGCACAAATCTTTCCTTGCAGTCAATCCAATATTTTAAAATGTTTCTCTCTTCAGGTATTTCAGTGCCACGCTGTATCTCGGCAATGTAGTTTCTAAGCTCAGCTTTTGCTGCAATATCTTCGAACCAGGGGATACCCTCACATATTGATTGCTCTGTGACAGCAAATGTGGCAAGTCTCGATGGATTAAAGAACCGCACAGCAGCAAAAAAATTATTGGCATACTGATGAAATCTCTCAATACCTGTCATGTAATCTCTTATTTTTATGGAACAAGCACAAAGTGTGTTCTTAGTGGGTAGATGATCTTTGGTTTCAGACTTAACTTCTAGGAACGTAGCAAAATCTAATAGTTAGTCAAACACGTGAGCTTTGATGTCATCTGCCTCATATTTTTGAAGTAGTTGTACCAGGGGTGGAGCGTTTTCAGCAATTTCATTTAATTCAAACTTCACTACATCACATTCACATAAGCTAACAATTTCAACACATGCTGTGCTCTCATCTCTAAAAAATTCAGAGTACTCATTGAGATGAACTGCATCATAAAATACTGCTAGAAACCACGTATTCCAGCAAGTTAAGACTGGCATGGGTGGCAAAGCATTTGATTGTCCCTTTGAAGACAGATATTGTTTGAACCGAGCCTTCCTGGCTGGGCACGAAGTAAATGCTTTTTTTACTGAAACAACAAAATTATTCACTGCAGGAAAGTGTTTACGCCAAATGTCACCCAATAAATTTAAAAGATGAGCTGAACAGGTAACGTGGACTGCATTTAAAAGGACATGCTTCAGGCTGTGGTCCCAACTTTTATACATATACATGGCATTGTCAGTAACATAAGCTGCAACTTTTGTGTAGGAGATTTCATATTTTAATAAACAGTTCAGAACTGCTTGCGATACTGTTTTAAAATTAGTAGCCTCCACCATAGTGCATTCAAGGAGGAATGACTCAAGTTTTGCAACTGCAGTCGAGTACACCTTGTTATTGTGAAGAGATGGCGCAGCAACAATATTTAAAATGTAACGCTCTTCTACATCTGTTGTCTCGTCACAGACAATAGAGACAGAAACTGCTTCCTGCATTTTACTTTTAATTTCTGCCACATGATGTGCAAAAACTTTCGGCAAATATTCGGCTCGTAACCATTGTGAGGAGGGGATAACGCCAACTGACTTTAGATTTTCTTCCAAGAAGCAGTGAAGCATTGTATTACCTAGGGCATGTAGTGGTATGTTAGCTGAAGTAAATGCTTCAACAAGGTTAAATAATGACAGCTTTCTAGTCTCTTTGTGTGCTGCCTTTGTTGTAAATAATTCTCGCACAGTTACCTGCTTTTCCACTGCCCCTTCAGATTTTGACTCAATCTTCCTCTTTTTAGCAAGGTGTGTAGATGATTCCAAGTGGTGGTCACAAGAAGCTTTTCTTTTATGGTCCACGGGATATTGCAACTGGTACAAAATAAAATATCCCCGATATGGAAAGTCCCTTCTCATACTGCTGACATCTCTGCTTTGGGTATACATTTCCTACTTTGGCAGTTTACTGGCGGACACCGATTGGGAGAAACATACATTGCAGCTCTCTGGTGCTCACAACAGTAGCCTCTGATTACTTGCTATACCTGACTCAAGCTAATGTTACCTATTTTATCATGCTTAGCAGTTAATAATTAGTGGCAATGAAAAGGTCACCAACAAGCTTCAATTTAAATACCTTGTTACCTTGAGTGCTGTTTCATAAATCGGCAATCAAGGTACCAAAAACCTTCGATTAACACTACATTTACATGTCATTAAAGACAGGTGATGCTAATCCAGCGCAACAAATTTATTTTGAAGGGTAGGATAGTAGTGTGAGCTTTGATTGAAGCTTTTTTGGGGCTTTTTATAAAATTTCAATCAAATTCATGGTAAAACCAGTAAATTAGTCAATTTCACGGAACAGCAGTAAAATCGCGGAGATCGTGAAATCTGTGCGTGCCGTGATTTTCTTATAGCCTTACCCATGAGTTATACCAAAACCAGCAACAGATTCCAAGGTGGTGGTGGTTCACGCACTGGAGGAGAAATTGGTCAAGGCCGTTGAAAAAGCACCAGACCACCTTCTCCTGTGCCACTGACTGCTGACTGGCTCGCACCTCGTAAGCAGAGATGGCTGCCAGGTGCACCTTAAGGGTCATCGACTGAAGGTCTGACTTAGAGAGGGACCAAAGATAATCAAGGATGCTAGTCACTGAACAGGACAAAGGGTCCAACCCCTTGCCCCGACACCAAATGGAGAATCTCTTCCACTAGAAAAGCACTGCATTTCCTGGTCGACTCCTTCTGAGATGCTGCTACAAAAGTAAGGACATCTTCAGAGAGACCCAAAGCCTGGAACTCTAGCCTCTCAGGAACCAGGCAGTCAGGTGCAGGGATTGAAGGTCCGGATAGAGAACCTTCCCCTGATTGATGGAAAGCAGGTCCAGGAGTAGAGGAAGACACCTCGGAAGCCTGCTGCTGAGGCTGAGGAGATCGGGGTACCAAAACTGGCGTGGCCAGTCCGGAGCCACCAGAATCACCTGTGCCTTGTCCCTCCTGGCCTTGAGGTGAGGAGCACCTTGTGGATCAAGGGAAGTGGAGGGAAGAAATAAAAGAGGCCTGGGGTCCAGAGCCACGAGAAGGCATCTGCCCTGCAGCGTTCCCTGCTGAGGGGGGTGGGCACAAAACAGCCTTAGCTTTGCATTCTCCCTGGAGACAAACAGGTCCACTTGAGGGGTGCCCCACTGGGAGAGTAAGACTGTGTATTCTCTGGGTGGAGATACCACTCATGAGATGCCTCGTCCACATGGCCGAGTGTGTCTGCCAGCTGGTTGGAGGCTCCTGCCACATGGACGGCAAGGAGGTCGGCCTCCAGGCTGCACATGAGGGTCCACACATGGAGATCTTCCTTGCACAGAGGCAGGGAGTGCGTCCCGCCCTTTTTGTTGAGGTAGTACATGCTCGTGGTGTTGTCCATCTGGACCTGAACCACCTGACCTCAGATGTGAGGAGCGATTGCAGTCAGCACCAGCTGAACTGCTGGAGCTCCAGCAAGTTGATGTGGCATCAGGACTTCTCGGGGGTCCACAGTCTGTAGACTACGCGTTTCCCCAGGTGGGCACCCCAGCCCATGAGAGAGGCACTGGTCATCAGGATGACCATCGGCTCTGGACGGACAAACAAGATCCCTTCCTGCAGATGCTCTGGGACTAACCACCACTGGAGGGCATCCCACATCTGCTGGGTCACAGTGATCAGCCGGCTGAAGTGACACTTGCGCTGAGACCACTGGCTGGCCAGCTCCCACTGCAGAAGACGCATTTTCCAGCAGGCCCATCAGACCACGCTGGTGCAGGCAGTCATGTAACCCAGCAGGTGCAGGAAGTCCCGTGCAGGGCACAATTGCCTAACCTCAAATAACTGGGCAAAGGAGGAGAGAAGCTTAGCCCTGTCCGCGAGGAGCCAGGGTCTGGCTCTGCAAAAGTCAAGCTCCGCCCCAATGAAGCTGATTACCTATGAAGGCAAGAGTTCTGACTTGGACTTGTTTACCAGGACGCCAAGGTCAATGCAGGTCTGGAGGGCCAAATTCCGGGACTGCTCCACCTCCTGCCTGGAGGGATCTGCGATCAGCCAGTCATCGAGCTAGGGGTAAACCCTGACCCCATGGTGCCTCAGGTGAGCTGCCACCACTGAAATGCACTTGGTGAGGACCCTGGGGGCCGAGGAAAGGCCGAATGGCATGACCTGGAACTCGCAGAAGGTTCCCTCAGCTCAGAAGCGGAGGCACCTTCGATGTGATGGACAGACTGGGACATGGAAGAACGTGTCCTGAAGATCCAGGGAGCAAAACCACATATTCTGCTCTAGAGATGGTATGATCTGAGACAGAGTTACCATCCTGAAGGTGCACAACTTGAGAAACTTGTTCAAGTCGTGCAGATCTAGAATGGGGCACCAGCCCCCGACATCCGTTTTGGCACCAGGAAGTACTTGGAGACAAACCCTGGGTGTTCCGGAGGAACCATGACAAAAACCACAACCTCACTGTGGAAGAGCTGTGCTGTGTTGTTTCTGACAGCTGACAGAATGTCTGCGGATACCAAGTCCTCCTGTGGGGCACGGGCTCGGCAAGGAGGGTACTGCTTGAATTGCAGAGGCAGACCCTGACTCAACTTGAGGACCCACCTGTCCTTGGTGACAGTGGACCAGGCAGAAGGGAAGTGGCAGAGTCAGCCCCCCACAGGAGGACCCAGGGGAAGTGTGACGGGCATGAGGGAGGCACCCCTCATCTCATCACTGGAGGAGGAGGGTCTGGTTGAGGGGCCACTGGAGCCTCTCCCCCCAGGCTTACGGACGACCAAGGCCACTGACTTCGGCCGAGGTCATTAGGCCTGGGCCCGCTAACCAGCTTGGGTTTGGGCTGGTTTGGCTGCAGGAGTAGAAGTGGACAGAAAGGGCTTCTTCTCTGTTGCTGCTTGGAGCTCTTGGGGTCCTTTTGGGCAGATGTTATGGAGTCCAAGGTGGCACTGGACTTCTTAATGTGGGTGAGGTGGCCCTCAACCCTGGGCCAAAACAAGTCTGTGACCAGGAAAGAAACATCTGTCAGCTTATGCTGAGTGTCTGCCATAAAGGTCGAGATCCTCAGCCAAGCCCTGTGGCGCATGGCCACCGCAGCCACCAAGGAGCAGGCACAGGAGTCCCCAATGTCCATGGCCGTCTGGAGATGTTTTACTACAGCCTGGCCCTGGTCCCGGACCTGTTTTACCATGGTCTGGAGGTCAGCAGACAGAAGAGGAAGCACCTCATCCAGGGTGCCAAGCAGGACATGGGAGAAGTGGGCCATAAGGAGGGCCAAGCTCACCTGGTGAGGACAAAGCAAGAAGGCAGCGCAGACCTTCTTTGCTGTGTGGTCCAATTTTTTTTGAGTCTTTGTCGGGTGGTTTATCGCCATCCCCAGTATTGCCCAAGCGCCTGAACACTGAATCCACCACCAGACCCTCAGCCAAGGGGCATTCAGTGAATTCCGAGAAGGAAGCGACAAGTACTGCATATTTGCGGGCCATCCAGGAGGAGGAGGAGGAGGGCGCAGGGCAGGAAGCTGGGCACTGCCAGAGCTCCAGAGCAGGGCCAAGAATGGCCTCCGCCACCGGGAAGACTTCTGTCAGCGAATCCCCCCAGCTGAGGGCACCATTTTCATCCCCATGGACTCAGATATCAGTCAGAGAAGGCCCAGAAAGGAAGTAGGACATTCTTCGGTTCAGAGATCCCCCCACCAACTCCTCAGCGACTGGACAGGAGTGCAGGGAGGAATTCCCGGACTCCGAAGACTCATTAAAAAGTGGTCGACCACCGGAGTTCCCCACTGATCCTCTGAAGATGGTCAGGGTTGACAGTGACTAACAGCCAATGGGGAAGCCCCTTGACTGGCCGAGATTCCCTAGTCAGAGCGCTGGAGGTTGGCTGTTTATGTGGCAGCTCCACTGGAATCATTGGAGACACCGTGGTTGGCTGAGCTGGGACCATCTTGGTCGGCTCCTTGGGCAGAGAAGGCATTAGCCGGTCAGATGAAAGCCAGGTGACAGCCAGTGTGTAAGCCAGCGTCGGCTTCATACTGGTGATCACCAGCTGTTGCCACATATGGTCCTTGCAGTGTCGACCCAATTTGTGCTGGAGCCTCTCCTTACCAGAGGAGGATGAAGAGTAGCGGTGCTTCCCACGGTGTGGAGAGAGGCAGCGCTGATGGCGGGAGCCGCTCACCCCATGGAAACAGGACAGAGACCTCCGCCTCAACCATGGGGAGACCAGTGGTGAGTCTCCGAATGAGTTGATGAATGCCGAGGCTCCACCAAGTTTTGGTGTTCGACCAGAGGCGGCAGGTTAGTGGACTAGTCAGTCTCTCCAACCATTGGAGTCAGGACCAGAGGTGTGGGCCTCTTCAGTCGACAACTGGTCGGTCGGTTCGAGAAAAGTCTCGTCAGGGACTTCAACCAGCGTCTTGGCCGATTGGCCCAATGGATTTACTGTGGAGCCGGCAGTCTGGGCCGAGGATTCGACCGAAGTCGGATCGAGGAGAGCGAGAATCCAAGCTCTCCTGGTCCCATGAACATCAGCGAGTTCATTCTTTCTCATTTTTTGGACTCTTTTTTTGGATTTCTATTTGTGACCAGAGGGTTCCTGGCCGAGGGTCAGCAGGACTGGCACAATTCCTTGAAGGAGCCTGTAAAAGTCAAGCCCAGCTAGAGCAGCACAAAGGCAGAGGCCGAAGAGGAGAGGGATGCGGCCTGGGCCGCCTCCTCTTCAAGCGTCGCAAGCTGTTCAGCAGACTCCACAGCTGTGGAGACCACCCAATGTGCGTCCTTGGATTTGACTGGCGGATTCTGTTGGCCCGGGCGGCCTAGCTTAAGTCGGTCAAGATGGTCCTCGAGAAGGGTCAGGTGAACAAGCGAAAAAAGTCACAACCCTGGGGATTGTGCTAGTGTCCCAAGCAGTAGATGCACGTGCAGTGCGGGTAGGTTCGGGACTTTTTCTGCCCTCAAGGGCACTGGCAGAATCCGGGAGCGGACCTTTCGTTCATCGCAGTCGCAATCAAAGATTGAACTGAAGACAAAAATTTGTTAGAAATTTGGAAGTAAATCTGAAGACTTAAGTATGAGGACCTACTCAACGCAGAAGCGGTCAGGAGGGAACCTGCTTCTTCCACCAGGGGAAGAGTCAAGGGTGGGTGGGAGGAGCCAGCTTGAAGACGTTTCCGGGAAGATATGCTCCTTTGTCTCTAGGGCGTATCAACTTACACCGAAGAAAATCAACACTAGCTGTCCTAATAACCGAGAGACTAGAGTTGGTTCTGGTGGAATTACATGAGAAGTATGAAGAACTAAAATCAACATTGATGATCTTATTTATTTTTGAGATGGACAGAGATTTGGTTATTGGAGTGTCAAGAATAAAGGGGCTTTTTAATTTAGGGATCACAAGATTTAGTTTTTCCCCACACGTCTCCTTTGACTCAGGAAAGAAGGAAGAAGTGATTGCAATACTGGAAGGCTCTAACTGAAATAGTGCAACTTATACTTCCCCTACCCTGCTAAATGTCCAATTCATTGTCAGGGACAAAAGCATTTGTTCTCGGACCCTGATCAGGTCTCGCACTTTGTTAAAACCCAGCAAAAATAAAGACAGAAACAGCAGCAGTCAACTCGAGATCAAGATTCGGACTCCACTTGTGAAATGCAAATACAAGTAGAAGAATAAACTGCAGTAAAGTACACAGCTTAATAAATGCACTTTCAATTAGTATTTTTATTATCTTTTAACTTTATTATGATCAAATTGATAGGCATTAAGTAATATCACATGCTAATGGATTTTCATAGAATATTTATTGATGGTCTTAAGATTACAGTGTGAAAAAGGCAGTATACATAATTTGTTTTTCTAAAGTGTTTTTGTTACCTATCAACACAGAAATATTTAAAAGGAGGAAAGGGGAAAAAAAAAAAAGAACAGTAACCAGCCTGGTTCTATACAGGCCATTATGTGGTATATAAAAACATATTCTAATGCAAGCTTTTTGCTATCCTTCCAGATGAAGGCGTCTGCACAAGCCTTATCTAACTCCTCTCCCAGTGATGGAGGTCTGTATACCAACCTGTAGGGATAGCAGGGACAGTACCCGTCTCCAGGATGACCCACAGCACCTCCAGTCCTAACTCCCAGGGTGCCCCTGTACTTCCGTGGCCTTGATTCCCTCCCTCACATAGCGTACACAACCCCATATCGCTTCCTCACTTCCCTGTCTCTCCTGAACAGAGTGTAGCATGGTATGGCCATGTCCCAGTCATGGCTGTACAAGTCCATTATGGCAACCAAATCCAGGCTAGCCTCTGCCATGATGGCCTCCAGGTCTTGAACTGTATTTCCCAGACTGTTTGTATTGGCATACATGGCTCTCCACAACTTACTTCCTCCCTGCTGCTCCCCCTGCAATGTTCCTTGAAGCTCCCTCTGTCCCCCTCTTCCCTTGTTACTTTCTCCATCACCAGTCTCCTTCACTCCTTTCTTCCAGCTTTCCTGATTTAAACCCTTTATGCCCTCTGCCTTGCCCCCACCCCTATCTTCTTGTGCCCCTGCCCTGGAGAAGGTTTCTTATCTCAGGCTCTCCCTCTAGGCTTTTTCATCTTCGGGGGGGAGACAGGTGTTGCTTCCCATGGTTTTCCAACAGCCCCACAGGCTACTTTAAATGCTCACCCAAGTAGAATTTAAGCCTCCCACTAAGGACTGTGGTCCCCGAGGCTGCAGGCTGCTTCTCTCATAGAGGCCCATATCCTCCAGGTTGGCACCCAGTTCTCAGTATAGCCAAAGCCCTCCTCCATGCACCTTGTTTCTAATCAGTTGTTAAAAGCCCTGATGCGGAGTGTCTTGTCCTCTCCCTGACTGTATACAGGTAAAACTTCGGTAAAAGCCACCATGCTTGCCACCTGCTTAAGGCCCCTCCCCAGTACCCTATAATTTCCCTGCACTACCGTTGCCAGGTCATTTGTACCCAGGTGGACACTGCCATCCATCTCTCTCCATCACCTGCTGCCCCAGTGATCTTCGGGATCTGCTCTCCATATCTGCAAGTTGAAGCGCCTTTCAGACACTTCATCTCCTTCTCCTTTTCTTCACCTGATCCCAAGTCCCTGCCTCCTCACCCCCTCCTGGAGCGCACCAATATCCAGCTACTCTGCCTGGACAGCCTCTGGGGGAGCAGTGGCAGACTACATACTGCAGAGCAGCACCTCAGCCTCCAGACAGTGTCCCGAAGGACTTCACAGGTAAGGTACTCTAAAGCTTACTGTTACTTATTGTTAAATTGCATAGGTAGCTACAGGTGGTGGGATGGGGGTAACTGCAAGGGAAAAAGCAAGTAGGTAACAGCTATAGATGGAAGTATTGCAGGCACCCTATCTGCGGTAGAGTAAAGAAGTAGTTCAGGAAAGTCAACAAAGGAAATTTAGCAAAAGGGAGGAGTAATATGTTAGGAGGGTATAGGGAGAGCTTTACCTTGAAATAGCAACTGTCTAAAGGGAAAACAGATAACACCTCATGTACGGTAAGGTGTTAAACTAGATTCTGATAGAGCGTATAGCTGGGTAAGGGGCAAGTAAAAGGAAGGGACATTAGTCACAAGATACATTAGGAAAACAGAAGGAAGTGACTGATATTCGCAGATACTGGAGTAGTGCAGTGCAATGGTTGTGGAGCTGCAGTTTTCTAGGAGACATTCTGGAGACTGAGGTGCTGACCCATTTCTACACACCCCTCTGAGTTGAGGGTGGAGCTCCCTGAGCCAAGCTGGCTAGCATCCAGAGGACCTCTTGTCTCATGCAGGAGCCACTGAGTCTGCCACTACTGCCCCAGAGGCTGCCTAGACAGAGGAGGCCAGCTGGACGGTGGTGGACTCTGGGAGGGTGCGGGTGGCAGTTCAGGGGCATATTCTTCAGTATGTGCCACTACACAATTCCTTTGCCATTCTGGCAGGACGGGACTGCCGTGAGGAGGCACCTATGGTGGTGGCAAAGGAGGTTGTAGGGGTCCTCTGAAAGGGAGGCCACAAGCTAGGAGGTAGAGGACTCCAGCAGAGAAGGCAGCTTCTGGTGGGGGACAGGGCGCAATTGTCAGGGAGACAGATCTGGAAGCAGAAAGAGGTGAAGAGAGGGAGGTAAGCTGACTTTCTGGTGCCTCAGCTCATAGGGATGGACAGCAGATCCTGAGGATCGCTAGGGTGGCAGGAGAGGGTGGGGAGCTGGATGTCATTTTCCGCATGTGGCCAAATGACCTAGTGAGAAATGGGGCTGGGGTAGTACAGGGTGAGTTCAGGGAACTGAGGAGGGGCCTAAGGCAAGTAGCACGTACAGTGGCATTTGTCGAGCTGCTACCTATGGTCAAGGGGAGATACGTACAACACTTGGTTGAAAGAATGGTACTGGGAGGAGGGGTGTGGCTTCACTGGGGACCGAGGGCCAACCTGGAAGGATATGGATCTATACAGAGGTGATGGACTGCATCCATCTGGGAAGGAGACCGCACTTCTCAGTGGAAGGTTTAGATGTTACTTGGCTGAACATTTAAACTAGCCTGAGGCGGAAATACAAAGGAAGGCATAAACTGCCCCCACTCCCATAAACTGAAGCAACAGGAGCAGAAGGCCTGAAGCAAGAAGACACCCTGGGCACAACTTAAAGGAAGCAGAAACATAGTAGGCGACAGAATAGAAGAGCAAGGGGAGGTGTTGAGGAGGCAGGGCACAAACAGCATAGTTAAGGGTGAGAGTGACAGGGAAAGAGAGAAGTTTCAAGTGGCAACAAAGGTAGGAAGGGGGTTGCCGGCAGAATGGGAAGGCAAGGAGTAGAGAGCCATGTGTGCCAACGCAAGGAGTCCTGGAAATAAAATTCAAGACCTGGAGGTCATCATGGCAGATGCAGACCTGGATCTTGTCTGTGGCCATTACTGAGTCATGGTGCACAGGGACCAACGACTGGGATATGGTCATAGCAGGCTACACTCAGTTCAGGAAGGAGAGAGTGAGGGGAGGAAGGGTGACGGGGTTGTGCTGTACGTGAGGGAAGGTATCAGAGCAACGGAAACACAAGGGAACCTAGGGGTTAAAGGATGGGTTGGAGATGGCTCACCCTGGAAATAGGAACCAAAGCCCCTATTCGTTCCAGGGTGAGATACACACCTCCTGCACAGGGGGGAGAACTAGATAAGGCACTGTGGGAAGCCATCAGCACGATGACAGAAAAGGGGGAGGTGCTGCCGGTGGGGGACTTCAATCTGTCAAATTTAGACAGCAGCCTCAATTAGAAGCCAGGCCATCCAAGGCTCCCTGCAGGGGGTGTTTGTCAGGCAACTAGTCAGACAGCCCACTCAATATGGGGCAATACTGGACCTGGTGCTCACAAACAGGGACAGTATTGCAGACGTCAGGATGGGAGGCCACCTGGAGAACAGTGATCACAGTACAGTGTGGTTTCAAATATGGATGACGGAAGAGACAAACTAGACAAGAACGATGGTCCTGGACCTTAGGAGGGTAGATTTAAAAAAAAAAAAAATGAATGAATGCCTCAGAGATGACCTAGCAAGGGGGAATTGTCTGGGTGTGGGGGAGAACAGTGGACCAAATTACAGGATGGCTTACTGAATGCGATAAACCACTGCATGAAAGACGTGAGCAAAAACAGTAGGGATAAAAGACCACTATGGTTTTTTCGAGGGAAGTTGTTGTAAGGGTAAAGGCTAAAAGACTGACAGAAAATACAATAAGACGCAGAGGGTGAGGACAGGGAGGTGCGCCAGGAAAAGCAGTGGAAACAGAGAAGGTGATGGGGGTGCAAAGGCAAAACAGAGGACAGGACAGCCAAAGGGGCAACAATGGGGGACAAGACCTTTTTTAGATACATACGCAAAATGAGGAAGACAAGGGGAGGCATTGTGAGGTTAAGAGAAGGACAGGGGGAGAATTAGGAAAAAGTAGATATCCCATACAGGGGTAGAATTTAAAGAAGAAAAGAGGTATTCTTGGCAGATTAACAGAATGAGAATGTTGGTATTCTGGTATGAAGATTTGGTATTCCACCCAATTTCCATAGTTTTCCATATTTTTAAAGATAGAAAATGCACTGAATTTCTTTATTAAACCCCCCAAATAAGCACATATGACAAAAGGAAATTATCTGTATGTATCTTTTTTTTTTTTTAATTCATTCTCGTCCTGGCAGAGGCCTGCCTACTCCCCCCCCCCAACCCTAGATCCTGTCCTGATGTGACCATGTCCTGCCTGCCCCATCCCCCATGGATCCTGGTCTGACAACCCTTCCATGGATTCTGTCCTGATGTGAACACATCTTGTCTGCCACCCCAGATCCTGGTGTTCTCTGGCCATGGTCTGCCCCGCATGGCTGCTGGCCTGACATTGGCTTGTGCTCCTTGCCCTCCTCAGGGATCCTGGTCATGGTCACACCCCCCCAAAATACTGATTTGGGCCTGGCGTGGACCTGTCCTGCTGCCACCATCTCCCCGTCTGCCTTTTCTCTCAATAGATCCTGGCCTGCACCCCCAAAGAAAGACACACACGGATCCTGGCCCTGTTTTTGTTGAAAGCACCAAGAAAGGTGCTCTTTAAAGCATGAAGGCAGCAGTATTCTTCAAAAAATTATTTTCATTTCCCCACAAAACTGAATTGTTAAATCAATGTTATAGAACTAACACCGGAACCCCTTTACATCAGTAGGAACCCTAGAAAGCCTCTTTACAACAGTAGTAAGACCCCCCTCACAACAGAAGGACCGCCAGGAACTCCCTTCACAACAGTAGAACTCCAAGGAACCCCCTCTTTTCACCACTGGGACCCCAAGGACCCCCCCTTTACAACAATGGGACTCACCCCCTCATCAACAGTTTTTCTCTGCCAAAGAATTTCCTCTCCCCAAATCCTTGAAAAGACTGCCCTGCATTTCTGGATCACACTGCAAGAGTTTCAGACAAGAGACAGTCCTCCCTGGCTCACCCCCTCACAGCAGCACCTGGCTTACCCGCTGGGGAGGGGCCTTAAGCAGGTGGCAAGCATGGTAGCTTTTACCAAAGTTTTACCTGTATACAGTCAGGGAGAGGACAAGACACTCCGCATCAGGGCTTTTAACAACTGATTAGAGACAAGGTGCATGGAGGAGGGCTTTGGCTATACTGAGGACTGGGTGCCAACCTGGAGGATATGGGCCTCTATATGAGAGAAGCAGCCTGCAGCCTCGGGGACCACAGTCCTTAGTGGGAGGCTTAAATTCTACTTGGGTGAGCATTTAAAGTAGCCTGTGGGGCTGTTGGAAAACAATGGGAAGCAACACCTTTTCCCCCACCCCGAAGATGAAAAAGCCAGGAGGGAGGGCCTGACAGAAGAAACCTTCTCTAGGGCAAGAGCGCAAGAAGACAGGGTTGGGGGCAAGCAGAGGGCATAAAGGGTTTAAATCAGGAAAGCTGGAAGAAAGGAGTGAAGGAGACTGGTAATGGAGAAAGTAACAAGGGAAGAGGGGGTCGGAGGGAGCTGCAGGGAACAGTGCAGGTGGGGCGGGGAGTAGCAGGGAGGAATTAAGTTGTGGAGAGCCATGTATGCCAATACAAACAGTCTGGGAAATACAATTCAAGACCTGGAGGCAATCATGGCAGAGGCTAGCCTGGATTTGGTTGCCATAATGGACTTGTGGTACACTGACAGCCATGACTGGGACATGGCCATACCATGCTACACTCTGTTCAGGAGAGACATGGGGTTGTGTACGCTATGTGAGGAAGGGAATCAAGGCTACAGAAGTACAGGGGCATCCTGAGGGGAAAAAGTAAGGACTGGAGGTGCTGTGGGTCATACTGGAGACAGGTGCTGGGGATGCTATCCCTACAGGTTGGTATACAGACCTCCATCATGGGGAGAGGAGTTAGATAAGGCTTGTGCAGATGCCTTCATCAGGAAGGATAGCAAAAAGCTTGCATTAGAATATGTTTTTATATACCACATAATGGTCTGTACAGAACCAGGCTGGTTACTGTTCTCTTTTTTTTTTTCCCCTCTTTCCTCCTTTTAAATATTTCTGTGTTGATACATATGTTTATTTTCAAAACAAGGCATTGTGCATACAGTATCCAGCTGACAAGACTGCTTTACTGAGAGGCGTCGCCTGTTTTTAAGGGGAAAAGGGGGGTCTCAAGATACGGTAGATTGGGGTAAGGGGCACACTAGATAGGCCGGGAGGTCCTTTTCTGCCATCACCTTCTATGGTATGATTCTATGATTTCTGTAGTGACCACAGAAATATAATAGCTTTTATACTAATTTACATAGTGAGGCATTGTGGGTACAGCACATATCTCCCTAATCAAAGTGCATTCTCCTATTTTGGTAGTGCTTACAGCAGTACAATTTGCAGAAAAGCTTCTGGAAAAATATTTTTGTGAAGCAGGTAGGCCAAAAAGATAATCTGCCATTCTGTGTAGATCTTGTTTCACTTTTCCTGCATGCAGGTGAAGTGACAAGTCTGAAGTGACAGCTCCTGTCAGAATGTGGCAGTGTGATTTTTCTGTGTTTATGTTATGGAGCTGAATGGCTGTAAGTAGTTCAGGAGCGTAATTATGGGCCAATGATTACACAGCTCAGAGCTGCTTTCAGCCAATCAAATAACTAGAATATTTCTACACGTTATAATGCTAGATACAGCTAATTGCAAACAATGTAAAAAGAGTCAGCTAAAAACCGACAGTGCCCCTTTAAAAACTTTGTTTCCCTTGCATGATGTCACGGTTGAGGGTTGCAGTAGTACTGAGAAAAAAAGGGACAGGGTTATGCAAATGAAGTAGAGTACATAAATAAGAGGATTTTTTTTCATGGAAAACAGCACTTTCTGGCAGTCAACGTTAGGAGACTGATTCACAACTCCTACAGGTTACTACTCTCATTTACTAAGGCAATCTTCTATAACTCACTTTAACCTGGGTAAAAGGAAGTGGAGACCAAAGAGGATGTGAGAGTCCTCCAGGTGGAACCCGAGGGGGGACCCCAGAGGAGGAAAAGCAACTCCTGGTGGCGGACTCTATCATTAGGGGAGCAGACTTGGGGGCAGGTGGGGAGGGAGCGAGGGAGGTCAAGTACCTACCCAGTATCATGGCTCAGAGGGATGGAAAGTGCATCCTAAGGATCGCTGCGGCAGCAGGATGGGCGGGTGAGCTAGATGTCATTGTCCACCTGGCGACAAATTACCTGGCTAGTGACGACGTTAGGGCAGACTGGAGGGGTTCAGGGAGTTGGGGAGGGGTCTTAAGACAGGTGGCACACTCAGCAACCTTTTCAGAGGTGTTACCCATCTATGACAAGGGGGAGGACAGGGTACTCCGCACCAAGAATTTCAATGCATGGCTGAAGGACCGGTGCAAAGCACAGGGATTTGACTTTATTGGGGACTGGGATCCCACCTGGAGGGATGAAGGCCTATACAGGAGAGATGGCTTGCATCAATCCAAGGGGAGAACCAGGATCCTCAGTGAAAGGTTTAAATGCTTAATTTCCAAGGGGGGAGGCAGAAGAAAGCAGGGAGAATCAATAGCACCCCCGAACAGCAGGGAGCAGTCAGTAGCAAGGACCCCAAGAATGGGAAATCACCAAAGGTACGTAGAACTGGAAAAGGTAGAATGGCAGAGAAAAAGAGAGATGGGATTAAAGACAGGAGAGGTAAAGAGGGAAGGTGTGAGGATAAGAGGGAGCTGTCAGAAGGGAAGGTAGCATAACTTGGAAGGCCATGTGCATGAATACTCGCAGCCTGGGAAATAAAATCCCAGACCTAGTGCTCTTGATGGCAGAGGCTGACCTAGGCATTGTCACAGTTACTGAGACATGGTACAGCGGGAACATGACTGGGATATAGCCATATCAAGTTATACTCTATTCAGGAAAGACAACATGGGTAAAAAGGGAGGAGGAGTGGCTCTTTATGTCAGGAAGGGTATAATAATGCAGAGAGGGACGGAGGCACTGTGGGTCACCCTAGATATGGTTAATAGCAATGCTATTTCCACTGGAGTGATCTATCGACTTCCAGCACAAGGCGAAGAGTTGGACAGGGTTCCAGTGGAAGCCATTCATAAGATGACAACTAAAGGGGAAGTGCTGCTGGTGGGAGACTTCAGTTTGCCAGATGTTGATTGGAGCATCCCAGCTGCAGCCTCAGCCAAAAGCATGGACATCCAGAAGGCCCTGCAGGGGGCGTGCCTCAGGCAGCTAGTGGCTGAGCCCACCAGAGAGGAAGCGATACTGGATCTAATACTCGCCAACGGGGATAGAGTTGCAGATGTCATGATGGGTAGCCACCTGGTGTCCAGTGATCACCGTATGGTGTGGTTCAATTTGAGAGCAATGGTGGAGTCAAACCCCACGAAAGCGAGAGTCCTGGACTTCAGAAAGGCCAACTTTCTAAACATGGGGAAATGTCTCGGGGAAAGCCCTGGCATGGGGAAGGACGGGGTGGGGTGTGTGTGTAGAGGAACAGTGAGTGAATCTAAAAGGAGCCATTTTGGAAGCAAAAGCAAGAGGAAACAAAAATCACTATGGTTCTCAAAGGAAGTGGCCGGGAAGGTAAGAGCGAAAAGGCTGGCATTCAGGAGGTACAAGGGAACATAGAGAGAGGAGGACAGGGAAGTGTATCTAGTGAAACAGAGGAAGGCAGGGAAAGCAATCATGAATGCAAAGGTGCAAATGGAGGAAAAAATAGCCCAGGCAGTAATGAAAGGGGACAATACTTTATTTGGGTATGTTAGTAAAAGAAGAAAGACCAGGGGTGGGATTGTTAGGCTAAAAGGGGAAGGAGGGGAGTGTGCGGAGGGGCACCTGGAGAAAGCAGCAACTCAAAACAAATATTTTTGTTCAGTATTCACAGAAGAAAGGGAAGACGTGGACCTCAGTTAAGTGACAGGAGCATTGATGAAAGGGAGTGGACACCAGTCCACTTACGGAGCAGAGAGTCCTACAGGAACTCAAAAAACAGAGTAGACAAGGCAATTCGGCTGGACGGGATACATCCAAGAATATTAAAAGCTTAGAGAGGTGCTTGCAGCACCACTAACAGACCTGTTCAATGAATCGCCAGGAATGGGAGTGGTCCCAGAGGACTGGAGGAGGGCAGATATAGTTCCTCTCCACAAAAGTGGGAGGAGGGAGGAGGCTGGCAATTACAGGCCAGTCAGCCTGACCTTGGTGGTGGGGAAATTAATGCAGCCATTGCTAAAGGAAAGGATTGTGGTATATCTTGAATCAAGTGGATCACAGGATCCAAGGCAGCATGGCTTCACAGTGGGAAGGTCATGTCAAACAAATCTAATAGATTTCTTTGACTGGGTGACCAGGGAATTAGATCAAGGAGGGGCGGTGGATGTGGCCTACCTGGATTTCAGCAAGGCTTTAGACACTGTTCCACATAGGAAGCTTGTAAACATGCTGGGTAGCCTGGAAGTGGGTCCCAAGGTGGTAAACTGGGTCAGAAATTGGGTAAGGGATAGAACACAGAGGGTGGTGACAAATGGAGTTCATTCTGAGAAGAGGAAAGTGACCAGCAGGGTGCCACAAGTTCTGGGGCCAGTCCTCTTTAATGTCTTCATAAGAGACATTGCAGAGGGTCTGGAAGGGAAGGTATGCCTCTTTGCAGACGACTCTAATATCTGCAACCGGTTGATACTCCTGGTGGGGGGGGTGAGGAGGATTTAAGCAGGCTTGAGGAGTGGTCAAAAGTGTAGCAGCTAAGATTCAATGCAAAGAAGTGTAAAATCATGCATGCACAGAAACCCAGGGAGGAGTACATGATGGGGGGTACTGATGACCAACAAATAGGAAAGGGACCTGGGGGTAATCATATCTGATGACTTAAAAGTGACCAAGCATTGTGAAAAGGCTGTGGTGACAGCCACTGGGATGCTGAGGTACTGGGGTGCATAGGGAGAAGTATCACCATCAGAAAAAAAGAGGTGGTGATACCACTGTACAAATCGTTGATGAGACCCCCATCTGGAGTACTGTGTCCAGTTCTGGAGGCCGCAGAAGGACACAGAATGACACAGAGTAGAAGCAGTTCAGAGAAGGGTGACAAAAATGGTGCAGGTTCTGCACCAAAAGTCATATAAGGAGAGACTAAAGGATCTCAATATGTATACCCTGTAAGAGAGGAGAGGGTGATATGATTGAAACATTTAAATACCTCAAGAGTATAAATAAGGTACAAGATGGTAGCATCTTTTAGAAAAAAAGATGTTCAAGAACAAAGGGTCATGATATGAGGAGGGGGGTAGACTCGGGGGTAACATGAGGCAGTGTTTTTTCACAGAAAGGGTGGAGGATGCACAGCCTCTCAGCGGAGGGGGTGGGGGCAAAAAACAGTAGGGGAATTCAAGAATGCATGGGATAGGCACAAGGGAACCCTAGCAATATGAAAGAGTGGGCAAAAGTCGGAGATCATGTAGGATCTGTGATATTGCAGTAGAAAATGGACAGACTAGGTGGGCCAAGAGGCCCTTGTCTGCCATCAATTTATGTGTTTCTATATTCTTATGTTTCTAAGTGCCCCGGATCACTTGCCAAACACTTTAGCTGCTCCCTTCTGTACTACTACTAGCCTGCTGTTCTGGAAAAACCTAAAGGGAGAAAAGGGAGACTTACACTTCCTTTTACAGGAAAAGACTACACTGTAAACCTGAAACGGCCAAAACTATGCAGCCCAAACCAGCACACCTTTTCTTCTTAAAGCAAAAACAGACCAACTTTTTCTTAACAGACTAACTAATGTAATATATTAAACATCAGATAAGGTAACTCCAAAATATATGTCACATATCACCATCTTGGGGTCAAACAAGCTCATAATGGCCACTTGCCTTTCGGGCTCGTGGCTTTATGGCTTGGTTGACCCTCAATGGTGATATTTCCTCACATCTGACACTCACCTGTCAGATATTCCTCTCTCTCCAGCATTTTCAGCACAGGACTGCAAACCAAAGGGTTTTATAAATGCAGTAATTACTGTATATTACTTGAAAGTATGGGTCCCAGGGAAAAACAAACATTCAGAAATCCAGGTATACAAGGGATTAGGAAGTTAAAGAGGAACTTTCACGATGGTCCAAAATGTTATAGCTTATAGTCATTATATGCAGTACTAGACCTGAAAAGGTGTGTGCATTTGTTATTTTTGGCCAAGGTTTACTCTGCCTTCCATAATTTGGATTTGTTTGTGAGCCCTGCTGCACTTGCCTTTGCTGTTCAGCTGCTGGGCTGCTAGCTCCTGAAGACATCACTGTAGGGCAGATGAGTCTCACACTGTGCGGTACCATGCAGTTGCAAATGTTGCAAGGGAAACCTACCAGTATTCAGTGTACATACTGTGTTTCCGCTTCCCCAAGACATCCTGTTAGCAATGCATTATGCCAAAATCCAAATGCCTTCTCGGTATGTTTTTTTTTTTTTGTGTGTGAAATTGACTGCCCTATAGTGATGTCAGCAGTACAACCCTGGGCCCACAGCAACACCAGGCTTGCTATAGAATCACTGGTACACCCTGCAGTTTTTAGCAGCTCAGAGTGCAAAAACTAAGTGCAGCGGACAATAATGAAATACAATTCCAGAATCGATGCAAGAAGGGGTCATTTATGCATGGAAGTCAAAAGGACTGGGGAAGTTCCTCTGTAAGATTCAGCAATTAATTAACTGTTTACTTTCTTCATGGTCTATGCTCTGTAGTGACCCTGTGGAAAAGTATACATTGGATGTACTGTGAGACATCTCAGACAATGCATACAGGTGTAACCCCTAGATGGCGCTATCCCAGGGGCTACTACCCCTGCCTGATTTGCCACTAACAGGTTGAGGGGCCTGGATCCAATGGCGGGTGCCTCCACCCAGAGGTCAGGGTTTGCAATAGTTAAACTAACTTGGTCACAGCCCTCTGGGACACTGCAACCCCCCTTTCTTCCCACTAGTGGCCCACACAATATATCAGAATTACCTTCACAGTATACACTTACCCCCAGGTCTGGTTCCGCACTGGGACCTCCTGTGAAATGAGATACAGTGCAACAATCACAGTACATACTTTAACATAGACAAATACCTCAGGCAGTATAACTTTGCTGAAACAAGCAACTCTGATTTATTTAGGGGATATAACAAGGACAGGGAAATCAGGTTAATTAGCTTATCACTTTAATAATCTACCTATGGCTCTGTGCACAGGCCTATCCCTATCAGTTACTGTCCCTGGGTACCCAAGCCCTAGTGGCTAGTCCAAACCGTGGCATGGTAGGGGCCCTTTCACACAGAAAAGGAGAATTAAACAGTCAGCAGTACAGTAATTCCATTTGGATTTAATGTGGCAATTCAACAGGGAGCAACCCTGAATTAGTACTACGACCTCCAAATAAGATAGGGTCCTTCAATGTCAGCAGGGCTCACTTGAGGTACACAAACCTCTTCACACATCCATATAAAAGAAAGCACTATACCAGGCAGGCTGCATCTGTATCCCGATCGCAATTACTGCACAATACCGGAGAACACACAGCAGATTCAGTTCCTGACAGACCAAGTGTAATTTTCAGCAATTCCTCCAGTCTTCTACAGGGTAAGCCTGGTTTCTACTCTTCAGAGATCCTTTGATTCTTTTCACAGGGCCAGTTCAGTCCTAACAAGCTGCAGACGGAACTCTGGGCCTTACACACGTTTTTGACTAAAACTGCACACTGAAAAAGCACAGGGCTCCTTCCTTCTTCACTGCAAAGCTCAACTGAAGCTCCAACCGACAAAACTGGGCACTTCCTTTGAGTTCCTCCCAGTTCTTGACTGGATTGGCTGTCACTCTGACAGACTGCTGCTGTTGGTCCAAAAGGTGCTGAAGTCTAAACTACATCTCCCAGAGTCACTGCCCATACAATCCTCTTGTGGCTGGCTCAGATTATGAGTCAAGTTCTGATTCGTCCAAGGCACCATTTTAGAGCTAGCTTACCCCACACTGATTGGTCCAGTTCAGCAGTTCAAAACTAGAATGGGGAACTAGCAGACACAGTTCTGACTGCAAAGAAAGCAGGTTAGACAAACTGTAATTTCATTATTACTCTAAATAATTTCTGGCAAACAGTTACATCTGTCAGATAGGTTCCTTTGCACTCCTAGTGACTGCAAAATGAAGTGAATTGGCAGCAGCTGGTGGTACTCAATCAAAGAAACACACAGTCCCCATACAAACTAATTATGTCTGCAAGCAGACAGCTCTTAAAGAGACAGTACCAGAGGTTCTAAAACACTCACTGATAAATGGCTTAAATGCAAACACCATTCAGGCTTGGAGCATTCAAGCAAGCTCCTGGAAGTCTTTTGGGAACCCCCATTTGCAGGGGGGTTACACAGGAGCAATAAGATCACCCAGTATCCCCATACGTATATGAGGCCGGGGGGAGGGGCGGCAATACATGGCCTTGGAAGCAATACCACAGAGACTGAGAGAAGGAAAGAGAGTCAGAACTGTCCTCCAAAGAGAATCCCTTCGAATTGTCTGAAGACAGTGAAACTGCATGGGTTCAATGACTCTATGGACTGGACTCCCTGTTTATAACTAGTGTGATAGAGGAACCCAGGGGTTACAGCCCATGCTGGTTAAAGTGTAAAGAATGATAAACTAACATCCTCAAATAAACTCCAGGTTTGATTATTGTACAGTTACCAAATGAGAAAATATAATGTTCTTTAAACATTACTTGTTTTCATTTTGATTTTCAGATTGCTCATCTTGAAATACAACTTGTATAGATCTGTGCCATTTTTCCAACACTGATTGCAATTACTTCAAAAAAGGACATATTTAAAATACCCAGTTTAGATTTAACATCACTTTTATTTTCATACCTTTATCACTTATTACTTTCTCACACTTTGAGGGACTTTTTTTTTTTTGTAATTGGTTATTATTCTTATCCATTTACTATTTTATTTTACTAGCAAGTAAAAGTAGCAAACTTTTAAATAAAAAAAAAAAAAGTAATCACTAGGTGACTACGAAGACAACCATGGTAAGGACCTTGGCCACACCTCCTGACGAAGAGGATATGGATCCTCGAAGTGCTGGGACTCAACTGTTTGCCAACTGAAGTGCCACTTTTTTGCTATGGACATGAATTAGTAACAATTCAATTGTTTCAGACCTGCTGTAGTACGTGCCTTTTCTGCTCTCATCTTGCTGTCTTTCAAACCTGCCCCGTTTCCTACCTAGGTCCATACCAGTCCAGCACTGGTTAGCTATTGACTGGTGCAAATCAACCCCCAAGTCAGACTGTATGAATTCCCCCATCACTCCAGTCCCTTTCCCATTCATTCTCACCATACACGTAAGCAATAACCCACAATAGGGCATGGGTTTCCCCTATTCCTCCTAAATATGTAGCCCAGGACTGCACGGTCCCAATCGTTAAAAGACAATGCTCAAGTTTCAGTGACTATATTGACATCTGGTTTGCTATATGCTGCCACTGCCTGGAGCTCACTTATTTTATTTTCTAGTCTTCCAGCACTTAAGCAGATCAGCCTCTAAGACCCTTGTTTGACATCCCTCCTCAGTCCCTTGCCCAATCTTAATCTCCATGTTCCCACTGCTATATTCCTTATGTATTGATAACTGCTGTATCAATAATGTCAGGGTGGTTTATAAAAAAAAAAAAAAAAAAAAGAAGAAACATTTTCTGTATTTTATTTCTTCTAAATTTTGGTACTATTACCCATTTTATCACTGGGAACTGTGTAGTTTGTAAAACACCATACATTTACCTTACACCCTTATTATGTTCTGAACATTCTCACTCCTCTTCCAATAACCCCTAATCATCCCTGGCGAGAAAATAATAAAACCACAGTAGTACAATTGGTTATAACAGGCCACATGACCGTGCAGTATAACAGCCAAACACACAGTAATCCTACGAACATGGGAACATACAAAACTGCCAGCAGATACAGGCCAATAAGGTCTATCTAGTCTGCTCCTAAACCTCACCACATAGTACTATCCTACTCCTCATGTAATAATGTAAACAATGAGCAGCCAGTTTTAGCCCCTCGTGTTTCTCCAAATCTGGTTATACAACAGAAAGCATACTTGTTGGCGGCATTATTTCATAGTACAGGTGTGTCAGACTCTTGCTAAAATGCAGTTCAACTCAGCATATCACATGTTGAATTTGTTTGCAGAAAAACTGTTCAACTTGATAAAAAAAAAAAAGGTAAAACAGTATTTCAGAAATAAAAAATTGCTCATTTTAACAGCATTCCCAAGGCTCCACCCATACACAAGAAATCCCTCAAGCTTGATTACAGCCCACACACTTGTAGTCCCCAGCTACCACTTGTGCTCTCTCCTTACCAGCAGCAATCATGCTCTCTTTTTACATGCATTACCTCTGTTTTAATTATTACATAAAGGTGGATTTACATTTTTTTTTATTAAGCACAATCACACACTCCAGCATGTGCACTGTGCTATTTCCTTTTTTCCCCATTAAATAAGCTTTATTAAATTTAAGGTAACATAAGAAAAACACAAGGCAGGATCACATATACACTGATCCATACAGGCACAGGCATAATAAAGAACACCCACACAATCAGTGCACAACTATTAAAATGCAAGGAAGGGCATTCACATGAAAAAAAATAAAGACTTAATACAATAATGCCAAACAAACAGGAAAATGCCACGATCCTGCCCCCCCACCCCAAAACAGTAAACACAGTGCTATTTCTACATACTTCACAGGTGCTGTATTGCACTCCGCCTTCAACCTTATGTCTCACTACCTATCTGGTGCTTGGGTCGAAATAGCTCAACACACACACGTTGTCATGTTTATTACTTACCTAAAAAACAAAACCAATTCAATGAAAACTTTGGGGGGCCTAGTGTTTCTTCAAGCTCCATGCTGTCATGTTGCTTTGAAGGTGCTGTCATGGTAGAGTTAATCATCATTCTGCCTGTATACACAACTGATTATTTTAATTTTAAGCCCACATAAGGCATAAGGAATGCTATTTCAATAGGTAATAATTAATAATGATATGGATTAGAACAGAAGTGAGATGTAAGAAACAAAATGTCAAGACCTTTAATATGGTTTATTAAAGATATTTTATGTTCAAAACTGTTGAACTCTGAGTTTACTGCAGGCACCATGAGGTGATCTTGTGACTAGTTTCCAGCCAGGAAGGACTAAATACTGTACTGATAGCATTACCACTCCTGCAAGCGCAGCTTAAATTAGCAGTTCAACGATCAGACAAGCTTTAGTTTCCATTTTTTTACTCTGTGCAGTGTTCATTTGCATTGTGTATATGGGGGGTAGCAGCTGCCAGGAGGGAGGGCGATCTGAAACTGGGAGGCCTGAGAGGTGTATGATTAAATTCTTTTTTGAAGGGGGAATGGAAAATGCACTTAAATTACATGGTCTGGAGCCCCAGCCCACTTCCTGGGGAGGCAAAAGGGCAGCAGGGTGGGGGAAGACTTAGACAGAGTACAAGATAACAAGTGAGAAATGTTTTTATTTTATGTTTTGGTAACATGGGCCCATTTACAGGGGAAGCAAGAAAGGTCACGAGTACAGTAAGTAACAGACACGCAAGGTAAACAATGACTGAAATACATACTGTGTAATTCCCACAAACAGAATGCACTTTAGGGAGCACTTTAAAAGAAATAATTAGATTAAGAGATGCATAGACTAAGATAAAAAAAATAATGACATCTGCAATGTTTAACTAGTTTTTTTTTTTTGTTTAAAGACTGGTATGTTTGCCAAGAGAGATTAGTGATTTAGGCAGAATTGTTACATCTACATTGTTAAAGTAGATGCTTTTAAAGGACTAGAGAGTTTCAGTTCCTCTTAAATACAATGGTAGTGAGTTCCAAAACAACAAGTGGCCCTCGTCCACACTATGCAGTCATGCATAGTTTTGAGCTTTTAGTTCAGATTAAAATCCCAATACAGGCTTCGTGTCCATATACGGGATATTAAAGTGTTTTTAAAAACAGTGTTCAAGCCCTGATTCGGGCCATGTCTTGGCTAAGGACATGGTGTACTTTGTGTGGTATGATCTTGGGGTGGGGAGGGGGGCTACGCAGACACAACTCACAATGCTCAGGGTGGGGGACTGAGCCCCCAACCGTGGGACTGCCACCTGCTGAGCCTCTCCTACATTTTATGGCAGTCTGGGGACATGCTGCTGTTTTATAATGCGTACTACTAGACTAGACCTCTTAATATATATTGTGTGGTGGAAGCAGGGAGTAGACAGCCCCCCTCCACCGGATGATGTGGCATGTGAGCATGAATACAGGGGGACCTGGAGTGACCATATTTGTAGTATGCTAAAACAGTCTGGGGGGGTGGAGTTTGGTGGGAACTGACTGAACGGATGACTAGGCTATGTTTTTTTTTTTTGTTGTCGCTGCTGTTTCTCTGAGATCTTTGCAGTATGGAGTAGCTCGAGTAGTGTTCTTCTCCTGCAGGAGATTCAGTATCACTACTACACTCTATCTGGCAGCCACTTGGAAAAGATGGGTAACCCGTGAAGAATTCAGCGAACATTGATATGTATTCCCATACGTTGGAAGCATTTTACTGTTTTTAAATTTTAAAAGGTTAGCCAAGTTGGCTGTGGTTTGGTTACAACTGTTTAAAAAGAAGAATGATTCTGCTTCTCGTGGCGAGTCTCTGGGGGTGGGGGGGGGAGGAGAGGAGACATTTGATATGTATCCAGCTGTTACTGGGACTTCCCATTTACTCCCATGGCTAATACCAATTTAAAGATACTTGCCTATAATGTGAATGGTCTAACCCACCCTATGAAACGTAAAAAAAAAAAACTTACCTTTGTTTGACAACAGAAGGCAGATTTCATACTGCTACAAGAGACTCACTGGTCATTACAAGAGATGGAGGGAGTGCACTGCTATCTCACCAAATCTGGATATCACCAAGTGAACCCCTCCTCATATCAAGCTGGGCGGAGGAGGGCTGGGGTGATTTTAGTCCTGAACAGAGTAGCATTTGAAACAACAGAAGTGGTCAAAGATAAGGAAGGTAGATATGTTGTTTTGAAAGGTCTGTATAATGCACAAAAAGTAACACTGGTGTCGATATACAGTACACACCAGCTGCTAGCACTTTTCCCTTCCTCAGACAGTTGCTCCGCCTGACTGCAGAGAAGGCAGAGGGTTTGTTAATCTATGGAGGAGATTTACATTGAACCATGACGCCCCAGATATACAACACAACAGGAATCCTACATAAGGAACACCAAATGGCAAAAAAGGTAAAAGTACTTGTAGGGGAGTTAGGCCTCGGTGACACGTGAAGACATCTCTATGGATCCACTAGGTGTTACTCATTTTAGGCCCTGTCCACACTACACCACTTACAGTCGCCGGTTCCAAGCCGTTACAGACCGGACCGACCACAGTCGTCCACACTGCGGCCAAACAGTCTCGATAACGGTTTGGAACCGTTACAGCCTGTCCACATTGGTGGGTGCCCTGTAACGTTACAGCTCACCCTATCCACAATGCAGTTCATTGCTGCACTGGGGAATACTGGGCTACTGCGCTCACGTGTCCACACTATGGCTGGTAGCGTTACAGGGGCACAACTGTTTTAGTAACCGTTGTTCAAACCACCTCATAAGTGGTTTCAACAACGGTTACGAAAACGCCTTCTGTAACGTTACAGATGTAAACGCAAACTGTTGCGGTAACAGTTTGAGCCCTCTGTAACGTTACAGAGGCATAGTGTGGACAGGGCCTTACTCAGCTATGCATCGAATCTACTCTAGATTGGATGTATTCTTACTCCAACAGGTGGCAGATGCCAAATTGCACAGCTGCACGCCTGGCCCAATAGGCCTCTCTGACCATGCTCCGCTTATACTGCAGGTGATCCTAGTTCACTCCATAGAAATCCTTATTCTAGAGGCTGAATGTGTCCCTCCTCCAGGATAGGGAAATCCAGGAGCATATCCCGATCATTATACAACAGGCAGTGCAGGATTATACATCCCCTGATATCAGTGCAGGTATCTTATGGGACACTGTTAAAGCCACACTGTGGAGGAAACTGATAGCTACTGCGGGGGGGGATGGAGAAACAAGAGCAGCTAGAATCTAGAATTCAAGAGCTGGAGAGCCAGGAGCAGGTGAAATTGAGTAGACCGAGAGGGGAAGAACTGGCCCAACTAAAGAAAGAACTCAACAAGCTGTTGAACTACAAGGTTGAACAAAGCCTGAAACACCTCAGACAAAAGTATGGGGGAGGACCTTCAGCCCTTAGACTACTGTACTAGCTTTCAGGCTTCAGGTTCAGAGAGCCACAGCTCATGTCATGAAAATTCTACATCCTGGCACGGGGACTAGGGAAAGTGAAACAGCAAACAGCAAATATTACGGAGGCATTTCAACATTACTATGTTAATCTTTACAAGGGAAAACAGGAGCAGACTACTGACCTTACAGATTCTACTTAAAAAATTTAAACTTACCCCAAATCACTAAGGAACCAAATGAGATGCTGACTGCACCAATTTCTTTAGAAGAAAAAATCCTTTCTGCAATGGCCAATAGTCATAGAGGTAAATGCCTTGGAACAGATGGATATTCCACAGAATTCTATAAGAAATTTAAGTAAGTTACGGTACCCTTACTCAGAAATGTATACAGAGATGCACTCGCAAAGGGAGGGAATCTGAGCCAATCATAGAACTATGCAGCAATCTCTTATCCCCAAACCAAGCAAGGACCCTTCATTATTCCCCTTTTACCACCCCATATCCATTTTAAATGTTGACTACAAGTTCCTGATAGGAATCTTTAACTAGAAGATTAGAGGGAGTGGTTCCAAAGTTAGTAGGACTAGATCAAACAGGTTTTGTGTCAGGAAGGCAGGCCCAAGATAGTGTTAGAAGAAAAAGACTACATATAATAGATAGAATCATTCTCAACAACCTGCTACAGTAATGAGCACTGATGCTGAAAAAATCATTTGATCAAATAGACTGGAATTATTTGTATAGGGCCCTTGCTGGGTTTGGGTTCTCCTCCACCTTCCTTCAATATATTCAGACAGTGTATCAGGTACCTCGGACCTATGTGATGGCAAATGGCCACCTCTCCACAGCGTTCCCCCTGGGCAGGGGGACACGTCAGGGTGTCCCCTGTCTTCTATCCTGTTTGCTCTTTACACAGAACCTTTGACTCTAAGGATTAGACTAGAACAGTCCATCACAAGTCACTATTAGAGCCAGAGAACATAAAATAGCACTTTATGCAGATGACATGCATATACCTGACAACACCGCAGACCTTACATAATGCAAATTAGTTCACAGATTCTCCCTTTACTCTGGCAATACCCTTAATGCCACAAAATCTGGTCGGAGGCTTGAGGCGGACCACTGAACAATAACTGATGCCTACTATTTTGTTTGTTATTATCTGTTTTTGTTTGCTCAGGGCTCTGATTGCTGCTAGAGGGGATGGGGAGCAGAGTTTGAAAAAGCAGCTGGGACTAACATTGTGTGGACGATCCATGGAGGTCAGAGGTCTGGCGGCAGCATGAAACGGGAGCAATTTGCTTGGGGGATCATTTACTGAGAGGCATAAGTCAGAAAGGGGAAAGCAATGGGGACGATGTAAGGTAACGGACTGTAGACCCAAAGTTGTTTGCACTGCAGCAGAGTACTGTTTTACTGCAGTTGAGGTGATTGTTGCCTCCTTGCAAGGCACTGAACGGATTGTTTTTCCTTGTGGCCAAAGGAGGGGCCCAACCCACACACCCCATCCCTCCCACCCGAGCTCCTCTGCCTTTATAGGCAGCCAATAAGGATCAGCTTCCAGAGTGCACAGAGGGACTGAGCAAACTAAATTGCAATGGAAAGCCTCATTGACATTCTGTAGTTCTGCAACTCAGGAGGGAGCTCCAGTTTAGTACAAAAGCAAAAAAGACAGTAGGAAACTAAGGGGGAGAAGAGACACAGGGTAAAAGTTAAGAGGACAGAGAGAGAAGAGAAGGAAACAAAAAACAGTAGGTGCAGAGGGCTACAAAGCAGGCCAGGAGATAAAGGCAGGAGGAGGGGGTAGATGGTACACGGCGACATAGGGCAGAAGGAGGAGATGCAGGGAGTGGTGCAGTGCAGTGGGTGTGGTGCAGACGTCTTTAGGAGGACATTCTGGGTACTGCGGTGCTGCCCCATATGCTGGCACCTCTCTGGGCTGAGGGCAGAGGTTGCCAGTCTCAGGGCCAAGTTGGCTGGAGTACTGGCAACCTATGACCCCACCCAGAGGCCATCAAACCCACAGCCACTGCCACAACGGATGCCTGGGCAGAGGGCTGGCTGGCATATGGTGGGCTCAGGGTGGTTGAGGAAGGGGGGGTCAGAGGCACATTCCCCCATCTGGTCCAACTTAGGAACTCCTTCGCTGTCCATTGAGGAGCGGGCAAGTCCCACAAGAGAACCCTAGGTTGCAACCAGGGAGGATGAGCGGGTCCTCCAGAAGGGAAACCCTGGGGTGGGTGGTAGGTCTCCAGAGGAAGAGGAAGCTACTCCAGGGAGTGGAGTTGGGGGAAGTAGCAGGGGAGAGAGAGAGAGAGATCAAGTGCCTTCTAGGAAGCAAAGCATGGAGGGATGGGAAGCAGGGATCGCAACAGTGATAGTAAGGAGGGAGGAACTGGATGTCACTGTCCACTTGGGGACAAATGATCTGGAAGAGGGCAAGGTGGAGATAGCCAGAAACCAGGAGGATTTTTAAGAAATTGGGATGGGGGGGGGGGAGCCTAAAGCAGATAGCACAATCCGGCTCCTTCTCGGAGGTGCTACCTGTCCACTGCATGGGAGACACTAGGTCACCTCTGCATCCAGAAATTCAACTCCTGGTTGAAGGAATGGTGTGGAAGAATGGTGTGAAAAGGAGAGTTTTTGCTTCATGGGGGACTGGGGCCCCACCTAGAGGAATGCGAGCCTGTATTAGGATGATGGCATGCATCCATCCGGGAAGAGGACCTTAGTCCTGAGTGAGATGTTTGAATGCTTCTGCTGCAAGCATTTAAACTGGCCAAGCGGGGGAGCCAGAAAGGTCATGAGGCTTAGTATCCAACCCCTGAGCAAATGATCTACACATGTACCCAAGCCATGGATATACAGATGGAGGGCAGAATACAACATAAGGGCGGAAGACAGGCTAGGACCAGGGAAAAAGAATACCCAGGAATTGGGGGGGGGGGCAACAAAACAGGGGAGGAAAGTCACACCCTGGAGAGTCATGTGTGCCAATACCCGGAGCCTTATTAACAAGATGGAGGACCTGGAGGCAGCCACGGCACAGTCGGACCTAGACATTGTGGCCATCACGGAGACCTGGTGTAACGATAACCACGACTGGGAGATAGCCATACCAGGCTACAATCTATTCAGGACGGACAGGACAGGCACGAAGGGGGGAGGAGTTGCACTTTATGTGAACGATAACACAAAGGCCACAGATATTCAAGGGGAATGGCGCGGTGGGCGGAAGATACTGTGGGTTAAGCTTGACAGAAAAACAGAGTCAGCCATCTGCAGAGGGGTAATTTACAGACCACCAGCCCAGGAGGAAGAGACAAATAGTGAGATGATGCTGGCTACCAAAGGATGGCACACAATGGGGAGGTAGTGCAGGTTGGCAATTTTAATATTCCAGACGTGGACTGGAGCTTACCAGCAGTGGCGTCAGCCAGGAGCAGGTTTATCCTGGACTCCCTTCAGGATGCCTTCCTTAAACAACTGGTCATGGAACCCACACGGCAAGAGGCACTACTGGACCTGGTGCTCATAAAACCGGGGACAGTGTGATGGGGATCACAGTGGGGGAGCACCTGGGGAATACTGACCAACCGGTCAGTGTAGTTTAGCACACATGAAGGAGCAGAACTCAGCCAAACAACAATGCCAATCCTGGATTTTAGGAGGGCAGATTTTGGGAAAATGGTGAAATACTTGGAGGAGGCACTAACGGGAATTGGAAGGAAATTAGGGGTGTCGGAACGGTGGGCAGGATTCAAAATAGGGATAACGAGGGCAACACAAATATGTGTAAAACACATTAGCAAGGGGAAAAGAAAGAAGAGACCACTACCGTACTCCAAGGAGGTAGCAGAGAAAATGAAAGCCAAAAAAAAAAAAAAAAACCTGCATTCATACAATACAAAAAAAAAAACACAGGCAGTAGGGGACAGGGAGCAGTACCAGGAGAAACAAAGGTAGGCAGGGAGGGCAGCAAGGGAGGCCAAAGCACAAACAGAGGAACTCATAGCAAAATCAGTGGTTAGAGGGGCCCATAACCTTTTCCAGGCATGTAAGTGAAAAAAGGAAGACAAAGGGAGGGATAGTGGTTCTGAAAGGAGAGGACGGTAGTAGAGTGGAGGATGACAACAGCAAAGTAGACATACTAAACAGATTTTTCTGCTCCGTCTTCATAGAATCATAGAAGCTTGATGGCAGAAAAGGAATATACCAGCCCATCTAGTCTGCCCTTTTTTTTGCCCTACACCTCCCCTTCCCCGTCAGCCCCCGCCCTCCCCGATACTCAGCTCCATATGCTTGTCCCATGCCCTCTTGAATTCTTCCACTGATTTAGCCCCACCACTCCATCTAGTAGTCTGTTCCAGGGCTCCACCACCCTCTCTGTGAAGAAGTGCCCTCTCACATTGACCTTTATCTTTTTCTTTCCCCATACACTTTTATGCGCCTCTCCCCAGCCTGCCACACCTGACCCATCAGAGGAGACATGGCAGACATCGCACTGACTGGCACCCTACCCAGACCAGACCCCTAAGGTCCCGTGAAGCCGTGGTTTACCCCCTGGGCAGGGACGAGGTGGGGTGCGGACACCCCGTAACTTATGTTCCATCGGTCTGGGTCCGTCAGGCGGGCGCAGGCAAATTCGTGAGCACGTCTCCAGCTCCCCATCTCCCCAGCGGTGGCAGGCTCTTTTTCTCGCTTTTCTCACTCCCCGTGCAGCCCCCTGATGTCATGGCACACAGTGCCGATGTTCACGCTGTACTGTGGCCGCTCATCCCCTTCTATTAGGGCTTGCAATACTCCAAGCCTCTGCTCGGAGTCAGGCAAGTGTGCGGGCATCGGCCTCTCCCCTCCCTGAAGAAGGTGAGCTGTCATCAGACGCTCAAGTCTATCTCCCCCTGGCCGACCCACCAGCGACCCGAGTCCACTCCTGAACCCGGGTCACCGACGTGGTGCGAGGTGTGGCGTCCAGCGCCTTAACCCTCAGTGCCACTGGGCAGGCACTGAATCTTTTTCCTTGCAGTCTGAGGCTGTGCCCTCTAGTTTTGACCCCCTCCTTCCTCTTAAGTAAACACTCTTCTCCCACTTTATTGAGCCCCTTTACATATTTAAAAGTTTCAATCATGTCTCCCCTTTCCTTCCTTGACTCCAGCATGTACAGATCCAGCTCCTTACACCTCTGCTCGTACGATTTTCCCTGCATACCCTGCACCATCTTGGTTGCCCTTCTCTGAACCCTCTCCAATGCATCTATACTCTTGCAGAGAGGAGGCCTCCAGAACTGAACTCCATACTCCAGGTGTGGCCTCACCATGGCTTTGTAAAGAGGCATTATTACCTCCCTCTTTCTGCTAGTAATGCCCCTGTCTGTGCATACCAACATTCCACTGGCCTTTCCCGCGGCCCGGCTACACTAGATTCCTACCTTAAGGTTCGAGGGGACTATGATCCCCAGATGCCTCTCCTGTTCTGTTATTTAATTTTCTCCCCACCTAGGGTGTACCCTGCTCTTCTGTTCCTAATCCCCAGGTGCAACACAACACACATCTTGGCATTAAATTTCAGTTGCCATGTCCCAGACCATTTTTCAAGCGTCTAAGTCCTCCCTCATGTCCTCCACCCCTCCGGGTTGTCCACCCTATTGCATATTTTCGTATCCTCCGCAAATAGGCACACCTCCCCTCAAACCCTCAGCAATATCACTGATGTAGATGCTGAAGAGAAGTGGACCCAAAACGGACCCCTTTACAGAGCAAAGTCTTTACAGAGGAGGGGACGGGTAATGGGCCAGAAGGTAGCAGAGAGGGTAGGAAGGGCACAGATTTGGATACAGTCCATTTGCACGGCAGAGAGTCCTAAAGGAGCTGACAGGAATAAGGGTTGATAAAGTTATGGGGCCAGAGGGAGTACACCCCAGGGCGCTAAGGGGAGCTAAGAGAGGTGGTGACTGAACCTCTGGCTACCCTGTTTGGCTGGTCACTGGAAACAGGAGAGGTGCCCAAAAGACTGGAGGACAGCCAATGTAGTCCCCTTTTACAAAAACGGAGCAGGGAGGATGTGCAAAACTACAGACTGGTCAGCCTGATCTCTGTAGTGGGGAAGATCATGGAAACACTACTGAAGGAAAGAATAGAGGAACACCTGGCTGTCAATGGTCTACAAGACTCAAGCCAACATGGTTTTACTGGGGGGAGGTCATGCCAGACTAACCTCACTGAATTTTTTGAGTGGGTGACCAAAGAGGTGGATGGGGGGCACTGGACATGCCCCACCTGAACTTCAGCAAGGCCTTTGACACTGTGCCACACAGAAGGCTGTTAAACAAGCTGGGGAAAATGTGAGTGAGTAGGATGGTGGTGCGGTGGGTGGGGAACTGGCTGGATTTCAGGACACAGAGGTTGGTGGTGGCAAACAGCTGTCACTCCGCAGAAGGAAGGGTGACCAGTGGGGTGCCACAGGGATCGGTGCTGGGTCTAGTCCTCTTCAAAATCTTTATCAGTGATATTACAGAAGATGTAGAAGGGAGAATTTGCCTGTTCAATGTGTGACACATAGAATAGGACCCTGTCCCATTTGTTATGGAGAAAATGCTTAAATGCAAGGATCTTTCCTTTTCTGTCTCTTCTCTGTCTGATTGCGCAACCAAATTTTCCTGTGAGACTTTGAACGTGATCAACCCGAACAGCCTCGCAGTTCTTTGCCTCTCACTGTCTCTCAGTTTTCTCTTGCCGTCTGTTTTTCCCCCTTGCATAGCTAGATCTGCTAATATATAAAAAAAAAAAAAAAATGTGCAAATTATTGTATGGAAATGTAACTGATGTTGGGATCTCTTTTGTTTAGAAAATATATAGTGTTACTGTTGAAATATTTATATTTAGGGATGACTGCAGAAAGCTATTGTAAACTAGAGGTTACCGGAGTTCAGATTTTATGCCTTTTTGCAAAATCTGCAAAAAGGGCCTCTCGGCTCAGGCACAATGTATTCTAGCAACTCCTTCTTGATATTTACAAAAACAGGACGCTTGCTAAGAGTAGGGGTTGAAATGACTCACAAGAAAGCTGAGCTGCAATTTCTGGGAGAGAGACAGAAGAAAAAGTGACACAGACTGAACTAAAACATTTTTTCTCTTCTGTATATAGTTATTCTGAACAAGTTTATTTTTTTTATGTTACTGCTACTGTAAATAAATATTTTTGGTGAATTCTACAACTGCTCCTGGTTTTCCCAATGCTTCCTGACCTGTGTCTCGACAACAGATGGTGTCAGCAGTGGGATTTACACCATGCATGCCCTAAGACATGAGTTTTGTGCATGGGTACTGGACCTAGTACCAGGGAAGCATAGAGGAAGGTATGGATTCTGCAGCAGCAAGTCCAGAAGTGGTCACAAGGAGAATGGCAGCCAAACTAGCAGAGATAGAAGTCCAGTCTGAGATTGTACAGCCAGCACAAGTTATGGAAAAAGAACAGGCAGTGACAGAACTTGAAAGCCTGATGGACTTTTTCAAATGGTGGGCTACACAACAAAAAGACTGAGAAGCAGAGAGAAGAAGAGGTGCAGCGACAGAAGCAGCAGATGAGAGAAGAGATGCAGTGACAGGAGCAGCGATTGCTGGAAGTCTTGCAAGCCATCACAGGCAGAGGATCCAGCACAGACCCAGATGAGCAACAAAACGCAAGCAACTTAAAAATCATTAAACTTACTAAGTTGTGTCCCTCAGATGATATTGAGACATACCTGACAACTTTTGAAAGAGTTGCCACAGCCTGCCAATGGCCAAAGCAACAATGGAGAATCAGACTGGTACCCTACCTGACAGGGAAAGCCCAGCTTGCCTATAGCTGTATGGACACTGCACAGTCAGAAAACTATGACCTGGTGAAAAGCGAAATCCTGAAAAGGTATGATATCTCTGGAGAGACATATAGTCAGTGATTTCGATCTCTTGAGGTACAAGTCGATCGACAATCCTCGAGAAGCCTTCACCCGACTCAGAAAACTTCTGATAAAATGGATCCAACCAGAGAGCAAAACAGTCCCACAGCTCATCAACAGATTTGCCATGGAGCAATTCATCAACATCTTGCCTACAGATGTGCAGCTCTGGGTAAAGGAACACCAACCAGAGAGTGGGGAAAAAGGCTGTTTCTTTGGCTGAGGACTACCAAATGGCCAGACATATGTCACAGCAGTGAGGCAGCAGCTAAGCACTGGTAAGACACTTTTTCCCCATTTAAACTCCAAGCCTGATAAGAACTCTGGTAGGGGTAACAAATTTGTGCCCAAAGACGTTATCTGCTATAACTGTAATAAGCCAGGCCATTTTGCAAGAAACTGCCATAGTAAGGAGAGTGGCACTGGAGCAGATTTGTCCTTAGCAAATTGGGGCAAGTAGTTAACAGATGTGAAGGTGGGGAATAAGATTGTGAAGGTACTCATTGATTTGGGAAGCAGACAGACCCTAGTGCATGTTAAAGTGCTGGGAAAACACTGTGTAAAGGGACCAGGTACTGATGTCATCTGCATCCATGGGAACATTCGATACTATCCCACCACCCAAGTGACTGACCGTTAAGGGTTTGTCGCACCAAATGAAAGTGGGGGTAGTACCAAAGTTACCTGTACCTGTGATTATTGGAAATTACTTTCCAGGATTTACTGAGTTGATCAAAGAGGGAGTAAATCCTGATGTTTCAGCAGCTGTGGTGACAAGAGTGCAGGCAAAGAAAAGTTCAGATAGTGGGGACACTTTTCCTTTCAAAGATTTTGTTTCGGAATTGTTTGAGCACAGCTCCAAGATCTGGAAATCCAGGAAAGAAAGACGAAGCATGAAGAAACTGTGGCAAAAAATGACTGATGGACATGAAGGGTTAACATATGAAAATGTCGAAACTAAATTGAGAGCTGATTATGATTTTCTTTCAGAACAAGTCAACAATGTTTCTCTCCAGGGTTATTCTAAGCAGCTGGGGGTGAAACCAAAACAAGGTAGACCAATGTTTAAAAAATGTAATGGGTTACTGTACAGTGTTTGGGTTAAACCTCAGACACAGGAACAGACAGAACAGAGTTATTACAGATAGCACATGATTATTGTATGGCTGGACACTCAGGGTGGGATTACACTCTTGCCAGATTGCTGTACAGATTTTACTGGCCTGGAATTCATGAAGATGTTGCTACCTATTATAATTCCTGTGCTGAGTATCAGACAGTAGCCCCAGTCACTAGAAAAGACAAGGTGCCCCCTGGTGCCCCTACCCTTGATAGATGTGCCTTTTGACAGAATTGCAATGGATGTGGTTGGCCTCCTGGACAAAAGTAAAAAGGGTAATAGATTAATCCTGGTAGTATGCAACTATGCTACTCGATGCCCAGAAGCAGTTCCAATGTGTACTGTTGTAGCTCCAAAAGTTGCAGCAGAGCTTGCCAAAATTTTCAGCAGAGCGGGCATACCTAAAGAGATTATTACTGATCAGGGTAGTAATTTTGGTGCTGCATTGCTTAAGGAGCTGTACAGACTGCTACATATCACTGCCATTAGAACCTCCCCCTATCACCATCAGACAGATGGTCTTGTTGAGCGTTTTAACCAAACCCTAAAATGCATGTTAAAAAGGTTTGTAAAAGGGGAAGGGAAAGATTGGGACCAATACTTGCCTTACCTACTTTCTGCCAACTGAGAAGTGCCACAGGCATCAAAATGGTTTTCACCATTTGAAATGCTGTACTGTAGGCAGCCAAGAGGGCCACTGGATGTCATAAAAGAAAAAGAAACGTGGGAAGATAACCCCACTCAGAAACAATCTGTATCTTCTTATATATGTGCCTTAAGAAAGAAGCTGGCAAAATATGTTGAAATTGCCCATAGTAATCAGGAAGAGGCCCAAAACCAGCAGAAGGTATTTTATGATCACGGGGTAAAAGAAAAGGTTTTCGAGCCAGGTGATAAAGTTTTGCTACTGTTACCCACAACAGAAAATAAGTTGTTAATGAAGTGGCAAGGGCCTTATAAGGTTCTTAGACATACTGGCACTTTTAACTACGAGACTGAGACCCCTGACAGGAAAAATCCTAAGATATACCATGCTAACCTCCTCCAGAAATAGGTTGAAAAAAAATGCCAAAAGCTGCTTTGCTGGTTTTACCAGAAACTGATAAGGAAGATATTGATGTAACTTATGATAGACTGGAACAAACTGTAAATGCTGATGCTGTAAAGGTGAATGTTTCCTTAACCTCAGAACAAACTGTAGACATTCGTAATGTGCTAAAGACGTTTAACAGTACTTTTACTACAGTACCAGGCCGAGCAAAAGGGGTTGAGCACTAGTGTAATAGTTGAGTAATAGTGACAAGGAATGCTCGCCCTATTAGACAAAAGACATATAGGTTGCCAAAGCAGTTACGAGCGGACGTGGTTAAGGAAATACAGAAAATGAAAGAACTGGGTATCATAGAGGAGTCGAGGAGTGCTTGGTCATCTCCCATGGTAATTGTAAACAAAAAAGAAGGGGGTGTTATAATCTGCCTTGATTTCAAGAAACTTAATCAAGTATCAGACTTTGAGAGTTATCCTATGCCCAGAATAGATGATTTGGTGGACAGACTGGGGAGTGCAAAGTATATCAGTACCCTCAATCTCACCTAGGGTTACTGGCAAATACCTTTAGCTAAAGAATCCAGAGACAGAATCATATAGGGGTGGCAAATGCAGTTTTATCAGTTCACCACCAAGCCATTTGGTTTATGTGGTGCACCAGCTACATTCCAACAATACATGGTTGTCATTTTATCCCCTCACACTGGTTACTGTGCTGTGTACCTGGATGATGTCATGGTGTACAGTCCAGACTGGAAAAGCCACCTGGAACACCTACGAGCAGTTGTCTAAGCTATCAGAAATACAGGTCTAACTATTAATCCTACCAAATGTGCATTGGGCATGCAGGAAACCAGATATCTGGGCTTTGTGTTGGGAAATGGAGAGGTCAAACCACAGGTTTCTAAAATAGAAGCTGTAGCTAACAGCCCTGTCCCTCAAACAAAGAAACATGTCAGGTCATTTTTAGAGCTGGCTGGTTATTATCGGAGATTTGTTCCCAACTTTGCTGAATTAGCTACTCCCCTTACTAACTCACGAAAAAACAATAATGCGAAATGGACCCCAGAGTGTGATGAAGCTTTCAAGCCATAAAGGCTGCATTATGTTCAGCCCCTGTTTTAAGAAGTCCAGACTTTGAGAAACCATTTTTGCTACAAACAGATGCATCCGAGGTAGGCCTAGGTGCTGTCCTAAGTCAAAATGTAGATGGTACAGAACATCCTATTCTGTACATAAGTAGGAAATTGCATGACAGAGAGAAAAGGTACACCATTTTTGAAAAAGAGTGTTTAGCAAAAAAGTGGGCCATGGAGTCCCTTAAATTTTATTTACTAGGAACTGACTTTGTTCTTGTAACAGACCACAATCCTCTCTGTTGGCTTAACCAGATGAAAGATAATTTCCAGAATCACAAGGCGGTACCTGACACTGCAACCATTTAAATTCACTGTGATACACAAATCTGGTAAACAGAATAGTAATGCTGAATTTCTGTCAAGATATGGATCAGAAATTAATAATAAAAAATAAAACTGTATTTTTAAGGTGCCTTTCCAAAGCCAAGGCGCCTCACAATTTTAAAACATTGCAGTCAGCATACATTAGTTAAAATACAACAATACAGTTTAAATAAAACAAAAACAAATAAACCAGTCACCAAAAACGTAATACCAAAGATTAAGTTTTCACACCTCTTTTAAATCCCTCCACAGTCGCACACTCTCGGAACTGGCGGTGTAGAGAATTCCAAAGAGAGGGGGCCGCATGCATAAAGGCCCGGGCCCCAGAAGATTTTAAACATACTCTAGAAATCTCTAGCAACCCCTCACCAGCTGAGCGAAGCGATCGCCCAGGGCAGTAGGGAACCAGATGCTCTTTCAGGTAGTCAGGGCCAAGTCCGTGTAGGGCTTTATAAGTCAGAAGACTGACTTTAAAGGTGGTCCACCACTGTACCGGTAGCCAGTGCAGAGCACGCAGCACCGGAGAAATATGGCAGGACCGAGAGGTCCCCATCAAAAGCCGTGCTGCCGCGTTCTGCACTAGCTGCAAACAGCGAATTTCTACCCCAGAAAGTCTCAGGTAAAGGGAGTTGCAATAATCCAAGCACGAGGACAGAAAGGCATGGACCAACATAAGAAGGTCACTGGACGGAACAAGGTGCTTAATCCTGGAGATATTCCTAAAATGGTAAAAGGATGTTTTGACAACGGCTGACAGCTACGCTGTGGCGTCAGCCTTCATCAAAAGCCCCCAGGTTTCATACCTGTTCAGAGGCCGAGAGGGTAAACGCGAGAAAAGCCCGGTGGGCCACCTCGGCCCCCTATCGGCGACCTGGGTCCACAACCAGCACTTCAGTCTTTCCCAGAGTTCAACTTCAACCAGCTTGAATCCATCCACTCCTGGATTTCTACGACACAGTTATTAAAGAGAGAGCTGCATCCTGGTCAGGTACAAAAGAAAGGTAGAGCTGGGTATCATCAGCATAGCAGTGAAACCTGTCCATACCTCCTTACAATGTCTCCGACGGGTAGCATGTACACTGCGAACAACATGGGGGACAACACTGATCCATGAGGAACCCCACATAACAGAGGGATTGGGTCAGAGGAATAAAGCCCCGACACCACCCTCTGAGTTCTTCTAGTGAGGTAAGATGTAAACCACCTGAGGACTGTAGCCGACAGGCCACAGATGAACCTCAGACGAACGAGAAGAACCCCATGGTCCACAGTGTCAAACGCTGAAGAGAGATCCAGAAGAACCAAGATAGAATGGATTTTCCGATCTTTTGCCATCAAGAGATCATTGAGCACCCGAACCAGCGCTGTCTCAGTACTATGCCTCTTTCGAAAACCGGACTGGAGAGGTTCATAGATGTCATGGATGGTTAAATGGTTCTCCACCTGAGCAACTACCACCTTCTCAACCACCTTCCCTAAAATGGGAAGGTTAGAGATTGGTCTGTGGTTCGCGTGACAGTTTGGGTCCAAGGAAGCTTTCTTCAGGAGAGGCATTACCACTGCCTCCTTCAGGGAGCTAGGAAACTCACCAGTTTCCAAGGAGCACCAAACTATCTGCACAAGGACCGGCCGATGGAATCAAAACAACCCAAAATAAGGGAAGTTGATCCTGGGTCCAAACTACAGCATGTGGGGCGCATGCTCTGGACAATCCTCATGACATCCATGAACTCCGAGCAGTCTAACGTATTCCAAGAAAGCTGAGGGCCAGTGACCAAGCACTGATCAGAAGCAATGCCCAAAGAGTGTGCTGATCGGATAGCTGCCCTGATGTCGGCCACCTTAGTCGCAAAGAATCAAGCAAGTTCATCGCACTCTATTTGCAAAAATGCTTTCCGGACTTGCAGACAGGCTGGGTTGCACCATCTGTCTACAGTCCAGAAAAGCTGAGCCGGTCGATTCTGAGTGGCCGCAATCTCCCCGGACAGGAACTCTGCCTTCTTACGGGTGATTGCAGATTGATAGGAATGGAGGGTTCTGAAGGTCTAAACAAATGTATGGGTTTGAACTGTACTGTTATAAAAAAAAAAAAAAAAAAAGATGATGTACATGTGCTTAATGTTTGAAAGCAGCAAATGTTATTAGAGAATAAAACGTTTTTGAAACCTGTTTAATAAAACAGGTTCCCTCTTAAGGAGGGTGTGTGAATGTGACAGGGTAGAATAGGACCCTGTCCCATTTGTTATGGAGAAAGTGTTTAAGTGCAAGGATCTTTCCTCTTCTGTCTCTTCTCTGTCTGGTTGGGCAACCAAATTTTCCCGTGAGACTTCGGACTTGATCAACCTGAACAGTCTTGTAGTTCTTTGCCTCTCATTGTCTCTCAGTTTTCTCTTGCTGTCTGTCTTCTCCCTTGCATATCTAGATCTGCTGATATAAAAAAAAATGTGCAAATCATCGTATGGAAATGTAACTGATGTTGGGATCTCTTTTGTTTAGAAAATATATAGTGTTACTGTTGAAATATTTCTATTTTGAGATGACTGCAGAAAGCTACTGTAAACTAGAAGTTACCAGAGTTCAGATTTTAGGCCTTTTTGCAAAATCTGCAAAAAGGGTCTCATCTCAGGCACAATGTGTTCTGGCAACTCCTGCCTGATATTTACAAAAACAGGACGCTTGCTAAGTGTGGGGGGTGAAATGACTTATAAGAGAGCTGAGCTGCAATTTCTGAGAGAGAGAAGAAAAAGTAACACAGACTGAACTAAAACTGTTTTTCTCTTCTGTATATAGTTATTCTGAACAAGTTTATTTTTTATGTTACTGCTACTGTAAATAAATATTTTTGGTGAATTCTACAACTACTGCTGGTTTTCTCTATGCTTCCTGACCTGTGCCTTAATGACACACTGATGACACAAAGCTCTGCAACACGGTGGACACATCAGAGGGTGTGGAGAGAATGAGGAAAGATCTGCAGAAGCTTGAAGACTGGTCAAGAGAGTGGCAGTTGAGATTTAATGCCAAGAAATGCAAAATAATGTACACGGGGCACAAAAACCCAGGAACAGCATATCAGCAGGGGGATGGGGTGGGGGGAGGCTATAGAATGTTCCAAGCAGGAAAGAGACATAGGGGTTATAATCTCTGATGACCTCAAGGTAGGGAGACAGCGCGACAAGGTGGTAGGAAAAGCAACCAGGATGCTGAGTTGCGTAGGCAGAGGTATCACCAGCAGGGAGAGGGAGGTCATTATCCCATTATACAAAACAGTAGTGAGGCTCCGTCTCGAGTAGTGTCCAGTTCTGGAGGCCTTACCTGCGTAAGGACATAGACAGAGTGGAGGCAGTTCAGAGGAGGGCAGCCAAGATGGTGCATGGATTAAATCACAAAACCTAGGAAAACAGGCTGAAAGACTTAAATATGTACTCCCTGGAAGAGAAGAGGGAGAGCGGGCATATGATTCAGACATACAAGTGCCTCAGGGAGAGGAACAAGGTGCAAGAAAACACAATTTTCTGTAGAAAAAGAAGTTCCAGGACTAGGGGGCATGGGATAAAACTGGAGGGAGGGAGGTTCAGTGGGAACATGAGGAAGAATTTCTTCACGGAGAGGGTGGTGGATAAATGGAATGCCCTGCCGGAGGAGACGGTGAGGGTGGAACGATTGCAGTATTCAAAAATGCATGAGATAGGCATCAGGGGATACTGGTAGTCGGGGGAAGGGGACAACCCAGTTCTAGAGAAGCTTGAAGAAGCAAGTACATGAGCACATGGGCAGACCAGGTGGGCCGTAGGCCCTTATCTGCTGTCAACATCTATGTATGTATCTATGTGTTAACATTAAATTACAGCCCTCCACAGGCCATGAAGGACAGACACCCCATGAAACAGGGGATGCAGAAACTTAAAAGTGATTTATGGAAGATCCCCAAATGCCTTTTTTACATAGTACACCACTGCCAGCCATGCTTCAGATGTTGAAGCTGCAATTTGTTTTTTAAAAAAAGTCTGTCTTAGTCATTTTCCATGAAGTTTTAACAGCTCTTGGTTTCTGGTTGGCCTGTTTTTTTCTGAGTGCTAGCCTGTGCCCCCAGAATCATGTCATGCAAGAGATTGCTCAAATCACTATCACTCACTTCACATTCTATTGAAGAGGGAAAATGAATGAGTGCTCCCGAGATTTTATCAGCTTTTTATTCCAGCTGTATAATATCTGGCATACAATCACCGTCCCAACACCTGCCTAAAGGTGTGAACTATAGTCTGTAATAGTGAATTAAACACAATACATGGAATACAGGAAATAAAGATGCTGCTGTTTAAAATTGTTAGACAGATGGCAGAAGTTCCAGTCACATCTGATCTCGCATCCCACTCACTACATGTCATCATCAGTAGCAGTCAGATTTGGACTCAGCAGAGATTCAAGAGTCTGGGAAGAGGGGGGGATGGAAACATGGGGAGAGAGCACAGGTGTTAGGTTTTCAAGTCAAGGAGGAGGGAAAGGTCTGACCGGAGCTGCCATCAGCAGCAGTCCAAACTAGAAGTAGCTGGTGTTTGACCGGAGCCATTGTCAACTGCTGTAGAAAGCTAGGAGTAACAAAGAGGTAAGAGCGCAGGAGTCAGACCAGAGCCATGAAAGAAGTATGTGAGTTGGGAGGAGGGGGGAGTGTGGCGATTTGGCCACTGCTGTCATAATTTTTTCTGTAGTTTTCCTTATGTTTAATTCCCCAAAAAGGCCAGGATATCAGGTTTACCAGAAAGATGCCCAGTTTTACTGCCAAAGTCACATGAGAAGAGAGAATGCATGTTGCAAATGTCTGACATCCCTTGTGCCTGAGACAAAGGTTGGTTAGAGATAAACAGGGGGTTAAATTTCAACCATTTATTTTCTGAACTTAGATTTACTACAGACAAGGTACAAATAAGCTAGTTAAATTTAACAGTGCTTGTTTGTTTGTTTTATTTATTTATACTGATAGGATCATGGGCCAAAAATTACCCATTTTCATGGGCGATCGGTGTACAAATTACAATTGAATACAATATAAAAATACCAACATCTAAAAAAACTAAAAATAACAAATAAGATATACACATACCAAATTCAGGGAAATATGTCTTAGCACCATCACTCAAAACATTTACACTTGCACTCAGTGAAAAGATACTCTTTCAACCTATGCCTGAAAGAGCAAAGGGAAAGGTTGACACAATCAAAGACAGACTGTATAGTATAAAAAAAAGTAGGTAACATGTAAGATAAAGCCTTTTGTCCTAGAGACGTATGCATTCTTGGAATGTAAAGAGAAAAATTATCTGTTGACCGCGTTTTAACACTAGAATTCTGTTTTTTAAAAATTAAGAAAAAAATAATCTGGGACTCTATTAAGTATCACCTTTTTTGCCAAAATACCCAACTGAAGTTTATATCTTCTTACCAGAGGAAGCCAACCCACTTGCCTTAGAAGATTAAAATGATGAACCCTTACTGTGGAGATTTTACTACAGATCTAGCAACTGAATTAAGTAACACTTTCACCTTAGATAACAACCTAGCCCTTGCAGTATAATAAAACAAAACCTCAAAGCCAATTAACAGCAATAAAAAACTTTGGGCCAACAAAAGTCGTGTGAAATCAGTAACTAAAGGAGACAACCTGTACAGGGCCCCAAGCCGCTGGTGCATCACCTTCACCATATGTAGTATATGAGGGTCATAGGAAAGGCCCTCATCAATCAACAGACCCAAATACTTAAATTGTTTAACTTGTTCAATCAATGTGCCAGCAATTGTATTTATACAGGTCTGCAGATCATGTGACTGGTAAAAACCAATAGCCCAAGTTTCCCCATTAGCAGCTTATCGGTGCTCTCCACTAGGTGTCCCCCTAGCATTTCTCCCACCTACTTCTTTCAAGCTAACTTTCTGAACCTACCTACCCTGTCCTTTAAACTATTCCTTTCTTGCTCAGTCAAGCTTACCCGATCTCAGCATTTAAATCTCACTAAATTCTGTCCTTTTACATCTAATTTCTGCTCCAGCTCACAATGCTTGGAGATCCTCTGGTACCCAGATACCTGCTCTTCCTTGCTAACCTATTCTTCTGCCTCCCACCTCACCTGTCCAACTTGTTCCTCACTTCCCCCTCACTTCCACCCACTATCCTTCCTGAGCTGACTAGGCTCCCCTACTCATCCAACCCGGCGACCAGCTCTCTATTCTTCCAAAAATGGACTCACTTCTCCTCGTGTCCCTGCCCCTTCCTTTTCAATCCCTTGCACTCCTGGGTAATACACCTAATTACCTTCCGTCCAACCACCCACAGTTGCTCCCGTCCACAAGTGAGGCGGAGCCCACACACTGCATGGCATGTTCAACTGGTAGCACACCACCTAACAATCATCCTCCTGCTCCTTGCCACAGGGGACATACACCCTAACCCTGGCCCCCTAACTACCTCCACCTTTCTAAACATAGTGGGTCCTTCCACCTATACATTAACTACTACAATTCCAGCTAGAGGCCCCTTCCCTTGTGGCCTGCGACTCCTGCACCTAAACATAACAAGTCTACCCCTCAAACTTGACTCACTCCAAGTACTTGCAGCACATTGTGACCCTAGAGCGTCGCCAGCCCTCTGAAGCATTAAACAAAATATAGCTGATCCCTCAATTGCAATACCAGGCTATGGCCTGACTCGTCAGGACAGATCAGCAAGAGGCGGCGGAGTGGCCATCTGTGTAAACTCAGACATACACTTCTCTGTAGTCCTAGCCAAGGCTGAGCCCAATGCCCATGAGCTTCTACTGGTGCAGCTGATGCCACCCTTCTCAATCCCTGTTTACATTGCAGGAATACACTGCCAGCCAGGTACACCGACAACATCAGTTACCGACCTCCTCTCGCATATGTCCTCCCTAAGGCGAACTATATATTTTAGGTGACATCAACTACAACTGGCTAGCTCCATCCTTGAAGAAAGCCCGCACTGAAATTTCCTCACTAAACCTGTCGCAAACCATCACCGAGCCCACCTGCCTTAACCACAAAACTGGCAAACACTTACTATTAGACTGGGCTCTTACCACCCACCCACACCGAGTCATCAATGCAGACTTACTCCCCGACTCCATGAGTGACCACTGTGCCATATACATAGTCCGGAAAATTCACCACCCCAAAACCCCCCCTAAATTTCTCGTACAACACTCCTACAAACCCCTTAATCTCGCCCTTTTGCTCGATAACTTAGCCTTGGCTAACTGGGTCCCCCCTGCTATAACCACCTCTATAGATGAGGCTCTCCTGCATTTCCAAAAATGTTCCTCAACATCTGGAACACACATGCCCCACTGCGTCGCGTAAGGGTACATGGCAACCACCTTCCATGGATCACCCAGGAACTCAGCCTGCCAAAGCGCACGCGACAAAGCATGGCAAGCACATACATCTTCACACCTCCACCAAGACCTCTCCACCTACAGAATGTTACTCAACAAATGCACCAAAGCTACTCAACTAGATAAAGCAGAATACTTCAGCTGCTCCCTCCAGACTAACTTAAACAGCTCATCCAAATTCTGGAAGGTTATTCACTTCCTCTTCTCTCCACCAGCTGCTAATCCCACTCCACTCCTATTTGTAAACAACGCCACTATTTCAGATCCAAGAGCTGTTGCCGACGAGTTCAACACATATTTCTCTTGTGCCTCAACTTTTCTCTCCTCCCTGCCCAATCCTGCTCCATGTGGACCTACTTCAGACACTATGAAAGCCCACGGGCCATGCTCTTTCACCTTCAAAGATATCTCACCAACTGAAGCCCTTGATGCCCTATTGTCACTCAACCCTCAAAAGGTAAATTCCCAGACGGGCTGGACACCAAGCTCCTATACCTTTCTGCCCCAGCAGAAGCAACCCCGCTCACCAACCTTCTTAACCTCTCTTTTGCCACTGCAATTGTCCCCCAGTCATGGAAGCACGCCGTTGTCATCCCCCTTTCCAAAGGGGGGACTCCCACCTCCACTTCAAACTACCGCCCTATCTTCCTCCTCCCAACTCTTGCAAAACTACAAGAACACCTAGTGCTCGCCCAACTTATCTCCCATCTCTCAGCCTCCAATTTTTTCATGCCATTCCAGTCTGGCTTCAGGAAAGGTTACTCTACTGCCTCCTCCCTGCTAAGGCTCACGGACACTATCCTCTCCAGAATGGATAATGGGCTAACCACCTTGGCCATCTTCATAGACCTCACTAAAGCTTCCGATACTCTCTCCCACCCCTTGCTGTTATCGAGCCTTTCAGAAGCTGGCCTCTCTGATTCCGCCACCAACTGGTTTTGTGCCTACCTCTCAGGCCGAACTCAATCAGTAAGAATTGCTGATGTCACCTCCTCCCCCCTCCCAATGACAACCAGTGTCCCCCAAGGGTCAGTACTCGGCCTCATTCTATTCTCCGTTTTTCTTAATGACCTGCCACTAATCTGCTCATCTACTTTCATTCATATGTACGCAGATGACATGGTCTTATTTGCCACAATCTCTTCCTCAGAAGAGGTAGCTTCCAACCTCCAGGCCAACTTTGACAAAGTTCAGCTCTGGCTCAGCTCCCACCAGCTCTCCCTCATTGCTAAAAAAAAAAAATGGTCACCATGACCTTCAGGACTAGACAACGTCTGTCTAGGACCTCCTCCCTACCCCATCCTGGATGGGACAACTCTGGAGGATGTCACTACCTTCCGGTACCTAGGGGTATGGCTAGACCGCCACCTTTCCTTCTCCGAATACATCGACGCAGTCTTAAAAAAACTGCGCCCCAAGCTCGGTGCCCTCTATCGGAACCGCAATAGCCTCCCTCTTGCCGTGCGACGTGATCTAGTGCAGAAGATGATCCTGCCTTTGTTTGATTATTGTAATATAGTCTATAGTGCCGCGCCCAAGACCACCTTATCTCGACTGGACCCTCTCTCCAACGCTTTCTGTCATTTTGCTCTTGATGCCCCCACCGCACCCGCCACTGTGATCTCTATTGTTCCCTTGCACTCCCTTCTCTCGACAGTCGCCACCTTCTGCACTGTACCAAATCTGTTTCAAAATTCTGGCTGGGCACCCTCCTGTCCTACCCGTCAACCCTGCTACTGCCAACCCTCACCCCCGATCACGCCCTCAGGTCCCTTGACTCCTGTCAATTATTAATCCCTAGGCGCAGGACCAATGTAGGAGGTCAGGCTTCCTTCTCACACTGCTTCCCCAAACTCTGGAATGACCTTCCCCTTAAAATTCGCCTCTCCTCCAGCACCCTCTCTCTATCCACTGCCCTGGCAAACTACCTCACGGTGAACTGCTCCTGCACTTGACACCCACAAGTGCCATTTCAACCCCCCTTCCCCCGACTGCCTGACCAGCGGCACCTAGCTTGCACTACAGAAGCTGGCTTATATATGTTTGTCCAACTCTGTACTTCCTGTTTCATGCCTGGTCTCGTCCTGCCCCAATCTGCGCTTAGTATTCTATGTTGTATACTGCCTCAATGTTTTACTATATGTGCTATGTGCCACACAGACATGTTTTCCATGTACTATGTTCCTAAATGCGCCAAGTGTTATTCTACTGTAACTTGTACAATGTGACTTGATAACCTGACTTGATAACCTGCGAGTTATCCTCCCTCTGTACCCCAGGTGCAGCAGGAGACAAGCTCTTTTTGCTCAGCATGCCTTTCCTGGTGAAACATTTCAATAAATAAATTAAAAAAAAAAAGTATGTAATGACAATAAAGGATCCAAATTCAATCTTTTTTTAGTATTTGCGAAAACCATAGATTGTTTTTTTTCTCATTTAAAACCAATCCATTAACTCTGAACCAATTATGTACCTCCAGAAAATCATCAGCCAAGTCTTTCTGAACTTTATCAAAGTGAGAACCACTTGTGAGGAACACTGCATCATCAGCATATAAGAAAATTTGAGACCTAATACAGACACAAGGAAGAGTATTAAGAAAAAGACTAAACAAAAGGGGACCCAAAATAGACCCTTGGGAACACCCAGTGTAACCTCCTAACAGTTTCATCTGGTTCAAGGTCAGCTGGCATTCACCTGTATCCCCTTCCCCCGGGTCGTGCCTGAAAATAGGCAGGATTTGTCTAGTGCAATAGTTCTCAGACTCTGTCACAGTGAGCCTCCCCAAATCCACAGAAAAGATCTTGAGCCTCCCCCAAAAAATGAAATAATCTTGGGCCTCCCCAAAGAAAAATAACACACTGTTCTTTACACAGTACACCATGAATAAATTGAAACCCCTTTGAGTACTTGGCTGTCATTCAGTTCTTTGTCTTATAGTGATGTGGAACCTTTGAAAAAGAGCACCTGTCTTTTAAAGGTGTTATTTGAATAAAATATAAAATAAAAACACCCCCAACAGGCCAGTCTACTTGCTCCACTATTTTGAATTTTGAACCATTGTTACCGCTTGCTGCAGTACCTTCTTGGGGTCAGACTACTTTCTCTGCTTTCTGTCTATCTCGAATAACCTTCCTACATACCTTGCCTCTCCCTCTTTCCTGCTCTTAAGCAACTTCTCAGGGAGTATGTTGCTGCTTCCTACTATTGCTCTTAGCACTTCTATGCTAACCCTTGTATTTGGGCTGTTCTGCCATGAGTCTACAAATTGATCAATTACCACCACTCACTGATTGTTCAATGTTCCTATTTGTTTGCACTGTTGTTCATTTTGTATTGCTTGACTGTTTTGCAATTACCTTTTGAAATGCATCCACTCTGTACCCTTCCGTGGGTACACCTGAAATGAGCCTCAATTCATTCACCTTCCCTTGTCACCGATTTTTAAATAAATACATTAATTTTGCCTACTATTGTCACCTTTCAGTTTGCTTCATCCCTTCACACAAAATATATCAAACTCAAAGTTTAAATACATTACTTTTTCAAACTTGCTTGGGCCTCCCTTGGAACAGGTTGGGGCCTCCCCAGGGAGGCTGGCCTCACCATTTGAGAACCCCTGGTCTAGTGCACTTACCCGCTCAACAAAAACTAAATAAAAATAAATAAATAAACCTTAGCAGGAGAAGAAAATTGACCACTTAACCCTTGTGACCTGTATACGATCAGCCAGGTAAATTCCTAGCCAATCCCTTACATCCTTAGATATTCCCAAATTAACTAAAGAGGACAACAAAACAGTGCATTCTGTATGTATTTTTTCCCCCAACTTTTTTTGTCTTGTAATCAAAGTTCTGAATCTTTTGTTTGTAAGTCTTGCATAGTAATTATTTAAGTAACCGGTAAAAGCAAAAAAAACAAGGCAATGCTGTTTGCTCCATCTAGCTCTGGGGCCAACACTGCAGCCGCTGACACTGTTCCTCCTATAACCACTCTACTTGGTGAAAATCTTGAGTTCCTGCCGAAATTCAAATACCTGGGTATATGGCTGGATAACAAACTCTCTTTTTAAAGAGCATACTGAAGAATTACTGAAAAAGCTTAGGCAAAGGCTTGGCCTCTTTTACAGAATTAAACATCTCCTTACTGAGACTGCAAAAAAGACAGCTTGTTCATTCTACATTCCTCTCATTAATTGATTACGCTGACATTATATATGGCCAATGCCCTGTCTCGCAACTTGCTAAATTGGATGTACTGTACCACAGAGCCTTAAAGCTGCACTGTCAGATTTTTCTAAGAATCTGTAATCTCACTCACCATTCTGAATTTAGGCTCAGTGGTGCTCCAGATTTCATCCATCAAGACACAAGCATTTGTTTGTTTTTCTTCCTTGTACTTTTGTAAGAAATCTAAATATAACTTTGCTATTCTGTGCTGTGTGAGACCCCGCCTTTGGTTTGATAAGAACCTGCCCTTGGCTCTGCCTGCACTTCTAACAATGCCTAAAGCAGGTGGGGGAGGTGTGCAGCCACTATCAGTAATTTGATCCTACTTCCTTCCTCCTACAGTCCTTTTATATTTACTTCCCCATTTCTGTCCCATTCTCCTTGTGCATGACAGCTAGTGTCATCCTGCCTATAAGCTTCCCCAAAGTCTTGCAATTTCACCTCAGAATGGCTAGAAAATTGGTAATTACAAATGATCTAATGCACAATGAAACCTATTTTTTATAGCTTTATTTATCTATCATTTCTGTTGTACTGTAGCCTGCTGCACTTTTCACACATCGTATTTATTAGTTATCAGTGTGTCAGTGAGCACCCCATGAGCTTTAGGTGTCTACAAGTGCACTGATGATGAGACACACATTTGTTGTAACATTGCCTTGTAACACAGCTTATTTATACTTTTGTAATGCACTCCTATGTCATGTTCCTAATGCAGCACTTAATAAATTTTGTATGTATGCTATCTGCCTCCTCAGAGTCTTAATTGTTTCCTTGATGTAATAAATCCCACATTTCATCACCCTGATTTAGTGCTTACTAATATTGATATGCAATCACTCTCCTCAATGTCCGGTGTCTCCATCCACACTGTAGTGTTCTGCTCCTTGCTGATGTTTGTAATACAGATGTTTATTATAAATCAATGTTCCCTTTCCACGATGCTGACTTGCACTTCTTTGAGATCACCGTTTCTTTTACATCCGAGGCTGCCAGTTCATGCGCCATATATACCCCCCTCAAAAAAAAGCACATGCCCAGTGGTCTACTTGACTGAACCACCTGCTATCATGCATGATGTACCCACACCTTCCACGAAACCCCATGCCATCACCTTGACACATTGCCCTATCACCAACACCTCTGTTTGGTGACTGCACTGTGCATGTGTACTGTTGAAGTTCACTATATGGTTAATGGAGTGTACATTCCCACTCATTGACAGTTAGTCATCAGCTTGTGGTTGTAGTGAGAAGAGGATGATATACAGCTGCACCTCCTTCAGGGTTCGGTTGTAGTAAGTGTTGTGAGGTGGTGTGGGTGGTTGCACTAGATCACCATTAATTTGTTGTGTGGAGAATTTGTATTACTGTATACATTTTGTTTTTGGGTGTTGGGGGGGCACAGGAACATGAATAATTTCCATACCAGTTTGTGAATAACATTACCTAAATTCAACTATCTGTGCAATGTAAAGATGCGCTGAATAGTGGTGCCTCACTTATCTCCTTTATTTACAGGCAATGCATTTCAACATGTTCTACCACCTCTGAGACAGCATGGTGACAATGAGATTCAAAAATTAAACTATGTCTGCTGCTTGTTGCATATTCTCATTTTCCTAAGTGTAACCCCCTTATAAATGGGAGTTTACTAGAATGCCTCTAGTGGTCTCTTTAAGAGCTGACAGCTTGCTGACCTAGTCAGTTTACTACGAAGGGAGGGGACTGTGGGTTCTCTTGCTTGAGTCCCACCTGAGCCGTGTGGTAGGTGCTCTATTGTTGCCATTGCTACATATGCAAAGCGGGCCCCTTATTGGGCTGTGGTATTTATCTATTATATGTTCCCTGAGTATTACGGAATGTAGTTTGTCTAACCCGTTTTCCCTTGCAGCGGGGACTTTGCTCATTTTGCCCCTCCATTTTGGACCCGGACTGTCTATGGGGTCCAATGAGGATCTAGGTGCACTTAAAATGGAGCATTGTGCAGCCAATCAGGGCTGGGACTCTTTTGGGAACTGGCTGCCGATGGGAGGTATGGCCCATGATCTGGGAACTGAAGTCCAGAAGGTGACTCCTTTTTTGCACCAATAGAAGGAGGCATAGGGGATTGGCAGTGTGAGCCCTTCAATAGCATTGTGTCACACCTGAATGAGGACCCCCTGCTTAATGGCTGAGGGAGCAGAGTCATTGTGGCCATGAAGAGAGAATGAGCTCTGGGCTCCTGCGCTGTATAGTCTTCACGTGGGATGCGCACGTGGAAGGCCAAGAAGTTGGGCAACAGTATCGCCAGAAGGAGCCGGCCAAGATCCGCTGTGGCATGCAGGCAGAGGAGGCTGTATATGTGACAGCTACCTACCAAACTCACCCTGTAGGGGACTGGAGAATCTGCTTCAATCGCGCTCAGTCTGTCAGCAAAAGTGAAGCTGCGTTGCATTACCCGGTTCATGCAGTGAAAACGTTCTGGAGTTTAAAGCAGCTACCTATTATGGTACCCCTCTGCCCTACATATACATGTATGGAGAAGTGTTTGGATCACAGGCCTGTGTCCTGCAAGTGGTGTGAGAGGAATCCTTCTACAGGAGTCGTGAGTACTAAATCAGGGTAGCTCCCTGTCAGCTGTTCTATTGAGTGCAAATTTGGTCTGACTGCTCCACTGGCCACCTGAACTGAACCTGCTGGACCTAAGATCTCTTGGGATAGCGCCACATGGGAGATACATAAGCACTGATAGTTGTGGATCAGCTGCTGTTTGAAGCATCTTGACAATGCCTGGTTAATATTTGTTTTGTGGGGTGGGTTGCTTGGTGGGTGACTGCAAGAAGTTGACAAATTTTATTTATTTCAATTCTAGGATTACACTACCTTTGAGCCCAGGGCTCTTTTACAAAGGTTCCACGTCAAGACATAGGTATCACATGACAATAGACAAAATTGTTACACAAATAAGGGTAAATAATATCAAATTAATTTCGAACAGACAGGGAGAGGGTAAAGTGGAAAGGAAGAGGACAATGGGGGGTGGTAGAAAGAATGGGAGGGGCAAGGGGCAGGTAAGAAAAATGAGAAGAGAGGAGAGGTGGGGTGAAGCTGCCAGGAAGGTGGCATTGTCAGGTGCTGTAGAGTGTGTGAGGCAGAGGCCAAACTATGACAAGTGCGTTATGTAAGGAGCTAGATATAGTAAATGGGCAAGTAATAACTAAGGTGATAGTTGTAACTCATTTTTTCAAAACCTCAAATTAATGCCATAAGTATAAACACAATGTTGTATGTTCTCAGTCAATCAGCAATGGTTTTGTTCACACTGTTATACTATTGATACCCCCTCTTGCTGAGATGCACAATAGCATCAATTTCAATGTTTGACACACAATTAGACAGTAGTGAGGGGAGAAACTGGCTTGGCATGCAACCGTGGCCTTTGGTGCGGGTGATGAGAGACAATGGGAGGTGAAATCATGTATAAGTGGGAATTGTTGTGAGACTGTTGCAACTTTCATCCAACAGAAAGCGAGCAACTATGGCAGGTGGACATTTCCACAGAATTAGCAAAGTGACCAGAGGTGTCCAGGGAGAGCCTCAAAGGGGGGTGGGCATTGGTTGGCGTGCTAAGTCTCTTCAGTCATGTAAACCTGCTACACCATTGGTAAGAGGTGAGCAGAGGATGGGAGGATGCAAATGATGAGATATTGATGTTAAGAGCAGGAACTATTACAGCTGTGCGGGTACAAACCAGGCAGAGTGAAGTAACACAGAAGAGGGACACATCAAGGAGATCGGGAGGCATTGAGGCAAATATGGCTCAGGAGTGCTGGAAGACAGTAGGTTCAGGAAAAGGAAGGAAGAAGCTGGATATTGTGGGCCTACATCCAGATGTGGGCACAACAAACATGAGAAGGACAAGCCTGGGGTGTCCAGCATGAAAACAGTTATGCACCCTCGTCACACTGACAGGGGAAGGAAGCAACTGATAGTAACCATTTGAGGAACGATCAGGAGCAAGGAAGAAAGGAGACACTCCCTCAGAGCAGGGTTCCAGGGCACACAATCTGGGAGACATGGGGAACTTCTGTGGGAGCTTTAAAATTTCCCACACAAGAAAGACATTTTTTTGAGGGAAGGCACCTGAAGGAGACACAAGTAAAGTGAGAAAAGTGGTGGCATTGGTCAAGATGAGGGAAATGAGCTGGGGTGGGGGGCCTAATGCTTCTGTAGGAGATACTAGGTTGCCCCTAAGCATCACTGGCAAAAGAAAGGAGACTTCAGGTGGCAGCTCAGTGAGAGGAAGCTCTACAGATGGACATGGGGTGGGGCCTTGCTCTGGCAGTACAAACTGTCATTGTCCACAGTGATCCTGCAGGATATAATGGAACCAAGGAGGTCAGGATAAATGAAGATATGGGTTCTGAGCATGGGGGATGGACATGGTTCGGGCAGGAGGGAGGGTGGAGGAGACAAGCAGGCTAATGTAGCGGGATGGGTGGACACACAGATAGCGAATGGTAAAAGGGATAATGAGGCAGTAAGAGTGATGCTCTTGGGTGACTCCTTGACTGCCCGAGACACCAGAACAGCCACCAGGAGAGCCGGTGGCCACCAGAGGACTCTCAGTGAAGCAGGGAGGCGAAGAACAGTGAGGAGGGAAACCAGGGGTGGCTACTTTATTGAAGCAGTGACGTATAACTGTAATCCATGACTCTGAGTGGGCTGACGTAAGTGATGACGAGCCATGGGTCACTTAGGGTGAGCAGATGCTTACCTGTATAGGTCCCACTGGCAGATGGGAATAGCATAGCAGTCTTTGTCTGCCATGAATATCCACTTTTCTGTATTTGTTTGTGTAATCATTCTGTGTGTGCTGGTTCCAGTTTTTGCCTTGTGCTATGTACCCTGTGTCACACTTTGTGGTGCGCATCCACTCCCAGTGCTTTTACTGTCCACTCAAAATAAAAATTAAAAACAGACACTGGTATTTGTTTTTCTCACCATGGTATTCACCTTGCTACAACATAATTATACTTATTTTCTGTTCTTCTGCTTTGGGGTGGGTGTGTGTGGGGTGGGGGTTCATTTGGTAGTTCAAAGTCCCATTGTGCATAAATGCATCCCTTGATGGCAGTTGACTGCACTCATTATGACTCCACAGAGTCTCAATCAGGGGCTGTTCTCACTTGCTTACCCTTGGTAATGTGCTTCAGTTTGTGTTTGAGTACAGCACCATCACACAGACAATTGTCTCATCAAGCTAAATGTAGAGTTTGACAGCACTGCAAAGCACCATGGAATTGAGCTGTGTCTTTGGCATCAGATTGGCAGTCACGGCTGTCAGACATATCTGTGTTCCTTAGTGGCCTATTTTTTTGTACTATGAAACACAATTCTGCTGAGAATGAGTACTGGGAAATTTTCCATAGTGGTCGAGTATATCTATGTTCCACCGTCCCGTCTCACTGTTGGTTTAGGCACTGTATGCCACACCTCCTCGCCGGTCAATCTGTGTTTATTTAGTAAGTGAAGGTGATGCACCAGCCATCGCTGGCACTGTGGAGAAGTCAGGACAGACCGAGGAGGCAGAAGGGTGGAATAGCAGGGGGCTAGGAGAAAGGGAGCGCTTTTGAGGCAGTGAAAAGAGCACGAGAAAGAGAGAGGCAGCGGAGAGAGCCCATAAAGGAGTCAGTCATAATTCCTGAGGACTCTATAGTAAAGGGGATCATATGGTAGTGGTGAACGGGGACAGGACAAACAGCATCTGGTGAGAGTGCATGCCTGATATGACAGCAAATAGGGTAGAGCAGCATATTGATCATGTGTACAGAAGGTGGTGTGAACCACATCATCGCTCACCGGGGAACACGCGCTGTTTTTGGAAGTAAGACATTGCGCGTGGACAAGTGCATGTACAGACTGAGAAAGCGGGACAGTGGACTCTTGTGTGAGTGGTTGATTACTATGGTTTACCTTTCAGAAATAAGACATGATTGGAGTGGTGCAGTGCAGTGGCTGTGGAGCAGCAGTCTTCCGGGAGATGTTCTGGAGGATGCGGTGTTGTCCCATCTGCAGGCATCTCTCTGGGCTGAGGGAGGAGGTTGCTCATCTCCAGGCTGAGTTGGCCAGGATTTGTGGGACCTTCTCTTCCATCCAGGGACCACCAGTGCCACTGCCGTTGCCTCAGAGGTTGCCAAGAAAGATGAGCGGTTGGACCACAGTGGGCTCAGGGTGAGGGTGGTGGAACAGAGGCACATCCCTCCAGTTGTACCTCTCCACAATTCCTATGCCATTCTGGCAAAGTGTGGTTCCTCTGTGAGGCACCTACAGTGGAGACCAAGGAGGATGTTGGGAACTTCCATAAGGAGACCCACAGGAGGGTGGCAGGGGACCCTGCAGGGAAGGAAACAACTCCTGGTGGGGACTCCATTGTTAGGGAAGGTAGAACTGGGCAAGGAAGGGAGAGGGAGGAAGGTGCCTGCCTGGCACCATGGCTTGAGGGACAGGGAGCTGAACTCCTCAGGATTGCCGGAGCAGCTGCACAGGGAGGGAGCTGGATGTCACTGTCCACCTAGGGACAAATGACCTGACTAAGAAAGGGATTAGAGAAGTGCAGGAAGAGTTTGTGGAATTGGGGAGGGGCCTTAGTCAAGTAGCATGCACGGTAACCTTTCCGGAGGTGCTACCCATCTATGGCATAGGAGAGGCTAGGGTGTTCCGTACCATGGGATTCATTCAGTGGTTGAAAAACTGGTGTGGAGCTCAAGGATTTGGCTTCATTGGGGACTGGGGGTCCACCTGGAGTAATGCAAGCCTATACTGGCATGATGGGCTGCATCTGTCAAGGAGGGGAACCAGGATCCTAGGTGATAGGTTTAAATGCTTCATTGGCAAGCTTTTAAACTAGCCAAGGGGGGAGGCACTGGAAAGGAGCAGGAAAATCCTAGCCCCAAAAAAAATCACGGTAGTAAGTGTGGCAAACACCAACATAGAGGTGTCGATAGGGAGAAGGGCAGGGGGTAAATGGAGAAAGTGACAAAGGCAAGAAGGACAGGGATGGGGCAAAAGGGAGTAAGGCCATCAGGAAATGGAGGGTAATGAGTACTAATGCCCGTAGTCTCAGGCAACAAGCTCCCTGAGCTGGTGGCCTTAATGGAGAGGATGCCTGGATATTGCTTAGCAGTCACAGAAACATGGTACACAGAGAACCATGACTGGGATGTTAACATACTAGGGTACATAACTTACAGGAGAGACAGCAGGGAAGAAGAGGGGAGGAGTAGTTCATGTAAAGGAAGGATAAGAATTGAACAAAAGAGAGGCCCCGATTCACCTGCCTCGCCTAGAAGTAACACAAACGCTTCCTCCTGAGCTGAACGAACGGATGCTAGAGTGTACTAATCCACCTCTTAAACAGCTCCCAGAGGGTAGGTTCGCCGACGCGCCTATGCACGCCGACTGCCCCACCCGCCCCAGCCACCCTCCCACCCAGGGCGCCCTTCATTTACTGGTATCCCTGCCTGACATCACTTCCTGTCTGCTGTATTTACTAAGTCCCCACTTTTCCATTTGCAGGTTATATTCGCTGGGCACCAGAGGGACTGACCTCCCCACCTCAAGCTCTGCTATCTGACTCTCCCTCCACTTCCTAGAACCCTCCCGACTGCCTGTACCACTTCCCTTCTAGAACCCATACCTACCGCTGCCCATACCTCTTCCAGCACCCAGCCCCACAGCTTCTGCTCCAGCATCCTACTCCTAATCAACTACACCCCCAACCTACACCCAGTGACTAGAGTCACTATTTCAGACCTCTGTTTTTGCGCCATAACCTGACTGGACTGACCCACTAGAACGTGATCCTGCTCCCACCCAGGCACTCCTCTAGCTGCCCTGAGTGAGACTTGAACTTGGTACCCTGTCCATTGAGAGTCCGTGACACTGCCACTAATCCAAAGTGGTATCCATGCTAGTTGAACTCAACCAAATATTTCTACCTTCCTACCCTATGGTATCTGCTACTAGAGCCATGTTAGTCCACTCCTCCCAAAATGCCTCCTTCATCCTCCTGCTAGTACTTTGTCCCACCAGCCAGTCACCCCTCCTGCTCACTGGTATCTGGCCCAACAATTCATGTTGAACTAGTTAGAGCTCACCCACACTGTGCATAATCACTAGCCTACAGCACCCATCCCCTGGGTACCTCCTGCTGCCTCCCCAGGCTCCCCTGCCGCTTAATCATTCTTGCCTCTTCCCACCTGGCAAACCCTTCCCATCTCCTGTTCCCTTAGGTCCCTCCCCATCCACTCACACCGCCTGGCTCCCACATCACCCCCCCTGGCTAGAGCAGTTATCCTCCTTCTACTCCTTAGGCAATATACATCCCAACCCAGTCCTCACCCATACCAACCCACCAGTTGGGCCCCTGGTCTCACCATTGCCTCCATGAACATATGCAGCATATTGAAAACATATGATACCTCCAATGCTGGGTCATGTTGCATAAACCGGATGTCATTGCACTGGTGGAAACCTGGCTTTCAAAGTCCACCCCTGAGTCCTCTGTCTCCCTTCCTGGCTACATCTTTATACCGAGAGGATCGCATGGCGGCAAAATGTGGGGGTGGCTGTGCAATCTATGCCAAGGATACACTCATCAGCCAAGCACTTGCTCCAGCTCTTGCTAGTGGGCACAGGCCTTTACCCTTAAACTTATTCCAGACACCTCCAAGGCCCCCTTATCTCACCTCTGCCTACATTCTCTAAGAACCAAACCCGCATTGTTATCCTTAACAGATTATTTGCTACCCCCTTCTCAAGGCAGAACAAGTCCTTGTGGGGGGACTCCACATGAACTGGCTCAATGCCACCTCAGCCTCCACCCGGGCCTCTTCAGCTGCTGATTTGACACTGCCTGCTTCCCAACCGACTAGAGGTAAACCCTAAGAATGGCACCAGCACCTCCCAGATGTAATCATCACAACCATGCCAAAGATCCTGGACATCCAAGTCCTCCCGACTCACCCAGTGACCACCCCTCATCCTCTATTCCCTCTGGGTAACCCTCTCACCCAGACCCAATAGCTCCACCTCCACACAGCGCAGGCATTTCAGAACAGGGGCTGGAGAAACCCCAAGGAACTTTTACTCAGATAAACTGGTCTCATTCGCCATGCCCCTGACATGGATACTGCCCTTGCCCTCTTTCCCAAACCTTAACCGAGCCTGTGACCCTTCGTGACCCATCACAGCTGCTCGACCAAAACACAATGTGCTCCTGATTACTCCTGCCCCATTACAACAGCTCAAGCATAGGATAACTCTACAGTGGCACCGTGTCAGAATCATCAGGCCGGATGGCTGGCTGACAGGCCTGTAATGCTGCACGCACAATGCACCCGGCCGTCTGTAGCCAAAGCTGATCAGTTACCAGGCCACCTCACCTCCTCCTGGGATGTCCCATACTTTTGGGACAATATCAAACAATTAAATGGGACCGACGCGCCCCCTCCCATCTCAGATCACCATGAATGGCACATCCATTATGGACCCAGTAAACATCACAAACTACCTCAACACAGCCTTTACGGACCTGAGTCCATCCTCCCAGTAATTTCTTTGACCCACCACCTCCCTACCTGCCCCAGCCTCCTGCACTCTGCTTCCACTCAGCGTAGGGTAACTGCCCAGGAATCCAGACCCCACCTGGTCAGGAGCACTAAAAGCAATAATCCAGGTGCAGACTCGCTTTGACCTCAGAATTCTCCGGCTGACAGTGCTGGATCATCAGGTTCTGCCCCACTTCACTAGCCTTCTCTCAACAAATCCTCTGTCTAGCTGCAATTCTAACTGCATGGAAGGTTGCCATTGTCACCCCCATTCACAAAGGTGGTGATAGGTCCTCAGTAGGGAACCACCGTCCAATCTCCATACTCCCCTTCCAAAACACTAGAGAAGCTGGTTGCCACACAACTTCTGAATACCTGACCAAATACAACATCCTCAGCCCAGAATAGCACGTGTTTCCGCATGGCCACAGCACCGCACTGCACTACTTGGAATTCTCAACCTTCCTACACCCCTCTCTGACTCTGCTCTCTAGCCGGAGCAGTGTTCATTGACCTCCTCAAAGGCATTCACACTGTCTCCACCCCGTCCCTGCTTGATACCTCTGCCGCATTGGCTTCGCCACTGGGCCCTTGCATGGCACATCAGCTACCTATCTGCCCGCCTCCCAATGTCAGAATTAATGGGGCACTTTCCAATACTAGTCCTCATCCGGCCAGGAGTTCCTCAGGGATCCATCCTGGGACCTCTACTCTTCTCTCTATCTTAACACCCTGCCTAGTGCCTGCGCTTGGGAAAATTCTGCCATGCAGATGATGCCATATTTTGCTACCCACCGAACCCTATCTCTCCAGGACTCTCTACAACTATCCTTTAATGATGTTGAAACCTGGTTTGAAGAGCACAGACTGGTCATTAATCTCAAAAAACAAAGACAATGCCTTCGCCCACCTCCTCAAACAAGCCAGCAACTTCCCACTCCATATCCTCCCCTGGTCCAAACAGCCCCTTGAGCAGGTCCACTCCTATAAGTACCTTGGGGTCTCCTTGATTCAGCACTCACCTTCCACACCCACATTGATGCACTTGCCTCAGCCAATTCAGTGTGCTATTTGGCATCTTATACCCATACATAGAAACTGTCTCCCCTGACTGCCCTCCGAGATAGTGGTCACTTCTTCTATACTATCCTGGCTTCCACTATGGCCTCCCAGTATATGGTGCTGCTGACACAACCGCTTCAATAAATTTGCCTCATCTTAAATAAAGCATGCAGGCTAATCACTGGGGCCCCTAGGATGACGCACTCCCTGCCAGCTCTATGACATGGCGCTAATCTGGTTGAATCTGGACGAACGCCTTCGCGTACCAAACTTGCCTAATAACAAAAAAACCTTCTAGGACTTTCCCCACTTGGGCTGACAGCCTGTTCTGGCTGCCCAACCCTTGGTCTGCACACGTCCTCCTCCAAGGCCACTCTTCTGGTCCCAAGATCCAGAATATCCCATGGACAGAGATCTCTTTTGCTTTAGAGCTCCTTCCTGGTATAACTCGGCTTCCCTGCCCCCATCTCAGATGCCCCCACAATTTCCACAATTCAAACTCGCACTTCAAGAGCCAACTATTTAACACGCCGGTTGCACCTGTATATAACTGAGTTGCTGCGCACATTACCCTGACAATGCCCACTGGGCTGCATCCACTCCACATTGCACTAATCCTCAGCCTTTGCTGTTTATACTGCTTTGACCTTGCTACATCTTGCAAACTTGCTTATCTGCTGACCGGATGTAGTCACTGGTGCTTGCTACCATTAATCCAAATACTGTAACCAAAAGTCAGTTGCTTTTTTTTTTTTTTCTGCATCATATGTAAGTCTGTTATGTATTGTCCTCACTGTGACGAGGTACCTTTGGAAATGAGCCTCGGCTCAAAGGTTGTAAACCTATTTCGAAATAAATAAATAAATAAGGAGAGGAGGCACTGTGGCTCACCTTGGAGACTGGAAAGGGCACCAAAATCCGCACAGGGGTTGTGTACAGACCCCCATGTCAGGGGGAAGGAATGGACAAGGATATGATGGAAGGCATTCTTAGAAAGGCAGAGAAAGGGGATATACTGTTGATGGGAGACCTGAATATGCCAGATGTTAACTGGAGCACATTTGCTGCAGCCACATCCAAGAGCAGGACTATTCTTGATGCCCTACAGGTGGCAGGCATTAGACAGCTAGTTTCGGAACCCACTCGTGAGGGAGCAATCTTAGACCTCGTACTCTCAAACGGGGCAGTGAGAGGATCTCAGATCTAGAAGTGGGCTGCCATCTGTGGGACAAGTGACCATCAAACAGTGTGGTCTCATGTTAAACTCAGTTAGAGAGTCAAGCCATACAAAAGTGAGGGTACTGGACTTTAGAGGGCCGACTTTGGCAAGATGGGAGAGTGTCTCAGAAAAGCACTAGCAAACAGGCTGAAGGAGGTGTGGAGCAACATTGTGGAATAATCAAACTGCCATCACAGAGGCAACAAGCCTTTGTGTGAAGCAAATAAACAAATCAAAATCGAAAGAAAAAGCCACTATGGTTCTCAAGAGAGGTGGCTGTGAAAGTCAGGAAGAAAAGATAGTCTCGGAAGTATAAGGAAACACAGAAGGAGCAGAACAGAGAGCTGTACCAGTGTAAGGCAGAAAGAAGCAGGAGGGAAGTCAGAATAGCAAAGGCCCAAACTGAGGAAAGATAGCCAACTCAGTTAAGAAGGGGATAAAACCTTTATAGGTACATCAGCGGAGCGAGAAAGACAAAGGAGGGTTAGTGAGGCTGAATAGAATGAACGGTGGGTGGGCAGAGGGGACAGTGAAAGCAGAATACTGAACCTAATATTTCTGCTCAGTATTCACAAAAGAGGAGGGGAAGTGCCTAATCCAATTAACAGCAGCACTCTTGATAGGGGGTCGATCCCAGTCCTTTCACAGAAGAAAGTGTTCTGCAAGACCTCCTAAAACTGAAGGTGGACAAAGCAATGGGTCCTGATGGAATTCACCCCAGCATTCTAAAAGAATTATGAAGGAACCAGTGAAACCATGGCTATTCTTTTTAATAAATCATGGAGGATGGTGGTACCCGAGACTGGAGGAAGGCGGATGTAATTCCCCTTCACAAAAAATGGGCCCAAGACAGAGGCAGGAAACTACAGACCTGTCAGTCTGACCTCTGTGGTAGGGAGAGTGATGGAGTCACTTGAAGGAAAGAATAGTTGAGTACCTAGAGGTCAGTGGAGCACAGGATCCAAGGCAGCATGGGTTCACAGCGGAAGGTCATGTCAGACGACCTAATAGATTTTTTGACTGGATGACCAAAGTAGTAGACCAGGAGGGCTGTGGACATGGCCTACCTAGACTTTAGCAAGGCATTTGACACAGTCCCACACAAAAGATTATTAGTCAAATTAACCAGCCTGGGAGTGGGTCCCAGGGTGGTAGCCTGGGTAAAACATTGGCTGGACAACAGGACACAGAAGGTAATTGTAAATGGAGTCCACTCTGAAGAAAGGGCGGTTACTAGTGGGGACCGCAGGGTTCAGTATTGGGTCCAGTCCTTTTTAATGTCTTCATCAGTGACATTGCAGAGGGACTGGAAGGAAAAGTATGCCTTTTTGTAGATGACACAAAGATCTGCAACAGGGTTGATACACAAGGAGGCGTGGAAGGATGAAAAGGACTTGGCAAGGTTGGAGGAATGGCCAGACGATGGCAGCTAGGATTCAATGCTAAAAGTGCAAAATAATGCACCTGGGAAACAAGAACCCAGGGAAGAATACACAATGGGTGGGGAGGTAGTGACAACAACAAAACAGGAAAGGGACCTGGGGTAATCATATCAGATGACCTTAAGGTTAGCAAGCAATGTGAGAAGGCAGTAGGGAGGGCCGGGTACTGGGATGTATAGGGAGAGGCATCAGCAGCAGAAAACAGGAAGTTGTTATCCTCTGTACAGACAGTTGGTGAGACCCCTTCTGAATACTGTGTCCAGTTCTGAGACCCCATCTCCACAAGGACATAGACAGGATAGAGGCAGTCCAGAGGGAGGGCAACTAAAATGGTGCAGGGTCTCGCAAGAGAAGCCAGATGAGGAGAGACTAAAGGAACTTAATATGTATACCCTTGAGGAAAGAAGGGAGAGGGGGACATGATATAAACTTTCAAGTACCTCAAGGGAATCAACAAAGTCCAAGAGGGTAGCATCTTTCAGAAAAGAGACTTCAAGAACAAGGGACACATTTAAAGATAGAAGGAGGGCAGTCTAGGGCAATGTGAGGAAGTATTATTTCACAGAGAGGGTAGTGGATGCATGGAACAGCCTTCCTGAGGAAGTTGTGGGTCTAAAACTGTGGAGAATTCAAGAATGCATGGACAGACATAAGGCAATTCTTGGGGGGCAGGAAGATATAGGCTGTTGGTTAACTACGATCTGTGGCCATCCTGTAGGTAGAGAAATGGGCAGACTAGATAGGCCTAGCGTCCTTATCTGCCTCAAAGTTCTATGTTTCTATATTTCTATGTTTCAGTACCCTGCTTGATGTGGTACTCACCAACCGCCTCTAATCTGATCCCCAATGTACAAGTCCTCCCAGACTCTATCAGTGATCACTCCCATTCTATTCCACTGGTCATCCTCAGTCCTCAACCCATAGCACAGTCCACATGCCGGTGGTGTCTAATACCTGGTGGACTGATAAAACGTAAGGAACTTTGTCCCAAATTGACTGGTCTCCCATACAGGCAACTCCTGACATCGACACAGCTCTCTCTTCTTTACCCAAACTTTAATAATGCCTGTGATATCTTTGCCCCAATGTTGACCCGCCGCTCTAAAAGGCAGAATGACCCTGCAACCCCAGCTTAGATCCACCAACTCAAACATAGGGACAACCTATGGCACCAGGCCACCGAGACTGGCCGCCCAGTGACAGGCAGTTATATGGCTGGTCATCAAACAAGTGCACTCGGCCATCAGAAAGGTCAAGTCTGAGTGCTATCGGGTCCTCACTACTGCCTCATGGGGAACCCCAGAACCTTCTGGGATAACATTAAACAGTTAATGGGAGGCACACTTCCCACCCGACAACCTTTTCAAAAGACTTTATGGGCTGGTAACGGAAAGGGTTCGCTGGAGGTGTACAAATCAGGACTTCTACCTTACTAGCACTGTGTCATTCTAGGGCGAGTAAGGAAAAAACATGGAGATACAATTAGGGTTGTGATATTACATGCAATTGAGTTGTGAACAGATGAAAGTTATACTATATGATTATACTGTTTATTCTAGTACTGTGATATTACAGGCAGCTGGTTGTAAAACAGAGCTAACATATACTATATGATGATAATGTTTATTCTGTACATTCATTTAGATTTTGAAGAGTTGTTTTATAGCCTGTTTACCTTGTCCTATCAGCTAGAGTGTAAGTGTCTATTTAGAACAGGGCTGTTTGCAGGAAGAGAACATGACCAATCTAGTCTGTATCTTCAGTTATAAGTGGGCCAGGACAGGGGGAGGGTGCCCACTGTAGGCAGCCATCTCAGATTAGGATTGAAGTATGTTAGTTACGGCGTAAAGTGTGCTACTTGGTAAGGGCAGAGACACGGGTGAGGACGAGTAGCAGAGTGGTGTAAACCCTCAGTGAAGCAGAGATGGAGATGCAATATATATAGCAGAAACGAGGGGAGAGAGCAGGCCTGAGAGAATCTAGAACACAAGGAGGTGGGAAGTACCCACCCCTGCAGAGTGGCCTGTCCCAATCATAGGGACCTAGGTGAATGAAGCTTGCATAACAAGTTAATAGAGTTCCAGGCCGTTGTTCGGTGGTGGTGTGTGGCAACGCCAGAAAATGTGGGCCAACAACAACCATGACTGGGACCTTAACATTGTCATGGGGTGCCGAGAGCAGGCTATGTTCTGGACATAGTCTTGGCGGATGGCGATCTAGTAAGGGACCTGGTGTAGAGGATCCCTGACTGTGAGAGATCATGCAATGTCTGTTTTCACAGTAACATGGGGTTGAGGGGTGAGAGATATAGGACACTGGCAGTGTAGATCAGTGGAGCAGACTTTATGGTAATGGAAATATTCTAAAGGATCACATGCAAGTGATTACAACAATGCCAGACGTGATAAGAGATGGAGGTCATAAAACAGGTAATTCTGTGTCAGTCCATACCAGCTATAGGTTAAGTGCAAGGAGCAAAGTCACATAAACCGGGCTGGTGGACCAGTGAAGTTCAGTGAGCGCTCAAGGACAAAAACTAAGGCCCGGCTTGGAAAACTAATATCAGATGGTGGTGGGTGGGTGGAAGAGGCGAGTGAGCAGGCAGAGGTACTAAGCAACCACTTCTCCTCTGTGTTTGCTATGGATGGGGATGTGATATTTGCTAAGAAAGGCACAATAGGGATATAAGCAAAATTGAGTGGACTGGGGAGTAAAAGAAAGGGAACTTAGGGAGGTAGAGCTCATGCCTATGATCACATCTAGACAATGATAGAAAGGCCAGCAAGGAGGGGTTGATAGATGAAGCCTTTCTACACCAAACAGGTGTGGCAAGCCCTAAAGTCCCTGAATAATTGCCTGAATTGCCATTACAGTTGTCGACACACCGCCGCTGTACAGTGCTGGGTATTTTGCTTGCAGGAGGCGGGTTTTGGGGTTGCAAACAGTGGAGATCAAATGAGCGGGACACTGTGTGTGTGGTAGTGGAAACCAGAAGACACCCTGGTATAAAATGGACTCTGAATGAGGTCACTTTGTCTGGTTTCCATACCCAAGGCACCACTAATGATCTTGGGCAAGTGGTCTGTTCAGCTCCAGTGGACTGTCCAACGGGTGGTATTGTGCAATGCCAGATCGTGAAGAACAAGACTGCAGTTATTGCAGATCTTGTGGAGTTCGGACTCTGGCATGCATTACTGAGACCTGGCTAGATGAAAATGTTGGTCAAATCTTGGAGGCAGCAGTTCCAGATGGTTACTCGGTGTTGCACTGCCCATGGTTGTGGGGTTGCAGTCTGTTTTAAACCAAACTGTGACTCACAAGTGTAGAGTAGAGGGAGCTGAGTCCTTTGAGTGTACCATAGTGACAGGTGTGGGTTGAAGAATTTCTCTCATCTATCGCCCACCAGGTAATGAGAAGCATTTTCGCAGGAAGTAGCATACTTTGCCATTGACATGGTGCTTGACTCACCCAGGCTGATGGTCCTGGGTGACTTTAATGCCTGGGTCCATGATGAACTCTCTCAGTTTGGACAACACTTCACGAAAGTGGGGGCTGTGGGATTCAAACCCAGGTCTCCCCGGTTTGCAGCTCATAGCCTTAAACCACTGCACTATACTGCCTATTTCATGGTCTGTTGTGGATACATACCCCTGTACATGTGTACCTTTTCCTGTGTTACACAGAATCAGAGTATTGATATCTGAATAGTTGTGGATTTCACTGCAGATCGAATGTTGCTATTGGGGAAAAAAAGTAATTTGCAAACACACTGATTACCGTGGGTATTTTGCTTTTGTTTAGCAGTCTACTTTTACACAAATTTCTTAGTATACAGGAGTACAGTCTTGAATGGCTCCTGGACTGTATTTCACAGTTAGAGGCTCATGCATTGATGAGGCACCTGTGAAGTCAATCTATTCATGAGCATTACCAATGTGGTTAGTCTGATCACTTGATAATTGGCACCTCATTATTGTCCCGGAGTGCTCATTTCACTGAGACAAAAGAAACCACAGCAGAACAACACAATAATTTGGTGCTAACAGTCCACTGATGAGTGCCATTGACAGTTGGGATCGCACTGACTGCTGTCATTAAATGTATTTCCTTTGTTTCCAAACACTCTGTTTATGACTACAGCTCAGCAAGCCTTGGCTAGAATAGCATTTATAATAAATACATATTTCTAATTGTGCATCACCTGGATAGTAAACATTTGACGTCATGCAAGGGATGCATAGTATTGCCTGACTCCAAGAATGCTGAAATTCTCCTGGTGCTGCAGGCTGCCCTTTGTACTGGGCTCCTGCCTGTGCTGGTGGCTTTTCTGCCCACAAAGAAATCCACAGCTGTCCTGACACAGCTCCATGAGGTCGCCACCCCCCATCTCACTCACTCCTTCTGGTTCTCCAATGCTGTAAGGCTGCCTTTTTTATTCAGCTGATGCCTCTGTTGGTGCCTTTTTCTGCACACAACAAAATATGCAGCAGTCCTGACACCGGTCCGCTGAGCTTGCCTACCCCCTCTATCACTTACTATTCCGCTTCTGCCAGCGCTGCAGGCTGGCCTTTGTAATGGGCCTGCGGCATTACTGGCTTTTTCTCCCCACAAACAAATCTGCAGCAGTCGCAACAGAGCTGCACAGAGCTCACTGACTCCCCTCCTCATTTGCTCACAGACGCCTCCTGGCACTGCAGGCTGCCCTTTGTACTTGACTCCAGCCTGTGTTGGTGGCTTTTTCTGCCCACAAAGAAATCCACAGCTGTCCTGACACAGCTCCATCGAGGTCGCTCACCCCCCATCTCACTCACTCCTTCTGGTTCTCCAAGCTCACAGACGCCTCCTGGCACTGCAGGCTGCCCTTTTCACTGGCTCCTGCCGGCATTGGTGGGTTTTTCTGGCCAGAAAGAAATCTGAAGGAGTCCCGACACAGCTCCATTGAGCTCACTCAATCCCTCTGTCACTCATGCATTCCGTTTCTGACGGTGCTGCAGGCTGGCCTTTGTACTGGGCTCCTGCCTGTGTTGCCGCTTTTTCTGCCCACAGAGAAATCTGCAGAAGTCATGATCGAGCTCCATTGAGCTCATTGATTATGCTTTCTCCTGGTGCTGCAGGCTGCCCTTAGTACCGGCTCCTGCTTGTGCTGGCACCTTTTCGCCCACAAAGAAACCGCAGCTGTCTCGACACAGCTCCATTAAGGCAGTTCACTCCCCCATCTCACTTGCTCATTCTGTTTCTCCTGGTGCTGCAGGCTGCCCTTTGTACTGGGCTCCTGCCTGTGCTGGCACCTTTCTGCCCACAAAGAAACCGCAAAAGTCTCGACACGGTTCAAGGTAGTTCACCCCGGCTCACTCGCCATTCTGTTTCTCCTGGCAGTGCAGGCTGCCCTTTGTACTGGACTCCAGCCTGTGTTGGTGGCTTTTCTGCCCACAAAGAAATCCACAGCTGTCCTGACACAGCTCCATCGAGGTCGCCACCCCCATGTCTCACTCACTCCTTCTGGTTCTCCAAGCTGCAAGGCTGCCCTTTGTACTAGGCTGCTGCGTGTGTTGCGCTTTTTCTGCCCACAAAGAAATCTGCAGCAGTCCCGACAAAGCTCCACTGAGCTCGCTCATCCCCCTCTCTTTCACTCATTCATTCCCGCTTTCTTCCGGCGCTGCAGGCTGCCCTTGTCTACTGGGCTCCTGCCTATGTTGCTGCCTTCTTATGCCCACAAAGAAACTTGCCGGAGTTATAATACAGCTCCTCTGAGCTTGCTGACTCACTCATTCTGGTTTTCCTGCCACTGCAGGGTGCCCTTTGTACTGTGCCCTCATGCGCATTACTGCCTTTTTCTGCCCACAAACAAATCTGTAGCAGTCCCAACAGAGCTGCGTGAGCTCACTGACTCCCTCAGTTGCTCGTTCTATGTCTCCTGGTGCTGCAGTCTGCCCTTTGGTACTGGGCTCCTGCCTGCATTGGTGGGTTTTTCTGCCCACAAAGAAATCTGCAGCAGTCCTGACACCAGTCCATTGAGCTTGCTCACTCCCCCTCTTTCACTCACTCATTCTGTTTCTGCCGGCGCTGAAGGCTGGCCTTTTGTACTGGGATCCTGCCTGTGTTGATGCCTTTGTCTGCCCACAAAGAAATCTGCAGCAGTCACGTGAGAGCTCCGTTGAGCTCGCTCACTCCCCTTCTCTTTCACTCACTCATTCTGTTTCTTCCGGCGCTGCAGGCTGCCCTTGTCTGCTGGGCTTCTACTTGTGTTGCCGCCTTTTTCTGCCCACAAAGAAATCTGCAGCAGTCACGATAGAACCTCATTGAGCTCACTCACTCCCCGACTCACTCATTATGCTTCTCCTGGTGCTGCAGGCTGCCTTTGTACTGGGCTCCTGCCTGTGCTGGTGCCTTTTCTGACCACAAAGAAATCTGGAGAGGTATCAACAGGGTCGCTGAGCTCACTGACTCTCTCTCCTCAGTCGCTCGTTCTCTGTCTCCTGGCATTGCAGGCTGCCCTTTTGTACTGGGCTCCTGTCTGCATTGGCGGGTTTTTCTGGCCAGAAAGAAATCTGACGGAGTCCCGACACAGCTCCATTGAGCTCGCTCAATTCCCCTCTGTCACTCATGCATTCCGTTTCTGCCGGTGCTGCAAGCTGGCCTTTTGTACTGGGCTCTTGCCTACGTTGCCGCATTTTATGCCTACAAAGAAATCCGCAGCAGTCACAACAGAGCTACGTTGAGCACACTCACTACCGCTCTGTCACTCGCTCATTCTGTTTCTCTTGGCACAGCAGACTGCGCTTTTGTATGGGGCTCCGGGCTGCGTTGGCACCTTTGTCTGTCCACAAAGAAATCGCAGCTGTCCTGAAAGAGCTCCGCTGAGGTTGTTCGGTCTCTCTCTATTGCGCTTATTCTGTTTTTACTGGTGCTGTAGCTGCCCTTTGTACGGTGCTCCTGCCTGCATTGGCACCTTTTTCTGCCTTCAAAGAAATCTGAGCAGTCCTGACATCACTCGTGAGTCCACTCACCCCTTCACTCAGTCGCTTCTCGTGTGTTTCTCCCAGTGCTGCTGGCTGCCCTTTGTACTGTGCTCTTGTGTTGTTGCGTTTGTCTGCCCACAAACAAATCCATGATGGTTCGACCAGAGCTCAGTTGAGCTTGGTCACTCGCCCCTGTCACTTGTCAATCTTAATCTGTCACAAACACTAATTTCCCAGAGTGACTGTGTTATTCTCTGTCCGAGTGCAAAACATATTTTAGCCAGGATGTGAAAAATGACAGCTGTAGTGTCCATAAGGAGGTGTGAAAATGCCACTGTTGAAAATGTGGCTTGACAATATTGCAAATTTGCTAAGTTACAAGGTGCGGAAACAGTTCAACAAATGCTTGTAACACAGTCATGTTATGGAGTTTTGTCACCAAATTTTCAATATAGGGATTTTAAGACCTCTGGTCATGAATAGTGCCACTGTCATTTTCTTAATCTGTCCTGAACACTGGTTTCCACAGTCACCACATTATTCTGCGCTGAACCTGTGAAAACACATTTCAGTCAGGATGTAAAAATGACAGCTGTACTGCTTGTGAGGAGGTGTGACAAAATGCCACTGTTGAAAATCTGGTGTGACAATATTAAAAATCTGCGAAGTTACAAGGGTGCATGGAAAGTGCACAACGCACATGTGTAACACTGTCAATTGATAGGCTATCATCACCAAATTTTCAACATTGGCATTTTAGGACCTCTGCTCATGAAGAGTATCATTGTCATTTTCTTAATCTGTCCCGAACAGTGATTTCCTACAGTGACCGCTCTATTCTGCGCCGGAAGTGCAAAACACATTTCGCCAGGATGAGAAAAATGACAGCTGTACTGTTCATAAGTAGGTCTGGGAAAATGGCAATAGTGAAAATATTATAAATTGTGAAGTTACAAGCGCAGCATGAAAACTGCGCAGCGCGACGCCTGTAATACAGTCATTTTATGGAATATCGACTAAATTTTTAACATAGGTATTTTAGGACCTCTGCTCATGAACAGTATCATTGTCATTTTCTTAATCTGTCCCAAACAGTGATTTCCACAGCAACGCGCTATTCTGCACGGAAGTGCAAACACATTTTGACCTGGATGTGAAAATGACAGCTATACATCTCACAAGGAGGTGTAACAAAATGCCAATGTTGAAAATCTGGCGAAAAAATTGCACTTCCGGTTACGAGTGTGTGTGAGCAACTGCGCAACGACGTCAGAAGTGTCGTTTTTGATGTTTCCACCAAATTTGAAACATAGGTTTTTGAGAGCCCACCTCATGAACACTGGCACTGTCGTTTCATTAATCAGCCCGAAGGATGATTCCCAGAGTGACTGCAAAACAACCTTTTGGGGCCAATTAACGCCATGACAGTTGAAGAATCTATGAGGAGGGGTCCCAAAACCCCATGTTGAAAATTTGTGCAAAATTCAAAAAATGCCTGAGATATGCAATAAAGTTGAAAACCCTATTCATTATATTATACAGCTTACTCAGCTTCCTCAGTTCAAGCGGTCGGCTTTGAAGAGTGCAGACGTGTTCCTGGTCCACCAAGATCATCGTGCCGAGCACCAGAGGTAAGTATGGGGTGAGGGGTGGTGGGGAGGCTGGGTGCAGTGGTGGGTGCGGTTGTGGGAGGGGTGCGGCAGACTACGAGGGACTGTTTCTTTATTTCAGGTAAAACACTCACGGAAAAACATCGGGGATGCTTTAAACACTGCAGGGGATATGGCACACTGGACTGGGCACCCAGCGTGTCACTGGAGTCAGGGGACAGCTGTAGCCGACGGATTGGGCACCCGCCGGCAAACAACAAAGGGGGTTATTTCGCCGACGGGATTGGGCACCCCGTCGGCAAACAACAAAGGGAGTTATTTCTGCCGACGGGATCGGCACCCGTCGGTACACAACAAAAGGTGCGTTTCCCAAATAAAACTGTCAGCATACCATGGCTGCATCGATGGGAACTCACCTCAGCAGGAACCAAAGGGGAATTTATTTATTTTTTATTTTATTTATTTCTAAGAATCAGTTTACAACCTTGAGCCAGAGGCTCGCTTCAAAGGTACTTCATCACATAAAGACATACATTGTGTTTTTGGTTACATAGCAAATATTTGCAAAACAATAGTGCTCAACAGAGGCGCCACATCACATTGTGGTCAGACAAATACAATTGGGTACAGGGTACATGTAATTGATAACAGGTGTTACACAAGTTGGTATCAAGTGAGCAATCTGGTTGGTAAACACTGAAACAGCTGGCACTGGCCAGGTTAAACATAGGCATGGTGTACAGGGAAGTGGTGGAGGGGATGGTTAGGTGGAGAGCTGCCCGGGGGGCATTGTCAAGAGAAGCAGAGGTGGAGGCTATGTTCAGAGACAGGAGCAGTTACGAGTGCTGAAGATGTGGGTCCGAAGTGTGGTTTTGAACTTGGAGATGGTGATGGCATTGGTGATGGTGGCAGGGAGAGAGTTAAACCAGGTTGGGGCTCTATAGCAGAAGGACCTCTGGCCATGGCTGGTTCTTGATCTGGGGACCTTTAGAGTGGTCTTGTAGGAAGACCGTGTTGCAATAGTGGGAGGGCTCTGGTGGATGGATGCTGTTACTCCGGGGGGGGGAGAGCCCGAGTAGGGTTTTTTGGTGAGGAGACAGGTTTGGTATTGGAGCCGCTCATCCAGGGTAAGCAGGTTAGCCTCGACATACAGCTGACAGGTGTGTGTGAGCCTGGGGGCACCAGTAATCAATCTGCAGGCTTTATTCAGGGTTAGGTGAATTTTGTTGAGTGCAGTGGTGTCGGCAGCACCATATACTGGTAGACCATAGTCTACAAGGGACAGAACGGATGATGTAACAGCTAGCCGGAGAGCATTTGGGGGAAGGCAGGTTCTATGGCGGAATAGGATGCAAGCGCGTGTTAGTGGTGGATGTCAGGCCGATGTGGTTGTGAAATGTGAGGGCTGAGTCGAAGGTAACCCCAAGGTATTTGTAGGAGCAGACTTGTTCCAGTGGCTGATTGGTATTTGGAAGGATATAGAGTGGGTGGTTGCTAGCTTTGTTTTGGGGTGGGAAAAGAGCATAGCTTGGTTTTCTTAAGATTGATGACAAGTCTGCGCTCCTTAAACCAAGCCTCGCACTGTTGAAAGACTGCTGTAGGGAATCCAGTAGGGAGATGGGATTGCTGTGGGTGGCAAAGGACAGCGCCTCGCATACAGTAGAATTTTTGCCAGGGCATGCACTGGGCAGGGTGTTCAGATACAGCGAGAAGAGAAGGGGCCCAGGATGGAGCCTTGGGGACCCTAGAGAGAATGGGACGGTATCGAGAGGTGTTATTAATTTTTACACACTGAGATCGAAAGGCCAAGATAGCTAGCGCACATGCCAGGGGCCAGCCGAGACCAGTGTGCCAGAGTGCATTCAGCAGAAGTGGATGGGAGACAGTGTCGAAAGCCTTTGAGAGGTCGATGAACACTGCACCAGCTAGGAGCTGGTATCCAAGGAGGAGTGTAGAAAGTTGGAGAATTCAATAAGGGCAGTGCTGGTACTGTGAGCCGCATGGAAGCCATGTTGCTCTGGGCATAAAATGTTATGCTTAGCCAGATAATCAGTGATTTGAATGGCCACCACTTTCTCCAGGGCTTTAGAGAGGGAGGGAGGATGGAGATTGGCCGTAGTTGTTGGCACAATGACCTGTCGCCCCTTTATGAATAGGTGTGATAATGGCTGTTTTCCAAGTGTGGGGAATTGTCCCAGGCAGAGTGACTGGTTAATTAGGTTTGTGAGTGGTGCAAGGACTTCATCTAGCACCAGCCTGAGGATGCTGGGGTCCAGTGAGTCACTGCCGGGATTGTTGCCATTGAGAGCTTTGATTAGATGGGTCTGGCTTCCCGGTGGAAATCTTCGAGGTGGAAGCTGGGGTGCTGGAGGACAGGGGAGGTTGGCTGGGGAGGGTCAAAGAAATTACTAGGAAGACTGAGCTAAGGTCAGTGAAAGTGGTGTTGAAATGGTGACTGCTTTAACACGGCACACTTAAAGAGTTGGAAATGCTGGCTACAAACTCATTATGCACGAGTATGACGATATAATGTGGGCTGGAACAACAGCACGGAGGTGTACTACAGACCTGAGGGAAAACCACAAAGGGATAAATAATGAAATTTAGACATGAAACAAATTGACCAAATAGAGATAAAGGTAAGCAGGGCAGCACGCTCTGAAAAGGACACTTTTAAAAGACAGAATAACATTAAAAGTTCAGGGACTAACTCTGACAGTGCAGCTTTAAGGATCGAAACATCAGGCACACCTAATCTCTAAATTATATGCAGCGGTGGTTCCGGACCGAATGCCGAATTAGAGCGCAGGCCGATGGGAGAAGGAATTAAATTGTGAGGAGGAGAAACCTAGTTCGAGATTATATGGAAGATGGTGGTAAAACCATCGGCCTCCTCTTGGAGGGAGTTCAGGTGGAAGATTCTCACAAGATTTTTCAGAACGCCTACAATAACAAAACACTACGGCCGACGGGATCGGATGCGCATGGAGAGGGTGTGGCAGGTGGAGTCGATATACATATTTTCTGGAGCTGCCCCAGACTTAGGAGTTACTGGAGCCTGGTGACTGGGGGTATGGGTCAGATCCTTCAGGTGGAAATTCTGAGCATCCCCTGCTACTTTTGTTAGGGGAACCACCCCTGGGATGAGGGGCTTAATGGCTACATATTTGTTCTCACTCTGGTGGCTGCGCCCAAAAGCAATCATGAAGTTATATAGATAAGGCCCTCCGCCATAGAACACTGGCTGATGGTGTGTGATCAGATTAGAGGAATGGAGAGACTCACTGCCAATTTGAACCTGAAGACAGATCGAGTTCCTGGCAGTAAAGGAAGGGCTGACATTTTGTCAATCTTGGCTAAGAAGCCCTGGATTGAGAGCAAGGGCCTATCCTCTAAGATTCACCCTTCCCCACCACGTGGGGAGTGGGATAGAATACAGCAATAGATTGGAGTTGTGTAAGGACTTATAGACCACCACCGCCATTTGGTTAGGGAGGGGGGAGGCGGAAGGGGGGAGGGATTTAATTTGGTTATCATTTGATGTAGTTAATGGCATACAAAGTAATTTGTTAATTGTCATTGGCATAAATAGGCTGAAACTAGAATATTGTTGTTAGGTTTAAACTGGGCTTAAAGACCCAGTTTGACTGAAAGGTCTCTCTTTTCTTCTTAATCGATAAATATTAGAATAAGTACTTACTAACTTTGATGTATTCTACCTTGCCTAGCCAATGTACTGTATGGTTTATGGTTTTTATCCAAACATTTCAATAAAATACAATTTCAAAAAAAAAAAAAAATAATTCCAGTTTTGGAGTATGGTAGCTACAATACAGGAATTAAACTAAAACAGCATTAAAGAAACTATATCAAACATATATTACAAACTGGCAAAACTTGTAAGTCTAAGTAAAATTGGTACTTGCCACTGTACTGTCTACTCGGCCCTAAATTGGCTGGGGTCAGAGGACAAAAAAAGAAAATAACTGGCTAACACGGTGTTACAAATTGTTGAAATCCAAAGTTGCCCACCCCTTATGTCACTTAGTAACAAAAGAGTTACACAGTGATAAAAAGTACCGACTGAGGTCAAATACCTGAACCTACCTTACGTCATGTGCACAACCAATCTGGGGATATGAATTTACAAATGCGCATGCTAAATCTTGGAACTTAGTGTCGACAGATCTAAAGGCCAAGAACTTCCGATATGCATTCCAGATTGCACTACAAAAAACTTTGCACAAAACTTGTAAATGCTTCACTTGAGAATGACAGCTTATCTTAGTACTGCACATGCTGTATTTCTATGTATAATGTTTTTATACTGTTCATAGATTCATGAGCTGTAATGTTTAAAGATGTACAAGGCACTTGTTGAAAAAGGGATACCACATCATGACTGAATGAATGAATAAATGCTTTATTTATAAAAGCGTTTTCCAAAACCAAGGCGCCTGTACAATAAAACCATACACATTTTTGAAATAACCAAATAAAGTTAAAACTAATAAATACAATAGTGGCTTTAGTAATTGGAAATGCTAGGCTAAAAGGTAGGTTTTCAGAGCAGCTTTAAAACTTTGAATGGTCAGGCAATCCTAATGTTTGTTCCGGTATAAAAATAAAATGTCACTTATCTGTCTGTCTGTCTGTCTGTCTGTCTATCCATCCATCCATCCACCCACCCATCTACCTACCTACCGATATAATAAAAAAAAGGGGGGGCACGACAGGCCTGTAGGAGCAAGCCGGAGTCTCGGGGATCCAGGCAAGCAGCTGAGAGGGACAAAATGGTGGGTATGTATAGGATAGCCCTGTTTCCTCAGGTGGAAGTTCTGAAGGTGTAAGTATGATTAAGGCAAAATAAATAAAGAACGTGCTCCCATGAGGATCAGGATTCCTCTATTTCACTAAGTTCTTTTATTTTCTGAGCCCGGCCCCTATTGAGCTAGAGGGACTCAGTTAGTGGTTTAGAGTGTTTCTGCATGGCTTCTTTCTCATGGATCAGAGGGTTGGCCTCAAAAGTCACAGAATAGATAGTCACGCAGTTAATGATTACACAATGAGCCATGTGAAGAGGGGAAGGGCCCCGCCATAAACTCTACTGGAGCCTGTAACCCCCAGACAGCAGGGTTATAGAAGGTGAACTGCTGTAAGGCATTAGACTAGCATTAAACCTAAAGGACTGATCTCCAAGGCATTCCTGTCTCTGCATTCTACTTTTTACTACATAGTTTGGTCTTTTAATCTGTAATGTATCTATAACATTTCCCCACCTCCCACTCCAACATACCTTATTCAGTTGTAGCCAACAATAAGAGTTAGTAACTAGCTCAGGTAGCTGGTGTTCTTTGAAAAGAGAGGAGCAGCTGCTTACTGTCCTTCAGTACAGCCTTGGAGTGAGCTTGCTTCCTGGCCATCACTAGGGCAATGTTCAAGGAGTCACAAGCAAGGGCCTGTTGGTCAGTCTGTGGGACGGATCTCTGAGGGAGTGGGACATCGATATTCTAGGCCTTCAACTCCTGAGTGGTGGCTTCCTCTGGGGATGCAAATGTCCATGGTCCATTAGGGAACATCACGACCAACTTTGCAGGCATGGTGTGTGGAACTTAATTGTTGAGCTCATAGTATTCAGAGGATTGGAGCATATGCTTAACGCTTTGTTGAAAGTAAAGAAGAGTAGTCATTGTCAATGTAGATGCATTTTTCTTGTAAAAAAGGTGTTTCATTCTTCATGCTCATTGTTTTAACTCCTGTTTGACTGCATAACTTAGGAGTCAGATCACAATTGTTTGTGGACGCTCATCTGGGTGCTTGGCTTAGCTGTCAGCGATTTATGTGTCTGCTCTGTATCTAGCAGAAAGGTTGGGTCAAGTTGTAGAGTTTCCTGAGGAAAGAGTCCATGAAGGCGAGCATGTCTCGTCCTTCTTCGTTCTCTGGGATCCCATTTATCCCTAAATTGTTACGCCTGGAGCGATTCTCCAGGTCATCGCATTTTGCTGCCAGCTGTTTTTTTTCCTTCCAGTACATGCAGCATAATCCTTTCCAGTCAATCAGCACATGTATCATCACGAGATCAGGGTTTCTAGGCCGCTACTCAATTTTCAGCTGTGGAAAGATTGTCTCCAAGTTTGTATACAGCGATCTTATTTCTGAATGAAAGTCTTTTAATTCCATTAAGATCACTGCATTAGTGGGTTGTGGCGGTTGTAGCGGGGAGGCAGGCCATGGTAGCTCTTCGACTGGATGTTCAGTGTAGTTCATATTGATCGATTTAAATCTGTCAGAATCTACCTGTGAATCTGCAACCGCTGTTTTCCTTTTTCTGCCTATTAAAAGTACTCCTGTAGCACTGATTAGGAGAATATTTCTAGTCAAAATGCTATTTTATGGAGTTTTTTTAATTAGACAAGGAGCAGGAGCTGGGTAATTAAGCATGTATGCCCATCAGTGACGTCAACGGAAATCCATGCCCTGCTGTTTTCTGTAGTTTAAAGTGCAGATCTGAGTTATAAAAAAATACGATTTTAGAGAATACAGGGACTTCTCAAGACGTGTAACAGAACCGATTGAGAGAATAACTTCTGCTGGATTGTGCAGATATGCATCATCGACTTCCATTATGCCTTGTATGACTAGGGTCATGACCTCTGCAATGGAGTAAAACAGGTTTTCCACATCGGGGCACAACAGACTGAATCAACCTCATTTATATTAAAATTAGGACAACATTAGGGAGATGCAAGAGAGGGAATCATTATTCATACTTACAAACTACACAAGCATATGGAAAATAAGTTTGGGACTTCTTTCAAGGCTGCTACCACCGAATCTTATCTCTCCAGGACTCTCTACAACTATCTTTAATGATGTTGAAACCTGTTTGAAGAGCACAGACGGATTAATCCAAAAAACAAAGACATTTCTCGCCCACCCCCTCCAAACAGCCAGCAACTTCCCACCCATATCCCCCTGGTCCAAACAGCCCTTGAGCAGGTCCACTCCTATAAGTACCTTGGGGTCTCCTTGATTCAGCACTCACCTTCCACACTCAATTTGATGTACTTCTCAGCCATCAGTGTGCTTATTTGGCATCTATACCGGACATAGAAACTGTCTCCCCTGACTGCCTCCGATAGCGGTCACTTCTTCTATACTATCCTGTTTACTATGTCCTCCCAGTATATGGTGTGTTGACAATCGCTTCAATAAGGTTCTCTATCTTAAATAAAGCATGCAGGCTAATCACTGGGGCTAGGATGACGACTCCTGCAGCTCTATGACATGCAATCTGCTGAATCTGACTAACGTTTTCGCCACTAAACTTGCCTAATAAACAAAACCTTTAGGACTTTCCCACTTGGGCTGACAGCCTGTTGGCTGCCCAACCCTTGGTCTGCACACCTGTCCTCTCCCAAGGCCACTCTTCTGGTCCCAAGATCCAGAATATCCTATGGACAGAGATCTTTGCTTTAGAGCTCCTTGTATAACTTGTCCCTGCCCCCATCTCAGATGTCCCCACAATTTCCAAATTAAACTCGTACTTCAGCCAACTATTTAACACGGGTTGCACCTGTATATAACTGAGTTACAAGACATTACCCTGACAATGCCCACTGGGTGTATCCACCCATTGCACTAATCCTCAGCCTTTGCTGTTTATACTGTTTGACCTTGCTACATCTGCAAACTTGCTATCTGCTGATCGATGTAGTCACTGAAAGTTGTACTAATCCAAATATTAACCAAAAAGTCAGTTTTTTTTTTTTCTGCATCATATGTAAGTCTGTTATGTATTGTCCTACTGTGACGAGGTGCTTTTGGAATGAGCCTCGCCAAAGGTTGTAACTATTTGAAATAAATAAATAACAAGGAGGAGGCACTGTGGCTCACCTTGAGACTGGAAGGGCACCAACCGCACAGGGTTGTGTACAGACCCATGTCAGGGGAAGGAAGAATATATATGGATGTTCTTAGACAGCAGAGAAAGGGATACTGTTGATGGAGACCTGAATATGCCAGATGTTAACTGGAGCACATTTTGCAGCCACATCCAAGAGCAGGATTATTCTTGATGCCCTACAGGTGGCATTAGACAGTTAGTTTCGAACCCACTCGGAGGGAGCAATCTAGACTCAGACCAAACGGGGGTGAGAGGATCTCAGATCTAGAAGGGCTCCATCTGGGGACAAGGACCATCAAACAGTGTGGTCATGTTAACCACTGAGTCAAGCCATACAAAAGTGAGGGTACTGACTTTAGAGGGCCGACTTGGCAAGATAGAGTGTCTCGAAAAGCACTAGCAAACAGGCTGAAGGAGGTGTGAGCAACATTGTGGAATAATCAAACTGCCATCACAGAGGCAACAAGCCTGTGTGAAGCAAATAAACAAATCAAAATCTAGAAAGAAAAGCCACTATGGTTCTCAAGAGGTGGCTGTGAAAAGTCAGGAAGAAAAAGATATCATTCCGGAAGTATAAGGAACACACAGAAGGAGCAGAACAGAGAGCTGTACACCAGTTAAGGCAGAAAGAAGCAGGAGGGAAGTCAGAATAGCAAAGGCCCAAACTGAGGAAAGATAGCAACCTAGTTAAGAAGGGGATAAAACCTTTATAGGTACATCAGCGTAGGCGAGAAAGACAAAGGGAGGGTTAGTGAGGCTGAATAGAATGGATCGGTGGGTGGGCAGAGGGGACAGTGAAAGCAGAATACTGAGCAGAATATTTCTGCTCAGTATTCACACAAGAGGAGGGGAAGTGCCTAATCCAATTAACAGCAGCACTCTTGATAGGGGGTTTGATCCCAGTCCTTTCTACAGAAGAAAGTGTTCTGCAAGACCTCCTAAAACTGAAGGTGGACAAAGCAATGGGTCCTGATGGAATTCACCCCGCATTCTAAAAGAATTATGAAGGAACCAGTGAAACCATCATTATTCTTTTAATAAATCATGGAGGATGGTGGTGGTACCCGAGGACTGGAGGAAGGCGGATGTATTCCCCTTCACAAAAAATGGGCCCAAGACAGAGGCAGGAAACTACAGACCTGTCAGTCTGACCTCTGTGGTAGGGAGAGTGATGGAGTCACTCTGAAGGAAAGAATAGTTGAGTACCTAGAGGCTCAGTGGAGCACAGGATCCAAGGCAGCATGGGTTCACAGCGGGAAGGTCATGTCAGACGACTCAATAGATTTCTTTGACTGGATGACCAAAGTAGTAGACCAGGAGGGCTGTGGACATGGCCTACCTAGACTTTAGCAAGGCATTTGACACAGTCCCACACAAAAGATTATTAGTCAAATTAACCAGCCTGGGAGTGGGTCCCAGGGTGGTAGCCTGGTCAAAACATTGGCTGGACAACAGGACACAGAAGGTAATTGTAAATGGAGTCCACTCTGAAGAAAGGGCGGTTACTAGTGGGGTACCGCAGGGTTCAGTATTGGGTCCAGTCCTTTTTAATGTCTTCATCAGTGACATTGCAGAGGGACTGGAAGGAAAAGTATGCCTTTTTGTAGATGACACAAAGATCTGCAACAGGGTTGATACAAGGAGGTGTGGAAAGATGATGAAAGGGACTTGGCAAGGTTGGAGGAATGGTCAGACGATTGGCAGCTAGGATTCAATGCTAAAAGTGCAAATAATGCACTGGGAAACAAGAACCCAGGGGAAGTACACAATGGGTGGGGAGGTAGTGACAACAACAAACAGGAAAGGGACTCTGGGGTAATCATATCAGATGACCTTAAGGTTAGTAAGCAATGTGAGAAGGCAGTAGGGAGGGTGGGTATACTGGGATGTATAGGAGAGGCATCAGCAGCAGAAAACAGGAAGTTGTTATCCTCTGTACAGACAAAGTTGGTAGACCCCCTTCTGAATACTGTGTCCAGTTCTGAGACCCCATCTCCACAAGGACATAGACAGGATAGAGGCAGTCCAGAGGAGGGCAACTAAAATGGTGCAGGGTCCGCAAGAGAAGCCAGATGAGGAGAGACTAAAGGAACTTAATATGTATACCCTTGAGGAAAAGAAGGAGAGGGGGGACATGATATAAACTTTCAAGTACCTCAAGGGAATCAACAAAGTCCAAGAGGGTAGCATCTTTCAGAAAAAGAGACTTAAGAACAAGGGACACACTTAAAGATAGAAGGAGGGCAGTCTAGGGCAATGTGAGGAAGTATTATTTCACAGAGAGGGTAGTGGATGCATGGAACAGCCTTCCTGAGGAAGTTGTGTCTAAAACTGGGGAGAATTCAAGAATGCATGGGCAGACATAAGGCAATTCTGGGGGGCAGGAAGATATAGGCTGTTGGTTAACTACGATCTGTGGCCCATCCTGTAGGTAGAGAAATGGGCAGACTAGATAGGCCTAGCGTCCCTCATCTGTCTCAAAGTCTATGTTTCTATATTTCTATGTTTCAGTACCTGCTTGATGTGGTACTCACCAACCGCTCTAATCGATCCCCAATGTCCAAGTCCTCCCAGACTCTATCAGTGATCACTCCCATTCTATTCCACTGGTCATCCTCAGTCCCTAAACCCATAGCACAGTCCCATGCCGGTGGTGTCTAATACCTGGTGGACTGATAAAACGAAGGAACTTCTGTCCCAAATTGACTGGTCTCCCATACAGGCAACTCTGACATCGACACAGCTCTCTCCTTCTTTACCCAAACTTTTAATAATGCCTGTGATATCTTTGCCCCAATGTTGACCCGCCGTTCTAAAAGGCAGAATGACCCCTGGTAACCCCAGCTAGATCCACCAACTCAAACATAGGGACAACTTATAGCACCAGGCCACTGAGACTGGCCGGCTCAGTGACAGGCAGTTACATGCTGCCGCCTCAAACAAGTGCACTCGCCATCAGAAAGGTCAAGTCTGAGTGCTATCGGGTCCTCACTACTGCCTCATGGGGAACCCCAGAACCTTCTGGGATAACATTAAACAGTTAAATGGGAGGCACACTTCCTCCCCCACCCGACAACCTTTTCAAAAGACTTTATGGGCTGGTAACGGAAAGGGTTCGCTGGAGGTGACAAATCAGGACTTCTACCTTACTAGCACTGTGTCATTCTAGGGCTAGAAGGAAAAAACATGGAGATATAATTAGGTTGTGATATTACATGCAATTGAGTTGTGAAACAGATGAAAGTTATACTATATGATTATACTGTTTATTCTAGTACTGTGATATTACAGGCAGCTGGTTGTAAAACAGAGCTAATATACTATATGATGATAATGTTTATTCTGTACATTCATTTAGATTTGAAGAGTTGTTTTATAGCCTGTTTACCTTGTCCTATCAGCTAGAGTGTAAGTGTCTATTTAGAACAGGGCTGTTTGCAGGAAGAGAACATGACCAATCTAGTCTGTATCTTCAGTTATAAGTGGGCCAGGACAGGGAGGGTGCCCACTGTAGGCAGCCATCTCAGATTAGGATTGAAGTATGTTAGTTACGCGTAACTGTGCTACTTGGCAAGGGCAGAATACGGGGTGAGGGTACGAGTAGCAGAGTGGTGTAAACCTCAGTGTGAAGCAGAGATGGGAGATGCAAATATATAGCAGAAAGCAGGGGAGAGAGAGAGGCCCTGAGAGAATCTAGAACACAAGGAGGTGTGGGAGTACCCACCCCTGCAGAGTGGCCTGTCCCAATCATAGGGACCTAGGTGAATGAAGCTTGCATAACAAGTTAACAGAGTTCCAGGCCGCTGTTCGGTGGTGGGGGTGTGTGGCAACGCTCATGAAAATGTGGGCCAACAACAACCATGACTGGGACCTTAACATTGTCATGGGGTGCCGAGAGCAGGCTATGTTCTGGACATAGTCTTGGCGGATGGCGATCTAGTAAGGGACCTGGCTGTAGAGGATCCCCTGACTGTGAGAGACTGCGGCAATGTCTGTTTTCACAGTAACATGGGGTTGAGGGGTGAGAGATATAGGACACTGGCAGTGTAGATCAGTGGAGCAGACTTTATGGTAATGGGAATATTCTAAAGGATCACATGCAAGTGATTACAACAATGCCAGACGTGGATAAGAGATGGAGGTCATAAAACAGGTAATTCATGTGTCAGTCCATACCAGCTATAGGTTAAGTGCAAGGAGCAAAGTCACATAAACCGGGCTGGTGGACCAGTGAAGTTCAGTGAGCGCTCAAGGACAAAAACTAAGGCCCGCTTGGAAAACTAATATCAGATGGTGGGTGGGTGGTGTAAGAGGCGAGGAGCAGGCAGAGGTACTAAGCAACCACTTCTCCTCTGTGTTTGCTATGGATGGGGATGTGATATTTGCTAAGAAAGGCACAATAGGGATATAAGCAAAATTGAGGATCGGGGAGTAAAAGAAAGGGAACTTAGGGAGGTAGAGCCACTGGCTGTATCACATCTAGACAATGATAGAAAGGCCAGCAAGGAGGGGTTGATAGATGAAGCTCTCTACACCAAACAGGTGTGGCAAGCCCAAAGTCCCTGAATAATTGCCTGAATTGCCATTACAGTTGTCGACACACCGCCGCTGTACAGTGCTGGGTATTTTGTGCTGGTGGAGGCAGGGTTTTGGGGTTGCAAACAGTGGAGATCAAATGAGCGTGGACACTGTGTTGTGGTGGAAACCAGAAGACACCCTGGTATAAAATGGACTCTGGAATGAGGTCACTTTGTCTGGTTTCCATACTCAAGGGCACCACTAATGATCTTGGGCAAGTGGTCTGTTCAGCTCCAGTGGACTGTCCAACACGGGTGGTATTGTGCAATGCCAGATCCGTAAGAAACAAGACTGCAGTTATTGCAGATCTTGTGGAGTTCAGACTCTGGCATGCATTACTGAGACCTGGCTAGATGAAAATGCTGGTCAAATTTTGGGCAGCAGTTCCAGATGGTTATCGGTGTTGCACTGCCCATGGTTGTGGGGGTTGCAGTCTGTTTTAAAACCAAACTGTGACTCACAAGTGTACAAGTAAAGGGAGCTGAGTCCTTTGAGTGTACCATAGTGACAGGTGTGGGTTGAAGAATTTCTCTCATCTATCGTCCACCAGGTAATGAGAAGCATTTTCTGCAGGAAGTAGCATACTTGCCATTGACATGGTGCTTGACTCACCCAGGCTGATGGTCCGGGTGACTTTAATGCCTGGGTCCATGACTAACTCTCTCAGTTTGGACAACACTTCACGAAAGTGGGGACTGTGGGATTCAAACCCAGGTCTCCCCGGGTTTGCAGCTCATAGCCTTAAACCACTGCACTATACTGCCTATTTCATGGTCTGTTGTGGATACATACCCCTGTACAGTGTACCTTTTCCTGTGTTACACAGAATCAGAGTATTGATATCTGAATAGTTGTGGATTTCACTGCAGATCGAATGTTGTCTATTGGGGAAAAAAGTAATTTGCAAACACACTGATTACCGTGGGTATTTTGCTTTTGTTTAGCAGTCTACTTTTACACAAATTTCTTAGTATACAGGAGTACAGTCTTGAATGGCTCCTGGGACTGTATTTCACAGTTAGAGGCATGCATTGATGAGGCACCTGTGAAGTCAATCTATTCATGAGCATTACCAATGTGGTTAGTCTGATCACTTGATAATTGGCACCATTATTGTCCCGAGTGCTCATTTCACTGAGACAAAAGAAACCACAGCAGAACAACACAATAATTTGGTGCTAACAGTCCACTGATGAGTGCCATTGACAGTTGGGATCGCACTGACTGCTGTCATTAAATGTATTTCCTTTGTTTCCAAACACTTGTTTATGATCACAGCTCAGCAAGCCTTGGCTAGAATAGCATTTATAATAAATACATATTTCTAATTGTGCATCACCTGGATATGTAAACATTTGACGTCATGCAAGGGATGCATAGTATTGTCTGACTCCAAGAATGCTGAAATTCTCCTGGTGCTGCAGGCTGCCCTTGTACTGGGCTCCTGCCTGTGCTGGTGGCTTTTCTGCCCACAAAGAAATCCACAGCTGTCCTGACACAGCTCCATGAGGTCGCCACCCCCCCCATCTCACTCACCCTTCTGGTTCTCCAAGCGCTGTAAGGCTGCCTTTTGTATTCAGCTGATGCCTCTGTTGGTGCCTTTTTCTGCACACAACAAAATATGCAGCAGTCCTGACACCGGTCCGCTGAGCTTGCTCACCCCTCTATCACTTACTCATTCCGTCTTCTGCCAGCGCTGCAGGCTGGCCTTTGTAATGGGTCCTCGCGCATTACTGGCTTTTTCTCCCCACAAACAAATCTGCAGCAGTCGCAACAGAGCTGCACAGAGCTCACTGACTCCCTCCCTCATTTGCTCACAGACGCCTCCTGGCACTGCAGGCTGCCCTTTGTACTGACTCCAGCCTGTGTTGGTGGCTTTTCTGCCCACAAAGAAATCCACAGCTGTCCTGACACAGCTCCATCGAGGTCGCCACCCCCCATCTCACTCACTCCTTCTGGTTCTCCAAGCTCACAGACGCCTCCTGGCACTGCAGGCTGCCCTTTTCTACTGGGCTCCTGCCGGCATTGGTGGGTTTTTCTGGCCAGAAAGAAATCTGAAGGAGTCCCGACACAGCTCCATTGAGCTCACTCAATCCCCCTCTGTCACTCACGCATTCTGTTTCTGACGGTGCTGCAGGCTGGCCTTTTGTACTGGGCTCCTGCCTGTGTTGCCGCCTTTTTCTGCCCACAGAGAAATCTGCAGCAGTCATGATCGAGCTCCATTGAGCTCATTGATTGCGTTTCTCCTGGTGCTGCAGGCTGCCCTTAGTACCGGCTCCTGCTTGTGCTGGCACCTTTTTCTGCCCACAAAGAAATCCGCAGCTGTCTCGACACAGCTCCATTAAGGCAGTTCACTCCCCCATCTCACTTGCTCATTCTGTTTCTCCTGGTGCTGCAGGCTGCCCTTTTGTACTGGGCTCCTGCCTGTGCTGGCACCTTTTTCTGCCCACAAAGAAATCCGCAAAAGTCTCGACACAGCTCCGTTAAGGTAGTTCACTCCCCCGGCTCACTCGCTCATTCTGTTTCTCCTGGCAGTGCAGGCTGCCCTTTTGTACTGGTCTCCAGCCTGTGTTGGTGGCTTTTCTGCCCACAAAGAAATCCACAGCTGTCCTGACACAGCTCCATCGAGGTCGCCACCCCCCATGTCTCACTCCACTCCTTCTGGTTCTCCGCTGCAAGGCTGCCCTTTGTACTAGGCTGCTGCGTGTGTTGGCGTCTTTTTCTGCCCACAAAGAAATCTGCAGCAGTCCCGACAAAGCTCCATTGAGCTCGCTCACTCCCCTTCTCTTTCACTCATTCATTCCGTTTCTTCCGGCGCTGCAGGCTGCCCTTGTCTACTGGGCTCCTGCCTATGTTGCTGCCTTCTTATGCCCACAAAGAAACTTGCCGGAGTTATAATACAGCTCCTCTGAGCTTGCTGACTCACTCATTCTGGTTTTCCTGCCACTGCAGGGTGCCCTTTTTGTACTGTGCCCCTGCGTGCATTACTGCCTTTTTCTGCCCACAAACAAATCTGTAGCAGTCCCAACAGAGCTGCGTTGAGCTCACTGACTCCCTCAGTTGCTCGTTCTATGTCTCCTGGTGCTGCAGTCTGCCCTTTGGTACTGGGCTCCTGCCTGCATTGGTGGGTTTTTCTGCCCACAAAGAAATCTGCAGCAGTCCTGACACCAGTCCATTGAGCTTGCTCACTCCCCCTCTTTCACTCACTCATTCTGTTTCTGCCGGCGCTGAAGGCTGGCCTTTTGTACTGGGATCCTGCCTGTGTTGATGCCTTTGTCTGCCCACAAAGAAATCTGCAGCAGTCACGTGAGAGCTCCGTTGAGCTCGCTCACTCCCCTTCTCTTTTCACTCACTCATTCTGTTTCTTCCGGCGCTGCAGGCTGCCCTTGTCTGCTGGGCTTCTACTTGTGTTGCCGCCTTTTTCTGCCCACAAAGAAATCTGCAGTAGTCAGATAGAACCCATTGAGCTCACTCACCTCCCGACTCACTCATTGCGCTTTCTCCTGGTGCTGCAGGCTGCCCTTTTGTACTGGGCTCCTGCCTGTGCTGGTGCCTTTTCTGACCACAAAGAAATCTGAGCAGTATCAACAGGGCCCGTTGAGCTCACTGACTCTCTCCTCAGTCGCCGTTTCTCTGTCTCCTGGCATTGCAGGCTGCCCTTTGTACTGGGCCCTGTCTGCATTGGCGGTTTTTCTGGCCAGAAAGAAATCTGGACGGAGTCCCGACACAGCTCCATTGAGCTCGCTCAATTCCTCTGTCACCATGCATTCTGTTTCTGCCGGTGCTGCAAGCTGGCCTTTTGTACTGGGCTCTTGCCTCACGCTCGCATTTTATGCCTACAAAGAAATCCGCAGCAGTCACAACAGAGCTACGTTGAGCACACTCACTACCGCTCTGTCACTCGCTCATTCTGTTTCTCTTGGCACAGCAGACTGCGCTTTTGTATGGGGCTCCGGCCTGCTGGCACCTTTGTCTGTCCACAAAGAAACCGCAGCTGTCCTGAAAGAGCTCCGTTGAGGTTGTTCGGTTTCTCTCTATTGCGCTTATTCTGTTTTTACTGGTGCTGTAGCTGCCCTTTTGTACGGTGCTCCTGCCTGCATTGGCACCTTTTTCTGCCCTCAAAGAAATCTGCAGCAGTCCTGACATCACTTCGGTGAGTCCACTCACTCCCCTTCACTCAGTCGCTTTCTCGTTGTGTTTCTCCCAGTGCTGCTGGCTGCCCTTTGTACTGTGCTCTTGTGTTGTTGCGCTTTGTCTGCCCACAAACAAACTGCGCAGTAGTTCGACAGAGCTCAGTTGAGCTTGGTCACTCGCCTCGTCACTTGTCAATCTTAATCTGTCACAAACACTAATTTCCCAGAGTGACCGTGCTATTCTCTGTCCGGAGTGCAAAAACATATTTTAGCCAGGATGTGAAAAATGACAGCTGTAGTGTCCATAAGGAGGTGTGAAAAATGCCACTGTTGAAAATGTGGCTTGACAATATTGCAAATTTGCTAAGTTACAAGGGTGCGTGGAAACAGTTCAACAAATGCTTGTAACACAGTCATGTTATGGAGTTTTGTCACCAAATTTTCAATATAGGGATTTTAAGACCTCTGGTCATGAACAGTGCCACTGTCATTTTCTTAATCTGTCCTGAACACTGGTTTCCCACAGTCACCACATTATTCTGCGCTGGAACCGTGAAAACACATTTCAGTCAGGATGTAAAAATGACAGCTGTACTGCTTGTGAGGAGGTGTGACAAAATGCCACTGCTGAAAATCTGGTGTGACAATATTAAAATCTGCGAAGTTACAAGGGTGCATGGAAAGTGCACAACGCACACGTGTAACACTGTCAATTGATAGGCTATCATCACCAAATTTTCAACATTGGCATTTTAGGACCTCTGCTCATGAAGAGTATCATTGTCATTTTCTTAATCTGTCCTGAACAGTGATTCCTACAGTGACCGCTTATTCTGCGCCGAAGTGCAAAACACATTTCGCCAGGATGAGAAAATGACAGCTGTACTGTTCATAAGTAGGTCTGGGAAAATGGCAATAGTGAAAATATTATAAATTGTGAAGTTACAAGCGTGCATGAAAACTGCGCAGCGCACGCTCGTAACACAGTCATTTTATGGAATATCGGGACTAAATTTTTAACATAGGTATTTTAGGACCTCTGCTCATGAACAGTATCATTGTCATTTTCTTAATCTGTCCCAAACAGTGATTTCCCACAGCAAACGCGCTATTCTGCACCGGAAGTGCGAAAACACATTTTGACCTGGATGTGAAAAATGACAGCTATACATCTCACAAGGAGGTGTAACAAAATGCCAATGTTGAAAATCTGGCGAAAAATTGCAATTGCCGGGTTACGAGTGTGTAGCAACTGCGCAACGACGTCAGAAGCGTCGTTTTGATGCTTCCACCAAATTGAAACATAGGTTTTGAGAGCCCACCTCATGAACACTGGCACTGTCGTTTCATTAATCAGCCCGAGGATGATTCCTACGCAGTGACTGCAAAACAACCTTTGGGGCCAATTAACGCCATGACAGTTGAAGAATCTATGAGGAGGGGTCCCAAAACCCCATGTTGAAAATTTGGTGCAAAATTCCAAAAAATGCCTGAGATATGCAATAAAGTTGAAAACCCTATTCATTATATTATACAGCTACCGGCGTTCCTCAGTTCATGGGTCGGCTTTGAAGAGTGCAGACGTGTTCCTGGTCCACCGAAGATCGTCGCGCCGAGCACCAGAGGTAAGTATGGGGTGAGGGGTGGTGTGGGGAGGCTGGGTGTGCAGTGGGTGGGTGCGGGTTGTGGGAGGGGGTGCGGGCAGACTACGAGGGACTGTTTCCTTTATTTCAGGTAAAACACTACGAAGAAAACATCGGGGGATGCTTTAAACACTGCAGGGGCATATGGCACACTGGACTGGGCACCCAGCGTGTCACTGGAGTCAGGGGGGACAGCTGTAGCCGACGGGGATTGGGCACCCCGTCGGCAAACAACAAAGGGGGGGTTATTTCTGCCGACGGGGATTGGGCACCCTCGTCGGCAAACAACAAAGGGGGAGTTATTTCTGCCGACGGGGATCGGGCACCCCGTCGGTACACAACAAAAGGGGGGTGCGTTTTTTCCCCCAAATAAAACTGTCAGCAATACCATGGCTGCATCGATGGGAACTCACCTCAGCAGGAACCAAAGGGGAATTTATTTATTTTTTTATTTTATTTATTTCTAAGAATCAGTTTACAACCTTTGAGCCAGAGGCTCGTTTCCAAAGGTACTTCATCACATAAAGACATACATTGTGTTTTTGGTTACATAGCAAATATTTGCAAAACAATAGGCGTTCAACAGAGGCGCCACGTCACATTGTGGTCAGACAAATACAATTGGGTACTGGGTACATGTAATTGATAACAGGTGTTACACAAGTTGGTATCAAGTGAGCAATCTGGTTGGTAAACACTGAAACAGCTGGCACTGGCCAGGTTAAACATAGGCATGGTGTACAGGGAAGTGGTGGAGGGGATGGTTAGGTGGAGAGCTGCCCGGGGGGCATTGTCAAGAGAAGCAGAGGTGGAGGCTATGTTCAGAGACAGGAGCAGTTACGAAAAGGAAGATGTGGGTCCGAAGTGTGGTTTTGAACTTGGAGATGGTGATGGCATTGGTGATGGTGGCAGGGAGAGAGTTAAACCAGGTTGGGGCTCTATAGCAGAAGGACCTCTGGCCATGGCTGGTTCTTGATCTGGGGACCTTTAGAGTGGTCTTGTAGGAAGACCGTGTTGCAATAGTGGGAGGGCTCTGGTGGATGGATGCTGCTACCCAGGGGAGAGCCCAGTAGGGTTTTTGGGTGAGGAGACAGGTTTGGTATTGGAGCCGCTCATCCAGGGTAAGCAGGTTAGCCTCTACATACAGCTGACAGGGTGTGTGTGAGCCTGGGGCACCAGTAATCAATCTGCAGGCTTTATTCAGGGTTAGGTGAATTTTGTTGAGTGCAGTGGTGTCGGCAGCACCATATACTGGTAGACCATAGTCTACAAGGGACAGAACGGATGATGTAACAGCTAGCCGGAGAGCATTTGGGGGAAGGCAGGTTCTATGGCAGAATAGGATGCCAAGCCGTGTGTTAGTGGCGGATGTCAGGGCGTCGATGTGGTTGTGAAATGTGAGGGCTGAGTCGAAGGTAACCCCAAGGTATTTGTAGGAGCAGACTTGTTCCAGTGGCTGATTGGTATTTGGAAGGATATAGAGTGGGTGGTTGCTAGCTTTGTTTTGGGGGTGGGAAAAGAGCATAGCTTTGGTTTTCTTAAGATTGATGACTTAGTCTCGCGCCCTTAAACCAAGCCTCGGCACTGTTGAAAGACTGCTGTAGGGAATCCAGTAGGGAGATGGGATTGCTGTGGGTGGCAAAAAGGACAGCGTCGTCTGCATACAGTAGAATTTTGCCAGGGCATGCACTGGGCAGGGTGTTCAGATACAGCGAGAAGAGAAGGGGGCCCAGGATGGAGCCTTGGGGGACCCCAGAGAGAATGGGACGGGTATCGGAGAGTGTGCTATTAATTTTTACACACTGAGATCGAGCGTCAAGATAGCTAGCGCACCATGCCAGGGGGCCAGCCGAGAGACCAGTGTGCCAGAGTGCATTCAGCAGAAGTGGATGGGAGACAGTGTCGAAAGCCTTTGAGAGGTCGATGAACACTGCACCAGCTAGGGAGCTGGTACCCAAGGAGGAGTGTAGAAAGTTGGAGAATTCAATAAGGGCAGTGCTGGTACTGTGAGCCGCATGGAAGCCATGTTGCTCTGGGCATAAAATGTTATGCTTAGCCAGATAATCAGTGATTTGAATGGCCACCACTTTCTCCAGGGCTTTAGAGAGGGGAGGGAGGATGGAGATTGGCCGGTAGTTGTTGGCCAATGACCTGTCGCCCCCTTTATGAATAGGTGTGATAATGGCTGTTTTCCAAGCTGTGGGGAATTGTCCCAGGCAGAGTGACTGGTTAATTAGGCTTGTGAGTGGTGCAAGGACTTCATCTAGCACCAGCCTGAGGATGCTGGGGTCCAGTGAGTCACTGCCGGATTGTTGCCATTGAGAGCTTTGATTAGATGGGTCTGGCTTCCCGGTGGAAATCTTCGCAGGTGGAAGCTGGGGTGCTGGAGGACAGGGGAGGTTGGCTGGGGAGGGTCAAAGAAATTACTAGGAGGACTGAGCTAAGGTCAGTGAAAGTGGTGTTGAAATGGTGTACTGCTTTAACACGGCACACTTAAAGAGTTGGAAATGCTGGCTACAAACTCATTATGCACGAGTATGACGCATATAATGTGTGGGCTGGAACAACAGCACGGAGGTGTACTAGCGGACCTGAGGGAAAAACCACAAAGGGATAAATAATGAAATTTAGACATGAAACAAATTGACCAAATAGAGATAAAGGTAAGCAGTGGGCAGCACGTTCTGAAAAGGACACTTTTTAAAAGACAGAATAACATTAAAAGTTCAGGGGACTAACTCTGACAGTGCAGCTTTAAGGGATCGAAACATCAGGCACACCTAATCTCTAAATTATATGCAGCGGGTGGTTCCGGGACTCCGGAATGCCGAATTAGAGCGCAGGCCTGATGGGAGAAGGAATTAAATTGTGAGGAGGAGAAACCTAGTTCGGAGATTATATGGAAGATGGTGGGTAAAACCACGGCCTCTCCCTCTTGGAGGGAGTTCAGGTGGAAGATTCTCACAAGATTTTTCAGAACGCCTACAATAACAAAACACTACGGCCGTACGGGATCGGATGCGTGCTGGAGAGGGTGTGGGCAGGTGGAGTCGCATATACACATTTTCTGGAGCTGCCCCAGACTTAGGAGTTACTGGAGCCTGGTGACTGGGGGTATGGGTCAGATCCTTCAGGTGGAAATTCTGGAGCATCCCCGTTACCTTTTGTTAGGGGAACCACCCCCTGGGATGAGGGGCTTAATGGCTACATATTTGTTCTCAATTCTGGTGGCTGCGGCCCAAAAAGCAATCATCGAGTTATGGCTAGATAAGGCCCTCCGCCATAGAACACTGGCTGATGGTGTGTGATCAGATTAGAGGAATGGAGAGACTCACCGCCAATTTGAACCTGAAGACAGATCGAGTTCCTGGCAGTAAAGGAAGGGCTGACATTTTGTCAATCTTGGCTAAAGAAGCCCTGGATTGAGAGCAAGGGCCTATCCTCTAAGATTCACCTTCCTCACCACGTGGGGAGTGGGATAGAATACAGTGCAATAGATTGGAGTTGTGTAAGGACTTATAGACCACCACCGCCATTTGGTTAGGGAGGGGCGGAAGGGGGAGGATTTGATTTGGTTATCATTTGATGTAGTTAATGGCATACAAAGTAATTTGTTAATTGTCATTGGCATAAATAGGCTGAAACTAGAATACTGTTAGGTTTAAACTGGGCTTAAAGACCCAGTTTGACTGAAAGGTCTCTTTTTCTTCTTAATCGTATAAATATTAGAATAAGTACTTACTAACTTTGATGTATTCTACCTTGCCTAGCCAATGTACTGTATGGTTTATGGTTTTTTATCCAAACATTTCAATAAAATACAATTTCAAAAAAAAAAAAAAAAAAATAATTCCAGTTTTGGAGTATGGTAGCTACAATACAGGAATTAAACTAAAACAGCATTAAAGAAACTATATCAAACATATATTACAAACTGGCAAAACTTGTAAGTCTAAGTAAAATTGGTACTTGCCACTGTACTGTCTACTCGCCCTAAATTGGCTGGGGTCAGAGGACAAAAAAGAAAATAACTGGCTAACACGGTGTTACAAATTGTTGAAATCCAAAGTTGCTCCACTCCTTATGTCACTTAGTAACAAAAGAGTTACACAGTGATAAAAAGTACCGACTGAGGTCAAATACCTGAACCTACCTTACGATGTGCACAACCAATCTGGGGATATGAATTTACAAATGCGTATCTGCTAAATCTTGGAACTTAGTGTCGACAGATCTAAAGGCCAAGAACTTCCGATATGCATTCCAGATTGCACTACAAAAACTTTGCACAAAACTTGTAAATGCTTCACTTGAGAATGACAGCTTATCTTAGTACTGACATGCTGTATTTCTATGTATAATGTTTTATACTGTTCATAGATTCATGAGCTGTAATGTTTAAAGATGTACAAGGCACTTGTTGAAAAGGGGATACCACATCATGACTGAATGAATGAATAAATGCTTTATTTATAAAAGCGCTTTTCCAAACCAAGGCGCCTGTACAATAAAACCATACACATTTTTGAAATAACCAAATAAAGTTAAAACTAATAAATACAATAGTGGCTTTAGTAATTGGAAAATGCTAGGCTAAAAAGGTAGGTTTTCAGAGCAGCTTTAAAACTTTGAATGGTCAGGCAATCCTAATGTTTGTTCCGGTATAAAAATAAAATGTCACTTATCTGTCTGTCTGTCTGTCTGTCTATCCATCCATCCATCCACCCACCCATCTACCTACCTACCGATATAATAAAAAAAAGGGGGGGCACGACAGGCCTGTAGGAGCAAGCCGGAGTCTCGGGGATCCAGGCAAGCAGCTGAGAGGGACAAAATGGTGGGTATGTATAGGATAGCCCTGTTTCCTCAGGTGGAAGTTCTGAAGGTGTAAGTACGATTAAGGCAAAATAAATAAAGAACGTGCCCCCCATGAGGATCAGGGATTCCTCTATTTCGACTAAGTTCTTTTATTTTCTGAGCCCCGTCCCCCTATTGAGCTAGAGGGACTCAGTTAGTGGTTTAGAGTGTTTCTGCATGGCTTCTTTCATGGATCAGAGGGTTGGCCTCAAAAGTCACAGAATAGATAGTCACGCAGTTAATGATTACACAATGAGCCATGTGAAGAGGGGAAGGGCCCCGCCATAAACTCTACTGGAGCCTGTAACCCCCAGACAGCAGGGTTATAGAAGGTGAACTGCTGTAAGGCATTAGACTAGCATTAAACCTAAAGGACTGATCTCCAAGGCATTCCTGTCTCTGCATTCTACTTTTTACTACATAGTTTGGTCTTTTAATCTGTAATGTATCTATAACATTTCCCCACCTCCCACTCCAACATACCTTATTCAGTTGTAGCCAACAATAAGAGTTAGTAACTAGCTCAGGTAGCTGGTGTTCTTTGAAAGAGAGGAGCAGCTGCTTACTGTCCTTCAGTACAGCCTTGGAGTGAGCTTGCTTCCTGGCCATCACTGGGGCAATGTTCAAGGAGTCACAAGCAAGGGCCTGTTGGTCAGTCTGTGGGACGGATCTCTGAGGGAGTGGGACATCGATATTCTAGGCCTTCAACTCCTGAGTGGTGGCTTCTCTGGGGATGCAAATGTCCATGGTCCATTAGGGAACATCACGACCAACTTTGCAGGGCATGGTGTGTGGAACTTTAATTGTTGAGCTCATAGTATTCAGAGGATTGGAGCATATGCTTAACGTTTTGTTGAAAGTAAAGAAGAGTAGTCATTGTCAATGTAGATGCATTTTTTCTTGTAAAAAAAGGTGTTTCATTCTTCATGCTCATTGTTTTAACTCCTGTTTGACTGCATAACTTAGGAGTCAGATCACAATTGTTTGTGGACGTTCATCTGGGTGCTTAGGCTTAGCTGTCAGCGATTTATGTGTCTGCTCTGTATCTAGCAGAAAGGTTGGGTCAAGTTGTAGAGTTTCCCTGAGAAAGAGTCCATGAAGGCGCATGTCTCGCCCTTCTTCGCTCTCTGGGATCCCATTTATCCCTAAATTGTTACGCCTGGAGCGATTCTCCAGGTCATCGCATTTTGCTGCCAGCTGTTTTTTTTCCTTCCAGTACATGCAGCATAATCCTTTCCAGTCAATCAGCACATGTATCATCACCGAGATCAGGGTTTCTAGGCCGGCTACTCAATTTTCAGCTGTGGAAAGATTGTCTCCAAGTTTGGTATACAGCGATCTTATTTCTGAATGAAAGTCTTTTAATTCCATTAAGATCACTGCATTAGTGGGTTGTGGCGGTTGTAGTGGGGAGGCAGGCCATGGTAGCTCTTCGACTGGATGTTCGGTGTAGTTCATATTGATCGATTTAAATCTGTCAGAATCTACCTGTGAATCTGCAACCGCTGTTTTCCTTTTTCTGCCTATTAAAAGTACTCCTGTAGCACTGATTAGGAGAATATTTCTAGTCAAAATGCTATTTTATGGAGTTTTTTTAATTAGACAAGGAGCAGGAGCTGGGTAATTAAGCATGTATGCCCATCAGTGACGTCAACGGAAATCCATGCCCTGCTGTTTTCTGTAGTTTAAAGTGCAGATCTGAGTTATAAAAAAATACGATTTTAGAGAATACAGGGACTTCTCAAGACATGTAACAGAACCGATTGAGAGAATAACTTCTGCTGGATTGTGCAGATATGCATCATCGACTTCCATTATGCCTTGTATGACTAGGGTCATGACCTCTGCAATGGAGTAAAACAGGTTTTCCACATCGGGGCACAACAGACTGAATCAACCTCATTTATATTAAAATTAGGACAACATTAGGGAGATGCAAGAGAGGGAATCATTGTTCATACTTACAAACTACACAAGCATATGGAAAATAAGTTTTGGGGACTTCCCCTTTCAAGGCTAAAGTGCATTTCTACTAAAACTGTACATACTGAAGCTGTTACTAAAAGAAAAGTGCATTTTCCTAAATGGGAAGTGATTTATAGCATGCTTAAGATGTTATAAACACTGTATTGTACCCGAAAGATATATACTTCTTGGTTATGCCAGTATTCCTCTGCAGTTTTGTAATTTGGCCTGCTTATGTTCCTCATTATTAAAGTATTTTACTTTTTGATTACTTCAACCTTTGGTGTGCATTCCTCAGTTGGCAGAGACTGATATGTCTGTGTTTCATTAATTAATTATTGACCAAGTAGGATAATATTTGCCTCAATTATAGGAGGGCCAGCGAGAGTGCCTTTTTTCCGTTAACTGTACAAGTCTGTATGAAAGGCAATTTTGTTTTGATTAAAGCAGCGGCATTTGTTACTTGGCAAAAAAAAATCATTATACACTTTTCCAGCAGAAGTGTATTCTTGACATCAACAGATATTAATCAGTGTTTAAATTCCCTCATCCATTTTTAAAACTTAATTTTAATAGTAGTTTTATAATTAACAATAAGTCAAACATGAAAGTTAATGGCAGTTTGTACAAATCTCTTCTCTTGAGATTACCTTTTGACTATTGCTGTATCAGGATGCTGCTGATATGTTTCTGATGGCAAACAGCACAATGCAACAACAGTCTGTTTAGTTTTATTGGGATGGCTGTAGCAAGAGAGCAGGAACTTTTTAAAATGCCTGATTTCCTCTGGGTCTGACCTGGTACTTGGCTGAGACAACAACTGCCTGACACTGAGGAGTCCAAAGAGGATAGAACATGTATCTGTAATTTGCTGTCTTCTGTCTGGGCAGGAAACATTTTACAGGCCTGTTTACAAGGCAACATAACATACAACAGGGTGTGCGGTTATTGGGTAATTATTACACGTCTCCCACTCTGTGGGTTGGAGGCACGAGGTGTTAGCCAAGTGCAGTAATTATCAAATAACTGCAAGCCCTGAAGTGTGCTACTGCATTGATAAAATGACCCCAAAATAATACAAAAATACAAGACTAAATAAATCTTTAAATTAAGAATAAGTAAATCTTCGTCAATGGTAAATTGGTTCTCATGCCAAATAGCTGGGTTTGCTCCATCAACCAGGTCAAACTGGCTGGAAGGTAAGTCACTCGTGTTGTTAGTTGAACCTTCCCCTCCCTCTACTGTCACAGTTATTGAGAATTCTGAAGCAGTATGGTGATAGTTCTGTAGTTAAGTCAGCCCAGAAAACAAGTTTCAACACATGCAAGGCACTTTCTAGACTCATGCAGTTATTGGTCAATTACTGCACTGGTCTGGACAGTCATTGACCAATCAGATCTCTGGATTTTCTTGCCCGCTTTATAAAGCAGCATTAAAACAATGGTCAGATGTGGAGTATTTAGAATGGCTGACTCATTTTCTAAAGGAGTAGGTTAACTACTGAAAATTCTAATGTACAATAGGACACTGTTGGCAGCATAACCAGCCACTGTTATGGCACAGACACAGTTTGTGAGTACACAGTAAAGTTTTCCCAGTGTGTACTGTACAGCCCATAATGGAAGTCTCACTGTGCGCTGCACATAGAGTGTGTGCTACTAAATAGAGGCACTATAAGCTTAACATGTAAATGAGCTGTTAACTCATTACTACAATATGTGTGCATTGGGTGAATGGAAGTCTTGTACATGCCCTAATAGCCTTCTACAGTAGCACCACTAACACAAGGAAAAGTATATTTAAACAGAGCCCAGAACATCAGCCCCCTCACCTGATAGTCCTCCAACACCGTGATGGTGTAGGGTGCTTTGTGCTCTGTTAACCTCCCAGCCTCAGTACAGTGCCAACCCTGGTGTTAAGTGACCCTCCCTCCCTTATCTGATCCCTGACTGCTGAACTGAATAGTTTCCCAGGTGTCCATTACCCCCCCACACCTGATCTCTGATGGCTAACCCAAAGATTATTTTCCACAGTGTACAGTGGTTCCCCCGTCCCAGTAGTCACCTGCCCACCCCCACAAAAGTGGCCGGCACTTTCCCTCTGCTCACCTCCTTGTTCAGTCGCCTTGTGCACCACATTTGTTCACTATCACTATATAGTGTGGTACAGCGATACAGGATGCAGTCTGACAAGTAGCTAAGTCTAATACAACACGCTTGTGCATGAGTAGGGATTTAGCTGAATTTCACAATGTTTCTTCTTAGACTGCTAACTCTGGCTTGGTCAAACTTTTGCCCCAAGCTTGGGTGACAGCTCCTGAACCCCCCTTATGACCACATTAGCAATGATTCCTGTGGAAGCTTGATGGGTGTCCAATCTGTCACAGACTAAGAAGGCTCGAGGAAGAAATGCTGTGGCTTGGCAGAGAGCTAGAGATGATTGGGAGGAGGGGTTGCTAGGGAAGGAGGGCCACCAACAGGGGGGCCAAATGGGAGGAACTTCGATTGAAGGAAAGGATGGTGAGTGGGCGGAAGTGTTGAATATGAGACCTAGCACTGTAGGGAAGGCCAAAATCAGGAGGAAAGAGACACTGCATGTCACCTCAGTGGAGGCAGGTAATAGGTTTAAAGCTCTGGCACACTGGTGGAGAGGGTAGGATTCCAGGAGGGGTAGGAGGGGTAAGAGGGGAAAGGAGGAATGCACAGGAGGCATCAGGCAGCCAGAAGAGGGGACTGGGGTAATGGGGGGATTGTGCTGGTAAGGAGGACAAGATGGGGAGGGGCAGGGGTTGGGAGGACTGTGGAGGATAGCAAGGAACAGTGAGGGTGAGGGGATAGGACAGAGGAGGGGAGCCATAGGAGGCATGGACATAGCTACAAATATGGCGGACTCTAGGGTAAGGTACCTTTGTAAGAGGGGGCAGGGGCAAGGAAGGATGAGGGGAATACTAGTACTGGGGGATTCCATACTTAAAGGGATAAGATGGGGCAGTGGGTAGAGTCCATACCTGGGTTAACAGTGGGCAGGGCGGGCAGTCAATACTGATGTGTGCAAGGAGGGGTAGGAGGAAACAGCTCTACGATGCCAGTTCGACAACTAAGTTGTTGACTGCCATCACTACGAGAGATTTATGCTGACCGCAACTTGTGATTGACATAAATCCGACTTGAGACCCCGGCTGTTTTTTCACTGGGGGCTCTGCCCTCCACACCTCCTGATCTCTAGGATTCTAACTCCGAGTTGGAGTTGGATCGGGGAGGTGCAGGACCGAAGAGAGAGTGTCAGGTCTGGTGAATCTATTACAGCAAAAACATCGATGTTGTTGGCATTGAAGTTTTCGCTGTAATGGTGTTGCTGTCCTGGACACAAAATGGAGGAAACCACATCTCGTTATGCATGTGGGTATGAATGACCTGGCAGGGGAAATGGTGGAAGTTGTGAGGGAGAGGTTTGAGGAACTGGAAAGTTTTGTGTGAGGAGCTGGGGGAATCGGTTGCCTACTCGGAGGTGCTCCCAGTGCCCTGCGTGAGTACGACAAGGAAGGGGAGGATCACAGAGTTCAACACATGGCTGGGGGAATGGTACAGATCCAAGGGGTATGAGGTAGTGGGTGGTTGGGGGTGAGCTGGGACAATAATGATCTATATGCAGGGGACAAGCTACACTTGAGCAGGGAGGGGAAGGAAGTATTAAAGAATGGGATTGAGGGGTACATAGCAACAAAGGTGGGTTTCAACTGGGAGCGGAGGAGTAACGAGTAGACTGCTGGTAGGCAGGGATCCCAGAGACGGAAGCCAGATGAGCTTACCCCCCAAGTTAATAGGGAGGAGGTCGGGGTAGGGGCATGGGGGAAGGAGGAGGGGGGAAGACAGGGAAAGGTAAGGGAGGAAATGGGGTGGAGGGTGGTCACACTGAATGCGAGGAGTCTAGGTAATAAGTCAGCTGAGTTGCAGGCTCTCCTGGCAGTGGGGGAGGGGTTGACATTGCAGCCATCACGGAAACGTGGTCCACCCAGTACCAGGATTGGGATATGATGACACCAGGGTATAGAATATTCAGGAAGAATAGGGCTAAGGGGAAAGGGGGGTGTTGTATGTATGGAAGGGATAAGGTGATAAGGGAGGAGGGGGAGAAAGGCAGACAGAGGCCCTATGGATGCAGTTCCAGGACTAGAGGAGTAGGACACTAAGGATGGGGGCAGTATACAGACCACTAGCGCAAGGGGCTGACATGGATAGAGAGCTAGCTGAGCAAGTCAGAACGGTCTGTAGGAAGGGGAACACAGTGGTGTTGGGGGACTTCATACTACCTGGGGTGGACTGGACCACTCCAACCACCACGACTGCAAGGGATCAGGTACTACTAGAAACATTTCAGGACAGCTTCCTGGTATAGTTGGTAGATGAAAGACTTGGTTGGAGAGGATGCTGAATCTGGTACTTTCAAATGTGGAGGCGGTAAGGGATTTGGGGGTAGAGGACCCCCTGCCTGGGAGTGACCACCACTCAGTGTGGTTCACGCTCAATATGGGTAGGGAACCCGGTGCAGGAACCAGGGTAATTGAATTTAAAGGGGCAGACTTTAAAAGGATGGGGGAAATATTGGGTAGGTATCTGGCAGGAATTCAACCAGACATGGATGCTAGTCAGAAATGGGAGTTTATTAAAAAAGGGCTGACAGAGGCCACTGGGACTTGTACAAGGACATGGAGTAAGAAGGGGAAAGCAAAGAAGATCAGCTGGTTGACTCATGAGGTTAGGGAGGGATTGAGGGCCACAAAAATGGCATTTCAGAAACTCAAGGAATCGGGAGGCGGGGGATGACAAGGATGAGCATGCAAAAAAGTCCAGGGAGGTCACCAGGTTAGTCAGAGCAGCCAAGGCTTCAAGAGAGCTAAGACTGGCACAGGGTATCAAGGAAGGTGAAAAAGACTTCTTCAGATACATTGGGGAAAGAAGGAAGAACAAAGACAAGATTGTAAGGATTAAGAAGGAAGAAAGGTGGGTGGAGAAGGGGGTGATTCAGGCAGAGGCATTAAATGAGTACTTCTGCTCTGTGTTCATGAGGGAGAAAGGGGGCAGATACCTCAAGGGAGGGGTGGAGTGGGATGGGGAAGGGTGACTAACGTAAGGATTACAGAGGACAGGGTTCTGGAAGGACTAAAGGCACTAAGGGCAGACAAGGCACCAGAACCGGACGGCATTCACCCTAGGGCACTCAGGGAACTCAGAGATCCTGGCAGGGCAGCTGGCTGACCTTTTCAATATCTCCCTAGACACAGGATGTGTACCACAAGACTGGAGAATGGCCTATGTGGTGCCCATTCACAAAACTGTCCCTAGGGATGAACCAGGCAACTACAGACCGGTAAGCCTCACTTCAATTGTGGGGAAGCTCATGGAGACCATCCTAAAGGAGAGGCTAGTGGCCTTTCTGGAGGAAAATGGTCTCCTGGATGGACATCAACACGTGTTTGTCTCAGGCAGATCCTGCCAGATGAATCTAATTGAGTACTACAACTGGGTGACCAGGAGTTGGACGGGGACATGCGTGGATGTTCTGTATTTGGACTTCAGCAAGGCATTTCATTCCGTGCACATGGGAGACTGGGGGGGGGGAGTACTTGGGGGACAAAGATGATCAAATGGATCGTCAACTGGCTTGATGGTAGGAGCAAAGGATGGTGGTGGTGGTGGTGGTGGGGGACCTCAGCACCGAGAAAGGTGACAAGTGGGTGCCACAGGATCGGTACTGGGACCAGTGCTGTTTGGGATATTTATAGTGGATATCTCATATGGGATACAGAGTAGATCAGTCTGTTTGCAGAAGATATGAAGATAGGAGTCTGTGGTGATGACATTGAAGGGTGGAAGGGGTTACAGGAGGACCTGGAAAACTTCAGGAGTGGTCGGAAACATGGCAGATGAGGTTCAATGCCAAGAAGTGCAAGGTACTGCATGTTGGAGCTAGGAAGCAGGGAGGAGCTATCAGCTGGGAGGGGTGCAGCTCGAAAGCAGAGAGGAGGAAAAGGATCTGGGGGTGCTTATAATGGGCAGCATGAACAACTCAGCCCAGTGCAGGAAGGCGGCAGCGAAAGCCAACAGGATGCTAGTGTGTGTAGCGAGAGGAATCTCCTCTAGAAATTGGGAGGTAATCCTTCCTCTGTACCGGTCTCTGGTCAGGCTGCACCTGGAATACTGCAGGCAGTACTGGCACCCATTCCTGAAGAAGGATATCTAATTGTTGGAGAGGGTGCATCGGAGGGTGACAAAACTGATACAGGGATTGGAGGGCAAGTCCTACGAGGAGAGATTGGGTGAGCTGAACATGTAATCCCTGGAGGAGAGGAGGATAGAAGGATATGATTGAAACCTTTAAATACCTCAGGGTGATAAACAAGGTTCACATGGAAGGGATTTTCCTGGATTGGAAGGGAGGGTACAGAGGGCATCAGCTAAGACTGGAGGGGGAGATTCAGGAGGGAAATCAGGAGACATTATTTCACAGAACAGGTGATGGATAGGTGGAATACGCTCCCTGAGTAGGCGGTTGCTTGTAGTACAGTGGGTAGTTTTAAGAAGGGTGGGACAGAGTGAGGGGAGGGCTGTGATGAGGAAGTGAGGTGGGGCAGCTGCAGATGAGGGGCTAGCTGCACAATCGAGCAGACTCGGAGAGACTGCAAGGCCTGCTTCTGCTGGCATGTTTGTATGACTGTTACCCCGGCTAATCTAAACAGTTGTTCAAACAGGAGGGTTCGGCACCCATTTCTGAAGGTAAACAGCACAACATAACATTCTTAGTTTGCTTGTGGACGAGCAAGACAGCAGGAATGTCCAAGTTTCAAAATACATCTCTCATTTTAGGAATTAAATAAACTGGAAAGAAAACAGGTTTGTTTGCATTTTGTTTCTGCTAACAGCTGACTATATTACCTTAAAAACATTTTTGCAGTACTGCTGTTTTATGTCTCATCAACCTTTTCCATACAAGGATATCCACACCCATGATGCCTTGCATTGCATTTAAGACTTTAGAGTATACTGACATGCACTGGAGAGGCATGCAAAATCCAACAATTTGATATTTTGTTTGCTTTGTACATCCACTTCTGGTCCTGCATACTGCTCATCTCCCAAAATACCTGTCTGGTGTGCTATCTCCTAGAGGAATAATTGCCTGATTTCCGCTGGGGCTTACTCTAGCTTTTGGCTGAGGTAGCTGAGTGCATCACAGTGAAGAGTTCCAACTGGATAAAATGCACATCTGAAGTTTGTGATTTTAGGCTGGTCTGGAACAACTGTAAAAGCCAGTTTAGGAAGCAACTTTGTTATGGTTAAGCCTCCTACCACCTCATACAAGTATTTGCATATGCATGATGCCTTGCATTGACTGGAGACTTTAGTGAGTGAGTGAGAGAGACGAGAGAGAGAGAGAGAGATACGGACAGACAGAGGAAGAATGTGAGACGGGGCAGTTAGATAGAGATGCAGAACTAGATGCTATAAACAATTTGGATATTTGTTTTCTCTGTACATTCGTTTAGGTTCCTGCACACTGCCCTTTCCCCAAAGAGCCCCTCCAGTATACTACCTCTGAGAGCACCAAATAACTGACCACAGATTTCACTTAGACTGAGACACAAAAACTAATTACATACTAACATACTATTTGCCAGCAGATTAGGCCTTACGGTCTATCGAGTCTGCTCGAACCTCAGATCCCTAGTTGGGTGCCGAGGCCCCCCCTTGTGTTCCAGAAACCCCTATCATCCATCCCCACCCCTCTGGGACAGGCCATCATCTGATACATCCACTTTCTGTGTCTGTCCCACCCTCTCTTGAAGCCCTCCACTGTGGATCTCTGAACCAGCTCGCCAGGCAGTGCATTCCAAGGGTTCACCACCCTCTCAGTGAAAAACCTCCTCCTCTTTTCCCCCCTCACCCTTCCACCTTCTAACTTCAAACCATGCCTTCTGGTGATACCTCCCTGCTTTAGTCTAAAGATCCCCTCCATGTTTACCCTATTTAATCCCTTGAGGTACTTGAAGACCTCAATCATGTCCCCCCTGTCTCTCCTCTCCTCCAATGAAAACAGGCAGAGCTCCTCAAGTCTGTCCTACACGCCAAACTCTAGCCCTCGTGATCATCTTAGTTGCCCTCCTCTGTACCCTCTCCAGGGGCTGTATGTCCTTCTTCAAGTGTGGTCTCCAGTACTGTACACAGTATTCAAGGTGTGGTCTAACCAGTCCATTGTACAGCAGCAGAATCACTTCCTTGCTCCTAGAGGTGATCCCCCTTACGATGCATCCCAACATCCTGTTTGCCTTGCTAGCCGCTCTCCTGCACTGCTCAGAGTTATTCATACATGCATCCACCATGACCCCTAGGTCTTTTTCCCCTATTGAGGCCTCCAGCACCTCCCCTCCCTGGGTGTACCTGGGTTTAGGGTTTCCCAGCCCAAGATGTAACACCTTGCACTTGGTGATATTGAAATTTAATTTCCATGTGTGAGCCCAGCTTTCCAGGGTGTCCAGGTCCCCTTGCAGGGCCAACCTCCCCTGTTCTCCCTCAACTACTTCTCCCATCTTGGAGTCATCAGCGAAGAGACTCATTTCACACCCTATACCCTCCCTGATGTCTGATATGTATGCATTAAAACGGATTGGACCCAGGACCGAGCTCCCGCGCGTACCCCACTACTCAACCTCTCTAGGGTTCGTGAGCTCCCCACAGACCACTACTCTCTGGGTGCGTCCAGCTCGCCAGTTTTCAATCCATCTGACCATCAAAGGGCCTACTCCTAACCCCATCAGTTTCTCCACCAGACCATTGTGGGGGACAGAGTCAAACGCCTTGCTGAAGTCCAAGAATAATACATCCACAGGCTTTCCCCTGTCCAGTTCTGATGTTACCCATTCGTAGAACTCCACAAGATTGGTTTGACATGATCTACCTGGCACAAACCCATGTTGCCGACTATCCAGACCTCCCACCTCCTCCAAGTACACCCCCAATCGTTCCTTTAGTATACTCTCCATTAATTTTTCCACCACCTAGGTCAAACTTGATGGGTCTATAGTTACCTGGTACTTCCCTCGACCACCCCCCTTTATGGATTGGCACCACATGTGCCTCTCGCCAATCCCTAGGTACCCTCCCTGTCTCAAGTGACCTGTTGAAGAGCTCCACCAGGGGTGCAGCCAGTATGTCCGCCAATTCCCATAGTACTCTCTGATGAATGCCATCCGGCCCAGGAGATTTGTCTTTCTTGAGGGCTAACCACACCCTTTTGGCTGAGATAGCATCATCCGTCCCCTCCACCTTACTGGTCTTTTTATCCTTATCTTGATGTGACACCCCTGGGGTACCTCTCCCTCCCTCTTGCTCCATTTCTGTTGCTCCCCTGATCCCACTCACTGCCGCTTCTATCCCCATTGTGCCTTGCTTTGTAGATATCCCACCCCCTCCCTAGTGAACACAGAGGCAAAGTACTCGTTAAATACCTCTGCCTGGTCCCTCGCCTCTTCCACCCACCCTCCTTCTGATCTCAATCTGTTGAGATGGCCTCTTAGTTTTTCTCTGCTCCCCAATGTACCAGAAGAACCCCTTTTCCCCTCCATGTATCCCCTGTGCCAGCCACTGCTCTTTACTGGACTTTGCTCCCTCACCATCCGGTGACTTTTCTAGATGCAAGATGGTACATTTCCTTATCCCTATCCCCTCTTGTTGTTTTATATTTTGTAGGCCACCTTCTTTTCTCTGACCGCTACCTGAACCTCACTGGACCACCAGCATGGTTTATGTGACCTTGCTCCCTTACGTTTCACCTTAGCGCAGGTCCTGACTGCCTCATGAAGTCCCCGTTTTATGACCTCCCATCTCCTTTCCACACTTGTCATTGATGTAATCCCCTTCAAGTGATCCTTGAGAATATTTCCCATGCCCACAAAGTCTGCCCCCCTGAAGTCCACTGCCAGTGTCCTAGATCTCACCCCCCCATGCTTATTTGAAACCAGACAGTACTGTGGTCGCTCCCAGTCAGGGATCCTCTACAACCAGGTCCCTTACCAGATCCCCATCTGCCAGAACCACGTCCAGGACATGCCCCTCCCTTGTGGGCTCCATCCTGGAAGCCGTCCAGCAGCCTCTGCTCCTTGGCCACCTTAGAGGACATGGTTCCCCAGTTTGTACCTAGCATATTAAGGTCCCCCATCAACACCACTCCTTCCCATTTTGGTCCACACTGGGCAATGATGTTGTCAGCAAACCATCCTCCAGAACATCACCCATCCCGGGGGGCCTATATACTACACCCAGCTTGACCTTATCTCCGATGGGGATCATAAGGTGACCCAGAAGGCCTCACATTTCCTCATGCCTTTTACCCTAGCAATTTCTATGTCATCTCTAATGAACATAGCCACTCCAACCCCTCTGCCCTCCTTTCTATCCTTCCTAAGCATAGTGTACCCCTCACACGCTTAGGTCCCAGTCATGGTTTTTGTTGGCCCACGCCTCGTGACCGCCGCCACATCCACCCCCAAACAGCATGGACTGGAACTCTGGCAACTTGTTTCCAAGCTCCTGGCATTTACTAACACCAACCCCACCCCTTATCCCTGATCCCTCTTGAACCCACCCGGTTCCTTATACTTCCATCCTCCCTCTGCTCCTCCTGAAACCACCACCCCAGTCTGTTTCCCCTTCCCTCCTTGGGTTTGAAGGCTACTCCCTCATCTGGAGGAGAGAGCCTGGTCAGCCCTCCTTATCGCTTCCCCTCACAAGTTTAAACCCCACCTTTCTTGAATGTAGTCAGCCATCCCCTGTTTAAGGACTTCCTTCCTAATGGGGCAAGATGAAGCCTGTTCCTGCATACAGTCCCTTATCCTCCCAAACTCCTTTCCAGTTCCCTAACACCCCCAACCCACTCTCCTCACCCCACTTCCTGAGCCAGTCATTAACCTCTGTGATCTTCTATTTTTCTCCACTGAGGCCTTTGGTACTGGCGATCTCAAAAGGAAAATGTTGCATCCATTATCCCGACAGACTCTGGCAAGTTCTTGAACCTTGCTTGGATTTCCAAAACACTATTTCCTCTAGATTACTGCCCTACAGTAAATATGAGCTGCAAAGGCCGGAGATCAGAGGGCTGTGGGTTCAGTTCCCACATCTGGCACTTGGGTTATTATCGCAGAACTGACACTGTAGTGCAGCATGAGAGGGTTCTGCACTGCTGAGGTGCAGTCTTCGGATGAGACGCAAACCAAGGTCCCATCTGCCTGGATCGGTGGTAGTTCAGGTGGATATTAAAGATCCCATGGTACTTATCGAAAAGAGTAGGGAATTTTATTGACAAGAAAACAAAACCATCACAAGAAAAACCTTTTCATCAAATTAACAAACATATTAAGAGATAAACATAAACTTCTTCCACAAATCATTCACTTTTACATGTGGAAAATCAATTCATCTTGTTTTTAAGTGCTTTCAATTTGTTGCAACAGATAATACAATAATTACATAAGGTGTACATAATTGTTGCATAACAAATTTACATCTTGCTTGCCATAAAAAATTGTAAAGGGAAAAAAACTTTAAAGTACTTTTATGATAAATGTCCCACACTCCTGAGTAATTTCCTAGAACTAAAGTTTCATAGGACAAACATTTCAAATGAGGTATTTGCAATGTGTGGCGCAATTTCAAAATTCCTTATTATGCATACAGTCTAAAATAGATGTGTTTGACTTTCTTCTATATTAATGCAAGTATCCCGTAGACAATACCCATCACTCAAAGGTTTATATTTTAAATTCTCTAACTCCTAACCTTCCATGTGCTGACATCCATATTATGTCCCAAACTTTATTTGAATTCTACCATCTTTTAATTTATTGAGAGCATACTATATGGATGGAGTGCATTCGAAAAATGAGGACAACTTTCAATAAGTCAAATACAATATAAGTATAAAAGGACTTTCTATTAAATAAAGTTAATTGTGGCATAGAAATCTTCCACTGAAAAAGTTTTTTAAAAGTGGAAATACCATAGGATGGAAGGTCATCAGAAGCTAATACTCTAGGCGGATAAAGAGACCATTTAAAAAAATATTTGTGCCATATAGATTTGACCCAATAGTGCCATGGTAAAGTTACACCATCCCAAAGAAAAGAAAAAGAAACCAAAAAGATAGAATGAAAAAAAAACACCGGGTTAACCATACTTAGACCTCCATGCTGCTTTCTTAGATAAGTAAATCTCGCTTACTGTTAAGTCTGTTTCCATAGCATTTGAAAAAAAACACTATATAATTTTGTTTCACAAGAAAATGGGGGGGAATGTGACTCAACATAAATAAATAATGGGAGGAGAAATTTCTTTATAATCAGCACTCTTTTGTTTCCCAAAGCGCCAGTGTTTCCATTGTGTAACCTTAGGTCTCCAGCTGATAATTGTTTTTCCCAATTAAAAAGTGCCATATCTCCGTCCCAAACCATATACCTAATATTTTATGTGGTGGAGATAACATGGAATATTATAGCACATAGATAAATCAGGAACCCTAGGTCCCAATTGTAGAACAAAACTTTTTTAGATTTAAAGAGGCCCCTGAAAAGTCCCAAAAAGGAAAAAGGTCCAGAGCTCTTTGCAGTGAAGAACTATCAGCCAATAATAGGGTGACATCATCAGCAAAAGCAGTGACTTTAATTGGATCTAGTCCAGGGAAGGGTAATACCAGAAATATTAACATCTGAGGAATACATTTGATTGATCTAGAACAAATGTATATAATACTGGACTAAGGGACAACCCTGTCTCACCCCTTTTGTATTAATATCTCATCACCTAAAGCATTATTAACAATTGGAATAGTGACTGCATGAGTATATAAAGTCGAGAGCCAATTGACAAAGGTTCTCGAATCCCATAATGAAGTAGTATAAAGTAGAGATAAGAATGACATACTGAGTCAAAAGCCCTTGCTTGATCTAATGCTATTACCATTTCTGAATTTCGGAAATATTTCTTGCTAGTAAACAAATCTCGAATTATAAAGAGGTTATGTTGAATCTTTCTTCGAAATGGCACAAGTTTGTGCTGATGTATTAATATTCTAGCAACCTTTTCTAATCTTACATTCAAGATCTTTGTTAAAATCTTGTAATCACTATTTAATAGACTAATAGGACGCCAATTTGATAATAAGGTTCTATCTCCTTTTGAAAATAAATTTTAATAACGAGAGGGAAAAGATTTACAAGGCCTTCCTGATGCTAAAAAGAATTATAAACTAAGGGCAAAAAGTAACTCATATAAGAAATACAAGTTTTATAAAATTCATTGGGAATACCATCAAACCCTGGAGCTGATCCAGCGCTTAATTGTTTTATAACGGCAATAACTTCTTGTGAGGTAATAGGATTAGTTAAACAATATAACAATTCATCCGGAATTAAAGGTAAAGTCTTAAATTGTTCCAACGGAAAGGATTCTAGAGTAATTGTATCTTGGCAGGAAAAAAATCTGATAAATGCCTTTGCACTACTGCCATCATTTCCAAATCAGTAGTTACTATGTTATTTTGAACATCACATAAACCTGACATAAACATATCAGCCAATCTCATTTTGCATGCCTGATAAGGATCAGAACTTGACAATGCTTTGTGCTCGAACCTCAAATTCTAAATCCAAAGATTTAGCCCTATCATATAGAAAATTTTTCATTTGATTCTTAACTTCAGCAATTTGTAGAGGCTAAACAATCCGTTGCTGAGGCGTACAGACATTAATTTATAGAGTCTATTCCTAAGAAGCAAGTACTTCCTGTAATCAGAATCTACTTTCCTCTTACCCCAACCCTGAAAAAGTTGTTTTATTTTTGCTTTGTTTGCAACCACCACTCAAAAGGTGATGAAAACAAATCCATTGTAGAATATTTGGCTGCAAAAAAATTCTAATTTAGAAAAGTAAAAGGAATTATTTAAAAGAAGTGTTCAGTCTCCATCGGTAACTTTGGTATGCAATGTGAGTTAAATGTTCTAAAGAAAAAATACAAAGTAAAATGGAATGATCAGAGAATTCTGTAGGAGTAACTGAACAATATTTGGAAAATAAATAATGGGATATAAAGACCATATCAATTCTGGTCGAAAAGGTGTGTTCTGATATGTTTCACCATCATAAGCATGTAGGCTTCGATAAACATCTTTAAGATTAGCATCTTTAATTATGTTAAGGAGGGCATTAGAGTCACAATAAACTTTTTTTCCTTTGGTTTTAACAAATTCAGTATCTATGGAGCAATTAAAATCACCTCCCCAAAGGATATGTCTTTTAGTATATAGATATGGTTTAATATCCTCAAATATTTCAATACTCCTGTTTTAGTTTGGGATCCATAAACATTTATTAAACTAAAATAATAAGTATAAAATGAGTAGTCCAAAATTAAAATCCTTCCTGGATATACATCAATTACTTTGGAAATTTTGAAAGCAGTATTACAAAATTGAATGCCAAGCCTGGCTCGCTGCCAGAACCGAAAGTCCAAAAAGAAGGACCTAACACCCATTTTTCTTTTTATTTGATTCACTCCCCATAATGAAGAGAGCCTGGTTTCTTGTAAAAGATTATATCTTGTTTTAAAGCTGTTAAGTACAGAAAACAGGTAGTTGTTTTTAAAAGCTTTTAAACTACAGACATTAAAGGTAGCTAGCTTTAATGTGGCTATACAAAAATGAAAACTAGATACTATTTTTCTGACACACTTTTCGCTTTTTACCTTTTTTTCTTTTTTTTTTTCCTTAGCCAATCTGTCGCCTTTACTCTCCTCATCATCTGTTATAAGTTCTGAATGTGTGAAGTGTCAGATTCTAAATCAGACTCTAGTATCTTCTTGCAAAGGTGAAAAAATTTTCAGTGGAGAGGGCCAGGCACAGGTTGTTTTCGAGGAAGCCCTTGTGAAACGCTTCATTTTTAACCACTTCAAAGGGCGGGGGCATAATTGTAGTGGAGGGAGGTTTATTAGCAGTGTAGGCCTAGAAGCAAATTTCTCAACTGGAGGCTCCTCCCAGAAGATTTAACCCTTCATTATGTGAAGCAGCATTACTTTTACATGCAAAGAAGGGAAAACCTCAGAAGGTAAATTATTAGATTCACTAATTCCTTTAGTACTAGTTTGGGCTTACTAATAATTCATCTTGGTCAAGACCCTCTGCACACTTCTCGGGCCCAGGGGCATTGATGGAAAGCATGACCTTGTTCATCAGCAAAGATTACACTTAAAGATTACATTAAAATATTAGTCATATATCAATAGAGTGGCCGAACCCACCACACAATGGCAGTATTTAAGACATCGGACACACTACTAATATGTGTCCTGTCCCCACATTTATAACAGGCCCGAGGCTTCCCCCCATAAAACAAACCCCTGTTCTTGCTCTAAGAAAAACTATATTCGTAAGTGGACAACATCCTAATTAACTTTGAAAAAGTTTTACTTGAATTTCCACCCTCCTGTCCAATTTCCTTCTACATCTAACAAGGCTTTGGGGCTTAGTATGTCACATTTTGACTGAAGCCAATGATAGATGTCACTCACATTTACCCCTCTCATTTCAAACATAATTGTTACAAACCGAATTAGAGGTTTAGAGAGAGGTATTGCAAAAGGTGTCCATAATGAAGTAGTTTTCTGAACAGAATATTTTTCCCAAAATCGCTCCATGAGTGAAGTAGTCTGAAAACTAATATCAAACGTATCTTCACCAGATACATGTATTAGTGCATAAATATCCTTGGCCAAAAACCCATAGAATTCTTTTAATAAATGCTTAAAGACAAAATATCTGTCTGGATGCTCAGTTAAACCTCCTTTATACCTGATCCTGACTGCATTTCTACTAGGAGCCTGTTCTAGTTTATTTTTAAACAGTTCAGACATTGGAGGTCTTTGTGGCTTTTCTGAAGAAACAGGCTTAAATGAGCTTTGTAAATCGAGTTGGAACAGTTGTGGAGGTACTTGGCTTAGAAAAGCCGATTCACACTTCCACCCTCGAGTATCATTTTTAAGGGTAAGGGTTACTAAACATTACAGCTGTACCTTCAGGCAATGTGTTGCTGTCATTGGCATGCATAGTCAGGGCCCATGAAGGATCCAGCGTCCAAACACCCGCTTCTGTTTTTTTCCAGCCAGCCTCAGTCAGTACAGTCTCCTTCAGACCAGTCCAAACTTTCCTCAGGTATCGCTTTACTTAATCCAAATTGCCGTCGCAAGATCGAGGAAGTATGCGGTCCCTCACTGAAATCCATCCGCTCAGAACCGGCTTTGCGACTGCGGGTCCGCCAGGCTCAGACGGCCCCATACATACTGTTGTACCATCAAAAGCCGTGCCGAAGAGAAGAACAGACGGCCTCCTCCAGGCATTCACCTGACGAGACTCCAGGAGCCATTTCCACACTCACACGCCTCCTATTGCAACGCTGACATCGGGGATCTGAAATGTATACCATCTGCTCCGGTAAGGATTTCATATGTACTTCAGATACCGCTTATCTCCGACTCCTCTTTCTCGAGTCTGAGTGCAGTCTGCCATCCTGCTCCGTGACGCCAGGACGACTCCCAGACTAGCCACCACCAGCAGCCAGTAGTGGAATTTCCCGGTGTTCTGGCCAAATTTCCCTCATTCACTAAAAATACCACCAACAGCTTAATCTGGTTCAAGGTCAGTTGGCATTCATCTGTATCTCTCTCCCGGTCGTGCTCTGAAAATAGGCAGGATTTGTCTAGTGCACTTACCCGGTCAACAAAAACTAAATAAAAATAAAATAAAGCAGCTCTGGTGATGCTATACTAGAAAACAGCAAACATCTGTATGGGACTGTGTCTCTACATGTGTATATATGACTGTGTTGTGCTCAACCCTCAAACAAAAACACAAGTTATAGCCATCTAGCCCTTGTTGTCACTACTTTTGCTAATTGTTTGTTCGACTGTTATCAGATTTGATTTCATAATATTTTTCAGGAAGCTGAAAACATCATAATTAAATTGTTTCTTTAAACTTCATTGTCACTGGGGCTCACAGACAGCAAGATGTTTTTACTTCATCAGTGTAACCACAACCATTGACAAGTTTTTTTTATCTTGGTTAAGTTTGCAATAGAAAGAAATACAACAATTGCATCTTAGACAGTTGCCGCCTAAACAGTAAAATGTTATCACAGAATCATAGGATCATCATAGAAATCTGGCAGCAGCAAAGGACCCCATTGATCTATCGAGTCTGCCCTTCCCACCCTCCCTATTTGTCTCCTTCGACCCGAGATCTCCCACTCTGCCCACTGGTCAACCCCTTGTGTCTGTCCCATGCCCCTAGAATCCCTCCACTGTTTGACCACACCACCCCTTCCAGTAGACTGTTCCAGGACTCCACCACCTCTCAGTGAAAAACGCCTCACATTGCTCCTAAACCTTCCACTTCTAACCTTAGACTATGACCCCTAGTTCTAGCTCTTATCTTTCTTGTAAATAAGCTCCCCCTACCTTATTAATCCCTTTCATGTACTTAAATGTTTCAATCATGTCCCCCTTTCTCTTCTAACTTCCAGTAGGTACAGATCCAACTCCCTCCACCTCTCCTCATAGTTATTCCCATGCTTTATGCACACCATCTTGGTTGCCCTTCTCTGAACCCTCTCCATCCCATCTATGTCCTTGTGTAAGTGATGTCTCCAGAACTGGACCTCAAACTTCAGGTGAGGCCTCACCATGGATCTATAAAGGGCATCAACATTTCCTCCTTCTGCTTGTTACACCTCCTCTGTGCATGCCAGCATTCTGTTCACTTTGCACACCGCCTTGCTGCATTGGTTCCCACCTTAAGGTTTTTGGCATTATAATCCCCAGATCCTTCTCCTGCTCAATTGCCCTAATTTCTCCACCACCCCTCCAGTGTGTAGATGGCTTGTGGGTTATTATGCCCCATGTGCATTACTGTACACTTTTGGCATCGAATTTCAACTGCCAGGTTTCCCACCATCCTTCTAGGATCTTCAGATCATCCCTCACTGCTTCCACTCTCGGGTGTCCACCCTATTGCAGATATTCATATCACTGCAAACAGGCAGACCTTCCCCTTCAATCCCTCCACTATATCACTGATACAGATATTAAAAGGATGGGTCCCAGTACCACCCGCTAGGGCACCTGCTCGTACACCCGACTTCCTCTCTGGAATGCACCCCATTAGCCGCCAACCTCTGACTTCTGTCCTTCAGTCAATTCTCCACCCACCTTGTTATTTTCAGACTCACCCCAAGCTTTCCAGCTTATTTACCAGCTTTCTGTGGGGACAGTGTCAAAGGCCTCCTGAAGTCCAGATAGGCCATGTCCACTGCCCCCCATTGACCACCCTCATCACCCAATAGAAAGACTCAATAATGTTTGTCTGGCATGACCTTCCTTAAATAAAGCCATGTTGTCTGTCATCCTGTAGTCCACTGCTTACAAGGTAGCTGACCATCCTTTCCTCTCAACAACCCCTCTCCATCACCTTACCCACCACTAAGTCGAGGCTGACCAGATGATGATTTTCCCATTCTCCTCTGCTGCCTCTCCTGTGAAGTGGCACCATGTCCACCTTCTTCCAGTCTTCAGGCACCCCTCAGAGGTGCTGCCAGCTCCTCTTAGTTCACGGAGTACCCTAGGATGCAAGGCATCTGGACCTATTGCCTTGTCCATCCTTAACCATCCCAACTCCTCTTTACCCTGTTCACCCCAACAGGCTAGGATCTACCCTTATATCCTCCCTCCTCTCCCATAACTCTGGTCCCCACCCTCCTCCACCGTGGAAGACTGAGCAGAAGTACCTATTCAGCACCTCTGCCTTTCTGAAATTCTTCTCCAATTGTACTCCCCTCCTCCCTTTACTCATACTATCCCGCCTTTCCTTCCTCCCCTCCCCTACGTACCTAGCAATTCTCTCCTTTGTTTCTTCTTTTGCCTTCCTAATCTTCTGCCCTGCCACCCTCAGCTTCTCCCTGTAAATCCCCCTTTCCTCTATCCTCTTGTATGATCTGAATGCCCTTTTTCCATTCCCCTATTGCTCCCCTCACTTCCCTGGTGAACCAGAGCGGCCTCCTTCTTTTTCTATTCTTTCTTACCTTCTTTATGCAGAGTTCAGTGGCTTTCAATAACCCCCCCAACTGACTTACATAATTACTCCACGTCCCCAATGTTCTCCTTCCCCTCCATTTCATCCCAGAATATCTCCCTCATTTTGGCAAAATCAGCCTGCCTGAAGTCCAGCACCTTTGTGATGGTCCGATTTGTTTCCTTCCCAGTCCTTTCCCTAAAACTCACTGTATTGTGGTCGCTTTTGCCTAGGTTGTCCCCCACTACAACTTCTTCTGCACTATCTCCATTTGTGAGGATCACGGCCAGTATGTTACCACCCCTAGTGGGCTCCCTGACCGGCTGTTACAGGAAAGTTCCCTGTAGGGACTCAAGGATCTCTGCTCCTGGCTGATGTAGCTGGGATGTCCCAGTCAACATCTGGGAGGTTAAGGTCCCCACCAGCAGAAGTTCCCCCTTGAGCCATCCATTGAACTGCCTGCAACAGCTGCCTATCCACTTCTTCCTCATGAGGAGGCCTGAAAATCACACCCAGTCTTAATGATGCATCAGTCTACTTTTCCAGCATGACCCACAAGACCTCTGCTCTCCCCAGATCCTCCTGCCCTTCTGTCACCTTAATGTAATCCCTATGTATACAACTCCTTTCTACCAGCACTGTCTTTCCTAAAAAGCCTGTACCCCAGGATACCTACTTCCCATGCCTGGTGCTCAGACCACCAGGTCTTGCTTATAGCTATGATGTCCAGGCCTTCATCCACCATTCTAGCTTCTAAGTCCACCATTTTGTTTCCCAAACTCCTAGCACTTGTGGATAATCCTATCCACCATATACCCCCCCCCCTCTCTCCCTACCATACCAGCATCCTCATACGGGGGAGTACTAGCTAGTCTATTCTTTCTTCCTCCTGTAAATCTCTCTCCCTTCCTAGCCCTGTACTCCTCCCTTACAAGTTTAAACCCCCCAAGACCTTATCTATATAACCTTGTAGACTCCCACTCAGCGCTTTGGCCCCCCTCCCACTTAGATGTAGTCTGTCCTTCCAGTATAAGTTCTCATCTTCCCAAGTGTCCCCCCCCCACTTACCTATACAGGTGAACCCTTCTTTTGCGCACCATTCCCTGAGCCATTCATTGAACTACTTAATTCTTTGTTGTCTAGCTGTGCTGGCACAGGGGACTGGCAAGACTTCTGAGAATGCCAAGGACCTCGTCTCTTCCTTGCATCCTCTTGCCATCACCCTAAACTTTCTCTGGACGCCCCTTTCATTACTTGCCAGATCATTTGTCCCCAAATGAATGACTAGGTGTAGCTTCCCCACCACCACCCTTGCACACTCCCTGATTTTTGCATCGCCCACCTCGCCTCCATCCGTAGTTCACAAAAGACGGACCTCATCCTATGGGTATTTATTTAGCTTTTGTTGACCAGGTTGGTACACTAGACAAGACATTTGCCTATTTTCAGGTATGACCTGGGAGAGTACAGGAAATATGACATGATACAACAAGATACACTTTAGGCAGTTACATAAATTAGTCAGAAGGTACAATGGTCATAACAAATACATCGGAACACCAAGACTGTAAGAAGTGCATTATGTACAAGTCATCACACAGTATGAGTCCAATTATATAAAGTATAAGTCCCTGGAAAGGGGGACACCGAGAGAGCAGTACCCAGCACCCTATGAACTGAATTGAGTGCAGGACAGAATCCATGCAGACAGTCAGTGCATTAGAAGGGATGTTCAGTGCAAGGGTCCAAGTGAGCTTACAGAGGCTTGGGACAGTCGCACACTGATGAGAGCTTCAAATGTCTCCACAAGGAGCTTTGGAGGCAAGCCTGTGAGGGGGAGTTGTGAACCTGGGCTGGAAGGGAGTTCCATAGTCTGGGGGCACATGATGCAAAATCTCTGTCCCCCATTTGAGTGCATGTGGCAGGAATCAGAGCAGGGACAAGGAATCTGAAGGAGTACAAGGGCGGAGCCACCGGCACAAGGAGCTCCGCCAAACCAGGTGGGTTGCCAGTCCCAAGGACCTTGCCCGTGAAGCAGCCCAGGACAAAATTTATGTAACTGGATGGGGAGAGCCAGTTAAGCTTACTGTACAGGTCACAGTGGTGGGTGAGTTGAGGTACAGCAAGCTCAAAGTGGCAGATATCGTTATAGGCAATGGCCCACCTGGCCAGATGGGTTTTGGATGTACGGGCAAACAGGAGAAGCCCATAGCAGAGAAAGGATAAGAACACACCTCTAGCCAATGCAAGGCAGGCTGCGGGAGTACGACTGCTCTTGGCACAATAGGCTAGACCTAATTTGCCATTAACAGCCCTGCAGACACTAAAGATATGGAGTCCAAGGTCAAGCTGAGGGTCAAGTGTAACTCCAAGGTACTTGATGGGTAGCCCCCCACCGGATTCAGTGTATCCCCTTGATAATGGAGTCCCTGAAGACCATGACCCTCTCCTCCTCCCCAACCACTGAATCTGAGTTTGTTCCTAGTGAACCCACTCTCCCTCGCCTTGTACCCCTATTTAGAGCTCCCTGATCTGTACTGGCTGCTTGTCCACCCTTGCTCCTCCCCCAGTTCTCCACTTGTTCGCCTCCTGGCAAATTCTTCTTTTTTCTGCTGATTTCTCTACTTTCCCTCTAGACCCCTTATTTATACCTTCCTGTCCTCCCCTGCCTGCCTGATTCCCCCGATTTCCTCCTAACTGCCCATGTGCAACCTGCCTTCTTTATTTTGTGCTCCCATGTCTCAGTTCTTTTCTTTCCCTGTGCCCCCTTTTCCTCTTTTCTTATTGATCTCCACATCATCCGCTTCCTTTGTTCCTCTTATCCCGTCCCCTTTTTCACCCTCTCCTCATCCTTTTCACTTGTTACAACCTGCTTTACCAGCTCTCCCTAACCTCGCCTCACCCCCCGCTCCTGTCCATTCCATGCCACATACTTGCTGTCCCTTTAATTCCCTTGTTCCCCATGACAGGTGGGAAGGGAGGTTCTGATATTGGGAGACTTCAACATGCCGGATACAGATTGGTCAATACCAGCAGGAACATCTGCCAGAACTAGACACATAGTGGATTCCCTGCAGGGGGAGGGCCTCAAACAACTGGTACAACAACCCACAAGAGACAGGGCTATCCTAGATCTAGTACTGACTAACAGGGAAGGGATCACAGATCTCCAGGTAGAAGGTCACCTGGGGGCCAGTGACCATCAAATGGCATGCTTCAATTTGGCCACTACATCGAAAGCATCCATTCCAAGGCAAAATATGGGACTTCAGAGGAGCTGACTTTGATAAGATGCAATCAGAGTTAAGCTATGCCCTGGCAAAAAGAAACACAGATGAGGGGTACAGGCAAAGTGGCAAGCATTAAGGATGCAATACTTGAGCAACATCCCATTGTATAGACACAAAGGAAGTGCAAAAGAAGAAGGAAACCACTTTGGTTCTCAAATACAGTAGCAGAAAAGGTCAGAGCCAAAAGGCTGGCCTTCAGGAAATATAAGGGAACACAGCGGAGTGAAGATAGGGAGGCATACCAAACTGCCCTAAGGGAAGCAGGGAAGGCAGTAAGGCAGGCAAAGTCCCAAACTGAGGAAACACTAGCACGAACAGTAAAAGAAGGTGACAAGACTTTCTATAGATACATTAGTGAAAGGAGAAAGGGAGGGTATTGCTAAGCTCAAAGGAGAAAAGGGGGCATGTGAAGAGGAGGACCTCGTAAAAGCATCTATCCTAAATAGATACTTTTGCTCAGTATTTACTGAAGAGAAGGTAGGGCAGGACCCACAGCTCAGCACCATGGACACAGGGGAGAGGGAGGTGAGCAGCACTCCCTTCACAAAACAAAGGGTCCTACAAGAGCTCGCTATGCTCAGGGTGGACAAGGCAATGGGACCTGATGGCATACATCCCAGGGTACTTAAGGAGCTAAGGATGGAACTAGCAGAGCCATTTGCAGAACTGTTTAGTGAGTTTCTGAGCACAGGAGAGGTCCCAGACGACTGGAGAAGGGCTCATGTGATCCCGCTCCACAAGAGTGGTAAAAGGGAGGAGGCAGGGAACTACAGACCAGTCAGTCTTACCTCAGTAGTGGGCAAGATTATGGAGGCACTCCTTAAGGAAAGGATAGTGCAACACCTGGAATCCATAGGGGCACAGGATCCAAGACAGCATGGGTTTACAAAAGGAAGGTCCTGTCAAACTAATCTCATAGATTTCTTTGACTGGGTAACTAGAGTGGTGGAACAAGAGGGAGCAGTTGATGTTGCATACCTTGACTTCAGCAAAGCTTTCAACACTGTTCCACATAGAAGACTGATAAATAAGCTGGATAGGCTCGGGGTGGGTCAGAAGTTGGTCAACTGGGTGGCAAACTGGTTGACGGGCAGAAAACAGAGAGTGGTGGCATATGGTATATAGTCAGAAGAGATGCAAGTCACAAGTGGGGTACTTCAGGGATCAGTCTTGGGGCCAGTCTCTTCAATATCTTCATTAGTGACATTGCAGATGGACTAGAGGGTATGGCTTGTCTGTTTGCAGATGACACCAAGATCTGCAACAGAGTAGATGATCCAGATGGGGTGGGCAGAATGAGAAGAGATCTGGATAAACTAGCAAAATGGTCAGAAGAGTGGCAACTTGGATTTAATGCAAAGAAGTGCAAGATCATGCACATTGGGAAGAGAAAACCTGAAGCCACCTATAGTCTGGGAGGGGAGCTGCTGGCAGTCACAAACGAAGAAAGAGACTTGGGCATCATCATCACCGATGACCTGAAATCATCCAAGCAGACCTCTAAAGCAGTAGGTAAGGCTAGGGGGATGTTAGGGTGTATTAGCAGGGGTATCACAAGTCGTAAGAGGGAGGTAGTAATCCCTCTGTACAAGACACTGGTTAGTCCCCATCTGGTGTACTGCGTGCAGTACTGGAGGCCACACCTTCACAAGGACATTAACCAAATTGAGGCAGTCCAGAGAAGGGCAACCAAAATGGTGCAGGGACTGCATCAGAAGACATATGAGGACAGATTAACGGAGCTCAATATGTATACCCTTGAGCAAAGGAGGGAGAAAGGTGATATGATCGAGACATTCAAACACCTTAAGGACATTAACAAGGTGAAAGAGTCTAACATGTTTAAATATAAGAAAAATAGCAGGACAAGAGGACGCATCATGAGATTAGAGGGAGGCCGATTAAGGAGAAATGTGAGGAAATTATTTTTCACAGCAAGAAGGGTCGGATGCATTGAACGGCCTACCTCAGGAAGTGGTGGCTCTGAATACAGCGCAGGGCTTCAAACAGTTATGGGATAGGCATAAGGGAGCAATACAGATGAGTATGAATAGATAGGCCACTGACAGAGCAAAGGCCAATGGCACATTTATAAGGTTGAAAAAGAAATAGACAGACTGGATGGGTCTTGTGGTCCTTATCTGCTGTCAACTTCTATGTTTCTAAGTTTCTGTGGTTCTTCATATCTGATGAAGGTGCAGACCTGTTGGATAGAAACATAGAAACATAGACTTTGATGGCAGATAAGGATCGCTTGGCCCACCTAGTCTGCCCATTTCCCTACCTACAGGATAAGCCGCAGATCCTAGTTAACCAACAGCCTATTTCTTCCTACCCCCCACAAGAATTGCCTTATGTCTGTCCCATGTATTCTTGAATTCTCCCACAGTTTTAGACCCCACAACCTCCTCAGGAAGGCTGTTCCCTGCATCCACTACCCTCTCTGTGAAAAAATACTTCCTCACATTGGCCCTGAACTGCCCCCCCACCATCATCTTTAAATTGTGTCCCCTTGTTCTTGCATGTCTCTTTTCTGAAAGATGCTACCCTCTTGGACTTTGTTGATTCCACTGAGGTACTTAAACATTTCTATCATGCCCCCCTTTTCCTCAAGGGTATACATATTAAGCTCTTTAGTCTCTCCTCGTATGGCTTCTCTTGCAGACCCTGCACCATTCTAGTTGCCCTTCTCTGGACTGCCTCTATCCTGTCTATGTCCTTGCGGAGATGGGGTCTCCAGAACTGGACGCAGTACTCCAGATGGGGTCTCACCAACTGTCTGTACAGAGGGATAACAACTTCCTGTTTTCTGCTGGTGATGCCTCTCCCTATGCATTCCAGTATACCCCCAGCTTTCCCTACTGCCTTCTCACGCTGCTTGCTAACCTTAAGGTCATCTGATATGATTACCCCCAGGTCCCTTTCCTTTTTGGTTTTTGTTACTACTTCCCCTCCATTGTGTAATGTTCCCCTGAGCTTTTGTTTCCCAGGTGCATTATTTTGCACTTCTTTGTATTGAATCCTAGCTGCCATACTTCCGACCATTCCTCCAACCTTGCCAAGTCCCTTCTCATCCTTTCCACGCCTCCTTGTGTATAAACCCTGTTGCAGATCTTTGTGTCATCTACAAAGAGGCATACTTTTCCTTCCAGTCCCTCTGCAATGTCACTTATAAAGACATTAAAAAGGACTGGACCCACTACTGAGCCCTGCGGTACCCCACTAATAACCCCTCTTTCTTCAGAGTGGACTCCATTTACAATTACCTTCCGTGTCCTGCTGTCCAGCCAATGTTTTACCCAGGCTACCACCCTGGGACCCACTCCCAGGCTGGTTAATTTGACTATTAATCTTTGTGTGGACTGTGTCAAATACCTTGCTAAAGTCTAGGTAGGCCATGTCCACACCCTCCTTGTTTACTACTTTGATCACACAGTCAAATAAATCAATTGGATTTGTCTGACATGACCTTCCCGCTGTGAACCCATGCTGCCTTGGGTCCTGTGCCCCACTGGCCTCTAGGTACTCAACAATTCTTTCCTTCAGAAGTGATTCCATCACTTTCCCCTTCTACAGAGGTCAAACTGGCAGGTCTGTTGTTTCCTGCCTCTGTCGTGGTCCCACTTTTGTGAAGGGGAATCACATCCACCTTCCTCCAGTCCTCGGGTAAAACACCATCCTCCCATGATTTGTTAAAAAGGGTAGTCAGTGGTTTCACTAGTTCTCCCCTTAATTATTTTAGAATTCTGGGGTGAATTCCATCAGGCCCCATTGCTTTGTCCACCTTCAGTTTTAGGAGTTCTTTCAGAACCCTTTCTTCTGTGAAAGGACTGGGATCAACCCCCTATCCAGAGTGCTTCTGTTAATTGGATTAGGCACCTCCCCCTCCTCTTTTGTGAATACCGAGCAGAAATATTCATTTAGTATCCCTGCTTTTTCACTATCCCCCTCTGCCCACCCACCGTTCATTCTGTTCAGCCTCACTATCCCTCCCTTTGCCTTTCTATGCTCCCTGACGTACCTATAAAAGGTTTTATCCCCCTTCTTAACCGAGTTAGCTATCCTTTCCTCAGTTTGGGCCTTTGCTATTCTGACTTCCTTCCCTGCTTCCTTCTGCCTTAACTGGTACAGCTCTCTTTCCTGCTCCTTCTGTGTTTCCTTATACTTCCTGAACGCTATCTTTTTCTCCCTGACTTTCCCTGCCACCTCTTTGAGAACCATAGTGGCTTTTTCTTTCGCTTTGATTTATTTATTTGCTTCACAAAGGCTTGTTGCCTCTGTGATGGCAGTTTTGATGATTCCTCATTGTTGCTCCACCCTCCTTCTAGCCTGTTTGCTAGTACTTTTCTGAGGCACTTCCATCTTGCCAAAGTCAGCCCTGCTGAAGTCCAGTACCTCACTTTTGTGTGTCTTGACTCTGTAGCTGAGTTCAACATGAACCACACTGTTTGATGGTCACTTGTTCCCAGATACTGTCATACCCTCAGTGGATACTCTCCCCCCTTGCTGTCGAGGTACTGGCCTTCCTGAGCCCCTGTCCTGGAACCTCCTTCCCTTCTTCCTCATCTCTTGCCATTCATTGCTTCCCTGCAATCTGTTCTGAGCCCTTTCCTCCATGCCTCATCTATTCTTCTTCCCACCCTCTATCCATTTCTGCAGTCCCCCAGCACTCCCTTCTGCCATTGTAATTGTAGTATCCCCCTTCTCTCCTCTAGCCTGCCATATTCTCATCACCTCTTCCCTTAGACTATTTATCTTCATTGCTATTTACCTAACTCTGATACAAACTGGACCGCCCCCCCAACCTCCACAGCATTTCCATGAACACCGCCGCCCCACAACCATTACATCCCACTATTCTGCCTGGTCTCCTGTGACTCCCCGATGCTCCTTTCCCCTCCCTAAGAGTCCTCCGTCCCTGCCCTCCCCATCTTTAAGCATATGTTGTGCATTAGTAAAGGCAGAGTACTCTGATTTATAAGTCAAAAGCCACAACTAGGCTGTTAGAGGTTTAATAAAACAACTAACCTTTTGTTTCCCCCCCCCCAGAAGCTGTCATAATTGAGCCAGCAGGTATAGGTATTCAGAACCAGGGCTCTGATGACTGAGAAAGCTGAGGAGGGTCACATGACAGACATGGACCAATCAGAGCCTGGCAAGAGGTCCTGCCTGGGGGAGGATCCACCTGGGGTATAAAAGCAGGCACTTGTAATGTGTCCCACACGTCTGTGTCCCAGTGAGTGAGTGGAACAATGAAGGCGTAGAACAGGTGTAAGACTGGCATCTTAGGCATCATCGGGTGTCAGCAGAAGAAAATGGAGTAACGGGGCACTCTGCTAGTTGGCTAAGGTAAGGCACTTGTTCAACACCTGTTGTTGCATTCACTGCCGGTATGGGGTGATAGATAAACAGCAGACCAAAACAGGGAATAGAAGCAACACCCTGTATAGAGTAAGAGTACAAAGGAGAGCAACAAAAGAGTAAATCAAATAACACCCTAGCAGGATTATAGAGTACACAAGGGTCAGATAAAAGCAAAACGTTAGACCAAAAATGGGAACAGAAGCAACACCCTATCCTAGGGTAAGTGTACAAAGGTGTATAACAAATAACATAATGGGAAGAACCAGAAACACCCTATTAAGGGTAAGAGTACAAAAGTATTTCTAAGTAACATAGGGAAAGTAGGAATTTGGAAATGCTGGCAATGGTGCAGTACAGTGGCTGTGGGATGGCAGTTTTCAGAGTGACCTTCTGGAGACTGTGGTGCTGACCTATCTACATGCATCTCTGGGTTGAGGGGGAGGTCGCAGATTCCAAGCTGAGTTGGCTAGGATTCAGAGGACCTTCTCCCCACCCAGGGACTACCAAGTTTGCCAAATTACCTCAGAAGATGCAAGGGAGGAGAAGCGGCTGAACTATGGTGACTCTAGAAGGGTAGGGGTGGGGACTTGGAAGGACGGGCTGGGTCCGAGGCACTATTCCTCAACCGATACCACTACAAAATTTCAACACTGCTGGGGCAGGGTGTGACTGCCAGGAGGAGCCACCTGTGTTAGAAGCCAGAGAGGATGTAGGGGTCCTCCACAGTGAAGACCCCAAGGAGGTAGGGGGAGGACCCCAGAGGAGAAGGAAGAAGCAACTTTTGGTGTGGGATTCGAATGTCAGGGCAATAGATTTGTAAATAGGAAGGGAGGTGGAGAGGAGGTCTGGTGCCTACACAGTGCCATGGCCCAGAGGGATGGGAAGCAGATCCTTGATCGCTAGGGGAGCACAACATCAGCAGGCGCTGGATGCCATTGTCCACTTCGGTACCAATGACCTTACTATGGATGTGGCTGGAGATAATACAGGAGGAGTTTTGGGAGTTGAGGAGAAGTCTTAGAATAGCAGCTTGCTCAATGACTTTCTCTGAGGTGCTGCCTCTCTGCAATGGGGATGAGAGGATCTGCATCAGGAACTTCAACTCAGGGTTGAAGGAATGGTGCAGAAAGGAGGGATTCCACTAAATTGGGGACTGGGGATCTACCTCAATGGATAAAGTCCTCTACAGGGGTGATGACCTGCATCCATCCAGGAGGGGAATTGTGGTCCTCAGTTGACGGTTTAAATGTTACTTTGAACATTTAAATTAGCTGAGGGGATGGCAAAAGAAATTGGGGAGGCAGAAACTTGCCCCCCAACAGGATAACATAGACAGTAGGGAGAACACAAGGGAAGAGAATTCCTGAGGGTGCAAAGTAAGGAAGGAAACAAGGTGCTAAAGACAAAGGGGAATGGAAACATGGGCATTAAAAAGAGCAGAGGGAGGGGGCAAAAGGAATGCTAACAAAATCTGGAAGGCCATGTGTGAATGCTAGAAGTCTAGGAAATAAGTTTCCGGAGCTAGAGACGATCATGACAGAGGCCGACCTGGATATTGTGGCCATTACTGACTCATGGTGCACTAAAAACCATGACTGGAACATGGCCATACAAAGCTATACTCTGTTTAGAAAAGACAGGGTGGGAAGGAAAGAAGAGGGGTGCTGCTTTATGTGAGGGAAGGCATAAAAATGACAGAGATACAGGGAATGGAGTGGGGGCAAGGTACTGTGTGTCACCCTGGAGATGGGGAACAGAGCCTCTGTTTGCAGTGGTGTGATCTACAGACCTCCAGCACAGGGGGAAGAGTTAGACAAGGTACTAATAGAAACCACTGGCAAAATGGCAGAAAAGGGGAGGTGCTGCTTCTGGGGGACTTCAGTCTGCTAGATGTAGATGGGAACTTTCTAGCTGTAGCTTCAGCTAGGAGCAGTGACATCCTGGACTCCCTGCATGAGGTGTTCCTCATGTAACTAGACAGTGAGTCCAATTGTGATGGGGCAATACTGGACCAGATACTCACTAACAGGGACAGTGCTGCAAACATCATGGTGGAAAGCCACCTGGAGTCCAGGGATCACCGTACAGTGTGGTTCAATATGTGGATGGCTGCAGAATCAAACCACATAAGGTGATGGTCCAGGACTCAGGAGGCAGATTTTATCAAGATGGGTTAATGCCTCAGAGATGACCATGGGGGCTTTCTGTGTTGGAGCAACAGTGGGTAAAGATAAAAAGGGCCAAAATGAGGGCAGCAAATCTCTGCGTCAAGCAAGTGAGCAAAGGCAAGAGGAAAAAGACTGCTAGGGTTCTCACTCAAAAGAGGTAAAAACTAAGAGGGTAGCATTCAGAAGGTATAAGGAGACACAGAGGGAGGAGGATAAGGAAGTTCATCGGGGAAGCAGAGGGAGGCAGGGAGAGCAGTAAGGAAAGCAAAGGTGCAAACTGAAGAGAGAATTGCCCAGGAGGTAACAAAAGAGGACAAGACATTTTTTAGGTAGGTAAGCAAAAAGAAGACGACCAGGGGTGGGATTGTAAGGTTAATAAAGGAAGGGGGGCTATGAAGAGAGGGACCAGGAAAAGGCAGACATCCTGAGCAAATACTTTTGTTCAGTGTTCAGAGAGGAAGGTGAAGGGCCACAAAAAAGTAACTGGAGCTTTGGAGGAAAGGAGGTGCACACTAAACTTTCTTGGTAGAGGGAGTCCTGAAGGGACTCACTAATCTGAAAGTGGACAAAGAAATGGGGCCTGAGGAGGTGCATCCAAGGGTATGGAGGGAGCTCAGGCATGTACTGCTTATACCTCTGACAGTCCTGTTTAATAACTCATTGGAAACAGGAGTGGTTACGGAGGACTGGAGGAGGGCAGATGTAGTCCCACTATACAAAAGTGGTAGAAGGGAAGAGCCTGGAAATTACAGGCCTGTCAGCCTGACATTGGTGGTGGGAAAGTTAATGGAATCGCTGCAGAAGGAAGGACCTGCCAGGAGGAGCAGCAGGGTGAGGTATCTTATCGCAGTGTGCCATTTATTTCTGTTTTTGGATTTGGGGTGGGAGAATTGTGGGGTGTGGTCGTAGACCGATGTCATCAGGTTGCTTAGGGTAGATAGGCGCAGGTTAAAAGAGGGGGAGACAACGGAAGGGTTAGTAGTGAATGATAAGGTGGGCGTGTGACGATGGTGCACGGGGGGGTTGATGGGGGGAATGGGAGGGGTGAGACAGTGCAAGATAGTAGCAGGTTAGGATCGTTTTGGGGCTGTGTGGATTGGGGTAGTGATGCAAATGGAATTGCAATGGACAATATTGTAATAATGTATAGGAGCATGGTTGAATTTAGACTTACTAAATAGCAAGCTTGGAATATGTGGTAGCGGCCTCTGCTGGTGGGATCTGATAAGCTGCAGATCTGAAAGTGGGGCGATAGGTTGCGTGCACGCCACCTGACCATTTAGCTACCTATAAAGCAGAAAGCCAACCAAGGGTGGTGGTGGGAATGGTGGGGAGCCAGTGCACAGCGCCGGTGGGGCCCAAATCTGCAGCTCTGAACAGGAGTTTGAAATCGCGATGGCGCCAAAAACGGACAAAGGCTGCAGATCCTGGAAATTCTCCTTTGCGTACCTGCAATATGCTCACGGGAGCTGGGGGGGCATCCTTGTGTGGTGTCTGGGGGAGGGTAGTAGTCACCTACCCTCACGACCCACTGCAATATGCTCATGGGAGCTGGGGATCCGTCCTCGTGGTGGTGTCTGGGGAGGTAGCAGTCACCTACCTTCGCGCACCCGCTGCAATATGCTCACGGGAGCTGGGGGTCTGTCCTCTGTGTGGTGTCTGGGGAGGTAGCAGTCACCTACCGCCAATCCGCTGCAATATGCTCATGGAGCTGGGGGGTCCATCCTCTGGTGGTGTCTGGGGAGGGTAGCAGTCACCTCACCCTCGCGACCTGCTGCAATATGCTCATGGGAGCTGGGGGCCATCCTCGTGTGGTGTCTGGGGAGGGTAGCAGTCACCTACCCTCGCGACCCGCTGACCTTGAAGGAAAATCTCTCCTGCAGGATAAACACCATTAGCAGTCCTTGCTCAGGAGAGGGCTTAGACTAAATGGCATGGAGAATGATGGATCCACATGACTTGTGTTGTCCACTGTTGCACTGTAGTTTCTGCTGCCCAAGGGTACTAATGATCTGAGGTGGAAATGCCCTTGTAGTGCTCGCTTTGTAACGTGCTGTGCTCCACTCCCAATCTTTCACCACGGACCCATTTTACACACGCCGCTTGCATTGGTGTTCTGCCCTTCTGGAGTGTCAAGTGGCTTGCAATCCAAATAGCCAGAGCCGGGGGCAGTGAAGAGACAGCCTGGTCCGGGGATGACTTGACTGCCGCTTCAGCTTGGGCAGCTGCTGGGGCTCCGCTTTTAAACTATAATATCCGTGTTTTAAAATGCGATCGCAAAACAAAGATCCACACTTTTCGCTTGGAGATCACTTTCCTTGGAAAACTGGAACACCCGTCAGGATCTTTAAACAGAGAGGACTTTTCTATTGGTTCAAAGGAGCGTGATCCCTGCCAAATTCCGCCAACTACATTGTTTTCCACCTGTTCACGAGTCTCGCAGTTTATACGATCTGTGTGCAACTAATCAAAAGAATCAGTACATTGCTGATGTGGAACCAAAACGAAACCTACTAAAAAGTACAACAAGCTGTGAGATCAGGCAGGTCTGCCTTTCTGGGAAGCAGCTTCGTCCAGTAACTCTGCAGTGAATGTGAGTACATTACTGAAACTGCTAGGTCGTCCAGGCTTGTGTTGTGAGTGCAGCAATTGGGGTATAAACAAATATGAAAAAAGGCACCCCAGCTGCGATGGTGTCTTCATTATCATCTTATTTCCCTTTGTTATTCAGGAGATGGGGCAATTGCGCAGAGATGGCGCCGGTGGTTAGGCAAATTTAAAGAGTTACTGCTTGCTTTCAATGCAAACACAATAGGAACCATAGGAGATGCATCACGCTGCAGGGAAGGAAAATAATGAATGAGTCCGCTCATGAGGTTCCTGTGAGTGCTCGCTGACTGGGAGGTGCAACACGTTAGCGTGGTGGGAGGTCCTGAGATCATGGAGTAAAATTCGGCTCGAATACAAAACATGCAGTGCACTGAAACGCTGGAAAACGAGTAAAATGAAACAAACCACAGGAGACAAGTTAAGCCAACAGTATTTTTTATTAAATGACAGAGACTGCTGGAGATGGCTGTACAGTAAAAATGCATACAGACAGAACCTGACAGTGTCGCTTTAAGATTTATAACTGGCCTTCCATCCTCCACGCACCACTGCTCGCTATACACTATGGTAGGGTGGCCTTCTCTACAATTCAGACGGCATAGAAATGCAGCCATTTGGACACTTCGAGCTCTCACCAATAAACTCCCGGACTACATTGCTGCCTGCCTTCCTCCAAGTCCTCCTAGTAGCTATGACATAAGAAGCCACTCACTAATTTCCTTAAAAATTCCCAGGATTAGCAACCATTTTGGTAGGGCAGCCATAAGTCACGCTCTGCCCTCATTATGGAGAAGGATTCAAAGCTCACTGAAACTCAGCACTCCTGTCAGTATTGCGATGTTTAGGCATCTTTACGACAAAGCATTTTCCGAAATTTGTAAATGTTACCATAGCTCCTAGTGGTTCTGTTAGTGGCCTCATCTCTAAATCTACCACACACAGCCTTGAACCTAACCCCTCTAATCCCTCCCTAACCCGTTTAAGTAGCCAGCTGCCTTGTTTGGACCTCGGAACCCTTGGCACCTTTCTTTACCTACTCCTACATGCCACTCTAATAGTTGTTCAGTTGGAAATATGGGCCCTATCTAAGCCATGGCCACCATCCAAGCTAGTGACCACCGTCCAAGCTAGAATTAGTTACTGAGGGATGAAATGGTCATAATTTGTACCCTTCGGCTGAGACCTTTATAAAGTGTCACCTATCATACATGTATAAGAAAGAATGTACATGCCACAATAATGTCTTGTGTTGTTTATCTGTTCCCACAAGTGCAATGGATTGTATATACTGTACCTTTCAATTGTAAGTCTGTTTCCTACTTCAACATTTTGTATGTATATCTATCCTTGACAAACAGCAGGTCCACCTTGTAAATGAGCTTGCCCAACGGTGATCGCCTGGATAAATAAAGATTTGATTGATTAAAAGCATTTACTTTTAAAAACTACCTGAGAGTGATGACAGTGGTGTGTTTGTGTAGGTGGGAAGGTTTATTCAATCTGTGATCAGCATGTTTAGTGCTAAGGTGCCACCATCGCTACCAAAGACTAGGATCTTGGAAGGGAATCTGGGGGCCTAAGTAGGGGAAATACATAAGCTCTCAGGAGGGGTTTGTAGAGTTTGAACTAGGTTCCTGCACCACCCGTGGTACAATCACAATCAGGATTACGAGAGCAGCCCTGAAGAGCTCGTAATGCCTGGGTCCTCCCCCCAGTGCAGCAACCAAGGAGGGTTCTCACCTGGCTACAGACTCCAGACTGTATTTTACCCTTACCCAGATTAGAGATGAAGCCCTGGGCCCTTGTGGCGAGTGTTCAGTTGTGAACTCAGCGAGCACTCAAAGGACATGAGGAGGGTACTTCCTGTTCCACCCCTGTCATGGACTGCAGTTAGGGGTGGGCGCTGTGAGCTCAGTGGACCTGGCCCCCAGGAGTGGGTTCATGACAGGGAGTACAGTAGAAAAAGCGCTGGCATTTGACCAGAGCTAGGAAGGAGGTATATATGTGTGTGTGTGGTGGGGAAGAGAGATGTTGCTAAGAATCAGCAGAGTAGAGTGTCTGATGGCAAAATCAGCACAGATCAAGAGAGCAAGCACCAGTGTATTTAGTGCAGTAATTGATGGTGTTGGACATGTGAGGACGAGAGACACGTTGGCGGTATTCTGTATATAAGCATCTCTCGATATAGCAAAAAGGGAACAATAATGAACACTCATTATGGCTCCCTTTGTGTTTGTTGTAGCGAAGGACTACTGTACCTGCAATACTGTGCTCTGTGTAGCTCAATGCCTGTTACACATCTTGTGGGGAGGAGAGAGAAAAGCAGCAACTCTGCATGACATGTATAGCGAAATTGTGGTGTCATGCAAGCATATACAAAAAACACTGTGAAAGTGAAAGCAAGCAATACACATCAGCCATGGCGGGTAAACCTACCAACAGAACATAAAAACAGTCTGCAATGTTTACCAGTCATGGTTTCCCAAGTGCCACCAGCTCGGATGTGGAGTTGGCCAAATGCTATCGTAATCCACTTTGCTGGACTCCGACGATCCAGAGTTTGAGGCAGAGGCACAAGGATCATCCTTATAGGAGTTGAAAATGTCCCCTTGCTGCTGTGCATAAGCATCAGCCGATTCACTTTCACTGGATGAGTTACTGCAGCTCGTATTATCGAGCACACTGGCAGAGGAACGGCTGCCCTCCATCTCTGTTTACCTTGCATGACGTAAGGGTCAGAGGTCGCAGCACTGAGGGGACAAAAGGGGCAGGGCTATGCAAATGAAAGAGCAGAAAATTTTTTTTTTTTTTTTTTTTATCATGGAAAACAGTACTTTTTTGGCAGTTTGAATAGCAGGAGATGGATTCACAGCTCTTTCAGGTTAGTACATCCATTTGTTAAGGTAAACTCCCACAAGTCACTTTAAATATTTGGGTATATACCCAAGGTCTGACAATAAATATCTATATTATGATAACTATAACCCTGTAATGAATACCCCAAGAGAAGATACAGATAAATTGTCCCTACTCCATCTACCATTTTATTACAGAGTACAAACCACAAAGATGACTGTCCTACCAAGAAATATATACCTTTCTCAAAGTGCCCCAGTGAGACTGACACAGGGTTCAAAACAGCTCAATGTCAGCTATTTAAATATATATGGGCAAATGCTAGACCATGGGTCCACAGTGACTACTCGTAGTGAGAAAAGAATGGGGAGAGATTGGGCAGTTCCAAACTTGGAGGAACACTGGCTAGCAGCACAGGTATAAGTCATATTATGGGGGAATCCAGAATATCAAGCAGAATGGAGGGGCCAGAACCCCCTTCTGGCACTCCTCCATGATAATACAGGTACAGGATCCCAGTCACATACCTATTATGAGGCCCTAAGGATTACTTGGAATGCTGGGAAAAGTTTCAAAAAATCCTGAGAATTCTTCTACACCAGTGGCGCCTCAGAAGGATGGCCTGGGATGCAGACCCCCTCCCCAAGCAGAACAGACCCTTGGTACTAGGGGCAGATTATTAATGGCTTCTGCCACCCAGATCAATGCCTAGAGCGCAATTTAGTGAAACAGTTTGAGAAGTAAGAAGCTGAATTTGGGTGGCAGATAGACAGGTTCCAGAACTTTCAAATCAGGGACTATATCACCCAAAAATTAAGAAAAGAACATAGATGAGCACAGGACCAGGAGGGGGGCAGGATAGCCTTCACTGAACTAATGCATATGTTGCAGCAAAGGGGGTAATCTCTTTGATGTATCAGTTCCTAACACAAAACCGGGCCTATGCTGCAGCCATCCTGTCAGACGAATAGCAGACGGAGGCACAATTCGAACTTACACGAAAAGAACAGCAGCAGGTGTGTGAAGAAGTTAATTCCACACATCCTCATCCCCCAGATGGCAGGAATTCACCAGGAAGCTAAAAACAAGATACCCTATCATTCCAATTATTAAAGCAAAGTGTGACCTAGCCACTGGAAAAATGTGGGAATGTACCCATGCCGACATTTTTTGGACTTGTCGCATCCTCAAAACATACTGACCTGAAGTGGTTAGGATAATCCCTAAGAGTTTTAGCTTAAGGGACTCGCCAACTTGTGCTAACCTACTATTTGGTCTTAAACCACAGCACATAAAGGGAAAGAGGCCATATATCTGTGGCATTTATGTGTGGTGGCCGCTGTGAAAGCCATCACATGTAAATCGTTGCAAAGTGAGCCGCTGACTGTGCAGTACCGGAAAATGGTGATGGGAGAGCCAACCAAATAGAGAGTCTGACTTTCAGGGTCCAAGAGAAGGAGGAACAATTTATCAACTGCTGGACCGGGTGCCAACTGGCATAAGCTGAGGGTGAGAGTTTAGAGATCTGGGGGGGGGGGGGCCCAGTCAAGGAAATGTGGACAACATGGGTAGTACAGAGGTGCCAGTAGCTACAGCATAAAATATTTACTAGGCTATTACTATATTAAGGCATACACTATCCTAGGGTGGGGGTAGACATACAGGAGGACACTTATTCCCCCCACCTACAGAACAGCCATGTTTGGCACAAATACTGGTGCTCTATCCATCTTGCTACGGGACCTGCCACTGTGATTTCTCAGTACTGTATCTGGTAACTAAAAAACTGCATACCTCCCAGTTTAAATGTTGCTAGAGATTTTTCGGTTTTGCTTTTTTCTTTCATATATTGTTAATACCATAAACCTGCTGCATATCTAACATTTTTCTACAGACTTTTACAGTAATTTCCATGCTGTATCAGTTTAACTATTGTCAACATTACAACATAAAGTATGTACTGTCACTGGTAACTTTACAATAAAGAAAGTATAAAAACAAACAAAAAAAAAAGGCCCTCTTCCGGAACACTTTTTTTTTTTTTATATATATATGAACACACACATTTACCTGGTCGTCTGGATAGTAATTCAAATTGTGCTCTATGCCATATATCCTCCTGTGCTCCACAATGCCATGCACATCTCTCCCACAATGCCAGTTTTGGTCAGTGTGTAACCCCCTCTACAAATGGGGGTTCCTAAAATGTCTTCCTGGGCTTGCCTAATGCCCACCGCCAGGCTGGTGTTCTGTGTCTAAACCAGTTCAAAATGTGCTTGCATGACAGTGCCCTGTTAGCCTCCATGCCTGTTTCTTTAAGAGATATCTATCTCGTGGGTTATAATTAATCTGGGTGGGGGCCCGAGTAGTTTCAGGCTCGAGTCCTGCCCGGGCTGCAATACAGCTGCTTCATTCTGCCATTGCTAAGTGCGTAGAGGAAGCCCTACTAGGATCTGTGATTGTTTGTTGATTATCTGCTTTAGTAATAACATAGTAGTTTGTCTAACCTGCCTTCCTTTCGCAGCATGGACTGTTTACTAAAAGCCACCAATTTGGTTCTGGACTGCCTGTTTGGACCAATCGGTACCTTGGGGGACCTTAAAATGGAGACTGTCTCCAGAGGTCTTGTGGAAATGAATGTCTGTAGGAATCGTAGTTTTTACTGTTTGCCTAAATGGACCGGGGGCGGGTCCTTTTCTGTGACAGACAGATGGATTAACCAACCAAATCGGAATACACATTGTAGGTTAAAGTGCATATTTCTTCTTTCCTAAGGGCCCCAACAACAGCTAAAACGCTGGCCTACCCCAGGCAACGCTTCAGGCTAGCCTGAACAACTGGGTACCCAGAGTGTGTGTAACTGTGCTAGAGGGACTCTTAGTGCATGCATGTGCAACCTGACTAAATCAGATCTGAAATCAAATGCTAGATTGTTGCCCCACCCTAGTTCACATCCCCTGAATAAATCAGGTTCTATTCTTTCTGCATTTAACTTGGCTAGTGTGTAGCTTTGTGGAGGGCACACTGTATTGCCACTGCCCTGTGTTATTGCAGGTCTTGTTTTACAGGGGTTTCCAGGGCCAGTGCAGCTGATCCAGCCCTGGTGGTAAGTGTGCCATGTGTGGGTTCTATATTGTATTCTGACGACAACTGTGATTGTTTATCTGTTGACCAGTGTAAGCCACTAAAGGGGGGGTATTTGTGTCCCGGAAGGCTGTACCCAGAGCAGCTACACTACCCTTAAACCAACCCTCCAGGTGGAGGCACCTGTTCATCGAGCTCAGGCCCCTCAACCTGTGCCTAATCACGCAGGCAGAGGTAGTATCCCTTGGAACAGCGTCACCTAGGGGTTACAAGTGCATGCTCAGTGTTAGCTTTACTATGCAAACCAGAAAAGTGAGTGAAGAGTGTGGTGTGTGTAAATTTATATCCCTTGTTTTGCATACATTGCCTGCTTTTCATTACTGAAAGTTACACGTATGGCAGATAGGCAGCCTATGGGTCAGAAAAAGTGACAAAACTCTTACTGGAGTTTTGGTCACTAGATTATGTGCAACAGGCACTATCTATATGTTAATATGTCCCCTGGAGCCACTCGTTGCTGTTCGCGCCATAGGACATCCATTTTCCGTAAAACTGATCTGCCGTTAGCACTTTGAGACAACCCTGCTGCACAGCACCAATGCCCTGTGATCGTCTCATGACGTCCATTTGTTTTTTGTGCTGCTGCAGCAGGAACCAGTCAGGGAATGGTTCATTGGATGACTGCAGCTAACAGGCGAGACATACTGTACAAGTGTCAAACTGGATAAAAAAAACATGGAGGTTGCCATTTTGCAAAACGTACACATCACCCCAGAAACACAGAAGTGGCCGATTGCCGTACGAGTACAAAACTAGAAGTGCATTTCGTTCCAGTGGCATGTCATTATGACATATAAAACAAGAAAAACTGAAGCCCCTTGTTGTGAAAGCACTTACACACAAGGTAGGAGTCCCTAGTGTAGACACATGAACTTTATTTTCACTGACAAGTTAAATTTATTAATAAAAAATGGCATTTATATTTACTTCCTGTTTCTCCGATTGCCACGGTTATGAGATACGAGGCTGTCAATTGTAACCTGCATCTCCACTATCACTACAGTGACAAAAATTGGTGACTTCTGTGTGAAAATCTAATGGCATAGGCATGTTTACATAGGGCTTCATACAGCTTATAATTGATACTGGCATTTAGTTCTGTTAAAATAAAAATAAAAAAATACGATCTATGAAGTAATTCAGACTTGAAAAACTATGGCTGCAGAAAACGCGCTCCCGACACTGAATTTAGCTTGCAAGAGTCTGTTGCTGTGAAGAAGAGAACGGGACACTTACTGACAAGTACACAAGAGTGCTGTAAGTTTATGTTGAAAAGCAGAAAATATGGCCCAGTGGCGCAGAAGGCTGAGGTGCTGGGCGTCTTACCTCGCACCACTTCGGTGACCCGAGTTCGGGAACGAGCTTGGGGCGTTGGGGGCTGCAGGGTACGGAGCTGGTTAGAGCGGACGGAAGGCATCTCTCTTCTCCGGGGAGGATCTGGTGCATCCCTCGGTGCAAGTCTGCCTCCTGGTCGAGGCTGGGGTGCAGAACAGCTGAAGGGAGCACAAGCATTAGGCCATGGGGTAGGCAGACAGGGCTGTCACCGGGGTTGTAGTATGCATGCGCGCCTCCACGCACATGCGTCTCTACTCCTGGGGCCCCGGGTTAAAAAGGGAGAAAATGGAGGAGAAAAATTCCCCAGCGGCAGGATGAAGCCGCAAATGGCAGCCCCCCAGCTGAAATGTGTGCCTTTGCCTCTAGCATGCCCACCAACAGATCCACAGGATTTACTGCCGAACTCCCATATCTTATTCTTTGACGCTCTGAACAGCTGCAGCCTGATTCTAGCACATGCTACCGCACTTGGGGATAATTATCGTCTTTCACCCCAAAAAATATTCGGTCCCTCGTCCATCCAACACTTCTCTCTGCCCCAACCTCCAGGACCCCCCCAGCTATGCCCCTGCTACTATATTCCTCCTCTTGCACTTAGTACAACGGCAGCTTTTCTCCTCATATGTCGCCGCGTTTTGGGGCAAAAATCGCTTCATCGCCTTTCGTACGGTCCTCCGCCCTACCAATCCTTACTCTGCTCTAATATGGGTCCTCTTCACTTGTGCCCTATTCCCCACCTCTCCCTACATTATACGCTTGACATCTTCTATCTGGTATGCCTACCCTCTCCCTAACATTTCCCACTACAAAATGCAGTTTTGGGGCTTGGATCCAGCACAAGTTCATTATCCTCCTTGTAGTTCTATGTTCAACGTATATTACCTGGAAATGTGCATTTTTACTACAATAGCAGCCATTTTTACTGTTTGTACTATTGTAACTTGTCTTTCTGTATTATTACTGTAGGACCGCAGGTCCACCTTGTAATTGAGCTTGCTCAATTGGTGCCCGCCTGGATAAATAAGGATAAATAAAGAAATTGATTAATTGATTGATTGAAGCTCGACCCCTGCAGGCACCGCTCTCGGGCTGGGCATAAGGTAAGCCCGGTAATTCGGGAGTTGGAGCTGGGGGCGGTCGGGCGATGGAGGCTCCCAGGGATAGCGCATAAATTTATTAAAAAAAAAAAAAAAAAAAAAAAGGCAGAAAATATTACAATATGCTAGCATGAAGTGTCCAATAACAGAGTTTGGAGCCATAGTAATACATGCTGTAGACGAGGGCTGATACCGCATGCAATGTAATTGAGCGAGATTCCCCCACTGAAAACAGCTTACGGTTCCTACTAAAGAAAGCGGCACTGTCACTGACAAATAGATCAAGACTCCAATTTCTGAACATGTCTTTACTTCAGAAAATATGTCATGTCAATATGCTGGCAGAAGAATGAATGATCCTATTTGGGAGCCTTGCTAACACATGCTGTTTTCGAGCACTGGCACGCGGTCTAAGCCATCAAGATTAGCATGTATTAGCAAGGCTCCCAAATAGGATAATTCTTTCCTCTGCCAGCAAGCTGACATAATTTCTGAAGTAAATACATGTCCAGAAACTGTAGTCTCGCTCATTTTGTCAGTATCAGTGCTATATTCTTTATGAGAGGACTTTTGGGTGAAAAGAACAACAAAGGTCGCAGGCCTGGGGATTGTGATCATTCCCAGTGCGGATCAGTCCTGGACATCTTCTGCCCGCAAGGACACTGGCAGAACCCAGGAACGGACTTATTGTCCATGATGGTCACGATCGAAGATCGAGCTTGAGACAAAACTTGTGAGAGTTTTAAGTTTTATGAAGTAAATCCAAAGATTTTAATGTGAGGGCCTACTCAACGTGGGACCAATGAGGAGGTAACCAGCTTCTTCCAGAGGAAAGGAAGATCTGGCGTCATGGGGAGTCACTGAGGTAGTTACCACCCGGGTGGGTGGGAGAAGCCAGCTTGAAGATTTTCTGGCATGCTCTTAAAGGGAAAGGACACTGCCAGAAGTGTGGCTAGAACATCATATCCACGTCCTTAGAATCTGTTTTTTTTACACTTGCTACCACTTTAAGCTCGCACACAACCTCCTGATTCCTCCTCCAGCAGAGTGCTCACACACCCTTCATCCTTACAGTAAACAGCATTTCTAAAGAAAGAAAGCACTACACAGAAACATAGAATTTGATGGCAGATAAGGACCGCTTGGCCCACCTAGTCTGCCCCTTTCCCTACCTAAAACGGATAAGCTGCAGATCCTAGTTAACCAACAGCCTACTTACTCCTACCCCCCACTAGAATTGCCTTATGTTTGTCCCATGCATTCTTGAATTCCCCCACTGTAATTGACTCTAAGACCTCCTCGGGAAAGCTGTTCCATGCATCTACAATCCTCTCTGTGAAGAAATACTTCCCCACATTACCTCTGAGCCGCCCCCCCCTTGTTTTGCATATCTCTTTTTCTGAAAGATGCTACCCTCTTGGACTTTGTTGAATCTCTTGAGGTATTTGAAAGTTTCTAATCATGTCCCCCCCACCTTTCCTTGAGGCTATACATCTTAAGCTCCTTTAGTCTTTCTTCATATGTCTTCTAGTGCAGACCCTGCACCATTTTTGTTGTCCTCCTCTGGACAGCCTCCACCCTGTCTATGTCTTTGCAGAGATGGGGTCTCCAGAACTGTACACAGTACCACAGTACTCCAGATGTGGTCTTACCAACTGTCTGTACAGAGCACCAACAACTTCCTGTTTGCTACTGGTGATGCCTCTCCCTGTGCATCCCAGTATCCCCCCAGCCCTCCTTACTGCCTTCTCGCATTGCTGGCCCACCTTTAGGTCATCTGATATGACTATCCCCGGGTCCCTTTCCATTTCTGTTGGTGTCAGTATCTCACCCATTGTGTACTCTTCCCTTGGGTTTTTGTTTCCCAGGTGCATTACTTTGCACTTCTTTGCGTTGAATCTAAGTGGTCATACATTTGACCAGTCCTCCAACCTTGCCAAGTCCCTTTTCATCCTTTCCACACCACCTTGCGTATCAACCCTGTTGCAGATCTTTGTGTCATCTGCAGAGAGACATACTTTTCCTTCCAGTCCCTCTGCAATGTCACTTATAAAGACATTAAAAAGGACTGGCCTCAGTACTGAACCCTGCGACACCCCACTAGTAATCCCCCTTTCTTCACTGTAGACTCTGTTTACTATTACCCTCTGTGTTCTGTTGTCCAGCCAATGTTTTACCCAGGCTACCACCCTGGGACTACCTCCAAGGCTGGCTAATTTGTTTATTAATTAATCTTTAGTGCGGGACTGTGTCAAATGCCTTGCCAAAGTCTAGGTAGGCAATGTCCATAGCCCCTCCCTGGTCTACTACTTTGGTCACCCAGTCAAAGAAAATTAATTAGATTTGTCTGACATGACCTTCCTGCTGTGAATCCATTCTGCCTTGGGTCCTGTGCCCACTGACCTCTAGGTACTCAAGAGTTCTTTCCTTCAGAAGTGACTCCATCATTTTCCCTACCACTGAGGTCAAACTGACATGTCTGTAGTTTCCTGCCTCTGTCTTGCTCCCACTTTTGTGAAGGGGAAATCACATCCACCCTCCTCCAGTCCTCAGGTACCACACCAACCTCCCATGATTTATTAAAAAGGGTAGTCAATGGTGTTACTAGTTCTTCCCTTAGTTCTTTTAGAATTCTGGGGTGAATCCCATCAGGCTCCATTCAGTTTTAAGAGTTCTTTCAGAACTCTTTCTTCTGTGAAAGTACAGTACTAATATCCAACCCCCTATCCAGAGTGCTTCTATTGACTGGATTAGGTATCTCCCCCTGCTTTTCCACTGTGAATACTGAGCAGAAGTATTCATTCAGTATCCCTGCCTTTTCACTGTCGCTCTCTGCCCAACCACCTTCCTCTTTATTCAGCCTCAGTATCTCTGCCTTAGAGCTTCTTTGCTCCCTAATGTACCTATAAAAGGTTTTATCCCCCTTCTTAACTGAGTTAGCTATCTTTTCCTCAGTCTGGGCCTTTGCTATTCTGACTGCCTTCCCCGCTTCCTTCTGCTTTAACTGGTACAGTTCTCTATCCTGCTCCTTCTGTTTCCTCATACTTCCTGAATGCTATCTTTTTCTCCCTAACCTTCCCAGTCACTTCTTTTGAGAGCCATAGTGTTTTTTTCTTTTGTTTTGATTTGTTTATTTGCTTCACACAAAGGCTTGTTGCCTTTGTGATGGCGGTTTTGATGTTTCCCCATTGTTGCTCCACCCCACCTTCTTGTCTGTTTGTTAGTGCTTTTCTGAGGCACTCTCCCATTTTGACAAAATCAGCCCTCCTGAAGTCCAGTACCTTCACATTTGTATGGCTTGACTCTACAGCCAAGTTTATCGTGAGCCACACTGTTTGGCGGTTGCTTGTTCCCAGATGGCTACCCACTTCAAGATCGAAGATCCTCTCTCCATTCCCATTTGAGAGTACCAGATCTAAGACTGCTCCCTCCTGAGTGGGTTCCAAAACTAGCTGTCTAAGGCATGCCCCCTGTAGGGCATCGAGAATGGCCCTGCTCTTGGATGTGGCTGCAGCAAAGGTGCTCCAGTTAACATTTGGCATATTCAGGTCCCCCATCAGCAATATTTCACCTTTCTCTGCCATCCTAAGGATGCATTCTATAATTTCCTTGTCCATTTCCTCCCCGAGACGGGGGGTCTGTATACAACCCCTGTGTGGACTGTGGTGCCATTTCCAGTCTCCAGGGTGACTCACAGTGCCTCCTCTCCTCCTGTTTACCCTTTAGTTCTGTTGCTTTGATCCCTTCCCTTACCTAGAAAGCTACTCCTCCTCCTCCTCCTCCTCTTCTTCCCTCCCTGTCCCTCCTGTAGATTGTGTACCCTGGTATGTTGACATTCCAGTCATGGTTCCCTGTATACCATGTTTCTGTGACTGCCACAATATCCAGGATCCCTCTTCCATCAAGGCCACCATTTCAGGGAGCTTTTCACCTAGACTACGGTCATTGGTACTCATTACCCTCCATTTTTTTTTTATGGCTTTATTTCTTTTTGCCCCATCCCTGTCCTTACTGCCTTTGTCTTTTTCTCTGTTTACTCCTGCCCTTCTCCCTACTGACTGCTCTATCTTGGTGTTTACCTCACTTACTACCCTGATTTTTTTTTTTTTGGGGGGGGGCTAGGATTTCCCTCTTCCTTTTCAGTGCCCCCCCATGGCTAGTTTAAATGCTTGCCAATGAAGCATTTAAACCCATCACCGAGGATCCTGGTTCCCCTCCTGGACAGATGCAGACCATCGCACCTGTATAGGCCTGCATCCCTCCAGGTGGAGCCCCAGTCCCCAATGAACCCAAATTCCTGAGCTCTGCACCAGTTTTTCAACCAGTCATTGAATCCCATGGTGCAGAGTACCCTAGCCTCATCCTTGCCATAGACAGGTAACACTTCCGAGAAAGTTACCGTGTGTGCTACTTGTCTAAGGCCCCTCCCCAACTCTACAAACTCCTGTTGCACTGCTCTGATCCCATTCTCAGCCAGGTCATTTGTCCCTAGGTGGATAATGACATCCAGCTCACTCCCCCTTACAGCTGCTTCCACGATCCTGAGGATTCGTTTCCTGTCCCTCCAAGTCATGGTGCCAGGAAGGCACCTTACCTCCCTTTCTCCTCCCTCCCTCCCCCAGTTCTACCCCCTAACAACTGAGTCCCCAACCAGGAGTTGTTTCCTTCCCCTGTGGGGTCCTGTGCCACCCTCCTGTGGGTCACCACTGTGGAGGTTCCCAGCATCCTCCTTGGTCTCCACTGCAGGTTCCTCTATAGAGGAACCATGCTCCGCCAGAGTGGCGAATGAACTGTGGAGAGGCAAAACTGGAGGGATGTGCCTCTGTTCCACAACCCTCACCCTCCCTGAGCCCACTGTGGTCCAACCACTCCTCTTTCTTGGCAACCTCTGAGGTAGTGGCAGTGGCCTGGGTGGTCCCTGGGTGGGGGAGCAGGTTTCCCGAATCCTTGTCAGGTCAGCATGGAGAAGAACAACCTCCTCCCTCAGACCAGAGAGGTGCCTGCAAATAGGGCAGCAACGCAGTCTCCAGAATGTCTCCCGGAAGACTGCTGTTCCACGGCCAGTGCACTGCACCACTCCCCACGTGTGTGTGCCACTTCCTGTTACAGATACTTTTCTTTTTTTTGTTCTTGCTTTAGTGTATGCAAGCTTGTGAGTGTCTCTACCTCCTATTCAGTGTGCTGAGCCTTTAAGGATATGAACAGGTGTATGTTGTTAGCAGTTTTGGGGAAGTGATGTCAGAACCCCTGCTATAAAGGAAGTGATGCGCTTGGGGAAGGTGGGGGTGAGGGGCATGGTGGGTGGGAGTAAACCTGACCATCCACCCCGGGGAGTGCCTTCCCACCTTTCAGACACCTACTTCACAGAGGTTAAGTAACAGGTCTAGTCACAAATGACTGCAAATATCTCCCAGCTACAGTTCCTCCCTGGCAAATGAAAGTTAAACTAAGAAAAGTCAACCCTAAAAACAGAGAAACAATACTAGTTACTTACACAGGTTCAAAAAGTAATAATTCAGTTCAGTGTAGTCTAGTAAATAACCTCCTTGATTTAAGTAAGCTTTGGCTGCTTTCTCTCTCTCTCTCTGCCTTAGCAGAGCAGCACTGCCACAATTTTGTTTTTTGTTTAAACATTTGCTATGCTCACGGCCCCACCCTATAACCCTGCAGCTGAAATACACCCACTAACACGTTCACTCTTTACTAGCTGATGCCATTGCTAGTGCTTACACTCCTATTTTTCTGTTGTAAAAAATGATAATTTCAAATTAATAAAGTCATGCTACTGTGTGTGTGTGTGTCTCTCTCTCTCTCTTTTGGGAGAGAGGTATGCTGAAGATTGCAGTACCATAATAAAAAAACAAAAAACAAAGAACCTACAACTATGGTGTCCAGCTTGTGTTTTTCTCACTTGCGTTCTAGCTGCCAGCAGCAGGTTTGTCCCATAGTTCTGATCCAACATAAAGCAGCAATAAACAAGCATTTGTCAATGCCGAATGTTTGCTTGCTACTATTGGCATTGGTAGTGCAGGAGTTAGAGAGATGCATAACAGGAATGGCAGTGAAGTATTGAAGTAACGCCAACCCCCACCCTCACCCTGCAGAGACTGACAGGCGTTGGGGGTGTGCCTTTGGGTCATCGGCTATAACACTCATGCCATTCCACCTCACCCCACCCTGCAGACACCGACAGGTGTTGCAGTGTGCCTTGATGTCGTTGGCCCTTACATTCACCCCATTCCATAAGGAAATAAGCTGAGATAGGTGCAGTATAGCAGAATGTGGTGAACGTTAAGGCCAAGACCCCAAGGCACACCTCCATGCCCGTCAGTGCTTTCAGGGTGGGGTGGAATGGGGTAAGCATTACGGCCAATGACCCCAAGTCACCCCCCCCCAATGCCTGTCAAGTCTGTTACAGGGTGGGCGTTGCGGCTGGAAACCCTAATGCTCCACGTGTTTGGTGGTATTTTTGCTCCAAAATTTTCAACATGGGCTTTTTGGAACCCCACCACATGAACGGTGGCAGTGTCATTTCGTTACTCAATCCCAAAAGGTGATTTCACACAGCAAGTCTGCTGTTCACCACCACAGGTGCGAAAACACATTTTGGGCAGGATGCAAAAAATGACAGCTGTACTGTTCATGAGGAGGTGTGAATAAATGGCAATGTTGAAAATCTGGAGTGAAAATATGAAAAAGTGGCGAAGTTCTGAGTGTGCGTAGAAACTGTGCAACGCACGCTTGTAACGCAGTCATTATTCACCAAATTTTTAACATGGCCTTTTTGGGACCTCCCCTCGTGAACAGTGGCATTGGGATTTTATTAATCTGGTCTGAAAATTGATTTCACACAGCGACCGAAAAGACATTTCGGGAAGGATGTGAAAAATGACAGCTGTACTGTTCATAAGGGGTGTGAAAAAATGGCAATGTTGTAAATTTAGATCGAAAATATTAAAAATTGATGAAGTTACGAGCATGCGTAGAAACTGCCCAATGGACACTCGTAACACAGTCATTTGAAGTTTTTTCACCAAATTTGCAAAAAGGCCTTTTTGGGACCCCACCATATGAACAGTGGCACTGTCATTTAGTTAATTTGTCCCAAAAGGTGATTCCGCGCAGCAACCTCAAAATCACCTTTTGGGACTGGAAAACGAAAGGACAGTGAGTGTGTTCATAAGGTGGGGTCCCAAGAACCCCATGTTGAACATTTGGGACCAAAACTCCAAATACTGGCTGAGATATCAACCTAAATTGACCCCCAATTGACTGCCATTATAGGGCTTACTGTCATTTCTTCAATTCCCGGTTGGTCTTTGAAGAGTGCAGATGTGTTCCTGGTCCACAGAAGATCGCTGGTCCCGATCTCGGAGTAAGTATGGGTGGGGGAGAGGGAGGAGTGCGGGCTGGGGAGGGGGCCGTCGGGAGCGACAAGGGATGGTTTTCTTTTGTCAGGTTTAAAATAAATAAATACGTTGTGGGACTGTTTCTTTTACAGGTGAAATATTACAAAACAGATTTTGGAACACTGGGGTAGGCTCCCAGTGTGCCAGAGTACTGTGGGGGTCCAATGCTGACCAGGGATTGGGCACCTGAGGTCGGCTGAGAACATATGGGCGTTGGGGGGTGGAGGACCCTGCACCCGACACCAGGAATGGGCATCCTGGTGTCGGAAACATCAAAGAAGTATTTTATGGCACACTGGGGTGGGCTCCTAGTGTGCCACATTAATAGGGGGAGGGAGATACATGCCGACACAGGGGCTGAGCACCCCAATGTTGGCAGGGGACGGAGAATGGAGGGTGCGGGGCGGGCAGCAACAGTGGGATAGAGCTAATTTGTTGTCCTGCTATGTGACTGGTTGGGAGGGAGGGGGAGACTGAAGCTGCAATGAAGAAACTGCCGACTGGAGCAGCAGACTTCACGGTGGGTGTGGGGCGGGCAGCAGCAGTGGGAGGGAGCTAATTTGTTGTCCTGTTGTGTGACTGGTTGGGAGGGAGGTGGGACTGCAGCTGCAATGACGAAACTGCCTCTGATTGGAGCAGCAGATTTCTTTTAAGTGTGGTGCTTGCTCTGAAACTGCCATCATCAGCAGCTTCAGCACTAACTGGTGGCCAACAGATGCACCCATTAAAGTGTTCGCTGGACTGGCCACAACGCTGCCACTCCTCTGCAATGCTCTACTACCTCAGTACGTTTCTTGTGCGCTGTGCGCTCAAGCAAACATAAAATGGCATAAAAAGATTAACAAAAAGAAAGCAACGAACAAAAGCTCAACTCCTTTATTTATTTGATCTTTTTCCCTCTGCTGAACCAGCAACACTCGCTGAATACTACTCAAGCAGAAAATACTACAAGTACGGAAACCTCAGCCATCAGGCAGTACTACTACTTCAGGTCAAATTTACTGAAAGATTTAACTTAGTTTTAACTTAAACATCTTAATTCTAATTTTCTTATGGATGTATAATAGGAAGAACCATTTTATAAGTGCAGAAATACACTCCGGGGATGTGAATTAGACAGTTCTAATGCACTTTTCAGGATTTTAAATAGCTGGTATAGCATAGCAAAATGCTAAGCAAAACACGGGGTAATGCTAACCATTTTAAGAAATGCTTAGCAGTAGACAGCTAACCATTTTTTTTTTTTGAGCGAGTCCATGACACCGTACAGAACATTAATAGACCTATATATATATATTTTTAATTTTGCTGATCAGTCTGTGCCAAGTGCTATGCAATTTCATGGCTGATTAGCACTTTCACGCTTCAAACTGCTATTCAGTTTTTTCAGCTCATTTAAAACCCTGCTTTTTCATGGATGTAAAATAGGAAGACCCATTTTATAAGTGCAGTAATGTACTCCAGGGATGTGAATAGACAGTTCTCATGAACAGCCAGGGGTTGATGGCACTCGGCCTCACTACGTCCTTGGCTGTGAGTTAGAACGGTCTAATGCACATCCTGTTGTGTCTTACTGCTTGCATATAGCACTGCAATACATTCATAAAGGTGTGCGGAGACATGGGGGATATCTGTGAAATACAGCAAGTTCCATAGTCTTTTTAATTGTTTTTGGGGCGGCAGGGTTTAATAGCAGATATGTGTATAGTCTTCCAATGTATTTATGTTTTGTTTTTTCCTCTAAGAAACTGATCCAGAGGAAGTGCAGGATAGCCATGATTTCACAATGGCAACAGTCAACACATCAATCGACCATCATTCTACAGACAACACTCTGGGAACTTTGAACTGTACACCAGAGCCATCCACAGCTACAGGATATGCTCTGAAAAATCCCACTAACCCTAAAGTGCCCCTGAGCAAACTTCAAAAAAAAAAAAAAAATAAAAGATGCCTGCAGGAGCTGATGGAAGTGGTTTTCGAGTAGATTTGAAAACTGCTGGTCAAGCAACATCAGCAAATGATGCAGCTTGAAAGAGCGGAGACAGAGAGGCAAACGGAGGAGAGTTTGCAGTGCCAGAAGGGACAGCATACTGGTTTTTCAAAATCTTTTGCAAATATTTCCACAGCAGTATAGAACAGTGCCACCACCAACTCCAGCGGCAGCATCACTGTAGCACTTGTTCATGAACTTCGCACTCAGCCACAACAAAGGTGTTGCTGTTAAATAGAAGAATGTCTTAAAATAGCTACAGGAAAACAGCATACACCAGGCAAGATTAAAGTGAATGCACATGCATTTTATTATTTAGTTTTTGTTGACTGGGTAAGTGTACAAGACAAAACACTGCCTATTTTCCAGCACGACCCTGGAGGTTACAGAGCTATGGTACAGCAGCTGAACAATTATACTGTAGTGAAGAAAGCAGTATACGTAACACAATAGTAACAGATTCAGATGACCATCCTTACAGCTAGCCTCAGCTCTTCCAGCCCTGCTGGCTGTTAGTCAAGGAGGGTCAGTAACAAGATAAAACTATGTGCTGTGGAAAAGTAGCATTATGCCATCAATCACTGTCTTGTTTGTGTCATTAGCCAGCCATCTGTTTCAAAGTGCTGCAGAAAGAATTTATTTTTTTTTCTAAAATTGTACTGACAGTGTACATGGGCATAGGCGGGGGTACAACGGTGTGCCAAAACTAACACAAATACTCTAGAGAAGTTACCCAGTTTTTCAGCAGTATTTTATTTCAAAACTTGTTTACTAAATCCCAGAATCATGAATACAGGGTTGAGACACAGGCTTTGGGAAAACGAGCACAGAAACTGCTGCAAAACCTAGCTGAAACAAGACACAGGGTAACATAGTTACAGAAGGAGTTTGAAAAAATCACAACAGGAAGCACGGGAAAGTCAGTTCCCATTACATGACACTTGCAGACAAAAGGCAACTGCCCTTGAGAGGCTAGCTCTGCTAGTTTGGAACAAAAATACAGAGAACTACAAACCGTTACAGAATTACAAAGAGAAAAGGAACATGCATTCTTCTTCTATGGTCAAATACCTTTTCTCATGGTCATGCAGCTTGCGATGTATGTACAGGATAGGATGTTCCTCCCCTTTCACCTCCTGACATAATACTGCCTCAATACCTACTTTCGATGCATCTGTCTGCACCACAAAAGGCTTGGAGAAGTCTGGGCTTTTCAGCACTGGTGCTGAACACAGAAGAGATTTAGTGCCTTAAAAGCATCATCACAGTCTGGTGACCATGTCACTGTGTGTTACCTTTTTTTCCCCCTCAGATCAGTGAGAGGTACTACTATGTCAGGAAAAAATGGGCACAAACCTCCGATAATATGCAGCCAACCCCCAAAAAGACAAAACTTGCTTCTTGGTCTGGGGTAGCAGACAGTTAGCTACTGCCTTGATCTTGGACACCTTAGGATTGACACACCCATTACCCAGCACATAACCCAGATACCTGGTTTCCTTCATTGCTATTACACATTTTGCTGGGTTTATGGTCAGATTTGCTTGTTTAATGGCCTTTAGTACCTTGGTCAAATGCTGTATATGGGTTTCCCATGTAGGGCTATAGATAGCTACATCATCTAAGTCTGTGGAACAATACTGACTTATAGGGACTGAGTACCTGGTCTATAAAGTACTAAAACAATCTTGTTTGGGTAATGTTTTGTTAATTTTTGACTACTTTTGTATTTTCTAATGTAGGATAATACAAAATGTTATCAGTACTTTATTAAATAGTAAATATACACTGTATAATGTATGTCTGGTTACATCTTATAAAGCAGTTCTGTATTGTCCAACTGTTATCCTTAAATGAAACATTTGAATAAAATTTAAATACAAAAAAAAGCACTGAAACATGTCAGGGGCACCATAAAGTCCAAAGGGTACTGTATGGCATGGACAGAACCCAACTAAGGTAGCAAAGGCGGTTTTCTCCTTAGAGGCCTCATTCAAGGGGATCTGCCTATAACCCTTGGTGAGCTCCAATGTGATATACTCTGTGCCATCCAGTCAATCAACTCATCAATGAGGCACAGGAGGGTCATCAAACTTTAAATGTTGTTTAACCCCCCTGAAATCAAGGCAGACCCGTATCCCTCCCTCTTTTTTAGATACTACTACCACAGAAGATGATCAGGCACTATTGGGTGCTCAATTATCCTTAGTGTCTCCATTTTCCAGACCTCCTTAGTGACTTCTTCCCATATCTTATTAGGCAGACGATAGGGATTTATATCTATAGTTGTGGAGTCAGTGACTCACTTGGCTATACCAGGCACAGATGTAAAAGGGTCACTAAAATTTCTAAGGAGATCAGTGACATTTGTCAGCTGGGATTCTTCTGAGGAGGGGTTTAGTCTGACACTATCAACCTTGCTGACTTTTTCTAGTCTGGTGTATACCATGTCTAAGTCACATGCTCTGGTCTCATTTCCAGGGATTTCCATCAGCGAGGGTTCCACCTTCTTCCCCTGTAACCTACTGCTTTAACAAATTAGCAAGATTGATTTTCTTTTTCTGCCTTTTATCTGGGGGTCTTTATTTTGTAGTCCATGGGATCAGTTCTACGAAGGACTTTGTAAGGCCCTTGTAACTTCATGAGAAGTTTGTTCGCATTGGAGGATAACAGAAGCAAAACTACATTTCCTTCCTCAAACTCTTTCTGTCCCACCCCATATCACACCATTCTTTCTGCTCTTTTTTGGGCTACTACACAATTCTATGAACACACTCCACATACTTCACCAATATATTTCGCTGACTGACCAAACAAGTATTTACCTCTTGGACTTTTCTGTGTAGCCTTCCCAATTTTCTTTTATCACATCCAGGGGCCCCTCTATGGTTTTCATCATAAAACAACTCAAACAGAGGATATCCTGTTGATGCCTGGGGCACCTCACGGTATGCGAACAACAGTTATGGGAGAAACTGATCCCAATTCCTCCCTTCCCCCTACACAAATTTTTTCAACATTCCCTTTAAAGTCTGGTTGAAAAGCTCTGTCAGTCCATCTGAGGATGGTACAGGTATGTACATACAACTTTAATATCCAGTAACCTGTATAATTCTTTAAGCATCAGGCATTGAAACTACTGCCCTGGTCAGACAAGATTCCTCGTGGGATGCCCACCTGGCTGAAAATCTTTACTGGTTCAGTGGCCTCTTTTGAAGCAGTAACCATTCGCAGGGGCACCAGTTCTGGATACTTTGTGGCATAGTCACAAACCACTAAAATGAAATGGTTTCCCTTTGAACCCTTTCCCAAAAGACCCACAATCTCTATAGCAATACAATCAAAAGGAGTGGTTACCAAAGGGAGGGTATTAAAAGAACCCTGCCCTGCTTTTCCACAAGTGCCACCAGCTGACACTCACTACATGCCTTGCAATACTCATACACATCCGAGTGGATACTAGGCCAAAAGAACCTAGTGAGCACCTGGGCCAAAATGCATTCTCTACCAGCATGACCCTCACCCGCTCCTCGGTTTGGAGATTTCCACTACCTTGTACAAACACCATTATGCATTTCAATACAAAGGGCACCTTTTTCTGTTTTCCTCCCCACCAACCTATATAAATGAAGACAACATAATTCTGCTGCTCTTTACCACTGTCATTGCAATTTAGTACAGGTGATAATGTCTACTGTAACTGATCGACAACAGCTATCACCTCTCTTTTAGCCTTCTTTTGTAGGTTTCAGGGATGTCTTCCTGGCACTGGGGAAGAACAAACCCCTGCTCCTTCAAAAGGAAACATCTCCCTCAAATCAACACCCTTCTAGGCCTTGGCTGTTTGGGATCCTGTCACCACAGCTGATAATTTATCCAGAAGTCCTTCCTGAATTAGTCCTGCTAATGACCCAAAACTACAGGAACTGGAAGGCACTGAACAATACCAGCCACCACATGTTGGGCTTTACCATTTACCTCTAGGGCTAAGGGGTTGGAGGATAACATTTAGTGTCATCATGGATGCATATTACATTAGTCCCAAGACCTCTCTTGCAATGTACTGGTAAGACAGCGGCCTTCACCAAGGTTAGCCTGCTTTCCAAATCAATAAGTCATTGTATCTTATTATCCCCTACCCCAACCTCAACTGTGTATTGCCCCCAGTTTGCTAAGGTAAGGTGGCTCGCCTTCCTCTTCTTTTTAGGGCATTTTCTACTCCTTGGCAATAGTAACATATTTCTGCAGATGTTATCGATTTTGAGCTCACTTTTTGCAGTTGCTTAATATCTCATAAAAGGAGAATGTCATGCTGTACCAGGGTGCTTAGATGGTCTCACAGTGGTGTGTTGTCTTGATGTCTGGTAGTTTTGCATCAGGGACACTGCTTTCTCATAGATTTCTGGGCGATGCTCCCTATACCAGATTTGCGCATAGGAGGGCAGCACATGCAGAAATTGATCTGTATTCATCAGGTCAGTGATCTATGCTGTTGTCTTCCCTTCTGGCTGGATCCACTTCAGGAACAGTTCTTGCAACCGAGTAACAGCCTCTCCACGAGCATCTGTAGACTGGTACCTCAGAGTGAGAACGTTTGGCAATATGTCTCCCCTAAGATGTCATATTGCTGCAGGGATAGTCTTTGGCCCCAAGTTGTACAGTACCTCAATGCACCATTTGAGTCCATGTGATGGTATGCCAGCTGGGCCCTCCCAGTAAGGAATGGTGCCAACTGGATTACCCACTGGTCTCTTGGCCATTAGTAAGCTTGTGCCACTCTTTCAAAAGTGGTAAGATGACCTCAATGTCATCATCAGGAGTTAGCTGTGTTACTGTAATGTCTTTCTGGCTTGAGCTAGTTACCTGCAACTTCAGGGAGTGATGACGCCTTGAGATAAACCGTTCGGAGGCTGGTTTGGTGAGTGAGGAGCTCCTGCTGTTCTTATTTGAGGGGTGCTGTTTTCCTAGACCTTTCTATTTAATTAATATATTTATGCACCTATTTTTGGTGCGAGTCTGTCCTTTCTAGTGTACTAGTGGACTGTGCGTTTTTTTCTTGCTGTAAACCCTAGCATCACCCACACCCTTGAGTGGTTTATTTCAATTATTCAGTGGTCCCCCCCCCTTTTTTTTTTTGAGATAGAAAAAAAATAAAATAAAACTGGCTTTTTGGTATTTAGATCTATTTTTATTGTAGTTGTTACTCCGTCAGAAAAAAAATAGTCCTTGGTTGCTAGGGCTGTTGCTATGGCTGCAGAGTTGGTCAAGGTTTATTTATTTGTTCGACAAAGTCATTACAAATTTAAAAACAATTAAAACATGCACATAGAAACTGTCACTCTCTGAATACATTCCAGTGACATTACAGTTTATCTTATTATACTTTCATAGAATATTTTAGACAATCACCACAAACATTACACAAGATGTTTATAAATAAGTAAATGGTAAAAAAAATGTTACTTTCTGAAGTATAAGTACATTTTATTATTCATTAGATATTCCACCATTTTATCGGGGGGGGGGGGTCGAGGTTCGCCATGATGTCACTAAGCCATTTTAAACGCAGCTGTTTATATAATGGGCATAAAAGCAATACATGCTTTAAATCATCTTCAGAGCGCTTATCACATTTACAAAATGGGATCAGATTGTTTTCCCTTTGTAAAGTACATAATTAGCATTATAAATTTCAAGCCTGAATTTAGTTATTAGTCTCCTCTCTTTAGGATTAATTAATTTAACTAAATAGGGCTCCAAGCCATATGTTATTTTGATCTGTTTGTACCATCTATATAGCTTAAGCTGTTTCAATTTTACCTGTGCCATAGTTTTCTCCTGGTCCCTTAACCTATTCTTCACCGTTTTTGACTATTATTTGCCATGGATATATAAACATACTCCGTAAGACATCTCCAAGCCCATTTGGAAAAAGGAAGCTCCCAAAAACTGCCAGGGGTGGAAAAATCTTCCCCATCGAGGAATATTTAATTTCTTCCTCTAGGCACTGCCTGGGCAACCTATTTTTTTCTAAATAAAATAACTGTAGTGAAGATAGAATCAATCTTTCCTTCACTAATGTTGAAACTGAGTACTGACCCAGTTCTAAATTTACTATACTTGCTGGTACTGATTGTGGCAGCATTAGAATATACTTTTTCATTTCATTGCACAATACTTCCAGAATATTTAGACCTGCTGTGCCCCAAATTTCTGCAGCACAAAGTATGCTCGAAGTTACTTTAGCCTCCAAAACCCTCAGCACTCCTCTGACCGATGTTTGGCCCATCTTGGCATTAACTATTTTAAATGCATTAAATGCTTTCCTAACTTTCTCTGCAATCTGCTCTATATGGTCTTTCCATTTTAGGGTCTGATATGGTCTTTCCATTTTAGGGTCTGACTAAATCGGACTCATAAATAGTCACAATATTTAACTTTCTACTTTCTCTGTATTTATCCATAATGATTTATGATATTTTTCAGTATTCCCAAAAATCAGTATCTTAGTTTTAGACATATTTATCCTTAATTTATAAATGTCACATAATTTTGAGAAATAATTGAGTTTCCTTTGTAGTCCCAAAGCTGATGTTGAAATTAGTACTAAATCGTCAGCGTACGCCAGATAATCTACTCTGGAGTTTCCTATTTTTGGTGCGTGGAATACTGGATTTTCTAATTCCTTCAGAACATCATTAATGTACACATTAAACAAGAAAGAAGCCAATAAGCAACCTTGCCTGACCCCACGTGTCATTTGAAATGACCGAGAGGTGTTCCCATATTGGTCATATTGCACTACTCCCTATGTATCTGAATGCAATCTTATTGAGTAATGCCGGGTACAACCCTAACTTCTTTAACTTATTCCATAATATTACTCTACTGATGCTATTGAATGCGGATGTAAAGTCCACAAAACAAAAAAGCTTGGTCTTTTTAATTTTTATATATTTCCAAACCAGATGTTTGAGTGTATAACAATGTTGGGCTGTAGATCTATTTTTCCGAAATCCAATTTGTGTTTCATGTAAAATGTTATTGAGATCTGCCCATTCCTCTAATCTCTCTAATAGAATTCTGGTAAATATTTTTTGTGAGATATCCATTAGGCTTATTGGATGGTACATTGTGGGGTCACCTTTCTTATAAATTGGATATATGATGCTCCCCTTCCAACACAGTAGGATATTCCTGTCCTTGCACTAAGAGGTTATATAATTTCTCCATCACTGGGGCCCACCAATCTGCATAATATTTATGCACATCTCCTAATATTTTGTCTGATCCTGGAGCCTTATTGGATTTTAACCGCATAATTGCTGTATTTTATTTCCTCTAAGGTTATTATCATAGGTATTGGATATATAATTTTTTGATCTTTTAAACTTTCCATTTCTCTTAATAATTCATCTTCTTGGGAGCGATAAAGTTCTGTAAAGAAAAGAACCCATGTATTTGGATGAATATATGCTTCTACTGTCCTAGCATATTTATTATAGCCTTGGCTAACCATTAACCAAAATTTTCTACCATCTTTTTCTTTCACTGCCTTCCTCAATTTTTCCCAAAGAATTTTAGTGTATTTGTGTTTTTCTGCCTCTAGTATTTGTTTGTATTTTTTCCTTTCCTTATTTATGTCTATACTGTCATCATTTTTAATTTGTTTAGTCTTTTTATATTTTCTAATAACTTTATTCAAGTCTTTTTTTGCCCTTCTACATGTCCCATTGAACCATGCCTTACCATGCCTGATCTTTAGTTGCCTTCCTATCTTATTACTTATACAGTAAGGTCTAACCAGGCTATTTAAATCAGCCCAATGTTTTAGGGCTGTATTATAATTTGTATTTTCAACAAGCAGAGTTGCTGTCATGTATCCTAATGTAGCCTGTATTTTCTTTTCCCCCATTAAAGGGAGGGCTGCGATTCATGGGAGATGCAACCCTTACCCCGGCCAGAAGCAGCATCTTGCAACCAGGACCCTCCTAACTTGTACATAGACAAGGCAACAAAACACAAGCTGGCATAACAACAGGCATTACCCCTGGCATTAGGGTAAATACCTGGCTCGGTATCTAACAGGTTGGAGGGTTAGAGCACAAAATAACATTATTTTTTTTTACACTGAGTTCTGGGAGAGAGGTGCTAGGGCTATGCTATGTCTCCTATCTGAACGGCCCACAGTTTCACACTGGGAAGCACAGACGGAATGTTCACTACTAGAAATGGGATTGTATAATATGGCTTTATTCAGACACAGAAAGGGGTGCTCCCCCCAGGTTGGTACTGTACATTACAGACAATAAACAAGCACTTTTCTTTTCCAGCACAACACAGTTTGGGCTTTTCCTAGATTTCTTTCTTCACAGAACCTCCAACAGTCCATCCCTCTTTGCTAGGGACCTCAAAGACATTATTTTCCCATAAGTGTCTATTACGAGGGGGTTTCCACAGATTTAAAACATTACATTCCACCTGACATGATGGGCTTAGTTAACATCCACAGGGTAACCTTGTGCCCCTCCAGTAACCAGTTAGCCCTAATTGGAGTTTTAGGTGAGGTTCTGCCCACCCTGGACCCAGCCAGTCTCTGCCATTCCATCTGGATTACACAAGCTGGATCCTTCAACCCCCTTGGATTGCTAAAGGTCTACATTTAGCACATATCTGTGGTGATACTGGGGCCCTGAGTGGTGTACTCTAGCCTTATCTTTGGGCACATACACCACCAGACGACTCCCTCTTAAACATTTCCATGTTGCTGTATTCAGTTTGTTTATCCCATTCTTACAGACATGGACCACAAAAGAAACACATTTCTTCCCTTTTTCAGTAGCTTTTACTAAGACCATCTCCCTCTCTCTCTCTCTCTCTCTCATCTGGAAGCTGGACAATCTCCCGGTCCCTCAGGGGATTGCCCTGAACCCACTGAATCTCAAGTCCCATCAATTCTCATATAAATGACCCACTGGGGTCTCAGAAATTACAGGTCTCCACCACTTCCTGTGGTACTGCTCTCGTCTCACACACTGGGGTGAGAAAAACAACCAGAGGTCCTTCACCCGGCCTCAGGGCAGGCTGGCAGGCGCCTCCACATTGGGAGCTCCTCTCTCCACTGCTCCCACACTTAGACTGCAAACAGTTGAACCCAACATTCTAAACTGTACCCCTAGCAGCTGATTCCACTGTGGTTCAGGCTGCTGCAAGAGTTCTACATGACCTCACTCATTTCCCATTCAGGCTAGCTAGGTAAATAATGAGAAGCCTATAAAGAGCTTATAATAAACTCTCTACCAACTACCCACTACCTTCCTAGTCTAACACTGATGGGATTCTAGTAACCCCAGGGCACTCAGTGGGTAATGAGACTACATTATTTTTTTTCCAGAGACCAATGGCTTCATACGTGGCAGATCCTGCCAAACCAACCTGGTCGAGTTCTATGACTGGGTAACTAGGCAACTGGACAGGGGCCATGCAGTGGATGTCCTGTATCTGGACTTCAGTAAGGCATTCGACTCGGTGCCACATGGAAGGCTGGGAAGGAAGTTAGTAGGCACAGGGCGGTGCAAAGCTGGTGAGATGGGTAGGAAACTGGCTGCAGGGAAGGCAACAGAGGGTGGTGGTGGGTGGGGAGGTCTCACACCCAAGGGCAGTGACGAGCGGTGTTCCACAGGGCTCAGTGTTGGGACCAGTGTTTGGGATATTCATTGCAGACATATCATAGAAACATAGACTTTGACGGCAGATAAGGACCGCTAGGCCCATCTAGTCTGCCCATTTCCCTACCTACAGGATAGGCCGCAGATCCTATTTAACTAACAGCCTATATCTTCCTGCCCCCCACAAGAATTGCCTTATGTCTGTCCCAGGCATTCTTAAATTCTCCCACAGTTTTAGACTCCACAACTTCCTCAGGAAGGCTGTTCCATGCATCCACTACCCTCTCTGTGAAATAATACTTCCTCACATTGCCCCTGAACCACCCTCCTTCTATCTTTAAATTGTATCCCTTGTTCTTGCAAGTCTCTTTTCTGAAAGATGCTACCTCTTGGACTTTGTTGATTCCCTTGAGGTACTTGAAAGTTTTATCACGTCCCCTCTCCCTTCTTTCCTCAAGGGTATACATATTAAGCTCCTTTAGTCTCTCCTCATACGGCTTCTCTTGCAGACCCTGCACCATTTTAGTTGCCCTCCTCTGGACTGCCTCTATCCTGTCTATGTCCTTGTGGAGATGGGGTCTCCAGAACTGGACACAGTATTCCAGATGGGGTCTCACCAATTGTCTGTACAGAGGGATAACAACTTCCTGTTTTCTGCTGCTGATGCCTCTCCCTATATATCCCAGTATACCCCCGGCCCTCCCTACTGCCTTCTCACATTGCTTGCAACCTTAAGGTCATCTGATATGATTACCCCAGGTCCCTTTCCTGTTTTGTTGTTGTTACTACCTCCCCACCCATTGTGTATTCTTCCCTGGGTTCTTGTTTCCCAGGTGCATTTTTCACTTTTTGCATTGAATCCTAGCTGCCATCGTCAGACCATTCCTCCAACCTTGCCAAGTCCCTTTTCATCCTTTCCACGCCTCCTTGTGTATCAACCCTGTTGCAGATCTTTGTGTCATCTGCAAAAAGGCATACTTTTCCTTCCAGTCCCTCTGCAATGCCACTGATGAAGACATTAAAAAGGACTGGACCCAATACTGAACCCTGCGGTACCCCACTAGTAACCGCCCTTTCTTCAGAGTGGACTCCATTTACAATTACCTTCTGTGTCCTGTTGTCCAGCCAATGTTTTACTCAGGCTACCACCCTGGGACCCACTCCCAGGCTGGTTAATTTGACTAATAATCTTTTGTGTGGGACTGTGTCAAATGCCTTGCTAAAGTCTAGGTAGGCCATGTCCACAGCCCCTCCCTGGTCTACTACTTTGGTCACCCAGTCAAAGAAATCTATTAGATCTGCTCTGACATGACCTTCCCGCTGTGAACCCATGCTGCCTTGGGTCCTGTGCTCCACTGACCTCTAGGTACTCAACTATTCTTTCCTTCAGAAGTGACTCCATCACTTTCCCTACCACAGAGGTCAGACTGACAGGTCTGTAGTTTCCTGCCTCCGCCTTGGTCCCACTTTTGTGAAGGGGAATCACATCCACCTTCCTCCAGTCCTCGGTACCACACCATCCTCCCATGATTTATTAAAAGAGTAGCCAGTGGTTTCACTAGTTCCTTCCTTAATTCTTTTAGAATTATGGGGTGAATTCCATCAGGACCCATTGCTTTGTCCACCTTTCAGTTTTAGGAGTTCTTGCAGAACCCTTTCTTCTGTGAAAGGACTGGGATCGACCTCCTATCAAGAGTGCTTCTGTTAACTGGATTAGGCACTTCCTCCTCCTCTTTTGTGAATACTGAGCAGAAATATTTGTTCAGTATTCCTGCTTTTTCACTGTCCCCTCTGCCCACCCACTCGCTTATTCTATTCAGCCTCACTATCCCTCCTCTGTCTTTCTACTCGTTGATGTACCTATAAAGGTTTTATCCCCTTCTTAACTGAGTTGGCTATCTTTTCCTCAGTTTGGGCCTTTGCTATTCTGACTTCCCTCCTGCTTCTTTCTGCCTTAACTGGTACAGCTCTCTGTCCTGCTCCTTCTGTGTTTCCTTATACTTCTGGAATGCTATCTTTTCTTCCTGACTTTCACAGCCACCTCTCTTGAGAACCATAGTGGCTTTTTCTTTCGCTTTGATTTGTTTATTTGCTTCACACAAAGGCTTGTTGCCTCTGTGATGGCAGTTTTGATAATTCCCCATTGTTGCTCCACACCTCCTTCTAGCCTGTTTGCTAGTGCTTTTCTGAGGCACTCTCCCATCTTGCCAAAGTCAGCCCTCCTAAAGTCCAGTACCCTCACTTTTGTATGGCTTGACTCTGTAGCTGGGACATCAAGAGCAAGATCAGTCTGTTTGCTGATGATACCAAGGTAGGTGTGGTGGTGGATGACCTAGGGGGATGGCAGGGGTTGCAGGATGATCTGGCAAAGCTTGAAACCTGGTCAGACACCTGGCAACTGGGGTTTAATGCCAAAAAGTGCAAGGTGCTGCATTTTGGGATGAAAAACCCAAGGAGGAGTTACCAGCTAGGTGGAGTGCAGCTAGCCCAGACAGAGGAGGAGAAGGATCTGGGTGTGCTCATTACAGGGTCAATGAACAACTCAGCACAATGTAGGAAGGCAGCTGCAAAGGCCAACAAAATGCTGGGTTGTATTGCAAGGGGTATATCCTCGAGGAGAGAAGAGGTGATTCTGCCACTGTATAGGTCATTAGTTAGACCACACCTGGAGTACTGCGTGCAGTACTGGTGTCCGTATCTGAAGAGGGACATTAAGTTACTGGAGGGGGTGCAGCGCAGGGCGACAAAGATGATCAAGGGGCTGGGGGACTTATACGAGAGGAGGTTGAAGGAGTTGAACATGTACTCACTGGAGGAGAGGAGAGACAGGGGTGACATGATTGAAACCTTTAACTACATGAAAGGAATAAACAAGACAGGAACAGAGGGGCTGTTCAAAGTAAGGAAGGGGAGGGCCACCAGGGGCCATGATATGAGACTGGAGCGAGGAAGGTTCAGAAGGGAGATGAGGAGACACTTTTTTACAGAGAGGGTGGTTGCTGGGTGGAATGCGCACCTGCAGAAGTGGTATGCAGTAGAACAGTGGACTGCTTCAAACGAGGATGGGACAGGACAAGGGAGGGTTAATGAAGGGGAAGGGTGGAAGGGAGGGGCAGCTGCAGAATAAGGGGTGCAGCTGCACATTCGAGCAGACTTGATAGACCTCTAGGCCTTTATCTGCTGGCAAATTTCGTATGTTCATAAGAGCGGGTCTGTACAGGAGAGGGAGTGACGGCTGCTAAGAAATTTATACATGATTGTGCTTTCACAACCAGGTTGCTATAGGAGATTATTGCTCTAATTATACAGACAGTAAAGTCACTCTGGACTTACAGGAAAATTTGTAAATTGGAGCGAGGGGCCCCACGTTTCCATACAGGACAAGAATACAGGACAAGGCTACTAATTTATATGTAATGCTGCATGATGTGAATAACCATTACGGGTTAAGGCAAGTAGATAACCACAAAAACGCCAGCACAAAACCAAAAAAACCTGTGGCATAAAGAGCTGTAGTTTGCAGTGCTCTCCAAATACAGCAATAAGCATGTGTAATGGCAGAGCATAATGCTACTTCCTATAATGCCTTTCCAAAAAAGACAGAATCTCCAAATAAACTGCTAGACAGATACTACAAAGTGTCACACAAAGAAAGTGATCGGGCCGGCCTGCCAGCGCAGCGGTAGCGCTACCGCTCCCGATGCTGTCGACCCAGATTCGGAACGAGCCTGGGGAGGCGGAGGCCGGGTCATGGAGAAATTGTAAGCCGCCCCACACTGCTCACCTTCCCTGGAGGGAGGGGCACTTGCACAGTGCTTGACTGACCTCTGGGTCAAGCTGAAGGCTTAGGAAGCATGGAACAGAGAAAGAGGGTGTTGGGACGCAGGGACATCAATGGTGACACCTTGACGTCGGGTGCACACCATGCCCACAGAACAGGGGAAAATGCCTTCCATCTCCGGGGAGACGGACCACCAGAGTAGACCTCAATGTGCTCCCACCTGCCTGGCCTGCCCAAGTACCAGACGAAACAAGAAAGTATGGGGTGTGCGGACTCCACTCACGCAGCAAACGCAGCCCATGGGGGGGAACAGATGGGACAGATCAGGTAGAGGAAGCAGAGGTCCTGAGGAAGCGGAGCTGGAGGGGTGTAGGAGGGATAAACAGAAAATTAAAAAAAATTAATAAAAAATAAAGTGATTGGTCTTCTGATCATAAATAATGATGCTGCCAGCCGTGAGCCAAGAACAGAAATAACTGCTGGCAGCGCATGTTACCCAGTCAGACACAACACCTCTCCCAGTGCAACAGACAATGAGTGCTCAGAGTGCCAATCCTAAAATATAAACAAACACAGACAGGCGAGGCAATAAACTGAAAAGAAAAGCAGGCTCACTCACCTAAAACCACAATATTTATACTGGATGGAAGTTTAGATCTGGAGTGTGTGGACACCTCACTTAAAATAAACGACCTGTGCCAGAGACTGAAAATAAGCAAGGTCAAGTCAGTTCATGCAATTTTTACGGAGGTGATTTAGTGGTAGCTCAAGACGGTGGATTTCCAGTTTCACGGTCGGGGTTGGACTGAAACCAGATATGAGGCTGACACCTTTATGCTGGTAATGCTAGAATTTACAACGACAGAAAGGTGCCAGTCAGCCAATCAGAGTGATAGATTCTTGGAGCTGACTGTATAATTATATTATTTATAGGCAACTGTACATGCTAATGGGGGTAGCACATGTAATACTGCCCCCCCCCAAAGGGACACAGTCAACCCTTTTTGCGTCATATTATTTCTAGCTGAAAATCCACATTTTATGAATGCTTACCTTCTCTAAAATTCATTGGCATTGCTAGTTGCTTAATCTGCCTTCTTTTTTAGTAAAACTAAAATGCATGTCAATGGTCTAACTATACCCAACTTTGTTTTGTTTCAAATCCTTGATTTATTTTTATTGCATACTTCCTGAATATTAGGAACACCCCAAAACAGTGCAGCCACAATGACAAAATAGTCTCCTCTCCTCCCACTGCATCTTTAGTGGCTAGACTGTGTTTGGGGTGTTCCCGAGTCCAGGAAAGATGCAACTGGAGTTGATTAAGAATGTAAAACACCTTTAGGTTTGGTAACACCTGTATGCTGGGCAGTCTGTATTTCACTTCAAAAAACAAAAAAAGGAATACGACTTAAAGTACCTGCTACATCAGCAAGTTCTACAGAATGTGAAGAATCACAAAATGTGTCTTTGAACCGGCAAAAGTTTGACGCCTTAGGGGGTTGACACTGTCCTTTTAACATGTACAATTGCCTATAAATAGTGTATCACCTAAAGACCAGTGCTGCTCCCGACACCATTCTAATGCCATTTGTAACATGACAAAGAAACCTGAAGTGCAATGGAGAAATACCATAGGCGGAAACCCAACAAGTGACAAAGTCAAACAGGTATTAATCCCCTAGTAATGTCCGCTAGTGCACGGAAGTGAAGTCGGGACCGCTCTAAAGACAATCATCCCACGCTTGGGAACGAGATAGCGCTCGTGTCCGACCTCAGGAAGCCCATGCGGATCGGGATTGGGAGCGACCTCATAAAATATCCGATCACTGCTCCATCAGTTGGATTATCTCTGTGAGGATGCGATGACTCAAGCGGCAGCAAAGATGGCAACACAAGTAGGCATGGCAGTTAGTAAGGAAATCACCACAGTGTTTAAATATGCAGAGGGTAATTGTCTGTGGCCGTATTTTTTTGTGCATACTTACATATCGAAATATGCATTTCCCCCACAATGCAGTACTGTGATACATGAGTATCACGTGTTAACGGAGGGGAAAAACATTAGAACCATGCATCACAAATAAGAGCTAGTGATGTTAATATCTGTTTTTCAACGTAATACAAAGTTGGTACGTGTAACATAATGTCAGGCACTACGTTAATGTATGTCCAATATCCAACATGCATGTGCACGTATCCAGATATAGACAACCTTTCAAACGGACAGAACAGAAGCATGATTTATGAAGTTAAATTACTGGTTTTCCACATTTTTCTGTTATTATACCTTAACACTATTTAACCCACAGTTACATTGCACTTGCCATGTTACAAGCGCATTAATCCACTCCAGTTGAGGTTACTAGAATTAATGGCTGGTGGCTTGAGGCACCTGCCACCCCCAGCCAGGCATTAATTCCTAGTAGAGCCCTCCTTGTCATGAATTAAAGAGAAACTAACATGTAGGATTAAAATAATCAATATTGTTACCAATGGAAATCTGCTTTACATAAGCTACTGAGCAAACCCGTAACAGTTTTGGGGCCAGAATTATAACCTATTCAGTTGCCCCTCCCTTTATAGCTGCAGGCATCCATTTTCTAAATCACAGGCACAGGAAATGACATCACATCAGAGGAAAACACATATAGCCAATACATTTTTTTTTTTAACCAGGAGGCGCACACTAAGTTGAAGCTCGATTCCAGGTGCATCTGAGAGCACAAGAAAGTTAAGTGACTTGCACAGGGTCACACAGTGGGTGAGGACTGTGAGATTCAAACCCAGGTCTCCAGGTTTGCAGCTCAGAGCCTTTGGTGGAGGTGTGTGTCTATGAGACCTAGCCTGCCCTAAGAGGAACCTACCTGGGGAACAAGTTAACAACTACGCACTTACTTAAGAAATAAACTAGGGGAAAAACATTTTTTGTGGTACAGAAAAAAACTAGCCCTTTGGTAGAGGGGTGTGTGTGTGGCTATGAGATCTAACCTGTCCTAGTGTCCTGAGAGGGTAGGAACTTGGCGGAAGAGATAAGTGAACAACTGCAGAGTACTAGCTGGCTCCCGCTCCTACTCCTACCTGCGCTGTCCTTCCCACCCAGGCCCTCTCTTGTAGTGCTGTAAGCATAAGCACAACAGCTTAACCTAACCTTAAGGTAAAAAAGTACACAAAACACAAAGATAACGTAAAATACAATTTTACTGTGTACAACTCAACAATATTTCAATATTAAATTTTTCACAAATAGCAATTGCATAGAGAAGTTAAAAAAATGCAAAGAAACAAGCCAAAGCAAACTATTTTATTTTCCCTTTGGACTGGGAAAAATCCTTCATGTCATCTTCTTCAGGAACAAAAAGCAAAGAGCCAGAGCCTTCCTCTTCACAGTCTGAAAGCCAGCCCCAACCAGCACCCCGGCCCTAGTCACGAAAACAACCAAAAATACAGGTTACTCACCTGTGACAGGAGTTCTAGGAGTGGTATATGTTGTTCATCCACACTTACTGGCAGGTTCCTTGCCGCTTTAAATCTTGCCGGAAGGCCTCCAAGCTGGCTCCTCCCACCCACCCGGGTGGTAAAACTCTCGGCTCCGCCCCATGATGCCAGATCTAACCCAACTGGAAGCCAGGTTGCACGTCGAAGTCTGGGAGGTCGGGTAGGTCGTGTGGATGAACAACATATACCACTCCTAGAACTCCTCTCACAGGTGAGTAACCTGTATTTCTAGAGACGTGGATATGTTGTTCAATCCACACTTACTGGCAGACTCCTAGCAGTTCTCCAGGTGGAGGGAGGCAAGGCGCTCACCTCCTACTTGGGAAATAAGGACTGCAGAACAGAGGTCCCAAAACCAGCATCCCGGCGTGACTCAAGGTCGATGTGGTAGTGGGTAATGAAGGTGTGTGCTGACTTCCAGGTAGCAGCCCTGCAGATTTCCTGGATAGGGACATCCGGGAAGTAGCCACCGAAGCAGTGGTATGGCGGGTAGAATGAGCTCTTATCCCTTTGGAAGGTTCCACGCCCGTCAACCTATAACAGAGATCTATGCAGGAGGTGACCCACCTGCCTATCGTCCGCTTGTCTGCAGGTCTGCCAGCTGCGTCTTCAGCGTAGGTGACAAACAGCTGTCGAACCTCTCCCTGAACTTCAGCAGTCTGCTCTTTATAATAAGAAAGCGCTCTTCTAGGGTCCAGAGTATGGAGCCTATATTCGGCCTCCGAGGTGTGAGTGGGGTAGAACACCGGCAGAGTCAACACCTGGTTAAGGTGAAACTCCGACACCACCTTCGGAAGGAATTTCAGGTGGGGGCGCAGGACAACCTTGTCCCTGTGGAAGACCACATGAGGAGACTCGATGGAAAGCGCCTGGAGCTCTCCCATCCTTATTGCTGATGTGATAGCCACCAAGAAGGCGGTCTTCCACGACAGGTGAGAGATGTCACACCTGTGCATTGGTTGGAATGGCTTGCCCATGAGCTTAGCCAATACCAGCAGTAGATCCCACGGAAGTGGAGGTTCTCGCACCGGAGGGATATGTGATCAAGGCCTTTGAAAAGCGCCCACCACCTTCTCCTGTGCCACCGACTGCCCCGCCTGGTAAGCAGAGATAGCTGCCAGGTGCACCTTAAGGGTCGCCAACCAAAGCCCTTGCTGAGAAAGGGACCACAGGTAATCCAGAATGCTTGCCAAGGAACAGGAAGAAGGGTCCAGGCCCTGCCCTGACACCAAATGGAGAATCTCTTCCATTTAAAGGCATAGCATTTTCTGCTCGACTTCACGGGACGCCAACCACGCTTGAGGACCTCGTCAGAAATACCAAGGCCTGGAACACTAGCCGCTCAGGAACCAGGCCATCAGGTGCAGAGACTGAAGGTCCGGATGTAATACCTTCCCCTGACTGACTGAGATCAGGTCCGGGCGGGCTCGAAGCTGCCTCGGGAGCCTGGAGCTGAGCCTGAGGAGATCTGTATACCAGAACTGGCGGGACCAGTCTGGGGCTACCAGAATTACCTGCGCCTTGTCCCGCCTCGCCTTGAGAAGCACCTTGTGGATCAAGGGAAATGGGGGAAAGGCGTAGAAGAGGCCTGGGGTCCACGGCCTCGAGAAGGCATCCCCCTGCAGTGAGCCCTGCTGAGGGGGGCAGGCATGAAACAGTCTCAGCTTCGCATTCTCCCTGGAGGCAAACAGGTCCACCTGAGGCATGCCCTAGTGGGAGAACAGATCTTGTACTACCTCCGGCAGGAGAGAAAACTCATGGGATGCAGCCCCTATCCGGCTTAGGGCATCGGCCAGAACATTGGAGGCTCCTGCTACACGGATGGCAAGGAGATCCGCCTCCAGGCTGCGCACGTGGGACCAAATGCGGAGAGCTTCCCTGCACAGAGGCATGGAGCACGTCCCGCCCTGGCGGTTTAGGTAGTACATGGTCGTGGTATTGTCCGTCTGGACCTGGATCACTTGACCCCGTACAAACGGAGCGAAGGCGGTGAGGGCTAGATGACCCGCCCGAAGCTCCAGCGGGATGTGGCATCGGGACTCCTGAGGGGACCAGAGGCCGTGAGCTCTGTGTTCCCCTAGATGGGCACCCCCAACCCAGAGAGGTATCGGTTGACAGAGAGACCATCGGCTCGGGGCGGACAAACGGGTTACCTTCCTGCAGATGAGCTGGAACGAGCCACCACTGGAGAGCATTCCACATCTCCTGGGTCACTGTCACTAGCTGATACAAAGGATCGGAGTGCTCTGACCATTGGCTGGCCAGTCCCCATTGTAGGGAACGCGTACCAACAGGCCCAACGGACCACGCTGGTGCAGGCTGCCATGAGGCCCAGGAGGTGCAGGAAGTCCCGGGCAGGGCGCAATTGCCCAACCTGAAATGATTGGGCAAAGGATGACAGAACCTTGGCCCTGTCCGCCAGGAGCCATGCTCTGGCTCGAAGAGAGTCGAGCTCTGCCCCGATGAACTGTATTACCTGCTCTGGCATGAGTTCCGATTTGGCCTCGTTGATGAGGAGGCCAACTTGAGAGCAAACCTGGAGGGCCAGATCCCTGGACCGCTCCACCTCCATTCTGGAGGAGGCCGCAATCAGCCAGTCGTCCAGGTAGGGGTACACCCGGACCCTTCGGCGCCGCAGGAATGCTGTCACCACTACCATGCATTTGGTGAAGACCCTGGGAGCTAGAGAAAGGGCATGGCCCGGAACTCGTAGAGGGACCCCTCTGCCCTGAAGCGGAGAAATCTCTGGTGGGACGGACGGATTGGGATGTGAAAGAACGCATCTTGGAGGTCCACAGAACAGAATCACATGCCTCGTTCCAAGGATGGAATGATCTGAGCCAGAGTGACCACCCTGAAGGTTCGAGACCTTAGGAACCTGTTCAGGTCCTGCAGGTCTAGAATGGGGCACCAGCCCCCCCTCCCCCCGTCTGTTTCGGGACCAGGAAGTACCTGGACACAAACCCCGGGTCTGGTGGAGGATCCGGCACCTTCCTTATCACCTCCTTTTTGAGGAGCAGGGCAATGTCGGCTCGACGGGTCAACAGGGAGGCTGCAGACCCTGTAGGCGCCCGCGGGGCAATGGCTCGGAAAGGCGGGGCCTGCTCGAACTCCAGAGGCAGGCCCTTTCCAACCACCTCCAACACCCAGCGGTCCGTGGTGATAGCAGACGAGGCGAAAAGGAAGTGGCGGAGCCTTCCCCCCCCCACGGGGGAGCGACGAGGCTGGGGGTGCCACCCCCGAACCCGTCACTGGGCAGGCTTGGAGGAAGGACCGGCTGAGGGACCTACTGGGCCTTTTCCTCCCTGCTTCCTGTTAGAGGAAGCCGCAGGCTTGGCTTTGGGGTGCCAAGCGCGAGCCTGCTGGCCCTGTTGCTGGTGTTGCTGGGCCGGACGTGCCGCAGGAGCAGAAGGGCGAAAGGACTTATGTTGCTGACGATGGCCCTTGTCCTTCTGGGCGGAGGTGACAGAGTCCAGGGTAGTGTTGGACTTTTCGATCCGCTGGAGGTGGCCTTCCACTCTAGGGCCAAACAGGTCAGTCCCCAAGAAGGGGACGTCTGCCAATTTGTGCTGGGTATCCGCTGTGAAGGTGGATATCCTCAGCCATGCTCTGCGGCACATGGCCACTGCGGCCGCTACTGATCGGGCACAGGAGTCTCCAATGTCTAGAGCCGTTTGGAGCCGCTGTTTCGCCACTGCCCTTCCCTGATCCCGCACCTTCTTGACCATAGTCTGCAGGTCAGCCGGGAGATGAGGGATCACCTCATCCAGGGAGCCCATGAGGGCGTGGGAGAAGTGTGCCATCAGCACGGCTGAGCTGGCCTGATGGAGGCTGAGGGAGGACGCAGCGTACACCTTGCGCCCGGCACAGTCCAGCTTTTTGGACTCCTTGTCGGGGGGGCTTATCCACATCCCTAGTGTTCCCAGAGTGCCGGAAAACACTACTGGTGACCAACCCCTCCGCAGAGGGGTGCTCTGAAAAACCGGACAAAGAGCCGGTAGAGACCGCATACTTCCTGGCCATCCTGGCCGAAGGCACAGGACAGGAAGCCGGCCGCTGCCAAAGCTCCAAGGTTGGGCCAACAATGGCTTCAGCCACCGGAAAGGCCTCCATGGGCAAATCCCCTCGGTCCAGTATCTCCGTGAGGGGATACTTGGCCCACTTGGATACGGACATTAGCTGCATTCCAGTGGACTCCGATATGAGCCGAAGCAGACCCATGAACGACGATGGGGTCTCGTCCATCGACTGCCCCCCCCAGAGGACTCCAGGTCAAGGGGCCTGGAAAACAGGGAGGTGTCATCGTCAGACTCCGAGGAGTCTGCGAAGAGCTGCCTGGGGTCTGAGGCACCCTCCACCTGCCGAGGACAGTTGGGAGTGAGGATAACCGACAACCAGTGGGGCAGACCCTGACCCGACCGAGAGTCCTTGGTCAGCGCCCACAATTTTGGTTGTGGAGGCAGAGGTTCCACCACAATCGGTGGGGCAGCTGGTTTCGGCCGACCACCCGGCGCAGGCTTGGGCACCTCGACTACCGCGAGGGGTTGTTTCGGCCTTTCGGGTGACAGCCACTTAATGGCCTGGGAAGGCGTCGGCTTGTTCCCGGACAAAAGGAGCTGCTACCACATTAAGTCCTTGTAGCGTTGACGCAATTTGCGCCGAAGCCTTTCCTCTTCCGAAGAGGAAGAAGAGGACAAGCGGCGCCGCCGCTTTCCTTGGTGCCAAGACCGCCAATGTCGGCAGGATCGGCTGCACCAAGACGAGGTCTGAGACCGAGACTGAGACCCTTGGTGTTTCCGAGGGTGGGTCTGGGAGGGAGCTCGGGAGCCTTGACCGGGGACTCCGGCACAGGAGGCGCTGGCAAGTCCTTGGTTTTCACCGGGGGAACCGGTGATGAAGGGTTGTCGGCTTCACCAGTCGACAGCCCATCCGACGGGTTGAGAAAAATCTCGACCGCGTCGACGGGTGTCTCGGCCGGCTGACCTGACTGGGATACCGTGAAGCCAGTGGCCTTAGCCAGTAACCTCGACCAAAGTAGAGTGTCAACTGTCTGGGGAAGGGGATCTCTCCCGCTCCCACGAACATCGACGGTGGGACTTACCCTTTGAGTCCTTCTTTCTTGACCGAGAAGAGTGTCCCGATGGCCCCTCTCCCTTCGTGGAAAGGGATTGGCAAAGCTCCTTAAAAGAAGCTGTGTAGGAGGATCCCAGACAGAGCGGGATAAATGCCGCGATGGAGTAGGATGAGGATGTGGCCTGGGCTGCCTCCTCCTCGACGGCGATCATCTGCTCGAGTTGCTCAGCCGAGCCAGCCGCTGTGGACCCCGCCCAACGGGCCACCTTAGACTTCACCAGCGGGTATCGCTTCTCGGGGCACCCAAGTTTTAAACGGGCAGCGCAGTCTTCAAGGATGTTGGCCAAGAATGATCTACACAACTCGCAGGCCTGCGGGTCGTGATCAATGCAGAGTCAGTAGATGCACGTGGAGTGTGGGTCCGTCCTGGACATCTGCTGCCCGCATGGGCACCGCCGAAAACCGGGAGTCGATTTGTCCATCGCAGCAGCAAGGGAAGAATCTGACCGAAGTCTTGAGAATTTTAAAACTTTCCGGGCGAACCAAAGAATTAGGATCCAGTCTATACACAGAGCGTTAAGGAGGGAACCTGAGCTTCCAAGCGGTAAGGAAGATCTGGTGTCATGGGGCGGAGCTGAGAGTTTTACCACCCGGGTGGGTGGGAGGAGCCAGCTTGAAGACCTTCCGGCAAGATTTAAAGCAGCAAGGAACCTGCCAGACAGTGTGGATGAACATATCCATGTCCCTAGAACTGGTTAATGTGCAGTCAATTTTAACATATCTGAAACAGCAATATATCATGTATTTTCTCACATGGAGGAAGCCACCAAAAATAAAATGAGGCATTTATTTAACACCACATATTCCTTAACTAAAAATTTACGTCCTTTCTCAGCTATGGAGTGACTTTGCACATTGCAAGAAAAAAATGGGGTTAAACTCAGCAGCAGTTACAGAAATCTCTGGCCTGTTTACCATTTGTGTAACGCAATATCAGGTGTCATGTCTAAAACACAGACCCAGACTGTCAAAAATACAAAATATGTTACCGTTCTTGCAAATGGCAGTACAGATGCAAGCACTGTAGAGTGGGAAAATGTTTTCCTTCATTTTGTTAATGGCGCAGAAAAAAAGACTACAACTGTGTTAATTAAAACAGTACCTCTATAACATTCTCACGCAGCTCTGCGGTGGAGTCTGTTGATCTTTCTTTTGCGGACCTTAACGATGTTAACAGGCCTGGATTGATTCTTGTATCTGCCAACTTTGATGGTGCCAGTGTGATGATGGGCCATTCAGGTCGCACCACAGCAAAAATCTGAGAACATGTCCCCACTGGAGTTAGAAGTTCTCAGTGAAAAAAAATTCCCTTTGTTCAAAAAGTAGAAAACACCCTGAAAGGAATTTTAAACTGTTACCACTACAGCCCCAAGAAACTTAGGGTACTGCAGGAAATAGCAGATGTCATACAAAGTGAGTTGGCTCATTTCAGTGCAATGAAGCAAGTAGCTTGCAAGCCAGATACATTCAGGTCATGCTGTTCAAGTCAGCCTGCCCACAGTAGTTCAACATCTCGAACATGTCTCAAACTCTGCTGGTGTTGATGGGGCCAAAACAAAGGCGCTTCTAACAGATGCACACACAGTACAGTTTGTAAAATCACTGTTTATTCTTCAAGATTTTTTTTTACCCATATTGAAAAATTTATCACTTGAATTTCAAAAGGATGACCTACTAATATTAGAACTCCCCCAACTCATCGATACATCCTTATTCCAGTTGACGGAGCTAAAAATAAGACCTGGAAAGTTTATCATTTCTAAACCAGTATAATCCTGCAGAGAAATGCATGAACTATCTAATTTCAAAATGTGGCAGTGAGGACAAGATTGTTCCTTTTACATTCAAAGGGAACTGTCCAGAAGTAAATTTTACGACTGATACACAGCTGTACAGTTTAATAGATGCAGCAGTATCTTACACTGAGCAGCGTTTTCAGAATTTCTCTGAGGAACCTCAAAAATGGCTCAGTTGCTTAGATTTCAAAAATTTCGATCTATCACAAGAAGAACTTGCACAATTTAGCACGACTGATGAGTAATTTGTTACACTACTTTCACAACTTTTTTTCTGACTATCACGTAACCAGTATAAAAAGGGAGTATTCTGCATTAAAAGCAAGGCTTAAGTCTGCAGCTGATAAGCCATACTTGCAAGTGTATTCACGACTACTGCAAGAAAAACTGGCCCAGCTTGCTCACATCCTTGACCTAATAGAAATGTTACTGGATACGAGTGTGTCTACAGTTAAATGTGAGAGAGTATTCTCCATTCAGAATCTTATAAAAACAAAGATAAGAACAAGTTTGGCTGATGACACACCACTTCTGCATATAGCTTGAACTCCCCCACGATCTTTGTTGCCACAACCTCTGGGGACAAACTATTCCAAGGCTCCACCACCCTTTCCATGAAGAAAAACTTCCTGTTTGTTTTGAAACTACCTCCCTTTAGGCACATGTTGTGCCCCCTTGTCCCTGTATTTGTGTTTTCCCTGAAGAGATCCTGTGTTTGTACTGAGCTGATAATTTAAGGTATTTAAACATCTCTATCATATCTCCCCTGTCCCCTCTCCTCTCCAGTGAGTACATCCTAAAATGGTTTAATCTCGATTCATATGGTTCTTCATATAGTCCATGTATCATCTTCGTTGCTCTCCTCTGCATGGTTTCCAGGTGATCCTTGTCCTTCTTGAGGTGAAGTCTCCAGAACTGGACACAGTACCCCAGGTGAGGCCTCATCAAGGACCTGTACAGTGGGACTATCACTTCGCTTTTCCTCCTTGTGATACTCCTTCCTATGCATCCAAGAACGCTGCTAGCTTTTTGCGCTGCCTTTTCGCACTGCCTGGTTGTCCTTAAATCATCAGATACGAGTACCCCCAGATCTCTCTCTACCTTAGTTTCAATCAGCTGTTCCCTCCTAGGGTATATTTCCAGCCTAGGTTCTTCCTCCTCAGGTGCACAACTTGGTACTTCTTGGCGCTAAAGTTCAACTGCCACTGTTTTGACCATTCCTCCAGTGTTTTTAGATCAGCAATCATTTCTGTGACCCCCCCCCCTTTCGTGTCCACTCTGTTGTAGAGCTTGGTGTCATCTGCGAACAGGCATACCTTTCCTTGTAAACCCTCCGCGGTGTCACTGATGAATTGGTGAGCACCATATCTAGAATTGCAGTCTGCCTGGTGGGTTCCTTAACTAGTTGTACCAGTAGACAGTCCTGGAAGGCATCCAGCAAGACCAGACTTCTGGTACTCCTGACAACAGGAACATCCCAATCGATGTTGGGAAGGTTCAGCTCACTCACCAACACTATTTCCCCCTTCGCCACTCCTATTTCAAGTTCTTCCCTGTGCTCTCTGTCCTTCTCTTCCCCTTACCTAGAAGTCTATAGATCACCCCCGGATGTAGTTTCTTGCCTGATGCTGCTGTGAGCTGCACCTACTGCAACTCTATCTACCCCTTACTATCCCCAATGCATCCACCTTTCACCACCTTGAAGCTTTCCTTGGCACCCATCTTCCGCCACCTTGATGCTATCCTAGACGAAAAAGCTACTCCTCCCCCTCTACCTTCTTCTCTATCCCTCCTGATTAATGAGTGCCCAAGGACCATCAATTCCCAGTTGTTATTCCCGGATTGAAGAAGGTGCAAGGGGCACACATTGTTGTCTCCGAAGTAAAGGATTAGGGCAGAACAAACATGCGTAACCATAATAGTTGCTGTAACTTTCTGCAGGCTGCCTTAAAGCCTAAAATCACTAGAATTTTTCTACACTATATATGTTATACTATATTTAAGAGCATATAAAGAAGAAAAGCAGAAATGGTAGAAACAGGAAAGTACATGAAGTTAGAATGATTGCCTACAGGTGGCCATCCTGCAGACAGAAAATAGAAAAATTATGTTGTGCTGGCAGTGGGACCCACAGCACCCCAGTGGGTTGCAGAGTTCATCGCTTCTCCTCTTACAGTCACCTCCGTGCCCTCAGACTTCCTTATCTGCGGCCTCTCTCCAACTCTATGCATAGAGTTGGGACCGGTGCAGAGCTGCCATTGCAGAGTATATTCAACACTTTCGCAAGCATTTACCTCCTTTGTTGTCTTCCTGCCAGGGTTTTAGTATCTGCAGTTCTAGCTCGATTCAGATAAAACCAGTGTCACCTATCTCACAGCACACTACCCGCATCAAACTTTCACAGCTAAAAAAAAAACTTAGACTGTCTCTAACCTTCATCAGGAAGCTACTTCTCCTCCTTCTGTTATGTTCTGGAGACGTTGAGCTTAACCCCAGTCCAGTTCAAACTTTCACTTCCCCCTCGGACCTTGCAAACCTGAAAGGCATGCAATTCTTGCACATGAATATATGCAGCTTGCTAAAAAAGTTTACATTAATACAGGCCTGGGTCACTCACACCAAACCAGATGCATTAGTTATCTCAGAATCTTGGCTCAGGCCTGCCACACCTGACAGGGAAATTAGCATCCCTGATTTACTCCCTATTTAGAGCAGACAGGCCTACGGGGGGGAGGTGTGGCCATATATGCAAAGGATAAATACAGGGTAACATGTCTAGAAATGACATCCATTGCTAACCAACTCGAATGCCTGGTTCTAAAGCTGGAGATACCCTCATCCTCAGCACTACGTGTTATAGGTTGCTATAGGCCACCTTCTGCTGGTTCCCAAATCCTTACCTACCTAACTAATGTTATGGAGCATGGCTCCCTTGAAACAGTCATCCTTGGGGACTTAAACTTTGATTGACTGTCCCAAGCTGCGGCACCTCTCAAAGAATTTTGTGATGCCCATGGGCTAACCCAACTTATTGGACAGCCTACTCGTCCCAACAAAAAATGCCCCGCTAATAGTACTTTGCTGGATGTCATCTTAGCAAGCAAACTGCACCTTTTCTCCCACGTAGGTGTATTTTTCTCTGATGTCAGTGACCACAGCATTATTGCCAGCATAAGGTCAGCCCAGTGCCCACCGTCCATGTCAAAGTTCTCTATCAAGCGGTCCAGACGCAATTTTGATCTGTCCGCCTACCTGGATGACTTCAAATCCTCGATGCGCTGGCAGGACTTTTACTTAGCCAACTCTGTCCAGCTTGCCTATGAGATCTTTTCCGAAATCATGACTGAGGCCCTAAACAAGCATGCTCCCCTTGTAAAAACCAGGGTAAGGAGAAGAACCTGTCGTTGGTTCACACCTGAACTCAAAGCAGCTTTATTAAACAGGGACAAGCTTTGGAAGAAAGCACAGTCTACGAAGGCCCAAACGGATAGGTGCAACTTTAGGACTGCCAGGAATGCCTGCACCAAAATGATAAGATATGCTAAGGCATCCTTCCATCGCTCAGAACTCGATTCTGCAACTAGGAGCTCTGACAAATTTTGGGATTCCATCAGGGACATGACTGGACATACCCCCGGAACCTCCTTGCCTGCAAACATTTTCTCTGGCAACAGCACCATCTGCGACAAACTGGAAATACTGGATGCCTTCAACCACTTTGCTACCGCAGGTCTTGCCTTTGATAACTCACCTGCATGTTCCCTACGACCTCAATATAACGTGCTCAACTCTGAACCTCTCCTAACCAGTTCAGTATTTTCTTTCCAGCAAACCACGCTGAGAGAGGTTGAAGATCTACTAAAGTTGGATGAGAAGAAAAGTGCCGGTGCAGACTATCTAGATCCCTTCTTCCTAAAGGTCGCCTTCCATGTCCTATCTGTACCAATTACCCATCTATTCAATCTTTCTCTATCCCACAGTATCCTCCTGCCTTTATGGAAAATAGCACATGTTATACCCTTGTTCAAATCTGGGGACCCTTGCGACTTAAACAATTACAGGCCAATCTCATTACTACCCATCTTGTCTAAACTATTGGAAAAAATAGTAAGCAAGCAAACTGACAGCTTACGTTGAATCCATGAATCTCCTGAATCCTATGAAATCTGGCTTCAGAGCACATCACAGCACTATCACAGCCCTTGCTAGGTGACCAACGATTGGCATCGGACCTGGAAAACAAGAATTTGTTCAGCAGTGTTCTTAGACCTAAGCAAGGCTTTCGACACTGCTGATCATGAACTGCTCCTCTCCTCCCTCAAGGCTATAGGATTGGATGCTCTGTCCCTTCACTGGTTTGCAGACTACCTCTCTAACCGTTGGTAGCAAGTAAAATCCAATGGTGACCTTTCTCCTCTTAAGCTCTTGAAAAGAGGGGTCCCCCAAGGATCGATCTTGGGCCCACTATTGTTCACAATCTACGTGAACAACTTAGACAAAAACATAACTAAGGCTAACATTCATCTATTCGCAGATGACATGGTCCTTTCTCTAAGCCACTCCTCTCCTGAAGCAGCCTACAAAGATCTACAATCGGAATTCAACATCCTTCAGAGCCAACTGATTAACAAAAAATTGTTATTAAACTCAAAAAAAAAACTAAGGCTATGCTGGTCTCACCTTTCCTATCAGGCTCAAACCCAGCCATGTCTGGTTCCATTCCTCACATTACCACACTCTTGGGAGAAAACCTGGAATACCTAAGCAAATTCAAGTACCTGGGGGTGGCTCGACCACAAACTTTGTTTCTCTGAACATATTGAAGACCTTCTAAAGAAACTAAGACAGAGACTTGGCCTCTTCTTTAGGATAAATAACTACCTTACCTGTAATGTCAAGAGGAGGCTGGTACAAACCACATTTCTCTCCTTGATCGACTAAGCTGACTTTCTCTGTAGTCACTGCCCTGCCTCGCAGCTTGCTAAACTTGACACTTTGTATCACAGGGCCCAGAGATTCATCACTGGACTACCGCTCACCACCCACCACTGAGCCCTCTACACAGCTGTGGGGTGGCCCTCCCTTCACTCCAGGAGACTCAGAAATGCTATTTTCTGGACCTTCAAAGCTATCATTAAGAAACTTCCCCCTTATATCTCCGCTTGTCTACCGCTATGTGAACCTGGTACCTATGCCCTGAGAAGCTGCTCCCTCATCTATCTGAAGGTACCTAACCTAAAAACTCGTCTAGGGAGATCAGCCATAAGTTTCGAGCTGCCCTCTTTGTGGAACGCTGTACAAAAAAACACTAAGTAGGTCCCTGATATATATCTCTTGATCGCATGTGTGTGCTCAGTTTGTCTATGTCATGCCTGTATTGACCAGCTCCAACCAGAGCCATGTCCATGTTGATTTACATTCATGCACTTTTTTTAAGGTTAAAGTTGTATTTTACTTTTGTTCCTCCTGTGTTCACAAATGTGCATTACTACACTGTTTGGATTGTATTTGCTCCTTTGTCACTTTGTTTACAGGTCCATCTTGTAAATGAGCTTGCTCAACAATGATCGCCTGTATAAATAAAGACTTTGATTGACTGATTTGTTGTGCGGTAAACTTAGAGAACTAAGATCATGCCAGGTGCAGCAAGTAGGCTACCAGAAGGTTTCTCTTTATACCCCTAGAGTTTTTTTTTATATTTCTATCAAGACAACTTGGAAACGAGCAAGGAACTAACTCAGTCACAGATCCTGAGCAAGTTACAGCCTCACTGCACTTAACTGCTCTCTAAATTATCTTTCTGTCATTTGAATCTCCCTGTGCACCTAATGGCAGCAACATCTTCTTTCCCTCTCTTGGAATGTAAACCGTTTTGGGATAGGTTGTGTGAAAGAAGCTATATAAATAAAACCCATTTCCTTTCCTTCCGCTGGTAGCCTATCCCAAACCTACTGGAGTAGTTACCACTACAGGTCCTAGATATCCACTGCCTGTCCCCTCATCAACAGTCCTGGACTTGTTCCCTCCAGGCGAGGCAGGCATGGTTGTAGTCAGCTGTAACATGCATAACTTCTTCTGTCAATAATATTTTGAGGAATCAAATAAAATACATCAAACCATCCGAGCCATCAGTAGATAATAAACATTTTCACTGTTCTGTTAGGAACGCCACCAGCAGACACCCCTCCCCCACCAATCGCTATACTATGAAATCATAGAAATGTGGTGGCAGAAAAGGCCTCTTTTGGCCCACTGAGTCTGCCCCTTATGGTTCTATCAAGACAACAGGGAAAGGAAGCTAACCTTGTACTCCTTGGCACCCATCTTCTATCACCTTAATGCTATCCTTGACAAAAAAAAGCTTCTCCTCCCCTCCCCTCTACCTTTTCCTCTATCCCTCCTGATTAATGAGTACCATCTCTCTTGGTAATTAATATTTTCCTTTCCAGTCTCTCCACAGTGCCCCAGGCTCCAAAAAGTGGCTCAAATAAGAGAAAAGCTAGTTAGTATAATGCCCAAATACTGATACCTTATTATTAACCATGGGGCATTGATTTTGTTTTAAATAAAAATATAGGAGCTGTATGTTCTACGACAGCATGCTGTTTTAAAGCTCTAAAATGTTAAAACATGATGGTTTGCTAGAGATTTGATAAATATTAGGAAAAATACTTGAATCTGCTGTATAAATTCATAGGCTGTCATAATACAGCCATTTACAGTTTTAAGCTGCAAAAGTTCTCCATCTCAGAAACACTGGTAGGGAACATTGCAAGCTGATCCCTCCAGGCTTCTGAGTTAAAAAAAAGGGTTTTATTTTCTCCCTTCATGAAGAAATACATTCGGTACTTTTTGTTTAAATCCTGCAGCAGCAAACAAAGGACAGAAACGAACAGGGAGACAAGCAATAACTACTGCAACAGAGTTGCTGGAAGTAAAGAAGATAGTGCAGAGTCCCTCCTTGCCCTGGCAGTGTACAACCCTACCACAAAATGTTACTAACTGTATACATGCAACTACAGCGCACCCCGCTTAAAACACATACCTGATAAATGTAAAGCCTGCATCAATGCATAAAATTTCCAAGGCTTGATTTTTTTCCCCCCAATACTTCCTGTGTAAAACAGACATGTTATATAACTAAAGGAACCCATTTAAATGCATACTTTTTCCTCAGTTCGGCTGTTCAAATGTGGACTTACTGACCTTATTTTACTGACACTGCTTGTCGCTGCCTTACTGGTTAGCTCTTAATTGTCTGCTAATGTACTGCCTTATTTAAACTGAGGTGTTATTCACCCACCAACCTTATATCCATCAAACCCAAGTCACAGAAGCACCCCCTCCTCACTGAAATCAAACCTAAGAACTGAAAGAATTCACAGAAGCACTTTATCAGAATTACAGAAGCACCATTCATCACACAGAAATCAAACCAAAGAATGCCACAGCATGTCACTAAAAACGTTCTTCCAATCAGAGTCACACCTAAGTGCTACTGCCATTAGTTTTACCTACCCAACCCACTGGCACATATTGCAAATTGCCCTCATCATTAAAAGGAAAAAAAGATGATTGGATAAGCGCATAGCCTGCTTAAACGTATACTTTTTGGCAGTCCCGAGGGCAGGGGTTTTCAAATCAAAACTTTTAGAACTTGCCCAGTCATGACTGTAGCTGAATTTTCATTTGCCCAGGCTGCACTGTTGTTTGCACCCCTTTTATATCCTCCCTATATCCCACTCTCCTGGAACTCAACCTTAGAGTGGAGACCGTTCAGGCCAGTCAGCAGTGGGTTGGGGAGGACCCCATTCGCCATACTCTGAATCGCGCTCACTTGCAGTGAACATATTATACCACTGCATCCCATGTCATCAGCCTGCATCGTCCTCTGTCTGAAGGCAGATACTCCTACCCACATGATTCAAATTACTGCACTCTGGTGGCCCAGACAGAGAAAGCCCTAAGCTGCTCACCTTCCCATCAGAAAGGGGCATCTTGAAAAAAATGCCCGGCACAGCCCCACTACACAATGTAGAACTTGGGCTCAGGACACACAGTAAATCATAGTAACAAACAAACAAAAAGTTTAATCTAGATTTGCATTGCACTCCTTCCAGCAGGTGCCTACCAGGACTCATCATCACTCTGATCTCCTATGTTCCTCCAACATACCCCCTCCGAAGTACATACTGTATCTTGTTGGGGAGGCATGCTTGTGGAATAAGGCCGCAGAGTACCAAGCCATCATATGGACGGCCTTGCGGGGGGTATTTATCCCCTTTTATTTCACATCTAAGAGGAGTCTGGCAGTCATGCCTGCCTTCCCCATTTGAACTGCCCACCTCCCTGACCCTAGACACTGGCAGAGCTCATTGTAAGCCTCTTGCCCTGCAGTGGTTAAGTAAAATGTCAATCTAAACAATGCAAGCCTTGCAAAGCAGAGGGCTCCTCTGACCACTGCACGAGTGCAGTACTGTACCTGACAGCAATATCAACCCCACCCAGGCTGGACACCCTGCAAGAGGCAGTGTTCCTCCCAGCTTCAGCCAGCTGGCTGCAAATTCCTGGACAATCTACACAGAAGCACAACACATTTCCTCTGGATCACAACATAATTTATTTGTCATATTCTCTTTTGATATTTCATTATATTATTATGCAAATGTGTTTCTGTAAATTACAGAAGGCTGCTGCTCCTTGTTATTCCACCTTACCAAGATCACAGACAGGCTTTGGTCTCAATGGGGCTATTTTACAGTGAAATAATATGCATTCCAAATGCACCAATTTGCCAAGTGTAAGTTTTGTTTCACTGTTTATTCATTCAGTGAAATTGTTTTAGTATGTAAATACATAGAGATACAGCAAGAATCTCATTTCCAGATGTTACCTGGAGGAAGGGGGATGAAAATAAGATGTTGAAACATAGACGTCAAGTAGTGAACCATACACATGATATAGTACAAATAATAAAGAAATTATATAACATGATACCTACTATGCAGAAATTGTAATATGTACAATAGTTTTACAATACATACAGTAATGGATAAAAAAAAAAAATACAGGTTACTCACCTGCAACAGGAGTTCTAGGAGTGGTATATGTTGTTCATCCACACTTATTGGCATCTTCCTTGCCGCATTAAATATTGCCAGAAGGTCTTCAAACTGGCTCCTCCCACCCACCCGGGTGGTAAAACTCTCGGTTCCACCCCATGACACCAGATCTAGCCCGCTGGAAGCTAAGTTATGCGCCGGCCGGGAGGTCGGTGGTTGTGGATGAACAGAGACATACCACCCTAGAACTCCTGTTACAGGTGAGTAACCTGTATTTCCTCTAGGGACATGATATGTTGTTCAATTCACACTTATTGGCAGACTCCTAGTAGTTCTCTGGGAGGAGGAGGCAAGGCGCAAGTACTCCCCTACTTAGGGGATAAGGACTGAGAACCGAGGTCCCAAAACCGGCATCCCAGTGTGACTCTAGGTTGATGTGGTAATGGGTAATGAAGGTGTGTGTTGACTTCCAGGTAGCAGCCCTGCAGATTTCCTGGATAGGGACGTCCCTAGAAGCAGCCACCGAAGCAGCGGTATGGCGGGTAGAATGAGCTCTTATCCCTTTGAGAGGCCCCATGCCCGCCAATCTATAGCAGAGATCTATGCAGGAGGTGACCCACCTGCCTATCGTCTGCTTGGCTGCAGGACTGCTAGGTGCGGCTTCAGCGCAGGTGACAAACAGCTGGCGAACCTCTCCCCGAACTTCAGCCGTCCGCTCCTTATAATAAGAGAGCGCTCTTCTAGGATCCAGAGTATGGAGCCTATATTTGGCCTCCGAGGTGTGATTGGGGCAGAACACCGGCAGAGTCAACACCTGGTTAAGGTGAAACTCCGACACCACCTTCGGAAGAAATTTCGGGTGGGGGCGCAGGACAACCTTGTCCCTGTGGGAGACCAGATGAGGAGACTCGATGGAAAGCACCTGGAGCTCTCCCATCCTCCTGGTTGACATGATAGCCACCAAGAAGGCAGTCTTCCACGACAGGTGAGAGATGTCACACCTGTGCATCAGTTCGAATGGCTTGCCCATGAGCTTAGCCAATACCCGCAGTAGATCCCATGGAGGTGGAAGTTCTCGCACCGGAGGGGATATGTGATCAAGGGCTTTGAAAAGACGCCCGACCACCTTCTCCTGCGCCGACTGCTTGCCGGCCCATGCCTGGTAAGCAGAGATGGCTGCCAGGTGCACCTTGAGGGTCGTCGACCGAAGCCCTAGCTGAGAATGGGACCACCGGTAGTCCAGAATGCTAGCCAAGGAACAGGAGGAAGGGTCCAACCCCTTGACCTGACACCAAATGGAGAATCTCTTCCATTTGAAGGCATAACATTTTCTGGTCGACTCCTTATGGGATGCCTCAATGACGCTTGAGGACCTTGTCAGAAAGACCCAAGGCCTGGAACTCCAGCCGCTTAGGAACCAGGCCGTGAGGTGCTGGGATTAAAGATCCGGATGGAGTACCTTCCCCTTGCTGACTGAGATCAGGTCCTGGTGGGCTGGAAGCCGCCTCAGGAGCCTGGAGCTGAGGCTGAGGATATCTGGATACCAGAACTGGCGTGGCCAGTCTGGGGCTACCAGAATCACCTGCGCCTGGTCCCTCTTCACCTTGAGAAGCACCTTGTGGATCAAGGGGAATGGAGGGAAGGCGTAGAAGAGGCCTGGAGTCCATGGCCTCGAGAAGGTATCCCCCTGCAGTGAGCTCTGCCGAAGGGGGCGGGCATGAAACAGCCTTAGCTTCACATTCTCCCTGGAGGCGAACAGGTCCACCTGAGGGGTGCCCCAGTGGGAGAACAGATCTTGTACTACCTCTGGCAGGAGAGACCACTCGTGAGATGCAGCGCCTATCCGGCTGAGGGCATCGGCCACGGTGTTGGAGGCTCCTGCCACATGGACGGCTAGATCATCAGTCTCCAGGCTGATCACGAGAGACCAAGTGCGGAGAGCCTCCTTGCACAGGGGCAAGGAGTGCGTCCCACCCTGTCAGTTGAGGTAGTACATGGTCGTGATGTTGTCTGTCTGGACCTGGACCACTTGACCCCGTACAAAACGGAGCGAAGGCAGTGAGGGCTAGTCGGACCGCTCGAAGCTCCAGCAGGTTGATGTGGCATCCAGACTCCTGAGGGGACCAGAGGCCATGGGCTCAGAGTTCCCCCAGATGGGAACCCCAATCCATCAGAGAGGCGTCGGTCATCAGAGTGACTGTCGGCTCGGGGCGGACAAATGGGATACCCTCCTGCAGATGAACTGGAATGAACCATCACTGGAGGCCATTCCACATCTCCTGGGTCACTGTCACTGGCTGGTCCAGAGGACCGAAGCGCTGTGACCATTGGCGGGCCAGCCCCCATTGCAGGGGACGCATATGCCAGTGGGCCCAACAGATCATGCTGGTGCAGGCCGCCATGAGGCCCAGAAGGCGCAGGAAGTCCCGGGAAGGGCGCAATTGCCCAACCAGAAATGATTGGGCAAAGGAGGAAAAGACCTCGGCCCTGTCCGCTGGGAGCCGTACTCTGGCTCGAAGAGAGTTGAGCTCTGCCCTGATGAAATGAGTCACCCACAATGGCACAAGTTCCGACTTGACTTCGTTGATGAGGAGGCTAATCTGAGAGCAGACCTGGAGGGCCAGATCCCTGGACCGCTCCACCTCCAACCTGGAGGGGGCTGCAATCAGCCAGTTGTCCAAGTAAGGGTACACACGGACCACTTGGCACCGCAGGAATGCTGTCACCACTGCCATGCATTTGGTGAAGATCCTGGGAGCTGGAGAGAGGCCGAAGGGCATGGCCTGGAACTCATAAAGGGATCCCTCTGCTCTGAAGTAGAGGAATCGCTGGTGAGATGGACGGATTGGGACGTGAAAGAACGCGTCCTGAAGGTCCAGAGAACAGAACCACACACCTCGTTCCAAGGATGGAATGATCTGAGCCAGAGTGAACATCCTGAAGGTGTGAGACCTTAGGAACTTGTTCAGGTCGTGTAGGTTGAGCATGGGGCACCAGCCCTCCCCGTCTGTTTTGGGACCAGGAAGTAACTGGACACAAACCCTGGGTCTGGAGGGGGGGGTCCGCCACCTCCCAGATCACCTCCTTCTGGAGGAGCAAGGCAATGTTGGCTCAATGAGCCGACAGAGAGGCTGCAGAACCCGCAGCCCCCCACGGGGTGACGGCTCGATAGGAGGGGAACTGCTCGAATTCCAGAGGCAGACCCCTGCCTACCACTTCCAACACTCAGCGGTCCATGGTGATAGCGGACCAGGTGGAAAGGAAGTGGCGGAGCCGTCCCCCCATGGGGGGGGGGAACCCAGGGAGGGGTGACACCCCTCAACCTGTCACTGGGCAGGCTTGGAGGAAGCAGCAGGCTTGGCTTTGGGGTGCCAAGCACGAGCCTGCTGGCCCTGATGCTGGTGTTGCTGGGCCGGACGTACCGCAGGGGCTGAAGGATGAAAGGGCTTACGCTGCTGCTGGTGGCCTTTGTTCTTCTGGGCAGACATGACCGAGTCCAAGGTGGCATTGGACTTCTCGATCCGTTGGAGATAACCCTCCACCCCAAGTCCGAACAAGTCAGTACCCAGAAAGGGGACATCTGCCAGCTTGTGCTGGGTATCAGCCGTAAAAGTGAAGATCCGCAGCCAAGCTCTGCGGCGCATGGCCACTGCGGCCACTACTGACTGGACACACGAATCAGCCATGTTCAACAAAGTTTGGAGCTGCTATTTAGCTACCGCCCTTCCCTGATCCCGCACCTGCTTGACCGTCGTCTGAAGGTCAGCCGGGAGATGAAGAATCACCTCATCCAGGGAGCCCAAAAGGGTGTGTGAAAAGTGTGCCATCAGAACAGCCGAGCTAGCCTGACGAAGGCCTAGGGAGGAAGCTGTGTATAACTTCCATCCTGAGTAGTCCAATTCCTTGGACTCCTTATCGGGCAGTTTGTCCACATCCCGAGCATTCCCGGAAAGTCAGAAAACGCTAATCGGTGACTAACCCCTCTGCAGAGGGGTGCTCCGAGAAATGAAACCGGAGAGTGAACCGGTAGGGACCACATACTTTCGAGCCATCCTGGCCAAAGGTGTGGGACAAGATGCTGGCCGCTGCCACAGCTCCAGGGCCGGGCCAACAATGGCTTTGGCCACTGGAAAGGCCTCCGTAGGGGAATCCCCTCGGTCCAGTATCTCCGTGAGGGGATACATGGCCCATTTTGAAATGGGTTCGGGTTCGAGCTTCATCCCAGTGGACTCTAAGATGAGTCAAAGCATTCCTAAAAACGAGGATGGGCTCTCATCCACCGACTGACCCCCTGCAGACTCCAGGTCAAGCGGCCTGGAGAACAAGGAGTCATCGTCGTCAGACTCAGAGGAGTCTGCAAACAGCTGCCGAGCACCTGAGCCACCCTCCACATGCAGAGATCGAGCGGGAGTGAGGGTGACTGACAACCTATGGGGCAAGCCCTGACCCAACCGAGAATCTCTGGTCGGGGTCCCAGTCTTCAGCTGTGGAGGCAGAGGTTCCACCACAATGGGTGGAGCAGCCAGTTTTGGCTGAACAACTGGTGCCGGTTTCAGCTCCTCAACTACAAGGGTTGTTTCGGCCGCTCAGGTGACAGCCACTTAATGGCCGGAGAAGGTGATGAAGTTGGCTTATTCCAGGACAATAAGAGTTGCTGCCACATTAAATCCTCATAGCGCCGACGCAACTTGCACTGGAGGCTATCCTCCGAAGAGGATGACGAGGATGAGTGGCGACGTCGCTTTCCATGGTGCCGACACCGAGACCGTCGACGTCGACGGGACTGGCTGGACCTGGAAGAGGTCCGAGACCTCCGGGGATTCCGAGGGTGGGTCAGAAAGGGGACAGGGGAAACCCGCTCCTCCCTCGGTACAGGGACCTTAACCGGGGACTCCTGCACAGGTAAGTCCTCGGTTTCCACTGGGGGAACTGGTGACGCAGGGTTGTCGGCATCATCAGTCGACAAACCGTCCGATGGGTCGAGAAAATCTCGACTGCGTCGACGGGTGTCTCAGCCGGCTGACCCGACGGGGACACCGTGAAGCCAGCGGCCTTAGCCGCAACCTCGACTGAAGTCGAAAGTCGACTATCCAGTGAAAGGGATCTCTCCCGCTCCCACGAACATTGACGGTGGGACTTACCTTTTGAGTCCTTCTTCTTGGACCGAATGGAATGCCCCGATGGTCCTTCTCCCTTGGTAGAGAGGGACTGACAAAGCTCTTTAAAAGAAGCTGTATATGAAGAGCCCAAGGAGCGGGATAAATGCCGCGACCAAGGAGGAAGAAGATGCGGCCTGGGCCGCCTCCTCCTCGAGGGCAATCATCTGCTCCAACTGTTCTGTGGAGCCCGCCGCAGACACCGCCCAATGGGCCTCCTTCGACTTGACTGGCGGATAACGTTTTTCAGGGCACCCCAGAAGAAGTCGAGCAGCGCGGTCCTCCAAGACCGAAGCCAAAAAGGATTTGCACAAGTTGCAAGCCTGGGAATCGTGGCCAAGCCCCAGGTAGTAGACACACGTGGGTGCAGATCGGTCGGGACATCTTCTCCTGCTCGTGAGCTTGATGAAAGCCGGAGTCATTTGTCCATCGTGAGCCACGGTAGGAAAAGAAAACCCAAGTCTTGTAAATTTGTAGAATTAGTTTCAGGTTAACCAGAGAGTGTGGATCCAGGCCTAAAATGCAGAGCTCTAAGGAGGGAACCTGAGCTTCCAAGTGGTAAGGAAGATCTGGCGTCATGGGGCGGAGCCGAGAGTTTTACTACCCGGGTGGGTGGGAGGAGGCAGCTTGAAGACCTTCCAGCAAGATTTAAAGCAGCAAGGAACCTGCCGATAAGTGTGGACTGAACAACATATCCACGTCCCTAGAAACAGTAATATGGTGTAGGGTATACAAATGCACAAAGCATTATGAGGAGGATCACAATACCACTCAGCCCCAAACTAGCCCCAGTTAAGAGCTCTTGACACACAAATAGCCTCTAACCAGATCTGCTCAGTTTCTGATCCTTCACTGTTGAAGGACAGGATTCTGTAAGGAATCAAGAGGCACGACAAACTCTTTTTTGGACTACAGTATATCACACAGTGTGTCTACGACAAAATGGGACCCCTGATCACATGGTTGAAGGTGTACTGAGGAAGATGTGGTTAGGCAGAGGCATTAATTAACTGCTTAGTGTCAGTATTCAGGTAGGAGTCAAGGCTCAAGATCAGCAGAAGGTGGAAACTGAGGAAGATGTGCAGGCCAAGCAGAAGGCAGTGCTCATCATGACAGAATTAGTGTGCAAGTACGATGATTCCCTCGCTAGAGTGAACTCCCACATTTAAACTGAAAGTGCTTCTTGGCTCCACAGATTGAAACTCGCGAGAAACAGTTGCTCATCAGTGCACGACTGCACCCTTCATATGCCAATTTTAATCCAACAGCATTCAACCTCCCATCACCATTTACAGTTTCAGGAAATTAACACAATTGGCAATTTGAATTATTTAATCAATACAGTTCCACCAAGTGCTTTCTGGTTTTGCTCCCTCACTGCTTACTCACCAAGATGAAGAATTTGGTGTATACCATGGACACAAAGCTTGCAATACTGGACTGACTGACAAGCATGTGAGGAAGACAGAGTGACTTTACTTTCTGCACTAATGCCACAGGTTCCCACAAAGTGCAACCCCTGTGCATCAGCAAGTCTGAACGGCCGCGATGCTTCCACCAAGTAACCATGGCATCCCTACCTTACATCTTTGCCAGCAAACACAATGCATGGATGATGGCAGAAATCTTCGATCACTAGAGCCTGGAAAGTTTTGTTCCATCAGTGAGGGCATATCTGAGGCAGAAGAAATAGACAGATAGAGCCTTACTTCTCCTAGATCAGTGCCCTGCCCACCCACCCGAAACTGAGCTAAAATCTCGGGATGGGCAAATCCGTTCCCTGTTCCTCCCTAAGAATACATCATCAAGGATACAGCCAATGGATGGAGGGATCATTGCAACACTATAGAAGCACTATGGCAAGCAAGTGCTTAGCGATCTAGTCTCATCTGATGGCACACAAGTTACAGAGCTGCTAAAAGAGCTGAATTTGAAAGATATGGCCACTCTAATTGGAGAGGCGTGGCCCAACATTTCAGAGGCTACTGTGGCACACTGCTGGAATACTACACATTGGGGCCAGCTTTTGGTGATCTCCTGCCCCATGCCACTGAAGACAATGAGCCAGATGACATGGAAGAGACAGATGCCATTGCCACAGAGCTAAAAATCATTGATTCAAAGGAACCTGCAAAAATAATTGGTGAATGGCCATCAGTGGATGACACCATCCAAAACACCAATCAGATGACTGACAGCGACATTGTACGTGCATTAACCAATGAGAAGTCTAGTGAAGAGTTGGACAAAACTGAGGAAACCATGGAAACAGAAGAGACTAGGACACCAACCTACAAGTAAGCAATATGTCGGTTGCAACGAGGCTTGGAGTGGCTACAGACACAACAGGCAGATCCAGTTAAGAGTCCTTTAGCTTCAGAGAATAATCTCACACTGCACGACCTTGCTGCAAATAATAGCTAAACAATCCAGGATTATCTCCTATGTCAAACAGCAAAATAAGCAGTAAAGTGGGCAGAGCGTAAAAGTTCAAACAACTAAGAAATGGCATTCATTCACTACTTGAATAAAGATTACATTTGGGCACATGTTTCAAACAGACTGTTTCGTTTTTTTTTTAACTAAGTAATACTGTACTGCAGCTAGTTAACATATTTATTGCTTTAGAAGCCTAATCGCGTGATCGTTACTGATTATGACAGTGTCCCTGGATATAATTAACATGTCAGATGGCTCCCAAACTGTTATTCAAAGATCTGAATGAGGGAATCAGCAGCAGGTTTTTCCAAGTTTGCTGGTGACACTAAACTGAACAGTGGACAAGGCAAAAGAACCGAAGGCACTGCACACCAGCCTGAAAAGATAAGGGGTGTGGGCCGAAATATGGGGCCCTGATGTTTAATGTGGGGATGTGTAAAAGACTACTCCAAAGGGCAGGAATTCAGGTCACCCATACACACTGTGTGGTGCAGCAGTGGACAACTTAAGAGAAGAATTTGGGGATAATTGTGGATAGTAAGCAGTCACCAGGAATGCAATGTGCTACAGCAGTTCAGACAGCAAACATAATACCAGAATGCATAAGAGGGTTAAGAAGCAGGTCAAGACAGAGGATACTTCCCCTTTGCAAGGCCTTCAAAAGGCTGTCCCTGGAGTGCTGCATCACACTGTGGTCATCACAGTACAGAAAGGACATTAATGAAGTTTAGAGAACCCAGCAAAGGCCCACGGAGCTGACTTGTGGATTATGGGGCAAGAGTTACAAGGAAAGACTGGATATGCTCATTATTTAGCTTAGAAAAGAGATGGTTGAGGGGGAACATGATCATGGTGTTCTGAATACATAAAGAAATAGAAAGGCAAGCATATATAGAAGTTTGCCCTAGAGTGAAACATAGATGCTAACGGCACGTAAGGACCGCCTGGCCCATCTAGTCTGCCCATTTCCCTACCTACATAAGCTCCAGATCCTAAATGATCTGCTGCTTACCTTCTCTTTCCTACCACTATGGTTGCCTTCTGTGTATCCCATGCATTCTTGAATTCACCTATTGTTTTTGCCCACAAGACCTCTTCAGGAAGACTGTTCCATGCATCCACTACCCTTTCTGTGAAAAAATACTTCCTCAAGTTTCCTCAGAGTCTCCCTCCCCTCCACCCACCTCATACTGTGATCCCTCTTCTTGCACTTCTCTTTTTCTGAAAGATGCTTCCCTCCTGGAATCCCTTTGACGTATCTGAATGTCTCAATCATATCCCCCCTCTCCCTCCTTTCCTCAAGGGTATACATATTAAGGTCTTTCCTCATATGTTTTCTGGTGCATTCCTTTTGGCATTTTCGTTGCCCTTCTCTGTACTGCTTCCACTCTGTCTATGTCCTTCCGGAGATGTGGTCTCCGGAACTGAACACTGTAGTCCAGATGTGGCCTTACCAATTATCTGTACAGCGGCATCACCACCTCCTGTTTTCTACTGGTGATGCCTCCCCATATGCATACCAGCATCCCTCCAGCTCTCCCCACTGCCTTCTGCACAGGACCCAAGGTAGCATGGATTCACAGCGGGATGGTCATGTCAGATGAATCTAATAGATTTCTTTGACTGGGTGACCAAAATATTAGACCAGGGAGGGGCTGTGGATGTTACCTACCTACACTTTAGCAAGGCATTCAACACTGTCCCACACAAAAAAGATTAAGAAACAAGTTAGCCAGCCTAGACGTGGGTCCCAGAGTGGTAGCTTGGGTAAAAAATTGGCTGGACAACAGAACACAGAGGGTAATAGTAAACAGAGTCCACTCCGAGGAAAGGGGGATTACTAGCGGGCTACCTCAGGGTTCAGTACTGGGACTGGTTCTCTTGTCTGTCTTTATAGGTGACATTGCAGAGGGGCTGGAAGGAAAATTATGCCTCTTTGCAGATGACACAAAGATCTGCAACAGGGTTAATACACAAGGGGGGGTGGAAAGGATGAGAAGGGACTTGACAAGGTTGGAGTAATGGTCAAAAGTATGACCGCATAGATTCAATGCAAGAAGTGCAAAGTAATGCATCTGGGAAACAAAACCCAGGGAAGAGTACACGGGGGGTACTAACAACAACAAAATGGAAAGGGACCTGGGGTAGTCATATCAGATGACCTTAAGGTAGGCAAGCAATGCAAGAAGGCAGTAAGGAGGACTAGGGGGGATACTGGGATGTGTAGGAAGACGCATCACCAGTAGAAAACAAGAAGTTGTTATCCCTCTGTACAGACAGTTGGTGAGACCCCATCTAGAGTATTGCGTCCAGTTCTCGAGACCCCATCTCCGTAAGGACATAGACAGAATGGAGGCAGTCCAGAGGAGGGCAACTAAAATTATGTAAAGTCTGCACCAGAAGCCATATGAACAGAGACTAAAGGAACTTAATATGTATACCCTAGAGGAAGGAAGGGAGGGGGAAGAGAGAGGACATGATAGAAACACTTAAGTACTTCAAGGGAATCAACAAAGTCCAAGAGGGTAGCATCTTTCAGAAAAGAGATGTGCAAGAACAAGGGGGCACAATCTGAAGATAGAGGGAGATGACTGTCTGTTATAATTACCCCCAGGTCTCTTTTGAGTTTTGTTGTTGTTAGTATCATTCCCCAAATTTTGTATTCTTCTTCAAGATTACTGTGTCCCAAGTGCATGACTTTGCACTTTTTTGTATTAAATTTAAGCTGCCACGTTCTTGACCACTCCTCCAACTTGCCTAGGTCTCTTCTCATTTTTCCACCCCGTTTGGAGTGTCCACCCTATTGCAGATCTTGGTGTCGTCTGCTAAGAGGCTTACCTTCCCTTCTAGCAGAGCCTCTCTACAATGTCGCTAATGAAGACACTGAAGAGGACCGGCCCCAGTACTGAACCTCATGGCACCCTGCTGGTCACCCTCCTGTGATGGGATTGGACTCAGTTAACAACCCTCTGTGACCTGCTTCTCAGCCAATTTCTGACTCAGTTCACTACCTTGGGACCCACTTCCAGACTGCCCAACTTGTTTAATAGACTCCTGTGCGGAACGGTGTGGAATGCTTTGCTAAAATCTAGGTAGACCATGTCCATGGACACTCCCCCGGCCCAATCAACCACCCTGGTTTCATAGCAAAGAAATCTTATCAGATTTGTTTGACAAGATCTACCAGCTGTAAATCCGTCTTGCCTTGGGTCTTGTGCCCGCTGGCATCAAGATATGCTACAATCCTTTTTTTTTTTTTTTTTTTTTTTTAAGCACTGATTCCATTATTTTCCCCACCACTGAGGTCAAAAGGGAGTGCAAGCTGAATCTGAGGGCTTGTCAGAGATGGACATAACTATCTTTGTGTCCCAGACGATTGTTTTGCATGCCCTGACTGTTTCTGGGCTGGACAACAAAGCAACAGCAAACCAGCAGAAACAGTGCAGTACAGTGTGCTCCAGTGTGTTACAAAACTGAACAGTGTCTGCCACATTTTATGTGGCTACAGTGGGTCTAAACATCTTGGAGCTTTGAGGTTTCAATACCTCTGTCAGGGAGCACCCCTTGGAGCACTGTATTTGCACTCTGTTGTCTGGAAATTCTGCAAATAAAGGCGATAGCAGCAAATTAACTGAGAGTGAACTGCTTATGGAACTGGCTACCCAATAAAATAATGGGAGCTGGCACTACTGCTCATGTCCAGCACGATCTCCATGGCAGAGGCAGGCAGCCCACGAAATAAATGTTTTCCTTCATGATGTGGCTGTGCTAATCCCAAGGGTTCTTTTCTAACAAGTAAGGAATTTTTTTTTTCCCTTTTTATATAGCTGCCGTTTTGCTTTAATCCCTGACTACACAGCACACCACAATTATGGCGGGCCCACAGTTCTCCTTTAATGGTTAAATAAACTTGGATATACAGTAGATCAATACTCAAACTGAGATACAGTCACTGCCATGCTGCATGAGGGGGCCAATCAGATCAACCAAAATATTGTTACTGTCACCACAGACCTATGTTACTAAGTAAATCGTTCACATTCCAGCAGCACAATAGCTCTACTGTATTAAGCACAGCAGAGCTAACAACAGAGACAGAGCTCCTTTCACAACACAGAGCAACTCTGCTCAATGCCTTAGGACAATGTGGTCACAACTAGACCTCATATTGTTTCTAGTAAATATTAATAAAAAAAATACTCTTGTATTTTATTTGTAACTCTGGTCACTGCAGGATGGTCGGGGGGAGGGATATGGAGCGTCCCAGAGAATGTACAGTTACGTAAGAACTTACCGTAACAGTATATCTTCGAGAAACAGCTCTTGCAGCAGGTTACACCATTAGGACTGAAGCTGGCAGGCACCAGGACCCCACAGAAATGTTCTAGCTAGCAGTTTTCAGCAGGGACCACCCCCGACGTCGGTTCCACCCCCAACGTCAGGCATAGTACATAAGGGGGGCGGTCCCCCAGAATCCCCAGTTCTCCCACAGGAGACTCCCGGCCGCTGGATGACATCAGAAGAGGAGACTGAGGATCCACCATCAAATGGCAGTCAGAGAGATGCTGAGACACCTGATCCTAGGAGAAGAATGTTGTAACTAGAATCTACCTCCAGCGGGGATGGTGGGAGGGAAAGTATCTGCCGCAAGAGCTGTTCTCGAAGATCTACTGTTATGGTAAGTTCTTACGTAACTGTACTATCTTACTTCGAGAAACAGCTCTTGCAGCAGGTTACACCATTAGGACTGATTCCCAAGCAATAATGGAAATCCCACACCATTGGGAGGAGGGAAGGTAGAAATCCTTAATGAAACCAAAGCCTAGGACAGAATTCCTTGAAGGACTGCTAGACCAAAACCTGCTCTCTGCCTCGATGCTATAGCCAGGCTATAATGCCTGATGAAAGTGTGCATGGAGCTCCAAGTAGCTGCAGCACAGATGGCCGAGGTGGACACATTCTTAAGGGCTGCAAAGGAGGTAGTCACCCCCCTTGTGGAATGACCCTTAACCACGCACGGTAAGGGTTGCTGCGCTTCTGGTAACAGAACGTGATACAGTGAATGAGCCACCTGGACAGCGACTGTTTGGAAACAGGAGCTCCCATCATCCTGTGGGCAAAGGAGACAAAAAGCTGGTCCAATTTTCGGTGGTGTTTGGTTCTGGTTAGGTAGTATCGGAAACACCTATGCACATCTAGGGTGTGCAACAGGGCCTCTCCTCGATACGAACAGTTGGGAAAGTACACTGGTAGATCAATGTCCTGATTAAGGGTGACAGCTGAGACCACTTTAGGCAGAAATTTGGGATTAGACCGTAGGGATACCCTGTCTTGGTGAAAAACCAAATAAGGCTCTTTGTACATGAGTGCATGGAGTTCCGAAATTCTTCTGGCAGAAGTAATGGCAACTAAAAACAACGTCTTCCAAGTGAGAAGATGTAGCTCACAATCTGTGGCTGGTTCAAAGGGTGGCATCGTGAGCTGCTCCAGGACAAAGGGTAGACCCCATGGCGTAATTGGATCCTTAATCGGAGGTCTAAAGGTGGAGAATACCTCTCAGGAAGGCTCGTGCCATGTCTAAATGAGATATGATGCGTTGGCCTATAGGACAATGATAGGCTGATATGACACAGAGGTGTACTTTGATCGAGGAGTAGGTCAAGTCTGTCTGAAAAAGAGACAGGAGGTAGTCCACGACCGACTTTTCTGGACAGTCTAGAGGCAAAAACCCCCACTCTTGAGCCCACAGGCAAAAACGGGCGCCATTTCATGGCGTAAGTAGCATGAGTGGCCAGTTTTCTTGCGGCCACCAGAACATCAGCTACCTCTTGTGAGACCCCGTGTCACAAAATGGCTATGTCTCTAAGAGCCAAGCGTGCAGGCTCAGCGAACGAAGCTCCGGATGGACCAAGGAGCCCTCCTCCTGAGACAACAAGTGAGAGCTGATTGGCAGAGGCACCGGAGGTTCCCGGGATAGCTGATGTAGTAGAGGGAATCAGATCTGCCTGGGCCAGAACGGCGTGATGAGTATCAGCGCGCTTGCTCTCTGCGAAGTTTCAGAAGAACCCTCTGGATCAACGGAAAGGGGGGGAGAGGCATAGAGGAATCTGCCCGCCCAGGAGAGGGACAACGCGTCTCGCCAGAAAACACCATGCCCTGGATCTAGCGAGCAAAATTTGGGCAGTTTTGTGTTGAATGGGTACGCGAAAAGGTCTAACTCTGGTGTACCCCATCTGTGAAACAGATCCTCTACTACCTCCTGGAGTAGTTCCCACTCGTGAACTCTGGCCCGAGAGTGGCTCAGGCTGTCTGCAATGACGTTGTCCACTCCTGGGACATGAACAGCAATGAGGTTTGCGCCGTGTTGCAAAGCCCAATCCGACACCTTCATGGTCTCCCTGCAAAGCGGGTAGGAATGGGTGCCTCCTTGTTTGTTGAGGTAATACATCACCGCAGAATTGTCCGTTTGTAACAGAAGGGTACCCAGTGGAATCTCCGACTGGAAGGCCTGCAGGGCGTAAAGAACTGCTCTCATTTCCAGGATGTTTATGTGGAAATGAGTTTCTTGGGCTGTCCACAGGCCCTGAGACCGGACACCGTTGAGGTGTGCTCCCCATCCGAGCCCAGAGGCATCTGTGGAGAATGTCACAATCGGAGACGGCTCAATGAAGGGTACCCCGCCATAGATTCTTTGGATCTAGCCACCATTGCCAATCCCAGATTATGGTCTTCGTGATCCAGACTGGAAGCTGCAGATGGTCTTGCTTTTGATCCCATTGGACCCATAACATCCACTGGGTGACCCACATGTGGAGACGAGCAAGCGGGACTGTTGCAATGGCCGCAGCCATGTGTCCGAGCAGGCAAAGGACCAATCTGGCAGGAACGGTCTTCTTTGCCGAAATGTCCCTGATGAGGGATCTGATGTGTTCCGCTCTGTCCTGGGGAAGAAAGGCTTTCCCTTGGACGGTGTCCAGAACTGCGCCTATGAACTGCAGAGTCTGTGACGGAACCAGGCGTGACTTCTCTTGATTGATCATGATGCCCAGAGTCTCCAACAAAGACTGAATATAATGAATGGCGGACATCAAGGCCTCCCGAGAGGGGGCCATGAGAAGCCAGTCATCCAGGTAGGGGAACACGTAGTGGCCTTGTCTCCTCAGAGTCGCCGCTACGACCGCCATACACTTCGTGAATACCTGAGGTGCCGATGACAGTCCAAAAGGGAGGGCTCAGAACGGATAATGGTGGCCCTGGAACTCAAAGCGCAGAAACTTCCGGTGTGCTTGAGCAATGGGTATATGCAGGTAGGCGTCCTGCATGTCCAAGGATGCTAGAAAGGCACCCTGCTTGAGCATGGGAATCAGACCTTGAAGGGTCACCATGCGGAAGCGTTTGTACAGGACCAACTCGTTGAGGTCGCTGAGGTCCAGTATCGGACGGAGGTGCCCTGTTTTCTTGGGAACCAGAACGAAGTGAGAATAATACCCTGCACCCCTCTGGTTCCGTGGTATGTGCTCTATCGCTTCTTTTCCCAGGAATGCGAGCACCTCCTGCTGAATGAGCAGGGCGTGCTGACCTGAGTAACGGGTGAGCAGGGGAGGTCTTGCCGGTGGGTGTTAAATCGACTGCCACCCTAAAAAGTGGTGAGCGATGCGACTCCTGACCTTCTATGCCAGTTGAACCAGAGGAGGGCCGGGGGCCGGGAAGGAGTCATGCTGTGGCAGCACTGGTCCCTGCAGGCTGGGCCGGTTTAGTGTAGCGTTGAGCTCTGCCTGGGGATGACTTAGCCTGGGCTTTCCTCTGAACTGTGCCCCTTTGTTGCTGGCCGGAACGTGGCTGCTGCCTTTGTTGCCGGCTGCGAAAGCGGCTCTGATTCCTATGAAAGGAACCAGGCCTGGATCTGTACATGGCCTGTACAGACCTGACTGCCTTCCTAAGCCCTGGAGTTTGGTGATCAGCTTCTCGAGGGTTCACCAAAGAGTACTTCGCCGTTGTAGGGGACGTCAAGAATGTTCTTCTGTACGTCCAGGGTGAAGCTGGAGACACGGAGCCAAGAGTGTCGCCGGAGACAGATGCCTGAAGCTGCAGCTCTGGCGGAAGAGTCCACAGAATCGTATGCGGCTCACAGTACTTGGGTACCTACATCAGACCCTGTGCGGAGAAGGATTAGGAGCTCCGCCTTCTGATCGCCATCTGGAAGCTTATCGACCAGGTCCTGGCCCTGTTCCCATAGGGTGTTCCGAAACCTTAACATGTGGGTTAGGTAGTTCAGGGACCTGATGGAGCATGTAGCAGCCACATATATGCGTCTCCCCAGGGCATCCAATTGTTTGGATTTCTGGTCCAGTGGCTGTGTACTCATGTGTTGCGGTCTTAGAGACCAGTCATGTGAGGCTGTAATGACCAGGGAGTCTGCCAGAGGCTGTTGAGCCAAGTACTGGTCCTCTCTCGGGGCCTTGTACAGGCGGTCAGCTTTCTCCGGCACCACAGGAGTCGAGTGCGGACGCTTCCACGCAGCCTTTCTGACATCCACGCAGGTGTCCACCAAGGGTGGCACTACCACAGGCTTTGGGTCCTTCTGCTGAAGATAACAGGCAAGGCGCTGTCTTTTGGGGTCGAGGTCTTCGGCGTCCCATCACATGTTGTCCTGGATGTGCCTCATGATCTCAGAGAAAGAGGGATCATCCGGAGGAGACCTGGGTAGGCCATGTGGGTCAGGTGATGGAATGCTGAGTGGAGAAGGAGATCTGGAGTAATCCGAAGTATCTGATCTGGAGTCCTCCCCGACGGAGTATACCGCCAATGTCTGGGTCGCTTGGGGCTGGGAGACCCTGATGGGGATCTTGAGGGAGGCCTTCTCCAATCCTTGGATCTATCCCTGGGAGGTGGAGTCTGCTCCCTAGGGGTTGGTGGTTGTCCTGCTGGCCCCTGTGGTGGAGGAGGGGGGCGTAGGAGGTGAAGGAGTAGGAGGAGGAGGTTTGACCGGGACCACATCAATTCGGGTGGTGTCCCACCAGAAAGTAAAGAGGTCCCTTTACTTCTTGCAGGTTCACGCCCGATGATGTGCCTGGCGCCAGTGGTCTGTTTCCGGGGTCGGGCATTGGGTCCATGGGCATCTCCGGGTTGGGCAAAGGTTCCCTCGGGAGCCCAGCATCCTCAGTGTCGCCCGCCTGGTCTTTGGGCAGCATCGTGTCCTCCTCTATCGAGTCCCTGTGACCGGTGTCCACCAGTGACTGGGGGGCAGTCTTCGGCTCTGTTGAATGCGAGTCCGACGTCGGTCGCTTGGCAGATGTCTTCGGATCTGGCAAACGCCCGGCTGGCGCCCGTGCTCATTGGTGTACACGGCCTGTTAACGCCTGGCCAGCTTTGTATGCTTTGCTGACGTCGGTCGGGTCCGACATCCGCTTAAGGGACGTCAGGTCCTTAGTCTTCCTGGGTGGTGGATCTGGACCTCTGGGAGGCTAGAAGACCGACCTGGAATTGGGGGCATGACGTTGGGTCGATGAGGAAGACTTGTGGCGTTCTGAAGACTTGGAGGAGGCCCAAGAGGGAGTAGAGGAAGCTGAGGGCCTTGAAGTCTTCATGGGCTGGAGAGTCGAAGAACCGCCTGAAGCCCGGACTTTACCCGAAGGGGGCCGAGAACGAGCCCTGGAGGGAGAGCGGTCAGATCTGGTGGAGCCTGAGCTAAGGGAGTTCGAGGCATGGTTCGGGGATCTGGACCTTACTTTCTCCCGGTGTTTATCCCAGTGTTTATGGGCCTTGGAAGAAGAACCGCCCCTGGAGGGAGGTTCTTGGTCCATCCTACTAAGTCTTTCTTCCAGCAGGTAAGCCTGAAGTGCCTTCTGATGGCTGATCCTGGTGCGGCTGTTGAACCCTTAGCAGAAAGTGCAGGCCTTGGTGTCATGGTCCAGGCCTAAGCACCGCACACAGGAGGAATGAGGATCCTTAAAAGGAATTTGTTTTCCGCAGGCACACTTGGAAAAGTGTCCCTCGATTGAAGGGGCTGGAGAGGACATCAGTTTGGAGAAACTTTTGAAGTTCTAAGGTAGGTAAGTGCATGAGTGAGACCAAGAGGCTGTGCTGGCGAGGCGGCAGGAAAAGAACTGGGGATTCTGGTGGACCACCCCCTTATGTACTATGCCTGACGTCAGGGGCAGGACCAACGCCGGGGGCGGTCCCCGCTGAATACTGCTAGCTAGAAAATTTCTGTGGGGTCCTGGTGCCTGCCGGCTTCAGACCTAATGGTGTAACCTGCTGCAAGAGCTGTTTCTTGAAGTAAGATCACTCTCTTCCCCTGGGAAGGGAGAGAGGATCAGTCTCCCCTGCGCTACTTCTACGTGCTTGACCACAACTGGTTATGAAGCAGAGGCACACAGGAGGAGGGATGTCTGCAGGGTTCGCGCAGGCATGCAGATGTGCAAGCCCCGCACTGCGCCTCTAGTCTGGGAAAAGTTTACTCTAAAATCTGTACGTAGCAGAGACCGCTATATAAAGTGCATTTTGTATAACGATATCAAAACTTTGTAATAGTACTTGGCCAGTTTTGTTCAGTCCTCCCCCAACCCCCAAACCTTATGGCGCAACAATCTCTCCTCTGCCCCATTTTAAGTATTTTGGAATGCTGTGACTCTTTCCTATCTTCACCAAGCCACCAGCATTCTCAGCTTTTCCCAAAATTAAGTGCCTTTGGATGCACGGTTCCCCGTAATCTAAAGCCTCACCCCTGGCAGAGGGCAGATCTTCTACCTTCCATTCCACTTGGAGGCAATTTTCAACCTATTTGCTTTTGCTTTTTTAACACAAAAGCCCCCATACCTTATAGCTATGATAGTCTTTTTAGCCTAAAAATGACATTTGTAAATTTATTTTTCTATTTACTTATTGAACAGATCAGAATTACAAACCAAAAGGGCTGCTGTTAGTTGAGCAGTGGCTTTCATTTATGTCCAAAGTTATTTAAATATACACAAAAATGCTCTGAAAAGTGGGCGCCCAGGTCTTCTATACAGCACGCCCCTGTGCTCCCCCTAATTAGATGTCACAAAACATCTCAGCATGGGGGCAGGGCTGATGGACCACGAAGGAAGGGTAAGGGATTGTCTGGCCGCCTGCTCGGCTGAATTTTCAATCCCTTCCCTCACAGAGTGGCTGAAATTACAAACACAGGTTACTCACCTGAAACAGTAGTTCTTGGAGTGGTATATGTTGTTCATCCACACTTGTTGGCAGTGTCCTTTCCCTTTAATATGTGCCGGAAAATCTTCAAGCTGGCTCCTCCCACCCACCCGGGTGGTATATCCCTCAGCTCCGTCCCATGACGCCAGATCCTGCCTGCTGAAAGCAGAGGTTGTGCTCCTGAGCCAGGTGAGGTCGAGTGGGTACATGTGGATGAAAATATACCACTCCTAGAACTACTGTTACAGGCGAGTAACCTGTGTTTCTAGGGACGTGGATATGATGTTCTAGCCACACTTGTTGGTAGACTCCTAGCAGTTCTCCAGGAGGAGGGAGGCAAGGTGCACATCCCCTACTCAGGGAACAGAGATTGGAGAACTGAGGCCCCAAAACCAGCATCCCAGCATGACTCAAAGTCAATGTGGTAATGGAAAATTAAGATGTGTGCTTCTGGAGGATATCGGTGACACGCAACAAGGCCTGTAGGCTTCTAATGGGTGCTGCCCGCCCAACACACACCTGTGACCTGTACGCCCAGGTCGGATGGCTTCCACTCCTTAGCAGAATACAATACCAAACTTGCTTGTTAGCCAAAAAAGTTCTCCTTGGGCTCATGCCATCAGGTGTTGCAAAGCTCCTTACTCCCCACAGCAGTACCCAGCTTACACGCAGTGCTCAATATCAAACCTTCCAGGTCCCCAGATGCTGGACCACAATGGGTCAGAGGTCGTTCACACACAGGGCTCCTCAGTAGTACAATAACCTTAACAAAGAAACACAACTGCAATGTTTGGTCCCTTTAAAAGGCAACTCTGACTATTCCTCGCCTCTAACACTCAATGCGACTGTCTCTCCTAAGGAACTGCCTCCTCATTTTACCCTAGTCGAAGATGACCTGTAACCTCCCTTAGAACTCCACACTTTTGGCACCAGCTTCCCCAACTCTCGCCCTAACCCCCCCGCTCCACCCCCTGCCTCACTCACCCCTTCCCCTCCCCTCTCTTATGGCACTTTCAGATATGGGACACTCCAGCCCCATCCACCGCGCACTTTTGCCACCCACCCCTACCCTCCGACAATGGCCCTTTAGCCTGCCCACTCCTTCCTGACTCCCTCCTACCCTATACTGACTATATACTGTTCACCCTGAAACTTGTCAGAAACTGGCTTATGATGTCTCTCTCCATTAAAGGCTGCATATTTAAAGCTTTGTCATCCCTGCGTTTTAAGACTGTAAGCATTGTCGACCTCTGTATATATGTTACCCTACATCCTTTGACGTGGATCCTTTGTAAATGAGTAGTTCTTGCTCAAAGGTATTTGTAATCTTAGAATTTAATAAATAAAAAATAAAATAAAATAAAAACTTCCATGTAGCAGCTCTGCAGATTTCCCGGATAGGGACGTCCCTAGAAGCAGCCACCGAAGCAGTGGTGTGACAGGTGGAATGAGCCCTTAGCCCACTGGGAGGCTCCCTACTTACCTACCAACCTATAGCAGAGATCAATGCAGGAAGTGATCCACCTGCCACTCATCTGCTTGGCTGCAGGTCTGCCAGGTGCGGCTTCAGCATAGGTGACAGCTGGCACACCTCTCCCCGAACTCCAGCCATGCTCTCTTTGTAATAAGCAAGTGCTAGCCTCAGGTCCGGAGTGCGAGCCTGCGTCTCGGCCTCCAAGGTGTGATTCGGGAAGAACACCAGAAGAGTCATCACCTGATTAAGGTGACATTCTGACACAACCTTCAGGAGGAACTATGGGTTGGGGCACAGGACAACCTTGTCCCTGTGGAAGACCTGGTAAGGAAACTCCACCGAAAGTACCTGGAGCTCACCAATTCTGCTGGCTGACATGATAGCCACAAGGAAGGCGGTCTTCCAAGATAGGTGAGACATGGCACATCTGTGCATCAGTTTAAATGGCTTGCCCACGAGTTTTGCCAAAACCAACAACAAGTCCCACAGTGATGGTTGTTCACGCATCGGAGCGGAAATGTGATCTAAGCCTTTGAAAAAGTGCCAGACCACCTTCTCCTACGATACCGACTGCTGATCAACACCGCGCCCGGTAAGCAGAGATGGACGCCTTAAGGGTCATCGACTGAAGTCCCCCTTTGGAGAGGGACCATAGGTAGTCCAAAATGCTGGCCACAGGACAGGACAAAGGGTCCAGCCCCTTGCCCTGACACCAAACAAACAGAGAATCTCTTCCATTTGAAGGCATAGCATTTTCTGGTCAATTCCTTTCTAGATGCCTCCACCACAGTGAGGACATCTTTGGAGAGACCTAAAGCCTGGAACTCTAGCCACTTAGAACCCAGGCTGTCAGGTGAAGGGACTGAAGGTCTGGGTGGAGTACCTTCCCCTGACTGATGGAGAGCAGGTCCAGGCAGAGTGGAACATGTCTCTGAGCCTGATGCTGAGGAGACTGGGGTACCAAAACTGGCATGGCCAGTCTGGAGCCACCAGGATCACCTGTGCCTTGTCCCCACTGACCTTGGGCAGCACCTTGTGGATCGAGGAAAGGTATAGAAGAGGTCTGGGGTCCAAGGCCTCGAGATGGCATCCCCCCTGCAGCATGACCTGCTAAGGGGGGCAGGCGCAGAACAGCCTTAGCTTTGCGTTCCCCCTAGAGGCGAAGAGGTTCATCTGAGGGGTGCCCCACTGGAAGAACTGACTGTAGACTACTTCCAGATGGAGAGACCACTTGTGACATGCTTCGCCTATCCGGCTGGGCATCCGCCAGCTGACTGGAAGCACCTGCCACATAGATGGCTAGGAGATCTGCCTCCAGGTTGCACACGAAGGTGCAAACGCAGAGCAATTCCTTGCACAAAGGCAGGGAGTGCATCCCTCCCTGCTTGTTGAGTTAGTATATGTTTGTGGTGTTGTCCATCTGGACTAGGACCACTGACCCCAAACTTACAGAGCGAATGCAGTCAGTACCAGCCAAACTGCCCAGAGCTCCAGCAGGTTGATATGCCATCGGGACTCCTTGGGGTCCAAAGCCCGTGGACTCTGTGTGTTCCCCCAGATGGGCACCCCAACCCGTGAGAGAGGCGTCGGTCATCAGGATGACCATTGACTTGGGGCAGACAAAATGGGATCCCTTCCTGCAGATGATCTGGGACTAGCCACCACTGGAGTGTGTCCCACATCTTCTGGGTCACAAAGACCAGCTGGTCGAAGTGACCTTTGTGCCAAGACCACTGGCTGGCCAGTTCCACTGCAGGGAGCACATATTCTAACAGGCCCATCAGACCACGCTGGTGCAGGCTGCCATGTAACCCAGAAGGCGCAGGAAGTCCCGGGCAGGGCACAATTGCCCAACCCAAAATGATCGGGCAAAGGAGGAGAGAACCTCCACCCTGTCCGCTGGCTGCCAGGCTCTGGCTCGGCAAAAGTCAAGCACTGCCCCGATAAAGCTGATCACCTGCACGGGCACGAGTTCCGACTTGGCCTCATTGATCATGAAGCCAAGGGAGGTGCAGATGTGGAGGGCCAGGTCCCTGGACTGCTCCACCTCCTGCCTGGAGGGACCTGCAGTCAGCCAGTCATCCAGGTAGGGGTGCACCCGGACCCCTCGGCACCTCAGGTAAGCTGTCACCACTGCCATCATTTGGTGAAGACCCTGGGGCCGATGAGAAGCCGAACAGCATGGCCTGGAACTGAGAGGGTTCTCTCAGTTCAAAAGTGGAGGAACCTTCGGTGGGAAGGACGGATCAGGATATGAAAGAACACATCCTGAAAATCCAGGGAGCAAAACCACATGTTCTGCTCTAGGGATGGTATGAACTGAGACAGAGTTACTATCCTGAAGGTGCACGACCTGAGGAACTCATTCAGGTCATGCAGATCTAGAATGGGGCGCCAGCCCTCCATACGCTTTGGCACTAGGAAATACCTGGAGACAAACCCTGGGTGTTCTGGAGGATCTGCTGCTCTAAGGAAGAGCTAGGCTATGTCGTCTCGAAGAGCCAACAGAGTGTCTGAGGATACCAAGTCCTCTCATGGTGCTTGGCTTGGCTTGGAGGGTAGCTTGAATTCCAGAGGCAGACCCTGAACGACCACTTCTAGAACCCACCTGTCCGTGGTGAGAGCAGACCAGGTGGAAAGGAAGTGGCAGAGCCAGACCCCACAGGAGGACCCAGGGAAGGTGTGATGGGCATGAGGGTGGTACCCCCCAGCCCATCACTGAGCAGGCTTGGAGGAGAAGGACCCAGCTGAGGAGCCACCGGGTCCCTTCCCTCCAGGCTTACTGACCACCAGGGCCACTGTCTTAGGCCTGGGTCACTAAGATTGAGCCTGCTGGCCTGGTTGATGCTGGGCTGGTTTTGCTGCAGGAGTGGGGGACCAAAAGGGTTTTCGTTTTTGCTGCCTGGAGTCCTTGGGATCAGATGTTACAGAGTCCAAGGTGGCAATGGACTTCGATACGCTGGAGGTGACCCTCCACACCAGGCTCAGACAGGTCGGTGCCCAGGAAAGGGACATCCGCCAGCTTGTGCTGAGTGTCTGCCATGAAGGTTGAAATCCGCAGCCAAGCCCTACGGCACATGGTGACTGTGGCTGTCACCGAGCAGGCACAGGAACCTCCCAGATCCAGAGCCGTCGGCAGTTGCTGCCTGGCTACAGCCTGACCCTGATCTCGGACTTGCTTGACCATGGTCTGGAGGTCTGCAGGTAGGTGAGGAATCATCTCATCCAAAGAGCCCAAGAGTGCATGGGAGAAGTGTGCCATCAAGATGGCTGAGCTCGCCTGATGAAGACCGAGCGAGGAGGCAACATAAACTTTTTTCACTGAATGGTCCAATTTCTTGGACTCCTTCCCCGTCAGTTTGTCGATGTCCCAGATATTGCCAGAGCACCAAAACACGGAGTCGGCCACCAGTCCCTCGGCCGAGGGGTGCTCCATGAAACCTGAGAGGGTACCGATGGGCACTGCATACTTGTGGGCCATATGGCCCGAAGGCGCTGGGCAACACATGGGGCACTGCCAACGCTCTAGTGCTGGAACGACAATGGCCTTGGCCACTGGAAAAGCCTCCATTGGAGAGTCCTCTTTGTCCAGAATTTCTGTAAGGGGATAGCAAGCCCACTTCTGGATGGGCTCCATCTTCATCCCTGTGGACTCGGAGATGAGGCGGAGGATGCCCAGGAAGGAAGTGGGCCCCTTCCTCTGTCTCGAGATCCCCCACAGACTCGTCGACCAGACGGGAGTGCAGTGAGGCATCCTCGAACTCTGAGGAGTCCGCATAAAGTGGCAGACTGCCCAAGTCACCTTCAACCCTCCTTCAACCCTCTGCGGGCGGTCCAGTGTCATGCCGACTGACAGCCGATGGGGAAGCCCTTGGGCCAGCCAAGACTCCTTAGTCGGAGTGCTGGAAGATGTCTGCCTGGGTGTCGGCTCCACCACAATCGGCGGAGAGGCCGGCTTCGGCCGAACCAAGACAGTCTTGACTGGCTCCACTGTGGGAGGAATGGTCTCAACCAGCCCCAAGGAGTCGAGGTTTGCTAGTCAGGTGATAGCCAAGTGATGGCCAGTGTGGGAGATGAGGTCAGCTTCAGACCAGCTGGCACCAACTGTTGCCACGAGGTCTTTGTAGCATCGATGCAACTTGAGCCAAAGCCTCTCCTCACCAGAGACCGAAGATGAGGAACAGCGGCAGTGCTGCTTCCCGTGGCGCCAAGAGCGGGAGCGCCGATGATGGCGGGAGCTGCTTGACCCACTGGAGGATGACCAAGAACTCGGCCACTGGGAGATCTCGGAAAGAGCCGGGGTGTGCTGTGGCTCCTCCTGGTCTGGGTTTGAACCCGGAGGGTTCTGCTCAGCAGACTGAGCAGCCCCTTCTAAGGTCACAGGCAGGACCAGAGTCCTGAAGAGAGAATGGTTGGCTTCTTCAGAAGACAACCGGTTGATAAGGTTGAGAAAAATCTCAGCTGCATCACTGGATGGTGTCTCGACTGACTGGCCTGACAGGGTCTCCATGAAGCCAAAGGCCAAGGCCACCATTTCGACCATGGTCAAAACCTGGGAGTCCTGAGACAGAGAACATTCTCAGTCCCAGGAACGTCGACGGTGAGTCTTCTCTTTCTTTGACTCTTTCTTGACTTTGCAAGAGTGGGAGCTGTGCCATCCAGCAGGGCCCTGCCCCTTAGTCAGGAGGGACTGGCACAGCTTCTTGAAGGAGCCAAAAAAAAAGTAAAGCCAAACTGGAGTGAAATGAAGGTAGAAGCCGAGGTGGACTGAGTGGCGGCCCTAACTGCCTCCTCCTCGAAGGCCGTGAGCTGTTTCAGCTGTTTAGCGGACCCTGCAGTGGCGAAGACCACCCGACGGGTGTCTTTAGACTTAATCGGCGGATGTTGTTTTTCTGGGTGGCCCAACTTAAGGTGGGTGAGGCGGTCCTCGAAGACCATTGTGTGAAACGATCAACAAATGTCACAGGCTTGGTATCATGTTCGTGGCCCAAGCAGCAGATGCACGTGGCGTGTGGGTCGGTATGTGACATCTTCTGCCCACACGGGCACCAGCGAAATCCGGGTGCAGACTTATCCATTGCGGTCGGCAGTGCGAAGACTAGTACTGAAATGGTAATGAATTTTTAGAAAGCAATCCAAACAGATCAAAAAGTGCTAGGGCCAACAACGTGGGACCGCGAAGGAGGGAACCTACATCTTCCAGCGGAAAGGAAGATCTGGCGTCATGGGGCGGAGCCAAGGGATACAACACCTGGGTGGGTGGGAGCAACCAGTTTGAAGACTTTTTGGCACATCTTAAAGGGGAAGGACACTGACAACAAGTGTGGACAGAACAACATATCCACGTCCCTAGAAATGTCATTTTCTGCCTAAATAGGCTTTTGTGTTAAAAGGCAAAAGCAAACAGGTTGGAAATTGGCTTTAAAATACATAAAACCCTTCCCCCATCCACCCCTTACAAATCTCATCAGTTACCAACTTGTCGCCAAGAATTTCAAAGCAACATTACAAACTGTCCAGCAGTGTTAGATCCTCATCCTTTAGGGCCTCATCTCTGGGCCCAAATATTGGCAATCTGCGCCAACGGCGATAGTACAAAACACTTTTTGCTGAGATTACCAGCATTTAGGCTCAGAGGTGAGACCAAGAGAATGGGGATCACTGTGCTGCACTGGACAGCTGGAACAATATTTAATTTACCTTAGGTGAGTCACTGACTGAGGAGACTAAAGAGGTCTGGGTCAGGGTGAACAGGGTGGCTGGCAAAGAGAAGGGCTGACTATATGTTATGTAGAATGTGACCATAAACAGCTGGCCAGAGTGAGGGTGGCAGAGGTAATAAACAGCTGCAGCAAGTCCCAAGAAGACTTTATACTACACTAAGTAAGAATCAGCTTGTTTTTCACGCAAATCAAGGTAAAATGTTCACTACGACGCATGGCTAGCTGCTGCAGGATACCCTAGCCCTGATAGCAAAGCACTGCAGACTGCAACAATCTTGGGTTGTGGTGGTGAGTACAGACACACCCACCATCACCCCAAACTGTTATTCCCTTACTGTATACCCATGCCCAGTTTGTGGCTGCTAAGGAAGGTCTGGCCTGGTTTCACTAGACACATCAACACTCTGCTTGCAATCATCAAGTGATGGTTGTGGTTTGTGGCTGTGAGGGATATCTATGATGGGTAGTCAGACAGAGACAGAAGGTGAAATGTTATTTTGGTGTATTTAAACACAGTCCTCCCTCTGCCATGGTGCACCATTGCATTTTATGCAAAATGTGTGTGTAGTACATTATGATACAAAACTTAACTGTAGTTGCAGAAAGAAAATTATGTGCAGCATTCTGCATTCAGGCTTGTATGAAGCAATTGCTAGGCAAGGCAAAGTTAGCAGTTGATAAAAACATTCTGTAATTCTGTGCTACCATATGCCAGGTAAAATGTTCCCTGCTCAAGTGTGCAGATGTCCTAGGAGAATAAAAAAACAAAGGCGCTAACAGCAGTGTATGATGGCCCCCAGTATATCCAGATCTTGTACCACCTCTCACCATGCCACCTAATGCAACAAGGAATAAGTGGTTGCCTCACCCCTCCCATCTCTGCCATACAGTTATGGCTAGGTGGAGGTGGCAGTTGTGATCGGTGGTGATGGAGGTCCAGCACCATGGGGTTTCTCCAAAGAAGAGCAGTGCGGAGGATTGAAGGATAGACAGTACATTAACCAACAAACAAACAAAAACAAAGTACACTGAGCTTGGTTATTTTCATGTGCATTACAAGGATCCCATTTTACTGACAGAACGGAATGCTGGCCAGAGCAGCAGGGAATCCCCATCTCATACTACAAGTGCCATGGTAAATTTCCACTTAGACAGCCACATGAGATGGGCAGGAGGGACCTCTGTTTAACATTTTAGCCAAAGGACTGCACCTCAACAGTGCAGCATTCCACAACTGCTTCACTACAGTGTCAGGCAATAGACAGTTCCTGCTATGAGGCTAGAATCCACAACCTTCCAAACTACTAATCCCAGAGGACAGACAGCTACCTACGAAACCCAGACAGTCGACACTGTTGTCAAAGCATAGGTCAGGAAGCACGAAGACCAGGAACAGTTGTAAAATTCGTAAGTAGCATTTTATTATTGCCAATAACAGTAAAATAAAAAATACAAGCATTTGTCAATGCCGAATGTTTGCTTGCTGGTATTAGCATTGGAAATGCAGGAGTTAGACAGATGCAGAATAGGAATGGCAGTGAAGTACTGAACTTCATGCCAACCCCACCTCCACCCTGCAGAGACAGACAGGCACTGGGGTATATGTTAGGGTCATCGCCCATGACGTTCATGCCATGTCACCTCATCCTATCCTGCAGACATCAACACATATTGAGGTGTGCTTGGGGTGTTCGGCTTTACGGTCACCCTATTCCATAAGGATATACGCTGAAATGGGTGCAGTACAGAAGAATGGGGTGAACTCAGGAGCCAAAAGTACAAGGCACACTTGACGCCAGTCACTGGCTGGGGTGGGATGGCATGAGCATTACAGTTGGAAATCCAAAGGCACACCGATGCCTGTCAGTTCAGAGGTGGGACATTATGGTTAGAAACCCTAATGCCTCATGCTGCTGGTATTTGCACTACAAATTTTCAAATGGTCTTTGTGACCCCACCTCATTAAAGCATTTGGGATCTCTTCTCATGAAGAGTGGCAGTGCAATTTTGTTAATGTGTCCTGAACTTTGAGTTCCTACAGTGACTGCAGCTATTCTGCACCAGATGTATGAAAACACAGATCGCGGTGATGAAGAATGACAGCTGTACCATCCATAGGGAGGTCTGAAGGGATGGCAATGTTGAAAATCTGTAGTGAAAATCTTAAAAATACTCGCAATTCTGAGCATACGTAAACCGCGCAACGCATGCTTGTAACACAGTCACTGAGTGGAATTATTTCACCAAATTTTCAACAAAGGCATTTTGTGACCTCTGCTCATGAACACTGTCACTATAATTTTCTTACTCTGTCCAGAACATTGATTACCCACAGCAACCGTGCTATTCTGCGCCCGATGTGTAAACCCATATTTCAGGCAGGATATGAAAATTACAGTTGTACTGTTCATAAGGAGGTGAAAAAATGGCAATGTTGAAAATCTGGAGGAAAATTTACAAATGTGTGAAATTACAAGGGTGCTTGGAAACTGTGCAATGTATGCTTGTAACACAGTCATTTTATGGACATTTGTCAATAAATTTTCAACATAGGCATTTCAGCACCTCTGCTCATGAACAGTGTCACTGTGATTTTTTTTTTAATCTGTTCCGAACACTGACTTCCCACAGCGACTGCGCTATTGTGTGCTGGAAGTGCAAACATACACTTCGGCCACGGTGTGAAAAATGATAGCTGTACTGTTCATAAGGAGGTCTGAAAAAAATGTAAATGCTGAACATCTGGAGTGAAAATATTACAAATCTGCAAAGTTATGAGGGTGCATGGAAACTGCACAACGCAAGCTCATAACACAGTTATTTTATATAGTATAGATGTTTGTCACCAAATTTTCAACATAGGCATTTTAGGACTGCTACTCATGAACAGTGTCACTGTAATTTTCTTAATGTGTCCTTAACACTGATTTCCCACAGCGACCACGCTATTCTGCACCAGAAGTGCAAAAATACATTTCGGCCCGGATGTGAAAAATGACAGCTGTACTCTTCATAAGGAGGTGGAAAATGCCAATGTTGAAAATCTGGAGTGAAAATATTACAAATTGGAGTTACGAAGCGCATGGAAACTGCACAATGCACGCCCTAAACAGTCATTTCTGGATTGTTTTCACCAAATTTGCAATATAGGTTTTGAGAGCCCATCTCATATTAGTGGCACTGTCATTTCATTAATCAGTCCCAAAAGGTGATTCCGACAGTGACCATGCAATCAACTTTCAGGACTGAATAATGCCACGACAGTAACTGAATTCATGAAGAGGGGTCCCAATAACCCCATGTTAAAAATCTGGCACCAAAATTCCCAAGATATGCACCAAAGTTGAAAACCCTATCTATGCCATTATACAGCTTACTGGCATTTCTTCAGTTTGCGGTCGGCTTTGAAGAATGCAAACATGTTCCCGGTCCACGCAAGATTGTCGTCAGGCTCCGGAGGTAAGTATGGGGTGGGGGGTGGGGAGATAGGGTACACAGTGGTGGGTGTGGGTTTGGGGAGGGGACCTGACCGATGGGACCATTTCTTTCTTCGGGACAGAAAAAAAAAAGAAAAGATGTTGCAGGAAGGTTTTTTTTTTTGTTGTTGTTGCAGGTTTGGCACACTGGGATGGGCCCCAGTGTGCCACCTGCCTTTTGGGGTGGGGAACCTAAGTCGATAGGGACTGGGGCCCCCGGCCAGCAAAGAACAGCTGTTTGGGGGCATGATGCAGAGGGGATTGGGCACCCCCTCGGCACACAACAAATGGGTAGAGCTGGTCGATGGGGAGGGCTCCATCGGCAAATTAACTGGGCAGGGGCATGCTAACAGGGATTTGGGCACCCCAGTCAGTCTGCTTTCCTCCGCCGCCATGTTTACGGACATGTTACACCAGGCAAGGTACCACTGTGCAATGACGGGTCATTCCCTCATTGCAGCGGCCAAATCGTTTCAACTTGGTGGGACTTATGCAGAACCAGTGTCATCAGGACACTGGGCCTGCATTGGATGAACAGTGCCAAGCCCACAAATACAGTGCCTGTGTTGGCTGCCACAGTGCTGCACCTCCACAACCCGCTTCTCTCCTAAGCTGCCGCATCATGTTTCTTGCGCATGCGCAAGCAAATATAAAAATTGTTCAGCATAGTTATTTACAAAGGCAGTACAAACAGAGAAAAGTCCTTCATTTGAGGGTATCTCTAATTCCAAGTTTCAGTCTCTTCCCAGCAAAGATTGCTACTCTTTTTATAACAAGTCTTTGCCTGACAATTAACTTCTTCATCCTGAGCTCATTAAGGAGACATCCTGTTTCTCACAAACTGTATCAGAGTTCGTGTCAGTTTATTTGCAGAGCAGGCTTGCAAATAGAACAGTGTCCCAAGCTGGCCTCCTGCTGACAGTTCTGCAAAAGAGTTTGCAAACAAGGCTGAGAGGCGCTCAAACTGCATCTCAGGTTAACCCTCCAAATTCCAAATAGCTTTTTGCAATCATTTCAACAGTATAACTATATACATTTCAAACAAAGGGATCCCAGTATCACTTACAGTTTCACACATATTTTTGTAAATTCAGATATGCAAGAGGAAGGAAAGACAGAAACGGCAAGTGAAGGTAGAGAGATAGCAAAGGCAGAGAATCATGAGAAGTCAGAGTGATCAGTTCCCAGGGCTCACGAGAGCATCCGGTTGCGCAGTCAAGACGGATAAGAGACAGAAAATGAGAGAACAGAACAGATCCTTGTGTTTAACTATTTCTGCATAACAAATGGGACAAGGTCTTATTCAACCCTGTCAGAGACACCGCTGCTGAACAATCTGTTGATGTGCTGTTTTTCATTTTTATTTATATGCTTCTCTTTTTTTTTTAAATACACGCTTTATGCTATGTTTAGTGGGCCTACCCGGTCAACAAAATTCAATAAATAAATAATAAATAATGCTCCTTTCACCTCTAGCTGCCCCCTTCCGACCGATCTTCCCAGCCCTGTCACCCTGGAATCACTGGGACACACCTTCCTCCCTGGTCCGGGTGCAGGGCCTGCAGAGGGTCAGGCCATCATCCTACAGCCAGAGGGATTTTTCCACCATTTTCTCCGTTCCCCTGCTGGGGCACGCATACCTGACGTGCAGGCATGGAGGCGTGTGCATGTCTGTGGAAGTCCCGCAGCACCCTCCCTTCCGCTGGTATCCTCAGACCCACACTACCCTCCACCTGGGTGCAGTCGTTCGGCAGGAGCACCAATCCTCCCTCCCAGGGACAGGAGAACTGTCCTCTGGATGCTCGATCCTCTCCCTCCCGTCGACCCCCAGCGACCCGCGCTCATTCCCGAACATGTGGCACGAGGTGTGGCATCCAGTACCTCAACCCAAGTTTTTGCTTGATAATATGATTATTGTGAACAGAGCTTTTCAGTTTTAATTAGGAAAGAGGAAGCCAACTTACACACCTAGCTACTGTACATCAGTTACTTCCACAGACGGCGAGGGAGGAGGGTGCAGGGTTAAGGGGACCTTAAACTATAAATTCACCAAGAAGTCCCCAACTTTTGGTTTATCTGTGAGAAACCTTATGAGGTTTGGTCAGGAATAAAACACACCAAAATGTGCCATTCGGCATATAAAGTGGGCCACACACTGATAAGCAGAGAGCTATTTTTAATTTTTTATTTTATAAGGCAAAACATCAGTCAGCTTGCAACTTCTCAAATAAGCTCACAGACCGCAACTAAAAGTGCTTCCCTTACATCCTAGGAAGCCAAATAGACAAAATATTTGCATCACTGGACGTGCTGGAAAAGAAGAAGCAAAACCCAGGCTGTGAGCCTCAGAAAGCTAAAGCTGAAATAAGTTCAGTTACAAATTCAAAAGCTGAAACTGATTTGGATCACAGATATCCGATGGATGTTAGCCCAGTTCTTGAAAAGGGGAAGTCAGTACTTTTGTTGCTGTCTCTCAAAACACCAAACTGTTTTCTATCCTGTGGCTATGAGGGCGTTCGTACACCCACAGTGCTATGGGGAAAGGGCAGCACCAGGTCTAGAAATTAGGCCTTTTTTTTTTTTTTTTTTGTTTGTTTGTTTAGTACTGACACTGCAGTGTCTGTGGCCAAAACGTCACATTCACCGATTACCTGCATCAGTCACAAAATGGTTAGAAATGGAAATTAAGCCAAGCAGAAAGAAATGTTACAATTGTAATTACAAAAAATAGCAGTTACGTAAGAACTCCTATCCAGCAATCCTGCACACTCGTCACACACAAGATGGCGGCTGCGTTGAGCCTGCCGCTGCCGCTGTGTTTTTAGTGTCCAAGCGTTTAAGCATTGCTCGTCGTTTTATTTAGTTTAAATTTACTTCTTCTCCTTGAAATGTTATAGTTAGATAGGGTTGAAGGAGTGAGGAAGTTAGAACTTTCGATTCTGAGTTCGAGCTACGTTTTATCGTCGAACTGTTTAAGTTTTATTTTCACTCTCGGACTCGTTCTTAGTTTTGCGGCTTTTTACTGATCGCACCCAAAGTCACTGAGTTTTGTTCGAGTTAATTTTGGTTGCTTGTACAAGTATGGTAGGGGTCTTTAAACCCACGCTGTGGAACAAGACTGGTCTGTGGATTTAACAAATTCGTGGAGCTGTGGAGTCATTTTGGTTAAGACCATTGAAGTATTTGCCTGATTTGCTCCAGGAGGATCTGTAAGGAGGACTTACCCAACTGTGTACGGCTTGTTGCCGAAGCATCAGCCTGCTTTGCTCCAAGAGGACTTGTAAGGAGGACTTGTAAGGAGGTTTTCCAACAGTGTACTGCTTATTCCACCTATAATACAAGGATTTTGGTTGTCTTGTTTGTGATTTTAAGGACTTTGGTGGACTCTGGTGGATCTGTGCGTGAAGCGGGCTAATTTTTTACTATCCGAGAAGCGTCAGCTGCCTCTCGGTTTCCAACCGGGCAGGAGTCGCCCAGCTTGCTCCCTAGGAAGCAAGGGGGACCCAGGGCCTCTCCTAGACCGCCCTGGGATTTGGCTGTTTGGGCTGACTCGTGGGATGGTCGTAGCCGCGGGTCGTTGACCGGGTAAGGTTGCTGTTACTGCTGTCTCAGGTAACACATTTTGCCCTGATCTACCTGTTTCCTGGATAATTGACTGTTTGGAGCTTGGTCCTTGAAGTACAGCCGCTGCTGGATTTGTGGACTCCCTCAGGTTCCTTTGTTGGGTTTGGATTTGGATCCCTACTACTGGACTTTTGTGTGTAAATATTATTTATCTGGACTCATTTGGCTTTTATTTGCTCTGAACACTCTGAGAATCGATCTCTCTGTTTTCTTATGAATTTTTGAGGGTGGTGAGAGGGATATATATTTTATATTATTTTAATTTTAGTGTGTATAATTATTAATTTGATTTAGTAACTTGGTCCCTGCTATGTGAGAGGTAGTTTTGGGAGATTTTATAACATCTGTTGCACTGCTGCATGTGAGAGGTGCTTCAGTGTTTAAAAATACAAAACTGTTTTAGGTTTAATATTTAATGGTATTTTATTGTTTAAGATTATTGATTGTATTATTTGGGTTAGTTTTGAGTTAGGATTTATTTCAGTTTTATGTATATTTTTGCCTCCTCTTTGTGAGAGAAAAAGGAGAGCTTGTTTGATAGGTGTGTTTTGTTTGAGTTAGTTTATTAGATAATTGTTATTAAAGATGTGTTTAATGGGGTTTACAATGGTCAGGCGCTATTCCCCCACTCTGCTCCGGGACCTCCGTCCCTTTTATTGTCCCCGGTTGTCTAATTACGTCCTTAATAACTGCCACATAGCGGATATAGTGAGAAGGCGTTTAAGGGATGGGTGGGCCAGACAGAGCGGGAGATTGGAGGGGAGTGGGCAGATAGGGGTAGTTGGATCGAGGAGACGCCCTGGGGCGAAATGGGATCAGAAGAGGGGTCCTCCTTGCCCGATTCCCATACCCAAGGGCTCCACAGATTGTGGGCAGGTACTCATGCTCCTCTCCAAAACCCATCCAACTCGGGCGGTGCTATGTAATGCCAGGTCTATTAGAACAAGACTGCTATTATCGCAGATTTTGCTGCAACATCTGACTTGAGTATGTATCAACCCGAGACCTGGCTGGATGAGAATGCAGGTCCTATTTAGACTCTGCTGCTCCGCTGGGTTCTCGTGATGCACCGTCCGAGATTGGATCTGAGGGGTGGGGAGGGCCATCTTTTAGATCAGATCGAGTCTTGTGGAGGTGCCAGTGGGTAACACCAGGTCTTTGAGTGTATCCTGGCAGCAGGTGCAGAGTTTAGGATTCTCCTCATCTACCGTCCACCCGGCGATGGTGGAGAATTCCTGAAGGAATTTGCGGACTTCATCGTTGACATGGCATTGGAGTCGCCCAGATGGTTAATACTGGGTGACTTCAATGCCTGGGTCGACGATGAACTCTCGCACTTTGGAAAGAATTTCCTCCAACTTATGTCTATGTTAGGCCTGTCACAGGTAGTTACCTCTGCTACCCATATAGGGGGACACTCTTTAGACCTGGTGTTCCTACTGGATTTGGATGTTACGCATCTGGGGGTGGAACCAAATGTGTGGACAGACCATCACACCATAAGATTCAGCTTTAGGGCACCCCCTAATAGGCCTGCCTCTACGGAGATGGTCCAGTATCGCCCTTTAAGTGGAGTAAACCCAGAGGGCCTATTAGCGGTACTGGACCTATCGGATGTTTTGGGTGAGAGCATGAGTCCAGGGGACCTTGTTCTTGCCTATAATAAGGCAGTGAGCAGGGCCTTGGACCAAATTGCTCCTGTTCGTGTTCTCCCACTCACCCAGCGCCCAAAGACTCCATGGTTTGAGGAGTCTTTGAAGGAACTGAGGAGAGTGGGGCGAAGGCTAGAGAGGGCCTGGCGGAAATCTTAGATTTGAAACTTAGATTGATGGATCATTATGTTATCTATCAATCGACAATAACCCGTAAGAAGGCAGAATTCCTGTCCAGGGAGATTGCTGCTGTGCGGAACCGACCAGCTCAACTCTTTCAGACTGTTGACAGACTGTGCAATCCACTCTGTCTACAGTCTGGAAGAGATTTTTCACAAATAAAGTGTGATGATCTTGCTCGGTTTTTCGCTGATAAGATTGCCAGCATTAGGTCGGATGTCGGCCAGGCTCACTCTTCAAGGGTTTGCAGTGATCGGCAGGGGGAAACAAACACCTGTGTCACCTGGTTTGACTTTGGTAAGCCGGAATTCATGGATATTGTGAGGATTGTCCAGACTGTACGTCCAACCAGTTGTAGTTTGGATCCGGGCCCTACGCCTCTATTATTAAGTTGCGTAGATACTATCTGTCCGACCATTGCTGAAATTGTTTGGAAATCTCTGGAGCAGGGGATCTTTCCTGATCCCCTAAAGGAGGCGGTCGTTCGACCACTCCTAAAAAAACCTTCATTGAACCCGAACTGCCCAGCTAACTACAGACCTGTCTCTAACCTACCCTTTTTGGGCAAGGTTATTGAAAAGGTGGTTGCACTGCAACTGGATGACCATATTACAAATCACAATGTCTATGATACTCTTCAATCAGGATTTAGGAAAAGACATAGTACTGAGACTGCCCTTGTCCGGGTTCTAAATGATCTCCTGATAGCGAGAGATCGAAAGGCTTATACTATTCTAGTCCATCTTGATCTCTCTGCAGCATTCGACACTGTGGACCATGGTGTGCTTTTGGAACGCCTGCGGTTCTATTACGGACTATCTGGTACAGTTCTGCAGTGGTTTCAATCTTTTCTCACGGGTTGGAGACAGAAGGTTATCACTGGAATTTATTCCTCTGATACCTTCCTCCTGCCCTGTGGGGTTCCGCGAGGGCTCCATCTTAGCACCCATGTTGTTCGCTGTCTATATGCTGCCATTGGGAGACATTATTAGGCAATACAGCTTGGGTTTTCACTGCTATGCAGATGATACCCAGCTGTATTTGTCTTTTAGTCCCGGACAGGAAGATGCAGTCTCTATACTTAACAGCTGTCTATCCGAGATCAAGGATTGGATGAGTACCAGCTGGCTAAGGTTAAACCCGGATAAGACTGAGGTGTTGGTGGTGGACCCAGGTCGCCTTGAGGCAGGTTGTAGGGCTGGGCTTCCTTCAGGCATATGGATCGATGGTGCCCAGCTCTCAACCTCAGACCGGGTGCGTAACCTGGGCGTTATTATAGACGATGGTTTGACCCTGACATTTCAGGCGTCATCCGTTGTCAAATCCTCCTTTTATCATCTTAGGAATATCGCCCGGGTGAAACACCTAGTTCCTCCAGCTGACCTTCCGGTATTGGTCCATGCCTTTGTTACTTCTCACCTTGATTACTGCAATGCCCTGTACCTAGGGCTACCAGGGGTTGATATCCGCCGCCCAGCTGGTGCAGAACGCAGCAGCCAGGCTTTTGACTGGGACATCTATGAGAAGTCATATTACACCTAAAGGCGCGAACTGCACTGGCTGCCGGTTCAGTGGCGGATCACCTTAAGGTCGGGTTACTGACCTATAAAGCCCTACACGAACAGGGACCGTGTATCTTCAAGATCTCCTTATTCCCCACTGTCCTCTCCACTTGCCCGGCCCGCCGACGAGGGACTGCTAGAGGTTCCCAGGGTCTGCTTAACTTCTGGAGCACAGGCATTTTCTTACGCTGCCCCTACCCTGTGGAATTCTCTACCTCGTCGGATACGGAGCTGCCTGACCGTTGAGAGTTTTAAAGTTAGAATTAAAAACTTATTTATTTAAAAAGGCATATGAAGAGTGATTTTATTGTGATTATATTGTTATTATTGTTGTTTTATTTTAATTGTTTCTATTTGTACAGCGCTCTGGCTTTGAAAAGCACTTAAAAAATACATTTTTACTTACTTTTACTTACTTACTTTCAAGAGAGGTTCCTGCAGTAGATCTTCATGGATAGGACTGCGCCCCCTGGCATCAGGACTGCACGGCAAACTTCTAGCTAACAATACATGGCGGGGGACTGCCCCGGCGTCACATGACCGGATGTCGGCGTGACAGTATATGGGGGGCGGTCCCCACACCCACCCTCCAGTTCTCCCACCAGAAGATCCCTGTAAGGATGACGAGAGAAAGGGGCATAGCTCCTAGAGCCCAGAGCTGCTGAAAGAAGTCCTGAAAAGGGATAGGAAAACAGGAGCTGGGGAAGGTGGGAGGTAAAAATGTGACCTACTGCAGGAACCTCTCTCGAAGATCTACTGTTATGGTAAGTTCCTATGTAACTGCTATATCTTACTTCAAGAGGGTTCCTGCAGTAGGTCTTCACTGACAGGACTGAATACCAAGCAGTCAAGAAAATCAAGTCGGAGACTATGGTCCAGGAGGCGGAATATCTACAAACTAGAGAGCCAGTTATGATAAGAGGCCTTGTAGGACAGCAATTCCAAAACCAGCTCTACGCCTAGAGGCAATGTCCAGACTCTAATGCTTGGTGAAAGCAGTCAAGAAAAGTAAGTCAGAGACTACGGTCCGGGAGGCAGAATGTCTACCAACTAGAGCGCCAGTTATGATAAGAGGCCTTGTAGGACAGCAAGTCCAAACTGTCTCACCTAGAGGCAATGTCCAGACTGTAATGCTTGGTGAAAGTGTGGACTGAAGACCAAGTGGCCACAGCACAAATGTCCAAAGTAGACATGTTACGTAGGAAAGCTGTGGAAACAGCCATGCAACAGGTTGAGTGGCTTTTAACTTCCCCCAGAAGGGGTTTCTCATACTTCTGATAGATGAACGAGATGCAATTTGCCAAACATTTGGACAGGCCCCGTTTAGAGATGGCAATACCCTTACGTCTGGGTGTGAAAGCCACAAACAACTGGTCAGATCTGCGCACCTCCTTGATCTGAGAGATACAGTATCTCAAAATCCTGTGCACGTCCATCGTGTGCAAACGGTATTCCCCCTGTTGAGACTACTCGGGGATAATAAACCGGCAACTGAACGTCTTGGTTCAACATAAAATTCTGAAACCACTTTCGGTGGAACGGAAGGATTAGTCCGCAGAGCCTTCCAGTCTCTGTGGAAAATTAAATAAGGCTCCTTGCAAATGGGGCCTGGAGCTCTGAAATTCTTTGAGCTGAGGTAATCGCGACCAAAAAAAAAAAAAAAAGCTTTCAGGACAAATAGTACATGTCAAAACTTGCTGCCAAAGCTCAAAAGGGGTAAAGTAAGTTTCTCCAAAATAAAATTTGAGTCCTGGGGAACCGGACTACAGAGTGGAGGTTTTAAGTGAAGGATCCTTTCAGAAAGGTTTTAGAGACCTCCAACTGCGCTTAGGGTTTTGCCATCTACTGAAGGTGATGGGCGGAAACTGCAGAAAGATGGACCTTCAGGGAAGAGTAACTGAGGCCCTAATCAGACAGGTGCAAGAGGTACTAAGGATCTAGGGTGCCGAGCACGAAATGGTTCCAGGTCCATGGTCGTGGCCCAAATTGCAAATCTCTTTCACTTCATGGCATACGTAGATCTAGTGGATGGTTTCTGCCTCCACTAGGACCTGGGCAACTCATGCAGACCCAAAACGAGAGACTGCTACGCTCAAAGGTGCCAAGCATGTAACTGGAGAGACACGAGGCTTGGGTGCACCAGGCCAGGCCGCCCTGCTCCTGGGACAGACGGTCGTGAAGGAGAGAAAGAGGTACTGAGGGTTCCGCTGCCAACTGCTGTAGCAGGAGGAACCAGATCTGCCGAGGCCAGAGGGAAGCTATGAGAATCATGCGAGCACCCTCTGCTTGGAGCTTCAGCAGAACCTTCTGCAGAACTGGAAAAGGAGGGAAGGCGTACAGAAACCTTCCTGTCCAACAAAGACAGAGCGTCTCACCAAAAAAAAAAAAAAAAAAAAAAAGCCTGGGAACGAGCAAGCAAAAGTTGGGTAGTTTTGCGTTGGATGGAGAGGCAAACAGGTCTATTCCTGGCCAACCCCAATGATTGAAAAGATCTTCCGCTATCTCCTGCTTTAGCTCCCATTCGTGAGGCTGCACGACGGTGCGCCTGAGACTGTCTGCCAGGACGCTGTGAACTCCCGGGACATGGACTTCTGTCAGAGATAGGCCATGCTGGACTGTCCAGTACCACACCCACATCGCCTCCCTGCAGAGGGAGTACGAACGGGTGCCTCCGTTTTTGTACCGGACTGTGGCAGTGCTGTCGGTCTGGATAAGGAGTGTTGCCGGTTGCAAGAGGGGCTGGAACGTCTGGAGAGTATACAGCACTGCTCTCATCTCTAAGACTTTGATGTGTAAGTGTTCCTCTTGTGGAGATCTTCTTCCTTGAGTTCGATTGTCTCCCAGGTGAGCTCCCCAACCTTGAACCAAGGCACTGGTTGTGAGGGTCATGGAAGGAGACAGGGGACAGAAAGGTGCCCCCGAAGACAGGATGGACAGCTCCTGCCACCAGAGAAGAGCTCTCTTCACACTGCTGGAGATCAGGACCCTATGGTCCATGTTGTCTGAGTGTTGGTCCCACTGGACTCTCAGGGTCCACTGGGTCACCCTCAGATACAGTTTGGCCAACGGAACTGTGGGTATGGCAGCCTCCATTAAGCCCAACAGGCAGAGGATGGAGTGTGCTGTGGTCCAACGAGATTGGGCACAGACAAGGCTTGTCGAATCAGACTATCTGCTCTGTCCGGAGGTAAAAGGCCTGCCCTGACCATATCCAGCACTGCTCCAATGAATTGGAGGCACTGAGAGGGTGGGAGTTGAGACTTGGGATAGTTCACAGTGATTCCAAGTCGGGTAAGAGGTCCAGGGTGGTGGAGAGCACCTCCATCAGACTGCCCTGAGATGGGGCCAACAGCAGCCAGTCATCCAGGTATGGGAACACTGAATCCCCTTGTGGCCCACCGCTAACACCGCCAGGCACTTGGTAAAACCCGAGATACCAAAGAGAGGCCAAAAGGAGGGCCTTGATTGATAGTGGTTCTCCTGAAAGGTGAACCAAAGGAAACGGCCGTGGGAATGGAGGATAGGGATGTGCAGGTAAGCATTCTGCATGTCCAGCGAGCACAGCCATTGATTCTGTTGGAGCAGGGGTAAGATGGCAAGCATGCAGAACCTCTTGCATTCCACAAAGAGGTTGAGCAGGCTGAGGTCCAGAATAGGCCTCAGATCGCCCGTCTTTTTGGGGACGAGGAAGAAATGCGAGTAATACCTCCCTTTCTGTCTGCCCTAGTGGAACCGGCTCTATGGCTGATTTGTCTAAAAGAGCCTGGATTTCTTACTGAATGAGAAGATGACCTGATGGGTAGTGAGACCTGCCCGGCGGACTGTCTGAAGGTCTGTTCATGAACTCGACTGAGTGCCCTCTTGTGATGAGTTGAAGGACCCAAGCATCGGCTGTTATCGCCTCCCACAAGTCCAAGTGGAGGATGAACCTTCCCCTCACAGGCTTCTCTAAGAAGACAGGAGAAGGAGGTGGAGGGGGTCCTCTTGGGTCCGGAGGAGGAGGGAAGGGCCGCTTTGCTGCCTCCAGCGGCCTTCTGGGCTTTTTGCCTGAGGTGTCTGTGCACCAGAACCAGTAGCGCAGCACTTACCCTGACGTCTGTTCTGATTCTGTCTGTTCCATCTCTTTTGTGGGCGACGTAAAGTCTGCTTGGGTTTTTGGCCTGAGCAGTAATCCCATAGGAATTTGCCCTCTTCTGTAGCTTGGTTATTATATCTTTAGCGTCGCTGCCAAACAGGATGGAACCCCTGAAGGGGGCGGGGTATCCAGTAGAGTGGTCTGTTTGTCTTGTGCCAGTCCTGCAAGATGGAGCCATGGCAGATGACTCAAGCAAACTCGAGCGGTGCATCGGGACACCTAGTCCACGGAGTCATGGGTGGCGCGCAATGCATGGGGGTACAAGGACTGTTAAGCCTCCACCTTCTCCAGCAGCTTATTTCTTGAGTTCCTCATCCGGATAGACTGAAGCTCTTTCTCTAAGGTGGTCAGAGCCAACTTCTGGAAAGAGATCATGTAGGCCACATAATTACACATGCTTTTTAGTTTGCTGCCCCTACCCTGTGGAATTCTCTACCTCATCGGTTAAGGGAATGCCTGACCATCTCAAATTTAAAATCGGAATTCAAAACCTACATGTTTCCTCTGGCTTTTCCTGATGGTTTTTAAAATTTCTAGCTGCCTGTGGATGTTATTTGTTTTAAATTGTTCGTGTTCTAATTTTATTGATTGTATATAGCCTTGATTTTAGAAAGATGCTTTCTAAAGTTTTACTTTACTTACTTTAAGAGACCAAATAGAAACATAGAAACATAGAATTTACGGCAGATAAGGACCGCTTGGCCCACCCAGTCTGCCCATTTCCCTACCTACTGGATAAGCTGCAGATCCTAGTTAACCAGCAGCCTACTTCTTTCTACCCCCACCCCCAGAATTGCCTTATGACTATCCCATGCATGCTTGAATTCCACCACTGATTTTGACTCCACAACCTCCTCCGGAAGGCCATTCCATGCATCCACAACCCTCTGTGAAAAATACTTCCTAAATTACCTCTGAGCCCCCTCTATCTTCAAATTGTGCCCTCTTGTTCTTGCACACCTCTTTTTTGAAAGATGCTACCCTCTTGGACTTTGTTGATTCCCTTGAGGTACTTGAAAGTTTCTATCATGTCCCCCTCTCCCTCCTTTCCTCGAGGCTATACATATTAAGCTCCTAAGTCTCTCTTCATATGTCCTCGGTGCAGACCCTGCACCATTTTAGTTGCCTCCTCTGGACAGCTTCCATCCTATGTCTTTGCGGAGATTGGGTCTCCAGAACTGCACACAGTACTCCAGATGGGGTCTCACCAGCTGTCTGTACAGAGGGAAATAGTGCAGTTGGAGGAAGCGTAGACCTTGCGGCTGTACTGGTCCATCTGCTTGGACTCCCTTCAGAAGTGAGGCACTCAGATGTTTTGGTTGAGCCGACCTATCATGGGCCGCTGTAATGACTATAGAGTCGGCCTTGGGTTGACTCATAAGGTGGCTTGCCCCATCCAGGGGATGATAAGTCCTGTCGGCCCTTTTGGAGAAAGCAGGAATAGAGGATGGTTGTCGCCATATTGTGGACGTTAGATCTTCATGTGGTCCTGTCCAAGGCGTAATGGGTAGGGAATCCGCACTGGTTAAATCCAGGTGCTCAGCTAGCCTCTTCCTTTTGGATCCATCTCATGGGACGCCAACTGCAAGCCTGCTGGATGGATCTGAGCAGTTCCGCAAAAGATGGGTCCTCTGGCGGATATTTTGGATACTCCTTGGGTTGTGGTTCCATTTGGGGAATGAGGCTCAGGGCTTGACAAATCCCACAGCCCGACATCCCGGGCTACCAATTAATTGTCATGGACAAGCACTTTATTCAGTGCCAGCTGTCCCTGGGCTAATACTGCTTTAAAAAATGTTTTACCTTTGTTTCTTGCAGTTGCAGCACTTCACCAGTAGGCTGCTCTGCTGTCCCGAGTGTCACAAGTCCCAGTGGTCATCTGACCCACTGAAGTGATGCTCATGTGACTGCAAATTTGCGAGCACCTACTTCATGGGGAGCGAGCAGAGTCTGTGGTGGATCCGGAGGAGGAGGAGGAGCAGTCACTGGGTGGCAGACCATGAGCGAATCACCAATCAAGGCTGCCCAGTAAATGTTAAGTCCATTGGCCACAAGGTGATTTGGCGGGCATAGGATGGAGAAGAGGAGACACACATCTCACACAGTCCCACATTCACTGTCTGGGTTTTGTTAGTGAAGGGACGTTGAGACGTTGTGTGCTATTGTAGTGGCAGTAATTGGTCCGGATCTCTTTAATTCTAAGGGAGTGAGATCCAGACCACTGCATTCATTGAACATATTTTGAACTTGGCTCAGCTGCCTGTGCATAAAACAAATATATATATATACATATATACATATATAAAAGACAAAGAACCCCTGTGTGCAAACACTGAGGCAAGGGTTACCCCAAAGGGCATTTGGCTGGGAAGCCAAGTTTCAAGAAAATACAAAATCACACATGCCCCCACAATGCAAAGCATCATGGGCTGCATACAAATCACCACAGAATGTTATGCTGGTCCAACTTTAAGCAGAATTGCATGGTGCGAAAGGCCTCTCACACAGTTTGCAAAGGGTGCTAACAGAAGACACAGACCGTGTTTAGTCCTACCAGGACTCATCAGTATGCCTCGTCTGTTTGACACCCCAGTGGACTGGACCAGCTACCCTAGAGGCAGTGTGCCCTGGATATATTGTGGTGAACCCATTAAAATAAAAAACTATTTAAAAGACAACGAACTGGGGTGTCAAACAGACGAGGCATACTGATGAGTCCTGGTAGGACGAAACACGTGTCTGTGTCTTCTGTTAGCACCCTTTGCAAACTGTGTGAGAGGCCTTTCGGCACCATGCAATTCTGCTCAAAGTTGGACCAGCATAACATTCTGTGGTGATTTGCATATGCAGCCCATGATGCTTTGCATTGTGGGGAGCATGTGTGATTTTGTATTTTCTTGAAACTTGGCTCGAGCCAAATACCCTTTGGGGTAACCCTTGCCTCAGTGTTTGCTACAGGGTTCTTTGTCTTTTAAATAGTTTTTATTTTAATGGGTTCACCACAATATATCCAGGGCACACTGCCTCTAGGGTAGCTGGTCCAGTCCACTGGGGTGTCAAACAGGCGAGGCATACTGATGAGTCCTGGTAGGATGAAACACGTGTCTGTGTGTCTTCTGTTAGCACCCTTTGCAAACTGTGTGAGAGGCCTTTCGGCACCATGCAATTCTGCTTAAAGTTGGACCAGCATAACATTCTGTGGTGATTGCATATGCAGCCCATGATGCTTTGCATTGATGGGGCATGTGTGATTTTGTATTTTCTATACATATATATACATATACATATATACATACACACACACACACACACACACACACACACACACATACACATACACACACACTAAACTAGCTAGCGTGACACTTCACTAAAGGAGGAGGGTGAAAGTGAAGAGGGGGAAGAGGCGGGAGGCAGCTGCGTGGTGTCTGTCTGAGAAGCCTGATGAGTAAACATTTAAAACTTTGCCTCACTTTGTGGAAAATATAAATACATATTTTTGAGACCTGCAGCACTTTATTGATGAGGGAGCCTGGAGGGGTTAGAGTGAAGTGTGGGAAGGGCAGGAGCGTGGTGATGGTCTGAACATTAAAAAGTTTTGCTCAAGTATCTGTTGTGTGTGAGTGTATATATTTTATATATATATATATATCTGTATATATATATATATATACCTATATATGAAGACAAAGACACTCTGCGTAAGCACTGAGGAGGGTTACCCAAAGGGCATTTGGCCTGAAAGCAAGTTTCCAGAAAATACAAAACCTTACAATGCAAAGCATCATGGGCTGCATATGCAAATCACCACAGAGATGTTATGCTGGTCCAACTTTAAGCAGGTGCAGCACCATGCGATTCTGTAAAATGGACAACACTCTTTGTCTAATGTTATATACATATGTTCGCCTAATAATATATATATATATATATATATATATATATATATAATATATATATATATATATATATATATATATAGTACGGTAGTGCTACCATGAATAAAGGTTGAGCAGCCATTTCTATGTTTAAAACCCCACAACTTTGAACCTTAATAACTTTGCAACCGTTTGATGGATTTGCCTGAAATTTGGAATTTATGATCAAGAACCATAGGCCTTGGGATCTGCCAAGTTTCGTACTAGTCGGATGACGGCTGCAGAGTTATTAAGTGTGATCTGTCTTGCGTTACGCTTTTCTGAAATTCTGTGGTCGCATACCACAGGTCGTGCGGTTTGCGTGGATCGCCCGGAAATCTTCAGAGAGCGTGCAGCGGAGTCCCCATGTGCCTGAGAAGATTTAGTGAAAAAATATTAAACAGTTCAAAGTTATTCAAAAACAGTTTCCCATTATAAGCCAATGGGAAAAGTTAACAAAAGTTCAACACTTTACATAATGGGCCTGTTACTTCACTATATCTGCCATTTGGTTTTCAGTTGGTGATCAGAAAAATGGTTGGCATTTAAATTTGGGACCCCTAGCAACCTAATGTTTTTGTATTCACCTAGTCGGCCCTGAGGATGCTTGCCATGTCTTTATTTTGTGATAGAAACACCCAGAAATATGTTTTCAAATTCTTGGAAAAAGTACTTCAAGAAATTGCTATCGTCACCTCAAAGTGTCGCAAATTTTCTGAAGTCAGTAAGTGCGATGCAGTAATTTTCTAGTCTGTGGAAAATGACAGCAATTCTTTGGCACTGCACTGCAAAATAACCGTTGGGAGTTTTGGGCTGAAATTGGAGGAACGTGGCCGACATCTACAGATGTGCCTTTCGGT